>CM057450.1:1441815526-1443234026 GCA_016271365.2 Neoceratodus forsteri
TGCTATAAATTACTCCCTGAGGAGTCGAATTGTGGGGCTTAAATATTGTATAAATACACTGCTACATCACAAGGCGGAATGGACTCTGCTTAGAGCCAAGCATCAATATTGGGAAGGGGGCAATAAAGGGGGGAAGCTTCTTGCATACCAATTGCAGAAGCAGCAAGCATCTTCCAAGATACATGCCCTCTGCACTTCCACTGGTTCCATTGTTAGTGACCCGAAGGGCATTAATGAGACCATGAAACATTATTACCAGACAGTATACCAATCTAAATCCACAGACACGGGAACAGCTTTCCCATAATTTGCGCCAGTTCTGTCAAGGATTCACAATACCCTCATTATCTCAGGAGCAAGATGACCTATTAGACAGTCCTATCTCAGATACTGAGCTACGACAGGCCCTATTCCGTATGGCTAAAGGGAAAGTCCCAGTGCCAAATGGAATGACCGTTGAACTATACCAGGCTTTTGATCAAGAAATTGTGTCCCCCTTGCTACTTGCTTTACAGTGTGCCCACTCTTCAGGCTCCCTCTCCACCACAATGAATGAGGCCCTGATTATAGTGATACCTAAAAAGTCTGACAACCCCCTTAATTGTTTTAATTTCTGTCCTATATCACTATTGCAAGTGGACACGAAGATTCTGGCTAAAATATTAGCTACATGATTGCAGAATATCCTCGCCTCCATCATTCACCCATCCCAAGTAGGCTTTATGCCTGGAAAGGTGGGCTCAGACAATACCAGATTGCTGCTGAACCTGAAGTGGCTAGCGAGTAGAGCTAAAACCCCTAAGGCTGCTTTAGCCGTTGACTTTGCAAAGGCATTTGATTCCGTGGAGTGGAATTATCTCCATGAGATCCTTCGCATATATGGATTTAGACCCCAGTTTTGTTTATGGGTCTCAACCCTCTATAATTCCCAAAAGGCTAGGATTCTCACTAACGCCACCATATCTTCCTCCTTTCCATTGTATAGGGGTACCCGTCAAGGCTGTCCCTTATCCCCCCTTCTCTTTCTAATTGCCTTTGGTCCACTACTCTGAGCTCTTGACACTACTAAGGGGCTTACAGGCATCTCAGCACATGGCAAATCTTATACTGTGGTAGCATATGCAGATGACCTATTACTCACCCTATCTCACCCCCAGGATTCATTACCAATAGCCCTTTCAGTCCCTAAAAATTTTATGGCATTATCAGGCCTACAGGTTAATCAATGGAAAACTATTTTAGCCCCATTGAATTCACTCTGTTCACGGGAATGCCCTCATGGTACGGAACTCAGATGGGCTGAGCAAGGCTTTTCCTACTTGGGGGTTTACATACCTACTAACTAGGCAAATTTTGAATCAACTAATTTTACCCCTCTTTTAAAACAACTAAACGTAGAAATAGAGCACTGGCGTAAATTGCACTTATTCCTGTTGGGCAGAATGGCTGTGATACAAATGCTCTTGCTCCCGAGGGTTCTATATTTATTTAATAATCTCCCAATACAACTCTCTCCCAAACTCTTCTCTTCCCTCGAGAAGCTGGTATCCACCTTAGTATGGGAAATAAGGCATGCAGATGGGGAAAGAACAAACTTAGGGCACACTGGTCTAAAGGAGGCCTTGGGGCCCTTGGTTTCAGAGCTACCACTTAGCAAGTACGGCTGCCCAAATTAAAAAGTGGTTTGTACCACCCAACACCTCTTCTCCACTGTGGGTTTGCCTTGAAGTGGATATGGTGACCCCAACTCCACTTAGGTCTTTGTTGGGTCCTGGTGGCCCCACATATAAGGGCCTCTCTCCAGTAGTGTGTCACTCTCGCCATGCCTGGCGGTACATTATGACTCTCTCCCACACCCCAAAAGATGCTTGGGCCCCACCTCTGGCATATGCATCTTTATGGCATAACACCTTTATCACACTAGAGGGACAACCTCTTAACTGGCCTTCCTGGGAGCGTAAGGGTATCTGCTACATGAAGGATCTTATGTTGCCTGGTTTGAAAGTACTATTATCTTTTGCCCAATTAAAGAATAAATTTAACCTCCCCAGCACTGACTTTTGGCGGTTTCTCCAAATACATAGCCTTATACATGCCCTCTCTTTTCGTATTCGGCCAGATAACAACTGGGAATGGCTTAACACCCTACATAAAGAAATCTCCTCACAAGGTCGTATAGGTAAGTTCTATGCTATATGCAGAGACTCTCAACCTTACCCCACTGAACATTGTATAACCCGATAGGAGGCTGAGATGGGCATAGCTATATCTGAAACTACCTGGCTACTAGCTGCCTTCGAAACTCGTATAAGCTGTATAAAGATTCTAAAAGTCAGTTAATACAGCTAAAAATGTTGTTACAATGGTACAGAACTCTGGCCATTCTGTGTCTGCAAGACCACTGCCATACTCCAACTGCTGGAGATGTCAGCAACCTGATGCCCATTTATTTCATATACTGTGGGCCTGTCCACAAGTCTCTGCTTTTTGGTCTGCAACTGGGTGGGAATGTTGCTTGGTCTTGGGTACAAGAAATCTCCAGTTAGACTCTAAACTATTGCTAGGGGATTTGTCAGGGCTTATCATTTTGCCAAAGGCCCTTCAAGAATGGGTCATGCTAGCCCTATTGGAGGCCAAAAGGCTCCTCTTAATGCACTGGAGACAGGTTAATAACCCAAGTATAGACATGTGGCATACAGCTCTGGCTAAGTTGGCCCTTTTAGAAAGATTGACCCATGCCCACTGAGGTCAACTGGGCTATTTCTATAAGAAGTGGGATCCTTACCTTAATTCACCATTGTGTAAAACTCTTCCCTCTTTGTGTAATCCCCCCCCCCCCTTCTGGTTCTTAGATAGACTTGCTAAAATATTTCATTTATCCTACTGGCAAATGAGAAGCTACAGCTAGGCTGGGTAGTTTATACTAATGCATATATTTTGTTTATGTGTGTTTAGACTTCTGAGACATGCTGAGTATTGTAATTTTATTTTTTAAGGGTATTCTTATGTGTCTGTGTGTTTTTTCTTATGAGAGAAATGTGTATGGAAGTGTGATGTAAAACCTGAAAATCTTAATAAAATCTTCTATGATAAAAAAAAAAGATTTTTCAGCCGCTAGGTCCACCATTTTAGCACATTTTCGGACGTGATTTCCGCCATTTTGTGGTGGAAGACTTCTTAAAGGTGCACACACTTTAAAATTGAATATCTCTGGAATGGTTTGATCTTTTCATATGAAATTTTGAGGGTGTTGAGTGGATGGCCTAGAGATGTGAATGATGTTGTTTACATTTGGAAAAATAATTCACTGCGGAGATACTGCATGATGCAGTTAATGTTTTGTGCATAGCATTCTACATGGTACTACTGGCTTGAAACTTATAGCATGGTAGTCCTAGTGGTATGGAGGTGCATTGCAGTGGTTTGGTGTGTAAAATATAAACAGGTACGGAATTATGCTACTCTGACTAATGAAAATTTGGTTCATTCTGCTTCAATAACTCTTGAACCATGTGTCCAATTTGCCTGGCATTTGGAATGTAGAAAGATTTATAATAGATCTTTGACTGTGACAATTTTTGCATTGCTGGTATTTACAGTTGCTGAATTGTGCCTGTACATAGATACATAGATACATAGACAGTGTCGGCAGATAAGGGCCTATGGCCCACCCAGTCTGCCCATTTGAGTTTGTAAGTTCAGTTTATGTTTTCCTAGAAGTCTGTTGCCCCTTACCCCTGACCTCCAGAATTCCTTTGTGTCTATCCCATGCCTTCTTAAATCCTGTGATTGTTTCAGCCCCCACCACTTCCTCTGGCAGGGTGTTCCACTTGTCCACCACCCGTTCTGTGAAGAAATTCTTCCTCATGTTTCCTCTGAATCGTCCTCCCTCCAACTTCATCCCATGCCCTCTAGTCCTGGTACATCTTTTCGCTTAAAATAGTGTATTCCTGCACCCTGTTCCTCCCTGTGAGATACTTGTATGTCTCTATCATATCCCCGCTTCCTCCTCTCCTCCAGGGAGTACATGTTCAGTTCCTTCAACCTGTCTTCATAGGACTTGTGATGCAATCCATGCACCATCTTTGTTGCCCTCCTCTGAACCTTCTCTACCCTGTCTATGTCCTTACATAGGTATGGCCTCCAGAACTGTACACTGTACTCCAGGTGGGGCCTCACTAGTGTCTTGTATAGCAGAATTATGACCTCCCTTTTCCTGCTGGTGATGCCCCTGCCTATACATCCCAGCATCCTATTTGCTTTACCTGCTGCCTTGTCACACTGTTTCCCTACCTTGAGGTCATCAGAGATGATAACCCCAAGATCCCTTTCCTGTTTGGTACATGCTATATCCTCACCCCCAACTGATATATTGTGCCAGGGTTTTTGTGACCCATATGCATTAACTTGCACTTCTTTGCATTGAATTTCAAATGCCAAACCCCTGACCATTCTTCAAATTTCTGCAGGTCCCTTCTCATTCTGTCTACACCCTCTGGTGTGTCTACTCTGTTACAGAGCTTTGTGTCATCAGCGAACAGTGAAATTCTGCCTTCTAGGTCCCAGTGCAATGTCACTGATGAAGATGTTGAATAGGACTGGTCCCAGCACTGATCCCTGTGGTACCCCACTGGTCACTCTTCCTCTGTGGAGTGACAGCCATTTACCACCGCCTCTGTGTCCTGCCACCCAGCCAGTTACCTACCCACCACACTACTGTCCTGCCCACACCCATATTCCCAGTTTGTGTAGTAGTTTTCATGTGGCACTGTGTCAAAGGCCTTGCTGAAGTCCAGATAGGCCATGTCCACTGCCCTCCCGATCCACCTCCCTAGTCACCCAGTCAAAAAATTCAATGAGGTTGGTCTGACATGACCTTCCCTGGTGAAACCATGCTGCCTTGGGTCCTGTAGTCCACTGACAACCAGATGTTCCACCAATCTCTCCTTCAGTAGTGCTTCCATGATCTTCCCCACTACCGAGGTGAGGCTGACTGGTCTGTAGTTCCCTGCTTCCTCTTTGTTCCCGCTTTTGTATAAGGGGACTACATCTGCTGTCCTCCAGTCGTTGGGTACCTCCCCTGTTTCCAGTGATCAGCTAAACAGGATAGCCAGAGGTTCAGCCACAACTCTCTTAGTTCTATAAGGACCCTGGGGTGCACTCCATCTGGCCCCATTGCTTTATCAACTCTTATTACTTCCAGTTCCTTCAGGACCCTTTCTCATGTAAAGGGACTTGTGTCCATTTCTGCACCATTCTCACCCCTTGTACTCCCTTCAGACCCATTACCCTCCTCTTCCTCAGTAAAGACTGAGCAGAAATACCTGTTCAATATGTCAGCTTTACTGTTGTCATCCTCCATGCAGTCCCCATCCTCCCCCTTCAGTCTCACTATCCCTCCCTTTGTCTTTCTTTTTTCACTTATGTACCTGTAAAAGGTTTTGTCCCCTCTACCCACTGATTTTGCAATGTGTTCTTCTGTCTGAGCTTTGGCTTCCCTTACTGACCTCCCTGCCTCCCTTTGCTTCTACTGGTACTTCTCCCTATCCCTTCTGCTCTGTGTCTTTTGTATTGCCTGAATGCAATCTTTTGGCTTTCACTTTCTTTGCTACCTCTTTGAAAACCATAATGGTCTCTCTTCCTTTTCCTCTTGCTAACCTGCTTAATGCATAATTCTTTGTTCTGTAATCCCCATTTTAAATACTGCCCACTGTTCCTCAACCCATGATTCCTGTTCCATTCCCCTTAATGCCTCATTCAAGTATCTCCCCATTTTCCCAAAGTCTGCCCCCCTAAAATCCAGGATACGTGTTTTTGTGTGGTTTGGTTCTGCTCTTTCTGTGATTTCAAACCACAATGACTGGTGGTCACTGTTCCCCAGGTGCTCCCCCACTGTTACCCCCATCACACTGTCCCTGTTTGTGAGCACAAGGTCTAGTATTGCCTTCTGCTGAGTTGGTTCCATGACCAGTTGCTTGAGGAAGGCACCCTGAAGGGAATCCAGGATAAATCTGCTCCTAGTTGATGCTGCTGCTGGGATGCTCCAGTCCAGGTCTGGAATATTGAAGCCTCCAACCAGTACTACCTCACCCTTGTCTGCCATCCTTTGGATGGCTAGCATCAGCCCTATCTGTTTCTTCCTCCTGGGCTGGTGGTCTATAGACCACACCTGTGTGGATGGCTGTCCCATTTCCTTTCCAGCTTAACCCACAGTATCTCTCCCCATTTTGTTCCTCCTGGATCTCTGTGGCCCTTATGTCATTTTCACATACAGTGCCACTCCTCCTCCCTTCCTGCCTGCTCTGTCTCTTCTGAATATGTTGTAGCCAGGCATGGCCATCTCCCAGTCGTGGTTATCATTACACCAGGTTTCAGTGATGGCCACAATGTCCAGGTCTGACTGCGCCATGACAGCCTCCAGATCTTCCATCTTGTTGCTAAGGCTCCTGTAAAGTTGCTCACTCGTGGTGCTGTGTGACCGTTCAATGGATGTTCACACAATTCTGGACACACGGTCTGCTATGGTACATGCCTTCTTTTACCATATTTGGTTCTGTCAGATATATGGTTCTTGTGTAGTGAAGTGGCAAAAATGTTCTTTTCTGTGCTACTGCGCAGTTTTCCTGGTGTGACGCTATGCAACTGTTGAACAGATTCAGATAACATTAGTTATACATGTTGTGGTATGGAACATGTCTTCATTTACAAATTTTCATTTCAGTTGGTCATACAGTTTTTGCACAGTGAAGTGACAAAACATTCACATGGTGGGGCCCCATGCTCTGACCAACACATTCCATTCACGATTTATAGTGCACATTCTCAAAAAGAAGGGAAATTCATAGCAAAAAACTCTGTTTAATGCATCAGTTAGGGTTGTTCCACAGTGACAAAAGTGAATAAATTCCGTGTTAGGGTTGCCACCCCTTGCAACCCACCCACCCGCCCTCACCAACAGGCATCGGGGTGTGCGTTGGGGTCGTTGGTCCTAACTCTCACCCATTCTCCTATACTGCACCACCTCAGCTTATTTACACATAGAATGGGATGAGAGTTAGGCCAATGACACCCTGATGCCTGTTGTTGGGGGAAGTGGCATGGGTAGCAAGGGTGGCAACCCTAACACCAAATTTCACTTTGTCACTGTGGAACAACCCTAACTGATGCATTAAACAGATTTTTATTATATATATATATATATATATATATATATATATATAGTGTGTGTGTGTGTGTAATGTAATTTTTCATTCTGTATTATTTTTTTTTAGACCATATTTATTGATTTTTCTTTTAGACATTTATGACATACATTGACATACACACACATATACCAAGGATTACCCTTGGTCCCCCAGCCCCAAACTGGCTGTGGATATTTTATACATACACAGCTACCTTAAAATTACATTGCCTCTAATAGGCCAACTGATCAATGTCCAACCTCCGGAGTGGGGTAGGCATTCGATTAACTCAAATATATAGAATTTGATAACTCATTGCCCACCAGCCAATATATTTAGACTGTATTAACCCCTCATATTCAGGTCAGACTAACAGCCTTAGCTGCGTCCCTAGAAAAGAGAGAGAGTCACCCCACCACTTCCTACTTCACAGATCCTTATATTCCTACCTAGTATCACACCAGAAGTATTTTTCAACTTATTAGCAGATACGCAAGAAAAAGAAAGAACTTAGTGATTAAGCAAACCTTCAGACTGTTATTCATTCGCTAATCTTACCCCAACAGACAGACCCTCGCTCCTGGCATCTACTAGCTGTATTGAGTAGACAGCTTCCAAAGACTGCCACCTTTTTTTATATAATCCCACCTTACCCTCGTTCAACATATGCCTTCGTATCCTTCCCAGGATTCTCATAAGATCCCCTACCCACTGGTCATAAGTATAGACAAGGCTGTCTTTCCAGTGCTTTAAAACAAAGGATTTGACCAGTGCCGTGAATAAGGAGATGTGGTATTTAGACGTATTCCCTGAAACCTAAGACAGGTCCCCAAGTACACAAACTTTGGGTAACATAAACTCTGAATAATCTAAAATGGGGTCCATGTTCTGCTTGATTTTAAGCCAAAGGGGCCAAATCCTGGCACAATACCACATCACATGTAATATATCTCCCTTTTTCTCATTACATCTGAAGCATATGTCTGTCTGTATAAGGTTCCTTGCACATAGCTTTACCGGAGTATAGAACATATTAGAAGAAATAAACAATTGCATATTCTTGAGTTTAGGTATAGTTATATATTTGCAACTATTCCATACATCTTTCCAATTAGGCCTTAGGGGAGACATAATTTTGTCCCAATATGGGATGTGGGTTGGGGAGCTTGAGTCCAGAAAATTTATGAGCACCCTGTAAATTTGGGAAATAGACTTATTTCCAAAGTTCACACCAATTAGTTCTCCCCAGTTAAACCCGTTCTCTTGAGTATCTACCATCCCCTTTTTCACCCTGCTTAGCAAATTAATAAGCAGGATCTTCTTAAAAAAAGGCAATCCCTCACTTTGAGGCAGAAGAATGACCTTATCTTCCTTTATACAATGGACCAACGTAATTCCCTCTAGCTGTCTAGCCCATTGTTTTATAATAATTTGGCGCCCTAACTGGAAATTCGGGTTACCCATTATCGGTTGTTCCCATACCTTCTCTTGTCCCCTCCTTTGTGCAGGCGTTAAAAAAAAACACCATGTGTTAACTGTTTTTGCAATTGGAGTCAGCTTTGCTTTTGTAGGTAGCTTGTCCTGGTGGGAAAATAGCAATGCATCTGGGGAAAGTCCCACTTCCCTTAAAATCCATCTCTCAATACAAAGCCAGACTGGTACATAGGCCTCCCCCCCCGTCCATTCCACCTTCCCATTATTCCTAACTGCCCTGCCACATAGTATAATTGATGATCTGGCATCGTAAAGCCCCCTACATTCTGTGGCAGATGCATTACCTATGTTTCTTCCTTGCAGGCTTTGAGCTCCACAGGAAGGCCGATAACTTTCTAATTTTTATGAATCAGGACTGAGGGAAGAGATACAGTGCTAGGTGAATCGGGTATCACTGCCTAGGCAACAGATTCATTTTGACCATTCCTAATCTAGCTGTAAAGTTCAATGGAAGTTTATTTCATCTAAGGATGTCACCCCGGATTATAGTTAATAGTTTTTCCATGTTAACCTCTGCTCCCACCTCTACATTAGGAGTAATCCATATACCCAAGTATTTGATTACTTGAGGGGCCCAGTGTATCTGCAGGGGCTCGAAATCTGCCATAAAAGTATGTGGCGTAAGGGGTAAAATTTGTGTTTTGCTTAAGTTCAATTTATAATTCGATACTGTGGAGTATCTTCATATAATTTCCAACGCCTGTTTAAAGCCCTCAACTGGATCCTGCAAATGTAAGTCGTCCGCAAACACAGACAGTTTGAGTTCTCCCCAAATTTGAATTCCCTGGATTCTATGCTCTAGGTTAAGTGCCCTTAATAGGGGTTCTAAATAAATATTAAACAAAATAGGGGAGAGGGGGCATCCCTGCCTGGTCCCATTCTCTAATTTAGTTTCCTGGGATAGATATCTGTTACATAACACCCTAGCTGTGGGGGTTGCATATAGATTTTTAATTCCTCTGAGAAGGCTTTCAGAGAATCCCATTCTTTCCATGGTGGCAAAAAGAAAGGAATGAGAGACCCTGTCGAAGGCCTTCTCAGCGTCTAAGGATATCAGTGCCATAGGTATCGGAGAATCTAATGCATATTTAAGGATATAGTGTAGCTTCCTTAGTGCATCATGAGCCCCCCTGCCCAGCATAAATCCCACCTGCTCCTGACTAATTAAAGTTGGGTCCGCATTCAGAATTCTGTTAGCCAATATCCTTGTCAGGATCTTGATATCCTGATTCATCAGTGCAGTCGGTCGGTAGTTCTCCGGGAACTCTTTTGGTTTGTCCGGTTTTGGGATAAGCGTACTGTATGCTTGGTAAAGTGGGGAGTGACATACCCCTTCTTGCATTATCCTAGTAAACAAGTCTTTGAGGAGAGGGAGTACTGTTAAAATATGTGATTTATAAAACTTGGCTGTAAGGCCATCAGGCCCCGGAGTTTTACCATTCAGCAATGATTTTACTACTTCTATAATTTCCCCTTCACTTATTGGAGCTGTTAGGCTTTGAACCTGTGCCGGATTTAGAACAGGGAGGGATATATTTCTCAAAAAAGCTTGTATTTCTTCCCTATTGACAGTCCTCCCCCCTTGATAAATCCCCTTATAATAAACTGCGAAGACGTCAGCCATTTATTGGGGGTCAGTTATAATTTCCCCTTCTACTTTTATTAAGTTGACTGTTCATGCTGCTTCCCATTCCCTCACTCTAGCCGCTAAAAGGCAGCCAGGCACATCACCCTGCATTAGGTACTTAGCCTGAATTTTCTCCAACCAAATCCACCTTGGTATAAATCAAGTCCTCCATCTCTTCCCTCAGTTCCTTAAATTCAGTATCCACCTCTACAGAAGACCCTTCTAAGGGCTCCAGAGAATCTATAGCCCCTAAAATAAACTCCTCTCGAGATTGTCTGAGTTTGTTTTTTCTAGCTGCATATCTTTGAGCTATCCCTGAATAAAGAACCTTACAAGTTGGCCAGGCTATTTGCTTGTCCTGCAATGTTGGTAGCTGAACCTGAATGATCTCACCAAGATCCTCCTCTAATTTTCCGTATAGTGTAGTATCAGACAGTAATGGCTCATCCAGTTTCCACCTATATGGCTTGGGGGGAACAGCTTTTAGTTCCCACATCATCTGTATCAGGGAGTGATCAGATAAAATTCTACTATGTGTAGCCATTTCCTTTATTCCCACCAACCCTTCCTGATTGACCAGGAAAAAATCAATCCTGGATTGCATTTTATGGGCCCCTGAGAAGGTCATGCTCTTTGGTCCCTTACCATGTAGCCAAACAGGGTCCACCAGTGAGGTAGCCTCCAAAAGGTGCCGCATAGCTTCCTGCACTCTACACGGGGGTTTCTTAGAGGGTGGATTCCTATCTTCCCAGTTATTTAAACACAAATTCCAATCCCCTGCTAAAATGATCGGGTGTGCTGGCAACCCAACTATTTCTACCTCCAATGAAGCAAAAAATTCCAGGTTGGGGGGGTTGGGCCATAAATAGAGGCAATTGACAAATCTGAGCCCAGAATAGATCCAGAGAGAAATATTCCCCTGTTGTCCCCTTTAATTACCACCCTCTTTATCACATATGGGCAAGTCTTCCCCACTAATATGGCAACACCTCCCGAGGCTGTTGTATTCCCCACTCCAAACACTTGTCCCACCCACATTCTTTTTAACAGATCCAGTTCCTCTGTTAAAAGATGAGTCTCCTGCAAAGTCATGATTTGTGCCCCCAGTTGTTGAATATGTCTCAGAATCGCCATTCTTTTTCTCTTACCCCTAAGGCCTTTTACATTCCAAGAAATAATTGTAATTTTTGACATTATACATATACACTACCGTATGTATTGCCTCACTATGATCTGTCAATATCTTGCTCCCAGCTAATGGACTCTCTCTCTTTTCTTTTACCACTCCCACTATTCCTCGATCCTATGATCACCCTCCTAAAGCAACGACGATCCATGACTGAGCCAGTTCCTGTGTGCCCCCAGTCCCCTCTTCAAACTTATACCAGGAATCCCAAGGAAAACAAAAAAAGGAATTCCCCTCTTTCCCACACTTCCCTATTCCACCCTCAATTTTACTTCTCCTCACTTACCTTCTCCTAACCCCCATTGACCAGAGGGAGATACGTTCCTGATACTGATGATCCCCAATTTATATCTGTTATCAGGCTATTCTGCCTGGTTATCCTTCATCGTACCCTAATAAATGCTGGGGAGATTGCTGTTATAACATACTTCAATTGCAATAAACCACTATGCCCCATAAATAGCACTCCCCCCCACCAAATGACCATCTCCCTTGCTGTATATTTCTCTTTTCCCTGTATTACAAAGGAAGCTGACTTGTGCCGTCCCTCCCAATAGTTACCCCAAAAAGAGATTCCTCTTCCTCCGCTCCCCCCTCCCTACAACTGCTCAAGATGTGAAGCCTAGTCTGCTGTATGAGAGCCCCACCTTACCCAACAAGTGAGGTTACCTAAAAATTATTCACTACTGCTCCCTCTGCACCCCAATTAAGTATTTGTCATCCCTGAAGTCCCATACCCCTAGCATAAGCCTTCCACCTTTATTTCTGAAATTCCCTGGTTTAGAGGTTACAGATCCCCATTGTCCAATACATCACTTGATCTATTTTTAAAAGAGAAAGAAAAAGCAAAATTAGGCGAAGGAAGACTCCTTCCCCTCATCTTTAGAAACAAACCTTTATCCCCCCCCATCGTGAACTCATTTATTTACTTAAACTAAAACACATCTGCCCTCTAGTGGCTTCACCCACAAATCACTTTTCTGCAGCTCGTATAAGCCCTGAGAAAGGAGGCCTCCCTTCCAATTTACCAACCAGAACCATGTCCCCATTGCCTCCCTGTAAATCTCAATAACTCTTTCTCCCACTCATTTCCTGAGCTGTCTCTTAACAAAAAATGTAGACTACCTGCCTAATATAGTCAACCATTTGTTCATTATAACAACCCTTAATAATTTCAATCAGCTCAAAACATTTGCATATTTCCTGTATCTTGTCCAGGTTGGGTTAACTTTCCCCCAATACCACTACCAAGCCCATCAGGTCGGAGACTTAAATAACAATGGGAGCTCAAATCTCAAGTACTCCAAAGCATCCCACACTGTTATTAAGTAGTTTTTGTCGACCATTTGGAGCTTCACAATTAGGGTCGCTGGATACTGCATCTGAACCTTGATCCCCACTAAATAAAGCTTCTTTTTAATGTCCGAGTATTCTTTCTGTCGATCTCTAATGGAAGGTGTTTGGTCCCGGAACAGCCACAAAGTTGCCTCATTCCACTGTAGATTTTTGGACTGCTTAGCTTTACTGAGAATGAAGGCCTTTTCTTTGTAATTGGGAAACCTCATGATTAATACCCACGGGTGAGCTCCCGGGGGGGGGTCTCTCTAAGTGCCCGATGCACTCTTTCCAAATTGTATGCCTTTCCCACACGGAGTCAGGCTTAACAGTTTCAACAGCAGATCCTGCAAGAAAGTTACACAGTCCACCCCCTCCATTTTTTCAGGAAGCCCTGCCATGATTAAATTATTTCTTCTGCTATGCGACTCTTGATCTTCCATACGATCTTCCAGCTTTTTGACTTGCTTTCTGAGCACCACCACTTCTTGCTCTGTTACTGTAGATTTCTTCTCCTGCGATGAAACCCTGGCCTCCAAATCTCCCATTCTTCTCGCCAGCGTATTCAGAGTCGGTTTTACGTTTGAAAAATCTGCCACCAAACCCTGCAGCATCTGTTTAATCTCCAAAATGTCATCCACTTTCGCTTTCTCTCCCCCTTCCATGCTCTCTTCATCATCCTGATGCTCTGGCACAGGCGAAAGGGGTTTCTGGCATTTCACTGCAGGAACCTGAGCCAACAAGGGCTCTGAAGCTCCACACTCCATCTCAGCCATTCAGCTAGGCCTCTTCAGATTACCACTGAAACCAGGCAAAATACTTTCTATCTGCTCCTTTCTTTTCGTTCGAGAGGCAGAGAAGCTAGGAAAACTTTCCCAATTAACTGGATTACCAGGTTGAGCCCTTAAGTTTAGTTAGTAGATAAATTAAACTGATGAGGGCCTGGGAGCTACACTCAGGACGTCCTCTCTCCTCTAGCTCATCACGTGATCCCCCTTCATTATGTATTATACTATACTGTCACCTCTGTTAGCAATTGTTTGCTCTGTGCCTTAATCTATGATGTGGAACCTTTGTAAATGAGTCTTTGACTCAAAGGTCTTTCTGAATATTTCCCAATAAACAATAAACAAACAGATATATATATATCCTATCTATCTATATATAGATATATATATTTATACAATGGGGGGTGAGACATATTCCAGTGAAATAAAACACATTATTTTCACTGCAGTGAAATAAATCCTGATGATGTCAGCAGAGTTAAAATAAATACCATTTATTACACCCCCGAAACCCACGCTAAATCCACGCGAAGCCGTGCAATCACGTAAAGCCATGCTAAACCTGCGCTAACCCCATGCAAGCTGCACAAATTGTACATTTTGCAACAGTGAGGCCCCATTGTATAAATAGGACACATAATGTGCACACCGTGGAATATGAAAAATATTTTCACTCCTGCCTCGTCAGCACTGTATATTTCACTCATGCCTTCGACACTCGTGAAATATCCAGGCTCACTCTGCATGAGTGAAAATATTTTCCATATTCCACTAGTGCCCAACATGTATCCTATATACATATGTATATATATATATATATATATATATATATATTTATATGGGATATGCAATAGGTCTTCTGAAATATCAGTGATATTTCCCCTATAGTGCAGTTTGACCTATGACCTCACGACTGGCGGAGCCATGAGTGAGGTTACAAGGTCAAACTGCATGAGGGGGTAAATATCATTGATATTTCTAGTAGACCCATTGTGTATTTCATTTATGCAATGTTGTTTTTTTTTTTATTAATTTTGTTTCTTTATGTGTATATTTTGATTTTTTATGCCTCAGTGTTTCATTGTTGGTCTAAGTGGAAGGGATGCTAGATTAGTAGCTGGGGTGCCTATGTGCTTCTGTTGGGAAACACAGCAGTTTATTGCTTGCTTTTTTGTTTGTGGGCGGGCTGAATAAGTTTTTTAAGATGGCGGCGGAAGCTCCCACTTAGGGAGTGAGGTTTCATGATGGCAGTTATTTTTTTTTTCTGGTATTCGTTGTACAGGTTGTTTATCTGTTGATCCTGCCTTTTGTTCCTGGGAGCTCTTTTCAGACAGCAGAGGAGGTAGTTGCAACTGAGTACCATACTGTGAGAGGTATGGAATGGATGTCAGGGCTGGGAAGGAAGGGAGGTATTAACCACTCCGTTTCTGTTTTTTAATGTGGCATTTGTTTAATTTTTGTAAGCAAAGTGTAAGGGGGAAAAACAAACCTCTCAGTGTGAATGCCGGCTTCACACTGAGGAGGTTCTGAGTTAGAGCTATGTTGTGAGTGAGTGAGTAAATTTGGAGTGTATACAGAGGGAGACTTGTCTATGGGCTGTATCTGGTGCTGAAGAAAGTGAAAGTGTTCTGTGAGTTGTAAGAAGGAAATGAAACTGCCAGTGGGAGCTGGCATGCAAGTTAGCAGGTGAATTTTGATTGTGCTGCACATGCTGCCACCTCCCTCCTATCAAAATCTTTGTGAGGAGTTGTGGTCAAATGCAAATTGTGCCTGTGTATGACCTACAGTGAGGATAAATGATCTACTGTAAGGATAAATGTGATATTCTCACTGTAGGTCTGACCACCCAGAAATACTGCTATTTGTGATTTTTTTATTCTCACCCATTGCGCATATATATATATATATTTATATATATATATATATATATATATATATATATATATATATATATATATATTATATACACATATATATATATATATATATATATATATATATATATATATTATAGTGCAGTCTCACCTATATTTAGGGTTGAGTAGACACTTCTTTGTTAAACTCAAAATTTTGTACATTAATACCTTTGGACCCATTCAACTGAATTGAATTTGAATGAAATTTGGTATGCACGATGGTGCATGGTAGATCTCTTGATCTGCCAAATTTTGTTTTGGTCAAACTTACGGTTTTTGCACAACAAAATGCTGAAAAATGCACTTTTCGCCAGTTATGTGGGCAGTTTTTCAGATTTTGTCCGTGGTACTGTGCAGTTGTTGTGTGGCATGCCACTCTTCGACTTGGCTCATCTGAAAGATATTTGGTCAAGGAACATGGCACTTCTCATTTGGTGAAAAAATATTAATCCATTTAAAAGTTATTAAACTTTTAATTTCCCATTATAAGTCAATGGGAAAATTTATATGGTTATTTTGTGAAAGAAGAATGGGGTTTTGGCCATCTATAGCACATCCTGCCAACTCCCTCCAAATTTCAAGTGAAAAGACCAAACCGTTTCCGAGATATTTAATTTTAAAAATTGTTAAAATTAGGCTATCTGGTCCCTCCAAAATTTAGTCGTATACTCCCTCCCTCGCGATCAAAGATCATGCTCAAAGAATCTCATGATCAAAGAATTTGTAGGCTTACAATCACAGAATCTTTGATTGTGACGGCAGCCATCTTGTTTTGATTTTGCGGTCAGAAAAATTCAAATATCTCAGCTCAGGGGTGACTCCTGAAGTAAAACTTGGATGGGTTTTACTCAAGGGGCTTCGCTCTATCGAGCCATGGCTGTGGTTTCTTTTAAAATGATCAAAACATAGAGTTTTGAACTTTTTTATTCTTTGATCGTGGCTCACTAACGATCTTTGATCGCGAGCCTGCAAATTCTTTGAATGTGAGATTCTTTGACCACGATCTTTGATCGCTAGGGCGTGACTTGATGGCCACTTGAAAAAATTAATTTTCTCAGCTCAGGGGTGGCTTATTAAGACAAATACGGGTGAGTTTTGCTCAGGGGGCTTCGTTCTATCGAGGCATGGCTGTGGTTTCATGTATTTTTGCCTAAAAACTGACTTTTCATATTTGTTATTCTTTGATCATGAGCCTGCAAATTCTATGATTGTGAGCCTGCAAATTCTTTGATTGTGAGATTCTTTGACCACAATCTTTGATCGTGAGGGCATGACTAGATGGCAATTGAAAAAATCTATTTTCTTAGCTCAGGGGTGGCTTATTACGACAAATAAGGGTGGGTTTTGCTCAGGGGGCTTTGTTCTATCGAGGCATGGCTGTGGTTTCATGTATTTTCGCCTAAAAATTGACTTTTCACATTTGTTATTCTTTGATCACGAGCCTGCAAATTCTTCTATCGTGAGATTCTTTGACCACAATCTTTGATCGCGAGGGTGTGACAAGATGGCAATTGAAAAGATCTATTTTCTCAGCTCAGGGGTGGCTTATTAAGCCAAATGAGTGTGGGTTTTGATCAGGGGGGCTTTGTTCTATAGAGACATGGCTGTGGTTTCATTTACTTTTGTGTAAAAATTGACTTTCACCATTTTTTATTCTTTGATCATGAGCCTGCAAATTCTTTGGTCATGAGCTTACAAATTCTTTGATCATGAGATTCTTTGAGCATGATCTTTGATCGCGAGGGAGGGACTAGACGGCTAAATTTTGGAGGGACCAGATAGCCCAATTTTAACAATTTTTAAAATTAAATATCTCAGAAACGGTTTGGTCTTTTCACTTGAAATTTGGAGGGAGTTGGCGGGATGTGCTATAGATGTCAATTATGGTGTTTATGTGTTGGACAACACATTTGTTGTGTCAATATTGTGTGGCACAGTTTACATTTTGCAGACAGCATTTTCTATTGTGGTACTGGCTTCAAATTTATATGGTAGCTATCCTTACTGCCATGGAAGTACTTTTCAGTCATTAGGTTCCTAAAATGTAAACAGGTGAAGAATTCTGCAGACATTTGCAAGTTGGATGGAGTACGGGGCTTTAAGGGCTGGCACTCCCACCAACTTGCATGACTTTGTGTTTTTATATTCTTTCTCAAAAAGTAAGGAAATTCTATGCAAAAACTTCATTAATGCATCATTTAGGGTTAAAACACAAAAAGTCAGGAAATTAAACATTTAGGGTTGCCCCTCCCCCCGTCGACCCGCCCTTCATCCTGAGAGTGACAGCTGACAGGGTGTGTCATTGCAGTTGTGAGGCTAAATGTCACCCCTTTCTTCTTTACTGTGGCTTGTGAATATGATTACAAATGGAATGGGGTGACATTTAGGTCTCACAACCCCAATGACACACCCCATCAGCTGTCAATCTCGGGATGATGGACGGGTCCATTATGGGGGGAGGGGGCAACCCTAAACATTTCATTTCCTGACTTTTTGTGTTTTAACCCTAAATGATGCATTAATGAAGATTTCTGCATAGAATATATATACATATATATATTATATGGGCACGGTGGTGCCACTGTAGTTAGGGTTGAGTACCCTATTTAAGGTGAAAGTGTGATATTTTGCATCTTAATAACTTTGCCACTGTACAACAGATTTGCCTGAAATTTAGCAGGCATGGAGCAGTACCATAGATCTCTGGATCTGCCAAGTTGCATAATGGTCGGTTATACAGTTGCGGAGTTATAAAGCTACATTCCGTAGCACATTTAAGCTTTTTTGTGCATTCTTTGCTCATGCCTACAGGTGACACAGTTTGCACGACTGGTCCAAAAACTTCAGAAAACATGCGGCCAGCATCCCCGATGTGCTTTCAAAGATTTCATGAAAAAATATTAAACAGTTCAAAAGTTATTCAAAAACAAGTTACCCATTATAGTCAATAAGAAAAGTTAACAAAAAGTTTGACAGTGTCACAAATGCAATTTTTAGTGTCGCAAATGACCCTGTAGTGTCATGAGTCAGACATTATTTTTCAGTTAGTGGTCACAGAAATGCTTGGCATTTAAATTTGGGACCATCTAGGGTCACAATTATTTTTGTGTTCACCTAGTCGGACCCTGAGGATGCTAGCCATGTCTTTTTTGGGGGTTAAACACCCGAGAAATATGTTTTTGAAATTTTTGTAAACTGTAGTGTTGCAAAGTAGTGTTGCAGTTGCGACACTTTTGTGATTTTATTTTCGAAAATGTCATGATTTGTGACACTACTTTGCAACACTATGGCCAAAATAACAGGAATTCTTTGCCACCCGGCTGCAAAAGAACAGTTCAGTCTTTTGGGCTGAAATTTGGAGGAAAGAAAGCGAACATCCTACAGATGTGCCTTTTGGTGGTTTGGTGATATAATATTACAGGGATGCAAAGTTATGGTACTCCAAAGTTTACACTTTTTCCCATAGACTAACATTACGGTGTCTGCCTCACCTTTTGGGGCCCGTATCTCGGAAACTCTTTGAGATACAGACTTTTCGTCGGAAAAATGCTTAGCCCCCCCACCAGAGGGCTAAGTACTTAACTAGCCAGGAAAGTAATAATTTATATGAAATTTTAATTTTTTTCTGTGTCGTACAGTTCCTGAGATATAAGCAACATAGTATTCCAAGTGCTCATTTTCTGCTCCAAGGCCCATTATTATGCTTACATTCTTTGCATTCACTGTTTTTCTCTATGCAGCTGTTGGTGAAAAAAAGGGTGTGCGGTTTCGTTACTGTCACAGTTAGCGTTCCTACTTGCATTTCCGTAACCGTTTGCATTAACATTCCCATCTACGCCACTGTGTGCATTACCCTTTGCGTTTTCGTTTGTGCTTGCATTTGCATTACTGTTACCATTTGCGTTTCCATTACTGTTTCTGTTTGTGTTTCGTTGTTCACCTTACGCATTACCATTTGTGTTTGCGCCTCCATTTGTATTTCCTTTGGCGTCATCATTGCTGTTACCGTAAGTGTCTGCATTTCCAATTACGTTACTGTGCCCATGTGTTTTACAGTTTGCGTTTCCATGCATGCTTGCATTTGTGTTTCTGTTTTCATTAATGTTTGCACTTGTGTTTGTATTACCATTTGAGTTATTGTTTACATTTGCATCACCATGAGTTAGCGTTTGCGCTTTTGTTTGCGTTGCCGTTACTTCACTATTTATAGTGCACATTCTCAAAAAGAAGGGAAATTCATGGCAAAAAACTCTTTTTAATGCATCAGTTAGGATTGTTCCACAGTGACAAAAGTGAGGAAATTCGATGTTAGGGTTCCAACTCCCCTTGCAGCCCACTCCCACCACGCCTCACAAAGAGGCATTGGGGTGTGTGTTGGGGTCGTTTTTTCCTAACTCTCACCCTGTTCTCCTATATTGCACCACTTCAGCTTGTTTGCACATGGGATGGGGTGAGTTAGGACCAATGACCTCAACGCACACCCCGTGCTTGTTGGTGGAGTGAGGTGGGGATGGGGTGCAAGGGGGGAGGGAACCCTGACATCGAATTTCTTCACTTTTGTCACTGTGGAACAACCCTAACTGATGCATTAAACAGAGTTTTTGGCCATGAATATATATATATATATATATATATATATATATATATCTATATCTACACTCACTCAGGGTAGAAGGGGTCTGAGGGGAACTGAGCCTGGTGGATTTGTGGAGCTTAGCAGGAGGATTTGGGGTAAGCAAGAAAATGCCCTGGGGCAAAATGAGTCCTGGAAAGGGTCCTTCCTGCCTAGTTCTCATATCCAAGGTTTCCACCTTTGGTAAGCAGATAGCTTGGTCAGTCTCACCTGCCTATCCTATTCAGGTGGTGTTTTGCAATACCAGATCAATTTGGAACAAGACAGCAATAAGTACTGATCTTGTTGAGTCAGCTGATCTGGCTTGCATCACTGACACCTGGCTGGATGATAATGCTGGCCCAGTTCTGGATTCAGCTTTTCCTGCTTGCTACTCAGTGATGCATTGTGTAGAGGATAATCATAGGGGCAGGGGCATAGCCATTTTTTTTTCAGAACTGGGCCTTATAGAGGTTCTGATGGGGAGGACTAAATCTTTTGAGTGCCTTGTGGGGGAAGGTGTGGGTTGTAGAATACTTCTCATCTACTGTCCACCCGGGGATGAGAAGGAGTTTCTACAGGAAGTCATGGACTTCACCATCGGTCTGTTGTTGGAGTCCCCCTGATGGATAATTTTGGGGGACTTGAATGCTTGGGTCAATGAAGAGCTCTTGCAGTCTGGTCAAGACTTCCTCCAACTTATAACCTCATTGGACCTTACACCGGTTGTTTCCTCTGCCATCCACATCATGGGCCACTCCTTGGATTTAGTCTTCCTACTAGGGATGGAGATCACTGACTTCATGGTGGAACAAATCAGTTGGTCTGACCATCACACTATAAGATTCAGTTTCCAGGCTCCCCCCCCCATAAACCTGCCCCTGTGGAGATGGTTCAGTATTGCCATTTAAGGGTTTTGACCCAATAATGGTCTGATGGTGGTGATGGACCTATCAGGTTCATTGAGTGCTAGCAAGGATCCAGAGGAGCTGGTACTTGCCTATAATAAGGCTGTGACAGTGGTTCTGTATTCTATTGTTACTGTTTGTGTTCACCCCCTCATTCTCTGCCCCAAGTACCCATGGTTTGATGGCAGGGGCGTACTTTGATTTTTTTGACAGGGGGCCAAAAACAGATAAAAATTCTTGTCCTCCTGATAAAGACTAAACCAAGAGGTTGGGGGTCTAGGGGCCGCCTAGACCCCCAGAAACTATGAGGTTTTAGATGCATCCTGGTGTATTTTGAGGGTCATTTTGAAATTGTTTGGCTGCTTTTAAAGCTTTCTTTGACTTGTTGCAAACAACAGAAATCACTACCAAAATGATTAACTTTGCAGCAGCTAAGATTGTCACCATTTTGCCCAAACTTTTTTTTTGTCCACAGGCTGAACTTGGTCAAAGTTCAGCATACTTTCTGTCACTAACAATACATTTTTTAACTGCAAAGAACACTACAAGAGCTAGGGCATTCCCTGAGGAATAACTTGGGTCTGCTTTTAATACTGAGTGCCTGAGGCAATGTCAGGCTCAGGCATTCATCAATGCCCAAATACATCAGCAGCTCAGCAGGTCATTAATTCCCCAGGAAATGCTCTAGACATTTTGTCCCCTTACGAACTGTTTTCAGTGCAAAAAATAAAATTACCTCTTTAAACACAAGTAAGTGTGTATGTGTGTGTAGGCATAAACCATTAAAATTATGTTGCAGCCTTGTTAGGAGCATAGGCACTTAGAAAGCCCCATGGAAGCAGCCACAAAGGGGCGTAGAATACCCCAGAAAAACATACAGGGTGGGCACTAGCTATCTCACTTTTATTTTTAGTCACAATTTACCCAGTAGAGCCCAGCTGAGAGTGAGGTCTTCCACTGCAGTAGCTGGGTTTATGGGATAGAGCACTGTGGGAGATTATGTGATCTGTCCAAGGTCACAAGGCAAGTCTCTTGCTCTAGTAAGGTTTGAACCTCAACCTGCAATTCAATGGTTATCATGTCCAAACAATAAACCCCACAGAAAATGCTACAATATTAATGACCTGTAAGGCACCCAACCAGACTGCCTACTGCCATGGGAACACTCAGATAGAAGGCCTCTGCAGGCAGGCTGTTGTTCAAAAGGTCAGTGATTGTTCTGCAGCAAACCTTAGTACAATAAGACTGCAAACTACAGTGCCCCCAACCCCCCGACTATTTTTTCTTACAGAGTTTTAGGTCTATTTTCCTTTTTTTTATTACAAAAACAATTTTGCCTGTATTTGGTTTTTCAGATTTCTCTGCTGTCTCATGTTCCATGCAAGCAGTGAAGTGGTCAAGGATTTCTGATGGTAGATCATCTCAAGCAAACAGTGTTTTTACAATGCTACATTCAATTTGTCATGTTTACCTGTGTAATATACTGTACATCTTTTTTGGATCATGATCTTATACTTTAAACTGAAACTTCATCACTTGTGATGGGAGTCTACACCCTACTATCCCCTGTTTATATAGATCACAGAGTGCAAACCACAGATTACAAGTTATATGTTTCCAGATTACAGGATTCCACTATCAGATAAATGTCCCAAAAATATCACTTTTACGTATCTAAGTTTGTAAGTCCAAATAGTTCCACAATCACCAAAATACGGACCAATCACTTTCCTCATTTAGTCTTATGTCTGAATCCAAGCAGGCTAAGCAAGCAGCCCATAGTACTGTATGTTTGTTTATTTATCCAACATACTTCCCAATTCCCGAATCCCATTTCAACAGTATAGTGTCCCACTTCTCACCTCTCCTTGGCTCCATGACAACTACATCCCTTTATTACACCACATGATTGCTATTGGGCACCAGAATGGGAGGCACTGTCTGTGGAGTGAAAGCATTTTCAAAGGAGTGATAGTGTGGGGCTTGGAATAAAATGGCAGAGTCCAGACCCACCTAAACACTCAGACAATAAGACAATCTAGCTACCCTGAGTTGTTGTTCCTTCCACTCACTGCCACCTGACTTTCAGATTGTTGTATCAAGCTGCTGCAGACAATCGAACACTTCTGGCTGAACATTGATGTGCGCCACAACACACATGTGGTCCCGACAACCTGCATCACAAACAGAGTTAGACACAAAAAAAACAACATGGAGTTGCCATGCTTCTTGCTGGCATGCACACTCCAACAACTATTGCTGCTTGGGTGTGAGTTTGACCCACCACCATTTGCCGCTTGCACTTCAATTGGCTAATGAACTGAGGAACAGTGACTGCAGCCAATCAAGAGAAATTTCTGTGCTGGAAATTTTCCCTTCATTGGCTGCAATCACTGTGTTAATATATCCAAGAACATTTAAAAACTGCAATACAAAGGAGGGGATGGCAGGCTCAGTGAACACAGGCATGTCCTTATCATGCCGGCCCCCAAAACTCAAGTTGTGAGTCCCAATTCCTGCACCCAATAAAAAAAAAAAAAACTTGGTACTACAAAAGTCCCCTCAGATTACTCTGCACATCAGGGGGGAGGCAGCTGCCTCCCCTGCCCACCTCATCATCTACGCCACTGTTTGATGGGTTTTAAAGGAGCTGAGATAAGTGGGGCAAAGGTTGGAGCATCGCTGGTGGAAATCCGGCCTGGAGGTTGACAGACCTAGATTGATGGCCCATTACAATAACTATCAATCAGCAATCTCCCATAAGAAGGCAAAGTCACAAGTGGGGTACCTCAGGGATCAGTCCTGGTGCCAGTCCTCTTCAATATCTTCATCAGTGATATTACAGATGGACTGGAGGGTAAGGGTTGTCTGTTTGCAGATGATGCCAAGACCTGCAACAGAGTAGATGATCCAAATGGGGTGGGCAAAATGAGAAGAGATCTGAAAAACTGGCAAAATGGTCAGAAGAGTGGCAACTGGGGTTTAATGGAATGAAGTGCAAGATCATGCACATAGGGAAGAGAAACCCTGAAGCCACCTATAGGTTGGGAGGGAAGTTGCTGACAATCACAAGGGAAGAAAGAGACTTGGGCATCATCATCACAGATGACCTGAAATCATCCATGAAGACCACTAAAGCAGTAGGTAAGGCTAAAGGGATGTTGGGATGTATTAGTAGAGGTATCACAAATCATAAGAGGGATGTAATAATCCCTCTTTACAAGACACTTGTTAGGCCCCATCGGGAGTACTGCATGCAGTACTGGAGGCTACACCTGCGCAAGGACATTAACAAAATGGAGGCAGTCCAGAGAAGGGCAACCAAAATGGTGCAGGGACTGCATCAGAAAACATATGAGGACAGATTAACACAGCTCAATATGTATACCCCAGAGCAAAGGAGAGAGAGAGAGAGAGAGAGAGAGAGAGGTGATATGATTGAAACATTCAAATATCTTAAGGGCATTAGCAAGGTGAAAGAGTCTAACATGTTTCAATATAAGAAAAATCGCAGAACAAGAGGACACAGCATGAGATTAGAGGGAGGCTGATTAAAGGGTAATGTGAGGAAGTTCTTTTTCACAGAAAGGGTGGTGGGTGCATGGAATGGCCTACCTCAGGAAGTGGTGGATATAAATACAGTGCAGGGCTTCAAACAGGCATGGTATATGCATATATAGATGAGTATGAATAAATAAGCATTTGACAGAGTAAAGGCCTATGGCACATTCATGAGGTAGAAAAAATGGGCAGAGTGGATGGATCTTGTTGTCCTTATCTGCTATCAACTTCTATGTTTCTATGTTCCTGTCCAGGGAGATTGCTGCTGCACGTAATCAACCAGTTCGGCTCTTCTGGACTGTTGACAGGCTGTGCAATGCAGCTTGTCTCCAACTCTAGAAAGCATTTTCACAGGATATGTGTAATGAGTTTGCCCAGTTCTTTGCAGATAAGATTGCCACCATCAGGTTTGAGATCTTCTCAGCTTCCTCCAATGGGCCTTGTGGATGTCAATGAGAGACTGCAAGTGACTGGTTTGTCTGGTCCAATTTTGGCTGACTGGAGAACATAGATGTTATATGGATCATCCTACTGTAGTTTGGACCCAGGCCCAATACATCTCTTTGTGGGGTGTATTGAGATCATCGGCCCAGTTCTGGCAGAGGTGTCTGGTGTTTGATGGAAACAGGGGTGTTTCCTTCTTCCCTAAAGGAGGTGGTAGTGATACCCCTCCTTAAGAAAGCTTCTCTCAACCTGGACTGCCTGTCTAACTACAGGCCTGTCTCTAACTTGACCTTTGGGGGCAAGGTTAATGAGACGGTAGTGGCAGAGCAACTAGAGATCTATTTAACCACCCACGATGTCTATGATCCTTTCCAGTCTGGATTCAGGAAGTGACACAGCACTGAGACAGTGCTTGTTTGGGTATTAAATGATCTCCTGATGGCGAGATAACAGGGGCATCATTCCATCTTGGTCCTCCTCGATCTGTTTGCAACATTTGACACCGTGGACCATGGTGTGTTATTGGAGCACCTGCAGTTTTTCTGTGGACTGTCTGGAACAGTCCTCAGATGGTTTCAATCTTTCCTCATGGGTAATACTCAGATATTGGTGTCTGGGGTGTATTCCTCGACCCCTCTCCTCCTGCCCTGTGGGGGTGCTGCAAGGCTCCATCCTTTCACCCATGTTGTTTGCGGTGTATATGCTACCATTGGGGTACATTATCAGACAGTATGGGCTGAGCTTCCACTGTTATGTGGATGATACTCAGCTCTACATGTCTTTTATGCCTGAACAGGCTGGAGCCATCTTGGTGTTTAATAGCTGCCTCTCCAGGATCCAGGACTGGATGAGGGCCAGCTGGCTGATGTTTAACAGTGAAAAAACTGAGGTGTTAGTAGTGGACCCAGGACACAAGGGGTTAGGTTTAGCAACTGGTCAACTGTCTGGGCTATGCCTTGGTGGGACCCAACTGCTTACCTCTGACTGGGTGCAGCACCTGGGCATTATCTTTGACAGCGGCCTGATTTTAAAGGCACAGGTGTCTGCTGTTGTGAAAACCTCATTTTACCATCTGAGGAAGATTGCTTGAGTTAAGCACCTGGTCCCCCCGGTGACCTTCCTGTATTGGTTCATGCTTCTGTGATCTTCCATCTTGGCTACTGCAACACCCTCTACCTTGGGCTACTGGGGGTTGATATACATCATCTGCAGCAGGTCCAGAATGCAGCAGCCAGGCTGCTGACTGGCCTATCGAGATCTTGCCACATCTTGCCAGTGTTCCGAGGCCTGCACTGGCTGCCTATTTACTGGTGGATCACCTTCAAAGTCAGTCTTCTGACCTACAAAGTCCTACACAGCCAGGGACCAGGCTACCTGCAAGATCTCCTTCACCTTTTTCACCTCCTCCAGTCTCTCTGCTCCTCTGATGAGGGATTGCTGGAGGTTCCCAGGATATGCCTTAAAACCTCTCGTGCTCATTTATTTGCTTTTGCAGCCACTACCTTGTGGAACTCTCTACCTCATCAGTTAAAAGAGTGCCTGACTGTCAAGAGCCTTAAATTTGCCTTTAAAACTTATCTTTTTCATCAGTCTTTTTTGGGGATTTTGGTTATCCTGGCTAGTACTATTTATTACTGATTATCTGTTGTTCTTATCATTTTATGTATTATGTGTTGTGTTGTATTTCACTATTCAAGCACTTTGATCAACTAGAATTGTGCTTTTTATAAATACATATATATATATATATATATATTAGAGGCAAAAAACTCCATTTAATGCGTCAGTTAGGGTTGTTCCACAGCGACAGAAGTGAGGAAATTCAGTGTTAGGGTTGAAAAAACCCTTACCCCCTCAGCCCTATTCCCCAACCAGCAGCCAGGTGTATGCATTGTGGTCGTTGCTATCTCTCACCCCATCACATGTGTTAACAAACTGAGGCATAGGAGAATGGGGTGAGAGTTAGGACCGATGACCCCAATGCACACCCCAATGCCGGTTGGGGGAGCGGGCTGAGGGGGTACAAGGGGGGTTTTCAACCCTAACACCAAATTTCCTCACTTTTGTTACTGTGGAACAACCCTAACTGATGCATTAAACAGAGTTTTTTGCCTCTAATTTCCCTTCATTTTGAGAATGAGGACTATAGATAGTGAATGGAATGCTCCCACCACGTGATTTTTTGTGACATAGTAACGGTAACAGCAATGCAAATGCAAGCGGTAACGGTTGCGTACATGGTGAGACAAATGTAAATTGTAAAGCAAGTGTTAATAGAAATGCAGGTGCAAAGTGACACCAAAGCGAACAGTGATGCAAACGGAGATGCAAGCACATATGAAAATGCAACTGGTAACGCACATGGTCATGGTACTGGTATTGTAAATGCAAATGATAACTGTAACAGCAACAATAATTTGAAAGGAAACAGAAACGGAAATGCAAATGCAAGCACATATGGAAATGCAAACCGTTATGTGCACGGTCATGGTACTGCAATTGTAAACGCAAATGGTAGTGGTAACAGTAGCAATAATGCCAAAGGAAACACAAATGCAAGCGTGTCCAGAAATGCAAACCATTATGTGCATGGGCACAGTACTGTAATTGCAAATACAAATGGTAATGGTAACAGCAACAGTAAAGCCAAACGAAACAGA
The DNA here is from genome assembly GCA_016271365.2 of Neoceratodus forsteri. Classification (NCBI taxonomy): domain Eukaryota; kingdom Metazoa; phylum Chordata; order Ceratodontiformes; family Ceratodontidae; genus Neoceratodus; species Neoceratodus forsteri. Next base: position 1,441,843,242 of record CM057450.1, read on the forward strand.
AACAGAAACACAAATGCAAGCACAAATGAAAATGCAAACCGTAACGCACATGGTAACGTAGACGGAATGACGCGAACGAACGTAACGGAAATGCAACTGGAAACGTTAACTGGCACAGTAATGAAAGGGCACACCCTTCTTTTCCCCAAAAACTGCATTGAAAAACACAGTGAAAACAAAGAATGTGTGCATAATAATGGGCCTCGGAGCAGAAAATTAAGACCTGGAATACTAAATTGCTTATATCTCAGGAACTGTACGACGTAGAAATAAAAATTTAAATTTCATATGAATTATGACTTTCCTGGCTAGTTTTGTACTCAGCCTACATTTGGGGGGGGGGGCTCAGCATTTTTGTGATGAAAAGTCCGTACCTTGCACCATTTCTGAGATACGAGCCCTGAAAGGTGCGACGGATGCTGTAATGTTATCCTATGGGGAAAAGTGTCAACTTCGATGTGCCATCACTTTGCCGCCCTGTAATATTTTTTCACCAAACTACCAAAAGGCACATCTATGGTATGTTGGCTTTCTTCCCTCCAAATTTCAGCCCAAAAGACCAAACCATTATTCTGCAGCATGGCGACAAAGGATTCCTGTAATGTGGCGGATGCCGTAATGTTATCCTAAGGGAAAAAGTGTCAACTTTGGAGTGCTGTAACTTTGCCACCCTATAATATTTTTTGACCAAACTACCAGAAGGCACACCTGGATGTTGACTTTCTTCCCTCCAAATTTCAGCCCAAAAGACCAAACCATTAGTTTGCAGTAGTGTGACAAAGAAGTGCTGTTATTTTCCCCATCATGTCGCATTTTAGTGTCGCAAATCACGACACTTTCACAAAACAAATCATGAAAGTGTCAGAGGTGCGACACTACTTTTCCCAGAAATTTGAAAAACATATTTCTGGGCTGTTTACCCCCAAAATAAAGACATGGCTAGCATCCTCATGGTCTGACTAGGTGAACACAAAAAGAATTGTGTTCCTAGAGGGTCTCAATTTTAAATGCCAAGCATTTCTGTGATCACTAACTTAAAAAAAATGGCTGACTCATGACACTACAGGGGTTATTTGCAACACTAAAAACTGCATTTGCGACACTATTGAACTTTTTGTTAACTTTTCCCATTGACTATAAAGGGAAACCTGTTTTTTGAATAACTTTGAACCATTTAATATTTTTTTCACATCTTCAAAATGCACATTGGGGACCCTTGCCACATGTTGCCTGAAGTTTTTGGACCAGTTTTGCAAATCGTGCAACCTGTAGGCACAAGCAAAGAATGCACAAAAAACCATAAATGTGCCCCAGAATGTTGCTTAATAACTCCAAAGCTGTATATCTGACTAGTACGAAACTTAGCAGATCCCAAGATCTATGGTCCTGCCCTATGTCTGCCAAAATTCAGGCAGATCCATTGAACAGTGGCAAAGTTATTAAGGTGCAAAGTTTCTCCATTTAACATTAAATGGGGTACTCAACCCTAACTATGGTAGCACTACCGTGCTACCATAATATATATATATGTAATAGATAAACCACTCTGAGGTGTGCAGTCATGCTCTGATATACACACACCTTGGCTTGCGTTGTTATGCACAAGGCTGCAGGTCGAAAGTGCGTCAATCCACCCAAGGTAAAAGGAGTATCAGAGCTCACCGTTATGTCTCAGGAGTGGTTTATCTATCTTATAAATGTCAAATTTGTTTCTGAGGGGTAAAGTGCAGGTGGGTTGCACTCTGATATATGCATGGTCATGTGATGTGTTCCAACAAATCAGCAGACATAACTTTTCCTACCCATTTTATATATATAATATAGGTATAGTATAGGTATGGTGACTGTGGGTCAACCAGGAAGGATAAGAACCTATATTGAGGTGATGGCCTGCTTTCATCCAAGATGCAACCACAGTCCTGAGTGGATGATTCAAATGTTATTTCGATGGACATTTAAAATAGCCGGGGGGGGTGATGGAAGAAATACGGGAGGCAGAAAGTGGACCACCACAAGCTGAGATAGACAGTAGGGAGATCCCAAGGAGAGAGTCCCACTAGGATGCAAGTTATTCAAGGAATCATGGGGTTAGCAAAGGAAGAAGGGGGAAGGAGCAGTTAAAGGAGAAAGATGTTGAAAGGGGAACAATTGGAAAAAGGAGAAAGTGGCAAGAAGAGAGGTAAGGGTTGTCAAACTGGTGCAAGGTCTGCATCAAAAGTCCTATGAGGAGAGACTGAAAGAGTTAAATATGAATACCCTGGAGGAGAGGAGGGAGAATGGGGATATTATGGAAACATTTAAATGCCTCTTGGGGGTTAATAAGGTACAGGAGGAAAATACTTTTCTGAGAAAAAGGTGCTGTATAACAAGGGGTCATGATATGAAGCTGTAAAAAGATAGATTCAGGTAAGATGTGAGGAAGTACTTCTTCACAGAAAGGGTGGTGGATTCCTGGAACAGCCTTCCATGAGAGGCAGTGGGGGTGAAATCAGTGGTGGGTTTCAAAAATGCCTGGAAAAGGCACAAAGGAATTCTTGGAGGAAGGAATGGAGTAGAAGAGACAGTGCTGTAGTGCAAGTTGGATCTGCAGCAAAAGTGATCGTAATTTAAAATTGGCAGACTAGATGGGCCCAGTGGTCATTATTTGCAGCCAGTGTCTATGCTTATGTAACCCCCCTTTGGGAAATTACTAGTCTATTAACCCATCCCTGGGTTGTTGTGGCCAAATTTGCCCAGTAGGGGAAAAGGGTTAATTCTTCTCAGCAGTCAGGTGGAGCCTCCTGCAGGTCGGGATGTCACCACAGGTGTGTGGGGAGGAGGAGTTCTGGTTAGAGGAGTGAGCAGTGAGGGAGTTAGATTGAGTCAGGGTCGGGCGGGGGTGACTGTCCGCTACAGCCCCTGACTGGTGGCACTTGGGGGGGACAGACAGGAAGAAGTGGTAGCCAGTAGCCACAAGCTGCACAGTATCTTGAAGGGCAGCTAACATCGAGAGGGGAGTCAGCAGCTGGAAGTCACAGAGTGCCCTGACAGCCTGTACCAATTCGTGTAGGGGTCCAGTGGGCAAGAATGCATCAGGGAGTGTAGTGTCAAGACAGTGAGTTGTTTTGGTGCTCCATGGAATGTGTCCCACTACTCAGTTCAGGGACAGCTACTTCCAGTTCTGAGAAAGGATTCAAACATCATGAGAGAACCTGCAAATCCCCATGCCTGAGGATTGCAAATTCTGAGGGGGATCTGCTGGGCCAGTGTGGGGAGATAGATAGAGATGGGGATTGTTGAGAATTTGGGAGCCTGTGAAGAATAATGGGGTGTTAGGCACTGTGAACTGTTTGGGGATTTTTGCTGCCTTCAAACTTTTGTGACCATAGCAGCCCTGAGTTAATGCTGCCATAAAGACTGTGCGACCCCCTCGATCCAGGTAAAAGCTGCTATTATGGCCATACTGGCCATGAGAAAACTGAATGTGTTTCCCACAAATCAATGGATGCTCCACGGAGCTATGTGTGCATATGTTTAATGAATTTGGAATCCCTGTCATTTCTTCAAGTTTTTTGCAGACATTCTGTTATTGAAAGGAACTGTTTAATATGCATTAACCTGTTTTTTCATCCAGCACCAGTGAGGAAAAGGGACACTGTGTCTGACATCTGGGCCTGGATAAGGTGGTCACTGAAAGTGTTTCTGCTGCTGTAGGTGCTCCTTCCCCACAGACTTATTCCATCCAGACCCCTAGACAAGGGGAGGAAGGGCTACATTTCTATGTATGACAGAGTATGTGATTCAAATGGATAAGGCACACAGCTGTTACAGATTTGCACTCAAGCTGTTGGTTTGCAGAGCAAGTTTAGATACAAATGTAAGCGGTGTTTGTTGAGGGGGTAAGGATAAGTGGGCTTTATGATCAAATGAAACTAAAAGCAAAACAAATTAAATTCCTGTGCCATATAGTATAATGCACTCTATCAGTCTCAGCAGTGATGAACATTACATACATATTCTGCAGGCTACAGTCATTGATTTCAAAAGTACATTTTTTTTTTATCCAAGCCATCAGCCCTCATTCAGTGTACACAGTAAGTTTTATTTGTGAAAGACTGGGAAATAATTTAACAATTTAAGTTGAAAAAAGTCAATAAAGTTATCAAGTTTGGTCAGCTTCAGTTTTCAAGATTTCCATGTAAAAGTCTGGTTCCTTCCTAGAGAGAGAGAGAGAGAGGCAGAGAGGGCGAGAGAGAAAGAGATAGAGGGAGGGAGGAGGAATGGCAGAGCTATGTTTATCATTCAGTGCTAGATCAGTCCTGAAAGGTTAACAAACCCTACAGACAGCAGTAAATCATTGTACACTGGCACACACACACACACACACACACACACACACACACACTGGGAGAGAGAGAGAGAGAGAGAGAGAGAGAGAGAGAGAGAGGTGCAATTTGAATCTTTACTGGAGCAATGCTGTCTCATTAAAAACTTAGTTTTGACCAATAGGGCATTGTATAGATAAAAATGTGCAAAAAAGAGGGTATAGGTGTCCTAAGAGAGAAAGCGAGGGGGGGGGGAGGAATGGTGGAGCACTGTTTATCATTAAGTCTTAGATCAGTCGTGAAACCTGCAGAGTTTCACAGCTATCTGTAACATATGATGACCTAATGCCAAGCACATCCCGTGGCATGTCCACAGTCCAGTCACATGGCAAGGGCAGGGATAATGCCAGTGGTAGGCTCATCCCACCATAAACACCCACTCAGAAGTCATCCCAGACACCAAAGCCAGAAAATGCAAATGACCTAATGTCTCATCATGTAGCACATTCTTTAATTCTAAAGAATTGCCATCCACCATCAGATGCATGTCAACTTCAATTCATGGGTTCCGTGCTCATTCACAGCAGGGGGATGGAGATGGTGGTAAGGGGCAAGCTGGGAGGAAGAGCAATCACACAAGTCATTGGATGCAGCCAAGTCCTTCACAATCAGATACGGCCATTCAATACAAACAAAATTATTAATACAAAACAGCACACTTACCTCACTTCTTGCTTAATGATAATGCCAAGCTAGTTATTATTTCATATTGTTTTTTGGCACTGACCGTCCAACTCACTCAGTCCCAGCCAAGTCCTGATTCCTGACTTGTGAGCATTAATCCCTCACAGGGTCACATGGCCTGACTAGTCGGCTGCTCCCAGCTTGCACTCTGCATAGTACCAGCATCACCTCCAGTCACACAGGTACAGCTAGTTGCTTGCTAGGTTGGAGGATTTCTGTAGGACATTCCCCAGATTGCAGATACATCTTTCAGATGAACAAAAAGTACTGTACCAACTTCAAGACGAGAACAACCTTATCACTACCAAGTTATTAAGTTATAAATCGTGAAAGTCAGCTAGAAATAACTGAACAAGTGAGGTCAGCACTCAAACTGTGAAGTAATTTGCATCAAGTAAATCTTTAATAAACAAATCTTCAAAGTCCACAAACCACACATCAAAAGTTGTAAAAAAGCTCACCACCTAAAAGCAGGCTCGATGTAAATAACCATCACGGCAAAGGGGTAGAGCACAAATATGCGGGTCTGAAAATATAGTCGGCATCTCGTGGTACTGTAATATACTCGCTGCTCCCATAAAGTGGTCTACAAATGACCAATGCATTACCCAAAAGGGCAGGGCAGCAGGTAAATGGCAACAACACCATAAAGAAAGCTGAAAAAATTATGTTTAAAATGCTAAACATGAAGCACTAAATAAACTGAACCTGTTTGTGCATACCGTGGAAGGAGTGCTTCTTACCACAGTACTTCCTGGTAGGACGCTTACATATCGACTATGAACTAGGTCATCATCAGAGCGTACTAGCGACCAGGGAAGAGCTGTTTAAAAATATCACTCTTAAAGTGCCACTTACACCTATAATTAATAACAGCTCACACACATAATGACATTATAAATACAGCTCTAAAATATATTACACACTACAAGGATTTTGCTTATAAGAAAAATGATTTCAACTCAATTTAGTAAATATGCATACACAGAGAAACATACATTAAGGAGTGGAGGGGGAAGGGGAAAGGGAAGGGGGAAATTTAGAGAAGGGACAGAAAAGGAGAAAAATGCAAAGTGGGAGGTAGAGCCAACAAGTCATACTCTTCCTGGGAGACAGAGCTGGCAAGTCTACTCTCCCTTTCTCCCTTTAAAAATAGGATTTAAAACACATTGTTGGAGACAGAGTCGAAAAATCATATCTCCATGGAGACAGAGCTGGCAAGTCTACTCTCCAAAAAGAAATTAAATCAATCAAACTTTATCTTCCGATACAGCAATGTAATGGGAGATCTTCATTTAGTCCCTTAGGAGTCATACTGTCTAATTCATGTATCCAGAATGCTTCCCGTTGTAGCAAACAGAGATTAAAATCTCCACCTCTCAGTCCTAGTTCCACTTTTTCAATACCTACAAACCTTAAAGGTGCCAGTGAGCCATGCTGGGCAATTGCATAGTGTTTAGCCATGGCATAGTCACAGTTTCTATTCCTGATTGCACCTTTATGCTTACCTATCCAATTTTTTTAACGCCCTCTTAGTCTGTCCCACGTAACTCATTCCACAAGGACAAAGCAGTAAATAAATTACACCTGTAGTACTGCAATTTATAAAAGTATTAATCAAAGACTTCTTCCCAGATCTTGGATGGCAGAAACTCTTTGTGTCAAAAGTGTTAGAACAATGTGTGCAATGCCCACATCTATAGTTCCCTTTTGGTATAGGAGTCAGCCAATTTCTTGGTTATTCTCTTTGTACTGGTATAAAAGCATGCACTAATTTATCACTTAAGTTTCTGCCACATTCATGAGTAATTCTAGGAGGCAGTGTGGTTATTTCTGCAAGGTTTGTGTCAGACTGAATTATGGGAAAATGTTTCCTAATGATTTTACCAATTTTGGGTGCCATATAATTATATTCTGTGATAAATGAAAATTCAGCTACATCGGAGACTTTTTTTTGAGGTTTAAGAAGTGTCTCCCTTTCCATCTCTTCCACTCCTGTAATATAATTTAAAAGCAGTTCTGGCTCATAGCCCCTCTATAGAAATCACTCCGTTAGTCCTTGTCTATCAGTTTTAAACTGAGTATCAGAAGAGCAAATTTGCTGTGCCCTTATGTATTGTCCTTTTGGAATATTTTTAATCACTTGATCCAGATGACAACTGTCCCATCGTAAAAGTGTATTCCTCGAAAGTAGCTTTCTATAGAGGCCTGTTTGTAAACTATTATCTGCTTTTACAATCTGAATATCTAGGAAAGGCAGCGTTACAAGATTTTTTTCATAGGTGAATTTAAGATTATCATTGGTGTGATTCAAATAATCCATAAATAGATCTAATTCATTTTCATTTCCAGACCAAATTAACCAATAGTCATCGATATATCTTTTCCAAACCTTCATTTTTTGGAAAAATGGATTATTCAGTTGATGAAAAATATATTCTTCTTCCCACATTCCCATATACAAATTTGCAAGGCTTGGGGCAAAGGTTCTCCCCACTGCTGTTCCTTTATGTTGAACATAAAATGATACATCGAACCAAAAATAGTTATTTTCAAGATCAAACCTTGCCATAGCCAGAATATACTCAGTTGGAGGTTTTGTATTTACTCTTGATTGTACACTTTTCTCTACTGCTGTTAAACCCCCCTTGTGGGGTATGTTTGAATATAAACTTTCCACATCTATAGTCACCAACCAATCTGTTTTTTCTACCTTAATATCCTTAAAAATAATTAAGGTTTCTTTCATGACTTTTAGGTATGATTCCAAGGATGGTACCATTTTTTGGATTAAAAAAGTCCATAAACTTAGACATCTTTTCTGTTACTGACCTGATTGCTGATACTATGGGTCTCCCTGAACGGGCTTCGTTTGTTGATGTAGTTTTGGTAAGAAGTACACAACAGGTGTTCTAGGGTGTGGGACACATAAATAATCTGCTTCTTTTTTGGTAATTTGGCCATTCTGTTCACCCATTAATATTAACTTAGAAACATAGAATTTGATGGCAGATAAGGACCCCTTGGCCCACCTAGTCTGCCCATTTTCCTACCTAACAGATAAGCTGCAGATCCTAGTTAACCAACAGCTTACTTCCTCCTACCCCTCACTAGGACTGCCTTATGTCTGTCCATGCATTCTTGAATTCCTCCACTGTTCTTGACTCCACGACTTCCACAGGGAGGCTGTTCCACGCATCCACAATCCTCTCTGTGAAAAAATACTTCCTCACATTACCTCTGAGCCATCCCCCCTCTATCTTCAAATTGTGCCCCCTTGTTCTTGCACATCTCTTTTTCTGAAAGATGCTACCCTCTTGGACTTTGTTGATTCCCTTGAGGTACATGAAAGTTTCTATCATGTCCCCTCTCTCCCTTCTTTCCTCAAAGGTATACATATTAAGCTCCTTTAGTCTTTCTTCGTATGTCTTCTGGTGCAGACCCTGCACCATTTTGGTTGCCCTCCTCTGGACAGCCTCCACTCTGTCTATGTCTTTGCGGAGATGGGGTCTCCAGAACTGCACACAGTACTCCAGATGGGGTCTCACCAACTGTCTGTACAGAGGGATAACAACTTCCTGTTTTCTACTACTGATGCCTCTTCCTATGCATCCCAGTATCCCCCCAGCCTTCCTTACTGCCTTCTCAAATTGCTTGCCCACCTTTAGGTCATCTGATATAATTACCCCCAGGTCCCTTTGCATTTTTACTGTTGTCAGTATCTCACCCTCCATTGTGTATGCTTCCCTGGTATTTGTTTCCATGTGCATTACCTTGCACTTCTTTGCATTGAATCTGAGCTGCCATACATTTGACCATTCCTCCAACCTTGCCAAGTCCCTTCTCATCCTTTCCACTCCATCTTGTGTATCAACCCTGTTGCAGATCTTTGTGTCGTCTGCAAAGAGACATACTTTTCCTTCCAGTTCCTCTGCAATGTCACTTATAAAGGCATTAAAAAGGACTGGTTCCAGTACTGAACCCTGCGGTACCCCGCTAGTAACCCTCCTTTTTTCACTGTGTACTCCATTTACTACTACCCTTTGCATCTAACTTGTCTGCTTTCTTCCTTATACCTTCCACAGGGTCACCTAAAAGTTTACAATAGAAACTGCCATTGTTAACCTGTCTATGTGTTTCCATCAAATAATCATTTTACCCCATACTACCACTGCTCCTCCTTTGTCAGCCTGTTTCACTATAATACCTGGCATAGATTGTAATTCTTTCAAGGCAGTCCTCTCCTTTTTAGTTATATTCTGTATCGGACTAGTATATTTATTTTTGTTAATTTCTTTACATCTTGTCTGACTAAACCACAATAAGTATTTATGACTGGGTTGTTTTGTGGGGGAGAAAAAGTAGATACAGGTCAAATTGGAGTATATTCTCTATTTTGATCATATACAGCAGGGGGCATCTGGGGAATCTTTTGGAAAAAGTCTTTTAGATGGAGTTTCCTAAAAAAGCAATGTAGATCGACTTCTACTTGGAAAGCATTAAACTGGTTAGTCAATACAAAATTAAGTCCTTTTCCAAGAACTTTGACCTGGGTGTCAGTTAATATTACATCTGTGAGGTTGATGACCTCCAATTCCTGGTGTATGACCTTGGGGATCTCCTCACTCCCCACCCCCAGTTCTGTCTTCCTCTGGAGTTCAATCTTCCTCTGTTGCCTCTCATACTTTTCCCTCTTCCTCTTCCCCATCCCCCTTCTTGTTCTTCTCTTGTCTCTTAGCTCCTGCATCTCTACATTGTGAGTTGTCCTAAAAAAGTCTATCTTCCTGATTCTGTCTGCTAGGTTCATCAATATCAAAATCCGGGCCAGATGAAATATTTAGACTATCATCTTGAACTCCTAACAGTTTATTAATAAAACCTTGTTTTTTTGCTCCCTGCCAAGTATAGACCTTGCCTGTCTTGTAATCATTTTCATCTCTAGTATATTTCTTTTGTTTATATGCGATTAACTCAGTCTGGAATTTGTTTATGTTGTTCTCCATTCTAGATACCAGGTTATCATATTCAGGTGGGGCATATTTTTCTTTAAGTTTTACATCCAGAGATTCAATTTCTTTACTTGATTTATCAACTTCTTTTTTAGCCTTTTTTATAGTAAGTAGCATCAGAGCATAACTGCATTTATTCAGTATCTTTTCCCAATCTCTTAAGTATTCAACATCTTCCATTCCAAAAGAAGGACGCTTTTGCTTATGCATAGCTTGTGGGATTCATTTGTCCCTCAAATACTGAGACAATGAAGCAGCATGTAAATTAACCTTTATATATTTTTTCTTAAGATTCTCAAAATTCCTAAAATCAATCCCATCTCTCTGTGACTGAAGTCCAGTTCCAGACAAAAGAGCCTGTATTAATTCTGTTGAAAGAATAATGTCTTGACCTGCTTCATCAGAAAAAGACAGGCTCCCAATGGTGGCAGCAGCGGTTGCCATATTGTGGACTGAATAAAATGACCCTGGAGCTCTCCCGAAGCAAAATCAGCTTCAATTTTGCTAAAAATGGGAAAAACAACTCATAAAAACACTTCTAAATAGGAGGATGGGGGCTCAAAACATTATAAAAATGCAGGGTAGGTGCACCAATATACCTCGAAGCTGAGTACAGTTATAAATCATGAAAGTCAGCTAGAAATAACTGAACAAGAGAGGTCAGCACTCAAACTGTGAAGTAATTTGCATCAAGTAAATCTTTAATAAACAAATCTTCAAAGTCCACAAACCACACATCGAAAGTTGTAAAAAAACTCACCACCTCAAAGAACTCACCACCTAAAAGCAGGCTTGATGTAAATAACCATCATGGCGAAGGGGTAGACCACAAAAATTCGGGTCTGAAAATATAGTCGGCGTCTCATGGTGCCGTAATATACTCGCTGCTCCCATAAGACAGTCTACAAATGACCAATGCATTACCCAAAAGGGACAGGGCAGCAGGTAAATGGCAACAACACTATAAAGAAGCCAAAAAAAGTATGTTTAAAACGCTAAACACAAAGCGCTAAATAAAGTGAACCCGTTTGTGTACGCCGTGGAAGGAGCACTGCTCACCACAGTACTTCCTAGTAGGACACTTACGTATCGACCATGAACTAGGTCATCATCAGAGCATACTACCAACCAGGGAAGAGCTGTTTAAAAAAATCACTCTTAAAGTGCCACTTACACCTATATTATACCATGGTCACAAAATGAACACTAAAATCACAGCTTCTGATTGGCTGGCTGGCACCTCGGAGCAGGTGTAAATCCTACGATAATCACCACAAGAGCTGTCAGCCTGCCAGTCTCAAGCCCCTCAAAGTTTAAATCAATCCGAGGCACTCCTCACTCCGAAACAGCCACCATTTTCAGTGTCCCACTATGAACTTCTACCACACCTCACCTTTCACCACAAAAGAAACAAATCGATGAAACATTTCATTAGCTTGACTAAAACAAGCAGCAAACAGTGCAAGCAACCAAAGCAGTTACCTCTCACTCCCGTAGCTTGGGTGGCTGTTACTGAGACCCCCAATGCCAACAGTACAAGCGTGCATTTCTCCAGTCTTGCCTCTCGAACCATCGCAGCACCCACCTTCAACTCTGCAGGTACTATGTAGTCCATAAAGTACAATAAAAAAAATGGCAGTTCAAAAGAAATTGCCCCAAACACCACCATGATTTTATGCCCACAAACTCATACCTGGAAGTACCCATCACCCCAACGCAAATCCAGGAAATTCAACTCAGAACTATTTTGTAGCACGCAACAATAAAATAAAGAAAAACAATTTAAAATGGGGAAAACAATGTTTTTCTCTATTTAAAAAAGAAGAAGAAGAAAGCCATGGTACAATCACAATAACCCACTCAAGGGTGTGGGTTATAGAGATTACCACTACTTTGTAACATGGATTTACCCACTTTGCCTGTGACTGGCAAACCACGCCGGTCGTGGTAAATCCCCCCATAACCTACACCCTCTCATGGTTTATTGCATAAATTAATAACAGCTCACACACATAATGACATTATAAATATAGCTATAAAATATATTACACACTACAAGAGTTTAGCTTATAAGAAAGCTGTGATTTCAACCCAAATTAGTAAAAATGCATACACATAGAAACATACATTAAGGAGTGGAGGGGGAAGGGGAAAGGGAAAGAGGGGAATTTAGAGAAGGGACAGAGAAGGAGAAAAATGTTAAGTGTGAGGTTATTAGGTTACTAATCCTTCATGGAGCAGAAATTTAAACATGCACTACAACTTTGCAACATTAAATAAGTTAATTAAGTAAATAAGTCCACTATACTGCTCTATTCTGGAAAAAATACATAGTAAAAGCTGGACCCCACTGAAAATAAGATATTGCTTCTGGGCTATTCTGGGTAAAGGAATTCTAAAAATGGGTAAAAGGAGGACCCCACTGAAAAAAAGATTTTGCATCTCAGCTGTACTATCCTGTGTAAATACAGTGTAAAGATTGGGTCAAACAGACCCCCACTGCAAAGAAGATATCACGACTCAGCTGGGATATCCTGTGTAAATATATTATAAAACTGTAAAAGCAGGACCCTATAGCAGAACCACACTGAAAAGTAAATGTTGCATGTAAGTTGATCTGTCCTGAAAAAATGAATTGCCCAAGCATCCTGATCACCCATCTTGTAGCTGTCTGGTATGTTCTTGGCAGTCTAGTGACCCTCATAAGGGCATCTGACCCCCTCTTCACTCACCCTCTCAGGAACCCTCCAAGCCCTGGTCACATAATACAAAGTACAACAATAGTGATGACTGGCACAGCCCTCTGCTCACCACCTTAACAGGTTTCCATCTAATGATCTCTGAGCAATTGCAAGTATTGTACAAACACCTGTTTCTACCATACTCATGATCGCCTACTGACAATCAAATGATGGCCAGCCAAGGTGGTGAGCAGACGGCTGTGCACATCACTGTCACTATTGCCATACATCCACTTAGGTGACCTGAGCAGGGGGAGGGGTTGTGGGGAGGAGGGTCCTGAGCAGGCGGGTTGACAGAGGATCAGATGCCCTTATATGGCGGTGGGAGGAGACCATTAGACTACCAGAAATATTCAAGACAACTACAGAATGGTCAATTGGGGGTGCAGGAACCACTATACCACCAGGAATATTTGAGACAGCTAGAGGACACGTGATCAAGTGTAGGGGACCACTAGACTAGCTGGAATATTCTAGACAGCTACAGAACAGTCAGACAGGGGGTACAGGAAACAGTACACCACCAGGAATATTTGAGACAGCTACAGGACAGTTGAATACAGGAGTGGGGACCACTAGACCATAAGGAATATGAAAGACAGCTGCAGAATGGGGGAGGGCATGCACAGATGTTAATGGGCCCATAATGGGCATGCAAATGGGCCATAGCATCTTTCATTCCCAAAAGGGTCATTAGCATGTTAGGGCTAAATATGGCCCACAGGAGCTCTGCTGCTATCTCATTTGTTCCATGTTACCTAGTCACTATGCACTCTACTGACATGGCTCCATATTTAGACAGTTTGCACACTCCAGTTGCAGTGAGCAAATTGTCTGAATATTGCCCCCCCCCCCAAGGCAGGCTGTGCGCAATCTGCCACAGACCACACTTAGCCAGCTCTGAATATGGGGGCCTATACTCCTTAGCCCAATGGGACCTGAAGTCCATGAAACCATGGTTTATGGGGTAAGAAAAGCCTGCTTATAGCCTCAAGATACTGTTGTTCTAACTTGTAACAGAATGAAAGCAAACATGTTTGGCACTGACTTATGCTTATTTTGGGGGCAGCAAAACATATATAGCATTACATATCAGCCAAATGATTCATCTAATACAAACAGAAAATATCACACAATTAGATACTGTACAGTATGCTAGCGACAATATGACAAGTCAAAGCAGGACAGTTCATTCAACTCCAGGGTCCATGCTATCACAAGTGCAGAATTAGGCACCACCATAGGGTAGGTATCAGTTAAGTGTAATCCCAGTTTAATGTCATAGCTACTCTATCTTACTGTTTGCATGTTTGATTATATTATTAAATAGGGGAGACTCTGGCTAAAAGAATACAACTTAACTGAAGCCTCACCCTCCCTCAACCACTCATTGACTGGTGCCATTGGAGTTTACAGTGCCTTGCAAGTCCCAGGGGGAAGATAGCCATTTGTCACAGGCACCAATAAAACTGCCAATGTAATATTAGTCAAGCAGTATTTCCAAATAAATTGCTTAGAAATGCAAATAAAGTGTAACCTCCCAAATTTCCCCACAGTATTGTCAATACAAAAACTGGACAGAGGGAAAGTAACTTTAACTTAGCAAACAAACAGATTTACTAAAAAAGGAGACTGCCAGTTTTACTCAGTTGGAGGATCATCACAATGTCTGTCTGCCTGTACCAGCCCAGTAACCCTACTGCCACAAGCCGAAACCTGATCTCAAATCACCTTGTGCTCCATTAAAGTCTGTGAAGGAGTTCAGCAGAGAAGCTATAAAACAAATTTCCCTTACAGCTGTGCTTTAATGACTGTTCACTTGCTCATTTAAGACTGCTGCCTGAAGAACTACATAAAAAAAAAAAACTGAAAACTTTAAGAAGTACTGGAGTACTACACACTGCCATCAGTATATTGTTTAGATAAAATATGTAAAAAGAGGGTTTAGGTGTCCTTTAAGACTAAAACAAGCTGCTTGTGCTGTTTACACTGAATGTATCCACTGATTGTAATTTGAGTTGGCATGAGAATGCTGCATATAGGGAAGGAACTGCCAACTGCCCCCCCAAATAGAGTGATTTCAGTAGTGGAAGGATCATGGTTCAATTCAAAAATTGTGCTAAGGTGGGAGTATGAAGTGCCATTTTTAAGGCTGCAGTGGGCACATCCCTGCAGTCCTCTTGCTATCAAAAAATAACTCCACATTCATTGCATTCTTTGTGATTGAACAACATGTTGGAGTTGCACCACAGTTGCCTCCGTGTCCATGGAGCACACTCTGCTCATCTCCATTGACTCCAGTCACAGATCACTAATTTTCTCTTAGGTCATGGTGGGCTATCCCTGTTCCACCACACTCTGCTCATCTCCATTGACTCTAGTTGCAGGGCACTATTTTTCTCTGAAGTCACGGTGGGCATGCCTGTTCTGCTATGACCTGCTCTGGTAAATACCTTTTTTTTAAAATACATATGTATGTATGTAAATAAAATTGTTTTCCCCCTACAGAGAGCCTCAAAAAGCAAGATGTGGCACCTTCCAATGTTGTGGAGGCCAGTACAGATTTCGCCCAGCTGCACAACTTGGAGATGGTTAGGAACAAGGAAGGAGAGCTGGAGGAGAGCAACTTCATTCACATCTGTCACTGCAACATGCTGTCCTGATACTGGGGCTATTGGAGTGCCTGTCTGCGCTACCTCCTGCAGCATACCAAGAAGACGAGGCATAAAGGCAAGGAGGAGCAGAAGCAGAAGCAGCAGCAGGCCACCTCAACCAGAGCAGCTGTAGCTCAACTGTTTGTAGATAATGTTGGGATGGCTCATCTTTTTTTGACATGGGCACCAATCTGTAGCTGGCTGTTGACTACTATGTCAAGCGGAGTTACCTGGGATTCAGGCTCATGCTCTTCTCCATGCTCGTGTCCTCAGTGCTGGTGCAGCTGCTGAACTTCAGGATCAGTATAACTCATAAGAAATAAAGCTGCTTTAACTAAAATAAAATAGCAACTAAAAGTGATTTAATGGAAGTTCATAAACTCACAAGGGTGTTACACATGTTAGTAAGGCTGGTATGTTCTTTTCTGGTTCAGCTTACAAACTATAACTAGAGATCAGGGCATAAATGTGAATCCCCAAAAAAAAAAAAAAATTCAGACCTGAAGTCAGAAAGCATTTCTTTCACTCAGAAAATAGTAAATGTCTGGAATAACCATCAAATGAAGTACTGTAGTAGCAGGTAATACCCTGTGAATTAGAGACTTTTGGCTTAGTGCACTTCTGATAAAAATTACCAGAACAGAGTAAGGCATGTGCTTACATTGAAAATGGTCAGAAAAAAAAATCCACTAAATGAGAACAAATGTATATGACAAAGAATTTAGCACAAATGGCTGTTAATCAATGTTCAGTATGTTTTCTTTTTCTACCCCCCCCATGGTAGCTTGTAAATCATACATAATTACCGTGTTTCATTAATATGCCTATGACTGTAATTGTAAAGATTGTGAATATAACTAGCCACTCAGAGTCTGTGTCTAAAGGACAACTATAACACTTTAGACCATTTTATGAATAAGTGTAATAATCCATTCAAGGTACTGTATATGTTAGTGTTCTTATAACCTCACTTCCTAGGTGCACCTCAGGCCTCTCAAACCACCTAGGTCATTCATTTATTATAAGTCAGGTGAAGTTGTTTATTGTTCATCAGTTTAGATAAACCATTACAACAATAGATACAGTTTAAAAAAAAAGTTAATTTAAAATTCAAGCATCCACACACTATACAAAGCATGTTATACACAATAATAAAGATAAATGCATATTAAACACCAAAATGAATTTGGCAATTAAACAACTTATATTGAATCAATTCAGTATTGCATACATTTGAGTCACATTAAGTTTCCATTTACAAAGATTATAATCTAAATTTGTGCTACATGTTTTAAACTGTAGTCCTACTAAGTCCTTTGTTAGATAAGCAAGCAATAATACCAGACAGGGTGGGTGATATTGGGCAATACCAGACTGCCCAGGGGCGTAATGAGGCCCGATGCCACAGGCGGAGGGCCTTATAGCCCCTGGAAGGTCTGGTATTGCCCATACCACCCACCCTGGAGGGTATTATTGCACTAAGAAAATGGGTTACCTGTGGCACTTTTATGTTAGTTTTTTTTTTTAAAGTTGCACAAATTAGAAAGCTATAGTAACTATAAAATTTAATTGTTGTGCTTACAAAGTAGTCCCTCGCTTTATGTGCTGTTCCATCTTCTACTGCCACCCCCTACCCCACAGAGAGTCATTTGGTTGTAATTGCCCCCCAACCAATAGGAGATTTGTTTTTTAAGTTCTCCTTACAAGTAGTCTGGAAGAAGAAAAATATGTTTTGTGCCTTACTTGAAGCAGTGCTTTTTTTTTCACTCATAAATTCAGACTGTTAGCTACATGAGCCTTAGTTGACACTACATCGCTGAACCAGGAAGTGCACAGCAAGACATCCGATGTGGCAGGGCAGCACTATGTGTTTATCATTTTAGCAGAAACTCTGCCGGGTGTTACATTTTAAATTAAAGCAGATGACAGTATTAAATATTGATAGCCCATTCATGGCTTCATACTGAGTGGTGTACCGCTTCTGTATGTTTGGGAGCCAGGATTGTAATTGTGCTTAGGAGATGCAGGTAATGAGGCGGGTCGCAGTCGGGCAGCCGATATATCTGAGCTGAAGGATTTTCATGGCACAAAGTTCACAAATGACTGGTAAGACAAAAAGAGAAAACCAAAAATTAAACCTTGTGACTACTGCAATTAAAGTGAGTGGGGTTGTGGAGAGACAGGAACAGAGTGAAAATAGGTCAGATTTCTAGGACACATGGACATGACTAAACTCTAATGGGCTCACTAAGCAAGGGGAAAAATGACAGCAATTTTAAATTTGAAATTAGTTGTGGTTAGCCAGTTAGGAAACGGGGATGTGTAGTAAGATATTTCAGTGGGTGAAGGGGCACTAAAGACTGTCTCTTTTTATTTACAGAGCTCTTACTGCTAGTTAATGTACCCCTTTCACCCAATCGGATTCCTTAGATTCTTAAGCCCATTTTCTAAAACATAATAATACACCCATTAAACTTTTCAGTCCCTTCAGCACAGGGATTCTGTCTGGACATAGAAGTTACTACACAAAAAACACCTATTGTGCAGATATGGGGCACTCCCTCAGTGCCACTGTCTGTTATCAATTACACGTAAGACTTTTCAGGTACTGACTGGGTTCTGCTCAGTCCTATGGTCCTTATATGAATTAACTGAGACTCCACCTGCTATAGGCTGGCAGGAGCAATATTTCTATGGAATCCTTTTACCATTGGGTATCACTATACCATACTAATATCAGAGTACTAATCCATCCTGGCTACTAGGTGGATATTCACTACAAATCAATCATGGTCTCTAATTACTGTACCATACTTGGAAGCTAGAGTCCTGAGAAGCTATAGTGCCAGCAAAAGCAAGAAAGGAACAGGTCCTGTCACAGTATACACATTTGGAACAATAGTCATTGTTTTACCCTTGATATCCCCTACTTAGTACCTGTGAATGTAACTGGTAATAGAACCTAAAAATACCTTCTCCCTGTTTCAGGCAAAACTTTTGGGCCACTCCAGAAGAGAAATACTACCACGAGCAAACAGTGACAGCCTTCAGGTGGTTACATCTGACTCAATTACTCAGTTACTCATTAATCTGAATAAGATTATTCTGACATAAAATACTTAAAAAATGTATCTGCAGCAATTCCATTAATAACAAGATATTCATTCACACCACTTACAAAAGATATCAATGTAAAAAAGCAATATGAAAACTTAATGCTAGCATGTAATATTATAATATTTGTTAATAACTTCATTGTCTAACCCAGCAGAATATTAAAATATCTAGTCCATGATGTAGAACAATCATTTATGTATATCATTCGGCATTTTTTTTTAAAAAGTTTTTACCAGGTTTTAGATAGTTTTAGACTAGCGTGACAAAATTCTAGGTTCATTTCCCATTCACAAGGGCTGCAGGAGTAAGGAGCAAAATTATCCCTCTAAAGAAATGGTACCCCGGTTTGCTGTATATTTCAGCCCTTGACATCAGTCTCAGTTATACATGGCACCATCTCCGCACTGGCTCACTCCTAGTTCTTTTAGCTTCTTTGGGCCTTGCTGACTCCTCCAATTCCATCTACTTCGCCATAACTTGTATGTATTTCTCTATTCCTCCTTTCTTAGGATTAACATTTTCCAATCAATCCACTCGTATGAACCTGGACAACACATACACAAAAAAGAGCACTTCTTTAAGCGTAGTAATTCTGATAGTTCATAATATTAACACAGGTTTCCCGCCTAAGCAAAAAATGGCATGCTTGTGGTAGATTGAAAAAACACCGATATGCACTCAGGTGCTGTAGTTGAGCTCCAACACCAGCCTCGAACCACTCCACACAAAACATATTTAGAATGGACTTCTCCACATCCAGCTGTGGTGTGTAACAGTTTATTTTTAACTTATTTTCTTTTCTCCACTTTTCTCCCTTCAATACTAGTTATACGGCCAAACTCCAATCCACACAGCTCAGCAACATCTCAGGTCTCAGGTCGGGCCACCGGGTTTCACCAATCTATCAAGCTCAATTTTTTCTCAAAGTTTTCTTACAATTTTCTCTTGTCTTTCCCAATAACTTGAGCAAAAATGTGTTTTTGGTATAATTTGAAAACACAAAACATATGCACAGCCCAGCCAAAAGCTTCTGGGATGCTACTTGACCACTTGTCACACTGCAACTCAGAACTCGTTGTCAGCAACTGATTAATAGTACACTAGCATAAATCCAGCAGTAAAATAACATGAGTTTCATTCATGACTTTCTGGACAAGGCTTGGACAAAATTAAGAAACCAAAAGCTAAATAACTGAAAAACCTTCCTTTACTGTGCAGTGGAGCAGAGCAGCAGTGCGGCCATCTTGCTGCTCTGACCCCCCCACCTCTCCATTCCATTGTATCGGTTATTATAATATTACCACTCATCCTTACATAGTTAATCATTAGGAAAGGGATGGTCACATAAACTGCAAGTTTAAAAACCAAAAATTGACAAGATACTCAAGGAAAAATGAATGGTTAATAATAATTGCAATGATCCTGTTCTTTGTGACATTACCCTTGCCATATGCTTGGAAGCCTGACATGCTTGTGATGTTGGTGTCCTCATGATAATGCACTAGTATGAAAGTATAGTGGTTCAGGTATTCTCTCAAGATTCAGCTGAAGAGCTACAGTGGCTGTAATATTAAAGGGGAAAGGAAGATTGTGCAAGTGTTTAGTTGCTTATTATGTTCCTGTTTGCAATAACTACGAATAATGTGCATGTGTCCTAATGGATCCACATTTAACTGTTCTGGAGTAAGTCGATGTAAAAACTGACTTTTGTGTTCTTTTCATTTTATGAGCAGTAGTTTGTGCATTTGTCTTCATGGAATCAGGAATTTGGAATGTTGCCTACTGTATGTCACTGCATGGATTTAGAATTATAACCACAAGCAATTAATCTATCAGAGCTGTGCTCAGAGTTCTAAATCCATGCAGTGACATAGTCAATACTCCAAATTTCTGGTTCCACAAATATTATTATACAGACTGATTTCCATAAGAAGAAAACTATGCAAAAACAGTTTTTGAATGCTTTTTTAGGGCTGCAGTAGACAGAGCCCTGCAGACCTCTTGCTAGTAGAGGACTCACTGGAACTGGATTCTGACCAAAGAACAATTTGGAGTCAGTTTAAAGTTCCTTCACAGTGTCATCCATGGACGGTGAAGCACTCTGCACTCTCCATTGACTCCAGTCATAAAAAGCAGTGGTTTTCTGTCAGACAGGTGTATGATTCTTTACATGTATCCTACTTGTCAGATAAGCATGTTCCTCAGTTGCAGAAATGCCTCATTTGGGTGAAGATAGAGAAATTCCCTTTCAGAGCAGAAGAAATTTCTAAAAGAACTGATATGTATGTGAATTTCCCACCCGTCAGCCAACAGGTACAGTATGTGATAGAGGACCAGTACACCAGTGCCTGATTCCAGGCCCAGAACATGTTATTAAATCAGCTGATGATGGAATCCTCTGTGCTTGAGCTGCCAAATCTTTATGAACTTGAAACTAGTGTTTATCTGTGAGTAACTGTCTGAATGAAGGCCTTTCCCTGCACCAGAGTGTATATAGTTTGATAGGGTTTATTCATTCAAAGTCCTGACAGAACAGTGTCTTGTGGATAGCCCAGTCAGAAAACCTATATGCACACCACTGGGCCCAAGATTAAAAACACTTTGCTTTATTTCTCCTTCCAATGGACTTTTATAAAATCATTTACCCAGCGCCTCAACCCCCAGTGCCACACCTTGCTTCAGGCCAGTAATCAGTGTTCAGGAGCAAACATGGATTGCCAGGGATAGGCTGAGGGTGTTGATGGATTGAGCATCTGAGGGACTGTTCTCCTCACCTGGGTGGGAGGGTTGACACTCCCTGCTGAATAACTTCCCCCAGGTGGAGGCCTGAGGAGCAGTGTGGGATGGGGTATGGACATGAATGGTGGGCGCTGTGGGCAGTGGGGTGCTCATGCCTGCACACGCACACATGCATTGTGGCAGCAAGAGGGAGGGAGAAAATGTGGAAATTGGAGCTGGCAGGATCCCGAACCAGCCTTCCAGGATTCAGGAGTTGTGCTCGGGGGGGGGGGCAGTCAACGGTCCTCTCTCTGGCCCTGCCAGGGGGGTAATCCATGGTGGAGCTACCAGGGCAGGACTAGGGCAGGGTGGCCGGGATCAGATGACAAGCCCTCCTAGCGAAGGCCTGAGCCGCCTGCCAGCTCTGTGGAAGGTAGAGATACAAATGCAATAATAATAAAATAAAAACTCATGTACCCAGCATTGGGCTCATGTTGCTTATTTGCTAGACTGATTGTTAAAGCTGTCTCCTAGTGTGGCTGTTATTTGATCCATTTCAACTGGGAATGTATTTCGTTCCCTGTTGCTGTTCATCTCCTATAATATTAGCTCAGGATTGTTGTCTGCCTTGCAGCTGTCACCTAGTGCCAACATCAATCTGGGAGCACTCTCTCATCTGCAGCTGTTTATCTATTCCTAGTTCCACCAGAAAGGAAGGCAAATGTTCTCATGCAAACAATCATTACTGTGAGCCCTCCGACCACCAAGACCTACATATTAACTCCCCCCTAAAACTTGCCTTCAATGTAAAAGAATTTGGAATACGAAAGCAAGCCTTCTAAGGTGCCTTTTGGTGAATAACCTCTAACACACCTTTCTCTGCTAATCTTAACTACTCCATAAGATCAATATATCTGCCTCTTAAAATCAGAATTATTGTTTGACACAGACTTTAGCCAAACCTAACCAACCCTCACTGGCAAGGTATAACAACTCAAATATAATTATTGTCAAGCCTCATTCTCTCTTTGTTTCTGTCACCTCCAAAATTGATCTACTGAACTGTAGGTCATCTTTCAATAAGGTCCATGGCACAAGCACCATCTCTTGGACCTAAATCTTGATCTCTTCAGTTTCATAGAGGGATGTCTACATAGCATGGACTTTGGTACCATCAACGGCTTGGTCCCAAGCTCTTTTAACTCAATATTCCTTCCCTGTGTCCTTCAAACTGATGGGGGACATTAATTGCTTTAGAGAAAACACTCAATAGCAACCAACGTTGACCGTCCTTCTTTTGATTCATCTGAACCCCCGGTTGTGCATTTCCCCAAACCACTATCTTGCACTATCTGTCGCATTAGTTTATCATTCTGCAAAGCACTTGATGACCTTCTTCGAGGGTTTCTCAGAAATGATCTCTTTCCCAGTTCCTCAATAACTGTGCCTTCTAATTCTCAGGGATTTTAACTTCTGCCTTGACCAACCTGAAGATCACTACTTTCAAATGCTTTATTTATCTCCTCGACTTTCCTAACCGATCCCTGCATGTCAGCACTAGAATATACTATAAAGGATATTGGTTTGACCTGGCAAATTTTCAAGAACTTCTCACTTCAACAATAACTCATCATAACTGAGCTCTTTTGACCATTTCCTACTTCATTTTTATGTTGTTTCTTCACTTATCTACCAATCCTCTCTGGCTACTTCTTGGATTATATATACATTTTGTGCAATAAACCAACTGGAGTTTGCTAATGAACTAAACAGCCTTCTCAGTCAATCACAGATAACCTTGTGTACAAGGCTCTGACAAATTTATACAGCAACACTTTTACCTCAGTCCTGGACAAATGTGCTGTGCCCAGATCACTCAAGGTTTCCTGTCCTCCAGTTCCCTGATTCTCTCCAAGTTTATTACAGGAAAAAAGGAAATGTAGGCAACTGGAGAGAGAATTGGTAGAAACAAGGTTAATCTTTCCTTCACAAACTATACTACTGTATAAACATTCTAGGAAATACAATGAACTTCTAAAGGACAACAAAAAGGACTACAGTGAAGCCACCAGGATGAAGTGCACTGTCACAGGTTTACTGCATGACAAAAGAGATTAACTCCCATTGAAATTGCATTGTTTGGGGGGGTCACATGATGGCTGCCTAAGCTAGAGCTGTTGCCTTCCCTTGCTCCTCTGCAAATCTGGTGAATTTAATCCTTCGGTTAAATTTCTAATGGTTTTTGGGGCAGTTTTTTAACTCATCAGAACTCGGATTTCCCAGGCAATAGAACCGCTGTGCTAAATGGAAGTGGAGATGCAAAAAGTTCCACTGCGCCACATGTCTCTGCAGTATCCGGAGAAGGAAAAGGCCCTCAAGCGGCCTAAGGAACAAACCATGGTGTCAGTTAAGCCTCCTTCACCCATGGCAGCATGCACTGAGGAGTGCTTTCTTGAATTCATGCAGCCTCTTCAAAGCTCCATCTCAGCAATTTCGGAGGATGTCCAGTCTACCAAAAAGAATATTGATTCACTCAATTTGCGGGTAGGAGATGTTGAAACCCGGCTTACGTCTCTTGATAAATGGAGAGACAAAACAGACTCGACAACTCAGTCCTGAGGCAAAGGATTCGAAAGATTGAGGATAAAATGGAGGACTTATAGGGGCACAGTCGTCGCAACAACTTAATAGTTTTTGGGCTACCAGAGAAAGAGGAAGGCAATAATCCTATTGCCTTTGTCCAAAAGCTGTGTGAGCGAATAGCTGGCCCATCACCCAACTACACAAGTTATGTGGTAGAGAGAGCACATCGGTCACTGCGACCCCCCTCCCCCCGCTGGGCTCACCTCCTCGTCCGCTGGTATTTAAACTTCTCAATTATCTAGATAAGCAACACATTCTGGCTAAGATCAAATCAGTCCAAGAAATTCAATGGGAGGGCCACAAATTGAGAATATTGCAAGACTTACCCTAGTCGGTCCACCTCAAGAGGCAGGAATTTCACCCCATGGTGTCAAATCCCTTCAACTTTGCAGGTGAAGCACAATGAGAAGTGGATCAGTCTGGAGTCGCCTACCAAAGCTTCATCTGAGCTTTGTAGCCTTTTCCCCGATCTGTTTAAATGAAGTGGGGAAGTATATGAGAGCCAGCAACTACATCCTGGAAGGGACAGAGACATTTAGCACAATACCTGCAGTTACTGTGGAAGTTCTTTTCTTGAAATGGAATGGTGTATAACTCCTGAAGTGTGTATCTGCAAGGTTGAGGGAGTTCTCCGGTTAATTTACCCAGAGACTCTGTGGGTTAGGTGCCCGACTGAACTGTGCTTTCAACGGGAACTACGGAGCCTACTTCACCTGCTTGTGGACTGGTACCACAGAGAGTTTTGAATGGACACAATTTTAGGCTTTAATCTCAACTCCTTCGCATTGCTATCTATTTTGTTGGACTTAATGGCGGGTATTATGGGGTTGCAGTGGTTATCTTTAAGATTTACCTCTTTTTCCGGCCTTAGCCTTAAACGAAAGATGCTAGTGGAACCTTTTTAAAGTGTTTTATGTGCCAATTATGGTTATTAGGTTGAAGCATTTTCTGTGGAGGCCAAAAGGGGGCAATACTCCATTATTTATGTATGGCGGTTTGTATTAGCCAAGTTCCTCTTTTTTTAATTATTATGGGGATGGCATTACATCTCACAGTAATTCTAAGTGTCCTATCGTGGTTATAACTATTTCTTTTTTTTAGGTATACATGGTTCTTAGTTGTCGGGAAGGGGGAAAGGTGGACCTCAGTATGGCAGCGAAAGGGATGTTCACATGCCTCTGAATATTCTGGGAGGTCGGTTATTAGAACTGGGTAAGAAGGATTGTAAATAGTTATATTGAAGTTCAAAATGGTTTATAGTATGTTTGGGGTGGGGGGTGGAGTTTTTTGGGGAGCAGAGGGGTTATTTGGGGGTGTGTTCTCCCTCTTGTTCCAATTTAAATAATATTTTGCTGGGAGGTTTTGGGGTTGGGTTAAGTCTGCGCTCATTGTGGGGGGTTCTTTTCATCATATGTGTCAGAGGACAATACGCGGAACTCTGCAGTGGCTTCAATTTTTTCTCCTCTTTCCCCTTCATTCAGTGTATTACGATTAGGGAACGAGTGGTTCTTATAATTTTATTAGTTGGAATGTTAAAGGGGCCCAAAGTAAAAAGAAGAGGATTATGACTTTAAAGCATCTATCTCAGCTCCATACGGGGATTGCCTGTTTGCAGGAGACACACATATTGAGGGACAATATTTCCCTCTTTAAAAGAAACTGGGTGGGTCAGGTTTTCGGTGCGGGTAACTCTACTAAACACAATGGTGCCATTATATTGATTGCTAAAACTGTACCCTTTGTTAAAAGCAGGGAATGGTGGACCTGGAAGGACGTTATATTATAGTACAGGGTATGCTAGAGTCCTCCCCGATAATTTTGGCGTCAATATATGGCCCTAATGTTGACTCTCCTTTGTTTTATACCCGGTTAATACCCTTGCTAGTTTCAAATCCCCCCCTTTTGATGTTTCTGGGTGGAGACTGGAATCTGGTCCCTCACACAGAGATCGATCGCTCGGACAGCAAAAGAGTGGGGTTATCGCCAGCACAGAGGGCCCTTAGTGAGCTTATCTCGGGGGTAGGTGTTGTCGATGTATGGCGGACCCTTAACCCCTTGGACCGACAATATACATATTATTCCCCACCGCATGCCACCCTCTCCTGGATTGATTTTTGGTTAGTGAGTTCCTTTGGTCTTCTGGGAGTGATAGATGCATCTATTCTTCCTAGGGTACTGTCAGATCACTCTCCTGTTGGGGTATCCTATATATTGTGTCCAAAGACTAGGCAGGGAATAAGATGGTGCCTTAATACTCGGCTACTCAAATGTACCAAAACCCTGAAAGATATCCAGGAATTTATAGTTAATTTTACCAATATTAATCTAGGGACAGTTGAAAGGGTCGATATGGTATAGGTCCTTCATAAATGTGCTATACAGGGACAGTTGCTCATATGCTCCCATTTCATGAAGCTCAGAAGGATAGGAGTGCTCTCAAGTTATTGATAAGCGAAATTCAGCAACTGGAAAACCGGTTAAGTCGTATATCCCCCATGCAGGAATGGGCAAGGCTCCAGCAATTGCAGTCAAACTATTATGATTTAATGGCTCAAAAAGCGGAGTTGGCTATTCACCATACCAAATTGAAGTACTTAGAGGCAGGGGAGAAAGCAGGGAAACTCCTCACTTTAAGATTGAGGCAGACCGAAATGTCCAGATTCATTTCGGGGCTGAGGTCCCCAGCAAGTGGTGACATAGTTTCCCATCCCCAAGACATTGCTGGTGTCTTTGGTAGATACTATGAGACCCTCTACTCTTCAGCTGACTCAATAGATGTGACAGACCAGGAGATCACAGAATATTTGAGTTCTGTCAGTCTTTCTGTGCTGTCTCCTCAGGTGGCGGAGAATCTAGGGGATCCAATTACTTTAACTGAGGTAGAGCAGGCTATCAGGCAGTTGCCACTGGACAAAGCCCCAGGGCCGGATGGCCTACCTAACAATCTATTTAAGGGTTGCCTCCCTCAATTGGCCACCCTTTTGAGGGATGTTTTTAATTTTTGGTTTCAGGAAGGAATAAAGGACCTGTGCTTTTTGACGACATGGATTACCTTGATTCCAAAGCCAGATAAGGTCCGATATCGCTTCTTAACTTGGATGTTAAGATTTTGGCTAAAAATTATTAACCAGTTGGCTCCGGTAATGGAAGGGATTATTGGCAGAGAACAAGTCGGTTTCATGCAGGGGAATATCTCAGCGGACCACATGAGGAAGCTAATGTACTTAATGACAGTATCGAGGGATGACGAGTCCCCTGTGGCCTTGGTATCCCTCAATGCTGAAAAAGCTTTCGATCGGGTCTCCTGGTGCTTCCTGTTTGCATCTCTCCAGCAATTTGGAATGCCTGATAGTTTTTTACAATAGGTTAAAGTATTATACTCCTCCCCAAGGGCCAGGGTATGGTGTGACGGTTGTTTATCTGACCCATTCATTCTTGAAAGAGGCACATGCCAGGGCTGCCCACTCTCCCCACTTCTTTTTAACTGTTATTTGGAGCCCTTAATACGTAAATTGATATCTTCTTCCTCTCTGAAGAGTATTCTAATTCAAGGGGAGAGATACGTAATCTCAGCTTATGCTGACGATCTTCTATTGCATGTTGAGGACCCTGAGACTTCGATACCAGCCCTGCTTGAGGAGTTAGATAGATTCTCGGTCGTGTCCTCATATAAATTGAATCTCTCTAAAACAAAGGTATTCCTGTTAAATCACCTCTGCACTAGAGATACATGCACCTCTCTGGGACTGTCATGGGAGTCAAATGCTCTTACATACCTGGGGATCAAAATTGCCAGGAATATCTCCTCGATGATAAACCTTAACCTGACCAGTTTGGTGCGTGTGGTGCAATCTGATCTGGAGAGGTGGAGTGCTCTTCCACTGTTGCTTTGGGGCTGGATTAACATTATTAAAATGAATGTTTTACCGTGGCTGTTATATCCACTGGGCATGATGGGTATTGCCCTTCCCAAGTCCTGGTTCTTGCAACTCAAGAGAACGTTTAATAAATTCCTATGGAGGGCTAAGGCAGTGAGAAGGGCATACCTTAAACTAACAGCTCCCAAACTTAAGGGAGGCCTTGCCTTCCCATCTCTTTTTTTGTATTATGGGGCTCAACATTTAAGCAAGATAACTTATTGGATTAATGCTAAGGTACCCCGAGTGGAACATTCATATGTGCCGGCCTGGCTTGATATTGAACACAGGCTAGCTCGAGGGGCTGCAAACTCTCTGCATGCTTTGGTATTTTCTAAACCTTCCCGTCTCCCTAGTTCACTTAAAACATCCCCAATAGCTTGGTCTCTTAAGGCTTTTCTGAAAATTCAAGTGTATTTTTCAGAAAATTGGTATACCTCACGAGCCCAACCACTTTGTGACAACTGGCACTTTCAGATTGGACATCGCCCTATTTTACCCTCTTTTCTCTCGCAACTCAAGCACTGTAATCTGGAGGATCTTCTCCAGGGTACAGAATTAGCCTCTATTCAGGCATTACAGTGTCGCTATCAACTAAGATCCCAGGAATTCTTTAAATACTTACAAATTAAAGCGACTATACTTGCATTTAAAGGTAACCAAGAGTGGACGACACAATCAATGGATGGTCTCCTCAAGACCCTCCAAGACACGGAGCAACCCCATGCAATCTCCAATATCAATATGCAACTTTAAGGCTTAGATTCATCTCTCCCTGAGGGGGTATGTTATTACTGGGTGCATGAATTGTCCCTGTCTGAGGACTCCGACTACTTGGTGAAGGTATGGGGTGGGGTCTATAAGATTATCAAGCAGGACAAACTCTGATTAATTCAGCTCAACATTTTACACAACATCTATTACACTCTGGACAAATTGTATAGCATGGGTTACATATCCTCTCTTTTGTGTCCTAGTGGTTGTCAGGTCTCGGGGATGCTGTATCATATGTTGTGGTTATGCCCGCATATCCAAACGTTCTGGAGTGCGATATGATGAGTCCTGGACCCGATTCTGGGACTGGATCCCTTATTCACCCCGGAGTGTTGTCTGTTGGCAATTTTCCCTCCTGGGACACCCCAGGTACGCAAAGCACACATAACCTTAATCTCAGCTGTGGCTAAACTAGTCATGTTACGGCACTGGAAGGAAGGACCCCTTCCTACTATTATTGAATGGTACTGAGAAATCTTATTGGCAATTCAGGTAGAGAAGCAATATATATCTAGTCATGCTTATCTCAGATATGTTCAAAAAGACTTGGGAGCCACTTTTGTCCCTGATGATGCTGTTGAGATTTTAGTAAGTGTAACACACCACTGATTTGTTGGGCAATGGCTATTTTCGGTGTTATGATATACCGGATTTTTTTTTTTCTTTCAGAACAATTAGCCATATTTGGTATCGGAGCGCAGACTTGGGGAGGGGGTGTCTATTTTTGTGTTGTTTGTGTGTTCCTTCATGTATCAAACCGTTCAGTGACTATTGTAGTGTACTCACTGGTGTATTGTAATAAAGTATACTGAATCAAAAAAAAAAAGAAATTGCATTGTTTACTGCAGTAACTCTACTGTAGAATTCAGCAGCATTCGTTTCATTCTGGTGGGTTTCACAGTACATAGAGACATATAATTTAATGGCAGATAAGGACTGCTTGGCCAACCCAGTCTGCTCATTTTTCCCTTCCAACAGTCAGCCCATTTTTCACTACCTGTAGTATCACCACAGACCCTACTTGATCTCCTACTTGACTATTATGAAAAACTGATTATTTCTCAAAAAGCAAATACTAGGAAACTCTTTCAAATCATCTGTCCACTGATAAAATTGCACAGTTCACTGCCTGCCTCATTGTTTACTGCCCAGAACGTGCATACTTTTTAGATAGCAAACTGAGAACAGCTACTGTACTCAGTGTAGCACATCCTTAAAGGAAAACTACACCCTCATATCTTCTAAATGTTATTTGTTTCCATGTCAGTAGACAACTCTTTTCATGTAGCTGTTAAGGATGTATGCAAATGTGTTGGTTTGTTTTTACAGTTCATACTAGGCCCTGTAACTGCCCTGGGAGTCTCCATTTCATGGTGGTTGAAGTCGCATTGTCCCTGAGAGCTGCATTAATCAAAAACCAAATTCATACTCTAATCCCACTTATCAGCAGACTCCTCAGTTCATCTCTATCTACTGGTATTTTCTCCACTTCCTTTAATACAGCTTTAGTCTTGCCCATCTTAAACAAATAAACAACAACAAAATAAATAAATTTGATCCAGACAGTGTCATCAACTACTGTTTAATTGTTCAGTTGCCATTCTTCTTCAAGGTGTTAGAGAAAGCAAGCCACCGTTCACCCGTTAACAGATTATGTCACCTCAAACAGAGTTTTACCGAACTCTCAGTCTGGCTTTCAGAGTACACACAACATGGAGGCAGCCCTTTTACAGGTATCAAATGACATCCTGTTATCCACTGACAAATGAATCCCCACTGTACTTCTGCGGCTAGATACTTCATCTACTTCAGAACTCTTGCCTCCAAAAAAAGTACTAGTGTCCACCCCTTTCCCTCCAAAGCTTCTGTTACATTTTTGTGCCCCCCCCCCCTTTTCCTTCCTCTGTGAACACGAAACAGAAGTATTTGTTCAGGATGTCTGCCTTTTCCTGGTCCCCCTCTGCACAGTCCCCCTTCCCTTCTTAACCTTACAATCTCTCCCCTGGTTTTCCTCTTTTCACTTACATACCTAAAAATGACTTGTCCCCTTTCATTAGCTCCTGGGCTATTCTTTCTTCAGTTTGCAACTTTGCACTCTGTACTGCTTTCCCTGCTTCCCTCTGTTTCCCCTGATACACATACTGTACCTGTACCTGTCCTTCTCTCTCTTTGCCTCATCATACCTTCTGAATGCTACCCTTTTAACCTTTAACTTTTTAGGCACCTTTCTTGAGAACCATAGTGGTCTCTTTTTCCTCTTAATTTTGCTCACTTGTTTGATGCAGAGGTTTGTTGCCTTTACTGCTGTATGTTCCCTTTTATTTTTGCCAGTGTTTATCCACCCCAACCATACCATCCCTCCTTGCCAGGTCATCCCTGTGGCATTCATCTTTCTTTATAAAATCTGCCCTCCAGAAGTCCAGGATCCTCACCCTTGCATGCCTCGACTCTGAACATATTACATAGTGTGGGGATGGAAGATTGGAGGACACAAGCTGCCACTAGATGGCAGGGACAAATTACATAGTATGGGGACAGGAGATTGGAGGGCAGGGGGTGCCACTAGACACAAGGGCATCAATTGATTTAATGGGCTGGGGTTTGGCAGGTGGGAGGGCAGGGGGCTGCAGTAACACTGACAGCCATCAAAGGCCTTTTGCGGCATTAAGTCGGGGTTTGCAAAGGCATTAACTTGCACAAGTTTGGAAGCCAGCTACTGTCTGTGCAAACCTTTGAATTTGCCACTGTGCATGTATGCAGGGGTGGCCCCCATCATTTGGTTTGGTGCATGTCCTCTTGGGAGCTGCAGTAAGTTAGTGCTCAGGTACTAAAGGGTTTTGCCTGTGTTGTTGGGGCTCTGAATATAGATTACATCCATGAATCAGGCATGAAACCTGGTTAGCTCAGGCAAAAACCCGTTAGCACCCAGGCTAACTTTTGAATATCTAACCCCTGAAGTCATCTGACCAACAGCTGCTAACAGCTGTCACCTCAAAGACATCCTGCAGCTCCAAAGCTTTCTCCCTCTGTGTCTCTACAGCTTGGAACAACCTCACCATTTGCATGTTACTCACTACTGGTCACTTCCTGTTTATGTTACATTTCAAGGAGCACTTGATGTATGCAGATGAGTGCCTCTGCGATGATGTACTAAATTGTTTATTCTGTGAATCCTATTGGTAGGTCATTGCATCATACACCTGTACACTATGTCATACACCTAAATATGAATACTATGCCATATGTGCCTGCCTGTGAAATATGTTTGCACTTTATATTGTTGAGCTTATGTAGACCTAGGTCATGCCTGGAAATGGGCCTTTGGCCCAGCTTGCCTGCTCCATTATTGAATAAATAAAGTACATCAATAACATTAAATAAGTTGATTTCTTGTGTAGAACCTTTTATTCTTCCCATTTTCCAAGCAATAGTCAAGAACTTTGATATTGCTCATCATAGTGGAAATATTTCAAGGGACCCTTACCCCCTTGTTGTTGAGTAACCAGTTTTTAAGGCCACAGACAATTCAGCCAATCAGGTGTTGCTATAGAGGATATCATCATTTATGGAATGATACTGAAGAATGAAGACCACTCCTCAAAGGAACTGCTGTTCACGATTTGTTTTATGTGTTCTGACATATCCTTTAACTTTGTGGTCTTTTTGACAGGAGGGAGGCTGATTTTCTAAGTAGGGGGTGGGTGAATGGATGTGAATTGAATTTGAGAGTCAGGGTGTTTGGGGGATAGTTAATTAATTTAGCTACAATAACTTTATCATAAAGACTTCACTGGGACTGTAAGGCGGAGGTGGTAGGTAGAAGCTAGTGAGTGGCAGGGTGGGTGGCAGAGTGGGAGACATTTTTACATGTCTTTGAGGTGGGATGAGGGATTGATGAATAGTGGATGGGAATGGATGCATTTAAAAAAACTGATTTTTTTACAGAACAGGAGTCCACATCACTTCATTCATCACTGATGAAACTCTACTTCAGTGGGTGAGAAGTACATATAGTGGTACTCCACTACCTATGGCTTGGCCAAATTGATCTTCCACTGGTGAAATTCTGGCAAAATTATGATTTCACTTCCATGAAATTTCACAACATTTACACAAACATTTTGCAGAATTTGGACAAAACTTTGATTTTAGTTATTTCTATCCAATTTAGAACGTATTTGTCCACATTGCACCAAATTTGGTATGAATGCTATACTAAGGTCCATGCAAAACATAACTCAGTAACAGAATCTCTGGCTTTAAAGATGACTGAGTTATAAGCCTCTAAATATTCAGAAATGTTAAATTATATTTCACAATTATGTAAACTGCAGAATTGTAAGGCCCTTGGGGCCAGATTCACAAAACTTTGCCCCAGTGCAAAACCAGTTTGGGCTGTGAAAAGTGGATTTTGTGCCATAGTGATATTCACAAAGCCCAGTTTGCTCTTGTAAACTAAGTTTGCACTGGGGCAAAGTTTTGAGGAGGGGCTGTAATGCAAATTAATGGGATGGGACCTGCATATCCCCACAGTCCCATTCACAAAGATTTTCCTCTTGCAATGGCCTTTTGCAACATCCCTTGTGTGGAGAAAATACTGCTAGCCAAGACCTGGTGGTATTCTGCACAACCCTAGTGATTGGTAGTGGTACTGCGGGCCCCCCACCCTTCCCCAGTCTCTGATTGCAGGCCCAAAAGAAAATAATAGTATCTCTGGTAGTCTAGTGGTTCCTCACCCCCTCCCCAGTCTCCGATGGCTGGACCATAATGAAGAATTAATATCCCTTGTAGTCTAGTGGTCCCCTTCCCCCTCCCCTGTCTCTGATCACTGGCCTGTAATGAAGAATTAATTTCCCTGGCAGTATAGTGGGTCCTTCACCCCTCCCCTGTCTCTGCTCACCAGCCTGTAATGAAGAATTAATATCCCTGGTAGTCAAGTGGGTCCCTCCCCAATCCTCTATTCTCTGATCGCTGTCCCTAATTCCCAAAGTAAGACCTCTGATCCCTGGTCCAAATAAAAAGAATAGTATCCCTGATAGTCTAGTGGTTCCTTCCCCTCTTCCTGGTCTCTGCTAGCCAGCCCATAATGAAGAATTATTATCCCTGGTATTCTAGTGGTTTCCTCCCACCCCCCCCCATCTCTGATCACTGTCCCATAATGAAGAATTAATATCCCTGGTAGTCTAATGGGTCCCTACCCATTCCCTCATTCTCTGATCACCATCATGAATTCCCAAAGTAAGACCTCCAGTAGCTGACTGATCCCTCTCCCCCCAAATGTTCTGATCACCATCCCTGTATAACCAGTATCAGATCCCTGGCAGTCCAGTGGTCCCCCCTCCCACCCACTCGATATATAACATATAGCTAGCCCATTGTCTGGTTCCCTCCCTCCCATTCCAACCCCTGCAGAACTCCCTGGTGGTCAAGTGCCCCCCCACCTTCACCCAGTAAAGGAGTGATCCACCACCCTGCTCCCCGCAAACTGACCCACAGCTGGCAACCAGCACAGCCCTCCTCTCACCACCACAACTGGCCACTGACTGAGATCCAATGAGAGCATACTGTCTACAGTACACAGTCATTGATATTGATTGACTGCTACCTGTCCCCAATCCTGTCACCACAATACAACATTCCATCCAGGTAGTATTTATTAAACTGTTACTGTGACTCAGATGTGGAAAGGTAGTCAGTGTGAAATTAAAAAAATACTTTAAATAATGCAATTGCTGATAGTGTACATCTGACTACAGACTTATGGACAAGCTGTCAGCCAGAACCATTTATTTATTTATTTTTTATTCATCCTCTTGGAGTAACACCTTTGAGCTAGAAGCTTTTTCACAAAAGTTCCACATCATGACAAGTACAATTACAGGTAATGACATACAAATTAAGTACATAGTAGAAAACAAAATATATTAAACAATCCAGATATGTATAATATGTATGTCACTAGAGATGGACAAAGTGGCCCCAATTCGATCCGCGAAGTGAATTGCGAAGCGAAAGTGAATTTGCAGAGTGCTCCGCAACGCGAAGTGGAGTAATTTGCTTTACAATAGGTAATGCAAAGTCCATTGAAACTTTGCATCACTCCACCTTCCCAAACCACTACTCCACCAATTCTTAAGGTGAGATACATTGAAAACAATGTACTTCATCTCACTTCGCCTTGTTTTTAAGCTCCAAAGGTGAATTTTGCAGTGATTCATGGGATTTCAGGTCACATGGGCTCTAGACTGTTCTGCACAGCCTCAGTTTGGGGTAGTGTGTGTAGGAAGCTGTAGGAGACAGTCTGCTCTGAGAGCTCTCTGCTATTCAACCCTTCTAAAAGCTGTTAAAAAAGCCTTTTTGTCTTTTTTTTTGCTGAAACTTTAGTTCATCGATTGTAGGAAACCCTCCTGTGCTCATATCATCGAGTGTTCACTGTTTCTGTATAGATTTTGAATGTTAATGCAAAACATTCAGTCTGTGTACTGAGAGACAGTGGAAGTGTGCTGTGGGGGAGAGGCGTATCTATGGTGTAGGTAGATTAACTTGGAGAAAAAGACAGTTCTTTCTGTTTTGGTGATATTTTTCTTGTATATCTGTGTTAATGTACAGACAGTAATATTTTCAATAATTCTTGCCATTTTTTTGCTGATTGTTGTGGTGCAGCAGTGCATAATTTTAGTTTGTTTAAAAAATGTGGTTAAATTACTGAAGTTTTCAATTTGCTATGCATTACTTAGTGTGTGTGTGAGTATGTGTGTGATGCATGTCGTCAAATCAGACACCTTTTACTGTGTCACATAGTAATTTCAGCAATGTGAGCCTGCTATCCACTGCAGCTGTGTGATTTTTGTACTTCATTGTGGTATCTTTACTGGTAATAGTACTAGTGACTGTTACTACAGCAGTGAAGTACACTGCCCCCCCCCAGCGGCCCACCCCAACCTGCAAAAGTATTCTTTTCCAGATTTTAATTTCTGATGGTGAGCACTGGTTAGGTGTTGTGCCTTTCTGTCTGCATCTCTTCAATGCACAGCACAATCTTAATCTGTCTGTGGATTTACATCTCTTTAGGGC
The DNA here is from genome assembly GCA_016271365.2 of Neoceratodus forsteri. Taxonomy (NCBI): domain Eukaryota; kingdom Metazoa; phylum Chordata; order Ceratodontiformes; family Ceratodontidae; genus Neoceratodus; species Neoceratodus forsteri. The sequence continues at coordinate 1,441,878,937 of CM057450.1, forward strand.
CCAATCTCCATTTGTAACTTAAGTCATAGTTGTTTCTTTGGCTTCCCTTCAGAGTACTGGACTGGTGTGGTGCATAATTCTGCATGAACATTGTACTCATTAATATGCATTTTTAAGTCAGGACCATCATCATGAGTCACTCATGATACAAATCCCATTCTTCATCATCACGGTCACAACTGCAGTCACAAATCATGATTCATGATCATGTCATGAAACACATAAATATTTTTACTAGTTACTTGGATGTATTGTAAGTCTGTTTTATAGTATCTCTCCAGGCTTCACCACCCCACCATTGTACTCATTAATATGTGTTTTTAAGTCGGGGAGTTTTGTGCTACAGCTCATCAGGGAAGTACAGCCGTAGGCATTCACATTCCCAGTACAGTTCCATATTAGTAATCTCACACCGTCGACACCGAATCACATTCTTCATCATCACGGTCACAAATGCAGTCACAAATCATGATTCATGATCACGTCACGAATCACAAGATACATTTTTTTACTAGTTACTTTGATGTATTGTAAGCCTGTTTTGTAGTGTCTCTTCAGGCTTCACCACCCCACCACTGTACTCATTAATAAGAGTTTTTAAACTAGGGAGTTTTATGATACAGGCTTAGCTCATCAGGGAAATACAGCCATAGGCATTCGTGTTCCTTCCTGTACAGCATGTGAATTACAGTACTGTAAGTAGTGGTGGGCAAAGTGGCCCCAATTAGCTCCACGAAGTGATTCACAGAATAATGTGGAATCCGCAGAGTACGCCACAATGTGAAGCGGAGTACTTCGCTTCATAATGAGGAACACAAAGTCCATTGAAACCAATGACTTTGCATTATTCTGCCTTCCCCAAACCACTTCTCCACCAATTTTAAGGTGAAGTACATTGAAATCAATGTAATTTGCCTCACTTCCCCTTGTAATTGAGGTCCAAATGAAATTCTGCAGTGATTCATGGGATTGCATGTCACATGGGCTCTTGACTGTTCTGCACAGCTTCAGTTCTGTCCTGGGTAGTGTGTGTGTAGTGGTAGCTGGAGGCAGTTTGCTCTCAGAGCTCTGCGATTCAAAACCTCTAAAAGCTGTTTAAAATGCCTTTTTGAGCCAATTTTTTTTTTGCTCAAAATTTAGTACATCAATTGTAGGAAACCCTTCTGTGCTCATATCATCGAGTGTTTATTGTTGTGTGTGGATTTTGAATGTTAATTTAGAACAGTCAGGGCCAGATATTCAAAACTTTACACCGGGCAAAAACAGTTTGCGCAGGTTTAGTGCGGGATTAGCGTTGATTTGCTATATTCAAAAGGCCAAATAGCATGAGCAAACTGCATTAGCACCGGGCAAAATCATAATGTATGCAAGGGGCAAACTGAGTGGGTGTGTACATGAATACAGGTGCAATGCTATATTCAGAGACAAGCACTGCGCAAAGTGGTTTTGCATGACTTAGCATGACACTTAGCATGGTGCACATTACCGCCCAGGAAAAGATAGTCTTAACCCTGGGCAATCAGCTTTGTGTGACATTTTGGATTTGTGCGGTGTTCACGCAGCTTTTGCGTGGCTTTTCGCAACCCTAACAAATAAATATGACACATTGACAAAGCCAGACATAGAGGGAACATGCTGCTCACTGATGGCATCACAGTGATGCCATCATCTGCCACCAGTCCCAGCCATGCCAGGCAGTAAGTGGTGACCCTGCCGCCAGTGGATAGCATGGCAGTGTGGCCATACAGAACACACCTGCTGACCACTCTTCTGTGGACACCAACAGATGCCAGCATACACATGTAGCACTGTGGGCATGGAGAATGTTGAGGGGAGAGTGTATGGGTGGCCAGGCTGTGCCACAGACCAGGTGTGGCCACAAGGATGGGACACATCATGCAGTGCACATGGGCCAGTATTGAGAATACCCCAACACCAGTGTACCTTTCTGATAATATATGCCCCCCAGCCACATACCGCACAGCTGTACAACTGCCACAGCACACAAAGCTGGACATGTATATGTCACTGTGAGCATTCCATGCAAGAGGTGCAGCATCTGTGGGTCACACAACAGTGTAGCAGTAATGTCCACTGTCAGTAAATGCCTGCGTGTTGGGCCTGTCGCTGTGTATAGTGCAGTCATCAGCACTGCCCTACACCATAGACATTGCTGTGTCCACACAGTACTAGTCCCCTTGCTACTGTAGTGTCTGCTGTGTACTGTAGCATGACCTACAGTGTGACAGTTGCATGCAGCACCACCACCATCTGTGCTTATGCTGTGTTGTCCCAGTACAGCTGCAGGCAGCAGCACATGTGAAAGTACAGTGTTCAAAACTGTATAATATTCCCTGAACTGTTTGCGCAGCGCTAACACGTTTGTGCAGGTTTAGTGCAGGGCTAAACCGTTATCCCAGTGCAAACTGCATGCAAATCAGGGCATAATGAGATGCTAACCTGGATGTTTGCCCAGAGAGTACCTAAGTAGGCTCATTTGCATGCCACTTTTGAATATGGCAAAGTTTAGTGCCTGGCAAACGTGTTTGCACCGGGCTAACAGTTTAGCCCTGAGCTAAACCCCGCAAACATGTTAGCGCTGCGCAAACAGTTCAATGAATATTATACAGTTTTGAACACTGTACTTTCACATGTGCTGCTGCCTGCAGCTGTACTGGGTCCACTCATTTGCTGGCACACACATTGGCCACATAGTTCATGTCTACCTACCTTCATATCGCTGAGCACTGTGTTGCTGTTGTGGTTTGCACTTTCTGGTTGCTATATTCAGAGCTGTCTTATTCCAGGGCTAAGGTTGCCCTGCACTCCCAGCCCAGTTTGCCTGACGTCATTTCCATTCTATATTCAGAAGCTGTTTGCCCCAGGTTATTCCTTTTGAATATAGCTTGCTTTGTGCTCCGGGCTAAGTTTGCACACTGGGCAGTGCTAATTTAGCCCCGGAGCAAAGTTTTGAATATCTGACCCTCAGTTTCTGTACTGTGAAGTGTGCTATGGGGGAGGGGTGTATTTGTGGTGTAGGTACATTAATTGGGAGAAAAAAGCAGTCTTTTTGTTTTGGTTATATTTTTCTTGTATAACTGTGTTAATGTAGACACAGTAATATTTTCAGTAATTCTTTACATTTTTTTTGCTGATTGTTGTGGTGCAGCAATGTATAATTTGTCTTTTTAAAACATTTGGTTATATTACTAAAGGTTTTCAATTTGCTACGCATTACTTGTAGTGTGTGTGTGAGTGTGCGTGCGATATGTGCCATTAAATCAGACACCTTTTACTGTGCCACAGAGTAATTGCAGCAGTGTGAACCTGCTATTCACCGCAACTGCATTCATTTTTATACTGCTTTGTGGTATCTTTACTGGTAGTGGATTGTTACTGCCATGCACTAATCCCCCAACTGACAAAATGTATTCCTTTCCAGATTTGGATTTATGACTTGTGAGCACTGGTTAGGTGGTGTTGTGCCTTTTCGTATGCATCCCTTGAGTGTGCAGTGCAGTCTTAATCTGTCTGTGTGTTTGCAGTGCACCATTAATTCTGGGAGACTGCATTTCTTGTTAAGTTCTCATTTCACTTCGTCAGCACTGGGAAATTTTCTGGACACAAGACAGTAGCATTCCGTCAGCACTGGGAAATTTTCTGGACAAAAGACAGCAGCATTTTGGGGATGCACATTAATTCTGGTGACTCTGTGTGTGACCACTGTGCGCATGACTGAGTGTGCCATTAATTCTGGGAGACTTTGCATTTCTTGTTATGCTGTCATTTCACTTCATTAGCACTGGGGAGTTTTCTGGACACAAGACAGTAGCACTTTGGGGATGCACATTAATTCTGATGACTGTGTGGGTGGGGTGCTACCAATATTGTTGTCACTCCGCCTTACTTCGCGTTTAAGGCAGAATGACAATGCAAAGTAATAATGACAAGGTGAAGTGAACCTTTCCTATGGGGCACTCCATGTAGTGAAGTGCCAATGTGAAGTGGCTACTTCGCGTTCACTTCGCAGGTGGATTTTGAATTTGCTGCATCTCTGTATGTCACTGACTGCACATGTGTGTTATTTACTCCATGTAGTGACACAACAAATCCCATCTGAAACTGGCTTCTCTTCACATCCAGTATATTTCACAATGATCACACAGCTTCCAACATCCTGGATGAGCTTAATACAGAGATACAGTATTGGCCTACATCACGAGGACTTCCTCTAGGTTTTCTTATGGCTGACAAGGATTCAAACATAAAAAAAGCATGGTCTGATGGGGACTCTGCACATTCAGTGTTTTGCATGCTGTCAAAATGTATGTCCTGCATGCCTTCCTGGAAGAGAACAAAGATATAAAATCTCTCACATATGTGGCAAACAGAATATGCACATTTCAGCCACTCCAGCAATGCATGCCAGCGACTGCCAGCCATACAGGAAGAACTTGGACTGCTTCTAAATAAGTTCATTCAGGATACTGCAACAAAGTGGAGCTTCACCTTTTACTGCACATGTTCCAGGGGTTGCTGGAGCAGAAAATGGCTGCAAGACAGTAGACACTGGAGAACAGCATAGGGGATGCTGGTGTGTACATTAATCCTCAAAGTGATCTGTTTTAGAATTTCTCATCAAGATCCTGCAATCATTTGAAGAAATCATTAGGGAAGTCAGTTTGAACAGCACTACACTCAGCCAAATCATCCCACTGATCAAGATTCTTAGATTTCCGCTAATGCAATCAGTGATGATCTGGACATAGCCAGTTTCAGATGGGAGAATCTCATGCCACTGAAAGGGACTTGTCATCCAGAATAAAAAAGGAAATAGCTCATTAAAATGATTACAAAATTGCCTGACCTAGATGAAACAATTTGGAATGTGCTACTGTCTGGATTGCATGAACCAGATGGCACAATTCTTGCAGCATGTACTATAGAACTAAGTTAGTTTTTGGATTTCCTGAACCTGATGGCACAGTTTTTCAGTGGGTGGCATGTGTGGCTATACACAGTACACTGTGCTGGCATGCTGCCGTGGTGAGCACACAAGTATGTACATTACTCTGCAATATCGCTCTCTCCTCTCCTCTCCTCTCCTCTCCTCTCCTCACTTCCCCTCCCCATTTCTCTTCTTTTCTCTTCTCTTCACTTCTCTTCTGTTCTGTCCTCTCCTCTCCTCTCTTCTCCTCTCCTCTCTCCTCTCCTCTCCTCTCCTCTTCTTCTCTCCTCTCCTCTCCCCTCTCCTCACTTCCCCTCCCATTTCTCTTCTTTTCTCTTCTCTTCCTTCTCTTCTGTTCTGTCCTCTCCTCTCCTCTCCTCTCCTCTCCTCTTCTCCTCCTCTCCTCTCCTCTCCTCTCAACAGCCCAGTCTCTGGTTGCGGACACTGTCCCAGATGATGGCCCAGGCCCATCTCGCTGGCAGCTGCCTCTCAAGCCCACTCAAGCTGGGGCTGACACTGACTCCATCAGTGAGAAGGAGAACAATGATGGAGCGCAAATTCAAAAAAGTTTTTGCTGTGAGCTATGGGACAAGGTGAGGGGGGTGCGTGAATAAAGGTTTGCCAAACCTTAGCAATGACCACAGTCCATAAAGGATAAACACACTCCATAAATAAATGACCAAACACTGGCTGGTTAAATAGTCCCAAAGATTTATTTTCTGGATAAAATAACAGGTATAATATCTGCTAGTGGAACAGACACACTCACTGGCCACTCAAGTCCCGGTGCTTCGGTTCCAAACTAACCCTTTGTCACGGGGTGTGATATTTGGGAGCTTCTACTTAGTTTATATTGTGCTCACAATTAACATCAGGTGAAATATCCAATAAGACAATTATAGTGCACCCAATCATGTGACAGTGACTAAATACAAAAACACCATTGATAAAAAGAAACTCAGGCTGAATAAACTACTGTCTACTTCTAAATGTCTCTAAGTTATAGTCACAATATAAAATATATGTGCTTATAAATATATAACCATATAGATTTGTCCCTTGCAGTAATAAATACATTTTCAATCACAGCAAATTGCTTTATATACCTACAAGGGACATTACATTTTTAGTGTTGAAGAAGTAGAAAGAGAAAAATGCTGTGGTCTGGCAGTCCAGGCATTTATGCAATCACACACACCATCGGAAAGTAGTGAAAAAAGTCAGGGCAGTGTGTAGGGCATTGAGACCTGCATGAGAACAGAACAACACCAGAGCATTATTACAGAGTTTCAACCTATCATACTGTAGTGTGATTCTTAAGTAAATAATGCTTTATTTCTAGTACCAATAATATTTAATACTTTATTCTCATAATAGTAATCGTAATGAAAACATATATATATATATATATATATATATATACATATATATACACAACATGAAAGAAGAACTATAACAGAGTTTCAATTTTGCGGTACAACTGAATATTAAATTACTTAATGTAAATGCCTTTCTAAAGGCTGTGTAAATTTCTTTCAGAAATCATCTAGTTATTTGATTCCCCCATACTCAAGAGACTAAAGGATATCAGACCATTAACGTCAGACAAAAATGAACTTAATAAAAATCAAAATGAAGGCCATGTCAGTTATCCTTATTTTAAAAGTACTATGACATATGCAATCGAGCAAATAGGGTTTCAGGTCCCAATGCTCATTTAGTCCTAGTGGTTTGACACTTCTCAGTGCATAAATCCAGTAACTCTCACATTTAACAATTGGTTTGGCCTGTTTCCACCTTTCTTCATTTGTGGAAAGTGCTTTAGGCCTACAAATCTAAGACAGTCAGGTTTGCTATTGCGATGAATTTGAAAATGGATGCCAACTGGAGTGTCCTGTCTAGCATTCATAATTGATCTGATGTGTTCCTGAATTCTAAGTTTTAGGGCCCTAGTGGTGCATCCTACATACAATTTGCTGCAATCACACCATAGCACATAAACTACAAACTGGGTTTCACATGTTATAGTTTCTTGAATTTTCACTGTCACACCAGTCCCTGGGTGTGTAAATTCTCTTGGTGTCTGTGCAAATTCACGTATATAGAACACCTCTGGCATTTAAAAGAGCCACCTTTTTTCTTTGGGAGCCACATCCCACTTGAAGTCTGTGATTGTACAGGGTACAACCTACAATGAACCAACTTGTGTTTAATATTTGCTGCTTTTCTATATGTAATCCTTGGTTTCTCATCTACTGCTTCTAAAACCCATGTGTCCCCAGTAAGGATGCTCCAGTTCCTATGGATCACATTCCCCACTCTGCCTGCAGGGTTGTTAAATTCAGTGACAAAGGTCATCACATTTTTGACCTCCCTGTTACTGGATGTAGGAATTGTTTCTCTCACTAGTTCATCCCTATTTTTTGGATAGTGCTTTTTCTTTTGCCTCTTTTATAAGGTCTTTCTTGCAACCCCTTTGTAAAAATCTGTGCTGCAATTCAACTGCCTGTTTTTCAAAAGTCTCCTCACTAGAACAGTTGCTCCTCAGGTGGGTGCAACATCTGGCTGTACAATATTGAACATTTTAATTTCTCAGGATGTGCTCTTTCTGCTCTAAGTACACTGTTTGTTGCAGTTTGTTTTCTACAGCAACTGGTGTTTATTATTCTCCTCACCTTACCTTTCCTCCCTCCTATACCCTGCCTCTTTGTGGTTCTCCATCATCTGTCTCCCATGGATGCAGATTACATCTCTCTCTCTGCAATCTGATTCCCTCCCCCAACATTTTTCCTTCCCCCCTCCCCTCCTTCACTTTTCTTCTCTACTGGCTCTAAGACCAGATTGTGCCAGAGGCTAGGCTAGCCATAGCCTCCAGTGTTCTTCTCCCAACTCTAATGTATGCTGCCCCTGTTATTCAGAGAATGTCTAAGCAAGAGATCAACCGACTACAGGTCCTGTACAACAAGGTTGCGTGGTTTGCAATCCATAGTCCCCCAAGAAGCCACCCCTGTGATATGCTTGCCCAGCTGCAGTGGCCTTCTCTTGCATCTCGCCTTCAGTACCCCCTGCTCTGCCTTGCATACAAATTACAGTAACCAGCCTAAAAGGGATTATTACTCCCAAGCTCAACTCCCATACGCTTAGGACCTCAGGTCAGACTCTACTTGCAATCCCTAGAGTCAGGACAAACACGGGTGGAAAATCCTTCTCTTATACCACTCTCTACTTGTGGAACAGTCTCCCACCTTCAGTACAGGAAGCCACGTCACTTCAAAACTTTTGCATAAGGCTCAAGACCCACATGCTAGACTCCAGCTCTTGTTACTGTCAGGGTATAGGATAGTCTCCCCCTGCCCAACTAACTATACCAACCCTCTCCCTCTCACCCACACAGACCTAAAGGTCATGGCTTGACTCATTCAACCATTGAACGTATGCCTAATTTTACCTGAATTATTGAATAATTGCTTATTTTGTAACCCTGCTATTATCTGTATGCCTAACTGTACCTGAATTTTTGAATTATTGCTCATATTGTAACCCTACTATCATCTGTAGTCTCTCAGTAACCTGCTGTACTTGACGGTCTGATACTGTACTGTATCCCAGGTCGCCCCTGAAAAAGGGACCTTCAGGGCTCAGTGGGCCTACTAGGTCATCAAAATTCAATAAATAAATAAATATATATCTTGACAAAGCCATCTCAGGCTGTGTACACCTCTGATCCACGTCTCTCGTTAGACTTGGACTCTACCTCAGACGATAACTGTAAAGTGCCTCTATCTTACCTGCTGAACTGTGCTCATGGAATGTCGCTGTAACCTTCTTACCTCAAACACTTTAATAGCATTAATTGTAAAATCTATTTGTTATTGCCATCTTGTCTGCCTGTTGCCACCTGTTACCATTGTATCTTTTAAAATGTCTAGCTGACTTGGAACCTTTGTAAATTAGCCTTTCAGCTCAAAGGTATTAATCAGAAACTGTAATAAATCAATAAAAATAAAAATATTGTGACTATAACTCAAAGACATTTAGAAGTAGATAGTAGTTTATTCAGCCTGAGTTTCTTTTTATCAGTGGTGTTTTTATATTTAGTCACTGTCACATTATTGGATGCACTATCATTTTTTTATTGGATATTTCATCTGATGTTAATTGTGAGCAAAATATAAATTGAGTAGAAGCTCCTAAGTATCACACCCCCTGATGAAGGGTTAGTTTGGACCCGAAGCACCGGGGCTTGAGTGGCCAGTGAGTGTGTCTGTACCACTGGCAGGTATTATACCTGTTATTTTGTCCAGAAAATAAATCTTTGGGACTACTTAATCAGCCAGAGTTTGGTTGTTTATCTGTAGAGTGTGTTTATGCTTTTTGAACAATGATGAAGACCTGGATGAGACTGTCATGGAGGAGTGGAGGAGACAGGGTACCGGCTTGCACTGGGAAAGGTTGCCCATCCCTGCTGGCCCTCCCTACCAATGGAGCCCAGCTACTGACCTACCTGGCATGGTCATTGCCATGTCAACCCAACATTGCCCCTGGTTCAGCCACTTGTGTACCATCCCAGGCCATTTTCACAAGTCCAGCCACCCCTGGGACACCCAGAACTTAGGAAACACATGCAGCATTGACCATGTTGGAGTCACAGCCCACATAATCAGCCAGGGCGTAACCTGACCCTGTCTCCCAGGACAGTCCATTGTGGCAGCAGGAAGCAGCCAATTGGCAGCTGTTGCAGTGTGCTGTGGGGGCACAGGAGGATATGCAGTCTGAAATGGCCTACATTAAGTTCCCTAAACACTGCTGCCCTCCTCCATGATCTCATTTCTTCTGACTGGTCACTATTCTATTCTGCCACTGACATTGACTTTGCCCTCTCCCTTTTCTTGAATAAAGCCTGGAACTCTCATGCTGCTCCCAGATGACACAGAGTCAGACACTTCCACCATCCATGGATCTCCATGATCTCATCAAACTATGCTACTTCTGTGACTGCATGGGTTCATTAAGTCATAAATTTTCCCTCTCCCACACTGACTTCTCTACCTATCTCTCACTAAGAAACTCCTGCACCAAAGCAATTGGAGCTGGCAAAACACTATACTTCAGGACCACCCTATGGCAAAACATAAACTCACCTTACAAATTCTGGAAGACCTTCTCATCCCTCTTCAACCCCCCCTTCTAAATCCTCCCCTCCCCATTAATGACAAGCTATTCTGAGACCCTTTCACCATTGCCTCCAAATTAAACACATTCTTCACCACCTGTGCCCTATCTACTAACTCTAGAAATGCCTCCCAACTTCAGCGCTCTCCCCATCATCCAATGGCTTCCACTTCTCCCAATCTCAGCCCATGAGGTACTCCATGCCTTTCAATCTCTGAATCAATGCAAATACAGTCCTGATGGTCTTGACCCTCTCCTCTTTCAAATCTCTGCCACTGTCATGGCCCTTCCCCTTTCCCACCTGCTCAACCTATCATTCACTCCCTGTACAGCTGCTCCGGCCTGGAAATCTGCCAAAGTTATCCCCCTTCACAAAGGCGATGATCACTCCTCACATGGAAACTACTGCCCAATCTCTCTTCTTCCTGTACTAGCCAAGGTAAAGGAGTCCCAACTCCTCAACAGGCTTACTCACTTCCTCTCTTTCCCCTGCTTCCTCTCCCCCTACCAGTCAAGTTTCTGAAAAAAAAAACACTCAACAGTTTCTTCACTTCTAGGGGTCACTGATGCCATCCTCACTGGTATGGAGCAAGGGCACCTTACATCTGCTATTTTTATCAATATAGCAAAGGCTTTTGACTCTGTCTCTCATCCTCTCTTACTTTCTAAACTTAGATCTACTGGCCTTTCTCCCTCCACAGTTGATTGGTTAAGATCCTTTCTGTCTTGTCGTACCCAACATGTCCTAACTGGGGATACCCTTCACCCATCTCCCTATCCTAGCTGGTGTTCTCCAAGGTTTTATCCTTGGCACCATTCTCTTCTCTATCTTCCTTAATGAGCTTCTCTCTGTCTGTTCCTCTTCCCAGATTCACCTCTATGCCAATGATACCATTCTCTACACTTCAGGCCCCCTGTCTCCTTGGTGACTGCACAACTGCAGCATGACTTCACCTGTGTTTGCATTGGTTCCAAGCCAACCAACTTAAAATCAATGCAAAGATAACAGTGTCCGTGACCTTTGGAACCTCTGGAAAACTCTCCATGCTTTCACCACTCACCTTCTTTTCCATCCTTGATGGCACCACCCTGAACACTGTCTCCACCTATAAGTACCTAGGCATCTGGATGAATAACCAACTTGTCTACTAGACCCACATTGACTGTATCAACTCTAGGCACTGCCCGAGGCTAAGTGCCATGTATAGGAACAAAGATGCCCTCTCTCTTCAAAACAGTAAATTACTCCATATCTACATCTACAAAGAGTAAGACAGAATATAATAAGAAGACGTTTTTCACAAAAAACTGCCAAAAAAAAAAACATTCCCCCCCCTCCACCTAATCAGAAATATTCCCAGCCTCCCAACCCTGGACCACACTTTAACCTTATAAGGAGATAGAGCAGAACAATACCAAAATCTGTTATAAGATGCTCAAAGAACAATTCATCTTTATCCGAAAACACTCTCTGAGACTGCCCTGGATGGTTCAATAAAGCATACAGTACCTCCCATGTGTCCCAAAATAGATGTAGCCAATGTGACATAGAGACAGTTTGTCTCTCTATTGCTAATGCTTGAAGAATTTCTTGATGCCGGTTATGGTATGTAGGTGTTATCTCACCCAGCCAATACCAAGCTATGATCAGCATGGCAGTAATGGAAATCAGGGACATGGGGGCTTTTCATGAGCCAATTAATTCAGCAGGAAATAGGCACATGAGGCAGATTTCTGGAGTAAAATATGTCTCCAATCCTAAGAAGGGATCTAATGACATTTGAATAGATTCCCAAAATGGGAATTTTTTTTCACAATCCCATAAAACATGTTTAAGATGACCATCAGGTTTGCCACATCTAGTACACAAGGGAGAAGTGTGCCTACCCTTCTGGTGCAGCCTCATAGGCATGTAATACAAGTTCTGCAAAACTTTGAATTGTCCAAGGTGATAGCAATCTTGTTTAATATATTTATATAATGAGTGCCAAATACGCTTCCAAACCCGAGGATCATCAAATAAAGATAGGGTTTGCCACCAGTAATAACATACAACAGAGAGGAGCATTGGGTCTACATCCTGAAACAATTTATAAAATGTAAGACTTCAAATGGGGTTGCAAAGCAGTGGAGAGGCAATCCTGAAGATATTTAAATTCAAAAGGGTAAGGTAGTCAGAAACAATCTTTAATGACAGACAAGGGAAGAAAATTACCATTTGATAACAGAGATTCACAAGTAACAGCTCCAAATTGAGGACAGAAGTTCAAGGGTATAGGGCCATGACCGATCATAATATTTGGGTGTGCTAATACAAGTTGGTTGAATGACTTGGACCAATCCTGACCCCAATAATTGCACAGTTGCTTAAGTACTTTCAAGGAGCATACTAAAGGGGTGGCCTTTATGATGGGGGGGGTGGTAAAAGGGATGGTTTAGCATATATCAAACTATTTAAGCAAATTCCAACTCCCTGACATAGTTCCTTTTCAATGAACAGCCACAAGGGGATATAACTGTTGTCATGTCTATGAAGGTCAGGATGACCCCATAGAAAACATTTACTGGCATGTAGAGTGCAGTAAGATGGAAAAATGTTAGGGAGACAAAGGCCTCCTTGGTCCCTTGGAAGCCTCAGTTTGAAATATTCCCACCGCACAGCTGCACTTTTCCATAAGAAGTAAGTGAGATGCTGTTGTATTTTAGAAAAATGAGATTTATGGAGCTATAGACTGAGCATGTCAAGGGGACATAACAAACCGGGCAAGATGCTCATCTTAATTGTGCTAATTCTTCCCCACAGAGAAAGTGGAAAGGCTGGCCAACATTGTAATTCCTATTTTATGTCTTGAGAAAGAGGAGTCAAATTTGATTTAAGTAAAGAAGAGGGGTTGTGAGTGAGATAGATACCTAAATAGAGCAATATTTTATGTTCCCAAACTTGACCAAAATCCGAAACCTCTTTCTTATCAACATAGCTAGTACGGGAAGCACCTTAGATTTTTCTAAATTGAATTTGCAGTCCAAAAGGGAAGCAACGCTTCTTATCTCATCTAGAGTCGCTGGAACTGAATTGAAGGGGTCCTCAAGATGGAAAAGTAAATCATTAGCATAAGCCGATAATTTGTACCTACTCCCACCTGCAAGTATCCAACGCACTTGCTGATTCCAGAGAAGGCATTGAATAAGGGGCTCCAGGTATAAATTGAACAAGAATGGAGAAAGAAGGCAGCCTTGCCTTATTCCTTGGTGCAGGTACGAGGAGAAAAATGTATGCCATTACACAAAATTTGGGCTGAAGGATCACTATATAAAATCTGTATCCATTTTTGGAACTCCTGGGGAAAACCAAACCACTTCAACACTTTAAAGAGGAAAGGCCAAGAGACACAATCAAAGGCCTTTTCTACATCTAGGGAGACCAGAACAGAAGGAATTCTGCTCTACCTGGATGCATTAAATAGTGAAGGTTATGTAGGTGGTCACTAGACAGCTTCTGTGCCATAAACCCCACCTGTGCTGGACTAATCACATCATCCCACATTAGTTGAAGTCTATTAACTAAGACTTTGGCAAGGATTTTGAGGTCCCATTTAAGAAGGGAGAGAGGGTGCCAACTACTCAGGAATTGCTGCTCCTTACCTGTTTTTCTAATGAGCATAATCCAGGCCTGCGTCAGGATCAAGTTGGAAATACTAGAGGGGAACAAATAATTAAAGAAGCAAACTGAAAAGGGAGCAGGGGAAACAACAAATGTTTTGTAAAAATTATTTGTGAAGCCATCTGGGCCAGGCACTTTATCGATAGGGAGTTGCTGTATAGCACTAGTAACCTTGAACAACAAAATAGGCCCCTCTCCCCACTTTTCTAGCCAATCCTACCTCCCCACTATCCCTCCTTCCTCTCTCTTTTCCTGCCTACCCTCACCCCCCATCCACCCAATTCCCATACCCTGCCCATTCTCATCCAGTAGATGTTCAAGTCTGTTTATGCTTAGATTAGCCTGATTATGCATCCTTGTTGACTACTGTGTTCCTCCACATTGTGCTACAATGACTTGTACTTCCTATGCTACATTGAACACAACCATTAGGTATTCTTATATTGCTTGTATTAAGTATATTACTGTATTTCCTATTTATTGAACCTGTATGCAATGTCTCTTCCTCAACCATTGTATCTTGCCTGACTTTTATAGTTATATTTTGCCTCAGTTACTCCTCTTTCCCCAGGTGAGACCTGGAAATGAGCTTTTAAATAAATAAATATGCCACATGCTGCAGGATCATGAGCAGCAGGCAGAGGTTTACCATGCAGAGCACATGGTGACTTTGGGTGGACTGCAGTGGTCCCTGTCTCCCAATATGGATGATGGCTTCAGGTGACTGGAGCAGGCCTTTGGGACTAGCATGGAGGGGTTGTCTACCACCATGCTGGAGGCTGCAGCCATGGTCTCCAACACTACAGATGCCAGCAACAGCACTGGCCATTCCAGTAAAGGGAGTGTTACCCCTCGGCAGACTTCTCGGCATCAGACCACACTACCATGGTATGGACAGCTGGATGCCCGGCACACCCATAACACCCAGGACACTGTACACATTTGATTTTCAGATTTGTAAAAAATGTAATTCAATCTTATTTTCTGAACCATTTATGTTTCAGAATAAGCAATAATTACAAGTTTAGATCAACAAAGTTATCAAATTATTCAAGAACAACATATCAAACAAAATTTAGAGAATGCACCTTTGCAGTATCTGTGCCACACACACGGGATGAAAATCAGAAATTGTTAAACATTAATGCCTTTTTAACAATCTCTCACTTTAATACTAGTATTAACAAACTGCTGTTCAGCTGGTGTGATTGTTATAGGTGAATTTTCTATCTTTTTAGAGTACTTACTGTAACTTATTCACAACATTTTGTATTGCATGTTATGTCACAATTGTTTTTCTGTACTGAATGCAATTGTAAAACAGACTTTCACTCCCAATGTGCCTTCCAATAAATATTGATTGAAACACTGGCAAATTGCTTACTTGTCTGAGGAGTCAGTACCCCACAGGGCAGTGGGCAGCTAACACCATCCCCACAGCTGTCCCCCCACTGAATCAATGATGACCCCTCACTACCTTGCCAGATACAGCACTCAGCAACATCTATGTCCTTGGTGGTAGTACAGAATGCACATAGAATGCCTATTCCCACCAGTTCCAACTTAAATGTGCCACTTCATGCCCCATCACAATACCCATGCCCCCCAACTGGATGGCCTTTTATTTATTTTACCACCCTTTTTAAACTCCCCCCAATATGCTCTGTACTCACTGTCTGGGTCCAAAGAGGTCTGCAATAAGGTGGGCTCCATATTCAGATGATCTTCTGGCCATCCTGAGATCACATCTGTTGAGCTGCTCTGGCATCTCCTGTTCCACTTTCTCTGCATCCGCTGCAGATTTCTCATCTGGGGCTAGAAAGCATATCTGACAGTTGAGTGCCATGTTGTGTAGTATGCAACAGGCAATGAATATGGCACAGGCCTTTTGAGGGATGTATTGTAAGGCACCACCAGAATGGTCAAAGCACCTAAATTGCCTCTTGAACATGTCAAGACCCAATCAATGGCACTGCATGCAGCAATGTGTGCTGCATTTTACCTGTCCTCTGCAATGGATGTGGGATGTAAGACAGGTGTTAGTAGCTAGGGATGCAGAAGATGTGCACTGTTTCATGTGTAAGTAAAGGGCACTGGTTAGTGGTTAGTGACATCATTGGTGGCTGAGGTGGGGAAGGCCATGGGTGTATACTCACTGAAGAGGTACCCACTAGGTATATTCCCACCTTCAAGCTTCAGACTCAGAAGGGGATATTGCCAGGTGAAGGCCTCATGAGCACTACTAGGGTATCAGGCCAGGACACCAAAGATGCACCCTGTTGCATCACAAAACCTGTCAGTTGACAGAGTGGAAGCCTTTTATATTCACACATACCTCCACCCCGTCTCTTGTGGGTGCAAGGATAGCAACATGGGTGCAGTTGATGGCATCCAGCATAGCCAGTAGCCGTGGATCTCAAAGGAGTTGTTGCATGGTCGTGGTTCACTCATCTGGTGTGGTGGAAAATATCTTGAATACTTTGCATTTTATTAAAAATATCCCAATGTTTCACTAAGATGCCTTCTCTGGGGAGAAAAAAATATTTAAACACATTTTTGTTATCTTAATAGAACATAAAATAAACATTATTTACAAGCACAAAGTTCATCATAAATGTCCTGTACCATACTCCTTATTTCATATTTTTAGTTTTCTCAACCAGTTTCACAGTTTAGACACTGCTTATAGCCTAAATGAAATACAAAACATATTAGCCAATGTTTTATGAAATATTTCTAATTCCTGCTAACCCACCACCCCACCAGTGTAATGTGTTGAAACTTGGGCCTCAAGGCCTCAATATACTTTAGCAACTATTAAGGCTCTCTTGCTGAATGTAGCTGTCAGACTACAGGGTGACAGATTACAGGGTGACATTCTGTATTTTTATTTTTCTGTTAGTAACATAATCTGCAATATTATCAAGTTCAATGCGTTAGCTAGAGCTATTTCAATATTTACGAAACACTATTTGAAAACGTGGCAAACATGTGATCTGAGATTACCTTATCCTTTCAGGACATCTTAAATATTTCTGCAAACAAGTAAATTTAAGATTTTTAAGTATATTTAAAAGGCAATATTCATTTCCTAACATTTCTTAGAAATTGGATACATCTTAAATTAACTGCAAGGCTGTCAGTCCATCGGTTACCTAATTTACTGTTATATTATTTATTTATCCTGAAAGCACTCATTCATGCTATACTGTATATGTTCACTAAAGCATCTTGAATGTTTATGTGTTGCTATAAGCAACTATTTATTTTATCCTGTAACTCACTGGTAGTGTGTTCCAAGATTTATCTTTCACCCAAATCTCCCACAGAGTTAGAGTGCTTATAATATCATAACATGCTATTAATAAATATGTACTATATTAAAGATTTCTGTAGGACTTACTTATTAATCTGTCACCATGCTCACACAAGCTACACACATGTTGTTGAGTTGCTACTCTATTAGGTGGCTTTGCTACAGCAAGAATTGAAAAAAATGAAGGAGGCAGTATAGCGCAGTGGGTTAAGGCTCTGAGCTGCAAATCTGGAGACCTGGGTTTGAATCCCACAGCCCCCTAGGTGCATACTGTGTGACCCTGAGCAAGTCACTTAACTTCCTTGTGCTCCCAGGTTGCACCTGCAAACAAGCTTTCAGCTTAGTGTGTCTTACCTGGTAAAATAATTGGTTTAAAAAAAAAAAGAATTATGAGGCTTTCTGCATGAGATACAGCATTTTTTCTTACCAACTCCTGTGGAATTTCTTCTGAAAGTGCTCTTCCATCCTGCATATATTAACTATAATTGCTTCAGAACTGATATTCAGTTTCAGTCTTAACTCCTTATTTTATCCTGTAACTCACTGAAAGTGTGTTTTAGTCTATTCATATGTTCACAAATGCTCCACACTTTTCACTGAGTTGCTGTTCTGCTAGGTAGCATTGCTGCAGCAAGAGTAATGAAGCTTTCTGCATCAGTTACAAAATTGTTCAGTTGCACTTTATGTGTCTGTTTCAATGTAACTAATCATTAGTTTCATGCAATAGAATAATTGCACTGCAGTTACATGTTTGTTGCATGCAACTACTGTACATTGTTGTTGCAATGCAGTTACAGTGTGATTACTCTGTAAGGCACTAGGACGAAAAGTTGTGGTTTAAAGGTTGCGTTGAGCTTACACTGCCAGATTAAATGTTGCCGAGATGGTAAGCAGCCACGTATTTTACAATTTTCAGCAACAAACTAGCAGCAACATGTTTTACCTTCAATCTGCAGCATAGTATATTTTTAATTGAAATTACTCACAACTTACATTGACACACCACTGAAATCAGCATTGAAATCAAAGTACCTGGATGGAGATCTAATTACTTCAGTTGCTACATCACATAATTAACTAATCATTATTAGCCTCACCTGTGCAAAACAATAATGGGAGATATAGCAACCAAGTGCACTACTGCAATGCCCTCAGAATGCACTCCAACTGAAGAGCCTTCATTCAGTAGGTGCCTTTACAGGAACTGAAAAGGAGAGCTGGGGAAATAACTTAGCAAGCTCTGTTTTAGATTGCTCAGTCGATGAAATTCAAGCTTGGTAGAAAGTGCGCTTAATTTCTTTGTAAGTCAGTTGCCATTCCCGCACAGGTGGCGTGGTATCACTAAAAATGAAGAAGGGGTGACCGTTTCATTGGAGAGGGCACTTCACTCTGGCCTGCTGCAAAATATGTACCTTATCCAGATAATACAGGCATCTAAGAATGATGGCCTGGGGTTTACTTTGTTGAGGTGGTTGAGGGCCGAGAGAGAAAGAGAGTGGTGCGCCCATTCAGTAACATAAGCTGAGTCCTCAGACTGCTCCGGTATGCCAACAAGTATTAAACTGTTGCAGCTGTGGGCTTCCACATTGTCAACTTTCATTTTTAATTTAGTTATCCGAATCCACAGCTACACATCTTCATGGGTCTCTCCAATTTCCACAAGCACGAGCGTTTGCAACATTTTGTCGGCTACCACATATGATATGCGACGTTTTAATCAACTTGTTTTTGTCCACTCGACTTTTTTTTTTTTTTGTAAACTTCTTTATTGAAATTTTGATACAAAACATAGACAAACATATATCCCGGGTTATGACCCCCGGCCCACATCCCAAAACTGAATGTGGTAACTATATACAATCACAGTTACCAAAGCTAGTTCCCATACCAAACACACCACTTCCCACTAGGATAGGCTATCAGTTCCATTTTCATGCTCAAGCTTAAACAAACCTAGATTCTGGACCAGATTAATAATTCAAATTATCCGCACAAGCTCTAATAAAAATTACCCAGCCCATCTTCAGGTAACTGTGTCCCCAGGAGAGAGAGACCCCACGAACCCAATCTATCAAGTGAGTATTATGATCAGGTAAGCCCTATGTGAGGGAGTAATAGCTGTACCTATCGTAGATTGTCCCACAGCCAGAAATCAAATCCAGACCTCGACAAACCCCTTTAACCTTGTGCAGTAGAGTCTATCTCACTGCTCATCCACAGACAGACAGATCTGAACCTGAGGACTTTTTAACTGAACTTCATAGACTACCTCTAAAGTCCTCCAATTCCGTTCATAAATTTCTTTTTTCCCCTTCCATCAGCATGTGTCGTTTAATTCTTTCTAGGACCTGCAATAGATCCCTCACCCAAAGATCATAATCATAAGCTATGTCCTCCTTCCAGTGTCTTAAAACAAATGCTTTAACAACAGCTGACATCAGGGAAATATGATATTTGGCTCGGCCCACCGGAATCCTTCCCAAATCCCCCATTATGCAAATTTCTGGACTAATGTAATCCGAGTAGTCCAATACCAGATCCATGTTTTTAACCATAAGGCCCCAAAGTGGTTGAATTTGAGTACAGTTCCAAAATATATGCAGGAGGTCCCTTGGTTGCATGCCACAACGAAAACAATGATCTGTCTGTCTGAGTTTTCGAGAACACAGTTTGGAAGGGGTGTAGTAGATGTTTGAGCAAATAAAAAAATTGCATCATATTATACTTCAGTATAGGCAAATACTTCACATATTTCCAAACTTCAGACCAGTTTGGTCTCAGGGGGAATAAAGCTTTCTCCCAATATACAATACGAGACTCAGAATTTGTGTCCACATAATCTAGCAAGACCTTGTATACTTTGGATAAAGGGTGCTGTGAAATATCAATTTCCCTTAAGCTATCCCATATAAGCACCTGTTTTCCTCCCCTATCCTTAAAGTCCCGCACAAACTTCTGGAGTAAGTTAGTAAGCTGTATCCTTTTAAAAAAATCCCACTCCCCAGCCTGCGTTGGCAAATGAATCTTATCAGAGACTATAAAATCAGCCACTCTGGAGTCTTGCAGTCGTGATACCCATTGACCCTTCAGAACACTGTTCCCCAGGCGGAAGTTAGGATTCCCCACTAAAGGTTGTTCTCCTGCCCCCCTCTGAGCCTTCCTTTGGGTCGAAGTTAGCCACTCCCACCAAGCCCTGACTGATTTGTATATGGGGATTGCTTTCCTATGCTAGCAAAGACTCCAGGTCCACGTGCAATAATGCCCCTGGCTGGAGTCTTGTTTTTCAAAAGCAGCTGTTCAATTCTCAGCCATGTTGGAATATATTCCCCATCTTCCATACGATGATCCCATCGTCCCATATATCTAATTGCCGCTACATAATATGTTAGCAAATCGGAAGGTTCCTCCACCTCTAGAGTAGGGAAGGCGTAGTATACTTTGCTTCCTCCTAGGGGGTTTCGAGTCCCACAAAAAATCTGAGATGATCCTTTGAATGCTGACAAATCTAGCCTTCGGGATTGAATAGGGAGAGAGACAGATCGGATACAGCAATCGAGGCAGAAGATTCATTTTAATAAGACCCACCTTGGCCGTGAAGTTTAGGGGAAGCCTCTTCCACCTTTCAATATCTTGCTTAATTCTGACTACAATATTATCAAGATTTGCCTCCATCCCATCTTCTGATCTGGCCATAACCCAGATCCCCAGGTACTTGATTTTTTCTGAGGCCCAATTAAGTTGGAACTGCTCAAAATCTCCCCTATGGGTATGAATTGTGAGTGGGAGTACTTGTGTTTTGGCTAAATTTAACTTATAATTAGCAACCCTGGAGAACTCCCCAATAATTTCCAGGGATCGCTGAAAGCTCTCGGATGGATTACTTAAATGTAATAAGATGTCATCAGCATAAGCCGATAACTTAAGCTCTAACCCCAGAACATCAATCCCCTGAACCCTTGTATCCTTTATAAGAGACCTTAACAAAGGCTTGAGGTATATATTAAATAAAATTGGTGATAATGGACATCCCTGCCTTGTTCCATTTTAAGAAGAAACTCTTTCGAAAGATATCCATTACATAATACTGGGACGTGAGGGCTTCATAGAGATTTCTGAGCCCTTAGAAACTCCCTAGGAACCCCATCTTTTCCATAGTGAGAAACAAAATTGGTGACAGACACGGTCGAATGCCTTCGGCATCTAATGCAATTAAAGCCATAGCCGAATTTGAAAGAGCCGCCCTCTCCAAGATATGATGAAGCTTTCTTAACGCATCCGGGGCCCCCCTCCCTGGCATGAACCCAACCTGCTCTTGACTAATCAAACACAGGGCAATTTTCAAAACCCTATTGGCAAGTATCTTAGTAAGGATCTTAATATCTTGCTTTATTAGAGCTATGGGCCTATAATTACCTGGCAAATGTTTGGGCTTGTCTGGTTTGGAAATCAGAGTAATATAGGCCTGATACAATGGGGGGGTGGGGGATCCCTTCCTGCATGATGACTGAAAAAAGCTCCTTCAGCAAAGTTATTAAAGTCTCCACATGAACTTTATAAAATCTAGCTGGAAGACCATCTGGGCCTGGTGCCTTCCCATTAGGCAAATCCATAATAACCTCAAAAATTTCCTGCTCCAGTATTGGGGCAGCCAGGGCTCGGGCCTGCTCCAGACTCATTTTAGTAAAGAAATTGTCTCTAAAAACCCCTTAATTTCTGCCTCCGGGCACCGCGCCCCTTCCTGGTATATTGCAGCATAGTAGTCGGCAAAAGCATCTGCCAGACCTTGAGGTTCCGAGACAAATTCCTCACCGAACTTCACTGCCACAATCGTTCTCTCCGCCTCTCGCTCTTTGATCCTATGGGCCAAAATCCGGCTTGGCAAATCCCCTGCAACAAATATTTGGCGTTCAATCTCCTATCCAAAATCTACCCTATAATTAAGGATACCCTTATATTCCTCCTAAATCTCTAAG
This sequence comes from Neoceratodus forsteri, assembly GCA_016271365.2. NCBI lineage: Eukaryota > Metazoa > Chordata > Ceratodontiformes > Ceratodontidae > Neoceratodus > Neoceratodus forsteri. The sequence goes on from CM057450.1 coordinate 1,441,901,007, forward strand.
CTCCCAATCTGTCTCTTCAGAAGATCCTCTAATGGCACCAATGATTTAATGGCCCCCAATATAAACTCTTCCCGAGCCCTATTCAGTTTATTCTGTCTGGCAGTATATTCCTGAACCCATCCCCTATACAACACTTTACAGACAGGCCAGGCTAAGTTCCTATCAGCAAGAGTAGGGATTTGAGTCTGGATAATTTCCTTGAGTTTGCCTTTCAACCTGACTAATATCTTATTGTTCATTAAGACCCTATCGTCCAAGCACCAATGAACTGACTTAGGGAGGATATTGTCTGACCTCCATATCAACAGTATTGGGGAGTGGTCAGAAAGGATCCGCTCATAAGTACACATACCTGTGACCCCCCTTAGGACCTCCTGATTAATCAAAAAAAATCAATCCTGGTATAAACCTTATGCGCTCAAGAGTAAAAGGTCATCTCAGTCTCTCCTTTCTATAGATCCGATATGGATCCAATAAAGCAGTGACCTGCAGGAATCTATGCAATGCGCCTGGGGAGACTGATAGCTTTACTGGAAGGGGACTCCTGTCCACTCTATTATCTAAGCAAATGTTCCAGTAGCCTGCCAGAATAAAGGAGCCCTGTGGGAGAGTGGCCAAATCAGCCTCCAAAGAGGCAAAGAATACTGATCTGGGCAGAGTGGGACCATAAATGGAGGCACACACCAGTGGGTGTCCAAAGCACGAGCCCATTGTATAAACTCCCCTGCCATCTTCCCTCGACCTGAAGCTCTCGATCACATATGGACATCCCTTCCTAATTAATAATGCCACCCACAGAGACCTGCATTTCCCACTTCCAAATACCTTGCCAACCCATCCTTTCCTAAGCAAATGTAATTCATCCACCAGTAAGTGGGTTTCCTGTAATGCAGCAATATGGACCCCATCTGGTTAATATATCTGAGAATAACCAATCTTTTCCTCCTTCCCTAAGACCCTTCACATTCCACTACAAAATTCTAAGTGACCCATCTACCATATCCACGCCTAGAACCCTCCTCTCTGACTATTAAATTCCCTTGGGCCACCTGTCATGGTTTCTCTCTCTCCTACCCTCCCCATAAACCCCCACACTGCCCCAGATCCTTGATCGCCCTACTTCATCGATCCGGAGCGTGTGAGCCCACTCACCAGACGTCCCTTCCAGCCCCAAGTCCCTCTATAACACTTAGAAACCCACATTCTCCCATATCGTCTGGTACAAACCAGACAGCAAAACATCTATCTAAGCATCCAAATTAATAATGGGAGAAATTATATCTCAATAACTAAAGCCATTATCTTCATGGCTTACGCTCCCACACCCGGTACAGCGGGAAAAAGAAAAAAAAAAAGGGGAAGGGGAGTTTTACCCCTTCGCCAAGCTCACTAACCTATTATGAATATTCATTGAGAGAAAAATACAAACAAGTACAATTCAAAAACAATTAAATAGTCCCCATATGAGTCCTTTGAGCAGCGTAACTAAACACTTGACAGATTATTCTGTATTCTCTGTCCAACTCCGCCTTTGCTCTTAAGTAATTCCACTTTAAGGCCTTCCAAGGCTTCTTCTGCCGAGAGGTATTTTCTGTCCCCATTCACCAACTTGACTACTAGAGTGGCAGGATATTGCAGTCTGAACTTCAAACCTGCCATATACAGCTTCTTTTTAATGTCCGCGTACTCCTTCTGTTTTTCCCTCACCGAGGGAACCAAGTCCTGAAAGAACCACACGAAGCCCCATTCCAGTGGAGATTTCTATTAGCTTTGGCTTTCATCAATACATGAGATTTTTCCTTGTAATTAAAGCATTATAATTAAGCGAGGCCGCGCCCAGGAAGGTTTCTCTCAATGCCGGTGGGCCCTCTCAAGATTATAAGATTCACCAAGCAGTGGGTCCAAATAACTTAAAGAAGATCTTGCATGAAGGCAACACAATCAGAGCCTTCTGTTTTCTCGGGAGCCAGCCATAATTAAATTATTCCTTCGACTTCTTGCCTCCTGATCTTCCAGACGATTTTCTAATTTTCTCACTTGCCTTTTCAGAATAATTATATCTTGGTCCACGTAGTACTTGTTCTTTCTTGTGATACCATTCTAACCTCCAGGTCACCACTCTCTGAGTGAGAGCATGTAATGCAGGTTTTAGTATAGTGAAATCGGAACAGCCCTTCAGGAGCTGCTTAATTTCTAAAATGTCCCTGTTGTTGATTGACCCTCCGGGCCCTCCCTTCCAGACCTCAGGCTCGCCTGGGACGGGAGAGTGGGGCTTTAGCGTTTACATGAGGTGTTCTCCCTGAGGGCTCGGGCTGCCCTGACTCCATCTCAGCCATTTCACAGTCAGATTGCTTGGGTTGCTGCAGTCCTTTCGTCCACACCGGACCCCAAAAGCGGTTTCCCAGCTGTCCCAGCTCCTTATAAACAATGCCCCTCACTTGCGATCCGTCGCGGAAGCCAAAGAATTAATTATTTTAAATTAAATAGCTTTCGGGACTCGGGAGCTGTGGAAGAGACGTCTACCTCGCACTAGCTCATCACGTGACCCTCGTCCACTCGACTTTTTAACTGTGATATTGTTTCTGCAACGTTTTGTCAGGGGACAAAACATCCACATTCGCTCTGTAACTACAGTGCAGTTAAGTGACACTTGCAACCAATTTTCTTATCATTTCCTTCAGTTCTCTGGTTATACTGACAGCAAGTTTCTTGTAATTTTCACCACTAGCAGCAGGATTTATTTACTCTAGCCCCCAAATCTCAACTGGGCTCCCATGTGACCCCTCACTTTAAAGTTAAGTGCCCCACTGGAGCTCTCATCCTGCCTGTCTATTGTGCTCTTGTGGTGTTTGGTTCTTCACTTAAGCTCTCATAAATTTTTGCCAACATACAGGCAGTCAAAGGGCACTGGAGCATGTAAACAACACCTGAGGAGTTGCATGTTGTATAGAATTTATCTTGTATTCTTTACTCATATGTGGATGCCTAAATACCTCTTTCTGTGAGATATACCCATGCACAGAACATCTCCCAGAGGCAGACATGCCATCTTTAAAAGGTCTGAATAGTAAATGACTTCTTTTATCATTCCCTGTTGTTAATTCAGTGCATACTAGCTTTGACCTAAATAAGTTGAAGTGACCTTCCTGATGCTACAAAGGGCTTACTCCGGAAAATGTGCTATGTGCCAGGTTGTTCCTATAAAATATGCCAATGTTTCTGAATTGCTGCTGTCATTCTTGGCATTTGTGGGCATTGAGTTGTGGCAAAAACAATCCTATTTTCATTCACACTTTCTTTTTTCCTGCCCTGTAATGTCTGTAGCATAGTAATATTATTTACTTTTTCAATTGCTGTTAATCAAGCGTTTTTTTTATCCCCTTTTAGTAAATCTGCTAGCAATGAGTGTTTTCCTTTTTGAAACTCAATCTTGGTGCTGCAATTGCATTTGGTCCAAAGCATTTGGGAAAAATGAATTACACTGCATCTGTCAAACTCTGGGGTGAAAGTTTGTTGTGTGAAGGACTGTGTTTTGATCTGTTTCCTTTATGTATAAGGTGGTCATTAATCTATTATTCTTTTGGGAAATGATATTACAATATCAAGGAAGGTAACCTTATCATCCTTGTGGTTATTGTAAGGCGAGCAGCAGAGAAGGTGAAATGACATATGTTATTATATACTAAATCTCATTTAGACAAGAGGGACTTGGCACTATTGGTGTTGGTAATTTGTTCATAGTTAAAGGAGGTTAATAGTATTCCCTAAGCAAGGATCAGATGAGGAGTGAGAGTGAGAAAGTGCTTAGCTTAGTAAACCGTACCAAGCTTCGAAGTTACAGACCTGCATACATTACTGATATGCAAGGAAAGGTCCAGTTGGAGATCAAGGGTAACGCCAAGGTACTTAAAGATAGAGGTTGCAGTCAAGGGCAAGCCATCACAACTGGGCACTGCATGGGGCTTAAGACAAGACCTGATTTTTGCAAGAAAGCCAAAAAACATTGTTGAGTTTTCTTTATGTGGAGAACACACATAGCAGATAGCCAGCAATGAGTTTGGTGGAAGTCCTCATTTAATTGGGAGTTGATTATTTTAATATTGTGTGAGCTCGATAAGAGCACCAGATCTTACGCATACAAGGTGGAGCTACAGTGTACAGCTGTGATGGGGAGACCATTTACAACAATAAAAAAAGAATGGGACCAAGATTGAGCCTTTGGGTACTCCAGCTGAAACAGTTGTCAGTTCAGAGTTGGATCTTTAAATTTGACCAACTGCTGTCTGTAGACAGTTAGCAAGTCAGGCAGTTGAATGATCTGGCAGTCCAAAAGAATGCAGTTTCATACAGTCACAGCCAAAGACATGGTGAGATATTTTTGACATTTCTGTGATATTTCTAGATAAATCTCCTGCTTTCTGCATTTCCACAGTAGGGGTAGTGGAGAGAAACTTTTTAGAAATTTCATGAAATATCTGGAAATATCTGACCATGTCTGTGGCTACTACTGTATAGAGAAGTCTGTGATCCACCAGATCAAAAGCTTCAGAGAGACCAACAATGATCACTCCAGTCAGCTTGCTCTGGTCTATGGCCACCCTAATGTCTGATATGACTTTAGTAAGAGCATTGGAGGTACTATGTCCCTGCCAGAAGCCATGGTATGCTAAAAATAGTAGGTCATGGGTATAAAGATATTCAATGAGTTGGGATGCAGCAGAAGGTTACCTAGGCCAGGTAGGATAGCTATTGGTAGTTGGCAATGAATTTTGGGTCACCTTGTTTAAAGACTGGAACCACTCAAGCAACCTTCCAGACATCTGGAACAATGCCAGTAAGCAAAGATGTATTAAATATATGTGTGATGGGTAACACCAAAAATGGAGCACCAAGGTGAAGCAGATTAGGTTTCAGGCTGTCATGACCAGGACTAGAGGTGGGGGGAGAGACAGACCAATAATCTACAAACCTTAGTGGTAGTAACAGTACTGAGGTAGAAGGAGGGATGAGGCACCAATGTAGTAGGGGAGGGGTCCTTAACTTCCTGGAACACAAGATCAGAGAACAGGCAAGTGAAGGCAGCGTGATCAGAGAACTATTTATAGTATTAAAGTATTTGAATATATCATTGATCTGGTTATTTAGAGAGCCACAAATGACATTTTTAATGTTACACCAGAAGCTCCTTGGGTCTTTAATGCTAGCCAGAAGAGAGGATCTACAAAATTCGTTCTTAGTGGAGTGGATAGTTTTCTTACTAGAGATGTTGTGAAATAAAATTTATTTATCAAAATTGCTGCAAAATCAGCAATTTCACCATGCAAAACATTTTGCTAAATTCTGCCATTCTGTGAAATTTTTTGCTGGGTGCAAAGTTGTGAGATTTCACCCACAGAACACAGAATTTTGACACAAAATGCAAACTTTCTCCTGAAATGGCAAAGTTTCGCATTTTGCAGACAAAACTGATTGTTCCATGTGCAAAATTCTGTGTTTTGCACCCACAAAATATTTCATGAAATGTACAAATTTCGTGAATTATTTCACATAGCGACATTTTGTAATTTGGCACATCTCTATTTCATACATACACTTCTATGACGTCTGTATTCAATATGGTAAGGCAGAACTTGGGAAGCCTTATATTTGGCTCAACACTTGTCCTGGATTTCATGAGGTCAGATCACTATGAAGTCATTTGGTAACAGTACCCTTTACTCTCATTTTAATAAAAGACCATGCTTATCCTGTAGCATGGAAAAAAATAGCTATAAAGTGAGTCAAAGCATTAGAGATATTGGCAGTATGCAATACAGGAGACCACTCAGTATGCCAAAGATAATCAAGGAGGGATCTAATGTCAAGCTTGGAAAGGTCTCTAAGTAGAAATATCTTGGGAGGATTGTTAGGTGTACATAGTCTCCAGACTCAATTAATGGAGGTACAGTATGATCCGAAATAGAGATAGGAAATGTGCCAGACATTAGACTTATTTGGGCCCTGTTTGTAAAGATCCAATCAAGAAAAGTGTAATTCCCCTCAGAAGCTGATAGCTGATGGGAGCAGTGATGAGCTGTTTGAGGTCAAAGCCAGTAAGCAGAGGTTCACTTTGCTTATTATGGGTCCCCAACCAATCAAGGTTAAGTTCACCCAAAATCAACAACTCAGTAGAGCCAATCAGCTGACTAATTGTGAAATGAAGATAGTTTAACCCATTGATGCCTCTGCAGGAGGATTAAAAGCACAAACTGGATGAATTTTCTTTGTGATCCCCAGCAGGAGCAGCAAGTGCAGGAACTTACCAGTCAGGGAGGTGTGATAATTATGTTGTATAATGCAGATATTCAGATGGCACTTATAAAAAAGAAGCAGGCCACCCCCATGTGTTTTTTTCCAGGTCAGTCAAGCCTAAGATAATTGAAGAGAGCAAACTGAGTCAGGCATCAAGGGCTTAAGACAGGTTTTGGTCAGACAAACAATGTTGGGGTTATAGTGAGTAATCCAGGGAGTAACCTCATCAAAGTTTGCTAAGAGACTCCTTGGGTCTGATATGCAAAATTGTGCAAAGCAGAGCACAAAACTTTGTGCTGCACCTTGTGGTTTCCTGGGACCCTGAGGATACTATATTTAGTTGAATACCAGCACTGTTCAACTGAATATAGTGCCATGTCAATGCAGTGCTAAGTCAAGTAACACTGCACTGACATGGATCCCAAAGTACACCATCACAGTGAATAATTCCAGAGTGCTATCTGCAATATTCAAAGGGACCCATGCAAATGAGCTCATAGGACATGCAAGGTGCTATGGGGCCATTTGAATGCCCATTATGGGCTCACTTGCAAGGGTAGTGAAGCAGATTATTGCAGCGCCACTTCAACAATTGCCTGGCCCCAGACCTGTGTAGGTATCCCTGGTGATGGTGGACCCCCTACAATCACCAGCCCATACCAGAACTAACACTTCGCTGGTACTAGTCATTCCTTCTGTGATCGCCATCCTGTAATAAAGTGAAAACATGACTGGTGTTAGTAGTTTCCCTTCCCTCTGATCACCAACCACAATAAAGTAAAAACTTCACTGGTGCTAGTGGTTCCCTCCCTCTGATCACCAGTCCATAATACAGTGAAAACATCCCTGGTGCTAGTGGTCACCCCTCCCTCTGATTGCAGCCCATAGGAAAACTGACACCCTTTCCTGACATCTAGCATTCTCCCCTCCTCCACAGCACTAAACACCCTCCCAGTCATGCTAGCAGTATCCTCACTGCTGCGGGTGTGAATATGGCGACCAGCATAGCCCTCCTCATACCTCCTCTGCTGGCTGCCATATGTCCAAGCAAGGAGGACACATCTTTTTTATAGGACATAGAAACATACATAGGACCACTTGTCCAACCCAGTCTGCCTATTTCCATACCTACAGTATTTGATAAGCAGCAGATCCTAGTTAACAAACAGCCTACATCTTCCTACCCTCCATCAGAATTGCCTTATGCCTGTCCTATGCATTCTTGAATCCCCCACTGTTTTTGACCCCACAAACTCCTCATGAAAGCCATTCCTTGCGTCCACCACCCTCTCTGTGAAAAAATACTTCCTCACATTGCCCCTGAGCCGTCCCCCCTCTATTTTCAAATTGTGTCCCCCTGTTCTTGCACATCTCTTTTTCTGAAAGATGCTACCCTATTGGACTTTGTTGATTCCCTTGAGGTACTTGAATGTTTCTATCATGTACCCCCGCTCTCTCCTTTCCTCGAGGATATACATATTTAGCTCCTTTAGTCTCTCTTCATATGGCTTCTGGTGCAAACCCTACATCATTTTAGTTGTCCTCCTCTGGACTGCTTCTATCCTGTCTATGTCCTTGCAGGGACGGGGTCTCCAGAATTGCACACAGTACTCCAGATGGGGTCTCACCAACTATTTGTTCAGATGGATAACAACTTCTTGTTTTCTCCCTATGCATCCCAGTATCCCCCCAACCCTCCTTACTGCCTTCTCACATTGCTTGTCTACAGTACCTTTAGGTCATCTGATATGACAACCCCCAGGTCTCTTTCCATTTTCGTTGTTGTTAGTACCTCCCTCCCCACCATTGTGTCCTCTTCCCCTTGTTTTTTTTTTCACAGATGCATTACTTTGCACTTCTTTGCATTGTATCTAAGCTGCAATACTTTGACCATTCCTCTAACCTTGCCAAGTCCCTTCTCATCCCCCCCCCGTGTATCAACCCTGTTGCAGATCTTTGTGTCATCCACAAAGCGGCATACCTTTCCTTCCAGTCCCTCTGCAATGCCACTTATAAAGACATTAAAAAGGACTGGTCCTAGTACTGAAATGCCTTGCTAAAGTCTAGGTAGGCCATGTCCACAGCCCGTCCCTGGTCTACTACTTTGGTCACCTAGTCAAAGAAATCTATTAGATTTGTATGACATGACCTTCCCACTGTGAACCCATGTTGCTTTGGATCCTGTCCCCACTGGCCTCTAGGTACTCAACTATTCTTTCTTTCAGAAGTGATTCCATCATTTTCCCTATCACTGAGGTCAAACTAACAGGTCTATAGTTTCCTGTCTCTGCTTTGCTCCCATCTTTGTGTAGGGGAAATCACATCTAGCCTCCTCCAGTTCTCAGGTACCACACCATCCTCCCATGATTTGTTAAAAAGGGTTGTCAGTGGTCTCACAAGTTCTCCCCTTAGTTCTTTTAGAATTCTGGGGTGAATCCCGTCAGGCCTCACTGCATTGTCCACCTTTGGTTTTAGGAGTTCTTTCAGTACCCTTTCTTCTGTGAATCGACTGATATCGACCCCCTGAATCAGAGTGCTTCTATGGATTGGTTTAGGTACCTCCACCTTCTCTTCTTTTGTGAATACCGGGTAGAAGTATTCATTCAGTATCCCTGCTTTTTCTCTGTCAACCTCTGCCAACCCACCCTCCACTTTATTAAGCCTCACTATCCCTCCTTTGGTCTTTCTCCACTCCCTGATGTACAGTACCTATAAAAGGTTTTATCCCCCTTCTTTACTGAGTTGGCTATCTTTTCCTCAGACTGCCTTCGCTGCTTCCTTCTTTTTTTTATTTTAACAGGTCATGATTTTTCTCTCCTGGTCAGAGCGGTCCCTCACCGACCCAAGGCCACTGGCACCCACACCCCTGGAGTCAGTCTTGGCATGCTAATTTATATGCCACATCGCACATTTTGGCCTATGGCAGCATCCCCCCGCCCCCGCCAGACCTGTGGCAACAGAGCTGTATAAGATGCCTCTCGACTCCAGGGGCAGAGGGCTGATCATCAGCTGCCGATGTCGGCCCACTGATTTTCCACCAGTATCTTTTGTGCCCCTGAGGAGCTGTTCATGCAGTGACATCACACAGATGTGCAGACACCCGTTGCACTCCTCCCCTCGAGTATGCTGACGTCTGAGTGCACCTAGCCTCCGCTAGGTGTCACTGCAGCGTGGTGCATAGCCTTCACCAACCCCAAAGAAAGGACAGCAGTCACAGGATGCTTAATCCTTCCTTCCCCCTGCCAGTCCCCAGCAGCCCGAGTCTGTTCTCAAACCTGGGTCACCAGCATGGTGCACGGTGTGGTGTCCAGCATCTCAGTCTTCAGTGCCACCAGACTGGCTGTTCCCTGCTTCCTTCTGCTTTAACTGGTACAGTTCTCTGTCCTGCTTCTTCTGTGTTTCCTTATATTTCCTGAATGCTGCCTTTTTCTCCCTTACCTTCCCTGCCACCTCTTTTAAGAACCATTGTATTTTTTTCCCTTTGTTTTGATTTGTTTATTTGCTCTGCACAAAGGCTTGTTGCCTCTGTGATGGCGGTTTTGATTTTGCCCCGTTGTTCCTGCATCCCTCCTTCTTGCCCATTTACTAGTGCTTTTCTGAGGCACTCTCTCATTTTGCCAGAATCAACCCTCCTAAAGTCCAGTACCCTTGCCTTTGTATAGCTTGACTCTATGGCTGTGGTTATCCTGAACCACACTGTTTTGGTGGTCATTTGTTCCCAGATGACTACCCACTTCTAAATCTGAGATCCTCTCTCCATCCCCATTTGAGAGTATCAGGTCAAAGATTGCTCCCTCCCGAGTTGGTTCCAGCACTAGCTGTCTGAGGCATGCCCACTGTAGGGCATCAAGAATGACCATACTCTTGGATGTAGCTGCAACAAAAGAGATCAAGTTAACATCTGGCATATTCAGGTCCCCCATCAACAGTATCTCCTCTTTTTCTGCCATTCTAAGAATGCCTTCTATCATTTCCTTGTCCATTTCCTCCCCCTGAGATGGGGGTTTGTATACAACCCCCATACGGATTGTGGTGCCATTTTCTGTTTCCAGGGTGACCCACAGTGCCTCCTCTCCTGCCTGTTTACCCTTTAGTTCCATTGCTTTGATCCCTTCCCTTATGTAGAGAGCTACTCCTCCTCCTCGTTTGCCCTCCCTGTCCCTCCTGTAGATTGTGAACTTCAGTATGTTGACAACCCACTCATGGTTCTCTGTGTACCATGTTTTTGTGACTGCCACAATATACAGGCATCCCTCTTCCATCAAGACCACTAGTTCAGGGAGCTTGTTACACAGACTATGGGCATTGCTACTCATTGTACTCCATTTTTTTCATGGCCTTACCACTTTCGGCCCCATCCCGGTCCTTACTGTCATTGCCTTTTTCTCCATTTACCCCTATCCTTCTCCCTATGGACTTCTCTACCTTGGTGTTTGCCTCGCTAACTACCCTGTTTTGTGGGGGGAGGGCTTGGAATTCCCTGCTCCTTTTCAGTGCCTCCCCCTTGGATAGTTTAAATGCTTGCCAATGAAGCATTTAAATCCATCGCCTAGGATCCCGATTTCCCTCCCGGACAGATGCAGACCATCACACCAGTATAGACCTGTATTCCTCCAGGTAGACCTCCAGTCCCCAATGAAGCCAAAATCCTGAGCTCTGCAACAGTTTTGCAACCATTCATTGAATCTCATGGTGCGGAGCACCCTAGTCTAACCCATGCTATAGACAGGCAGCACCTCCAAGAAGATTACCATGAGTGCTACTTGTCTAAGACCCTTCCCCAACTCCACAAACTCCTCCTGTACTGCTTTGATCCCATTCCCAGCCAGGTCATTTGTTCCTAGGTGGACAATGATGTCCAGTTCCCTCTTCTGTGATGCTGCTGTAGCGATCCTCAGGATTCGCTCCCTGTCCCTCCAAGCCATGGCAGTGGGAAGGCACCTTACCTTCCTTTCTCCTCCCTCACCCAGTTCTACCCTCTTAACAATTGAGTCACCAATAGGAGTTGTTTCCTTCCCCTGTGGGTCCTGTGCCACCCTCCTGTGAGTCTTCTTTGTGGATGTTCCCAGCATCCCCCTTGGTCTTCACTGCTGGTGCCTCCATAGAGGAACCATGCTCCACCAAAACAGTGTATGTATTGTGGAGCGGTACAACTTTAGGAATGAACCTCTGTTCCACCACCCTCACCCTCCCTGAGCCCACTATGGTCCAATCACTCCTCCTTCTTGGCAACCTCTGGGGCAGCGGTGACAACCCTGGTGGTCCCTGTGTGGGACAGGCGGTCCCCCAAATCCTGACCAACTCAGCTTGGAGACAAGCAGCCTCCACCCTCAGCCCAGAGAGGTGCCTGCAGATGGGACAACACTGTATCCTCCAGAATGTATCCCGGAAGACTACTGCTCCACAGCCACTGCACCGCGCCACTCCCATCATATCTTATTTTTGGCCTCTTGCCTGTTGTTTTCTATACTTACTCTTTCCTCTTTCTGTTTCCAATTTTTTTTTGTTTGTTTTATCTCCCTACTTTCCTATTGCCTTCCTGCCATTACAGCTCGTGCACTTCCTGTTCTGGGACAGGAAGTTCCTGCATTTCTCCGTAGTCTCCTTTTTACCTTCTCAGAGTCAGACATCCAGCAACTTGGGGGGGGCTTCTCTTTTCCTTCTAGGAAGGTGAGTCTTTTGTACCTCTATGATCACTCCCTTCCTGCTCCCAAACAGGAAGTTCCTGTTGTCAGTCAAATCCAGTGTCTATAAACTGCAACTGGCTAAGGGTGGGGGGTGGGGCTGGGAAGGAGTGCTATATAGTCCCAGTAGTAGAGAAGTAAAGTTCTTGCAGCACCTCCTTCCTCTTGCTGCTCTCTGCTGAAAGCTATCGAGGGCAGTTTTAAATGCATGCACCTTCTTTTCTGCTGCCTAAGCCACACACCCTAATTTACAGCTCCCTTCTTCACCTAGCTAACTGCACAGATAACAGATCCTTTCACCCAACTCAGACAAGCACACTAACTCTTGTGTTTTTGTTTGATTTTTATGGTAATTGTAGGTCCCAGTGATAAGTTCTAGTCCTTTAGTCTCAGTAGTAGAGAAGTAAAGTTCTAGCAGCACCTCCTTCATCTTGCTGCTCTCTGCCAAAAGCTATCTAGGGCAGTTATAAATGCAAACATGTACTTTTCTGCTACCTAAGCCACACACCCTAATTTACAGCTCTCTACTTCACCTACCTAAGTGCATACATAACAGTTCCATTCACCCAACTGAGACAAGCACACTAACTCGTGTTTGTTTTTTACCCTAATTGAAGGTCCCAGTAGTAAGTTCTAGTTCTTTAGTCCCAGTAGTAGAAAAGTACATTTTCAGCAGCACCTCCTTCCTCTTGCTGCTCTCTGCCGAAAGCTATCTAGGGCAGTTTTAAATGCAAACAACTGCTTTTCTGCTGCCTAAGCCACACCCCCTAATTTACAGCTCTCTTCTTCACCTAGCTAACTGTACAGATAAGTTAACTTCACCCAACTCAGACAAGCACACTAACTCTTGTTCTTTTCTTTGTTTTTCATGCCAATTGAAGGTCCCAGTAGTAATTTCTAGTTCTCTAGTCCCAGTAGTAGAGAAGTAGAGTTCTAGCAGCACCACATTCCTCTTGTTGCTCTCTGCCAAAAGCTATCTAGGGCAGTTATAAAAGCAAACACCAGCTTTTCTGCTACCTAAGCCACACCCCTAATTTACAGATCTCTTCTTCACTTAGCTAACTATTCAGATAACTGTTCCCTTCACTCAACTCAGACAAGCACGCTAACTCTTGTTTTACTTTTTTGTTTGTTTTTTTACCCTACTTGAAGGTCCCAGTAGTAAGTTCTATTTCTTTAGTCCCAGTAGTTCTTTCTAGGATGGTGAATCTTATGTGCCTCTGTGATGTCTCCCCTTCCTTCTCCCAAACAGGAAGTTGTCGTTGTCAGTCAAACCCAGTGCCTATAAAAGTGGAACTGGCTAAAGGTGGGGAGGGAAGGAGGGAGGCTATATAGTCCCAGTAGTAGAGAAGTAAGGTTCTTGCCGCACCTCCTTCCTCTTGCTGCTCTCTTCCAAAAGCTATCTAGGGCAGCTTAAATGCAAACACATACTTTTCTGCCCCTAAGCCACACACCCTAATTTACAGCTCTCTTCATCACCTGGCTAACTGCACAGTTAACAGTTCCCTTCACCCAACTCAGACAAGCACGCTAACTTTTTTTTGTTTGAATTTTACCCGAATTGAAGGTCTCAGTAGTAAGTTCTAGTTCTTTAGTCTCAGTAGTAGAGATGTAAAGTTCTAGCAGCACCTCCTTCCTCTTGCTGCTGCTCTCTGCCAAAAGCTATTTAAGGCAGTTTTAAATGCAATCACCTGCCTAAACCACACACCCTAATTTACAGCTCTCTTCTTCACCTAGCTAACTACACTGATAGCAGATCCCTTCTCCCAGCTCAGACAACCACACTAACTCTTGTTTTTTTTTTTTACTCTAATTGAAGGTCCCAGTAGTAAGTTCTAGTTCTTTAGTCCCAGTAGTAGAAAAATAAAATTCTAGCAGCACCTCATTTCTCTTGCTGCTCTCTGCCAAAAACTATCTAGGGCAGTTTTAAATGCAAACACCTGCTTTCTGCTGCCTAAGTCACACCCCTTAATTTGAAGCTCTCTTCTTCACCTAGCTAACTGCACAGATAACAATTCCATTCACCCAACTCAGAAAAGCACAGTAATGCTTGTTTTTTTTAAATTTGTGTTTTACCCTAATTGAAGGTCCCAATAGTAAATTCTAGTTCTTAGTCCCAGCAGTAGAGAAGTAAAATTCTAGCAGCACCTCATTCCTCTTGCTGCTCTCTGCCAAAAATATCTAGGGCAGTTTTAAATGCAAACACCTGCTTTTCTGCTGCCTAAGTCACACCCCTTAATTTGAAGCTCTCTTCTTCACCTAGCTAACTGCACAGATGACAATTCCATTCACCCAACTCAGAAAAGCACACTAATGCTTGTTTTTTTAATTTGTTTTTTACCCTAATTGAAGGTCCCATTAATAAATTCTAGTTCTTAGTCCCAGCAGTAGAGAAGTAAAGTTCTAGAAGCACCTCTTTCCTCTTGCTGCTCTCTCACCATATGTCCATGCAGAGAGCGTGCATCACACTGTCCTTTAAATAAGAAACACACTCCCTGCCTGGACATATGGCAGCTAGATGAAGAGGTATCAGGAGGGCTGTGCTGATTGCTGTATGTGCACCCATGGTACTAAGGATACTGGTAAGATGACTAGGTGAGTGGGTATTTGGCACAACTGGGGGTGCACGAGACACCAGAGAAGGTTGTCAGATTTCCAGCGGGATGATTGGGGAAGGGGTCACTGGCACCAGGTGGTAAGGTTTCACTTTATTATGGACTGCTGATCAGAGAAAGGTGGGACCAGTAGCACCAGGGTAGTGTTAATTCTAGCATGAGCTGGTAATCGGATGAGGAGGACCACTAGTGCCAGGGAAGTTTTAACTTTATTACAGGCTGGCAGTTGGGGGGGTATCACAAGCACTAGGGAATTTTTAATTCTAGTATGGGCTGGTAATCAGAGGGAGAGGGTCATGTGCCTTAAGGGGGAGTACTCTTCCATCAGACTACTTACTAGGTGGCAGCATTACCTCCAGTAGCCTCTAGTATTGCCCAGAGTAAGTAGAGCTTGTGTTCAGTGATATTTGTGCTGCTGAAAATGGACTATATTAAGCCCTAGAAGGAAAAGAGAAGCTCTCCCCAATTTGTGCAGCACAAAGCCACTGAATATGCAGTAGTGTAGCTATTCATGGCCTCTCCCTTCCCTTTGCCCACCCACATACATTATGTTTTGCATAGATGCTAACCCTCTTTCCCTGCACAAAAATCCATTTTGAATATGGGTTTCCATGTCAAACCCTGGTTTGCATGGGTAAAGACCTGTTAGCACCCATGCAAAATTTTGAATATCAGTCCCCTGACATTTAAATGGGCAGTTTTTAGACCTTTTACAGCAGTCCAGGCAGGATCACCAACATATTGGGAGGCAAGAGGACCAGGATTCAATTGGACATTTTCTGCCAGGGTAGAGTGGAGATAAGGTACCCAGTATAGATGTACTAGGGACAGTGAGTTTTTCAGGAACAGAGGGGAGCTTGATTCTCAAGAGTCCTTAGAATGATGCAAGCTGCCATGAAAGGCAACTTGCATCAAAGTCTGGTGTGCCAGGGACTCTG
Organism: Neoceratodus forsteri; assembly: GCA_016271365.2. Taxonomy (NCBI): domain Eukaryota; kingdom Metazoa; phylum Chordata; order Ceratodontiformes; family Ceratodontidae; genus Neoceratodus; species Neoceratodus forsteri. The sequence continues at coordinate 1,441,916,535 of CM057450.1, forward strand.
CACCCTATTCTCTATTGGGCAGGGTCCTGGTGGCAAAGTCCCATGGCTTGTGGCAACCATTGCATTGCGCCAAACAGAGGATGTATCCTGATGGTCTGCCACAAGCTGTTGGATTGCTGGTCTAGCAGCCCCCTACCTGATCCCTGATGTCCCTGAATTTCATTTAATAGGTAACCATTAGTGGTATAGTAGTCCCTTCCCTGATGTCCCCAAATTTAATTTAATAATAAATAGTTGGTGGTAAAGTGGCACCCCCTCCATGATCCCTGTTGTTCCTGAATTTAATTTAATATAAAAAACCCTAGTGGTCTAGTGCCCCCTGATCCCTAGTCCCTGAAATTAATATATACAAAAACACTCTGATGGTCTAGTGGACCCCATCTGGCAGTGCCCTACCACTCTGCTCCCCCATCTCATAACCGAGTCAGCAACTAACAAAGCCCACTACTCACCACCATGGCCAGATGCTGACTGAGCTGTCAATGAATGTGTGCTCTATATATTACATGCTCAATGAGCTGTCAATCACTGAGCACACACTATATACAGTACGCACTCATTGAGAGCTCAGTCAGTGGCTTGCTGTGGTGGTGAGCAGTGGGCTGTGCCAGTCAACAGCTTGGTTATGGTATGGGGAGGGGTGGTAGTGCACCGCCAGACGCGGGTGCACTAGACCACCAGGTGTTGTATATACACTTGGGGTCTCAAGATTGGGGGGGCACCAGAATTAGTTTTTATTACATTATGCTTGGGGACAATGGGGATCAAGGAAGGGGGCCACTATGCCACCAACTATGTTCTATTAAATTTAATTTGGTAGGATTGGGTGAAAATTGCAGATTCCACTCCCATGAAAAATTCACAGAATTCTGCGATTTCTGCAGAATTTCACCAGTGATCCACCTTTGGTGAAATTTGCACTTTCTGTGGAATTTTCACCTGATTTGTGGAATAATTAAGTGTACTGCAGAAAATATATAATGATCTGCAGAGAATATTTATTACAGAAAAAAACGCCATTCAGAGGTGTAATTTACAGAAAATGTATTCCGCAAGGTATGTAGTCATGTGGTTTCATTAATTTAGGCAGGAACTGAATTAGCAAAGCACTGTTTCTTACCATTCCTGTCTCTTTCTTTAGTGATACTGTCCCTCTTGTCCAAAGTAAAATTTTGTATGGTATGATTCTAAACTGTTGTTTACTGTAATGTCATCAAAAATTCCATGCTACATCCCAAAAGTCTGCCATTCGCTAACATTTTCCACAGAACACACAAAAAAAATTCCACAAGCAATGCTGTCACCTGATCTTTTTTTGATTAGGTGGTAGTCGATGGGTTAAAGTGTGATTTGCTATAGCAACCCTCTCTTTCTCTCACTTTCTCCTTCTCTCCCCAGGTGACTGCTCCTCCTACTCTGCTGGGCAGTTTAATAGCAGGTGTTGAATGTTGAAGAAGAAAGATCTGCAGCTCATTGCAACATACTTTTGTAAATCAAAAAGCTGTATTTAAAGCACTTTGTGGCATTTCTTATTTGTGAAAGTTTTTTGTGAAACCTCTGATGATGTTTGTAGTATTTTTCCGCCATATAATTGTTAGCTTACTGATTTTAGATGTTCTGATATACTTATTTGTTTGCACACTGGTGGGTGATGAGAGAAAATGGATCTGTGGTGGCAGAACTGTGTGGACAAAGATGTGTTCATCACCAAGTAGTGGTGGTGGTGGGCATGGAGTTGATGCTGGCACCCTCTGCTTAGTGTCAAATGTCCCCACAAAACTGGGGGTGGGTGGGGTCTCAATCAGCTGGAACCAGCATCATTATTATTTGTGTTTTGTGGGACAGGATGTAACTCTAAACCAAAAGGCAGTAATGTCTATGTCATGCACAATAATAGTTCAGGCAAACCTGTGACAGCTGTGACAGCACTAATGTTGGATATAGGAGATGTTGGGTACTTATGGTGGTGAATGCAGTTGAAGCAGCAGTAGTGACTAAAATATTATTACCTAAACAATGAAAGAGGAATCCACAGTTTGCAGGATATTCTGAGGTTTACATAGGCCACTGCTTTTTAAACTTTCTCTTTATAATCCCTTCCTGTCTCTCAAACCTGCCTCCTTCAGGAACTCACAAGGCACACAATCCCCTGTACTTCTGCTTGTGATGGCCACCCTGCTTGGACAGCAGGTAGTCATGTAAAGTGACACTTTTAAAATAATTATTTGCCTAAAAAGGGCTTTTTTTAAACAACTGTATCATGTCAGCATGCCCCAAATGTCATTACAGTAAAAGGATTTATTTATCTTCAAGCTCTTTTGAAGAATTTATTTATTTATTTATTTATTTATTCCTTTCTTAACTGAGCTGTGCACTGATCCAAGGACCTTTTTCAGGCATGGCTCGGGCCACAGACTGACACATACATAAAGGTCACAGTAAGGACAGGTAAATACACAGTGTTCCACAGTAACAAATAGCAGTCAGCATAGATCTAGTAGTTACAGCACACAGTGTTTGACAGTAATAGCAGCAGTTCAGAGTTAACATTGACAGGTAAAGAGTACTTTTGAACAAAAAATATACACGTTACTTACAAATGATAATTTATGGGTACATTTACAATTTGCAGGTAGCAGGCAACTGAATCATGTGCAGGGTGCTGGCCAGAAATCCATTCCCTAGGTAGGAGAAGAAGGAGGTGGCAGGAGGTAATGGAGGCCTAGACAGATTACGCAGGAGTGCTAGTGGCCTGGGGACAGGAACAGGTCATGGAGAACAGGAACTGGGTCTTTAGTGGGGTATGTAAATTTAGCGGAGGATCAATGGAATGCAGTGGGGGGAAGGGGGAGGTCATTCCAGAGGGAGGACCCAGCAATGGAGAAGTCCCTTTGACCCATCCAGGTGGTAATATGTGGACTAATTAGTTGGAGGTGGGACGAGTGGCAGAGATTGCAGCTATGAGTCTTGGGGCAGACTAGACAAGATAGAGGGAACTACAAGGGGCAGTGGATGGTGTCCCCAGTGGTCCAGGCCAGTAAATAGGAGCATCGGGCTTGAGGGGAAGCCAAAGAAGGGACTGGTAGAGAGTACAGTGGTGCATGGAAAGAGGGGTGTAAAGAACAAAGTGGCAAATCTGGCCAGCTTGTGTGCCCTTAGACCTTAAAAGGACATGATAGCCACTAGGCCCTGATAAGGACTTTAATGCCAGCCTGCATTTCATAATAAGACCTTAGCGCCCAAGCCCAGAAAAGATTTTTTTTTTAATTTTTGTAATGATTCTTCTCCTTCCTGCCTGCATTCACTCAGTTCTTTAAAGAACTCACTAGCCCACAAGCCCTGACAATGGCTGTAATAACAGCCTGCATTCCCTAATCCCTGAAAAGTTTTTTTTTAGGATTTTTTTTCCTGCCTGCCTGCATGCCTCTAGTCCTTAAAAGGACTCTCATTAGCACCTGAGCCTGAAATGGGCTTTTTAAAATGAACTTGATGCTTGCTTGCCCTGATACAGTAGGTCATTATAATTATTTATCTCCAAGTCCTTAAAACAGCTTTTAGCTATATATTGTGCTGCACTTGTGAGAGTCCCTAAAACTCCATATCAGTAGTCCTTAAAAGGATGGTTTGTGAGTACTGATTTAAAGCCCTTAAAGAGATTGGGCCACCGGCACAGCCCTCCACTCACCTCCATGTCCAGCAGCCCATCTGAGTGCTCAATGAATGAGTGCATGCTTGTACAAGTATGCACTCATTCATTGAGCACTCAGATGGGCTGCCAATCATGGAGGTGAGTGGAGGGCTGCGCCAGTGGCCCAATTAGAGTACTGGAGGGGAGCAGGGTGGGCTCTGACTTAAGACAGGGTGGGGGTCCACTAGACTCCAAGGACAGGGGAGAGGATTTCTTTTTTGGGGGGGCACCTGGTGTGGCAGCAGAGCATCCTGCAGGCCACATAGATTGGTCCCTGAGTTGGGCCAGGGCACAAATGGAAGCAGGGCACAAGGAAAGGGTATACCCATGCCTCTATTTGAGCTTTTTTGGTTTGGTTGCTGGATGACCACTTGGTGTGGTGGCAGGGTGGGCCTGCAGGCCACAAGGGAGGGCCCCAGGATGGGACCTGAGAGGTTGGTTAGCGGCCTGATCCAGAAGAAGGTATGATGCACTGCAGCCAGAGTGTCTGGGGGTTGTCTTGCACTGTTTTTTCTGGAGTGCTCGAGGGCAGCTAGCCGGTAGCTGGGGGGCATGGCCAAGCCCCCAGCCCATAGCATGGAGCAAGCAGGGTACAGCAGACTGGACAAGGGGCCGTTGGCCCACTGACACAGGCAGGGTATGGCAGTTGAAGGGACAGAAGGGTGTTGCTAGGAATATGTTGGCTTTGTGAAGGCAGATGTGTGGAACCCATGGCAGCACACCTACAGCACTTTAGGCCACAGGGAGTACGGGGGATTCAGGTATGGCAGTGCATTGGCTGGCACAAGGGTTGGTATAGTGGCGGTTGACTTCAGGAGGGGCGTTCACCCCTGGAGCTGTGGTGGTTTTGGCAAGTGGGCTGGAGGGGATGGGGGGATGCCACAAGAGGTTAGGCCAAAAGAAGCCTAAGTGGGAGTGCCCAGGGGAGGAGTGCCTAGGGGGAAAATGGATGAATGAGTGGCTGTTTTTTTTTGCATGTCCTAGGCCTGAGCCCAGTAGCAGGGCCACTAGGTGATGGGGATTCAGGGGGGGCAGAGGGGAAAAGGGGACCAGCACTAGCAGAGGAAAGGCCCAGATGGTACAGGGGAGACACAGGAAGGCATGGTAGGCATGACTCCTTGGGGTGTCAGGTAAGCTGCAGCCTGCCAGGTTGGGGCTGTGGGTGAATGGCTGATGGTACCTATGGGTCAGCTTCCAGAGGAGCACACAAATTTCGAGGGGTGGTTGAGGCACTGCCATGGGGGTGGGGACCTAGGGTGCATGCTAACTATTCACCCCCCATTATTTTTATGTCTTGTGCAGTAGGGAAGGATGACACCAAAGAGCACTCCAGTTTCCAGTGCCAAACTGAGGGAGGAAGTGTCCAAGCTGATGGACGAGATGACGGGCCTCATCGAGGTGGCCTGGCTGTGGGAAGAAGAGGAGGAGGAGGTGATGAGGAAGAGGAAGGAGTGGAGGGTGGGTGGGCAGGGTGGGGAAAGAGGACATGTGGATCTGCACCCAGCCCTTCCACCTGTTTATCTGCCAGAATCAGCACCGGCACCAGCTGGACCAGGCCTTAGTGGGGGTAAGGGTAATATGGACTTATCTTATGAAGGGAATTTGAAGGAATACTTGGAAGGGCTCTTCGGTGATATGGGGCAGAAGGGGCTTGATAAGATGGAGAAGGTGCTACAGGTGACAAAAAAAGGGCAGTGGGGACGGTACCGAGGCCACCGAAGACCAAACAGAGGGGAAGAAATTGTATGAGGGGCCACCGTATTTTACACTGGGTGACTATGTCCTTACTTCCATCAAAGAAAAGATTTGGTAGGGGGAGTATGTGGACATTTTCAGGCTAGTGGATGAAGATGCAGCTGGGAAGTATGAGCAAAAGGAGTTGGTCCGAGATGGCGTTGGCATTGGCAGTGGTGAGGCATAAAGAGGAGGAAGCTGAGTACAAAGTGAGGAACATAGACATGTGGCAGGTGGGATTCCTGATCTGCAGTGCATTAGTGCTGGAGAAGCAGCCAGAGCTGGCAATTTCCTTCCTAACATGCACGGCCACCATTCAGGATGCTTACAAAGCCAAACTGGGGTATGGGTGGCTAAAATATGACAAGGCTTTTAGGAAATGAATGGCAGTGAAAGGGAGTCTCAGGTGGGACTGCACCCACTCTGAGCTGTGGGTGCAAACCTTGTTGGGTCCTGCAGGGGGGGCATGGGGGGTCCAGTAAAAAGAACATGCCCACCCCAATGGCCAAGACCTGCTGGGGGTACAACAAAGACTCTTGCACATGGGCAAATTGTAAATTCTGGCACATGTGCTCCAGATACTCGGGGCAGCACCCAGCATCAGGCTGCTGGGTGGGGGGGAATGGGGTAGCCAGCAAGGGGGCTAAAGGCATGAACAGTCCTTTCTGGGGGGGACAAGTGGGGGTTCAAAGGGAGGGGAAAAGGGGCCCACAACAGTGGTGGCTACAATTCCAATTATGGGTGGAACTGAAGGTATAAATGGGGAGTGGCATTGGGGCTCTTCCCCTAGTGAGAACCGCATAATCCATGAGGTGGTCAAGATCTGGACACAATTTTACCTAGACACAGTTAAGGGCACGCTGGTGCACCAGGCTTCAGGCATGGGTTCCCTTTGGGTTTTGAGGGGGTGAGGAAGGGAATGAGAGTGAAGATCTTGGGATCAGTGAACAGAAAGGAAGAGATAGTCAAGAAGAAGAGGTGCAGGCAGGGAGGGTTGAAGGTCCCTTCGAGGCACCCCCCTGCACCGACTTCTGGATATCTCCACTGGGGGTGGTACCAAAGAAGCAGCAGGGTGAGTTTCACCTCATCCACCACCTGTCTTACCTGGAGGGGGCCTCAGTGAACAAGGGGATCCCCAAGGACCTTCGGGTAGTGTCCTACATGTCCTTGGACAAAGCAGTGGTTATGATAAGGGCAGTCGAGGAGGGGGCATGGTTAGCAAAGACGGACATAGAGTCCACCTTTCAATTATTGCCAGTGAGGCCTGAGGACTGGGACCTGCTGGGTTTCAATCTGAGGGAGAGGTGTACTTCGACAAAGCCATGCAGATGGGTTGTTGTTTTGCATGTTCAGCATTTGAAGCCTTCAGTTAATGGGTGCAATGGGTTTTTGGGTGGAAGTATGGACACAGGTGGGTAGCACATTATTTGGACAATTTTTTGATTGGTAGGGCACAAGGTGGAGACAGAATGGATGTTGGCCGATTTCAAGGAAATGTGTGGGTGGTAGGGATCCCACGGGTGGATGAGAAGACCAAGGGCCCAGCATGCAAGCTGGAGTTCCTGAGAATAGAGGTAGATACAGTACATGAATGATTCCGCCTCCCAGGAGACAAGGTGGCCCATCTTAAGGGTCTGCTAGAGCAAGTGGGTGGGAGAAGGAGGGTGCTGCTGGTATTAGTTCAGCATCTGCTGGGGCACCTTAATTTTGACTAAAAGGCAATAAGCCCAGGCAGAGCTTTTACATGGAGGTTGTCTCGGGCCATGGGGAAGGCAAAGATGCTACATCATTGGGTGGATATCACGAAAGGGGTGCGGGAGGACTTGCAGTGTGGGCAAACTTTCTGGAGAATTACAACGGGGTCACATTCTGGTGGGAGGAGTGGGCCTATAACACAGACATGGAGCTATACACATACACCTCTGGGGCCCTGGGGATGGGAGCATATTTTCTAGGGAAGTAGATGTCGGAGGCCTGGCCAAGCTCCTGGGGGGAGGGGGATTTGCTGAAGGACATTACTTTTTTGGAGATATTCCCCGTCTTAGTGGCGCTAAAAGTTTGGGAAACAGGATGAGAGGAAATTGCATATTGTTTTGGTATGACATCAAAGGGGTGGTGGAGGTGATCAATAGGCAAGGGGGGCTTACAGACGCAGTAAGCAGGGTGATGTGGCAACTGGTATTGTTGGGGCTGCAGCTGAACTTGTCATTTAAGGCATGGCACATTGAAGGAATTCAGAATGATATTGCTGACAGTCTTTCCCGCTTGCAGTTAAATGGCTTCAGGGACTTGGCTCTGCAAGCAGCAGTACACAGGAGCAAGGTTCCAGACCAGTTTTGAGAGAATGGATTGAGACAGCCCAATGGCTGTACCAGAATTTCTGGTCAGCCAACATGCTAAAAACATATGAAGGGGCATGGGGAGCCATTCAGGACACAGGAGGGGCTGGAGGTAGGTACACCAGAGACCAAAGAGCAGGTAAAACAAAATATGGTCAAAAGGTGGGGAGACGGGATGGCCCACACCACCATGGGGGTGCAACTGGCAGGGATCAGATGGACCTGTAGTGATTGGTCATGGCTGTACCCAACCAAGGACAGTGGCATGAGACAGATGCTCCTGGGTTGGCAGAAAGGCCAAGGCATGAGGATGGACAGGAGTAGGCTGATCACGCGGTGTCTCTTGGTGTGGGTTATAGGGGCTATGCAGCAGGTATTCACATTGGTTAAGGAGGCCTGCTTGTTCTGGGATATCATCGTGGCTATGGCGAGAGGGGCATTCCGGATCAGTGAGATGGTGGCTCAGATGACGTTAGATCGGCAAATGAGACTACAGACAAGCAACATCAGTTTTGGCCAGGACACCATGGTGGTGCAACTGTCAAGATCAAAAACTGATCAGCTCAGCAGGGGGGAGGCTGTGGTGCTGGGTGGCAGGCACCCAGGGAGGTTTGTGCTATTAAAGGATTGGAGGACTACAGGAGAACCCATTGGGGGGGACGGGGCTCCAACACAGGGATGGGAGTCCGGCAATGGGGTTCCAGGTGGGCAGAGTCCTTAAGATGGCATTAAGGTTTGTAGGAGAGGACCCGGACCTCTTTGTCCCCCATTCTTTCTGGATAGGGGTGGCATCAGAGGCTGAGAGAAGGGCCGGGTCAGAGGAAGAGGTGAAGAAGGTGGAGTGGTAGATGTTCAGCTGCCACAAAAAGTATGTCAGGTAATGATGGTAATGGGTGTCTGTTTCACCTGGCAGGAGGAGCGCAGAGACGCATTTGAATCATGTGGCATTCTTTTATTTATTGGGCTGAAAAGTTGACAGCAACCAGGCATGGTGGGATGCAGCTGAGGTCAGATCTGAAGCACATGAAAGTGTATAGGAAGGAGATCTGGGGCATGAGATGGGCCCAACTGATGCCACTGTTGGAGGAACTCCGTGTCCGGTGGAGCAGGCTGAACATGTTAATCATACATCTGGGGGGATCAACTTGGGGGAAGCCCCATGGGAGGCACTGGTGAAAGCCATAACAGTGGATTTGGAAAGGGCTAAAGGGTGGTGGCTGGGAGTAGTGATCGGCTGGTCCAAGATCACCTCCAGGAGGGTGTGGTGACATGCCAGAGATGTCGGAACCATGGAGAAGGGGAGGAAGCGGCTCAATAGGAAGGTAGCCAGGATAGCTATAGAAATGGGGGGAGTAGATATGCAGCACAGGGACATTTCCTCTGAGGCCTCTGAGGTATATAGGTCAGACGGGGTCCACCTCTCAGAGTTTGGCATGTGTTTTTTCCTAAGGCCTTTGGTAGACCTAGTGGGCAAGTGAGAGAGAGAAAGGGAACTAGGTACTATCCAGCAAGGGGAGCCCCATCTTCCAATGCTAGGCTAGAGATGGGTCAGTGGATGGGCAGGGGGAGCAAGAGAGGGTAAAAGAGGGCAGACAGAAGGGGGAGGGGACAGGGCAACATGGGCTGGGGTCAAAAGGCACCCAGAAGTGGATGTGAAAGAGTAGAGGAGAAAAGGGGATAGCACTAGGGGTCTGATCTTAGTGTCCAGACCTAGGAGGGAGGAGGTCCTGGTAAGTTGGTACCTGGTACTGGTGATGGTGTGGGGGGTCAGATCTGGCATCCAGACCCTGAAGATAAGAAGAAGAAAAAAAGGGCCAAGAAGGAAGATCGAGGAGATGTAAAAGAATGGACTGGTTTAGGAATGTGTGATTTGGACTGGAACACTGAAATGTGGATTTTACAAGTGAAATGTAAATATTAATTGGTGTTCAATAAAACTGTTGCCAATGAGCATCCAATCTAGAAGCTGTGAATAGTCTTCATTTACACAAGAGATCAGATGACAAATAGGGTTGCCACTTAAATGCAACAAGAATTGTCAGATGGCCCAGATGGGAATGGCCAGGTGATAGAGGAAGTAAGGGGGAGGGGTTGGAGATGCAGCTGGGGGGGTTGGTGATGTCATTGCTGAGGTCATGCAGGTATCATTTGATGTATGTGCAGGGCCAGGTGGAGTCTTGATATGGGGTACTGAGGGGGTTTATAAGGTGAGGCAGCCCTCAGATCCCCCTCTTTTTGCTGATAATTTAATCCCGCCCACCCACCTAGGAGGAATAGGGTGAGGAGAGAAGTGGTTCTAGGAGCAGAGTGGGGCCCAGGGACACACAAGGGCGGCAGGTGGTTTATGTGAAGGGGCGGAGGCCATGGCAGTGAGCATGGTGCTGTGAAAAGGCAGCAGTGGGGGCTGAAAGAGTCCAGTCAGGCAGCAAGTCACCCGTGCGTTTGGGGAAATAAAGACAAGGATGGATGGTTGCGGCACGGGGGGGGGGAGCAAGAGAGGGAAAAAATGGGGGAGCAGACAGAAGGGGAAGGGGGCAGGGCAACACTGGCTGGGGTCAAAAGGCAGCCAGGCATGGATGTAAAAGGGGGGAGGGGAAAAGGGGATAGAGCTAGGGGTCGGATCTTGGTGTCCAGATCAAGGAGGGAGGAGGTCCTGGTAAGTTGGTACCTGCTACTGGTGATGATGTGGGGGGGTTGGATCTGGCATCCAGACCCCGAAGACAAGAAGCAGAAGCAGAAGAAGAAGGCAGAGGAGGAATATCAAAGTGATGTTATTTATTTATTTGGTTTTTGTTGACCGGGTAAGTGCACTAGACAAATCCTGCCTATTTTCAGGCACGACCCGGGGGAAGGGGACACAGATGAATGCCAACTGACCTTGAACCAGATTAAGCTGTTGGTGGTATTTTTAGTAAATGAGGGAAATTTGGCCAGGACACTGGGGAAATTTCCCTACTCTTTTCGATAAGTGCCATGGGATCTTTAACATCCACCTGAATACCACCAATCCAGGCAGATGGGACCTCGGTTTAACATCTCATCCGAAAGATGGCACCTCAGAAGTGCAGCACCCCTCTCATGCTGCACTACAGTGTCAGTACTGGGATATTAACCCAAGTGCCAGATGTGGGAACTGAACCCACAGCCCTCTGATCTCCCAGCCTCAGAGGAGAGTGTGCTACCTACTGAGCCACTGACACGATATGAAACAATGGACTGGTTTAAGAATATGTGATGTGGACTGGAACACTGAAATGTGGATTTTATAAGTGAAATGTAAATATTAATTAGTGTTCAATAAAACTGTTGCCAATGAGCATCCAAGCTATAATGTGTGAAGAGTCTTCATTTCCAGAAGGGGTCAGATGACAATGCTCACGTTCACGTTTTACCCTGGCTTGATCTGCCAGCCTGCCCACCATCACTGACTTACATCTTGCTGCACTTTTCACTCCTACTCTATCCCTTCAGCACCAAGTAACTTAACTAAATTAATGAGAGTGATCCTCGAGACTGGCTGTTACAATACTTTTATTTCCTTTGGTGTCAAAGTTTATCAGAATGGCTTACTTCAGCACATCAGAGCAAGCCCTGAATTAACCCCCTCATGGCTTCACATAGGCTGAGGCAGCATTCAACTGACTGAACTAATAGATGAATTCCTCCTACATATTTGAAAGATACGATGCCTTAATTTTTCTAGTTAAACTTTATGTTCCCCTACCTTTCACTATGTTCTTTTAAATATTGTTTCCCAACATTCCTCAACTCTACCAGCTTCTATTAACTACTCCTCCTAATGCTATGCCTTCTCCCTTCTACTACCCTCATGACTGCATTCTCCAACTGTGAGGGGTCAGAGTGTCTTGTAATGTGATCAGAATACATCCCCTCTATGTATGCTGCTCTTCAGCAAATCATTGTCAGTCTCCCAGCAGTCACTGTTCCTGATTGACAGCTCTGCACATCACTCTGTTTTTGTCCCTAACCCCCCACTCCTACTAGCACTCACGTGAAAAAAAACTTTTAACTTAGAGATGGTACTCTTAGCTCACTTCCAGTCAGCTGATTTCTCTGTAAAGTAAGCCACTGAGCATGAACTGAAACTACTCTAATCAGACTCACTCACTCATGGACTCAGAACAGGGCTTTCTTACTCAAGTCCTTATGTATCGAAGACCTTGAGTGAAAGCTGGATTTGGGGGGGGGGGGTCTGATTTTAAAAAGAACTGTCCATTCAACCTACTAAAAATGGCAAGGCAAGGCAAATTTTATTTAAAAAGACGCCCAATTCCTGAGGCTCTGGGCACCGTACACAGATCAGTAAACAATAACAGTTTAATAACAATACAATAAAACCCAATAATAACAAAGACTAATTTAGATTACACACTTACAGAACTTAAAAATAAATCCAAAAAACAAAACTAGATACATAACTAAATAGGTGGCCTTGGACAAAGCTGGAAAAACAGAGATCAGACCAAGGCAGAATTATAAGACATCAGGGAAAGCTTGATTATACAGGAAGGCCTAGAGGCAGGCCTTGAATACCTCTAGTTAAGGGGCATCCCCTACAGCTGGAGGTAATGAATTCCACAGGACAGGGCCGGCGACACTAATAGCTCTGTTACCAGCCATTTTTAACCTCATCCTGGGAATCGCAAGGAGGCCCATAAAGGAGGAGTAGAGGCTACGGACTGAGACAGCAGGTGTAAGAAGGTCTGCTAGGTAACCATGGCCCAGGCCATGTAGGGCCTTAAAGCTGAGCAAGCCCACCTTAAAGAGTACCCTCCACCTGACTGACAGCCAGTGCAGTTCACACAACACCAGGGTGATGTGGAAGTACTTAGACTGCCCCATCAACAACCTGGCAGCTGCGTTCTGCACCAGCTGCAGCTGGCAGAGGGAACCTCCTCAGACCCAGAGGTAGAGTACATTACAGTAATCAAGCCTCAACATCACAAAGGTATGCACCAAGGTAGGGAGGTCCAGGGTCAGAACTAGAGGCTTTATCCTGGCTATATTCCTTATATGGTAAAAGCTGGTACGGACAATGGATGACACCTGGGCTTCAAGTAACAGTCCACTGTCCAGAATAATGTCATGGTTATGCACCCTAGAGGAGGCCTTCAATGGTACAGATTCCAAGAAAAAGTCTGTCTCTGCACCAGAGTCCATCCTACCATGCCTTCTTTTCGACTCCACCACCAGTACCTCCGTCTTATCGGAGTTCAGTCACAACCAGCTGGAGGCCATCCAGTCACTGATCTCAGCAAGGCAAGAATTTAGCATGTCTGCTGCATTGAATGTCCCAGGGGCAAAGGAGAGGTACAGCTGGGTATCATCAGCATAGCAATGAAAGCCCAGACTGTACTTCCTAATGAGCTTTCCAAGGGGCAGCATGTACACGGTAAACAACATTAGTGACAAGACTGAACCCTATAGTACTCAGTACAACAGGAGGCTAAGGGAGGAGGAGAAATTCCCCATCACTACCCTTTGCCTCCTGTTGGTAAGAAAAGACTCAAACCAGCAGGTGACAGTGCCAGAGAGTCTGCAGAATTCCCTCAGGTGGTCAAGCAACACACAATGGTCCATCATGTCAAATGCTGAGGAGAGAACAAGGAGAACAAGAATTGTCCCCTCTCCTCGATCTCTTGGCCTGAGGAGGTCATTAGGCACCCAAACTAATGCAGTTTTAGTACTATGCCTCACATGAAACCCAGACTGGAGAGGATCATTTAGATCATAGGCCACGAGATGATCCTCAAGCTGAAGTGCCACAACCTTCTCTACAACCGTACCCAAAAATGGAAGATTGGAGATGGGATGGTATTTTGCCTTGATGTCAGGATCTAAAGATGGTTTCTTCAGAAGGGGTCTCACCAGTGCCTTCTTTAAGGCATCAGGAAAGACCCCCTCCAACAGAGGACACGGACAATCAAGGGAAACACCAGGCCAACGGAGCTGACATATCCCATCAAGAAACGTGTTGGCACCGAGTCCAGTTCACAAAATGTGTGCCTCAGTTTGGAAGCAACCACAATTACCTCAGCCTCCTCCACCAGTCTAAACTCACCCCAACTAGATGGAATGCTCTCTGGATGCCTAAGGTGATCACTGTTGGCCAACGAATGGCTCACTGGTGGAATTCCTTGCGGGATGGTGGGCACCCTGTCTGAGAAAAATCAAGCAAACTCTTCTCATAAAGCATCAGAAAAGGCTTTTTTTCGGCTGCAGGCAGGCTGGATGTAAGAGCCTGGCTACAGTCTGAAGAAGCACAGTTGGTCAATTCTTCCCTGTGGCAATCTCCCTGGACAGGAAATATGCCTTCTTACAGTTGATTGCTCCCTGGTACACACCATAATGTGTATGCAGAGCCAGTTTATTAGCCTCCAGCCAGGTCTTCTGCCAGCAGTGTTCTATCCTCTGACCAGTAATCTTCATTGCCTTGAGCTCCCCGTCAAACCAGGGAGACATCAATTGAGAAGATTTGGGTCATACACAGACCAGTGTGAGGGAGTCAAGCGCATCAGACATCACCTTATTATAGGTGGCAACTACAGCGCCCATACCCCCAAAACATGCATTGCCCACTCTAGATAGATCAGCCACTGCCAAGAAACCCTAGGGGGTCAAACCTCTCAAAGGGCAGTAGGGCTTGCATCTTAGCAGAGGGAGGGCTCTTGGGGGGGCTCGAACAGGAACTCCACTATGCAATGATCAGATCAAACAACCCAAGCAGTCTTGAGATTATTTATCTCAAGCCCCAGAGAGAAGAGCAGGTCCAACATGTGTCCACCCTGGTTGGTCACAGAAGAAACTTCTAGTTACAGGCCCAGAGATGACATCTTCTGGAGGAGACTGTAACCAAGCCAAGAAGATTCGTTGTAGGCACAAACATTTAAGTCCCCCAAAACTAAACATCTGTGGGCCTCCATTGTTTCACCGATGACGGAGTCGGCTACCTCCTGCAGGAATTCTCCTGCTGCTCCAGGGGGGCAGTAAATCAGAAGAATCCTGCAACCAGTGCTCGGACCCCCATGAACAACCACACATTCAAATGAAATCAGTGTTCTCACTGGGTGGAGGGTGAAGCCTAGTTCGGATCTAAAACAGATGCCACCCCCCCATCCCTGCATTCCCCTCTGGGGCAGTGCACTACAGAGTACCCGAGTGGAACTGCTGCCTCTAGAACTGGGCCAGCATTGTCACCCACCCAAGCCTCTATGATGCAAGCCAGATTGACTGAACAAATCAAGTCCACTATAACTGCAGTCTTGTTTCTGATCGATCTGGCATTGCAAAGCACTGCTGCATTTCCCCCTGCCTCCTCCTGTAGTTTTCTGATTCCTGGTCTTTCCTCTGCCAGTTGCACCTCCTGACTCTGCTTACAAGCCCCTCTTGTTTCTTAAATTTAATCTGCTGAAGGGGCCAGGCTGTATTTCCTGTGGTTTCTCTGCCCATCCCTGTGGGGCCCAGTGCTGGTTCTGCTTCCCTAAAAAAACACTTGTATTGTTTTTTCCTCTGGGATAACTTCTAGAGTAGCTGTCTGAACTGTTCAACTCTATCTGAATGCTCACTATTCCTAACATATTTTTTTGTAGATATATACTTTATTGTCATGTGTAGGTACAGTATGTACTTCATTATCATGATAATCTATTTTGTTGCATTGATTTCTTTTTTTAGTTTAGTCTGCTGTATTGATTGTTCAGATTCCTTAAGTTTATTCTTAGCCTCCTCTAACAATTGGTTAAAGTCATTCAAATGGATTTCTTCCATCAGTGTAGATCTTTCAGTGATTATTGCCTCAGTGAGTGTGTACATGAGATCTACACTGCATTTCATTCTTATTCCATTCCATCTCTTGGCTAGTGCATCTGTATTAATCCCAGTGTTTTGGTTCTATGTCTACCCAAAGGCCCCTGGGTGTTCTGTTATATTCTAGATATCGGGCTAGCCTAAGGCCATGCCAGTTCAAATGCTAATCCCTTGATTTAGGATTTCCTATTCTTTGTGTAGTACTTTTTTGCATTATCAGCATTAGTTATGGATAAATCCCTATCTCCTTTCATGGTTTTCAATAGTATTTTTCTCTCCTCCTAACTAAATGAGCTAAAAGTAAAAGCACTTGCAACACTCTCCCCAATATCAGAAAAATCCTTCTTTCCCCAGCCCCCCCCAAGAATATCATGAACAGATATATCAGAAAATTACTAGGTAGTGCTCTTAAAATGTTTCTTAGTGCAAAGCACTACACACTGACGTCTTTTTAGTGTGTGAACATCTGCAGGATGTAGTGTCTCCATCAGTCATTGTTTAGTCTTGAACAAATCCATTGTTCCTGCAGGCAATCACCAGGTGCTTAGGGTCAAAACGGTTCTTTAGTGGAGCACATCCTCAAAAATGGAGTTGTCTGCTAGTCATAGGGAAAGACTGCTCAGAGGCAATAAGGCCTCAACACACATACTGTAGACTCGAGTACTCTGCCTTTTATTAACAATACCCCTATGTTTCACCAAGATGACTTCTGCTGGGGCACTACCAAAATAAAGGTAAAACACTTTCTAGTCATATTTATATAACATTAAATAAACTTTATTTACAAGCACAAAGTTCATCACCATAAGCATATTGTACCAGTACTGCTTATGTCATATTTTTAGTTTTCCTAATCAGTTTCACAGTTCAGACACTTCTTATAGCCTGAATGAGTTACAAAAACATTGGCCATTGCTTTTTTTAAAATATTTTCAATTCCTGTGTACCTGCCACCACCACAGTGTACAGTGTTAAATCTCAGACCCCAAGGCCTCTATGATTTTTACCCACCATTCACACTCTTTCACTGAAGGTGGTTGCTACAGGGTGACCTTTTTAATTTTCTGTTTGTAACATTATCTGCAATATTAGCAAATTCAATACCTGAGATAGAGTTATTTCAATGGTTAAAAAATACTATTTGAAAACATGTGACAAACGCATGATCTGAGATTACCTTGTCCATTCAGGACTTTGTAAATCTTTCTGCAAACAAGTATATTTAAAAAGCAGTATTTAGTTCCTAATATTTTTGGAAATGGATATATCTTTAATTAACTGCGTCGCTGTCAGTGCATGGGGTTACATAACCTCTGTTATATTATTCATTTCTCATGACAGCGCTCGTCCATCATGTACATATTCACTAAAACTCCTTCAGTATTGTGTGCAGGTGTAAACAACTATTTATTAACCTGGGGCACCGTTTGAGGTTGGAGGGGGAAAATTCAGGAGAGAGCTCAGGAGGCATTACTTTATGAAGAGAATAGTGGACAAGTGGAACGTTCTTCCGGAGGGGGTGGTTTCGTTGTAGGACAGTGGGCTGCTTTAAGAAGGGGTGGGACAGAGTGAGGGGGAGGACTGGGAGGGGAAAGAGGGAGCAGCTTCAAGTTGAGGGGCTAGTTGCACAATCGAGCAGACTAGATAGACTATTTTGGCCTGTTTCTGTTGGCCTTTTGTATGTTCGTATGTTTAGATTTTATCCTGTACCTCACTGATAGTGTGTTTCAAGATTTATCTTTCATGCAAATCTCCCACAGTTAGAGTGCATATAATATAGTTATAAACAAACACTTAACATGCTTTAAATAGTTAAACTAATTAAATATACTGTATGCTACATTAATGGTTTCTGTTGGATTTACTTGGTAGTCTGTTCATATGGTCACACAGGCTGCACATGCTTTGCTGAGTTGCCCCTCTGCTAGGTAGCTTTGCTACAAAAAGAGTTATGAGGCTTTCTGCATGAGATATAGAATTTTTCTTACCATTTCTTGTGGGATTTCTTCTGACAGCACTCATTCATCCTCCATACATCAACTATAACTGCTTCACAATGCATATGCAGCTTCAGACACACAGTAACTCCTTTTATTCTTCAGTTCACTAATAGTGTGTTTCAATCTATTCACATGTTTACAGAGGCTCCACACATTTCACTTAGTTGCAGCACTTCTAGTGGTGTTGCTGTAGCAAGAGTGATGAAGCTCTCTGCATTAGTTACAACATTTTTCTTACCATTTCCTGCAGTTTCCTGTGTAGATTGACAGCAAATGAGTATTGACTGCCTCAGCCTCTTATACCCACCAACTCTGCCACGTGCTGATGTCATCTATGTTCAGAAAGTATCACCAGGTTTGCTGTTGCTATGGCAACCATGGCTTGAGCAGCAGGTATATCACCAGCATATTTTCAAGAGAGTTGGGGATTTTGCCAGCATGGTCATGTGTGCTCTGCCACCCTCACTGCATGACTGTGCAGTACTCTATAATGCTAAACATTTTTATAAGGAAATCTTCACAATATCTTGTGCTTCATTTATTTGTTTCTGGTTCATAGTATGTATCAGACTCTGTTACTAGCAGATTTAACCACACTTCAAAAGGTGAAAATTATCTAATATCAGAGTGCTGAAATTAAAACAGAATATATTCTTTAGACTTTAAATGGAAATTAGTTAAAGATATATAGGCTACATGATGGGCACGAGTATGATATGGAAAATATTTTCACTCCTCTAGAGAGACCTCTGAATACTCATGAGTGGCAAAGCCATGAGTGAGGTTTCAGAGTCACTGTACAGGACTGAACATATTTCCCATATCACATGAGTGCACATCATGTATCCTATTTATACAGTGGGGGCCTCATTGTTGCAAAATGTACAATTTGTGCAGGTTTAGCATGAGTGTAATAAATGGCATTTATTTTAACTCTGCTGATGTCATCAGGATTTATTTAACTTCATTGAAAATAACTTGTTTTATCTCACTAGAATCTGTCTCACCACCATTGTATCAAATATATATATATATATATATATATATATATACACAGAGAGAGAGAGAGAGAGAGAGAGAGAGAGAGGAATAATGAATAGTTACCGATTGGTAACAAGCTGGTTAGTGCATTGAGAAGTTGCCATGGTGACTGCATAAACCTCAAGAGCGAAGCTCAAGAGGTTTGGTCACCTATGGTACCACGAGACACACTAATCTGTTTGCTACTGATAGATAACTATTCATTGTTTTTTATAGTGTATGGTGACACAAAAAATGATCAGAAATGATGTACAAAAGAAGCAGGAAGGCACTAAGACTTTTTTTTAATAAATTTACTTACTTTGCCAACCAATGTGCAAAAGGCAGTGCTTGGGTGCAAAAGGCAGTGCTCGGGTGAATACTATCAAGCAAACCAGTAACAGGGAACATGGCTAGAATGAACATTTATGTAGCTAGGAATCCACATTAGTAATAATTTTAAGTTAAAACATAGTCCATTGTAGTGATAGTATAATATGTTGATTATTGTCACTCCATTTTGTATGCTATTTCATGTAATGTATGTCATTTTATACTCCATTTTGTATTGTGTGACTCCATTTTACATGCTGCTTCATTTAATTGGTGTTTTGCTCTTTAGATAGCCTCATTATTATGTTTTGCTTCAGACAGTGTATTTTGCTGACTTGAAGGTCGCATATTATCAGGCAACCTGTTTTTGTAGTTTTGTTTAAACTTCTGCTTAGCTCATAGTGTTCTAGGCACCCGGCCAGTGTTTGGAGCACAGTGACCTAGCAGGTGTAGGGAATTCTGAGCAGTCCTTATCTTATGAATTCGTAACATCCTGGGAGCCCGGCCAGCTTCTAGAATGTGGGAAAACAACACTATGAGGGCTGCACGGTTATTTTTAGCATAGAATAAGATATAAATGTAGCTTTCTCAATGCCTGGTTTGAAGCCTCTCCTGCAGGGTGGACGCATCACTGTGGGGCCAGTTCCCAGTTCGAGAGACTCCTAGCCAGGCTGACAAGGGGGCTTCCCAGCCATTGGAAGAGGGCTTGGATGATGCTTTATTGAATCGGTGATGTATAACCTTTTGTATTATATTTTGTTATAATAAAGCTTTGGCTTGCTGTACTTATTGTACTGTTATTGTGTGTGTATGTGAGTGTGAGTGAGTAAATAGCTGCCTGGTTTGAGTTGGCAGAACATTTTTGGCGTAGTCGGCAGGATTCGAAAATAAAATGTCTATTTTTAGGAAAAAGGATGAGTTCTTTTTTTTAAAGGTGTATTAAGGCTCAAACAAGCAAGGACAACTGCCCTTTGTACTTGTAATTTGTGCTTGCTGCAAGTATATACTGTTAGAGCCAATGATGGCTTTCACAGTTCAGGCTGCTTTTAGGAGAAAAGCAGCGGCTGGTTAAGTAAAGTTAGATAAGCAACATCTAGAAAAAGAAAAATAAACTACTGTGGATGTACGCACAGTAGGTGACTACAGACGGGATGATTTGAAAATCTCCCCCCATGTTGCCAATCTGTGTAGTTTCAAGTTTTTTTGTATCAATTTCAAGTTCCCTTGCCTCCTATAGAGGCTGAAACATTTGATCCTAAACCCAAGTACTGGGGACCTCTACCAGATGGATCTCAACCTAGTACTGTTAGAGATTTTTGTTTGTTTTGTTTTTAAACTGCAAACCAGAGCTCTGGAAAAAGACTTGGTTTGGCAGGTTACTAAAATGGCCAAAAAACCTTTGAAGAGGTTAAAACCTTTGAAAGAGTTAATAGCTGCAGCGTTTGGAAATTATCATGAAGGTCCTGCAGTCAGTTTTCTTACTCAGACTAGTGTATCGGAAAGAAGAAGAAAATACCTTGGCACCGGTAAGTCTGAATTTTTTATTCAAAGTTGTTTTATGTCTGTCTGTTTTATTTCTGTCGTATACTAAACAAGGTAATGTCTCCGTCTTTCTCATGCATATTTTCTAGCTTATATCTGTGTTCTGTAATTATGTTCTATTGTCAAGGTTGCGAGATAGGATTGACTGCCTTCAGTGCACAACATGTTACAGAAAAAAAAAAGGAAGAAAAGCTTCTTTGCCTCATAGCTGACTGTTTTAATTGGCTTTATTTTAATGGAACATTTGTGCCTAGATAGGGTCAGTGAAAAACTTTTGTTTGTAGTTGTTGCTTAGAGCAGGTAGTGTTGATGGTGAAGAATTATGAGCGTCATATAGATTGCAATGTGCAGAAAGAGTTGTAGTTTGCAAGCAACGTGCCAAGCCACTGCTAGGTGAAAATGTAATGTGTTAACAGCTATAAATGGCTTTATCATACTTCTAGTTAAAACCAGAAACTTTTGCAAAATGGCAGAGTGCCATATTTTAGTTATGTGCAAAAGGTGTAATCATGTTATATGAGATGTGTTCACTTACAGATGATGTGTTTAAACAGTGTTTTGTTCTGGAAAGATTTGGCATGGCAATATGTATAAATGTGTTGGTTTAAAAATTGTCAGTGTTACAAGACAGGCAGGAGGCAGCACATATATCTAAACCACGTACAGTTTTCTAATGGAATTATGGGCATTACCTCAGCAAATTGGTGTGAAACAATGTCAGTCTTATTTTGTGTTAAGTATTTCTTTTTGTGTATGTGTATGTGTGTGTACTGTCTTGGCCAGCAGTTTTATTGTGTAAAGATATTTTAATATTGGTGGTGTTCAAAGGACACTACAGGAATGGCTGGGTTTGAATGACCCTTGCATGCACACTGTGACCTTTGCACGTTATTTGACCTTCTTGTGTTTCAACATTTTATGTTACTACCAGTTCAAACTTGATGTGTATTCCATGCCTAAAGCACAACTTTTCACACAAAATGTATGTTTTCATGAAAGCACACCAAGAGTGAACCATGTAATTGACTTTTATTGCAAAACTAGTATTCTAAGTGAAGAGGAACAAACTTAATTTTGAAAAAGGACTATTACAGCTGTTTTGAGAGTTTACCATCTACAGAGATACATACGTACAGTATTACCATCAATCTGGACATTTTGTCATGCTTAGGATAAGGGAACCCAGGAAGCTTGGCTTCTTTTATCCTATGGAAATAATCTTGTTTTATTTTTAAACTGATATGTATTTGTTTTTGTTGTTTGTCTGTGTTTCACAGCTAACCTTTTATTGCTACAGTATTCAAGCTGTCTCTTGCACCTCGAGCTGTGTTTTTCCACCCAGTAGGAGCTAGGAGGGGGGGTAGCCACCTTTCTCCTTCCAGTGTAATACCCACAAAGGTTGCAAGGTACATGTCATATGTATACTGATTCATGGTCTGTAGCCAATGGTTTAACAACCTGGCTGCCCACTTGGGCTAAGGATGAGTGGAAAATTTATTCGAAAGAAATATGGGAAAAGAACTGTGGCAGGAAATATGGACTATGGTGCAAAATACTCAGACCACTGTATTTCATGTTGATGCTCATTGTGCTTCAGATACACTAGAATGATGGTATAATTCTATTGCAGATGAAAAGCTAAGATTCTTCCAGTGGATATTGAAGAAACTCAAAGTCAGCAGTTATCAGGGCTGGCAAAATGGGCAATCAAAAATGTGGACATTTGGGAGAAAAACCACTTACAGGTGGGCATATAGTAGGTGTACCCCTAACATTGGATTTGGTTAAAACTGTTATTGCTCAGTGTCCTATATGCCAACATGGGCAACAAAGACCAATCCCTCATATTGTGAAAGGACAATTGGGGGGGGGAGAGCCTACGAAAATGGAAAGAGAATTTGCATGAAGCATTACAGATTTTAAATAATAGACCAATTGGAGAATCTGAGACCCCCTTAATGTGAATGATAACTCCTAATTTGCAAGTGCAGGCTTACTCAACTACAGAAACAGTGTTATATTGGGAAATTACACGGAGCTCTGTCTCCTTGCAGAGCAACAACCAGAAGCTGCTGGACTTGATTTACATGCCCTTCAAGAATACAGAATAAACAGCAGAAACATTCAAGTGATAGAAACTGGTATTGGAATACAAATTCCACCGAGACATTTTGGTTGGATAGCACCTAAATCAGAACTAGCCCTCAAGGAATACAAATTTTTGGAGGGTGATTGATTGTGATTACCAAGGAGAAGTGAAAGTAATTTTGTTGAATAGTAGAGAACAAAATCTGTTAATTCAACAGTATGACAGAGTGGCTCAATTGTTAATTATTCCAGTTAACAAAGTGACCCCTATAAAGGGACAAGCCCCACACTCTTAACAGCAAGGGGGATAAAGGTTTTAGATCTACAGGAGGTTTTAACAATGGTGCCAAAATATGGGTTACAAACCCAAATGGCCCTCCTGAACCAGCTGCGGTGATAGCCACTGGACGAGACAACACAGTGTTAATTATCAGATCAGGGAAAGAAAAATGGGAATACGTGCCTGCACATAAATGTTATCTTCAAGAATAATAAAATTTGTGTCTTTCTAGGTCCAGCAATGGATTTTAAAAGGAATGCTGTGTGTCTTATGGTCCATTTGGCAGAGCTAGTTACCCTGGAGGAAGGATTCAAAGGGTTAACTGTAATGACACTGGTTGTAAAGGAACCTGGAGTTGGAAAAATGATACCAAAGATAGAACCCAGGGGAACTTTAGCTGCCCATCCGGACAGAAGTGTGTGGTACTGAACATGACATTTTCACCAGGGGTCAATCTCTGTATGACAACTGGTGGCCCAGCACAATATGCCTATAAAACAGATGAAATCTCTTTGCAGAATAAGACTGCTATTAAATGCTGCAACTTATCAGACATGTGCATGATAACTCCTCACTGAGGACGAGACTGTTGCATGAATCAATCAGACATTTTTAATGAAACCATTGAACTAGTTAATGTAAATACTTTGTTTTGCATGAATGCTACTGCAATAACTAATAGAACTACTTGGGCAGATCACATTACAGTGTTGAAAAATCATCCTGTAATTAGCAATGATAGTATAGTTAAGGTTCCATCCACATGTACATCAGTAGAGCAGCGGTATCAGAAAAATGTAATCCATTTTAACATAACGTTTATGTTTAGTAGAAAATGCAAATATAAAAGAGCTTGGTATGATACGCTATTAGGTGAAGCAGGGGCAGACATGGGAATTTTAAATAGTGTTGATATAGAAACACTGACTAACAGGCTTCAGGCAGTAGGAATTGATGTATTTAGCTTAATTAACTACAAGCTCAATGGATGCCAACTGTTTTCTTACCCCAAAGATTAACTTTGAATTATGATTTTGAGTTCTTGCAGTTATTTAATGCTTCACAGGTATGGGGAATGGGAGTAGCAGAAAATATTTACGATTTATTGATTGGACAGAATGCACAATCGACATATGTATTCTATAATGCAAAGAAATAAGGCCCAGAGTGATTTAATGAGTAATAATGAATATGTGGAGGACCGTGTTCAAATCAAGGATTCCTAGTAATCATTGGATTGTAATGTCATCCACCAGTAAAATGCCAGGTCCCTGATAATGAGCAGAAGCTTATTTTGTATAGCAGTCCAATATTTTAGATCAATCAAGATTGAGTATCTCATTAAATAAAATTAAACAGATAATTCAGGAAACAGATGTAATGCAGGCTCATTTGGCAATAAAGAAATAAATCATTAGTGCAAAGTCAGGTGCAAACTACGATAGTTAAAATAAAATGATTGATTTAAGTTCCAAGATTCAACAAGAGACTACTCATTATTGGTGGGATATTTTACAGGATGGTCTCCATCAGCTACAAAAGTGTTAAATATTCTGATACATCCTATCATAATCATTGTTGTAGTGACAATTATCTTGCTTATTTGGACTTGTTACTTATCATGTTATATTCGTAGTAATTTTGCTATGGTACCAATATCATACAATCGTATTCACAATAATCAAAGGACCGAATGTAGTGATAGTATAATATGTTGATTATTGTCACTCCATTTTGTATGCTATTTCATATAATGTATGTCATTTATACTCCATTTTGTATTGTGTGACTCCATTTTACATGCTGCTTCATTTAATTGGTGTTTTGCTCTTTAGATAGCCTCATTATTATGTTTTGCTTCAGACAGTGTATTTTGCTGACTTGAAGGTCGCATATTATCAGTCAACCTGTTTTTGTAGTTTTGTTTAAACTTCTGCTTAGCTCATAGTGTTCTAGGCACCCGGCCAGTGTTTGGAGCACAGTGACCTAGCAGGTGTAGGGGAATTCTGAGCAGTCCTTATCGTGTGAATTTGTAACATCCTGGGAGCCTGGCCAGCTTCTAGAATGTGGGAAAACAACACTATGAGGGCTGCACGGTTATTTTTAGCATAGAATAAGATATAAATGTAGCTTTCTCAATGCCTGGTTAGAAGCCTCTCCTGCAGGGTGGACGCATCGCTGTGGGGCCAGTTCCCGGTTCGAGAGACTCCTAGCCAGGCTGACAAGGGGGCTTCCCAGCCATTGGAAGAGGGCTTGGATGATGCTTTATTGAATCGGTGATGTATAACCTTTTGTATTATATTTTGTTATAATAAAGCTTTGGCTTGCTGTACTTATTGTATTGTTATTGTGTGTATGTGAGTGTGAGTGAGGAAATAGCTGCCTGGTTTGAGTTGGCAGAACATCCATGCTATGAATAACTGTGGTCACTTCCACTCGGTGCACTTTTGAGAATACTGCTGATGCCATTTTTTAAAACTTGATTTGGCACATCAGTTTCAAACTAATAGGGGAAACTGCCTTACACTTCTGACAAGAACAGATGCTGTTACACAGCATGTGAGGATCAGTTCTATTCTGTTATACTGCAGTACATACGTCGCTACTGCAGCATAAGTAGAACTTATGTCCATGGTGCAGCATAACAGCATTTAGAAACTGATGGATTTTTACAGATAACAGCATTCCATCATACAATATATCTATATCTATATCTATATCTATATCTATATCTATATATATATATATATATATATATATATATATATAGAGGCAAAAAACTCTGTTTAATGCATTAGTTAGGGTTGTTCCACAGCAACAAAAGTGATGAAATTCGCTGTTAGGGTTGAAAACCCTAACTCCAAATTCACCCCTCCCAGCACCACACACACCAACACACACACACACATGCAAGTATGGGGGAGGACCAAGTCAACACAACCAATGACAGACATCCAGCAGCAGGTGACAGAAATAACAAACAATTGTCTAAATGTACTACGAGACATCCTCACCCACCTGACCAGGTACTGCATGCTCAGTGGAGATCAACAGCAAAACTGGGGCCATGTACACCAAATGTACACATCCCTGATTGCAGCTGCACACAACATACCACACTTACTAGTTGCATGGCCTTACCTACCGATGCCCCACACCAGACGACACCACATGTGATGGGCCACCTGAGCAATAGAGTTGAGCAAAATCAAGGAATTGTACAGGTATAATATCTCTGATTATAACAAGGGTTTGAGAAATGCAGCTTTCTAATTGACTGTAAACATTGTAACAGCCTTATGTTTAGTTTTTATTAGCATACATGTAGAGCCTAACCATATGATGAACATGCTTTAATGTTGTTTAAAAAACAGTTTTATTATGATAGCAATAAGCCACTCCCAGGTATTATGTTAATGGTCAGTTTATCACTGTCTAGCGACATGTGGCACTTGGCTATGCCTCATTCAACATTAAACCCCTACATGGTGATTAACAGACCATTTAACATAACCGTTGGTCATGTCTTATTGCTTAATTGTCATTATGACTAGATATTCTCCCTCTGCTAGGCACTGCAGGAGTTTTGCAACAGTGTCACACCCAGTTACACCATACTCTGTCTACTTACTGGAGAACGTCTGTGAATATGAACTCATGAAGATGAATAGTGTAACTTGATCATTACAGTCATCGAAACCTTAGTGTGATTATAACTGACAGAGTCAGTGATAGAGAATAACCCTTGCCGTCCTAGTACACTTATCCCATTGTGAGTTAAATCAATACTAAAAGACATTCTGCTTATATCTACACTATACCTACTTGATTGCTGTTGTACCACAATTGACATAGTTATCACTTTGATAGCATCAGTGACAGAAGTGTGGCAAACCCAAACACTAATGATACAGCCTGAGTAGAAACAACTGTTAAAAAATACGCTGTGTCTATAAGTAGCATAGATCACTCATTGCAACAATAGTAAATGTATCACTATTTGAATAAGTTAGTCATCACAGATGCAATGAGATTGTCTTTATCAGGTACAATATACTGAGTAAGTGCCTACAGGAAAATCTATCCTATAGACATCTCCGATACAGAGTACGTCATTGTTGGCTCAGTAGTCCTATGATATTTAGAAGTTACTTGCCTGATCCATGCAATTACACTGTTTCTTACAAGAATACTTACAGCATCTTTAGTATTGAAACACACTGAAGGTCTATGTATGTACATTAGCAGTACAGCTTCATCAGTAAGAATGCATCTGATACTGGCAGTACGAATTTCACAGCATTGAACAGGCAATGCTTTTCCATACGTTTACATCAGCCTCTCTATCTTCAGTAAACAGTTGCAGCAAATGTACTACTATGAAAATCACATACTAAATGTAACACTACTTTTTTCTTGAGCATGCTAGTGTCTTGTGTGCAGCTGCAATCAGGGATGTGTACGTTTTGCAGCAGGGTGCCAAAGGATTCCTGTAATGCTTCGGGCGCCGTAATGTTATCCTAAGGGCCCGACTAGGTGAATACAAAAAAAATTAGATTGCTACAGGGTCCCAAATTTAAATGCCAACCATTTTTCTGATCACCAACTGAAAACAAAATGGCCGATTTGCGAAAGTAACAAGCCCATTTGAGAAAGTAAAAATGCATTTGCGAAAGTGTTGAACTTTTTGTTAACTTTTCCCATTGACTTATAATGGGAAACTGTTTTTTGAATAACTTTTGAACCGTTTAATATTTTTTCATGAAATCTTTGAAAGGCACATCGGGGACCCTGGCTGCACATTCCCTGAAGATTTCAGGCCAGTCACGCAAACCATACGACCTGTAGGCGTGACCTCAGAATTCCAGAAAAGTGTAAACGTGCGCACAGATCATGCTTAATAACTCCACAACCGTATATCCGATCAGTACAAAACTTGGCAGATCCCAAGGCCTATGGGTCTTGATCATACATTCCAAATTTCAGGCAAATCCATCAAACAGTTGCAAAGTTATTAAGGTGCAAAATTTTGGGTTTAACATGGAAATGGCTCCTCAACCCTAACTATGGTAGCACTACCGTGCTATCATAATATATTAGAGGCAAAAAACTCCATTTAATGCATTAGTTAGGGTTGTTCCACAGCAACAAAAGTGAGGAAATTTGCTGTTAGGGTTGAAAACCCTAACTCCGAATTCACCCCCCCAGCACCACACACACACACAGACACACACACACATTCAAGTATGGGGGGAGGACCAAGTCAACACAACCAATGACAGACATCCAGCAGCAGGTGACAGAAATAACAAACAATTGTCTAAATGTACTACGAGACATCCCCACCCACCTGACCAGGTACTGCATGCTCAGTGGAGATCAACAGCAAAACTGAGGTCATGTACACCAAACGTACACATCCCTGATTGCAGCTGCACACAACATACCACACTTAGTAGTTGCATGGCCTTACCTACCGATGCCCCACACCACACCACACCACTTGTGGTTGGCCACCTGAGCAATAGAGTTAAGCAAAACCAAGGAGTTGTACAGGTATAATATCTCTGATTATGAACTCATGAAGATGAACAGTGTAACTTGATCATTACAGTCATCGAAACCCTAGTGTGATTATAACTGACAGACTCAGTGATAGATGATAACCCCTGCTGTCCTAGTACATTTACCCCATTATGAGTTAAATCAATACTAAAAGACATTCTGTTTATATCAACACCATACCTACTTGATTCCTGTTGTAGCAGAATTAACATAGTTATCACTTTGATAGCATCAGTGACAGAAGTGTGGCAAACCCAAACAGTAGGCATACAGCCTGAGTATGAAACAACTGTTAAAAAAATCACACTGTGTCCATAAGTGGCATAGATCACTCATTGCAACAATAGCAAATGTATTACTATTTGAATAAGTTAGTCATCACAGATGCAATGAGATTGTCTTTATCAGGTACAACATACTCAGTAAGTGCCTACAGGAAAATCTATCCTATATACATGTCCGATACAGGTACATCATTGTTGGCTCAGTAGTGCTATGATATTTAGAAGTTGCTTGGCCTGATCCATGCAATTACAATCTTTCTTACAAAGAATACTTACTGCATCTTTAATATTGAAACACACTGAAGGTCTATGTATGTACATCAGCAGTACACCTTCATCAGTAAGAATGCATGTGATACTGGCAGTACCAATTTCACAGCGTTGAACAGGCAATGCTTTTCCATACGTCTACATCAGCCTCTCTATGTTGAGTAAACCATTGCAGTAAATGTACTATGTAAATTACCTACTAAATGTATCACTACTTTTATCTTGAGCATGCTAGTGTCTTGTAGTTAATTTATGTGCTTCTCTTAATTAATGTATACTCAGTAGTGTTAAAACCTTTCTACAACTGTCATCATGCACCTTCAGCATTTATATTGAATAACGGCACAGTACCAGTTGTGGTGTGGTGTGGGGCATCGGTAGGTAAGGCCATGCAACTACTAAGTGTGGTACGTTGTGTGCAGCTGCAATCAGGGATGCAGTACCTGGTCAGGTGGGTGGGGATGTCTCGTAGTACATTTAGA
The DNA here is from genome assembly GCA_016271365.2 of Neoceratodus forsteri. NCBI lineage: Eukaryota > Metazoa > Chordata > Ceratodontiformes > Ceratodontidae > Neoceratodus > Neoceratodus forsteri. Next base: position 1,441,945,987 of record CM057450.1, read on the forward strand.
CAATTGTTTGTTATTTCTGTCACCTGCTGCTGGATGTCTGTCATTGGTTGTGTTGACTTGGTCCTCCCCCATACTTGAATGTGTGTGTGTGTCTGTGTGTGTGTGGTGCTGGGGGGGTGAATTCGTAGTTAGGGTCTTCAACCCTAACAGCAAATTTCCTCACTTTTGTTGCTGTGGAACAACCCTAACTAATGCATTAAACAGAGTTTTTTGCCTCTAATTTCCCTTTTTTTTGAGAATTATATTGAGAAATAGTGAATGTAATGTGGTGGTGGGCGCGCTGGGCCCTTTGGGCCCTGTGCTCCCGCCACATGATGTCTTGTGGCATAGTAACAGGAGCAGCAATGCAAACAGAAATGATAACAGTGGCACACATGGTAACACAAGAGCGAATGATAACAGAAAGAGTAACTGACACGGTGGCGTAGACGGGAACGGTGTGCCACGTGATGTCTGGTCACATAGTAACATGGTGCCTGTAAATGGAAATGTTAATGGGCATGGTGACACAAAGTGAAACAGAAAGAAAAACAGTGCAGTACACAAAATGGCAAAAAAGTAACAGAAACGCATAGCTCAAATGAAAGCGCGAAAGGATGGCGACGCGGGTGGCATTGGGGGGTGCATTGGGATCATCAGCCCTAACTCTCACCCCATGACCTGTGTAAAACAGCAAGATATAGGAGAATGGGGTGAGAGTTAGGACTCATGATCCCAATGCACCCCAATGCTGGTTGGGGGTGGGTGGGGGTGCAAGGGGTTTTCAACCCTAACAGCAATTTCCTCACTTTTGTCGCTGTGGAACAACTCTAACTAATGCATTAAACTGAGTTTTTTGCCTCTAATTTCCCTTCTTTTTGAGAATGATAACAAGAAATAGTGAATGTAATGCAGCAGCAGGAGTGCGGTGCTCTCTGTGCCCCGCGCTCCCACCGCATAATGCGGTGGCAAGGGCCCCGTGCTCCCGCCACAGGATGTCTTGTGGCATACTAACAGGGACAGCAACACAAACAGAAATGCTAACAGTGGCGCACATGGTAACACAAGCACGAGTGAGAACAGAAAGGGTAGCGCACATGGTGGCGTAGACGGGAATGGTCTGCCACGTGATGTGTTGTCACATAGTAACATGGTGCCTGCAAACAGAAATGTCAATGGGCATGGTGATGTAAAGTGAAACAGAAAGATAAACAGTACTGTAGACAGAAAATGGCAAAAATAACAGAAGCATGCGCTAAATGAAAACATGAGGATAACGCACATGGTGTATGACGCCAACAGTAAGTGAAAGCAGGTACGGAACCAAGAAGCAGAAAGGGCAACAGTAACAGTAATGTAAGGACACAGGCTGGTTTTCCCAAAACCTGCATTGAGAAAGACAGTGAGTACAAATAATGTATGCAAAATAATGAGTATGGCAGAGAAAATGAGATCTTGGAATACTAAATACATTATATCTCAGGAACCGTATGATGTAGAAAAAAATTTAAAAGTCATATTATTTACAACTGTCCTGGCTAATTTGAATCTTAGCCCCATTATAGAACAGAAATTTTCTGACGAAAGTCCGTATCTCGCACCGTTTCGAGATCGGGCCCTGAATGTGGCCGAACTGTAATGTTATCCTATGAGGAAAAAAAAGTTTGGAGCACCATAACTTTGCCTCCCTGTAATGTTTTTTCACCAAACTACTGAAAGCCACATCTGTGGGCTGTTGGCTGTCTTCCCTCCAAATTTCAGGAAAAAAGACCAAACCGTTATTTTTCAGCAGGGATCCAAAGGATTTCTGTTATGCGTTGGGCGCCGTAATGTTATCCTATGGGAAAAAATGTCAGCTTTGGAGTGCCGTAACTTTGCCTCTGTGTGATATTTTTTCACCATACTACTAAAAGGCACATCTGTGGGCTGTTGGCTGTCTTCCCTCAAATTTCAGGAAAAAGAGCAAACCGTTATTTTGCAGCAGGGTGCCAAAGTTTCTATGTCCGTCGAGCACCGTAATGTTATCCTATGGGAAAAACTGTCAACTTTGGAGTGCCGTAACTTTGCCGCCGTGTAATATTTTTTCAATACAACACTGAAAGGCACATCTGTGAGATGTCAGCTCCGTTCCCTCCAAATGTCAGCTCAAAACTCCCAACGGTTCTTTTGCAGCGCAGTGCCAAAGAATTGCTGTCATTTTCCCACAGACTAGAAAACTACTGTCGCAATTTACGAAAGCTTTCGCAAAAATTTGAGACACTTTCGTGAAACACGAAAAGTAATTTGTGAGTACTTTTCCAGAAATTTGAAAAACATATTTCTGGGGTGTTTTACCACAAAATAAAGACATGGCAAGCATCCTCAGGGCCCGACTAGGTGAATACAAAAAAAATTAGGTTGCTAGAGGGTCCCAAATTTAAATGCCAACCATTTTTCTGATCACCAACTGAAAACAAAATGGCCGATTTGTGAAAGTAACAGGCCCATTTGCGAAAGTAAAAATGCATTAGTGAAAGTGTTGAACTTTTTGTTAACTTTTCCCATTGACTTATAATGGGAAACTGTTTTTTGAATAACTTTTGAACCGTTTAATATTTTTTCACGAAATCTTTGAAAGACACATCAGGGACCCTGGTTGCATGTTCTCTGAAGATTTTGGGCCGGTCACTCAAACCGTACGACCTGTAGGCGCGACCACAGAATTCCAGAAAAGCGTGAACGCGCGCACAGATCACACTTAATAACTCAGCAGCTGTATATCTGACCAGTATGAAACTTGGCAGATCCCAAGGCCTATGATTCTTGATCATAAATTCCAAATTTCAAGCAAATCCATCAAACGGTTGCAAAGTTATTAAGGTGCAAAGTTTTGGGGTTTAACATAGAAATGGCTCCTCAACCCTAACTATGGTATCACGGTATATATATATATATATATATATACATATATATATATTTTGTTGTTGAAAGTTTGTGAAGGGGAGAGGCACACTGAGCACCAGTCCCTTTCAGAGTGTGGGGGGGTGGAGTGGAGGCAAGGGAAGGGGAATATTTGTACAATGTAAACTGACTTACAGAACCAGATTAAGCCGTTGGTGGTATTTGTTTTAGTGAGTATGTGTGTGTGTGTGTGTGCGTGTGTGAGTGTGTTTAAAGCAACACAATGTGTGTAACTTAACAAATGTTGTGAAGATTAAGCCAGGCTGGTTATTTCTAAAAGTGGGGCCCAAAGGAGGTGTGCGTTTTGAAATCGGGATAATGCCTTACAGTTAGATCCTGGATTCAAATGAGCTTTCTTTTAATATATTTTTGGGCAGGTCTAGCCTAGGTAATGCAGCTTCTTCTTGCTTTATAGCTTTTCTTGCACCTGTCCATTTAATTTACTGAAGTCTGTCAGCAACGTTTGATTAAACAATCCAGTACCGGTCTTATATCTGCCAATTTCTACATTCTAAATCCGAAATATATACTTTCAGAAGCACCTGCGTGAAAGAGGGAGACGTTTTATCAGGACAAACAAAAAAAAACAAAAACCTGCAGGTAAGTTGCCCAGTCTGTTTCTGTGGATCACTTTGCATTTCATTGAACTCAGGGTGGGTGGGGAGTATATGTAGTAATTTAAGATCAGAAAGGTGTGATGATAGCAAGTCGGTTTACAATTTCAAACATAATCTTTAATGGGTATGAAGGGGGTCTATTAGCATATGTCAAGAGGGCTTATATGCATAGATGGTGTATATATAAACAGGAGGCTAATCTGCTCGGGACACAGACACAACAGCACAGGCTAGAGGTTTGCGCAAGCAGTGCGCTCTATCTGTGTACAGAGCTCTGGAAAGGGAAGGCGGCTGGGAATCTATTGCATTTTTCTCTGACAAAGGTTAAAGTGCAGTCTGTACCATCAGGCTTGGTTAGGACCTGAACTTATTTCCTTCTCTTCGTACTGGGGCATTTTAAACAGCGGAGACCCGATGGCACCAGCTGAGCTGCTCAGGAGCTACTTTGGCAGTCTGGAGGGGTGGGTTTGGACAGGTCCACAGCATTTCCTCTTGCCTCCTGCTGGGGATAACCCAGTTTTACTAAGTGATCACCTCTCTCAGACTGACAGGCTGTCCCGAAGCACATCCATGGATTTAGCCTACTTGCAGGTCATACTTCGTAGAAGGCAACTCTACTGTAGGACCGGGTTCCATCTGGATATCCTCCCAAATGGCACCGTGCAGGGAACAAGGCAGGATCACATCCGTTTCGGTAACGAATTTGTTTTTACTCTATTCTGTCATTGCTAAGGAATAAAATAAGCAATTTGATCTGCATGCAAAGCAGTGTCGGGAACCCCACATGGTAGTCGCACAAGAACACGTGTGTGTGTGTGTGTGTGTGTGTGTAACATTTTATGTGATAGTAAAGCCATGAAATCGTTTTGCATACTGTACCTCTCAACCCTGTGACAGTGAAATGGAGCACTGCCATTGAAAACTGGGGACATTAATTGGCTCTCATAATATGGGACACATCAACCATGGAGATGCAAAGCTCAGGTCATCGTGGATGCTGTGCATTTTATGTGTGAGAGTTTTAATTTTGATTCAACACCCTAGAATGTTATGGATGTTTCCTCGACTGCCTTAAAGTCAGAGTTTTTATTGTGAATTTAATTGTCTATGTCGGCAGCATACTTTTTTTTCTGGTGGCAGATGTAAGAGGGAGGAATTCCTTTAAATCTGGGGAGTTGAGGGTTATACGGTTATGATGGTACCTCTTCATAGCTGAAAATGTATCGTCAGTATCAGGGAATTCCTGCCTCCGAACTAGGGTTACCACCTGTCCTGCTTTTTGCAGGACAGTCCTGATTTTGGCAGCTGTGTCCTGCAAAAAAACACGAAACGTACTACGTGTCCTGATTTTATAGTAGAGAAAATATTTTCTGGCTTTCCACTAAATGTTGCAGAAAACTACAATACCGTAACTGAAATACCTTAAAATGACAAGGAACAACAGACGCAATTAAGAAACCACAATACTCAGCCTCAATGCTGAATATATAAAGAAAACAAATCTTTTGCATAGGTCGAAGTTACGTACTGTCCTGCAAAAAATCATGTTTTAGTAAGAAATGTCCCACTTTGGGCTTCTTAAAAGGTGGTAACCCTAGATAAATACATTTCATGACTTAGTTCAGGAAGACAAGAGAACCTTTGTTTCTTTTCAATATTTAAGAGATCAACATTCTTTGCCCAAAGAATGTTTCTGGCAATATTTGCAGCTCCAAAGCTTATATGGTGTCTGGTCTACAAATAACTGTAAGTGTATGAGTTGAAAGGGTCACTTAGACCCCTCTAAGGAAACACTCCCAATCTCTCGATGGTCTAAACAGAGCAAAGGGTTAGCAGGTATGATTCAAAAGTGGGTTAGAGACTGTGATGCAGATCCATCTTTGCCAGCTAAAATCAGGTGGGAAAAAATGCTTGGCATTTCAATTACCCCTCAGGAATGATCTAATTGTTGGCAGCTTGCACACAAGGCATGTGTGAACCAGAGGAGCCTTCTTATTAAAACCAAAGTTTTACACCTCTGGTATAGAACCCTCTTCCAGTTGCACAAAATAGGGTTATTACCCAGCAACCAGTGCTGGAGGTGCCAGGCTCCTGGGGCTGATCTACTACACATACTGTGGAGCTGCAAACCACTGCAAGGATTGTGGAGGAGAGTGATTCACTTCAGCTCCCACACTTGGTATGCACCTGCCTCCCCCTTCTTTTGGCTACTTGCGGTTGTCTCAGACAGTGGGCCGATGACTAAGGAACAGTTGATATGGCTCACGAGGCAGCTGGTAATTTCTCCCGACTTATTCTAATGAAATGGTGGACACCAAGCCTTCCAAGTTTCCAAGCATGGTTAAAAGCAATGGAGACATTAGTCTCTCGTACTGTCTTATTTATTTTGCCAAAAAGACAAGCGCAGCCTTTGTTAAAATCTGGGCTCCATATATGGCTTGTATCACAAGTCCCACTCCCACCCCGGTGGTATCCAATAGGGAGGACTTATTGAAACCCCCCTGAACTGTCCTAGCAACCAGCTTGATACTTTACACTGTTTGGACTAGTATACCGGTCTCTATACTATGATACACATATACAAGTCATTGTTATGTTCCTAAGAGTTTAAATTCTGTCTGCCTAATTACAAGAAATGTAAAATGCACTGATATGTAAACAATTCATGCATTGTGTCCTCTGCTGCTACCATTGTATTCACTCCTCAATAAAGTAAAAAAGATTAACTGCAAAAAAAAGTAACAAATTAAGATAATTACAGTAACACTATTCATGAGCAGAGGTCCTAAAATGCCTATGTTGAAAGTTTTGTGACGATCAAGTCCATAAAATGAGTGTGTAATGAGCGTGCATTGCGCAGGTTCCATGCACGCTCGTAACTTCGCAAATTTGCAATATTTTCACTCCAGATTTTCAATGTTGCCATTTTTCCACACCTCCTTCTGAACAGTACAGCTGTCATTTACATTCTGGCTGAAATGTGTTATCCGCCGGCACAGAATAGTGCAGTCGCTTTTGGAAATCAGTGTGTGGGACAGATTAGGATCGTGAGTGAGAGAGAGAGGGTGATCAGCTCAACTGAGCTCTGTTGGGACTGCTTGGATTCTTTGTGGGCAGAAAGGAATCAACGAGGCAGGAGCCCAGCACAAAAGGGCAGCCTGCAGCCGGGAGAAACAGAAGGAGCTAGTGGGGGTGAGTGAGCTCAACGGAGCTCTGTTTTGACTGCTGCAGATTTCTTTGTGGGCAGAAAAAGGCGCCAATGCAGGCAGAAGCCCAGTACAAAAGGGCGGCCTGCAGCGCCGGGAGAAACGGAACAGGTGAGTGAGAGAGGGGGAGTGAGCAAGCTCAACAGAGCTCTGTCAGAACTGCTGCAGATTTCTTTCTTGGCAGAAAATGACGCCAACAGAGGCAGGATCCCAGTACAAAAGGGCAGCCTGCAGCACCAGGAGAAACAGAACGAGCGAGTGAGAGAGGGGGAGTGAGCGACCTCAACGGAGCTCTGTCGGGACATCTGTGGATTTCTTTGTAGGCAGAAAAAGGGGCCAACGCAGTCAGGAGCCCAGTACAAAAGGCAGCCTGTAGCGCTGGGAGAAACAGAACGAGCGAGTGAGAGGGGGGAGTGAGTGAGCTCAGTGGAGCTCTGCCGGGACTTTACAGTTGCCCACCTCCCTCCCTCCCATTGTCCTCTGTGGTCCTATATTACAGCAGGGTCTCTGAGTGGAGACAAAGCAATGATTGGATACTTCAGGATTGCTGTAATAATACAGATTAAGTTGTTCTGTTTATTTCTCTAACTGAGCTAAATACTGAGCTATACTGTTATGACTGCTGTAATAATACATATTTATTTGTTCTGCTTATTTCTCTAATCAAGCTGAGTAATACTTGGAGTGCAATAGGATTTCTAACTGGGCTAAGTGAAACCATACGAGAGCTGAGAACAAAAAGTATGGTAGCTGAGGGGTGAAAAATGGACAAGGAGGCTTTAGGATTGCTACAGTAATCACAGTATCTAATGGATGAGATTTGAGACTGAATTACCCCAGTTGAAAGGGGTCAGTAGGGGGGACTACTGTGGGGGAGGGCAGACACGGAGTTGAGTAAAATGGGCTCAACAGTTGTAGTAGGGTACAGAACCTGGGAGTAAGAGTCCGTAACACAAGATGGGGGCCAAAATGGGGCAGATGCCACATGTCAATAGAGCGGGCATCTTTGGAAGGGTGGAGGAGTGTACAGGGTGTGGGTCTGCCATGATCCTGGACTGGGCTTGGAGGATGGGGGGTGTATGGTCTGTAGATGACTGCCTAGTTTGAGGGAGGAACTGTGGAGGTTAGGGAGGAGTCTAAGTGGCAGGGCAGATGAGTATGGTAGGCATCCTGGGGGGGGGGATAGGGGATGGCAAAGGGGGACGGAGAAAGAATAACTAGGGACTGAAACCGACCCCAGTATCAGAGTCACTAACAGAAAAGACAGAAGGAAGGGGGTGCCCAGGGCAAGGGTGTGGGGTCTCCTGATGGGGGAGAAAGAGACCATAAGGAGTACCAGGGGAGAGAGCAGATGGCTGCAGGTAGGGAGGGAGGGACCAGGGATGGCATGGAAGGGAACAACTAGGAACTGGGAACTGATAGGGGGAAGAGATGTAGGACAGATATCGACTAGGAATAGATTTGAAACTCTGCTATCGGACAGAGAGGGGGAGCAGGAACATATTGAAGGGGGGAGGACAACGGGCATGAGAGGGATGGCAACAGATAAGAAATAGCAAGGACAAAAGGGTAGAAAGGGGCTAGTAAGGAAGGAGGGGGTGGTGACTGAAAGAGAGAAGGCTACGGGGAAGGGGGAAGGATGGCAGGGGCATCACTGTTGGGGTAGGAGAGAATGGGGGCTCTAAATCGACAACAGTGGGGATAGGAGAGGGGTTGGAAATCAGCAGGGGAGGTCGACATGGGAAACCCAGTAGGAAGTAATCAGGCTGGGAAGGGGTTCAAGGGGGATGGGAGGAATAAGGCAGAGAAAAGGGGTGTGTTGCAACTGTTGTATCTCACATTGTAACCATGTCTACCCTCCCTGTGACGAGATGCCTTTGTAAATGAGTCCCTGTCTCAAAGGTTGTAAATCCGACTTTCAAAATGAATAAATAAAAAAATAAATTACTTGCTCAAGGTCACACAGTATTTGGCTGTAGTGGGGTTTGAACCTATAATCTACAGGTTCCCATGCAAGTGTTCTAACCACCACACATCCCTGCCTCCTAGCAGTGTTGATAAAACTATAAATATTGTAATAGTATAACAGCATCAAGGTAGACCTGATTTTTTCAAAATAGTATGGTTTTGTCAAGCGGGTACTTCTTCCCAAAATGTGAAATGTTACCTTTTGAAGTTCAGAGTAGGTTAAAACTGCTATTTGTGCTGGCCTAAGAGAGTAGTGGGTACTACTTCACTCCCTAGCTGGATCCACTAGTGAACGGTGTTGATTAGGGGTGTGTGTTCACTAACAGTTATAATACACACATACAAGAGAAAAACTGCACCCATTTCCCATAAAAGTAGAATGCTAGTTATTGCAGGATGCTCTGCTTTCTATTGATAGTAACTGAATCCAGTTTTACATTGTTTCTACTTCCAGGAGATCTCTAGATATAGAGGCAAGTCCTGCAGCTTCAGGCACTATAACTCTTCCTTGCCATTTGTTTATCCCTCGTGCTCAATATTTGTTTCACTATGTCCCTCAGTTCTGGTTAATATTGTATACTAAATACAGTCCTGTGGCTTGGTTTTATTTATTTATTTATTTATTTTAACTAGGAGTGGCACACTAAGCTGAAAGCTTGTTTACAGGTGTGACTGGGGAGCACAAGGGAGTCAAGTGACTTGCTCAGGATTACACAGTATGCAAGTGGGGGCTGTGGGATTCAAACCCAGGTCTCCAGGTATGCAGCTCAAAGCCTTAAACCACTGTGCCATGCTGCCTGTTATTTATTTGATAACTGGGTAGGTACACTGTTGAGGGGACCATTTTCAGGAATGACCTGGGCCATCAACATGGCAGACACAGTAACATGGGAATGGGATTCAACACACAGTACAAAAGTAACAACTTACAATCTGAGGGGAAAAAAACAACAACAACATTTAGTGAAACAGAGTCATACAGTAACCAGTACAATGGTATCAGCATTCAGGTGGAGGTGATTCATCCAGTCCGGGTAATGCTCACAGTCCAACAGCACCTACAATTAACCAGCATGTCAGAAACACACGAACATACGAAATCTGCCAGCAGATAAAGGCAGCCTAGTGGTCTATCAAGTCTGCTCGAATGTGCAGCTAGCACCCCTTATTCTGCAGCTGCCCTCCCTCCCACCCTCCCTCTCCCTTGACCCTCCCCTTGTCCTGCCCCATCCCCTTTTGAAGCAGCCCACTGTTCTATATTGTTAATACATCCCCAGAGCCACTCATTGCTGTATCAGAGTGGTTTTACTCACCTATCGAAGCTTAGTGAGAACAGTGAAGCAAAGATGAACTGTTCTGGCTCAAACTGAAGGCAAGTGAAAGCTCACTCTGATACAGACAACAAGTGGCGATGAGGATATTCCATATATTGATCAAGAGTGATCAATAATATATATTTTTTTAAAAGTCCGAGAATGTGCCATCTCTAGGGCACCTGGGCATGAAACGCTCTTCACAGAATAAGAGTGTCTCATGCACAGGGGAAAGGAGTGCTCCAATTGGTCAAGAGTACTCCTTTGATCTAAAATACTGGAAAACACATTCCACCCAGCTACCACTCTATCCATAAAAAAGTGTCTCCTCATCTCCCTCCTGAACCTTCCTCCCTCCAGTCTCATATCATGGCCCTGGGTGTCCCTCCCTTCCCTTATTTTGAACAGCCCCTCTGTACCTATCTTGTTTATTCCTTTCATATACCTGAAGGTTTCAATCATACCCCTCCATCCCTCCTGAAGAAGGGTTTGTTACCCGAAGTGCCAAGGCAAGGCAGTTTGTTGTAACACTGGCTGATTCTATTCACAAACTAATAAATATAATTCAGCAAAGTTCCATGAATTGCGGCTTGTTGTGTTTGTATGTATGAAGCTGCGTGGACATGTTAAATTGTTTGTGAAGCACCTATTCGGGACCTAATATGAAGTACTAGATATGTGTAGCTTTTCCTGTTGGTGTTCAATTGCCTAGTTACCCAGTCATAGAACTCCACCAGGTTGGTTGGGCAGGATCTGCCACTTACAAAGCCACACTGTCTGCCATCCTGTAGCCCTTTGGCCTCAAGGAGGGCCACCAGCCTCTCCTTCAAGATAGTCTCCATCAGCTTACCCACAGGGATGTGAGGCTCACTAGTCTGTAGTTCCCTGGTTCATCCTTGGGGCTGCTTTTGTGGAGGGGCCCCACATGAGCCATCCTCCAGTCCTGAGGTACAAACCCTGAGTATAGTGAGGCATTGAATAGGTCTGCCAAAGGTTCCACCAGGACCTCTGCCAGCTCCTTCAGTACCCTGGGGTGGATGCCATCTGGGCCAGGAGCCTTGTTCACCCTCAGTGTTCTCAAACCCTCCAGAACCCTGCCCTCAATGATTTCCCCATCTGTCACCCCTTCCCCCTCCATTTCTGCCTTCCCTCCCCCCTTAGGTATCATCCCCCTTCTCCTTAGCAAATATTGAGCAGAAGTAATTGTTTAGTGCTTCTGCCTTATCACCCCCTGCTTCCAACCACCTTACTATATGGTCCTTACAGCTCCTTTTCTTCTCAATGTACCTAAAGAAGTTCTCTTCCCCCTTCTTAATGCTCTGCACTAGCCTGAGCTCCTTAGATGCCTTGGCTGCCCTTATTGCCCTTGTCACCTCCTTTGATTCCTTCAGGTACTCCTCCCGTCATCCCCACTCCCTGTTTTTTTGTGTCTCCTAAAGGTAGTTATTTTCCTCTTTACCTTTTCCATGACCTCCTTGCTCACCCAGCAAGGCTTCTTTGCCCTAGCCTTCTTGCTCTGGGCCTGGCTGCAGGTTCTGGTTGCCTCCACTATCCCCAGCTTTATGAGCTCCCATCTCTGGTTAGTGCCCATACTAGGTTGGATTCTGACAAAGTACCCTATTACCACTTCCCCCATCCTCCTGAAGTCCAGCACCATTGTGTCAGATTCCACTCCTTTCTTACCCATATCCAACATGAACCATACTGAGTGGTGGTCACTCCCTACCAGTGGTTCTTCCACCCTCAGTTCCCTCACAAACTCCCCACTTGTCAGCACAAGGTCAAGGGTATTCCCTAACCTGGTTGGTTCACTGACCATTTGTTTCAGGAAACTGTCCTGGAAGACATCCTGCAGTACCTGATCCCTTCTATTCCTGGTTGTTGGGGTACTCCAGTCCACTCCTGGCAGGTTGCAGTCACCCACAATCACCACACTACCCTTCTTGCAGGTCCTCCAGATCTGGTCTGCTAGTTCCCTGTCTAACTCCTCTGTCTGAGAAGGTGGCCTGTACACCACTCCCAGCCTGAAGTCCTATTCTTGGAATCCTGAATTTGCATCCATAATGACTCTGTACTATCCTCCTCCCCTTCCTCCCTTACACACTTCAGTCCTTCCCTCGCATATAGTGCCACCCCCCTTTCCCAATCACGCTTTCCCTATATACGAAATATTCTGTACCCTGGTATTGAATGGTCCCAGTCATTGTATTGGGTGGGCCATGTTTCTGTAATGGCCACTATGTCCACCTCCCCCCTGCCATGAGAGTCTGTAGCTCTGCAGTTTTCTTCCCAAGGCTCTTAGCATTTAGGGTGACCACCTTCCACCCCTCCCCATCCTGCCCTCCTTTACTAGCATGGCCACTAGTACTTGCCCTTTGTCACTGTTATGGGGGTAAGCTCACACGTTTTCCCAACCTGTGGTCTCTGCATGTCTCTTGCCCACTTGCCATCCCCCGCTCCTAGTTTAAATTCTCAACTTCCTCTATGTACTCCTCCATCCTCTGTTTCAACACTTTCTTTCCCTCCTTGCTCAAGTTTAGTCTGTCCTTGGCATATAGACTACTGTCCTCCCAGGTCCCACCAGCCCATCCCCTTTAGCATGAATCCAGGTTCTTAGACAGCCATTAAATTCCTCTATTCTCAACTTTCTTGCTGTGCTTGCCCTGGGCACTGGAAGTATCTCTCAGAAAGTTACTGATCTTCCTGCTTCTTCACATAATTGTCCCAGTTCCTCAGACCTCCTCTGGACAATATCTACCATCTTGTCAGCCAGGTCATTCATCCCAAGATGCATAATTTAATGAGGCTTGCCCCTACCCCTGCTAGCATATTTCAGAACAGATTGTTCCACCCTTTCCACTGTTATTCCTGGCATGGCCTCCGCCCAAATGCAATTATGCTTCTCCCCTTTGCTACCCCACCTGCCTCTTCTTAGTACTGAGTCCACCAGCATGAAGATTCCACCCCTCTTACCAACTGCTTGCTTCCCTTTCTCCCCATCTCTTGCTCTCAGCTCCTCTTCCTCCTACACAGTAGTTTCCTTGTCTGCTCCTGTTGTAATTCCCTCAGCAGACTCCCCCCCCCCAGTTCATCATACAAGGGAAGGTACTTGTAATCCTAGACTCTAAATAAATAAAAATAAAATACAATAGATTATACAATGAAAAGAACATTTCCTCTGCTCTGATTGGGCAGTGTGTACCTGGGACAGTGATGTTTTCTGAGTATAACACCACCGTATCAAGTTCAGGCACACACATGACCTGATTACATGAAGACCACATGTAGAGATAACTACTCACTTGCGGGTCAGCACCCCATCCTGTGTCTCCACTGTCACACTGACATTTTTCTGTTCTTCACTATCATGTGACCATACCTCTCAACCTCTTGCCTCATGAATCAGGGACAAGGCTTAAAAAAATCAGGGACGAAGACCCCAAATGAGGGACACATCTTAAAAATGTGTACTATTCACTCAGAAAGCTGATAGAATGAAAGGATTTGTGTTAAGATGCATTTTCTAATGAAAATGAAGTTTGTAACCTTAATGTTTGACATTATTTTGTGCTTTTAATCACCACTGTTCTGTTACAAAAACACAAATTTTACGAGGGACAGAGGAAAATTCTGAGGCAAAATCAGGGATATCCCTGAAAATCAGGGACAGTTGAGAGGTATGCATGTGACTCCACAGCACCATGAACGTTCTCACAGTTCTCTGACTTAATTTGCAAACAGAAACAAAAAAAAGAAAGTCATTTCAAGCTTCTGCCATTGGCTGCATTTCCAATCAGCTTCTCACAACTTGCGCCATCCCTGCCCCCAGCACCACAGTTTTATGCTCTGTAGAAACGTGCCCTATAGTTGTACTTCTGCAATGTTCAATGTGGTGTATGTGAAACTATTTGGACATGTTATTCTACATACACATTAGATTATTTCACAGAAGCCTTTTCTTATTACACTGCATTACAGAGCAGAAAAAAAATATTGTCATACTGTCACTGTGGCTTATTTATTAGAATGATGTACTGCCTGCCACATTCTGCACTGGCCTCCACAAAGCACTGTACAACGTCACAAGCACACGGCCATATAATTATGTAGGAAACATTTTCAGTTCACCTTTTGTTCCATCTCTGTTCTTACAAAGTATGATTTGCTGATGTAGCTGAATGCGCCACACAATTATGCGTCACATAATTTAATCAAATAATATAGTAAACTGAACGTACCCAGTACCTATACTTCTGCGATATTTAATGTGGTCTGTGTGTAAGTAATTGGACATATTGTGCATACACACCAGATTATTTCACAAGAGCATTTTCTTATCACACTGCATTACAGAACAGAAAAAATACTGTCAGAATTTGGGTACGTCATCATGCCTGTCCCTCCCCTGTGTGGCATCTCCATTCTCCACACCACTGGCTTTCTGTGCAACTGGCCATCTCCTGGTGACACTTTCATGCTGTATGGTGCCCCTCAGCAGCTGTGGCACACCCTGAAAGGCACCACTGGGCATGGCATCTGTGCCTGTTGGGCTCCTGTGTGGGGTGTGTCAGATGCTTCTGGGTATTTCTCTATGTACTCTGTCTGTTCACCTCTTCTGCTGTGGCCACTCTCAGGCCCTTTGGCACTCTGGTTGGTCCCTGCTGGTGTGTTCCCCTGCATCCTTTGTGCCACTGCAGTCTCCCCCTGTTGCTCCTTTGTCCCTTGCTGACTTACTCCATATTCACTGTTACGCTGCTGTGGGTGCTTTGGTGCATCCCTGTTGCACTGGGGCATCTTACGTGCCATGCTGAATCTATGCGATTCACAGTGGGGATGCGCACAGTGCCTCTTGCGACGCATCCTTTGGTGAATTACACTGGGGATGGCGCATCCCAGTTGTGCCAGTGCATCTCATTTGCGCCCAGTGCATCTGCTTTGTGAATCCTGCCCAATGTGTCTAATGCCACCTCCACCCTATCAATCTCTGTCACCCTTTCCAAAAGATATATATCTGGTGTCTACTGGCAACCCCCGTTCAGATTTCTATCACCCTGAGTATAATATTCCCTGGTAGTGTGACACATCCCACCATTCTGTTCTCTGTTCCCCATTTGAAAAAATATTCCCCGGTGTATAGAGAACCCCCTCTCCCCACCCACCACCTTGTTTTGGATTGCTGTCCCCCCCGTAGAAAAAAACAAAAAAAAACACTCTGTATTGTGGAACACAAAACACTACTGTTCATTCTCACTCTCTCCTCTCTCTCTTTCTCTGTCTCTCACCAACATGCAAGTCCTTTTATTTGAACCCATGATAATTACCGCTTACATTTCACAGTACAGTAATTTGTTTAGAACGGCTGCACGTACTATATCGTTACTTGTATTTTGCTTACTTGCACTTTAATATTTGGAGCAATCTTAGACTGTGCACAATATCTTGTTCAGATATTGAATCTTTTGAGAGAGACAGAGAATACAGAGACAGTATATTTAACAGTATCATGGGAGATGTGGGATTGATTAAAACACATCCTTAAGGGATAAACATTGGAGAAAGGGCGGGATGAAGTTAACGTTTACAGGCTCAACTGTAAGGCTCTTCCACATGGCCCACAACCCAAACTCTTCTGATTACTGATTGCATTATACATTCACTCTACATTATGTCAGACGGGCGTTTTCTTATTACAGCCCATTAAAGAGCAGAAATAAATACTGTCAGACGCATCAGTGGCTTATTTGTTAGAATACTCCGCCAGACTAGGGCTACAAAAAAATGCAAGAATTTCCCTGCAAAGGTCAATAATAGACATGATTGTTTAAATTCTGTCATGGTTAGGGCCTTTCTACATTTTGCTACATTGTTTCATATACATCCAGAAGCATCCCCTTCTTTGAAGGTGTATATCATGTTGCTTGTACAGTATATTATGCTTTACTGATCATATATTATGTTGATAGTATATTATGCAGTGCTGAGTGCACAGTAACACTTTGTTGCTAAGCCATTTTTCTCACTTACAAGATCATTATGCAACGATCGTATTAAAACGGCCGCTTCAGTAAATAGGATACTATCCCAGCCATCGTACTGTCCTATAAATATTTTAATAAACTTATAAAAGAACTCAGAATACACCAAAAATACAGAAAATATATACTGTACAATAGGCTCTCATGTAGGACAACAGTAGCTCATATAAACAATGTTGACAAGTACTGGAAACAACCTGGGAAATAGGACTGAAATGTATGGAGGCGCTTAGTATAAAGGAAAGGGAGGGATGAAAGGTAGGAAGAAAGAAAAGTGCTACTAGTATCACAGTAGTGGCAACAGTACTATTAGCAGCAGGAAAAACACTTACTGGGCTCAGAGAAGGATCTTGCATAAAACATTTTGAACTCCGCAAGATAACTAGTGATAGCCAGTCTTAATGTTTTTTGGGTTATCTATGTTTCGATTCATATTGCTATGCACTTGTAGTGGACGTGGTTTTCATCTCATAACTTAAATGCCTCCCAGCAGAGTTATAAAGTAGCGTCATTATGTCAAAGCAAATCTCAGTTTGCCTGTTGGCAAATAGCAGTATCAGTTCAGGGGCAGCTACTGTCAACAGAGCAGATTTGACTATTTAGAATCTTCTTCTTCAGTTCTTGTGTCTCCTGACCATCCAGGTCCGGACCAACACAGTGATCTGGAAATGCAAAAGCAAGGAGGCTACAGTCAGACCACACCAACATACAGTCCCTTGCACACATGAACTGGACTTCGGGTGACTGGGCAAACAAGCAAGATAGCATGGCTGGTGGGCAGGTGGCTTACAGTTACTGGGACCATCAGGTAACTGTCGCAGCACAGCATTCATTGACACATGGGTCACCAGTCCTGGGGAACTGAACAAAATAAAAAAATTAAAAAAAAAAAGTGTTTAAACCAAATAGACCAGTGCAGGCGGATGCAGTCAGAGTCAACGCACAGTGCAATCATCTCAAAGTGAACCAGCAACCACAACAGAGCAAAGCCAGGTTAGCAAGGAAGGGGTCGGGAGAAATGGTATCAGGATATGTCTGGCGGGTATATTGCTACCTTTATAACCCCTTGACTTGCTAGCCTGGCTTCCCAAACCCACAATTTCTGCAGGAGTTGGCAGGACATTCAAATAGAAAAAAATCCAAATCGTGCTGTCATGCAGGGTGTTTATTAAACGTCTCCTCACTTGACACGAATCCTTTATATCTTGCCCCAGCTCTGAAATGATTAACTCATACCTGCAATCCCACTCATTCTTAAAGATGTAAGCCCATTCAATAGACCTGAAGACAGAAAGTGAGAAAAGTAGAACATTTAGTGGCTCACTAACAGCTTTCAATCAGCTGGGGCTTCAAGAATGAAGCCTCATACTTTCCTGGGATCCATTTCCCATCAGCTCATCGATATGGAAAAAAGGAGGACACGGGATAAAATGAGTTCGAACATGGGGCAGTTTTGTTTAGTATGTTGCTGTGCAGGAGGCCACAAGATAATGAATTCGTTGAAAGTCAAGAATTACTGTTATTTTGGGCATAGTGTTGCAAAGTAGTGTCGCAATTTGTGAAAGCTTTTGCAAAGATTTGCGACACTTTCATGAGTGCGACACTACTGCATGAAAGTACTTTTCCAGAAATCTGAAAAACATTTCTGGGGTGTTTACCCAAAATAAAGACATGGCTAGCATCCTCAGAGGCCCGACTAGGTGAATACAAAAGAATGAGGTTGCTAAAGGGTCTCAATTTTAAATGCCAAGCATTTTTCTGATCACTAACTGAAAACAAGATGGCGGATTTGCGACAGTAACAGGGCCATTTGCGAAAGTAAAAATGCATTAGCGACACTGTTGAACTTTTTGTTAACTTTTCCCATTGACTTATAATGGGAAATTGTTTTTTGAATAACTTTTGAACTGTTTAATATTTTTTCACAAAATCTTCGAAAGGCACATTGGGGACCCTGGCTGCACGTTTCCTGGAGATTTCGGGTAGGTCGCTCAAACCGTGTGACCTGTAGGCACGACAGCAGAATTCCAGAAAAAGTGTAAACACACGCGCAGATCATGCTTAATAACTCCTCAGCCGTATATCCGACCAGTACGAAACCTGGCAGATCCCAAGGCCTATTATTCTTGATCAAGTATGCCAAATTTCAGGTAAATCTGTCAAACAGTTGCAAAGTTATTAAGGTGCAAAATTTTGGGTTTAATATAGAAATGGCTCCTCAACCCTAACTATGGTAGCACTACCGTGTTACCATAATATATATATATATATATATATATATATATATATATATATATTTATATATATATATATACATACATATATATAATATATATAGATCTCATAACTGTAAGACTGTAAAAGTCCCTGGTGGGAGACCATCAAATTGTTAGTGCAATAGGAATTAGTTTAGTGTTGTGTGATATATCCTTCCCCAAACAAAATATTAGGGGAAACAGATGTTAATACATCCTGCCTATTATCACTATCACCTAGAAAACATAATGATATCACATGCATTTGGTATCTCAAACAATTAAATAACCCAAAAGACAATGAGGGGAAAATCCACAAACGTAAACAATGCATACAAAAGACAAAACAAAGGCAAAGGGACCCTAAACCAGGGTTATGCAATAAAACTGGTTCTACCATGGTGAATTGACAACAGTGTTGCCGAAGTTCGGCGTGGCGAGATCCCCAATTTTGACAGGTGAAATCTCACCCGTCAGACATTGTATGTTTTTCCATTGGAGTTGATTTGAAGGGGGGGGGGGTGAAAATCGGTGAAAGGATGACATTTTCCTCACCTGAAAATCTGTCAAGATTGTCGCTGTGAGGGATTTTGCCATACAAGTTTCGATGTTCAGTCAGCATACCATTAAGACTCATTTCCTCTGAACAGATTCTACTGAAGAACTATCAACTGTTAGGCTAATTTGCCAAAAGGTCTACCAACTGGCTTTGTTAAACCCCCACTCATTCCTGAGGGTTCCTACTGTTGCTCAAAAATCCAACAAATTTCAGATTTTTCAATTTCTTGTAATCTCCACCACTGGCAGTAGGACATATTGTAACCCCAAAAATCTTAACTGGACTCCTATGTGACCCCTCACTTTAAAGTTAAGTGCCGCACTGGAGCCCTCATCCTGCCTACGTATTGTGCTATTGTGCTTTGTCATTCTTTGCTTGAGCTCTCCTAAAGTTTTTCCTACATACAGGCAGTCACAGGGGCACTGGAGCATGTAAACAACACCTGGGGAGTTGCATGTAGTATGCAAATTTATCTTGTATTCTTCACCCATATGTTGGAACCTGAATATCCCTTTCTGTGAGGTACTGCATATCCACACACATTTCACCATGATGGCTTTTTTTGGGGACGCTTTCAAAATAAATTTAAAACACTTTCTAGTCATATTTAAAAAACATTAAAGAAACAGTATTTAAAAGCACAATGTTCATCATTATAGATGTCATTGCCAGTATTCCTTATTCCATATTATTGTTTTCTTAATTAGTTTTGCTGTTCACACATTCCTTGCAGCCTAAATGAATTACAAAAAATATTAGCATTTGCTTTTTTGAATTATTTTCAATTCGTGTGTATCTGCAGCCACCCAGTGTACTGTATTAAATCTAGGGTGCCAATGCCTCTACACCCATTACACATCAATCATACTCTCTCACTGAATGTGGCTGTCAGATTACAAGGTGTCATTTTAATTTTTCTGTTTGTAATGAAATCTGCAATATTAGCAAATTAAACACCTTAGCTAGAGTTACTTCAATATTTAAAAAGACTATTTGAAAACATGCAACAAACTTGTGGTCTGAGATTACCTTATCCTATCAGGACCTCTTAAATCTTTCTGCAGAAGTTTTTGGTTTTTACAGTTAAACTTTTTATTGGATTTTATATTACAAAACATGAACCAATGCAAATTTTATAATGAAAACCAAGACTAAAAGCAACACAAAAATATGCTCACACAGGCTACACTTTTTTCAGTGAGCAGTTGCTAAACTAGGTTGCTTTGCTGAAGAAAGAGTTATGAGGCTTTCCGCATGAGTTGAAAAGCTACAGACGCCTCAAGGAAAACTTTGAAAAACATTATCATTAGGTATAATTCAGCTTGCATTCCATATGTATTCTATATATTTCTCTTTCCATTATTTATTATTGAGTACATTTGCATTAATATGTTATCTTTATCCCGCAGCATTCCCTTAGAGTTCATCTGTCTCTGTAGCTTACTCCTCCTTCAAGTCATAATCCTCTGTTGTGACATCACAGTCTGTTGCCATGAGAGAAACTGTGATGTCACAAGCAGTGCATTATGAACTCAAGTAGGAAGAATGCAATAAGAATTGATGATCTGTTCAGGAGAAAAGATACTGTTTTCATGTAAATGACCTCAGTAATAAATAATGAGGAGGAGGAATACAGAACTAATGTGAAATACAAACTGAACTGTACCTAAACATTGTATTTTATTAAAGTTCTCATGAAGGTGTCAGCTGCTCTTCAAGGCATTTTTCTTACCTTTTCCTGTGGCATTTCTCCAGATAGCACTCATTCATCCTGCCTACATTCACTATAACTGCTTCACTATTTATATGCTGTTTCAGATTTAACTCCTAAGTGTATTCTGTAATTCCGAGGGAGTGTGTTTCACTCTCTTCATATGTTCACAGAGACTCCACACATTTCACTGAGTTGTCGCTCTGCTAGGCAGCATTGCTTTAACAAGAGTTATGAGGCTTTCTGCATGAGTTACTAACATTTCCTTACTATTTCCTGCAATTCTTTGGCTAGACTGACAGCAAGAGAGTGCTGCTTGGCTCAATCTCATTTACCCACCATGTTCACCATCCGCAGACATCATCCACATTCAGCAAGAATCACCAGGGCACTGTGACTATGGTAAATATGGCTTGATGGCAAGTATATCACCAGTGTATTCAAGAGACCTAGGGATTTTGCCAGCATGATTGTGTGGGTGACATATCATTACCCTTAAAAAAAGATTGGGGAAAGAGATGTCAGTACATCCTGTTTATTTTCTCTGCCTCTTAAAATGTAAAATGATATCACCTACATTTAGTAAATATGATGAACTCCCCAGCATGGGCCAGCAGGGCATCTAGGAACTGCCCCAACAGTGCAAGGTAACAGACTGGATGATACTGGTGGTGTCAACCACTGGTAGCTGGAACATTCTGGTGGCCAGGAAACACAGTACTGCTGTTACCTCGAACTTCACGAACACATACAAACATAGACTTTGATGGCAGATAAGGACAGCTTGGCCCAGCTGGTCTGCCCATTTCTCTACCTACAGGATAAGCTGCAGATCATAGTTAACCGACAACCTATTTCTTCCTACACCCCCCACAAGAATTGCCTTATGCCTGTCCCATGCATTCTTGAATTCTCCTACAGTTTTAGACCCCACAACCTCCCCAGGAAGGCTGTTCCATGTGTCCACCACCCTCTCTGTGAAAAAATTCTTCCTCACATTGCCCCTGAGCCATCCCCCTCTATTTTCAAATTGTGTCCCCTTGTTCTTGCTCATCTTTTTTTCTGAAAGATGCTACCTTCTTCCACTTTGTTGTTTCCTCTGAGGTACCTAAAAGTCTCTATCATGTCCCCTCTCTCCCTCCTTTCCTCAAGGGTATACATATTAAGCTTCTTTAGTCTCTCCTCGTATGGCTTCTCTTGCAGACCCTGCACCATTTTAGTTGCACTCCTCTGGACTGCCTCCATCCTGTCTGTGTCCTTGCAAAGATGGGGTCTCCAGAACTGGATGCAGTACTCCAGATGGGGTCTCACAAACTCTCTGTACAGAGGGATAACAACTTCCTGTTTTCTGCTGGTGATGCCTCACCCCATACAGCCCAGTATCCTCCCAGCCCTCCCTACTGCCTTCTCACATTGCTTGCCAACCTTAAGGTCATCTTATATGATTACCCCCAGGTCCCTTTCCATTTTTGTTGTTGTTACTACCCCCCCCCACTGTGTAATCTTCCCTTGGGTTTTTGTTTCCATGGTGCATTATTTTGCACTTCTTTGTATTGAATCCAAGCTGCCACACTTCTGACCATTCCTACAACCTTGCCAAGTCCCTTCTAATCCTTTCCATGTCTCCTTGTGTATCAACCCTGTTGCAGATCTTTGTATCATCTGCAAAGAGGCATACTTTTCCTTCCAGTCCCTCTGCAATGTCACTCATAAAGACATTCAAAAGGACTGGACCCAGTACTGAACCCTGTGGTACCCCACTAGTAACCCCTCTTTCTTCAGAGTGGACTCCATTTACAATTACCTTCTGTGTCCTGTTGTCCAGCCAATGTTTTACCCAGGCTACCACCAACCTGCTGCCAGGCTGATTAATTTGATTATTAATCTTTTGTGTGGGACTGTGTCAAATGCCTTGCTAAAGACTAGGTAGGCCATGTCCAAAGCCCCTCCCTGGTCTACTACTTTGGTCACCCAGTCAAAGAAATCCATTAGATTCATTTGACATGACCTTCCCACTGTGAATTCATGCTGCCTTGGCTCCTGTGCCCCACTTTCCTCTAGGAATTCAACAGTTCTTTCCGTCAGAAGTGATTCCATCACTTTCCCTACCACAGAGGTCAAACTGACAGGTCTGTAGTTTCCTGCTTCTGTCTTACTCCCACTTTTGTGAAGGGGAATCACATCCACCTTCCTCCAGTCCTCAGGTACCACACCATCCTCCTATGATTTATTAAAAAGGGTAGTCGATGGTGTCACTAGTTCTCCACTTAATTCTTTTAGAATTCTGGAGTGAATTCCATCAGGCCCCATTGCTTTGTCCACCTTCAGTTTTAGAAGTTCTTTCAAAACCCTTTCTTCTGTGAAAGGACTGAGATCAACCCCCCCATCCAGATTGCTTATGTTAATTTGATTAGGCACCTCCCCCTCCTCCTCTTTTGTGAATACTGAGCAGAAGTATTTGTTCAGTATCCCTGCTTTTTCACTGTCCCTCTCTGCCCATCCACCGTCCTTTCTATTCAGCCTCACTATCCCTTCCTTTGTCTTTCTATGCTCCCTGATGTACCTATAAAATGTTTTATCCCCCTTCTTAACTGAGTTGGCTATCTTTTCCTCAGTTTGGGCTTTTGCTATTCTGACTTCCCTCCCTCCCTGCTTCCTTCTGCCTTAACTGGTACAATTCTCTGTCCTGCTCCTTCTGTGTTTCCTTATACTTCCTAAAATGCTATCTTTTTATCCTTTATCTTCCCTGCCACCTCTTTTGAGAACCATAATGCCTTTTTCTTTCATTTTGATTTGTTTATTTGCTTCACACAAAGACTTGTTGTCTCTGTGATGGCAGTTTAGATGTTTTCCAATTGTTGCTCCACCCCTCCTTCTAGCCTGTTTGCTAGTGCTTTTCTAAGGCACTCTCCCATCTTGCCAAAGTCAGCCCTCCTGAAGTCCAGTAACCTAACTTTTGTATGGCTTGACTCTGTAGCTGAGTTTATTGTGAACCACACTGTTTCATGGTTACTTGTTCCCAGATGGCTACCCACTTCTAGATCTGAGATCCTCTCACTGTCCCCATTTGAGAGTATGACGTCTAAGATTGCTTCTTCATGACTGGGTTCTAAAACTAACTGTCTGAGGCATGCCACCTGTAGGGCATTGAGAATGGTCCTGCTCTTGGATGTGGCTGCAGCAAAGGTGCTCCAGTTAACATCTGGCATATTCAGGTCCCCCATCAACAGTATCTCCCCTTTCTCTGCCATCCTAAGGATGCCTTTTATCATATCCTTGTCCATTCCCTCTCCCTGACATGGGGATCTGTATACAACCCCTGTGCAGATTGTGGTGCCATTTCCAGTTTCTATGGTGACCCACAGTGCCTACTCTCCTCCCTATTTACTCTTTTATTCCATTGTTTTTATCCCTTCCCTTACATAAAGAACTACTCCTCCCCCTCTTCTACCCTCCCTGTCTCTCCTGTAGGTTGTATACCCTGGTATGTTAACATCCCAGTCATGGTTCTCTGTGTACCATGTTTCTGTGACTGCTACAATATCCAGGCATCCCTCTTCCATCAAGGCCAAAAGTTCAGGGAGCTTGTTGCCCAGACTATGGGCATTGGTACTCATTACCCTCCATTTCTTTATGGCCTTACCCCTTTTTGCTCCATCCCTGTCCTTATTGCCTTTGTCATTTTCTCCATTTGCCCCTGCCCTTCTCCCTATCAACATCTTTATCTTGGTGTTTACCTCACTTACTACCCTAATTTTTTTGGGGGGGGTAGGATCTCCCTGCTCCTTTCTAGTGCCTCCCGCCTTGGCTAGTTTAAATGCTTGCCAATGAAGCATTTATACCTATCACATAGGATCCTGGTTCCCCTTCTCAACAGATGCAGACCATCATGCCAGTATAGGCCTGCATCACTCCAGGTGGACCTCCAGTCCCCAGTGAAGCCAGATCCCTGAGCGCTGCACCAGTTTTTCAACCACTGATTGAACGCCATGGCATGGAGCACCCTAGCCTCATCCATGCCATAGACAGGCAGCACCTCCGAGAAGGTTACCATGCATGCTTCTCACCTAAGTCCCCTCCCCAAATCCACAAACTCTTCCTGCACTGCTCTGATCCCTTTCTCAGCCAGGTCATTTGTCCCTAGGTGGACAATGACATCCAGCTCCCTCCACCGTGCAGCTGCTCCAGTGATCCTAAGGATTCGCTTCCTGTCTCTTCAAGCCATGGTGTCAAGCAGGCACCTTACCTCCCTCTCCCCTTCCTCCCCCAGTTCTACCCTCCTGACAATGGAGTCCCCCACCAGGAGTTGTTTCCTTCCCCTGTGGGGTTCCATGCCACCCTCCTGTGGGTCTCCTTTATGGAGGTTCCCGGAATCCTCCTTGGTCTCCACTGTGGGTGCCTCCATAGAGGAACCGCTCTTTGCCAGAATGGCATATGAATTGTGGAGAGGTACAACTGGAGGGATGCACCTCTGTTCCACCACCCTCTCCCTCCCTGAGCCCTGAGCCCACTGTGGTCCAACTGCTCCTCTTTCTAGGCAACCTCTGAGGCAATGGCAGTGGCCCTGGTCATCCCTGGGTGGGAGAGGAGGTCCCCCAAATCCTGGCCAACTCAGCCTGGAGATGAGCAACCTCCTCCCTCTGCCCAGAGAGGTGCCTGCAGATGGGACAACACCACAGCCTCCAGAATGTCTCCCGGAAGACTGCTGCTCCACAGCCACTGTACCGCACTACTCCCATCATGTCTTATTTCTGGCTCCTTACCTGTTGTTTGGAATACCTAACTCTTTCCTCTGTTATTTTTTGTCCCTGACTTACACTGCATCTCTGCCTTTAAGCTCCTGATCCTCTTGTTCTGAGACAAGACGTTCCTGTATTTCTCAGTAGTCTCCTTACTTGCTCAGAGTCAAACCTCCAGCAGCTGGGGGGGGGGGGGATGGAGTGCCACTCTTTTCCTTCTAGGATGGTGAGTCTTTTGTGGCTCTGTGATCACTCACTTCACAGTAGAGAAGTATAGTTATAACAGCAGCTCCCTCTTCTTGGTGTTCTCTGCATGCTCTCTGGCAGAAGCTATCTAAGGTGGGCTTTAAATCTGGCTTTAACCTGGCTTTCTTCTAGCTAAGCCACTCCCCCTACTTCACAGCTCTTTCTACACTTAGTTAATTGCACAGATAACAATTCCCTTCAGCCACCTGAGACAAACACCTAGATAACTGCACAGATAAAAATTCACTTCAACCAACTCAGACAAACACATTAATTTTTTTTTACCCTAAATTGTAGGTTCCAGTAGTAGAGTTCTAGTTCTTTAGTCCCAGTAGCGAAGTATATTTATAATACTGCATGTCTGTGGTGTGTGTTTGTCTACAGCTGGTCTTGAAGCAGCTCACACAGTTGCATGAGCATGGGCCTGTTGAATCAGTACTTACCCATGATTTATTTATCACTGAGGACTTCAGATGTGATTCAAAGGGTACTGACTGTTTGCAACATAGTGGCATCGGGACCTGTGCTGGAGGCATTGGCCCACTCCTTATCCTCCACGACTGTCTGAATCAGGTACATGATGTCTGCCATTTTGTTTTGTGCTGTGTGCTGCAATGCCACTCCTTGCCTCTGGGGTTTCTCATGGCTTAAAAAATGCTTTTTATAATCCTTATTTTACACTGCTTTACATGTAAACATAGAATCTGATGGCAGATAAGGACCGCTTGGCCCAACTAGTCTGCCCTTTTCTCTATCTAATGGATATGCTGTAGATCCTAGTTAACCAACAGCCTACTTCCTCCTACTCCCCCACTAGAATTGCCTTATGTCTGTCCCATGCATTCTTGAATTCCCCAACTGTTATTGACTCTATGACCTCCTTTAGGAAGGCTTTTCCATGCATCTACAATCTCTCTGTGAAGAAATACTTCCTCACATTACCTCTGAGCCGTACCCCTTCTAACTTCAGATTGTGCCCCCATGTTCTTGCACATCTCTTTTTCTGAAAGATGCTACCCTCTTGGACTTTGTTGATTCCCTTGAGGTATTTGAAAGTTTCTATCATGCCCCCCCTCTCCCTCGTTTCCTCAAGGCTATACATCTTAATCTCCTTTAGTCTTTTGTCATATGTCTTCTTGTGCAGACCATGCACCATTTTGGTTGCCCTCCTCTGGACAGCCTCCACCTTGTCTATGTCTTTGTGGAGATGGGGTCTCCAGAACTGTACATAGTACTCCAGATGTGGTCTTACCAACTGTTTGTTCAGAGGGGCAGCAACTTCCTGTTTTCTACTGGTGATGCTTCTCCCTGTGCATCCCAGTATCTCCCCATCCCTCCCTACTGCCTTCTCACATTGCTTGCCCACCTTTAGGTCATCTGATATGACTACCCCCAGGTCCCCTTCCATTTTTGTTGTTGATGGTGTCTCACCCCCATTGTGTCCTCTTTCCTTGTATTTTTGTTTCCCAGGTGAATTACTTTGCACTTCTTTGCATTGAATCTAAGCTGCCATATATTTAACCATTCCCCCACCTTGCCAAGTCTCTTTTCATCCTTTCCACCCCAGCATGCCTACCAACCCTGTTGCAGATCTTTGCGTCATCTGCAAAGAGACATACTTTTCCTTCCAGTCCCTTTGCAATGTCACTTATAAAGACATTAAAGAGGACCAGCCCCAGTACTGAACCCTGCGATACCCCACTAGTAACCCCCTTTTCTTCACTGTGGACTCCATTTACTATTACCCTCTGTGTCCTGTTGTCCAGTAAATGTTTTACCCATGCTACCACCCTAGACCCACTCCCAGGCTGGCTAATCTGTTTATTAATCTTTTGTGTGGGACTGTGTCAACTGCCTTGCTAAAATCTAGGTAGGTCATGTCCGCAGCCCCTCCCTGGTCTATTACTTTGGTCACCCAGTCAAAGAAATCAATTAGATCTGTCTGATATGACCTTCCTGCTGTGAATCCATGCTGCCTTGGGTCCTGTGCCTCACTGGCCTCCAGGTATTCAACAGTTCTTTCCTTCAGAAATGATTCCATCATTTTCCTTACCACTGAGGTTAAACTGACAGGTCTGTAGTTTCCTGCCTCTGTCTTGCTCCCACTTTTGTGAAGGGGAATCACATCTGCCCTCTTCCAGTCCTCAAGTACCATGCCATCCTCCTATGATTTATTTAAAAAGGTAGCGGGATTGCATACAGATGTGGCAAAGTCATATTGCCCCTGTACTGGTCCCTGGCGAGGCCGCATTTGGAGTACTGCATGCAGTTCTGGCACCCATACTTGGAAAGGGATATCAAACTATTGGAGGCAGTGCAGCAAAGATCAACAAAGATGATCCAGGGGTTAGGGGCTACAACTTATGAGGAAAGATTAAAAGAGCTAAACATGTATACCCTGGAGGATAGAAGAGAGAAAGGGGATGTGATTAAGACCTTCAAGTACCTGAAGGGGATGAACAGAGTAGACTTCCATGGTAGGTTCACTTTCCAGAATGGAAGAGATACTAGATGGCACTCCCTGAAATTAAAGGGGGCAGATTCAGGAGGGAAAGGGCACTACGTCACTGAAAGAGTGGTAACAGGGTGGAATACACTGCCTGAGCAACTTGTATCAGTGCAGACTGTGGGGTGCTTCAAGAGGAGGTGGGACAAATTCAAGGGGAAAGTACATACTGGGGGGGCAGCAGGGGAAGGAAGAGTTAATGGGAGGAGGGGCAGCTGCAGTCTAATGGGCTGAAGTGCTGCACACCCGACCAGACTAGATAGACCATCATATGGCCTGTATCTGCTGGCGATTTCGCATGTTCGTATGGTCCTAGTCAGTGGTGTTACTAGTTCTTCCCTTAGTTCTTTTAGAATTCTGTGGTGAATCCCATCAGGCCTCATTGCTTTATCCACCTTCAGTTTTAGGAGTTCTTTCAGAACCCTTTCTTCTGTGAAAGGACTAATATCACCCCCCCCCCCATCCAGAGTGCTTCTATTGACTGGATTAGGTATCTCCCCCTGCTCTTCTGTTGTGAATACTGAGCAGAAGTATTCATTCAGTATGCCCACTTTTTCACACAAAATGCCACCAGTTCAGCTCTAAACCATTGAATATCTGTAGCATTGCACTGAATATACACATCATCGCCCCCCCTCCTTTTCCAGCATTGCATACATTAATTTTGTGGTAGGGCGCTAGTGCTCCTAACAGGGAAGCACAAATGTCTGAATATAGAATACAAGTGCAAAATTCAGATAGTGGAAGCACAATCCATTAGTGTCAGTCATAAATCTTTTGCATATGGCCATACTTTTTTTTAATTTAATACACTTTATTGAATATATAAAACTTTACAGACATAAACAAGCATATGTGACAAGAAAATTGTTAGAATTCAACTTCCCCCCTCCCCCCACCAACATATACCCCCCCCCCCACGGTGGAGGCTTATAAGAAACCAAAATCTTGAGATTATGCAACAGAACCTATTAACCATTTTATCCACTCCAGGCCACAAGTATACTGAATGTCCAAAATCAGAGTTTCTTGAGTTGCAAGAGTCCAACTCTGTGCTAAGTTGTATATAATGTACATAATTTCCCCCATTTTGTATCAAAGCTTTGGGGTTTATGGTGAAGATTTGCAATCATACATTCCACACATAGATTATATAACAATTACTGTAACCTTTCTTGATATGAAATGACATTTTGGTCTAGTCAATGTCTTAGGACCACCTTCTTCAGAGAAAGAGAGATTAGAGCCATAAAATATCTATGCTCCTTCACTGAAAAAGAGCTATACTCCCCTAGAATACATATTTCCAGTCTGAATAAGCCCTGCAAACCTAACAGAGGATCAGCCCTGGCCTCAATTTGCTTCCAAAGAGGGGCAATTTTGGGGCAATTCCATAAAATATGAAATAGGGATCCCTCATCCTGATCATATCTAGTACAATTAGATAATGGTAGCTACCCCATATGAGCCAGTTTTTGAAGAGTGTAATAAAGGTGATTTAATATATTGAATTGAGTAATTTTCAGTCTATCTTGAGTGTTATATTGATATAGATTATTCCATATAGACTGCCACTGCTGAGGAGACTTATGAAACAGCTGATGCTAGTAAGGGGAGGAACCATCTATTTCGGGAGAGAAGGTGAATAATAACAAGGAATAAAGGGTTGACAGTACATGCTTTTGAGAAACTAGCACTGAAATAGAAGAAAGAAGCCCTGAAAAGTTAGTGGTCCAAAGGTCTGAACTAAACCATTGGGCCAAAACATGTCTTAGCTGATAAACTTTAAAAATACATTTGTTCTCCAGACTAAGTCATGTCATTATATCTACAGAAGACCTTATTACCCCTTCTTCCAGTAGGTCACCCACTCTGATCTCTGCCAACTGTAGAAGCCAATCTGGTTTAATAATCAGACCTCCAATTTTGAAATTAAAGTTTTAAAGTATGTGCTGAGTTATATCCTTAGAGATGGGAGATCTGATTAAAGACCAGAATGCAGAGTATACACGTAAGGAGGTGCCCATAACCGACTCTTTTAAGCTTGAGGGCAATGCAATCCAGGGGGTATGCAGCAAAGAAGATGGGGACACCCCAAACTTTTGCAACAACTGTAATTCTGGGTCAAGCCAGAGGGGCCTGTATCCTGAGGAGGGGTCCACAGGGGCAGGGATAATCCGATGAAATAATTTACTGAAGTGACTGGCAAAATAATAAATAAGAAAATGCGAAAGCTTAATATCTCCCATATCCTTAGAGGCCACTAACTTCTTATAGGCACATCTAGGGGCTTTTTCCTGCCAACTAAAGCTGGCTACCATCCTATGAATGCACTTGAACCACTCAAAAGGAAGCCAACAATTTGACATGTGCAGGAGGTAAAAAAATGGGGTAATACATTTTTTTAATAATAGAAATTCGACCCCAGAGAGTCAGAGGGAAGGCCTGCCAGCATTGTAAGTCTTGATGTATGCACTGTACTAGGTCATCTAGATTAAGTTTACGCATAAGCGAGACATCTTTAGCCAAATGCAGACCCAGTTACTTAATGCAACAAGGGGACCAGGTCACACCCAAAGATACCAGATCCTGTTTATTCACATTTGGAGCAAAGGGTAACACCTCAGTCTTATTGAGGTTAAGCTTATAATTGGAGAAGTACCCAAACTCTTTTATAACCCAAAGAGCTATTGGGAAAGAGGTCTCAGGGTGAGCTAGATGTAACATAATATCATCTTCATAAACAGGAAATAAAAATGATTCCAGACTCACCGAGATACCAGTTATACCTGGGTTGTCTGTAATCTGTGAAGCAGGGGTTCCAAGTATAGATTAAAAAGGAGAGAGGAGCTGGCCCAGTGGCACTGAGGGTTGAGGCGTTGGATGCCACACCTCATGCTATGCCGGCAACCCGAGTTTGGGAATGAGCTTGGGCCGTCGGGGGTCAGCAGGGGAGGGAAGAGATTGAGCATCCTGAGGACTTCTTTCTCTTCCCGGGGTGGGCTGTAGGGGATGCATTGCACAGCAGCGACCTCTGGTGGAGACCGTGAGAATGCCGAGTTTGTTTCACTATGCATTGCTAGGGGAGGTGCTGTGGCGGGCATCAGTATTCATGCCACTGCTGCCACTGCATGACTGAGCATCAGGGGGAACAGAAAACAGAAAAAAAAAAACCTCCGGAAGATAGGTGAATGTACTGCTGCTGGCTCCACACTCCCAACGCTGGGCTCCTCACTCTCCCTGGCCCTGCACCCCGACTTCAAGGCTCACTATACTATTAGATAAAGTGCCCTGGGAGGAAAGGACAGCCCTTCCCCATGGGGGCTTAGATCCGGGGGTGTAGCCTGGTCTGAGTGAGGGAGCAGTTGTGGTTGACATGGCAGGGAAGTAGAGAGCTGGGTGGGTAGATGATGGAGAGAGTTCCTCTGGCTAGGGGAGAAGAATTAAAAGTATAAAAAAAAGAGAGGGGGGGAGAGAGAGAGGACAACCCTGCCTAGTACCAAAAGCCAGAGGAAATATGGAAGAGAGCACACCATTACAGTAGATTTTTGCTGAGGGAGAAGAATGTAGGACCCGGAGATAACATAAAAAAGATTGTGGAAAGCCAAAGGCTTCTAATGTCAGAAAGAGAAACCCCTAATCCACTCTATCAAATGCTTTTTCCATGTCCAGAGAGATCACAGCCATAGGGGTTACTGATCCCCTGGACATGGAAAGAATTAGGGCCAGTTTCCTGAAGTGATCCATAGACAACCAGTCAGGTATAAAAACCCACTTGCTCTCAAATGATAAGCCCTTCCCTTTCTTGGTTCACCCTGGTGGCAAGTATTTTACAGAGAATCTTAATATCACAGTTAATTAGTGAAATGGGCCTGTAATTAATGACACTTTCTAGGGATTTACCAGGTTTGGGTAGTAGAACGATGAGGGCCTCCAGTAGATTAGGATCTGAGATACCCAATTTATCTAAGTGAAAATAAAAATGGTGAAGAAGGGGGACTAATTGCTCAACAAAAAGCTTATAAAAATAGCGTGAAGCAATCTAGCCTCAGCACCTTGTCTGGCACCAGGCTAGAAATCACTTGCCGAATCTCAAATTCAGAAATAGGCTTGGATAAAATGAGTTGTTGGGCCTGTGTTAATTGTGGCAGTGAACTGTCCCTGAGATATGACTTACAATCTGCAGGAGGTGGAGAAGAGTCTCTGGGACCATGCAACTACAGATAGAAGGAGGCAAATTCACTGGTGATACCTCTGGGTTGAGTCCAAAGAGTTCCGTCATCCACCCTAAATGCAGCTATCAGCCTAGAAGACTCTAATTGTTGAAGATGGAGGGCTAGCAGCCACCTTGCTTTGTCTTCTTGATCAATATAATTAGCCTTAGTTTTTAAAATGACATATTCAGCCCTTTCCCTTAGGAGATCAGCATATTTATCCCTTAAAATTGCAAGCTCCCGTAGAGTACTTTCTGAGGTATGAGGGGAGAGAGCTGTCTAAGAAGGTCAGCAGTGACTTGCATGTGGGTACTTTTATGTTATGAGGCAAGTCTGATAAGTTCCCCCTTAAGAAAACACTTGCAGGCTGCCCATTCCAAACCTAAATGATTGGTGGATCCCAAGTTATGCTGGGTATATAAAGTAATTTGTTCTTTAATGTGATCAACAACAAAGTCATCACTGAGAATCTGATTATTAAGTTTCCAAATTGTATCCTTCTCTAAGTTAGGATTAAGAAGGAGCTTAACCCATACAATTGAGTGATCTGAGAGAACCCTGGTGGAAATCTCCCCCTCCAGCACATCACCAAAGAGAGAAGAGCTCAAAAGTATATAATCCAGCTTGAAGTAGGAGCCATGAGCAGAGGACTAGAAAGTATACTTTCCATCCTGTGGGTGTGAAATCCGCCACGGATTGCAAAGCCCCAGAGAATGGATCATATCCCGCAAGGAGCGCAGAGCATGGGAAACTTCCCCAAGGGGTCCCCCCATCCTGTCAAAATCTGGTGTAGGAGAGATATTCCAATCCACCCCAATAAGGAGAGGAAAAGAAGGAAATATAGATAATTGGTGTGTCAAATCCATAAGAAAGGATGGATCTGCAACATTCAGGCCATAAACACGGCCTAGCACTACTTCTGTATGGTATAGAATTCCTTTGATAAAACATTGGGGGAGAAGGGGAGGGTGGCCCTATGGAGGGACCTGGAGGCTCTGGAAATGTGGTCTAGAAAGTGGAAGCTGAGGTTTAATGCAGGGAAATGCATGGTACTGCATCTGGGAGCCAGAAACCCGGGCCAAGAGTACACCCTGGGGGGGTGGAGGGCAGGGAATGCTACAAGTCTCAATGGTTGAGAGGGACCTGGGGGTGGTGGTGGTGGATGTCAAGATGAACAATTCTGAGACTTGTAGAAGGGCAGCGGCCAAGGCTAACAGGATGCTGGGATGCATCGCTAGGGGGATCACCTCCAGAAAGAGGGAAATGATACTCCCCCTGTATATAACTGCTTGGTGAGGCCGCACCTTGAGTACTGCGTGCAGTTTTGGAGGCCACACTTAAAGAGGGACATTGAACTCCAGGAGAGGGTCCAGAGGAGGGCAACCAAAATGGTCTGGGGCTTGGGGGACAGGACCAATGGGGAGAGGCTCGAAGAGCTAAATATGTACACATTGGAAGAGAGAAAGGACCTGGGGGACATGATAGAGGTCTTCAAGTACATGAAGGGGTTGAATGGGGAGAAGCAGTCAAGGTGTTCTGAAGGAAGGGGGGGACAACTAGAAGCCATGGGTGGAAGCTGGAGTGGGGGAGATTCAGGAGAGAAAGGAGGAGGTGCTACTTCACTGAGAGGGTGGTGGAGCCATGGAATGCACTGCCCAGGGGGCTGGTGGAGGCAAACATGGTGGAGGGGTTCAAGAGGGGGTGGTTACAAGTACAGGGGAAGGGCTCTGGATGCAAAGTCCTGTGCAGTGGAAATATCCGGGACTGGGAAGGGAGAAGTCAGAGAGGATGAGGGGGGCAGCAAGGTCAGCTCCCAGGGTGGGGGCTGACCAAACGAGCAGACACGAAAGACCATTTGGCCTACTCTGCTGGCATTTTAGTATGTTAGTATATCTATCTTGAGGATTTGTAAAACATTGTTGGCTTTAAAAAGTGATATTTTTGAAGACCAGAATGGCCACCCCAGTACTTGCAGTAGCACATCCCGCTGCAAAAACTTGCCCTATTGATTGCCTTTGAAAGACATTACTTTCTGAGGACAAGAGATGGGTTTCTTTGAGGAAAATAACCTGACACTGAAGGTGCATCAGATGTTTAATGATCTGGTATTTCTCGGTGAGTGATGTAGCCCCTTTGATAGTCCAGGAAGCAAATTTTATAGGGTTATGCATATTCAATCAAAGCCAGTATGAATCATTGCCTAGTAGTGGAAATATGACTTTCAAACAGTGCTCAATAAGATCCACAGAAC
This sequence comes from Neoceratodus forsteri, assembly GCA_016271365.2. Taxonomy (NCBI): domain Eukaryota; kingdom Metazoa; phylum Chordata; order Ceratodontiformes; family Ceratodontidae; genus Neoceratodus; species Neoceratodus forsteri. Next base: position 1,441,980,526 of record CM057450.1, read on the forward strand.
TCCCCCACCAAAACCCCCTCACTTTCACACAACCCCTTCAAATGCCCCAAAAACCAAAAACCTTCCCAACTCCCATAACACCCTCCCCAACACAAGTCTCCTCCACAATAACAACCAAACCCCACAGCATATAAAGTGTATTACTGTCAGAGGAGAAAATACCTTTAAAGCTTCAGTTCAAGTCAGCACCACTTGCTGCCACATCTATAACATAGTCCCCTGCCCCATCCCCCTGCCAAGAATACCAAGAACCCACGTGATAAACAGCTACTAACAAAACCAGTCATAGCCCTAACACCAGCAATGCTAACAGCATATTGCAAACAGGGTCTGAACACCCAAACTCAGATATTGGGAGTAGTGTGGTAACTGAGGAACGAGAAAGAAGAGTACCTTACAGTTGACTCTAAATCCCATTGAAAACAATATCAGGTCCTCCCCAATCAAGGTACATCCAGCAGTGCCCCTCCCAGCACTATTTAACCTTTCATCAACCAAAAGAAAAAAAAATGGTCCTTGATACTTCAAAAACAGAGAAATGCCATTTAAAAATCCAGATAGGAAAACTGAGCGCCACCGTTGCCATTGCATTTTTTTAAGTGGCCTAGAACTAGACTGTCTCTTAATCACTTCAGCAGTACAGTTCCCAAAATAAAACCTGCACAGAAATCCAAATTAGGAAGATGCAGATCTGACAGTGGACATTGCTAACATCCAGGAGTACAATATAAAAGAAGATGAAAAACTTTTTCTCCTTGTTTCCTCTGTAAATAGACCATCAGGATTCCGCTCAGGGACCCTCCCCTTCCTCCTTCACATGTTTGTAAATAAATCGGGTAGCAGATGTTTCAGCTCCATATGTGCTTGCTTCACAATATCTAAAGAATGCCAAGAGCCTTTGCAAAAAACCTGGAGTTTGGCTGGGTATAACATCTGGAACTTAATAGTGGCAGCCAAAAGCTTCACTACCAGAGGATGGAAAGTAGCCCTCTTCTGTCTGGTCATCATGGGCAATTCCTGTGATATACAAATTCACTGGCCCTCCCAGATTTTTTTGAAGCTCCCTGTACTTTTTTAGTACAGTATGTGCTGTTTGTCCAGGTAGTTAAGGAGCTTAAAAATGAAAGGGCAAGGTAGAGCTGTTGGCAGTGGTCTAGGCTGCAAAAAGTGATGTGTCCATTCCACAATATAGCAGAGATGGTTAGGAGAGGGGCCCGCTATGCGCTGCAGAAAATTCTGTGAAAATAAAATGGGTGATGTAGCTTCTCCATCCTCAGGCAAACTGAACACAATTAAGTTGTTTCTCATACTCCTGCCTTCTAGATTTTCCAATTTGTTTTCCAGCTTACTCAATTTTTAGCGAAGTGAGATAACTTCTGGATTAAGTTTGTCATGCCACCCATCTACTGAAGCAATTCTTGCCTCTACATCTCCAACCCATCTTACAGTGGCATTTAAATCTGTTCTCAGCACCTTAAGCTCTTCAGAAAAGGACTGCATCATGTCCTTAAGAGGTTGCATTATGGCCTTGAATTTCTCTTCAGTGAGAGGTGCAGCTGGCGGTGTAGTGGTGGAAGCACACGCAGAAGAAGCTCCATGCACCTTGGCTTTCTTGGAACTTTTTTGTGGTGTTGCAGGCAGTGTATGGGGTGGTGGGGCCTGTTGCACCTCGGCGTCCATCCTGTTCAAAGAAGCAGAAAGATCAGGATGAATAAATGACTGGATGGCACTAGAGGAGTAGATTAACTATGCTGGCTGGTAAAAAACACTGAAACCTAAAAAAATAGCCAAATTTAAGCGGGACAGGCAGGAGCGGTGAAAAGATGCAGCCACTAGCTCCGAGGCATCACGTGACCCCGGGCATAACATGTTTAAGGTTTCAGTATTTAATTTACAAGGACATTGTTTATTAACAGAACGATTGGGTGTGTTTTTTATATCTAACTTCAAAGTGTCTGTCAGTATTGACATTAAACTATAAGATGTACCAGCCTTGTGTATTGTTACATCCATTAAAAGAATCAAATAGTGTTCCTATCCATTTTACTTTTTAAATGTTGAAAGGAACAGGCTGAATCTCATGTTATTGATTTTTTGCTGTGTTACCTGGTGTTGTTCTATCATTAAGAGTTTGTTAAATTACGGAAGAGTTGCTGGAACAAACAGACACTCCCACCAGGGCCTAATGCCATATGCTGTTGCCTATCATTTAAATGTTTTTGTTATAATTTTTTACCATGTAAAAGTACATTCTTTTTGTTTATATTTTTTTTCTTGCCAACAATATGTATAGTATGGGTTTCTAGATTGGTTTATGTTTAAGATTCAAATCAAGTAGTTTAGGATTCTCAATTTAACTAGTGTTTCATGTGTATATTGCCTATGTTTGGCTCCTGCAGTCTTTAAAGAGATACTCCTATGGGCAGGACACACAAATATTTCTAGCACTTAGACATGATAATTTCAAGCTGATCAAACTGGATTATACCCAGTGTCTATATTTCCAAAGTGCATAAAGCCTGTGTAGCCACAGTAGTTTACTATTGCAAGCTGTAATAGGAGCTTGAATTGGATATCCACCAAATTTTATGTTAAACTTTATAAGTCATTTAGTACTTTGCATTAACTTGATTTTGATATTTGTAATATGGTTAGTCCACTTGGGAGTGTCAGATATTGTAATATATAGGTAACCTCAACAAAATCTGCTAATGGGACTCTCATTACAGATCACTGAACTTAGAGGAAACAAGAAACTTATCTGTAAATTCAACCTACAGGATCACATTAAGGACCATGTACGATCTTTATTGGAACCTTTATAGTTTGATTTTAGTAGTGCACCTTCTTCACATGTTTTTGGGAATGAAATTACAAAAATGTTAACACTTGCTAAAAATAATCTGTATAAAAGTTTAACTGATAAAAATGTATATAGGAAAGACCAATGTTGGTTTGATTATGATTGTAAAAGATACAACGCTACTGTAAATTGAAAACGCTAGCTAAAGTCGCTAAAGAATCTAGTAATAGGACAAGCCTTTGACAACTGAATCAAGAAAGGAAACAGTACATCTTATTTCTAAAGAATAAAAAAATACCATTTCATCAAAAGCAATGGAACAAAATGTTTGACGTGATTGATGAAAAAGATGACAAGTCATTCTGGTTATTTGTGGCCAGGGGTACCTGTGATCTTAAACTCAAACTTGGCTTTTATATAGCAGAATCACAATAGTTGCAATACTTTACCTAATTATTTTTTATCCAGACATCCCTAATTCATATAGAACCACTTTACGTGATAATAACGATAATGACATACTGGTTATAACCCTATAAGAAGTTTGCTTCTCTATACATTCATTTAAGTTAAGAAAGGCACGTAGACCAGACATGATATCAGCTGAAATCTATAAATTCCTTATTAATGACTGGTGTAAACCTTTGGCTGCCTTTTACACACAATATATTACTGATAATTTTATTCCTGTTTACCGGAAAGGCTCTATTGTCATTCCCATCCATAAGAAGGGTATTCTACAGGATATCACCATTTATAGGCCTATCATTTTACTGGGCATAAATTCTAAAGCTTTTTCTAAAATCTTGTTAAAACATCTTTTAACAGAGATTCAAAAGACAGGCAGGCTGCTAGAAACTGAAGTAGGTTTTCAGAAAGGATATTTCACTACTGATAACTGTTTTGCCCTCCATCATCTTACAAGAGAAATATATATATATATATATATATATATCAACCAGAAAAACAAAACTGAATGCCTGTTTCATTGATTTTTCCACAGCCTTTGATACTGTTTCAAGAAGAATTTTATGGGCTAACATGCTCAGTAGAGGAATTGACCCTAAGTTGATTAGAATCATTGCAAATATGTACATTGATACTTGGGCTCACATTAGGTTAAAGCAGGAATGACTTACTTCTGCCAACTTCACCACAAACAAAGTGGTTAGGCAAGGGTGTGAACTGTCCCCAACCCTTTATAGTTTATACATTGATCTCTTATTAAAAGATGTGGATAATCTGAGTCATACTCTTTTAAAATTCTGGAATTTAATTGTGTAACTCTTACATATGCCAATGATCTGATCCTTTTAGCTCTATCAAAGAAAGGACTTAAAAAAAACTTGATCTGTTACATCAGCAAGCCAATAAAATTAAAATTAAAAAACAATCACTCTAAAACAAAACATAGAATTTTTCTGAAACTCAATGGAACATAAGGAATCAAATGCTAGAAAATGTAAATTCTTATGTATGTCTAGGAGTAACATTTACGTCTTCAGGAAAGTGGACAAACCAGACAAACAAACTAATAGAAGGAACAAAAAAGTTTCAATTGGCTTATGCAAATTCAACTACATATATGGAGGTCTATCAATCTGGCCACTTATTAAAGAAATAGAGAAAAAATTCTTCTCTCAACTTTTATATGCAGTTGAAACATGGAAAACCAAGAATATAGATAAATTAATCATACCAGTCTAAAAGCTTCTGAGGACTGCCCTTGGTGTCACACCTTCATGTCCAACTCTTTATATAAGAGTCAAACTTGGTTTGGTCAATTTTGCGGCTAATGTTGATTCCAGAAGAATTAACTATTGGATTAATTTAACTAGACTTACTACAAACAGAATAAAAAAAAAGGTTTGCTGGAGAAACAAAAATGGATTGGTCTTGGTTGCAACATCAGAAGTTGGCTAACAGACTTGTACCAAATTCTGATAAATATGACCTAAATTTCTTATAAATGTACACCCAAATGAATATTAATATTAATATTAATATTAAATACAAGAACATGTGTAAAATGCAAAATCAATAAGTTTTGGTGCAAGCTTGAGCAGGAAAAAAAATCTGACAAAATACTTACAATGGTTTGTTAACAACATACAGTATACTGTATTCATTTAGCTACAGACATTACCTGGATGTCTTAAAAAATCCATAACTCTATAAAACCTTTTTATATTCCAAACTGGAACTCCTACTGAGTACCAGACTACTAGTTAGTTCAACCACTACAGGAGATTGGTATTGACAATTTATTAGTATGGTGAATAACATCCTGGCAGAGGATGAGGAGACAGAGAGTGTGCTTAAGGGGTTTTGCATCAGCTTGAATGCCTAGGAATAGTGGGGTCCCATAGGGCTGAGTTCTTGGCTCAACACTGTTTAACATATTAATAGCCTCTGTTACAGGAACATCTAAAACTTAGTCATCAAAGTCTGCTGCTGATATTAAGATTGTGGCACTAGTTAAGAACAAGGAGGATGTGACCAACTTTCAGCAAAATATAGACTTATTGGCAAAAATATCAGCAAACAAAAAATGTAGGTTTAATATGTCAAAGTGTAGGATTATGCATGTGGGCTTAAAAAAAAGCAGATTCCCTTATACACTAAATGGATACCATCTTCAAGTGAGTGGTACAGATAAATATCTGGGTATACTGGTATAGTAGACAACAGCCTAAAGTTCTCAGAACATTGCAAGCAGGTAATGAAATGGAGTTATGGTATACTGGATACTATCACAAGGAAAATAAGAAGCAGAGAGAGGGAGGAGCTGATGCTGCTGTATGCCTCACTGGGGCACCCCCATCTGGATTACTGTGGTAGCTTTTGGTCACCTTATCTGAAGCAGGATGTTGCCAGACTGGAGAGGGTGCAGAGGCGAGCCACGAGGATGGTAAATGGCCTGAGAGAGAATACACATGGGGAGAGACTGAGACATTTGGGTATGTATTCCTTGCTGTATAGATGACACAGAGTGGTTGTGTGCATTATATATAGGGCATTCAGAGAGAGGGACCTTAGGGAATGCATTGGCTTGAGTACTAAAAATTGCACAAAACCAAACAGAGGACATGGGTTCCAACTGAAGGGTGAAGCCTACAAAAAGAACATTAGAGGGAACTGATTCTCCCAAAGGGTGGTCAACAGATGGAATGAACTGCCGGAGGCTGTAGTATCCTGTAGTTCCATGAACCAATTTAAATGATCACTGGTTGATTATTACACTGAAGAAAGATATCAATTTTAGATTAAATATGTGCAGATCAATAATGCCTTATGCTACAAGGACCTGTATTAATTCTTATGATTCTTATGATCCTAGACAGCAGTCCTTTAAGAGCCAGGTATAGCAAACATACAACTGAAAAAATTGTTTGTGTCAGCATGGCAGGATATAGGATTTGATATATATATCTTATGTCACTGTTCCTGCTACTCTAGTGCCAGAAATTTCTGGCTGAAGCCTTTTCTTATAACAGAGCCAATGGATTTATTCAATCTAACCACAATCATGTGGGCCTGCCCGCCGGCTACAGCAGTTGATTTCCGCTTGCAATGCTGGTAGCACAGGTTTGAGAACAGACCTGGGTCATCAGAGGTTAATGAGGAGAAGGATCGAGCATCCCTTGACTGCTCTCCCTTCTCCGAGGGAGAAATGAAGGCACATGCAGTTGGTGCAGCAGTGACACCCATCGGAGGCTAGGTTCATCACAACCACCGACGCCTACTCCACTAAGGGGTGGGGTGGATGCTGGTCATCATTGCACATCCCCATACCTGCCTAAAGGGGGAAAACCTTGTCACCCTGACCATCTCCATGAAGCCTTGCCAATGGGCCTCAATTAGCCTCCACAGCCAGCTCCCTGACCAGATATTGGTATCATGGCACTAGTAGGGGAACAATGCCGCCACCCTGCCTTCTTGGGGAAACGCCAGGGGTGACTGGATGAGTGCAGGCATTGGCAGAGGTGGAGGTATGGGGGTCCATGACCAGGGTGGACACTGATGGCTGGGGGCTCAGCAAAAAGAAGATAATAAAAAAAAAATCAATTATACCACAATCATGATGCTTATTGAAGATGATTGGACTATTACAAGGGTTGCAACATATATTTCAATTACAGTTAAATAAAAAGAGTAAAACAAAAGTGAAAGAGACCTAATGGAACCATTCTTGGCCTTTTTTGCAAATTAGTCAATTTTATTATTCTCACCAACCTTGGTGTTTTAAATTAAATTACTGATTTTTGCAAGAGACTTATGTACAATGATTCATCTCTTTGTCTTTGTCTTTTTGTATGTCATTAACCTGACTTTACCTGATGACATTTTGAACTTTCTTTAATCATGTTTGTATATGTTCATTTTTGTAACAACTATAACAGTTGACAAATGAAAATAATTACTACTGCCTGGGTAACCGTAGCCATAGACATTTCCATGTGTATTTGCATTTTCTATAATACTTGAAAAGACATTATTTTGGAGTTTTCCTTAATAAATTCCAAGTTTAAACTATTAGTTTGCAGAGATAGTAGTTCTAGTTATCTTTGCAGGCTTCTGCTGGTAGGTTGAAAATAATACGTAACCATCAGCAAATGCTAGTATACCACATGCTGTGTTCAATATTTTTGGGAATGCATGTAGTATTCTGCTCCATTCAAACTACTTAAGAGTTCCTTAATACAGATACTGCATCAGAACAGTGCCATCACACATCTCAGTTTATGCCTTTGTCAAAAAAAAAAAAATATATATATATATATATATATATATATATATATATATATATATATATATATTTATTATAGGGCATAGGTAGCACCCTATATTATGGTTGAGTAAGCACTTCTATGTTAAACTCGACATTTTGTGCATTAATAACATTAGACCTGTTCAACTGAGTTACATGAAATTTGTTATGCACAGTGGGGCATAGTAGATCTCTTGATTTGCCAAATTATGTTTCAGTCGGACTTACGGTTTTTGCATACCAAAACACTGAAAAATGCACTTTCACCAGTTATGTGGGCAGTTTTTTTGGATTTTGTCCATGGCACTGCAAGGCCGTTGTGTGGTGTGCTGCTTTGTGACTTCCTTATCTGAAAGAGCTTGATTGAAGGAACATGCCACTTTTTGTTTGGTGAAAAAATATTAATCCATTCCAAGGTTATTAAACTTTTAAGTTCCCAAAATTAGTCAATGGGAACATTTATATGGTTATTTTGTGAAAGAAGAATGGGGTTTTGGCCATCTAGTCCCTCCTCACAATCAAAGAATTTGCAGACTCGTGATGAAAGAATCTTTGATCGTGAGAATTCTTTGATCATGACGACGACCATCTTGTTTTCATTTTGCGGTAGGAAAAAAATTAAGTATCTCGGCTCAGGGGTCACTCCTGAAGTAAAACCTGGATGGGTTTTATTCAGGGGCTTTGCTCTATCGAGCCATGGCCATGGATTCTTTCAAAATGGTAAAAAAATAGAGTTATGAACTTTTTTATTCTTTGACCATGTCTCTCTAAAGATCTTTGATCACGAGCCTGAAAATTCTTTGATTGCGAGATTCGTTGACTGCAATCTTTGATCACAAGGGTGTGACTAGATGGCCAGTTGAAAAAATTAATTTTCTTAGCTCAGGGGTGGGTTATTAAATCAAATGAGGCTGGGTTTTTCTCAGGGGATAGCTGTGATTTCATTTACTTTTGTGTAAAAATTGACTTTCACCATTTTTTATTCTTTGATCGTGAGCCTGGAAATTCTTTGGTTGTGAGCCTGCAAATTCTTTCATCACAAGATTCTTTGATCACGAACTTTAATCATGAGGGAGGGACTAGATGGCCAGATTTGGAGGGACCAGTAAGCCCAATTTAAAACTGTTTTAAATTAAAAATCTCAAAAAACATTTGGTCTTTTCACTTGAAATTTGGAGGGTGTTCACAGGATGTCTTGTAGATGTCAACTATGGTGTTTACATGTCGGACAGTACAGTTTTTGCAGAGATATTGTGTAGCACTGCTTACATTTTGCCAACAGTATTTTCCATTGTGTTCAAATTTATATGATAGATATCCTTACGGCCATGGATGTACTTTTCAGTCATTAGATGCCAAAAAGAAGAAGAAGGAAACCACTTTGGTTCTCAAAAAAAGTAGCAGAAAAGGTCATAGCCAAAAGGCTGGCCTTCAGGAAATGTAAGGAAATGCAGCAGGATGAAGATAGGGAGGCATACCAAACTTCCCTAAAGGAAGCAGGGAAGGCAGTAAGGCAGGCAAAGGCACAAACCAAGGAAACACTAGCACAAACAGTAAAAGAAGGTGACAGGACTTTTTATATATACATTAGTGAAAGGAGAAACTCCAGAGGGGGTATTGCTAAGATCAAAGGGGATAAGGGGGCATGTGAGGAGGAGGACCATGTAAAAGCATCTATCCTAAATAGGTACTTCTGCTCAGTATTTACTGAAGAGAAGATAGGGCAGGGCCCACAGCTCAGCACCATGGACACGGGGGGAGGGAGGTGTGCACTAGTCCCTTCACTAATGAAAGGGTCCTACAAGAGCTCAATAAGCTCAAGGTGGACAAGGCAGTGGGACCTGATGGCATAAATCCCAGGGTACTAAAGGAGTTAAGGGTGGAACTAGCAGAGCCATTATCAGAACTGTTTAGTGAGTCTCTGAGCACAGGAGAGGTCCCAGAAGACTGGAGAAGGGCTCATGTGATCCCAATCCACAAGAGTGGTAGCAGGGAGCAGGCAGAGAACTACAGACCGGTCAGTCTTACCTCAGTAGTGGGCAAGATTATGGAGGCACTCCTTAAGGAAAGGATAGTGCAATACCTGGAATACATAGGAGCACAGGATCCAAGACAGCATAGGTTTACAGAAGGAAGGTCCTGTCAAACTAATCTCATAGATTTCTTTGACTGGGTAGCCAGAGTGGTGGACCAAGGGGGATCAGTTGATGTCGCCTACCTTGATTTCAGCAACGCTTCCAATACTGTTCCACATAGAAGACTGATTAATAAGCTGGGTAGGCTTGGGGTGGGTCAGAAGTTGGTCAACTGGGTGGCAAACTGGTTGATCGGCAGAAAACAGAGAGTTGTGGTAAACAGCATACAGTCAGAAGAGATACAAGTCACAAGTGGAGTACCTCAGGGATCAGTCCTGGGGCCAGTCCTTTTCAATATCTTCATCAGTGACTTTGCAGATGGACTGGAGGGGAAGGTTTGTTTGTTTTCAGAAGACACCAAAATCTGCAACAGAGTAGATGATCCAGATGGGGTGGCAGAATGACAAGAGATCTGAATGAACTAGCAAAATGGTCAAAAGAGTGGCAACTGGGGTTTGATGCAAAGAAGTGCAAGATCATGCACATAGGGAAGAGAAACCCTGAAGCCACCTGTAGGCTGAGAGGGGAGTTGCTGGCAGTCACACAGGAAAAAAGAGACTTGGGCATCATCATCACTGATGACCTGAAATCATCCAAGCAGACCACTAAAGCAGTAGATAAGGCTATGGGGATGTTGGGGTGTATTAGTAGGGGTATCTCAAGTCATAAGAGGGAGGTAATAATCCCTTTTTACAAGACACTGGTTAGGCTTCATCTGGAGTACTACATGCAGTACTGGATGCCACACCTTCACAAGGACATTAACCAAATTGAGGCAGTCCAGAGAAGGGCAACCAAAATGGTGCAGGGACTGCATCAGAAAACATATGAGGACAGATTAATGGAGCTCAATATGTATACCCTAGGGAAAAGGAGGGAGAGAGGTGAGGTGATATGATCGAAACATTCAAACACCTTAAGGGCATTAACAAGGTAAAAGAGTCTAACATGTTTCAATATAAGAAAAATAGCAGGACAAGAGGACACAGCATGAGATTAGAGGGAGGCCGATTAAGGGGTAATGTGAGGAAGTTCCTTTTCACAGAAAGGGTGGTGGATGCATGGAATGGCCTACCTCAGGATGTGGTGGTATGAATACAGTGCAGGGCTTCAAATAGGCATTGGAAAGGCAGAAGGGAGCAATACAGATGAGTATGAATAGATAGGCCATTGACAGAGCAGAGCACATTCATAAGGTAGAAAAAGAAATGGGCAGACTGGATGGGCCTTGCAGTTCTTATCTTCCATCAACTTTTATGTTTCTATGTAAATGTAAACAGGTGTGGTTTCTGCAGAAATTTGCAAGTTGGTGGGAGTGTGGGGCCCGAAGGGCCAGTGCTCCCACCACCTTACGTGACTTCTACTTTTATATTCTTTCTCAAAAAGTAAGGAAATCCTATGCAAAAAAACTTTGTTAATGCATGATTTAGGGTTAAAACACAAAATGAAAGGAAAATAAATGTTTAGGGTTGCCCCCCCCCCCGTGGACCTGCCCATCATCCTGAGATTGACAGCTGACGGGGTGTGTCATTGGGATTGTGAGGCATAACTCCCCCCCCCATTCTTCTTTACTGTGGCTTGTCAATATGATTACACATGCAATGGGGTGAGATTTTGTCCTCACAACCCCAATGACACACCTCGTCAGCTGTCAATCTCGGGATAATGGGTAGGTCCACGACGGTGGGAAGGGGGCAACCTTAAAAGTTTCATTTCCTTACTTTTTGTGTTTTAACCCTAAATGATGCATTAACAAATTTTTTTTGCATAGAATATATATATGTATATATATATATATATATATATTTATTTAGGGTTGAGTTTCCCATTTAAGGTTAAATGGTGAAACTTTGCACCTTAATAACTTTGCTACTGTTTAACGGATCTGCCTGAGATTTGTCAGGCATAGGGCATAATCATAGATCTTAGGATCTGCCATTTTTTGTTCCAGTCGGATATACAGCTGCGTAGTTATTAAGCGACATTCCAGGTTGCATTTACGTTTTCTTGCACATTCTTTGCTCGCACCTACAGGTCGCACAGTTTGCACGATCAGTCCAAAAACTGCAGGGAACATGTGGTCAGGAGTCTCGATGTGTGTTTTGAAGATTTCGTGAACAAATTTTGAATGGTTCAAAAGTTATTCAAAAAACAAGTTTCCCATTATAGTCAAAGGGAAAAGTTAACAAAAAGTTTGACAGTGTCGCAAATGCAGTTTTTAATGTCGCAAATTACCCTAGTAGTGTTGCAAATCTGCCATTTTGTTTTCAGTTACTGATCACAGAAATGCTTGGCATTTAAAATTGGGACCATCTAGGGACATAATTTTTTTTGTGTCAAACTAGTCGAGCCCTGCGGGTGCTAGCCATGTCTTTATTTTGGGGTTAAACACCCCAGAAATATGTTTTTCACATTTTTGGAAAAAGTAGCATTGCAAAGTAGTATCCCACTTGTGACACTGTAGCAAATTTTTGCGAAAGGTGTCGCAAATCACGACACTACTTTTCAGCACTATGGTGAAAATGACAGGAATTGTTTGCCACCCTACTGCAAAAGAATAATTTGGTCTTTTGGGCTGAAATTTGGAGGGAAGGCAGCCAGCACCTCACAGATGTCCCTTTTGGTGGTTTGATGAAAAATATTAGATGGCTGCACAGTTATGGCACTCCAAAGTTGATGCTTTTTCCTATAGACTAACATTATGGCATCTGCCGCATGACAGGAATTCTTTGCCACCCTGCTGCCAAATAATGGTTTGGTCTTTTAGGCTGAAATTTAGAGGGAAGAAAACCAACATCCCACAGATGTGCCTTTTGGTGGTTTGGTTCAAAAATATTACAGGGTGGCAATGTTACGGCACTCCAAAGTTCACATTTGTTCCCATAGGATAACATTACGGGGTCTGGCACGCCTTTCGGGGCCCGTATCTCAGAAACGATGCGAGTTATGGACTTTACGTCAGAAAAATTCTTTGCCCCCCATTTGGAGGCTAAGTGCATATCTAGCCAGGAAAGTCATAATTCATACAACATTTTAATTTGTTTTCTATGTTGTTCGGTTCCTGAGATATAAGCAATTTACTATTCCAACTCCTCATTTTCTGTATCCCAAGTGCTCATTTTCTGCTCCGAGGCCCATTATTATGCATAAATTATTTGTACTCACTGTGTTTCTCTATACAGCTGTTGGGGAAAACCTGGGGGTGCGCTTACTTTACTGTCACCCTTATCATTTCCACTTGCGGTTCTGTACTCATTTGCATTTCCATTCCTGCATACGCCACAGTGTGGGTTACCCTTTGTGTTTTTGTTTGCGCTTGCATTTACATTACTTTTGCCATTTGTGTCTACAGTACTGTTTCCTTTGGCATTATTTTTGCTGTTACCAATACCATTTGCATTTGCAATTGCGGTACCATGACCGTGCGCATTACGCTTTGCATTTCTGTATGCGCTTGCATTTGCCTTTCTGTTTCTGTTCCCTTTAGCATTATTGTTGCTGTAACACTTAACATTTGTGTTTACAATAGTGGTACCATGACCGTGCATGTTACCACTTGCATTTCCGTATACACGTGCATCTCCGTTTGTGTCACTGTTCACTTTGGCATCACTTTGCACTTGCGTTTCTATTAACATTTATGTTACCATTTCCATTTGCATCACCATGTGCATAACTGTTAGTGCTTGTGTTTGCACTGCAGTTACTATTCACTATTTATAGTCCTCATTCTCAAAAAGAAGGGAAATTCATGGCAAAGAACTCTGTTTAAATGCATCAGTTTGGGTTGTTCCACAGCGACAAAAGCAAGTAAATTTGATGTTAGGGTTGAAAGCCCCCCTTCCACCCCCCAGCTCTCCCCCCAGCTGGCATCGTGGAGTGCGTTGGGGTTGTCGGTCCTAACTCACACCCCATTCTCCTATACCTCAGCTTATTTACACATGTGGTGGGGAAAGAGTTAGGGCCGACTACCCCAGTGTACACCATGATGCCAGTTGGGGGCGGGTTGGGGTGGAAGGGGCTTTCAACCCCTAACACTGAATTTCCTCACTTTTGTCACTGTGGAACAACCCTAACTGATGCATTAAACAGAGTTTTTTTGCCATGAATATATATATATATATATATATATAGTCTGGGGGGGTCAAAGAACCTTCCTTATCATATTTCATTTCGAGTCAGTCATCAGACTACAGATTGATTATACTATGCAACAGATGTTGGACTATGCCTAGACTGGCCACCTCATGTATTTGTAGTAATTTAGGTTCCAGTCAGAAACAAAAGATCATTAAATTCAGGCATTTTCTCCAAAAGATGAACTGCTAAACAGTTAACAGAATATTTCTGCATTCCTTTTCCAGCTTGCATTTTAAAAACAAGGTAATTAAACTCTAATAATGATTTAGGTGCAGACCACACTTACTGATAAAAAAATTAGTCAACCTTTCATGTTTATGCATACAATTAATATAGTTTTGAACTTTCCAAGTCTCATATGGCTCATTTCAGAAAATTATCTTATTGTGGGTTAAACTTGACCAAGCCCCTAAATGGTTATTCAGCACCTGCTCACAACGAATCTTTGAACGATTTACTGTGCAATGAACTACTTCTCTTTTGTAATCCTTCTACCGTGATGTAGTCTTTTAAAGTCACATTAGGTACCTATTTGCTTTCTCTAGTGAGTATGTTTGACACCACAGGATGTGCTAATTAAAACAACACTTCTGTATATGCTATCTTTGGCAAAGACATCTCATTGCAGGAGAACAATATTGTTATGGCTGGATGTTTTATCAGTTGGTTTGTTATAAATGTTACACAATATTAATTAAGGTTCACTTAATTAGAATTGTGAAGACCCATGGCAACATTTCCAAGTGGTTTGGTGCCCTGCAAGTTACATATGTACCCCCTTTTGTAATATCTCCAACTCCAGGGCAGGCAGCAGAGCTGGGAATTAGCAGAAAATCACCTCTGGGCAGGAGATTTGTGCAGAAAAAGGTAGTAAGGAGAGGGATAGGCCTAAATGGGTAAGGCCATCAAAAAATGGAGGGTGATGAATACCAATGTCCTTCATCTGTGTAACAATCTCCCTGAACTAGTGGCCTTGATGGAAGAGTTATACCTGGATATCATGGCAGTCACAGAAACATGGTATGCTGAGAACCACGAATGGGATGTCAACATACAAGCTACAGGAGGGACAGGGAGAGTAACAGTGGAGGGGGAGTAGCTTTCCATGTAAGGGAAGGGATCAAAGCAATGGAACTAAAGGATAAACAGGGAATAGAGGAGGCACTGTGGGTCACCCTGGAGAAAGGATATGGCACCACAATCCACACGGGGGTTATATACAGACCCCAATCTCAGGGGGAGGCAATGGACAAGGAAATGATAGAAGGCACCTTAGAATGGCAGAGAAATGGACATACTGTTGATGGGAGACCTGAATATGCCAGATGTTAACTGGAGCACCTTTGCTGCAGCCTCATCCAAGAGCAGGGTGGTTCTCTATGTCCTAAATGGGACATGCCTCCAACAGCTAGTAGTGGAACCCACTTGGGAGGGAGAAATCTTAGACCTGGTACTGTCAAATGGGGATGGAAAAAGGATCTTGGATTTAGAATTGGGAAGCCATCTGGGAACAAGGGACCATCAAACAGTGTGGTTCATGATAAACACAGCCTTAGAGTCAAGCCATACAAAAGCAAGAGTATTGGACTTTATGAGGGCTGACTTTGGGAAAATGGGAGAGTGCTTCAGAAAAGCATTAGCAAAGGGGCATGAAGGAGAAGTGGAGGAACAATGGGGAAAAATCAAAACAGCCATCACAGAGGCAACACGTCTTTGTGTGAAGCAAATCAACAAAGCAAAATGAAGGGAAAAAAAGCACTGTGGTTCTCAAAAGAGGTGGCGGGGAAGGTTAAGGAGAAAAAGGTAGCATTCAGGAAGTATAAGGACACACAGAAGGAGCTGGACAGAGAACTGTACCAGATAAAGCAGAAGGAAGTGAGGAAGGCAGTCAGAATAGCAAAGGCCCAAACTGAGGAAAAAATAGCCAACTCAGTTAAGAAGGGGGATAAAACCTTTTATAGCTACATTAGGGAGTGAAGAAAGACTGAGTGAGGGATAGTGAGGCTTAATAAAGGGAATGGAGGGTGAGCATAGGGGGACAGCGAAAAAGCAGGGATACTGAATGAATACTTCTGCTCAGTATTCACAGAAGAAGAGGAGGGGGAGGTACCTAAATCAAAGAATAGAAGCACTCTGGATAGGGAGGTCGATACTAGTCCATGCACAGAAGAAAGGGTTCTGAAAGAACTCTTAAAACTGAAGGTGGACAAAGCAATGGGGCCTGTCAGGATTCATCCTAGAATTCTAAAAGAACTAAGGGTAGAACTAGTGATACCACTGACTACCCTTTTTGACTAATAATGGGAGGATGGTGTGCTACCTGAGGACTGGAGGAGGGTGGATGTGATTCCCCTTCACGAAAGTGGGAGCAGGACAGAGGCAGGAAACTATAGACCTGTTACTTTGACCTCATTGTAGGGAAAATGATGAAATCACTTCTGAAAGAAAGAATTGTTGAATTCCTAGAGGTCAGCGGGGCACAGGACAAAAGGCAACATGGATTCATAGCAGGAAGGTCATGTCAGATGAATCTAATAGATTTCTTTGACTGGGTGACCAAAGTAGTAGACCAGGGAGGGGCTGTGGACATGGCCTACCTAGACTTCAGCAAGGCATTTGACACAGTCCCACACAAAAGATTAATATACAAGTTAGCTTGCCTTGGAGTGGGTCCCAAAGTGGTAGCCTAGGTAAAAAAGTTGCTGGACAACAGGACCCAGAGTTTAATAGTAAACAGAGTTCACTCTGAAGAAAGGGGGTTACTAGCGGGGTACCACAGGGTTCAGTACTGGGACCTGTCCTCTTTAATGTCTTTATAAGTGACATTGCAGAGGGACTGGAAGGAAAAGTATCTCTTTTTGCAGACGTGGTGTGAAATTTGGGTAGCTGTCATAGTTGAGCCTAGGATAGAGAGCAGAGTGCTAGTAATGAATGTCTCCTGTAGTTGATCATGTGGTTTGGGTGAGTGTGGGCAAGAGTTTTTTGATCAGATTGAAGGGCTGGATTTAGATTGTTTATTTTTTTGCAATTGGGATGACAGGGCAATTTCACAAATCAGTGTGAGAGTCAGCAAGAAGAAGCATCTGGATATGGGAGCCTGAGGCCTGACGTAGAGAGAGACAGCAAGAGTGTGACTTTAAGCTCAGATGAAAGGGTTGGCAAGTGAGTGATCTCAACTACTTGATTTTCTGTAACAGAGCCAGGAAGGAGCAGTCAGTAGTTGAACAAATGAAGGGAGTGTGAAGAAGAAAGTGTTTTTTGATTTTTTTTTTAATGTGTAGCTCCTTTTGAGAGTCTAGTGTTGTTTTTGTTGGAAGGTTTTAGAAGCAAGATGGCAGTTAAAATGGAGTTTTAAAATAGAAAAAAGTGTGCTGATTTCTTGTTTTTTGCAGCTGTTGGCTGAGATGGCTGGAACTTTACCCATGGGTTGTGCTGGGATTTAACCACAGGAAAATACCTCAGCTGACCAATCAGGTTACAGGATTTATGGACCCCATTGTCTAACTAAGCAATAATAAATGACCTTGCATGTTTTTTCATAAGATATCATCACATCTGAGGTGCACTGTGAAACCTGAGGTAAAGTCAGGTGCCTTATTCATCGAAGAAGTAATGCTATCCTATTCCATGGAGTTTATTAGTGTGATTATGAACAGGATCCCACAGTAAAGCTAAAAAAATGCAAATAATATTTCAAAAACATTTTTTGTACTGGTTTTAATCTGGTGAAAGAACATTAAAAGATAAAATAGTTAATTTTAAGAGGGAAATAGTGAGAACTAAGTGAAACTTCTTTGAGTGTTTCTGAAGCCAGGTATCACTGTTGGGAGATAGGCAGAGTAATATTCATGTAAGTGGAAAAAAAAAACTGTTGGCAGGAGATAGTTTATATATGTGAGTCCATGGTTCAGTATCCTCCTAGGTAAACAATGATTTCAACCAATCAGATTTCTGTATTTTTTCATCCAGTTCACCGTTTATATTAAAGTCTAGGGCTTCAGCAAGTGTAGGAAGCATATGTGGGGGATCACTGTGTGAAGTACAGCACAACAATGTAGCAATAGGAGAGGGGAATCCGGGAAGAGGAGGAAACCATATCGGACAAACATGCAATATTCACATACAGGCAGACCAATATGAGGAGCACACTATAGGTGTTTTGAACTTTCACTTCATTGGTGAATTCTTTTTTTTTACTTTCTTTCTTTTATCTCCTTACTACCCCGGAGCCCCCTCCTTCCGTCCGCTCATGTCCTCGTCATCCTACCTTGGGGATCTGCCCCTAGAGTGCCCGTCCTCCTCCTCTCGCACATTGGGGTCTGTCCTGCAGGCAGTCTGGGGGACTTAGGGCGGCCTTCATCTAGGGCTGCCGGAGGGGATTTTCCTTTTCTACGTCCCTATCCCTAGGGCGTCGGTCACTGGACGGCGTCTCGAGAGTTGACGTGCTGATGCACGCCAGCGCCCTCATGCGTCAGCGGTGTCCCCTCCCGACTCAAGTAGAGGGAGCCTCCATCCCTCAATTGTCGGTGCTTCCACCTGCTACGAGGTGATGCAGAGCCGCAGGCGTTCATGGTTCCCACCCTGAGGAGAGAGCATCCGTTGGGGCGCTCAATCTCCCTCTCCCCTGCCGACCCGGCAACCCGAGTCCGCTCCAACTCGGGTTGCCGGCGTAGCGCGAGGTGTGGCCTCCAGCGCCTCAACCCTCAGCGCCACCGGGCCGGCTATTAGTGAATTCTTGATGAAGTTCCAAATGTCACACTAAGTGCAGCTTCATGAAATCTGACTCATCTTCAACTCATTTTACTGGCATAATTTCTTTAAACACCCCCTCCAAAGTACTAAACCCTTTCTCCAGATTTGCAATACCCCATCTCAACTGCCTCCCTCCTATGCAGCCACCAAACAAAAATTAATAGTAATCCTCCTCGCCAACCTACTTAGCAACCCATCCTCCCCTCCTCCTCAGCTATAGTATAAAAATGTAATAATGTTTTTTCGATTTTCACTCCCTTCCCTGCCCTTGTAGCTCCTCCTCCTCCTGCTCCTATCCACTCAACAGGCAGCCTACTGGATAAGTAAAAATGCCATTCTTCCCCACAGACCAGCAACCCAATTAACCTTCCTCCCTTAGCTAAGCCCCCCATTTAATAAAAAAAAATGTTGACTGTCTCAAACCTTCTGCACACCACCTCACTGAATAAATGAGAAAGTGCACAAACATACTACTTCAGTAGGAATGAGGGGTCACTTTGCAAACTTGTTTTCCTCACAAAATGACAAATTTGTTTTGTTGAGAACTTTCATAAATTATCAGTGAGGTGAAGAAACTTTGTGACTTTCTCATAAAGTGAAGTGTGGCCACTTTACTCACTTCTTGGGAGCACCTATCAAAATTGGTGAGCTTGAGGGTCGTAGCACTTTAATGCAATGGCATAGTGGAACTCACGATGAATGGTTTGCTGTGGAAAAATAATGACTAGAACATGGAGATGGGGAAAAGAGTCCTTTGGGGTGTGCTACAGGCCTCCAAACAGCTCAGCATAGTAACTCAGTAATGTTAAGAAAATTGTGAGAGCAGCCAGATAAGATACAGCGGTGATTGTTGGGGACTTCAGCCTCCTGGTTATAGATTGGCATCCTAAGAATGCTAACAGGCCAGAGACCAAGCTGGTATTCACGTTTTAGAACATGTGCAACAAGCATCTACATCTGAAGCCACCCTACTCATTGTTCTTGCCAGTGAGTTTGGGGTCACCTCAAGTGTGAAACCCAAAAACCTTTTTCCAGTGCATAAATGAACAAAGAATGGAGAGAGTAAAAGCAGGAGAAACCTCTGACCACTGTTGCTTCAAAAATAGCTGAGATACTGATTAAATACAGTACTTTGCTTTTGTGTTTACCAAAGTGCCCCCCATGATGCTGTTTTGCAGGGCCCATGGCTTCCAGTGTAACCCTGAAGCAGATGGCAGTTATCAAGCTTTCCTTGGTAGTTAACTGCCTGACAAAGATCAAGGATAATATATCCTGTGATTTTTGCAGAGCTAAAGATACAAGATGTACTTGCATTAATCTTTTATGAGTCCTCCCATATGTGTGTGGTGCTGGAAGACTGAGAAGTGGCTGAGGTGATTTCCATCTTCAAACAAACTCTGGCCAAAGCTGGTACAGCTGCAGCTGAGCTGGTGGAGGAGCACAGCACTGTGCACCATATTCAAGATGGCAGCTGGAATTTTTTGTGCATCTGTGATGACTCACTTATACGCACTGAACTCCAATGGCATGGCAGAACAGTCCACTGTGTCCAAGATGGTCACTGGAGTTCTCTGCACATGTGTGAAACATGCAGCCCTAGTTTGTGAATGACTCAGGAAAAGCATGCTCTTCCTGCACCTTACTGGGCTGCAAGTGTATGCTAAATGTGCACATGGAGTCACTTTTAAGTGGGCATCCTGAGGTCTGCAAGAAATACTAAAAGAAACATCCATCACTGGCCATCCAGCCGGTGCAGTAGTAGCACTACCACTTGCAATACCAAAAATCTGGGTTCGGAAGGGAGCCTGGGAGTCAGGGGACTGGCTAGGGGGATGAGGATTTAGCACCCTTTGGATGGATCTTCTCATCCGGGGTGGAGGTTAGGGAAGCATCCAATACTCTAGTGGCCCCTAGTGAAGGCTAGGAGTGACAGCAGCCAGTGCTTGAATATATCGGGGGGGGCATGCGAGATGTTCTGCCATGTGCCACACATCATTGCATGCCACACCCCTTCTGGGTTGCAGTCCAAAAAACTGACAGGCCATGCATTTAGATGACGTCCACTTCAACATGACCCATGCAGCCATCCAAGGCACTTGATCCCTCTGGATCAGTTTCAGGTGTTCAATGGGGAGTATGGGTCTCCCCTCAATGTCCCCACCCTGGGGACAAGCCAGGGTGCACTCTGGAGGGTAGAGGTAAGTCCTGGGAGATGGGTGGGTGGTTGTAAGCCAGACTGATAAAAAACAAACAAAATGTCTGCCACCTGCATGAGCATGATGCAGCATGACACTCTCAGGCCCCACGACGGTGACTATCCTACCCACCAAGGAGTCTCCAACAGAGAGTCACTGACCTGAGGGACCTCACCCTGACCCTGAGGGCCCCACAGTGATGAACATCCTACCCATGTATGAGTCTCCCAATAGAGAGACACTGATGTGAGAGACTTTGCCCTGGACCTGAGGGCCCTTCCCCATGACAAACATCCTACACACAAAGGAATTTCCCAACATAGAGACATTTACTTGGGGGACCCTGCCCTGGCTCTGAGGGCCCCAACATGATGAACATGCTACCCATAAAGGAGTCTCCCAACAGATACTGACCTGAGGGGCTTTGCCCTAGCACTGAGGAACCCCAACATGACTAACATCCTACCCAGGAAGGAGTGTCCCAGAGAGACACTGACCTGAGGGACTTCACTCTGGCCCTCATGACCCCACCAGGACAAACATCCTACCCACCAAGGAGTCTCCCAACAGAGAGACACTGACCTGAGGGACCTCTCCCTGGCCCTGAGGACCCCACCACAATGAACATCTTACCCAAAATGGAGTCTCTCAACAGAGAGAGACACTGACCTGAGTAACTTCCCCTTGTGCCTACGGCCCACCACAGAGAACATCCTACCTACCAAGGAGTCTCTCCCAACAGAGAGACACTGACCTGAGAGACTTCATTCACCCTGGCCTGTATAGGCCCCACCACTTGATGGGTAAGCTGTCAGACAGGGGTGTGCTGGAAAAGTCTGGGATAGGACTGGGTGGTCACTCAGTCAATGGGGGCAACACAGATGACCAGGCATAAAGGGGAATTATCTTTCCTTGCCGGTTATTCTGGCTAAGTGTAGGTTTTGTCCTTAGGCAGACAGAAGGAATGATCTGTTCTCCGCTGCCAGCTGGGGCAGGTTGTATCAGCCTGAAAGAGGTTGTAGGACACACCCCTTTAACAGACTGCCTCAGTCCAAACTTATCTCCAAGGCTGTAGGATACCACAGCTGTAGCAGATGGAGCTGAAAGAGCAAGACTGAAGCCTGGAACACTGTACCATGTCTATGCTTGCCACCATCAGACTCAGGAAATGAAGTACTGACCTTGTGGTTGCTGCATACATGCATTGAAATCTTTCACAGCAAATTAAAAAACAAAACACACACAAGAAATAATGTGAAGCTGGCCAGTGATGTTATGATAGGGGATTTCCGCGACCTGCCATTAACTGCCACCTGGAAACGTCCAGGTGGCAGTGCAGTTTGGCATGTAGAAGAGACAACCATGCATGGACATTTGAGGATGTCTCTGGGGAGAAGGAGCTCATCTTTTTCATCACTGCATGTGTGTGGTATCGGGGAGAATCCAAGGAGGAAAAACTCCTGTGGTCGCAGGATGACGTCCAGTTCCCTGCAGACCTTTCATCGGTCACTGGGCACTTGCCATTCCTGCAAGCAGAGGATATTGGTAAGAAGGTAAGTCCCAGGGAAGATGGGTGACAGGGCTGGGGTAGTGGACAGAAGGGGAAAAATGGAGGTTACCATGGGATAAGAAATAATATGACTACATACTACACAAAGTTGCTGTACAGCTGCATAAATGGAGAGAAAGACATTATGGGCACATCACACTGATTTTAATAAACTGCTTGGGTCAGTGTAGTGGTGTCACTGAACTGCAGAGTAAAAACGGTTAAACTAAAACTCATCCCTTTATTGCTGTGCAAGTTTGTGTTTGATCACTTACAACAACCATTATGTGAAAATCCACAGAGGCTCACAAGTAAGCCAGTTCAAAAGCCAGCATCAATACCTGAACATAGAGACGCACAACTAAAAAAAAACATTTTGCTCTGAGCTCATGAATCCCATTTACACTCTTTTTACAAACCTGGATGGGGGGGGGTAAGAGTGTGTGTGTGTGGGGGAGGGGGGCTTACACAGGTATACAATGCCAGGGGCAAGGTACAATGTGGAACAGCTGAGGCAATGAATACAGGAAGTTTAACACCTGAAGGACAAAGAACAGCAGCATAGTCTTGCAGAAATGTCTGAGGATCCCCACCACAGTGAAGGTTATCCCAGCAAAATAACAGAATGTGTCTCCAACAAACACAGCTGATGGATACCTAAGTGAAAGACACTTGTACTCAAAGTGCAGGGGTGTAAAGCTAAACTGTGCCAATGAACGAGTAGCTTACAGCTTTTCCCAGTAATTTAAAGAAGTAGTGCATGTTATGGTGAAAATGATGTGTCTATTATTTTATTCTATTTTACCTTGACTATTTTCTCCTTTCTTGTACAATGGCCCTGATAGGCGGAATGCCAGTTCGGTTCACAGGAGCACACCTGTGAGAGGGATGAGGGGGAGGGGTAATGGGATGAGGATGGCCCACCTGTAGCAGATGAAGTCCGTTTGTGCAATCACACCCATTTGGGCTGCCTGGCTCACCTCTTTCCCACTGGCTCCTTCCTCTCGTCACCCATCCAGTTGAGCAAATATGGACTTAGAGGCTTGGCCCCACACTCAAGGTTCCCACCTATGAGGGATAAGTCACAAGTTATTGATGAATGGGTGAGAGTCAGGAGTGAGTGAAGGCAGAAAAGCAGTGCCAGGCACCAGAGTTTTTTTTTTTGTTTTGTTCTTTTCTTTTTCACATAGCTTTTATGATCTTGGGGATCAGGGGGCAGGCATGCTGTGGTCCTCCTTTGAAGGATATTAATCCACCCTGTGCACAGGGCTTCATTGAGCCTCCCCCTATGCCACATTTTTCACATTTTTCCCCCGTTATTCTGGGACCCCAGAACACGGTTATGCATGCATTCCTTGACTCTGATGATGGCCACTTCCTCCAACCTGGCCTAATGCCTGGTTTCTTATAGCTTGGCCCTACCACCTAGCCTCCTTCGGTTGGCAGCAGCCAAGATCCAGGGAAACCCATCTCCTTCATTGGGAGAGCAGAGCTGTCTTGTGGCCACTCAGTCTTCACCCTTCCCCTCGCTGACACCTGGCACCCCAGACTTGTTCCCAAACCCGAGTTGCTGGCATCGGAGAAGGTAAGGCATCCAGCGCCTCAGCACTCCATACCATTGGGAGGGATTTTTCTTTTATTCTTTTCTCAATATTTCCCTTTTCTGGTGGTTGGCTAGAAGGAAGGGCTTCAGCTCTCTCACTTGACAGGGCTCCATTCCACCTTTGACCATGCAGCTCTCTGACTCAGCTCCTCTCCCAGGCAGATTCCTCCATGGATTCCCCTCGTGATGGGGCCGGTGGGGAAGGGTTGTCCTCCCCCTGATGAATAATCCAGATAGCTTAGGGTGGCGACATATTCAGGAGAGTGGCCATGGATTAATTAAGCCTGCTAGTGCCCCATTTTCCATTTTCTCTCTCACCCCTATTGCTGGGGCATGCATGTCAGTGTGCACGTGCTATGGAGTCCCACATTACCCTCCCGTTCTTGTCATCTCAGACCTGTATTGCCCCAGGCCTCCACCTGGTGGCAGTCATTCAGTGAAAATGACATCCTACCCTCCCTGGGACAGAAGAGCAGGCCTCCTGATGCTTGATACTCCCCCTTCCTGGCTGATCCTCAATGACCTGCATCCACTCACGAACACAGGTTGCCAGCATGGCAGGAGGTGAGACACATAGAGCCTCTGCCATCCATGCCATTGGGCTGGCTTGTCACCAGAGGTTTCAAGGGTGAGGAAGGGACATTGAGAGAGATTCTCAGATTAGGACCCGGGAGCTAGAAAGAAGTAAAAATGTGGTGCGGGAAAACGCGGTCACATATGGAGTGTTCAGTGAACCACAGAGAAGAGATTCACTGCTTCTTGTGAGGAAGGGTATAATCTGCCTGGTGTTTGTAAATCCCTGGCAGCTGGTCATGGTATCAGCTGTGTTGGTAGTTGTCTGGTCTTCAAGCCAGAGGTAGGTTGCAGCTGTGTCAGCCCCAAAGGTCTGGGGTGAGGAACAAACATACTAACATACTAAAATGCCAGCAGAATAGGCTTAACTGTCTTTTGTGTCTGCTCGTTTAGTCAGCCCCCACCCTGGCAGCTGAACTTTCTGCCCCCTTGCCCTCTCTGGCTTCTCCCTTCCCAGTTCCAGATATTCTCGCTGCACTGGATTTTGCTTCCAGAACCCTTCCCCTGTACCTGTCCCACCCCGTCTTGAACCCCACCGCCATCTCTGCCTCCACTAGCCCCCTGGGCAGCACATTTCATGGCTCCACCACCCTCTCAGTGAAGTAGCACTTCCCCCTTTCTCCCCGGAATCTTCCCCCCTCCAGCTTCCAGCCATGACCTCTAGTTGCCCCCTCCTCCTTCCTTTGAAACACCCTGACTGCTCCTCCTCTATTTGCCCCCTTCATGTACCTGAAGACCTCTATCATGTCCCCCCGGTCCCTTCTGTCTTCCAATGTGTACATATTTAGCTCTTCGAGCCTCTCCCCATAGGTCCTGTCCCCCAAGCCCCAAATAATTTTGGTTGCCCTCCTCTAGACCCTCTCCAGGAGTTTAATGTCCCCCTTTAAGTGTGGCCTCCAAAACCACACACAGTACTCAAGGTGCGGCCTCACCAAGCAGTTATACAGAGGGAGTATCACTTCCCTCCTTCTGGAGGTGATCCCCCTAGTGATGCATCCCAGCATCCTGTTGGCCTAGGCTGCTGCCCTCCTACAAGTCTCCGAGTTGTTCATCTTGACATCCACCACCACCCCCAGGTTCCTCTCAGCCGTCTAGACTTTTATCATTTTCTCCCCGAGGGTGTACACTTGGCCCGGGTTTCTGGCCCCAAGGTGTAGTACCTTGCATTTCCCTGCATTGAACCTCAGCTTCCACTTTCTGGACCATCTTTCCAGAGACTGCAGGTCCCTCTGCAGGGCCCTCCTCCCCTCCTCCCCATCCACCACCGCCCCCAGTTTTGAATCATCTATTCACATATCTGGACTGTGTAGTATGGCATGGACTGCATGTCCATTGACCCATGCTGTGGACCAATGGGCATACAGTCCTACCGTACTGTGTCAGTCGGCGGGCAGTGGGGTGGGAAGTGGGTGGGGAGCTGCCACCCGCCACTGACCGGGGAGGCATCGGGGTGGTGGGGCTCAGTGGGTGAGTGAGGAGAGGATACCACTAGACCATCAGGGTTTGGTTGCTGTGGCATTAATGTTTTACTGATGCCTGCGATCAGGCTGCGAGTGGTCCACTGGACCACCAAGGATATTGGACTTTTAAATTGAAACATATGCCCGTGATTGGGCTGCAAGTGGTCCACTGGACCACCAAGGATATTGAATGTTTACATGGTGTTCATATGTCCGTGATCAGGCACCAGTGCATGTTGCCGCTTGTGCAGGGGACATCGGTCCCTGACGGCTGCAGTCTGGCAGGGTGCCAGGCGCAAGTTGCAGGGGATTGGCACACCTGCATGCAAATGGGGCCATAATGACATGCAAATGGCCCCATTTGTGCCTTGCATGCATTATGGCCCCATTTGCATGTGCACTTTTGAATATCGTGGTTGTTGCGCGTAGCGCAATAGAACTTGTGCTAGCTCATCCCTCTGCTCCACTCTGGCCACTTGCACCATGTGCACTGTGGGTGACAAGGGTTCGATATTCAATGATGCTGTGCTATGGTGTAGCTTCGCTGAATACCACCCCTGTCAACGCCCCAGCTCAGACCAGTTGTGCTGTGTCCAGGCTTGCGCCACAGCCTGGTGCAGTCTGAATATCCAGGCCAAAGTCTTTCTGGAATTTAATGGCATATGGCACAAGTAGTGTTAGGAAAAACATAGAAACTTATATTAGTCCAGAGGCCTGGATTAATCATTTTAGATGAAAAAAAGAATTGAGGAGAAGCCCGTGGGAGTACGAGAGAAAAGGATGAAGATCAAGGAACTACCCTGGTACATGTAGATGAAAGTTGGGATGAGTTTAATATAAGAGAAGTGGTGGCAGCAATTAAGGCCCAAAAGAATAATAAAGCCTCAGGCTTTGATGAAATAGATGCAGAGATGTATCAATCAGATATGGAATGGTGGGCAGAAATATTAACTCCAGTGTTTAACTGTATGGTAAGAGTGGAAAAAATCCCGGCAAGTTGGACGGTAGGTGTAATTGTACCTATATATAACAGGGGCCCTATAAAAGATCTGGGCAACTATAGACCGATCACCTTGTTAAGTATAACCTCCAAAATATTTGCTAGACTTCTGTTGATTAGATTAGAACACTGGGTAGAAGAAAATAATATTGTATCTCTTTTTCAAGCTTGGTTTAGAAAGCAAAGATCAACTCTAGACCCTATTTTTACACTTATTCATATTGTAAATAAATTTGTAAAGAAGGATGGAAGAAAATTATATGTGGCATTTATAGACATTAAAGCGGTGTTCGACAGTGTTAATAGGGAAATTATATGGGAAATTTTGGATGGGAAGAGCATACATAAAAAATTACTCAAAATGATTAAATTACTATATAAAGATAAGGAAGTGGCAATAAGATATAGTAAAGATGGTGCATGTACAGAACCTCTGGAGAGTGAGTATGGTATAAAACAAGGTTGTCTGTTGGCCCCCATGCTTTTTAATATATAGATTGAAGTGGTGAGAGAAGAATTGCAAAAAATCAATACTTTCCCACCCAGAATATCGCAGCTTCCCATAAAAATAATGCTGTATGTGGATGACACAATTGTTATGTCTCAAACACCATTGGGGATAAAAAGAGCTTTAACCTCGGAAGATTGAATTGGAGCTTATCACAGAGAAAACAAAGATTATGGTTTTTGAATGGAGAAATATAAATTTGAGTTTAAAAGCACAAAGGTGGTTAATAGGAGATACACAATTTGAGGAAGTAAATATTTTTTGTTATTTAGAATTATGGTTTTCAAAGAACCTGAGTTGGAAAACACAGGTTCAAAAAATAAAAGAAAACAATACAAGAATGGCACAGGGAATTGTTGGGTTTGCTAATACATTTGCACAGAATTCATATGTTGCACAAGTTAAATGTTTGGCTTGTGGCACTTTTCTAAACCACTATGTGTCACTGTGGGACACTGTAGATGTCCCAAAGGTTATGGGAAGGGTTCAAATAAGGTACTCCTGGGAGGCCTTGTCAACTTAATGTACTATTGTTACTACTGTACAGTATCATACATTGTAAACTTTCTGTGACTGTGTGCTTAGCCTACTGCTCATACTAAGTTTGACCTCAAAACTGTCTGTACCCCTGTTGGAGTTCTATTGTATGTATTGATTTCACTGTCAACACCATGTATTGACGCCCTTTGTAATCTTTTAATTCTCAAAGATAAAGACTATCATGTTAGTGTAGCTGCTTTCCAAAGGTTCTCTGTTTGTGAGGTTCTTTATCTGAATCCCTAAGTTACTGGTCACTATGTCAAGTATTGCAGTGCCCCTATTATATGCTTACACAAGTTGCTCCAGACACTGTATCTGTCATTTAAAGTTATTACAGAAGTAACCAGTGATGATACAACATTTATCTGGATATAATGGGAAATATCACAGGAAATCATAATGGAAATTATTGGGCATTTTCTGTGATATATTTTGTTTTACAGCATCTGGATATTCTTCATCATGTCACAGGCTACTGTTGTAAATATTATTTCTCCATAGCAATTTTTGGAGTAAAGTCCTCCTAGTTTGTTTCACTATATTTTAAAGTTTCCATACGAACATATGAAAATTGCCAACAGCAAAAGGCCATCATGGTCTATCTAGGCTGCTTGTGAATGCAGCCTGCTCCCTATTCAGCAGCTGCCCCACCCCTTCCCCTTACCTCTGTGTAAATCATCTGACCATATCTCATTTTATTGTTGAGTTCTACACACTGATCCAGCAGTTAATAGCAATTGACATTCTGGACATCTGCTCCTCCTCAAAGCCAAGCAGTTAACGATGCTGCCCAGAAAATGTTTACTCTCCCCCATTACAAGCTGAGGAGCTGGGAGATGATTGGACAATAGGAAGATATAATGATAGGCAGAAGGAGGATCCTTGGGTCTCTGCCCACAGAATCATCTACTACAAAGAGCTGGTAAGGTATGTATGTGTATGTGTATGTGTATATGTATGTGTATGTGTACAGTATGTGTATGTATGCATATGTGTGTGTGGGCAGGGGTGACAAACTGGGTGGTAGCATGATCTACTGGACCATATTTAATGAGACTTTGACAAAGAGATGTTTTCCAGATATTTAATACTGCTAAGCCAAATGAATACACTGTAGACTGTATATTTATCTACAGTGTAACAAGTCGTTGGCATTGCAACACATAATCCTTAAGGCTGTCAGTGCTTACTTGCAGTATGCATCATTATGTAGTCTGTCTTCATGGTCTGTTACAACAAATAAATCAGAACTTTTTTTACATGATATACCTGTCTACCATGTCAGTGCTTCTGTCAGCATCATCAGGTGGACAGTTTGTTTCTCTCTCTCAAACTGTTAATTACCGGAGGAATCATGGGTTCAGATTTTCCCTTCAGCAAGGGAAAGTGCATCTGGTTACCAAGGAGGCATAGTATAGATGGAAAACTGTGGTATAAGGAGAAATGTTGTTATCATTGCCAAAACTTGAAGGTCCAGGCCTTCAGTATTTGCAATGGCACGTCGATGCCCATGGAGGAGAATATCTGAAAGAGTATAACAAGAAGACAGACTTTGTGGCTGTCATTCAATAACAAAGACTCTGAGACAAAGATATATAGAATAGTGGTTGGGCAACCATCCACAACAAGGCTGTGTTTCCCTCAAGGGAGCTGATGACATCAGAGACGTCGAGACCGAGCTCGAGAGGTCTCGCTGATGTCATCAACCTCCCGAGAGGGAAACACAGCTTTAGTTGTGGATGGTCACCCATCCACTGTTTTATATAGTAAATGGATGCCTTCTGTTTAGCTTCACGTTATTTTATTTATAAAATTACTTGTGGGTGCTACTCCGTTCCCATGGGTGCTCCTGCTCACTCCTGTTCCTGATGCTGACACTCATGCTCGGTCCCGCTTCTTACTTTCAGTTCTCCACACTGCTTATTTTTAAAATAAAAAAAAAAAATTTCTGAGATGGAGCCATGTATGGCTCTAGTCCATGTCTTGATTCAGAACTTAAAAGTCGGTTACTACACTGCCCAGTGCTCGCTAAGTCACGCCACCATGTTTGTCTTTATTTTGTTCATAGAGCCTAGTCTGAGCCAATCAGGTGGCAGGTCAAAGTTAAAAAGTTGTTGTACTATCGATGTGACATCAGAATGATAGTACAACAGCTTTTTTGACCTTTGAACTCCCTACAAGAAGATTTCAGCAGTTGCTGAAATCCATGCACAACAGAAGGCACCCATATATTATAAATTGATTTTTTTTTAATTCAGCAACTATACCAGCATTAAATTGTTTTTGGTACACTGCATTGATAATTCTTTCTTCTACTTTTATTATCACAGGAAGCGCAACAAAAAGAGATGGACAGACTGAAATAATTCAACCAAAAGAGCAGACAGTGTGGCTGTTATAAAAGAAGTGCAGTGCACAAATGAATTACTGTGTATATGTATAAATGTGGACATTTTGTAACTCTTTATCCACAGTATGCCCACAAGCATTACAGTTTAAAATTAGATGTCTTTTTTGGGGGGTGCGGGGGGCTTGCAGACACTGTTGTATGTATTAATTTTATTTTATTGATATTTCTGTAGTGTTTATGTAGAGCCACAAAAGGATGAAGTGCAATATTCGTGAGTGAAATTTCACACACTGTAGTGAAATGTGCAAAATTCATGGACTGTGAATTGCATGAAATTCATTACATTTCACAGACTTGGCACATCTCTATTCAGAACAAGGAAGCAGCAAGAGAGGAGTGATCTTTGGACACAAATGCATGATTGGGCTATAAATACATGAAGGAAAAAAGCTGGCTGGGCAAGCTGCTGGCTTTTCCACTGGTCCCAGAGATTATGCATTGTAATACCCTCACACACACACTGCCCTCCCTCACCAGACAGTACTATTATAAATACACTCCCTTACCAGAGAGAGAGAAAACAGTCACAGATCTGGACTCCCCAGTGAAAGCACTGTTACACACTGCCCCAACAGAGCATTGCCCACTTCCCAGAGGAAAAGAGTTACAGTAGATAGTATACACACACACAATGCCCCTTTCTCAAAAAGGAGAAACCTGTATCACAAACTGCTCCCTTACCAAGTTCCCTTACTGGTTTACAACAGGAAGGTCCTGTCAAACTAATCTCATAGATTTCTTTGATTGGATAACCAGAGTGGTGGACCAAGGGGGTGCAATTGATGTCACCTACCTTGACTTCAGCAAAGCTTTTGACACTGTTCCACATAGAAGATTGATTAATAAGCTGGGTAGGCTCACAGTGGGTCAAAAGTTGGTCAACTGGGAGGCAAACAGGTTTGCGGACAGAAAACAGAGAGTGGTGGTAAATGGTATACAGTCAAAAGAGATGCAAGTCACAAGTGGAGTACCTCAGAGATCAGTCCTGGAGCCAGTCCTCTTCAATATCTTCATCAGTGACATTGCAGATGGACTGAGGGGCAAGGTCTGTCTGTTTGCAGATGACACTTAGATCTGCAACAGAGTAGCTGATCAAGATGTGGTTGGCAGAATTAGAAGAGATCTGGATAAACTAGCAAAAAGGTCAGAAGAGTGGCAACTGGGGTTTAATGCAAAGAAGTGCAAGATCATGCACATAGGGAAAGAGAAACTATGAAGCCACCGATAGCTTGGGAGGGGAGTTGCTGGCAATCACAAGGAAAGAAAGAGACTTGGGCATCATCATCACAAATGACCTGAAATCATCCAAACAGACCACTAAAGCAGTAGGTAAGGCTGGAGGGGTGTTGGGGTGTATTAGTAGGGGTATCACAAGTCATAAGAGAGAGGTAATAATCCCTCTTTACAAGACACTGCCTAGACCCCATCTGGAGCACTGCATGCAGTACTGAAGGCCGCACCTGCACAAGGACATTAACAAAATGGTAGGCAGTCCAGAGAAGGGCGACCAAAATGGTGCAGGGACTGCATCAGAAAACATATGAGGACAGATTAATGGAGCTCAACATGTATATCCTACAGCAAAGGAGGGAGAGAGTTGATATGATTGAAACATTCAAACATCTTAAGAGCATTAGCAAGGTGAAAGAGTCTAACATGTTTAAATAGAAGAAAAATAGCAGGACAAGAGGACACTGCATGAGATTAGAGGGAGGCTGATTAAGGGGTGTTGTGAGGAAGTTCTTTTTCACAGATAGGGCAGTGGATGCATGGAACGGTCTACCTCAGGAAGTGATGGATATGAATACAGTGCAGGGCTTCAAACAGGCATGGGATAGGCATAATGGAGCAATACAGATGAGAATGAATAAATATGCCATTGACAGAGTACAGGCCTATGGCACATTCATAAGGTAGAAAAAATGGACAGATTGGATGGGCCTTGCAGTTCTTATCTGCCATCAACTTCTATGTTTCTATGTTTCTGTGTTTCTGTGTTACCATTGCCTTTCTTCCCAGAGAGTGTGCCCTGTCACAAACTTCCACTTCCCAGGCCCAACTGTTACAAACTGCCCTCCATCCAACAGACCCAACAGTCACAATCTACCACTTACCAGAGACCCCATTTTCACAAATGACCCTTTACCAGAGACCTCAAAGTCACAAATTACCCTGTAACAGAGACACCACTGTCACAAACATCCTTTTATCAGATGCTCCACTGTCATGAACTTCTTCTTCCCAGCTCTTCTTCCCAGATACCATAACGATACAGACAGTTATTTCACTGAGACCCCACTGTCACAAACTCCTCATTCCTGGAGGCACCACTGTCACTCCCACCCATCTTGACAAGTTCCCAATCCCAGGAACCTTCAGGCAGGTACAGAAGTCACAGATCTTGGCAGTCAGTAGACTTTTTCACATAGCCATGCACAGAGTGGCCCAAAACATCCTTCACAGACAGACAGAACCGAAGTGGGCTTTGAATCTGGACACTAATATCCCTTCCTAATGCACTGTTGCTGGCGTTTCTGCCTGGGCTCATTTCCAGGTTGTACTGCACATCATTCTCCATGTCACAGAAACCAAATGTGTGCATTCCACATCACTGCCGGAAGAGCTCCCATTGATGCAGGTTAGGCTTCAGCCGGCATGGGTGTGGGGTATTTAAAGGTGCAGAACCACTGTTTTTTCTGCCTGGCAGTTTCCCTCGGAAAAAAACAAAACAAAAACAAAGCATTTCCCTCACAAAGACTGTGTTTCTGTCTATTTTTTCAGTGTATTTCATGTGGAAAACGGTCACAGCAAACCTATTCCTATATGGAATGTAATCTTTGTTTTCAACATTTTTAAATATGATTAAGAATTTGAGTGTGCATGAAGTCAGAATGCACACCCTTTATGACACAATGCCCACACTGAGGATAAAATCCACAGTATTTGTGCCACAATACAAACCCAAATGCAGGGCTACTGTCACTGTTGGTAGGACATAAGTGAACAAAAAAGAAGCAAAACATTTGATTATGGTATACAATATTTCCTCTGTAAACATTTAGGTTAAACATTTCTGTTGCTGAATTGTAATTTGAACAGGGTAGAGCAAATGCTGATTCTGTCACTTGTCACTGAAAGCAGTGCTACTTGAGAAAGCTAACAATTTTGTTTTACCTGAATTTGTACAACTTGAGCTAGCTATAGCATAAAACTGCAGACACTGTATAGAAACACACACTGAGAGTACGTACTCTACTACTATAGACAGCAAAGGATGACACTTTAGATTTTATTTAACATTAATTAAATAAAATGAGATTATGGCCTAATTCACAAAATATTACCTTAGCACAAACTGAGTTTGCATGGGGCAACCTGGGTTTTGCCAAAAGGTGGTATTCATAAAGCCCAGTTTGCCCGGGCAAGCTGGATTTGTGCCTCAGCAGTGCAATAAGGAGGGCCACAATGCAAATGAGGGGGAGGGCACCTGCTGAAACTGGAATGATAAATCACACTCTCAGGTTCTTATTGGAACTGCACAGAAGGAAAAGACAACAGACAAGTGGTACTCATGTGATAAATGGAATTTATTACAGATCAGTAATACAGACTTACTACCATTGCAGTGTAATCACTGGGAGAACACCAGTTTTTCCTTACCTAGGTAAATGCAGTCTCTTGTCTATTCTCAGAAAAGGTACGTATTACAAAGGGTCTTATACCCTGATAATAACAATGACAGTGGCTAAGGATGATACATAAAATGTATATAATTGGACAGAAACAGGTGGTCTGAGCAACTGTCCTAACTAGTGTAAAACTTGCATAGCTTGCAGAAGATAACAATACAATGGATCTCTGTAGTACAAGGTCAGTTATAATGGTGTACAAGTACTAAAGATGGCTCTGTTGCCTTACATATGAAAATCCAGTAAAAATAGAGTAAAAGACATTTCTCATGGCTTATATATATATCAGTGAAGCACACAGGAAAGTAGTGGGAAGGAGCTACAAAAGCCATTATTTACAAGCCCGAGGCACAAGTCTTGTAAAGCAATTTGAGTTGTTCGCGATGTTGTCTAAGAGTACGTCGCAGACAGCAAAGTGTTAGTATCCTAAAAAAACAATTAGAAATGCTTGTATAATAACAAAAGCTTTAAAAGTTAATTCTAACCAAGTATAGGATAGAGCAGTGGTTAAATCACTATGGTCAATAACATTATTAAGAGCATCACCAGCTTTAGAAATATTATTGCTAATATAGATAAGATGTGAATCCTTTCTAGCTAAAAGGGATTTCAAAGAATGTGTCAAAGGGTTAATGTGTACGTTAAATATAGACAAATATTGAGACAAGGCAAGCAAGTATTGCAGATCAGTATCAATAATATCTGGTTCAGGGAAAAGAACAGGAGTAATAACTGAGTGACTAATAACAGTTTTATGCTGTGGAGTAAAACAGAAGTTAGGAGCATTAATAGCACAAGTTTTGGCCTTAGGCAAAAGAATTATGATTTGTCGCTATACAATACTGACCACTGGAATTGTAGGTAACTCCTACAGTTGGAACCCTTCATTGCTGTAGACTAATAGGACAAGCAAAGGACTTGTTGGTGAGCCATGATGTGAAGCGATATACTTCCTCCAGGTAGTTTCACGATGCAGCTGTTTTGGCGGTGGGTGCTGAAGATGCAGCTTGCGAAGATTGTTCATTCAGGTTATACAGCAGATCATCACCCAAGGAATAAGACCAGTCAAGATGTTCCAGAGAGCATCCACGGGCAGGTTTAACAATGTGACATACATCATAACAGTACAGGTAATAATATCCCTTCTTGGCACAGCAGTTGGTATGCAGTATGACCCAAGCTTCTAGGATAGTGTGATAAACAAGCAAAGAAGGAAAATCAATTAATTCTTGGTAAATGATCTCATCAAGATGTCCGATGGAATTTGTAGCAGCCAGTATGTCAAAAACAGAAGTTTGTGGATCAAAGCGGGATAGTGACACAGTGAAAGTAATGAACATGTTGTCATGAATGGAACAACATTTAGTAAAGTAACATGATGCTTGGTTTGGATAACATGAAACATACCAAAGATTTCTAGCAGTAGACATAGACATATTGACAGAGTTTGACATACACAATGTAATGCATGCAGTAGATCTGCAGTGAGGACAATACCATTTAGACATTCTCCTATCATGAATAATATCTGGAATGCATCCTGTTTCCAAATCCCTGAAGAGATTGTTAACAGTGGTAATTACACAAGAACCTTAAATGAAGATTAAAAGTTGACAGTCAATATATGGCTTGTCTGCCTCCTTGATATTTTGAAAAATCAATTCATTAATTTTGTTTCTAGTATCGTTGAACCCTTTAGCGATTTTCTGCATGCTATAAACAGTAAAAAGCTCTTCCTTACTTAAACCATCTACACCATGTAACAGTGGTGGTAACACATAATTTTCAATAGCTTGTTGAAAATTAAGTGTTTGTGCTTTAATAGGGTATGCACCTCCCGTGGCAAAACCCCTACAGTGACATATGTTTCTGCCGACAACAGCTCCATGTCGCTGTAGGGGTTTCACCCAGGACAGGGCAACGCTTTCCCCCATCCTGCACCCTCTCCCTGAACCAACTCAAATTCAGAGTTGGTATCTATAGAAGGGGGGGTGCAGAGGGCAGTGACCCCCTTGTGGGGGGTTGAGGGGCAAAGCCCCTCAAAGAAAAAACAGCCACTGCTGTCCACTACTCCCTGCCAGCTGCAAATCGCAGTCGACAGGGAGCCTGGTGCTGCGATGCCAATAGATGAGTTAGTTGTCGACTCAGCATCGTAGTTCTCTTTAACAGCAGCTATATTTGCTCTATTCCAGATAGACATTCCAGAACCAAAAAGGCCAGAATCAGTGCCTGCTGTACCGGTAACATCTGCAGTGTCATGCCTAGTGCATAGTTTACTTTTAGAATTAGGTACAGGTCTAAAAACTCTTAAGTGTTCAGTGGCATGTGGTCCACTAACGGGATCATTTGTGCAAGTTTGGTAAGCAGCTACAATGACTAGAAGCATCATACTGAAAAATTTAGAAGTGTTGGTTGTGTGACAGAGATCAAACTCAGCCATCAATCAATCAAAATCTTTATTTAACCAGGCAGACACCATTGAGCAAGCTGATTTTTGAGGTGGACCTGGGACATACAAATAGGATGATGCAATTTTGGTAGAGAACATCAATACAGGTACAGGTTTTGTATACAGCAATTGGACATAGGCAAAACAAATTCAATTAAAAGGTGCAGATTAAAATACAACATTACTTTGGAAACAAGCAGTGCATACAGCACAGTCAGAATTGCAGATACATACAGGCAGACAGTAGTTATAGAGCAGGCACAAGGAAGGATAATCAGTTTGGCTCATGCTGAGGGACATAGTAGTGAGATAAGTTCAAATCAGGGGGAGGAAGGAAGGATGACATAAAAAAAGACAAAAAAGAGGTTGAGAAGTCACAGGTCATAGAATATGGGATATAAACTATTAAGGGGATCGCTACGGTGAGTGTAGGGGAGTGGTAATGGTAGGCATGGGGATAGTAATAAATGGTGACTAAGACCAGAGAGTGACCTAAGCTCATCAGGAAGCAGAGACAGAGTCAGAGATCTATGCAGAGAGCTCTGTAAGGGTTAGGCATCCCTAGAGTCAGGAGGAGCAAACACAAGATTCTTTAATATGGAGTGAATATAAAGAATTGAAGGCTGCTAGACTAATGGGATAATTCATTTATAGTTTTTTTTGTATCTTGTTCCACAAGAGGGGCAGTACATGGCTAATAGAAGCCCTGCCAAAGAGAGATTTGGCCTTGAAAATCATCAACGAAATGTAAGAGGCACTTTTCAAGGCATACTTACTTACTGGGCAGAATGGTAAACAGTCAGAGATATAATAGGGCAGATTGTTTAAGATAACTTTGTAGGTCCAGATAGCAGCATTTCTCTGGCATCTAAAACTAAGGGATGACCAACCTACCGCTGTGTGCAAGGAGCAATGATGGGTGAAATAGGGAAGGCCCATTATAAACCTTTGAGCTCTATGGTAGAGTGTGTCAAGTTTGGAGAGAGCACCTGAAGGACCCTGGCTGTAGAGAAAGTTAGCATAGTCCAATAAGGAAAGAAAGGTGGTTTGGACTAGCCTTAATTTTGCATCCCTAGGCAGGAGATTTTTTATCCTGAAGAAGAGTCCAAGTCTCATTTTAAGTTTCTTTATCAGCTCTTCTATATGACCAAGGAAGGAGAGTCTAATATCCAACCAAACCCCCAAATATTTAAATTTTGAAACATACTCTAGCTGTTCACCCAGAATAGTGGTGATAGAGGGGAGTAACCTAGCCATGGCCAGATTTGCTGAGTTGGGAAAGGGTGACAAGAACATAGCTTTTGTTTTCTTGGCATTTAGGAGCAACTTCTGGTTTAGGAGCTGGATCTGCAGCAAGTTAAAATCATCCTGGAGATCTGAGCATGCCATTGCAGGGGAAGCTCCTCTAGCATAAAGCACTGTATCATACGCAACGAGGTGTATTTGGGCTTTTTTGATGGTGACATTAATTCTATTGATATAGAGTGCAAAAAGCAGAGGACCCTGGATGAAGCCTTGTGGTACACCCCTCTGAAGGGGTTTCAGCAGTGAAACTTCATCATCCACTTTTGCTTGCTGTGAATGGCCTGAGAAATAGTTACCAAATCATCTACGAGAAAGAGCATCCAGACCGATAGTCTGGAGGGAGAAGAAGATCAGACTATGATCAACAGTATCGAAGGCCTTACTTAGGTCCAGGAATAATGTGCAAACAAAGTTCTTATTGTCCAGTTCATGCTGCCAGTCATTATTTACCTTGGCCAGTGCAGAAATTGTGCTGTGTTGTGCTCTGAACCCTGATTGTAGTGGATTGAGAAGCTTTGATGATTCCAGATGGTTCCTAAGCTGGGTGTTCACATTTTTTTCCAACAACATAGATAGGATAAGGAGAAGGGAAATTGGCCTTTAGTTGTTGAGATTGGAGGTGTCTTCCGACTTAAACAAAGGGATGACGTGCAGTTTTCCAGATAGGAGGAAGGTCACCTTGTGAAAGGGATAAGTCGAACAGGTGTGTAATAGGTGCAGCTAAGACCCAGTAGCCCACCTTTAGGAAATATGGGTCGACAGGGTCAGCACCTGCACTTTTTCTGACATCCAGTTTTAGCAAAAGGGCTTTAACTTCTTTCGGGGATGTAAATTGGAGTGAGAAAGTTGAGCTGGAGAAGGAGGGGCATTGTTTATCCAACCCAAGTTATGTACGAAGGTTACTGGCTGGAGAAGTATCGAAGGGAAGTCCTGCAGTAGCAAAGTGATTATTGAAAGCATCAAGGATTGACAGTTTATCAGTGAGTGTGGTAGTGTCCATCGAAATTCTGGTAGGCAATTCATTCCCGGTAGAGTGGCCTTCTATATCCTTAATTACTCTCCAGAATTTGGAAAGGCAATTAGCAGAAAGATCAAGTTGTAAGCAATAATAGTTAGCCTTTGCTTCTCTGACCTTCTTAGTACAAAGGTTTCTCACCCTTCTGAAAGATATCCAATCATTTGTAAGTTTAGTTTTATGAGCAATTTTCCAAAGCATGTCCCTATTCCACAGGTTGTCATTCAGCTCCTCTGTAAACCACTGCAAGATTTGTTTCTGACCAGGACTTTCACTAGAGGTGCATGCCTATTAAGAGCTCCTAACACGATTTCTTGGAAAATATCATATGCAGAGTCAACTAATTTAGCCAGATAAAAGTCCTGCCAATGCAAAGAATGGCTCAGCTCAGAGATCTAAGCACAGGGATCAAAACTGCATCAACATCTTTTAGTAGAAAATTTAGATGCAGGTGGTGGTGGTGTATGATTTGACCTTACACAAGCAATGAAACAGTGATCACTGATATCTGAGAAACAGACACCAGCATGGGTAAAGAAATAAGGTTTGTTAACTAGGATAATATGCAGCAGAGTGCTGTTGGTAGTGTTTTTCTTGGTTGGACAAGTAGATTCATTGATAAGTTGAGTCCATCCAAACATATTGCAGACTGTTTTTAGAGGAGTTGAGGCACTGGAAAACCTGTCTAAATTAAGGTCACCTAGCAGAATTGACTCTGAGGACCTCTGGCCCAAGACCATACTTAAATGATCCAGAAGCTGTAGCCCCAAAGAAGGGGGGTCTATAACATCCTGACAAACAAAGAGACATGCCAGCTGAGCTCCCAACCTGAAGGATAAGGCTTTTAAACTCATTTTGGATGGATGTAGAGTCAATAACAGAGACAGAGAATTTTTCCTTAATATAGATAGCCACCCTACCACCTTTGGATTGTCTATCAGCTTAGAACAGGGAGTAGGCAGGAAGGTTTACTTCAAGGTTAGTTGCTGCCGTGCAGAGCCACATTTCTTTGACAACCAAATTATCAGTATTAGTGTGGCAAATCTAGGCCTGAATGGAGCTGATTTTTTTTTTTAGCAGGCTGCATGCATTAACGTGCATAAAGCTTAGACCTTTAAGGCTTAGTAAGTAAGCAGGTGATCCAATAGCAGCTGGGTGGCCAGGAGTTGA
Source organism: Neoceratodus forsteri (assembly GCA_016271365.2). Lineage (NCBI taxonomy): Eukaryota > Metazoa > Chordata > Ceratodontiformes > Ceratodontidae > Neoceratodus > Neoceratodus forsteri. Next base: position 1,442,020,593 of record CM057450.1, read on the forward strand.
GTTCAAGATCCCTGAGCACAGCAATAGAAGAAGCAGAAGCTTCCTGGTTAATTCAATGAGGAGCTTCAACATTTTGATTCACACACATTTGCGGGGGACATGATACTGACATGGGGGAACAATAGACTAATGCCTAGTAGGTTAAGAGCTATATGTAGTAAAACCTTACCAGAGATGGACAAGAAGGAGTGTGCAGAATGAAGGGACAGATTTATATCTGCTGGGGTGTATCCTGGTATGGTGCCAAGTCAGACATGAGTACAAGCTCGGAAAGGAGTAATAGGTGGCACAGCTGAGGTATTCAATAGGGAACATAATGTTCATACAGTGCAGTTCCCTAGATGTTTTATTCAAGGATGAATTTGTATAGAGAGAGCATAATGTAAGCAGAGACAGGCACAATAACAGATATAACATCTGCTGTGCTGTGCCTGCACCCATCTTATACCAGTGCCCTATACTAGATAATAGCTGAGGGTCTGTGGTTCTAGTACCTGGAGAAAGGTAAAAGGTCCAAGTCTCTAGAAGGGTATGATGTAATGTGGGTATTCAAGAATAAACTATTAAAAACTTTTGGCGAGAAGAGGGTATAGCTTGGGGTTCACACAGAGGGATCACCTTTAAAGACATCAAATAATTATATGGAGTTGTTTGAAATTAATAACCTATTAGAGGATGGGAGTAAAGACAATATGAGGTGATGGAAATTTGGCATCTATGAATAAGCAGGGAGAGGTGTGGCTAAAAGTGTAATACAGGTTTAAAACAAATTGTGAAAGCTGTAAAAGTCAGCAAGAAAGTGTACAGAGAGAGAGTTAACAGGAGTGGACCAATCACTGATGAAGCTGTAAGATGGCAGCCAATCAAGCACAGACTAGGCAGCAGGGTAGTCAATCGGCATTCAGTGAGGTTCCCCGGTCAGCCATATTCCAATGTGTAGGGTTAGAAATAACTGTAACATGCATAAATTGTACATTGTTAATCAAACCTCCTGGAAGGGAAGTGGCAGTCAAACCACAAGGGAGGACCAGGCTCCTGAGGAGGACATTCAGTCAGTTCTTCTTTAGTGGGTGGGACCACAGAAAGGAACATAGCTTCAGCAGCCATATAGTCGTGAAGACAGAAGGCTTGTGACTCCTCAGAGGTGAGATGTTCACAAAAGGTAGGATCTATTAAGGCAGTTAAGTTATATAGACCAGTATGTCTAGAAGGAACTTGTCGAATAGAGAGTGTACCATTTGGTGCAATCCCTGTGTTGGGCCATCCGTGAAAGATTCCTTTAGATAAACATGCTACAGGAAGTGTGTAACCATTAAAATTAGTTTCCCATTGTATCTGCAAGGTAGATTTGTCTGGAGATACAACAATGGCATTAAGATAGGGATCTGAGCCTTCCTTAACAGAAGTCAAATTGTTTGGAACATCAATGTGAACTGTCTCAGGGCTGGAGATGGGTACATCTCCAGCGGAATGTTCAAGTTTGTCAAACAAATGTGCTATACATTGTCTGTGTCCAGTCAAAAGGGGTTTGTACTGACAGTAAGTCAAAGAAAGTAGCCTAACCAGGATAAGGAGGTGCAAGATAGCAATCTTGCCAGTATATCTGAAAGAAACAGAAAATAACTATTAAGTGAGGGGTACTATTCCACCCTAAGAGGGTTGAGAAAAGTAATTAGTCACCTTTATACAACTTCAGCTGGTTAGCATGGAACCATTTGTCAGTGGTATGTTTTTGACGCTGAACTCTCACCTGATAAACGACAGGCTGAGTTTGTTGACAATGGAATATGGGCCTTCCCATTCACTGGTAAATGAGTGAGCCGGTGGTCTGTACTGGAGAAGCATTGCTTGATCTCCAACTTGCCAGTCAACTTCTTTGGCATGCTTATTAAAATGAACATTTGCTTGTTGTTGAGCTTTGCCCATATGATTTGTAGCAAACAAGTGTGTTTTCATGATGTCATCACAAAGTTTTCCAACATATTTGTCCACAGATACCCTATCTGTGGTAGGGGTGTGGAGGTCAATCAACAGGTGCTCAGGAAATCTCATGGCTCTACCAGTCATAACCTCATATGATGTACACTGAGTAGTTGTTGCAGGAGTGCCCCTGATTGCCATCAGCAGCAGTGGCAAGAAGGACTCCCAATCCTTGGGATTTTCATCGATGAATTTGCATAACATCTGCTTGATTCTTCTATTTGTTGTTTCTACCTGACCTAGGATTGAGGTTGGGATGGGATATGGAATGTCTGATCTACTCCAAGCATTTGGAGTGTCTCCTTCATCAGCTCAGCTGTAAAACTGGTTCCCTGGTCTGAGTCTACCTTAAGGGGTAGGCCCCACCCGGAGAACAATTGATCCACCAGGATCGTGGCAGTTGTCTTTACCATCTTATTCTGAGTAGGGAATGCCTCAACCCACTTGGAAAACAAATCTGTGACAACAAGTGCATACTTGTTGTTCTTACTGGAGTTAGTTAAGGGGCCAATGAAATCAATTTGTATCACATTCCATGGTCCAGATTGCATTTATGGCAATAATTTGCTGTTTCTTTTCACTGAAATAAGGTTGTTCTTGGCACACACTATGCAGTTGTCCACATAGTGCTCCATGTCTTTGGTCATACCAAGCCACCAGATGACAGTTTTGAGTCTCTGGGTGGTGTTTTCTGCCCCCTGGTGTCCACCAGTAGGGGTATCATGAACCATATAAATGAATTTGGTTTGCAAAGATTATGGTACTGCCCACAGTTTGTGATCTGTATCTTCCTATACCAGATCAGTTTCTGATCATGAGATGTTGTATGTTGTCAGAATGTCTTTTGTATGGACTACCAGTAGGTAGTTCCTGTTCAAATCCTTTGTCTAGGTACAGTATTTGAACACATCTTTTTTTTCTGGGTCAGATCTCTGTGCAGCCAAAAGCTCCAGTGGAGGTTCTGGTTGTGGTTTCTGCCTGGTGTTGGCAGCTAAAAAGATTGCTGCTAAAGCTAGTGGTTGAGTCTTTGATCATGTCTCCCCCCCCCTTGAGCACCCACTTTGGCAAGCAAATCCACTCGATCGTTGAATTCATGGTAAGTGCCACTATTACAGTGAACCTTTACCTTGTGAATGTACAGTTTATGAGTAAAGCGTTGGGTCAATGTCTGTATATACACAAACAGATCCCTGCATTTTACAGGTGTGCCATCAGAGGACCTGAAGTTATTTCTCTCCCAGAATGGTAAAAATTCAGTGAGGAATGAGCAGACCAAATTGGAGTCTACAAATATGATGGAATCTCTAGTATCATGGGGCATACCCTGTAAAGCACAGGACACAGTGGCCAGTTTGGCATACTGTGAGGAAATGATAGTACATTTCCTAGCAGTATGCCTAAAATTGCCATTCGGATCTGGTATGAACACACCAAATCCTGCTACCTGATCCCCCTCCACATAGGAGACAGAGCCATCTGTGAAGATGCTATATATGCTTGTATCCTCTAAAACATCAGGTGTAGCTGGTAAGAATGGTCCCGGCTCAGGTATGTCAAGAGGTTGGAGTGCACAGTCCTGTGGATTATCTATATAGAGTAGGCCATGGGCCAAGTTGTATGGCATTTCTGCAGGTAGTACTTTGATGTCCCTAATCTGCAAAAGCAAAGACCAGTGGGTGAGTCTGGTATTGGAGACTGAACCATCTTTTACTTTGTCTGAAAGCAAGAACTTGGTTGGGGTGTGACAGGTATACAAGACAATTGGTGCATACCCAATGATGTACATGAAATATTTGACAGCCCAGTAGGTTGCCAAGACTGTTCTTTCACAGAGACTATACTTTGTCTCTAGTGGGGACAGCATCTGAGAAGTATATGCAATGGGCCCGAAGCACCCTTTGTATTTTTGTGCCAGCACCAGACATGGCTACATCAGATGGCAGTTTCCAAATGAAATGGAAGATTTGGGTTATGATTAATGAGTGCTGGGGCTCAGGCTTGAGCTGTGTTACAGCATCAGTGTGAGTTGGGCCCCTTGTCCAGGGAACATTCTTTTTCAGAAGTTTATACAAGGGAGCGGCCTTCAAGGCAAAGTCAGGGATAAAATCCCTAGAGTAGTTTACCATTCTTAAGAAGCATCTGAGTGTTGCCACGCTAATAGGAAGTGGCAGATCTTGCAAGCCCTGAATCTTTTTAACAGCTGGGCTAATGCCTTGGTCTGTAATGCATAGGCCAAGGAAGATTACCTCCTTCTCACATAGTTGTGCTTGGAGGGATTGCAATTGAGGCCTGCTCTCTTGAGGAGAGATGAAAGTTTGTTTAGAAGGACCAAATGATTTTCTTTTGTGGTGGTTGCTAGAAGCAAGTCATTGATGTCCTGTGGGAGACACTGGGGTGTGGAGAATCCCTACACAGCATCCATCATGTGGGGATTGAAGAGGGAGGTGCTGTTGTGAAAGCCCTGAGGAAACTAAGTCCAGGAGTACTGACGTCCATCAAAGGTGAAGGTGAAGGCAAATTTGTATTGGCTTTCCTGTGCTTCCCTGTGCAAATGGGAGTGACCAAAACCCATTAGAAATGTCAAGTGCTGTAAAACACTTTTTGTCAGGAGTGAACAGCTTGAGTACATCAGGTGCTGATGCTACGGTCAGTATGCAGAAAGGAGTAACCTGATTGGGTTTTCTCTAATCTATTGTAAGGGCAGCACATAAGGTGGGCACCTGAATCATGGCACCATCCAAATGGTGATGCAATATGGGCAAAAGGCAGGGGGCAGGGAGGGTGACCAGATGTGGTGGGGTGGGCAACCCTAGTGACAGGATGTTGCTACATGTACACATGCGTGGTGGGGAGGAGTGAACACGGTGAGCATGGCCTGGGAGGGGGCAGAGGGGATGTAGGGGGTGGTGCTGTGGTCAGCTGCTGAGCTGCACCATGGTGATGGGGGTTAGCCTCCACTTGCAGTGCTAGGGTTACGTGTTCGGGTCTCAGTCGGGGCACTACTGTGCTTTTCTTGTGCCTGGAGCGACAGTTGTATTTTTTTGCTTTTGAACTCCCCCGACATGCACTCCCCCTGGAGTTGAGAATCCTTAAGTGAGGGGCGGAAGGCAGCCCCCCTACAAAAAGCAAGAGTTTTCAGTCCCCAGCACCGCTCTTCCATACACCAAGGATATCAGGGTGGCAAAATTGCTTTCGCCGCCCTGACGTTGCGACAATGTGAGTCTCCATCCGGTGCTCGCCATTATCACATAGAACCATTGTAAGTCTCCAGATCCCATTTAGATTCTTCACAGGCCAAATAGGTGAATTAACAGTGGAAACACAAGCCCTAATCACTCCTTGCTGAAACAGCGATTGGATTGTTTCCCTAAGTGATGGCAAGGCTTCAACAGGAAATGGGTACTGTTTCTGCCTCACAGGATTAGACCCTGTGATTTCAATGGTAGTGTGCATCCTGCCACAGTTTGTTTGTTGGTAACAAACATGGCAAGGTGTTTTTGCAACAAAGGTGCAAACTCTGAAAACAGGCCATGACTTTTGTACAAAGCCATGGCATCATACTCATTGTAGTTATGGGAAATGGCTGCCACCAAATGTGAGTCTGGCATGGTGACAGCATGACATTGTTCTTTGACCTGAATGAGTAGATTGTTGGCTAGATCCACTACACAGCCATGTAATGCTAAGAAATCAATTCCCAGGATGCTGGGGTGATGACATAGAACCATGAGGTCAAAAGCAAAATTAGTCCTGAGGTGGCCTACCACCACAAGTAGAGGAATAGATCAGTAGGTGTGTAGCTGGGTACCATCTACACATTGTGCACTGGTCTTCCAGCCAGTAGACCAGTCAGATGTGACTGGGTCCTTATCATGGAGGACTGACATGGCTGCTCCGGTGTCCAGAAGCATGGTAAGTTGGCAGCCCCCAACCATGGCCTTTACACAAGGCCGTCCATTTGTGCCAACAATCAGGTTACTCACAATATGGACTGGGGCCTGTAATTGTCAATCTGTGAATTCAGAATCAGCACTGTCCTCCTGTTCCTAAAATTGAAGGCCTGCAAGATCTTCCAAAGACTCCTTTATGTCTTGCAATGGGTACAAGTGTACTTGTGACATCACAGACGCAGTGATGGCCTGTATGGGTGGTTCTGCCTTGGTTGTTGTGTCGATCTGGCCAGTAACTGATGCAACCTTTCCTCAGCTGCATGATTTCTTGGCAGCCAAGGCTAGGGCAGCTATAGTTCATTTAGTTGTAGCTCCCCTCTCAGCATGAATTTCCTCCAACTGCTTGTGGAGGGTTTCGTTCTCTTCTCTGATTTGATGATAGCTCGGACCATTCTGGAATCAGTTCTGGATATTTTGTTGGGCATTTAGATTTTTTTCAACTGCCTCTGTTGTCTCTATTGTTCCAGTTGTTTCTGTAGTTCTACCTCCCTGTGTGACTGTTTGTCATCAGAAGGGGCATTATTTTTCTGGTTATTACCCTCCACGGTATAGTGGGTGGGGGCATCAGGAGTAGACTGCACTGCATCTACCTTGTTGGATTTTCCCGAAGAAAGGGCATGGAGGTAAATCCAATAAGCTCACTCCATTTTAGTGAGGATTTCTGTAAACTCATCAGTGTCCAGAAAAATATTGAGCTTGACTTTCTCTCACAAGGCCTGATAAATGTTCTGGACATATAAATCCTTATACTCAGTTTGATCCATGTTAGATTGCTCGTCTGCTAGGGCTTTGCTTGCCTTATACACAAGCCACAACCACTGGGGATAGGCGGCTGGGCATTCTTTTGCACCTTGCTTCACTTTATAGGCCAAGCATGCCCCCACAACTCCAAGGGAATTGGCACATAGGAATGCAGTGGCAATTTGATCAAAGGTGTAATCCTCAGTGCTCCACACTGTCTCTGAGATATTAGCCCAGAGGGTAAGTTCTACTGTCTGTCATAAGACTTGAACCTGGTACTGTGGTTAGAGTGAGATCGTCTCACAAAGGGAGCTCACTTTCTCCAAATGGCAACTGAGATTGTCAGTTGCGCCCATCTGTCTGATACTCTGTGTAATTTGTTGGACAGAATGTGCAACTTGCAGGGGGGTTGGAAGTATGCGCAGTCATACCCAGTTCAACATATTCAATGGATCCACGAAGAGCAGCTTCTGATGCTGCATCAGTGACTGCCCTGTACGTAAGATCCTGATTAACAGTGTCTTTTAGCATTTTATTAATTTGGTCCTGGATGGCCTTCTTTTGGTCCTTCGGGATGGTGATCCTACTGATCGCATCTTTAATCATGTCGCAAATCTTCGACTCGCCTCTAGTGAGAGGGGCAAGTGAAGGTGCCTTACGGAATACAGGCCCTATGCCTGTATCATGGGAGCCACCATCCTGACATTGTACGTGGTGTCTGCAATGTTTGCATGGACATGGGGATGCAGTGTGCGTGTTGACATTGGCGACATCTTGTGAATGGCAAACAGAAGTTGCTACACCACGGGGGTTGGATTTGCTTGTGACATCCGTGCCTCATCATCCAAGTCGTAGTCATCATTGCTGGATGATGTAATCTCAATGGGCATATACTGAAACCCATTCATTGCCTTAACATGGCCAGTAAGAATCTCCTGTTGATGGCACAACTTCACCATCTTTTGTCTACATTTCTTGTGACAGACTTTTGCAGTTCCCTGCTTAATACTTCTCTCAACCTCTCTTTGTAACATTCTATACGTGACACCTAATTAGATGTCCCTAAGCTCCTTACAATTCACAACTCACATGCTTGTCATCCTCTTTTAACTCAACATTCTCATCTCTTGACGCTTCATTCGTATCGCTCAAAATATCATTCAAATGTGCTGTTTCTCATCAAATTTCAACCTTTCGCAATCATCTCTTAACAAACATAGCTCTCGCTCAGTGTCTTGAGCAGTACAGTGCATCAGTCTGGAATTAACATCTCAGAGTGCCTGTGCCTCCTCCACTAGTTTCTGTTCCTTTTTCTTTATCTCTGATGCTTGCAAGTCCATCTCTGTTTTTAGAGGTGCATTTTGCAGTTCAAGGGAGGCACACCTCACTGTGAGACTCTCAACAGCGGTATGTAGAGCCGCAACCAAAAGACCTTTAAGGTTGTACTTTTTGGTTGTTTATTGGGAGTTTAAGTAATGATCAGATCTTAGCAGCAATGGTTTTTCTGCAGATTTTGCATCCAGCACAAAATCTGTCCATCCACCATGGAATGTGAGGTAGTTTGAGACATTGAGTCTCAGTTCTGTGCACAGGTCAGACATAACAAATATGGGGTAGAAAAACAAATAAGCAGTTTGAAAGCTGGTAAAAATGCCTTGGCGCTATCAACCACTTTCTTGCCATTGGTGGGTGAACGGTGATGCCAAGGCAGTACACTGTTGTTTGCAAAGGGAGTGTAAAGGGATCTGGTGTGGGTCTACCACACCTGAGACCAAGACAGTGTGGGTCTGCCACAACCGCTACCACTACAAGCAAAAGTAGGTCCAAAAAGGCAAAAAAAAAAACCAAATAAATGAACTACACTATTCGACATTCAAAATAAATTGAATGTGAATCTTCCTTTGCACATTCCAACCTGCACACGGTCATCAAAATGTAGCTGGAGTGATAAATTACTCTCTCAGGTTCTTGTTGGAACTGCACAGAAGGAAGAGACAACAGACAAGTGGTACTCATGTAATAAATGAAATTTATTACAGATCAGCAATACAAGCTTACTACCATTACAGAATGATCACTGGGAGAACACCAGTTTTCCTTACCTAGGTAAATGCAGTCTGTCATCTATTCTCAGAGAAGCTACATGTTACAAAGGGTCTTATGCCCTGATAATAACTATGGCAATGGCAAAGGAAGATACATACAATGTATATAACTGGACAGAAACAGGTGGTCTGAGCAACTGTCCTAACTAGTGCAAAACTTGCATAGCTTTTAGAAGATAACAATACAATGGACCTCTGTAGTACAAGGTCAGTTGTAGTGGTGTACAAGTAGTAAAGATAGCACTGTTGCCTTACTTATGAAAATCCAGTAAAAATAGAGTAAAAAGCATTTCTCATGGCATATATATATATATATATATCCTGGTGAAGCATAATGAAGCATAATAGAACACAGATCCTGACACCTATGCTCATATGATGTGTCTTTGCCCTAAGGTTACTACATACATCTACAAAAGTTGCTGCCTGTGAGGTGGCGGCACCATCAGGGTACTGGACCATGGATAACACTGCTTATCTCTGCAACCCCATTCACAAAACTTGCAATCCATGCAAAGGCCATTTCAAGGCATCTGTGGAGGTGAGAGGAGGGATGTGCTGCTTGCCAATTGGAAGCTGGAAGGAGGGAACAGGGTGGTGGGTGATTACCTGAGGAGGGGGACACTAGACCACCAAAAAAATACGTCTTTGTTATGGGACAGCGATCAGTGACTGGAGGGGTGGAGGGGCACTAGGCTACCAAGGATATAATTTATTTATTTATACTGGGATGGCAATATTGGGGAGGTGGAGGAACACTAGACTACAAGAAACTGGGGTGTTTTACATTTTGGGGACAACAATCAGTGACTGGATGGGGGAAGGACACTAGACTACCAGGGATATAATTTATTCATATGGGGATGGTGATACTGGGGAGGGGGGAGGAATACTAGACTACAAGGGACTGGGGTGTTTTACACTTTGGGGATAATGATCGATGACCTGGGGGGGCACTACGCTATGGAAAATATTTTCTCATATGGAGTGGGTGATCGAGGTGAGGGGATGGACACTACATTATGGAAATTGTTTTTTAATATTGGGTGGAAGATCAGGGTGGGTGGAGGGCAACTACATTCTGGAAAGGACTCTTTCAGATATCAGGTGGGAGATTGGGCTACGGTGAGTGACACTGCACTTTGGAAAAGTTTTTTTTTGATCAGGTGGAGGATCTGGGATGGGTAAGGTCACTACACTGTGGAAACCTTTTTTTTTTTATAACTGTTGGGTGGACAATCAGGGAAGGGGAAGGTACCACTAGACTACCAGGGACTGAAACTGTGTGGGGCCTGAGTTAGTGGGGTGGTGCAAAATGCCATACTTATGCCATGCAAATGAGCCAATAATGGGCATGCTAATGGCTACTGGAGCCTTGCATGCCCAATGGACTCATATGCATGGCTACTTTTGTGAATTGCACTTTAGTGTGTGAGCATTATTGGTGCTGGGCCATTTTTCTGGCTGGCTGTGGGGGCAATGCTACTGGGCATCCCACTATTTTTCCTGGGTTAGCACTGCCCTTGCCTGCATCTATTCACAGTTGCATAGTGCGGTGCACTATCCTATTGAGAATAACACTTTTTGGCCCCTGTGCAATGCAAGGTACGGCGCAAACCTTTACACTGTTCTTTGCCCTTTTTTGTGAATCCTGCCCCGTATGCTCCAACCCATTTCTTGCCAGTGTTCAGCTTGCCCAATGTGTCAAAACACACATCACAGATGATGTACAGTACTAAGAATATAAAATGAATGCTTCCAGTATGTGCTCCTCCTTTCTCTTAAATCTATTTAAAAAACTACTCATGAGTTGGCAGCAGACAAACCATGATTTTATTTACCTATGTCACAATGTTAATGGCCTATATTCACAGTGGTTATCTATTAAGAAATTTTATTTGTAGTGGAAACAAACTAATTCGGTACACTAGTCACCAATGTATGATAAAAATTACTGTAACTATTTAATAAAAAAGTTAAATCAGCTAGCTGGATAGATAAACAGACAAACACACAGACAAATAAACTTATTGATCTAATGCAATACTATACAATATCGCATTGGATTGTATCAGTGGCAGACAAGCCAGACACAATTTTGTCAAGCAAATGTGATTCAGTCTTTACAACCTTGTTTGCCTCCCACTGAATAACTCTTCAAAAATAACAGTCACATACAACATTTAAAATAATAAAACACTCAAGTGAACTCCACAATATTTTTTTGTAGTCATACAATAAGAGACTAATGTGAGAAGCTGTAATATGTCCAGTTTTCAGCTGTACATGTCCCACCAAAAAATGATATTATTGTTTGTTGCTAAAAAAATATTGTGCCAAGCCAAAACAGAAAATTCAGAACAATACAGTAGTACTTTAGTCAATCTGTGGGAAAAATGCTCAGCTTTCTTGGACAAAGCATGATAGATACACCTTAGTCAAAGAGGATATACTGTTAAATATCAATGCTTTAAAAGACCATAGATATATACAGTAAATACATGAGTATAAGCTGGTTATTTCAAGTGATCCACTAGCATAGAAATTGTCTGTTAGCAAAGTCTCTTTGTTGCAAAGATATTTCCCCTCAGTCATAACTAATTCCCTCTATACATAGCCCTCATTGACATGTTTGCCATTAAAGGCAGTCACTAAAAAATAGTGAAGCACATAGTAAAAACCCAAATTGCTGAAGTCATTATGTAAAAATGAATGTCAGTAAAACTAAATTAGACAGAGAAATCAAATAAATTATAAAGGGCTTATTAACTATATAGGGGGAATGAATTTGCAACTTTTACAATATCTTATTCCAGCTGAGCACATGCCACAAGAAGAGGTTATGTTATTACTGACAATTGCTAAAAAGAACCTCCCCAACAGCTAATAAAAATTCTGCCTAGTTTAATCAAACTGACTCAGGTGCAATATCGGATACCATTTCAGACATCGGGAACAGTTCTCGGAAACAAACAGTATCAGAAAAGTGTTCCCAGTCTGTGAAATCACATCTGAAATCGTAACCGATACCATATCTGATCTTTTGATCTATTTATCTTTCTCTCTCTCTCTCTGTCTGTCTACCTACCTGTCTGTCTGTCCATCTATTTATAACATTTTAGTGTGTCCATTTTTATTTTCTAGATTAAAATATTTTTTCTACAGAAATGTAATTTGTGATGTTTTTCGTAATTCAATTTGCTGGCAAAGCATACAGGAGAAAGTAGTCCATTTAAATTAATGAACCACTATTAAAAGTAAGTATATTGTTTATGTGTGTTTTACATGTTTGGTTCCCATACTCAAAGGCACGACCGAATTGAGTCGGCAGGTAGTTCAGGAGGCACGAAGCATTCGTCTGACACAGGTGCTGTTATGCAATGCCAGATCAGTCAAAAATAAGACAGAAATTAATGCTGATCTTGTGGAAATGGTTGACCTGACTTGCATTACCGAGACCTGGCTGGATGAGAATTCTGGCCCCATTTTGGAGGCTTTAGTTCTGGCTGGGTACTCGGTAATACACCATCCGAGATTGGACCAGTGGGGGAGAGTGGCGGTCTGCTTTAAGACCAAACTCAACCTCACTAGTTTATTGGTTGGGGAGACTCAGTTATTCGAGTGTGCCATTGTAACGGGTGTAGGTTGTCTGATTGTTCTCATCTATCGTCTACCCGGTGACGGGAAACGTTTTCTTCAGGAAGTGGCAGACTTCATCATCGACATGGCATTGGAGTCGCCAAGACTAATGGTTCTTGGTGACTTCAGTGCCTGGGTTGACGATGAACTCTCGCAATTCAGACAACATTTCCTTCAGTTGATGTCTTCTCTGGGCCTGACACAGGTGGTTACCTCTGCTACTCATAGACACGGCCACTCCCTTGACTTAGTCTTCTTCCTAGGGATCGAAACTTCTAATTTGGAGGTGGATCCAGTCAGATGGTCCAATCACTGCACTGTGGGGTTTAGTTTTTATACACCCCCAGTAGGTTTACCCCTATGGAGATGGTCAGGTACCGCCCTTTATGAGATGTAAGTTCTCAGAGCCTAATGGCGGTTCTTGACCTATCATCCTCCTCATTTGCCAGCAATGATCCTGAGACTCTCATGACGGCCTATAATTTGGCTGTCTCAACAGCTTTGGATTCTATTGCCCCTGTCCGTGTTCAGCCTATCTCCCTTCACCCTTGATCTTCCTGGTTTTATGGGACTTTGAGGGAGTTGCAGAGACTAGGTCGAAGGTTGGAGCATTGCTGGCAGAAGTCCACCCTTGATGCTGACCGATTTAGGTTGTTGGAACATTATCAAGTCTACCAATCTGCAATCTCCCATAAGAAGGCAGAATTCCTGTCCAGGGAGATTGCAGTTGCTCAGAATCGACCAGCTCAGCTTTTCCGTACAGTGGACTGACTGTGCAACCTAGCCTTTCTTCAAGTGTGGAGAGCTTTTTCGCAATTAGAGTGCAATTAAATTGCTTGATTCTTTGTAAATAAAGTGGCCGACATCTGGGTGGGACTCCAGCTGGCACAATCTATGGGTGCTGCCATTGATCAGTGTGAGGTTACTGCACCTTGGTGGCCTTGGAGTACCTTTGGCCATCCAGAGTTCATGGATGTCTTGCAGATCATCCAGAGTGTGAGCCCCATATGCTGTAGATTGGATCCTGGACCTACTCCCCTAATTTTGGGAGGTATTGAGGTTATCGGTCCGGTCCTGGCATGGATTGTCTGGTGCTCCTTGGAGTCTGGAGAGTTTCTTAGCTCTCTGAAAGACGCAGTGGTGACACCTCTCTTGAAGAAAGCTTCCCTGGACCTAGACTGCTGTGCCAATTACAGACATGTCTCTAACCTTCCTTTTATAGGGAAGGTTATTGAGAAAGTTGTGGCTGCACCACTGGAAGACCATTTGACCAACCATGACATCTATGAACCACTCCAGTCTGGTTTTCATAAGAGGCAAAGTACTGAAACAGCGCTGGTTTGGGTGCTCAATGATCTCCTGATGGCTAGAGATCAGAAGAACCATTCCATCTTGGTCCTTCTAGATCTTTCTTCATCTTTTGACACCGTTGACCATGAGGTATTGTTGGGTCATCTGAGGTTCATCTGTGAACTGTCGAGAACAGTTCTCAGGTGGTTTTCATCTTTCCTCATAGGCAGAACTCAGAGAGTGGTGTCAGGGGTTTATTCCACTGACCCCACTTCTCTGTCATGTGGAGTCCCTCAGGGTTCAGTCCTCTCACCCATGTTGTTCACACTGTATATGCTGACCCTTGGAGACATTGTAAGAATGTATGGGCTGAGGTTTCACTGCTATGCTGATGATACCCAGCTCTACCTATCTTTTGCACCCAACCAGAATAGAGCTGTATCGGTCTTTAACAACTGTCTGAAAGAAGTCCAAGACTGGATGGATTCCAGTTGGCTAAAGTTGAACCCAGACAAAACTGAGGTGTTGGTTGTGGATCCAGGTCGTTGGATAGTGGGGTTGGGGGAAGGTGCACCCTTGGGTACTTTTCTGGGTGGTGCCTCAATCCCGAGCTCTGAATGGGTGCGTAACTTGGGGGTAATTTTTGATGAAGGGCTGACCTTGCATTCGCAGGTGTTGGCAGTCATCAAAACTTCCTTTTATCATCTTAGGAATATTGCCAGGATTAGGCACCTTGTTCTTTCCCATGACCTTCCAACATTGATCCACACGTTTGTTTCCTCTTGCTTAGATTATTACAATTCCCTTTACTTAGGGCTTTCTGGGGTAGAAATCCGCTGCTTGCAGCTGGTGTAGAACACTGCAGTCCAGCTTTTGACGGGGTCTTTGCGATCTTCTCATATTTCGCTAGTACTGCGTGAACTGCACTGGCTGCCAGTTCAGTGGCGGATCACCTATAAAGTCAGCTTGCTGACTTTTAAAGCCCTACGTGGACTAGGCCTGGACTACCTGAAAGAGCTCTTGACTCCCTACCAGCCCGGTCGATCACTCCGCTCATCTGGTGAGGAGCTGCTAGAGGTTCCAAGGGTATGTTTAAAATCTTCTGGCGCAAGAGCTTTTAAGTTCATTGTGCCTACCCTTTGGAATTCTCTACCCCATCGGATTAGGGAGTGTGCAAATGTGGAGTCATTTAAGCAGACTTTAAAGACCTATCTGTGGCTTCAGGCTTTTGATAATTGAGTTTCCTGTATCTTTTATGATATGTCTATGACTTTATGGTATATGATATGTTTTTAATATGACTGGTGTTTTAAAATGTGAAGTGCCTTGGTTTTAGATAAGGTGCCATAAAAATAAATTTTATTATTATTATTATATATTGTTGCTTGAGAAGCATAATGTTTCTCTATGACAATCCACTTTGCAGTTACCCACTACAAAGTCCTGCAGAAATTCCCTGAGCTGAAGCAAGTAAGTCATTCATCATTCTAGTACTTGGGCAGCAAATGCCAGGTTCAGATGAATTTCTGATTTTTGGTCTAGAGGATATTTTTAGTGCATAATAAGCCAGCTACTCTGACTATTAGTAAGGGGTTGGGGGTGGCACAGCAAAGCTGAGGACAAGCAGCTATATCACAAGCCACAACAAAACAAAGCAAAATCGCACAAAAAAATCATCAATTCCAGCAAAACTTATAAAAGTATTGCAGTGTTTTGTTGGGAACTGAAAATGAAAACCACCACACAAAACAACTAATGTTAGCATTGGAGCTACTACTACTAGTTTTATGCCATGGTTTTCATTTTTGGTTCCGAATAAAACACTACAACCACTTCTATACATTTTGCCAGCATTGATGATATTATAGTACAGTTCTGCCTTGTTTTTTTGCTACCAGTATTACTTGCTCAGATTTAATTCGTTTGATTTCATTGTGCAGCAGCTTGCTTTGATGCTTCCCCCTCATTCAGTTTACGATGCTTTAGCCAACTTGATTTTATGCTTCTACTTTTTTCTTTCCCTTCATTCACTTTTCCTTTTCCCCTTCACCCCTTCCCCCATTTCAGCAGTTCATGAGGCTATATACTTAATGGGTGCTTTAAAATAGCAGCCCATTTGATTTTATGCTCTGTTTTTTTCTGGCCTCCCCCCTACTTCAGTAATTTATGAGGCCATATGTCTATGGACATTTTACAAATACAGTAGCACATTTTGATCTTATGCTCTGTTTTTATCCACCTTCCCTTCTTCTTCCCACATTGAGCAATTAATTACATAACATGCCCAGTGGGCATTTTACATATTGTAGCCTTTCTTCTTTTTTGACTTTTTGAGCCTATTGATTTTTCATATGAAGTTTAGAAATCTAAAGCCTACATAGTGGATTTGCTTTGTCTATAAGACAGTACACTTAATCAATACATATTTACATCAACTAATCATCAGGCATTCTACTAATAGTTGCAGCTTGCACATATTTTCTCACCATCACTTGATTACATGTAGCTATATAAAAATATAATTTTATAGATGTTCTTTTATTTTAAATTATATGTTATTGTGTTTTTTCTACATTTTGTAATTTAGCATGTAGTGACATATTTAGTTTTTGTTATTTTTTCTATTCTTCTGAGTTTTCTTCCCTTCCCTTTCTATTATTTTAGGACCCTCTTATGTCTGTATAACAATTCATAAATAGTTATAGAAGTAAAGGCAGTGCTTTATTGGGAACCAAAATTGAAAACCACAGCACAAAACTACTGATGTTAACCTTGGAATTACGACTACTAATTTTGTGCTGTGGTTTTCATTTTTGGTTCCCAATAAACACTACAATTACTTCTGTAAATTTTCCAGCATTTATGATGTTTTAGCACAGTTCTGCTTTGCTTTGTTGCTACCAATATTACCTCCACAGATGTAATTAATTTGATTTGATTGTGCAGCAGCTTGATTTGATGCTTTTTATTCTCACCCCCTGCATGATCAGTTATTTACAAGGCTATATGCCCAATGGGTGCTTTACGTGTAACTCCCATCTTGATTTTATGCTTCCCCTTTTTTCTTTCCCCTCATTCCCATTCCCGTTCCCTTTTTCCTTCCACTCCCACCCCACTTCATCAGTTCCTAAAACCATGTGCTTAATTGGTGCTTTAAAAATAGCAGCCCATTTTGATTGTATGCTCTGCTTTTTACACCCTCCCCCTACTTTGGTAATTTATGAGGCCACACGCCTATGGACATTTTACAAATTGCCCATTTTGATCTTACACTGCTTTGTTTTTTACCGCCATTTCCTTCCCCTCGTCTTGCCTCTTTCAGTCATTAAAGGGATCATATGCCCAGTGGGTGATTTACATATTGCAGCCTTTTTCCTTTTTTTTTGACTTTTTAAGTCCTCGGATTTTTCATATGGAGTTTAGAAGTCTAAAGCTTACGTAGTGATTTTGCTTTTTCTGAACAATTGTAAAATTACTCAAAATATATTTACATCAAATATTCATTCTACTTATAGTTTCCTCTTACACATATTTTCTCAGCATCACTTTATTAAATATAGCTATATGAAAATATCAGTTTATGTATGATCTTGCATTTTTTATTCATATGTTACTGTGTTTTTTTCTACATGTTGTAATTAGTAAATAGTGACTTATTTAGTTTTTTTTTTCTGTTCTTCTGAGTGTTCTTCCTTCCCTTTCTATTCTTTTAGGGCTTCCTTATGTCTGTTGATAACCAATCAAAAATACTTATATATACATGAGTAAATGCAGTGCTCTACTGATGTTAACATCAAAGTTACTACTAGTTTTGTGTCATGATTTTCATTTTCGGTTCCCAATAAAGCACTGCAATTACTGCTTTATATTTTGCCAGCATTTATGATATTTTAGTGTGGTTCTTCTTTGTGTTGTTGCTACCACTATTATCTGCACGTATTTAATTTAGTTGATTTCATTGTGCATCAGCTCCTTGCTTTGATCCTCCCCCCTCTACAATCAGTTATATATGAGGATATATGCCTAATGGGAGCTTTACATCTAGTAGCCAGCTTGATTTTATGCTTCTACTTTTCTTTTCCCCTCATTCCCTTCCTTCCCTCCACCCCCTACTTCAGAAATTCATGTGGCCATATACTTAATGAGCACTTTACAAACAGCAGCACGTTTTGATTTTATGTTCTTTCAGCCGTAAACCATACACCTCTTTGGCATGGCTATGATAATTAGTTATGCCCAGATGAAAATGATGGGATCCAAAAAACACAATCATTTGAACAAAAACCCATTTATTTCACAACATCGGCATTCATTCAGATAAAGACTTCATGAAAGCACTCAGTACACCATTAAGGGAAAACACATCAAAGGTTCAGTACAAGAGAAATACCTGACAGTAAAAATTAATTTAAACTGTTAAATAGCACAGAACAGCATTTACTGAGACTAGTCACAATCTGTCTAGTAACACAAAGTGGGCATGCGATGATAGACAGAAAACTATGTAAGCAGAATTTTCTTTTTTATTCAGGCTGACAGTGTTTCCTCTCAGAAAAGTGCAGACTTATAATTTCAGGTACAGTCCACAGTCTTAAAACAAATGTGCAAAACTATTATGCACAAAAATTCCAGAAAACCATTTTCTGATAAATGATTAACTAGTTTTAAGTGGAGGGCTGGTGGAAGGTTTACATTATATTGTGACACACTGAACTTGAGGGAACACACACACACACACACACACACACACACACACACACACATACACACACACACTTTCTAATTTGTTTTTACTGTTTTACAAAGGATTAAATAGTGCCTAAACCAAGTAACTAACTCTGACTCAAAACATGAAGTGATAGAGTAGTTACAGAGAGATTATTCATCTGCCATCATTACTCTAATTGCTGTGTGCTACCTGCTAATGAGAACGTGCATGGTGACCAAGCATAAACAAATTAGTGCATCATCGGCTAGCAGATGTGCATTATGGTATTCAATGCCATGGGCAAAAATATCATAATTCCATCTGGTTAAAAATAGCAATCCTGGCAAGGCTATGTGTAAAGTGGCATGTTTAGCATTTTTATGTTTGATATGCATGCAAGAAAATGTTTTTGGTTGAGCACACGGGGATTTGGAAGGTGTGTCACTGTTGGACCCATTACATTCACCATATCAGGGGTTCAGCAGTCTACATCAATGACCACACACTGTGGTCTGATGCAGCTCTCGGCTTTGTGGGCAGAAACTTCTTGTACTACAGCTGGCTGCATGGCACTGAAGGCTGAGGAACTGGATGCCTCACCTTGTGCTGTGCTGGTGACCAAGGTTTGCGAATTACCTTGGGTCATCGGGGAGCTAGTGGGGTGGAGGGGGGAGTGGGATTGAGGATCTGAAAGGTGGCTCTCCACTCCTGGGGTGGTTGTCTGCCCCCCCTGCATAGTTCTGCTTCCATTGGGTGGAGGTCTGATGGAAGTGTAGGTGGGAGGGGATGGTAGTGATTGCCAGGGATGAGGCAGAAAGGGCTGAGCTGGTACCTGGCATGCATGTTCACCACCATGTGCACTTGATTGTCTGCCCAGGTGCTGGGGTCAAGGAAGAAAAAAAGGGGAAACACTGTAAAAAAATAAGAAGAAGAAACTTCTTGTACTTCAAAGGACCAAAGCTGCTCCAGTCAGAGAGGGCTTCGGTCCTTTGATTTGAATGAAGTCACTTCAGCAAACAGCTGAGCAGCTTTCAGCATCAGAAGCCAGTATTTGGATCTGTGACTCTGACATGCACATTAGCATCCATGCTATTGCACATGCACAAAGTAATGGAAATACCTTGCATTCCAACAACAAAGAAAACCATCCATCGGTGTTTGTTGCTGTTGCTCCATAACTGTTCTTCCCCCACTCAACCCTCCATCTTAGCACCCAACACACAACTCCCTGTGCCACAAAAATAACACTGACAACTGGGGGTGCCCAACCCACCAATGCCTTTTCAACTGTATGGCCTGTAATAAACAAAACTATCCATCAATGTCTATTTCTGGCACTCTGTAACTGTTCTCCCCCACCCTACCCTCCTTCTCAGCACCCACCATCCCACACACCCCACAACAATATAACACTGACTCTGGGGGTGCCCAATCCCCCAGTGTCAAAACCTGAAATAAAGAAAACCTTCCATAATTTTTTAAAATTATCCTGCAAAAAAGAAAACAGTCATCAATGTCTGTTTCAGTCACCACCATAACATCAACCCCCCCGCCTCCTATTTTATTTTTTTTAAATACCTGTAAAAAAGAAAACGGTCCATCGATGTATATTGCAGTGCCCTCCCCACCATTTATAACTATGACACTTGGGGTGCCCAATCCCACAGTGTACACTGCTGGTGTAACTGTCATCTTCAACTGACCCTCCCACTCAGCACCTACCACTCCACACCCCCCCTAGACATAACACTGACATTGGGGGTGCCCAATCCCCCAGTGTCAAAACATGAAATAAAGAAAACCTTCCTTCGACATTTCTTTTTTTTTAAGCCTGTAAAAAAGAAAGGTCCGTCGATGTCAATTGCACCATTTGTTTACCCCCCACCTGATGCTCCCACTCAGCACCCACAACCCACTACCCCAGCACTTACTTACCCATCAGGGGTCTAGCACCATCATCTTCTCTAGACCGTAGAAACATCTTCACTCATCAGTGCTGGACCACAAACCAAGGAAATCAAGTATGTGGTTCAATGCATTTCAGTGGGGGTTTGCACTTAGTGGTAAACCTAACAAACCCAAGTAGAACATTCATATTCATTTGGGAGTATTAATCTCCCTTTGATGTACATTGAGAGGACCCAGCTTGAGAGGAACCTTGCTGCAGTTAAACTAGTCTGCAGCTGCTGAGGTGGAAAGCTGGTGTGACAGCCCATTGCAGACAATCTGTAGCTGAGCTATGTACCTAAGAGCATACAATAGGCCCACGGCTGATAGTTATTGATGCACCCCAGTACCTTCCCTGCACTGATTCAATAAATCATTTAAGTAGTCCTGATAGAACTGTACAGCATATCCATTTCAGGAAAGAAACCATATCTCTCTCTCACTAATCTTGGGACATTTTCTTTCACAAGGAACCAGAGAAACTGCACCAGTGTAGGACAAGGCCACTCCCCTGGGATGTGCTTGGATCCAGTGACCAATATGCCTCCCCAGTTTCTGGTGACAGGCAGTTGGAAACATGCAATAGTTCGGGAATAGCTGACCTCAGAAATGATACCACATTAGCCCACTCAAACCCCTTCAGGAACCCAAAAAAACAAATGTTATTCTGTTGAGCCCAGTTATTGATCATCCACTTTCTTAAGATCATATCTGATGGTCCTGTCTCTTTTGTACAGGTGAGATGGAGCTAGTTGATAGAAGTTCTACCATTGCAACCCTCAATTCCGCTGCATCACTCAAGCAGGAGCCCAATGCTGAAATCTCTCTGGAGGCTTACACAGCTGAGAGCTTCAAGCCAAACGTATCTTGTTGGATCTGCATCAGCATGGCTATTCCTTCCAGAAAATCTACTGTCGGCCAGTCTGCTTTCTCATATCGCTTTCCTAAACTGTGGTCTTCCCTTCTCTTTTCAATTCATTCTGCCTGTTCTGTCTTCTCCTTAAAGTCTCTCTTACATGACTAGTCTTCTCCCACCTGCAACTGTCCATGATAGTCTCCCCCACCCAACACACACACACACACAAGCTCACACTAGTTTTGCCCAGGCAATCTGTTTTTGTTATTGTTGTTTAAACTTAGCTTGTTACACTGATTGTACTCAATTTTTAATTATAGACATTAATGTATTTTAGAAAATGGGCAACACAAAAGCTGAATCCTGACTGGCTGAATCCTTCTTGAACCCATACTGTTATTTTTTAACAATGCCAGTGAAAAATGAGTACCACTTTGGGGTGCCCCATTACTTAGGTGATCCTTGGGCCACCTCGAATTTCAAAACACACCTGCAGCCATTTTCCCCATGCTCACTTAGCAAAGACTCAATAGACAGCATCATGCAACACAAACGTTCCCAGTAAACATCAATAGTAAGCTACTATTCTTTTGCTTAAAAAATGCAACTCCAGAACGCAAAATCCTGCCTGGTATTTTTTTCCAAAAATGTTAAGATACTCCTGGCAGATTGTCATAGCAGTACACTTACAAGGCTCGTGTTAGTCACCCGTCCATCAACACTTTTTCACTGCAATGAAACTAAGCAAAAATAACCTTGACAACAACAATAAATGTTGTTCCTTTTTTTTTTCTTCAAAGAATGTAATCACACTCCCTGACAAGTCAAGGCTTGGTTTTACAGTTAGCTGCAGACTCGTGCCACACTTCTAACCACATCTGAAATAAAAACACAAGCACCTGATTCTAAAGATCAGCAGGCTACATTCCCTGGTTCTCACAGAGTGTTGATCAATGGATTTGTGTGTGTGTGAGGTGAAGCAGGAGGACAACCTAATCGGAAACCCACTGTAACACAGTAGCACTGTGTGTATGTGTGTGACCAAGCAGGAGGACAACTGGAAACTAAATAAATAAATAAATAAAGACAATAGCACCCTTCAATTGTGAGTCTAGCACTTCACACTACAGGGACTACTTTACTACAAAGATTACTTTTATTTGTTTATTTATTCTTTACATATACATTTTGATTCTCATTTTTTTTCCAAAAAATGGCACCTTTAGCTCATTTTCTAAGTGCAATAATACCCTCCAATGTGGGCTTTATGGGACATAATGGCCCTTTCAGGGGCTATAAGGCCCTCCGCTTGTGGGGTTGGTCCTCATTATGTCCCTGAGGGGTCCATTATACCCCAATAATGCCCACCCTGATGCATATTATTGCTTTGCTATTTGCTGTATATGATTTTTCCACACCCCTACCCCCAGGACACATCTGAAAATGAGCTGTTAGCAGCTCAGTATGACTTTCCTGGTGAAACATTTTGAAATAAATAGATAAATAAATAAAATGGTAGAGATGTGAGTGAGGAGCATCAGTGCCATACCTATGATTCTGTGATGTAGCTTGCCAGTCAGACAGGTAGGATCAAAAATCAATGCAGCTACAATGCAGCTTTACATTTCAATCATTTATTAGTAGCCAATAAACTTAAAATTAGGATTTCTCGGTTAATCCTATCAAATACGACTTTAATTAACATTCAGAAAAGTATTGAGAGGGTTATTTGCATTTACAGGTTTTCCTTATTACTGTTACTATCTGGTAACATTGAGACTAATCCCAGTCCTGTTTCCTTGGATAATGGGATGTCTGAATTTTCTGCTTTGACTTCCTGCTCCTGGCACAATATACATGGCTTGAGAGTTCTACATCTAAATGTTAGAAGTTTAATTCCTAAACTTGCTGAAGTGGAACATATTACTAACTCTTATCAGCCTGATTTAGTAACCAAATAAGAAGCATGGTTGAAGCCTTCAATCCCAGATGGTTCTTGTAAAATTTCAGGTTATTATATAATATGGGTCGACCATAATAGTAAAAAAGGGAGGTGGGGTTGCTACCTACTTTAGAGATCATTTCCAAACAATCATATTAAGAACTAGTAATGAGACTGTACTCTTGTCTGGTTTCTTTTTTGTCTAATCCTAGGTGGTAGGAAACACATTATTCTTGGTTGTCTGTATAACTTCCCTCAATGTGGCCTACACATTTTAAAATAATTCTTGAAAAACACTGCTCCCTTTATTAGATGTCATGATTTCCTGCTTGTTGGAGATATTAACCTGAATTGGTTACAGAGTAATAGCTTGGGCTTGGAGTCTTTCTTACATTCTTTTAACTACATGGCTAGAAAAAATCTAGAAATTTCATTGGCTGAGAGAAGTCACATGACAGTGCATTAAATAGAGAATAATGGATGGGGATGGGTTTGATATGATAATTTAATGCACACCGAGGTTGTGGGATGCTACATAAACCGAGGCGAAGCCGGTTATCTAACATCCACCACAGTGGTGCGTCAATTCTCATATGAAAACCCTTCCATCTTTTATTTTTATAGTAACAGACCAGCAATTTTTTCCAGCAGTTTGTGAGACTGTTTGGCCCGCCCACATACAGAATGTTGGCCAATGAGGCAGCAGCATAGTTTGACTGGCATGGCTCATGAATGTCATAACAACCAGCTGGTTGTTATGGAAAATATCAACCTGGTCAGTGCATTGAGAGAATTTGCTGACCAGTTATTATCTATAGAATAATATATGGGGTGGTGTGTGTAACAAGAATTGTATACACACCTGAGATGTTGGATGACACATAAATCCCCATGAGCGAAGCTTGAGGGATTTATCTAGGCATCCAACACCGAGGGTGTGTGTAAAATTTGAGTTTACACAACACCCCATATTTTATTTTATATAATTGCTGGGTTTCTCTTTTTCACCACAGCAATTATATGAAATAGCAGACATTTCAGTGCGGCAGTGCTGCTGTTTCATTTTAGCCCAGTCCCCACATTTCTATTTTCTGAGATTTTTTAAATGCTTTTCAATGCTTATTTAGCTCAGTAAATATGCAAAATGTCCAACATTTTTTAAAAATAATTTTCTGTCAAGTCCCATTGGCAGCAGAGTTTCATGAGAGAAGGCAAGCAGTAAGTGGTCAAGAATGGATGACCTCCGACAACTGCATGCACAGAGTAAGGGAAATCCAGTGCATGTTTGTCATTATAAACACTCCTTTATAATGACAAATTACACCACACTTTCCTATGGGGGAAAAAAGAAAGCCAATTATTACATCTCTATAAACGCATGGTCTGATGCAAAATCTCATTTCCCTCTCCCAAAAACCTACTTAGCATCATTTTATAAGTGTAATAAGTCCCTCCAGTGTGTGCATCATTGGATTTTAATGCACTCCCTAGTGTATGTCAGCACGTCATTGGCTTGAGTAAGAGATCAGAGGTGGTTTCATTTTTTGGAGAGATGGTGTTGGCATTGTTGCTATTTGTGGGAATGCATTTTATTGGTGGCTTCAGAAACTTTGAATTCCCAGCTGGAAGTATGGAGGTAGTCAGGTGGGTCTGTGGCATGAGGAAGATATTTAAATTGGACTTGCAGAACAGTTTTGACAGATAGGAAGTGCTTTTAAATGTATTGTGCTGCTTGCTGCCATTTTTTGATTTTGTTATATTTTTGCTTTTTAAAGGAAAAACAAAGAATAACCTCAAAGTGCACAAATGTACTTTTGTACAGTGTAGTTATTACATAGAGAATAAAGTATGGGTCTGGGTGTGTAACGAGAATTTACACACATCCCAGAGGGTTTTGATGCTACATAAACCCCAAGAGAGAAGATCGAGGGGTTTATGCGTAGCATCAGACCCTGAGGGTGTGTGTAAATTCGAGTTTACACATACCCAGACCCATATTCTATTTTATTTAATTGTTGGGTTTTTCTTTTTTTCGCCTCAGTAATTATATAAAATAAAAGAGGCTGTTGTGCACCACAGTCCAATTATGGCATGGCATGCAGTCGGCTTTCACTTTTATTTCAAACTTTTTTTTTTTTTTTTTAAATATTGTGAGGGTGGACGATCCGGTAGCAAATGTGGTACATTTAATCTTATTCAAAACTTTACTTACTGCCGAGTGTCCCTGCAGTTTTTATCCATGCTGGGTTTGCGGTTTGGGAGACAGTGACCGAGAACTGAGGAAGTTCAAGCGGGTGCATGCACAGAGTGGGGGAAACCGTGTATGTGTTTGCTGTTATAAACACTCCTTTATAACGGCAAATTACGTCACAGTTTCCCTATGGGAAAAAGAGGAAGCCATTAATTATACTGTAATTATTAATTTAACAAAAGCTTCTTTTGTCCAGCAATGCCCTGTAAATTCTTTATTTTTTTCTTTCTGTTTCACAGTGCACCGCACCATACTGAGCTGCAGCACCATTCGTGCACAGCTCAGGATAAGCAATTAATTGGACCCTATGAGGGATGTTCTTCTACCACAAGCACAAAACTCCTAATCTCAATAAACACACTAGTCTCTCACAGCATTCCCATACATTGTTTTTATCTGTCCTTAGTATCATTTGAATGCATATCATGCCCATTATGCAGTCACTGTCTTGGCAATTGCAGTAAGCAGTGTCAGTGGCTCAGTAGGTAGCACACTCACCTCTGAGGCTGGGAGATCAGAGGGCTGTTGGTTCAGTTCCCACATCTGGCACTTGGGTTAATATCCCAGTACTGACACTGTAATACAGCATGAGAGGGGTGCTGCACTTCTGAGGTGCCGTCTTTTGGATGAGACATTAAAAACAGAGGTCCCATCTGCCTGAATTGGTGGTAGTTCAGGTGGATGTTAAAGATCACATGGCACGTATCGAAAAGAGTAGAGGAATTTTCCCAGTGCCCTATCCAAATTTCCCCATTCACTAAAAATTCCACCAATAGTTTAATCCGGTTCAAGGTCAGTTGGCATTCATCTGTACCCCCTCCCTCAGGTCATGCCTGAAAATAGGCAGAATTTGTCTAGTGCACTTACCTGGTCAACAAAAACTAAATAAATAAAAAAAATAAACAGTTGCATAGAATACTTACTTTTAGCATCACTGGCCTTTAAAGTGGATGTGGGCATTCAGAGGTGTTTCTTCAGTGAGGTACCATTACGCTCACTGTGTTTGCATGTCTATTGACCTCTCATGCCTGCCTGAAGCTCACTCCCCTTTTACAACCCTGCCATGCATTGCAGAACTCATTTCTGCATGACTGCACATCTCTCAGTAGTCCATTGTGCACGCATTGATTCCAGCATGCAGTGCTCAGCATGTTGAGACCCCAGAGAGACAGCTGTAGAAAAACATTGCAGGAACATGGTGCCCAGCACTTCAGATGTACTGCTCCATCTTGCAAAAGGAAAAACAGTTTAAACAAACAGTGAGTAACAAGACATTTTACTTGACTGGCAGTTTTGTTAATAAGGGGTACCCAATCTGAAAACATGATTGTTTGAAGAAATTCTTTGTTTTCCTTTAAGTAGAGAGTTATTTCTCTTGTGAAGGCTTCAGCTAGAGTGATAGCTGGGGATTTAGAACTGGTGCACAAGTCAGCTGGGGACACTAAAAGTGAATGTGAGCTGGGGCACTGAAAGTGAATGTGAGCTGCAACTTGCTCCAACCAATCACCACCTATTATGTGGATCAATTCAGATTTGGGGGACATAGAGTGAGAAAAAACATAATATTCTCACTCTAGGTCTGACCAACCTGTAAATATGGAAAATATTTGAAAGAATGTATCCTCACAATCATTGCATAACTATATTTATGCAACACCTGTGAGGATATTTTATGTAATATTTTACTGATACTTTTGATCCCTCCAGACCTAGAGTGAGAATATCACAATATTCTCATTCTAGGTCCCATGCACAAAAATATCCTCATAATAGGTCCTGACTGGTCACAACCAGTAGCACTGTGCTATTTTTAGAATCCTGCCATTCACTTGAAAGCTGGCTACCACTCTGCATATTTGAAATCCCAATCCTTTCCCACACACTCAAAAAAATCCTGTATTTTATTGTACCTTTTTGCCATGTAGGCACCTCTGTATTGTTGTATTTTCTCTACTTCCCCCTCCCTGGGTCAAACCTGGAAATGATAGCTCTGGCTCAGTGCACCTTTCCAGATTACCAACATTTTCAATAAATAAATGCTTAGTTGACTCCACACAGTTCAGAGTCTATTTAAGAAAAAAAAGAAAAACAAAATTCAAAATGTAAGATTTTAAACAACTCCTTCCAATACACAATCCCCAAGCAGACCACCTAATCCTCCTTCACTCTTACTGGTCAAGCTCTCACTCTGACCACCGACAGACACTTTGATCAAATCACACCAGCAGCTGTGCTTCATGGCTGGGATATCTGTTCTCTCCCTCTCAGCTCTACCCAGGCTCATGCTGATACACGACAGACACACTAATTCATAGGTGACAGAGCCAGGGGGTTAAGGGGGGGTCACACATCCTCTCACTTTTGTAGATGAGGGGTAAGACATTGAATTGAACAGTGCCTTGGGCTGAGATGTTCTATTCAATTCTGACCCCCCACTATTTGGTACACTCCTCCGCCACCGCACACTATGTGACATCCTCAATTCCTGACTCTAGGATGCACTGATGCACATAATAGTATGTGCGTCAGGCATCATGCATTCAACCACACTGTCATCTGAACTCAGGGCTCACAAAGTTATGACTCAAACTACTGTAAAATAAGAAATACATGTAAGATTAAAAAAAACTGCACTCAGCAACAATTTGTAAGCAAAGTGAAACAAGCAAAAGGTGCTGCATAAATTAAATATGCTATGGCCCCAGTGGAAATATCTCTGATACTTCACCTTGTGAAGTTTGACCTATAACACCACTCATTGTTATGCCAGTGATGATGTCATAAGGTCAAATTGCTCTTGGGGAAAATATCAGAGATATATCCTCTGGGGCCATAGCATACCCTATATATATTATAATGACATGGTAGCACCTGTACAGTTAGGGTTGGGTGGAGTGCTTAATGTTAAACCCAATTTTAGCAGCTCAGTAACTTTGGTAGTATTTGACAGAACAGCACAACATTGTGCATGCACAGTCTGGCTGGTAGAGTCTCAAGGCATAACACATTTCATGATGGCATCTAGTGTTGTTACTGAGATCTGAAACATTGAGTTTTGGAAAAGTGAAGATTTTTTTTTCTTAAACTTAATACACTTTTTTTGTTGATGTCACCTATAGCCAATGTAGAATGGAATTTTTCACAAAACATTCAGGGTAGAAGCAGCCTCTGACTTTCAAAGGATTTGTGAAAAAAATATAAAATGGTTCTGGAGCTATAAGTATTTGACATTTTTTCTGTGTATGCTCAGTAGGGTTTTGGATAATCCTCTGTTACAAATGTTAAATAAACATTGTTCATGGGGGTTTGCCATTGTTGATTTATTAATCATGAGAAAAATATCAATCATAATAGCTGCCATTTTGTTTCATTTTGTTTCCAACTAACAAAAAACATAGAAAATACCTAAGCATGATCTGCCATTAAAAATACACACTTAAACCTAGTTAAACTAAACCTGTTTCGCTAGATTCTGGTGTTTGTTTAAAACAAACAAACAAAAGAGCCAGAAATACTTTTTTTGGCATCCCCCCAATCCAGTGCGCCCTGTTAGTGAGAGGAGCCATTCACCCATGTTCTCTGTATGAGAACAGCTAGACTTTCTTGACATCTACAGTTGCAGATGGAGACAGTCTGCTGGCTTCCTTTCCTGCAGTGAAACAGTGATCTTGAGTTCCTTCTCTCAATTTATTTTGATAATACCCTCCCCCTCCAAGCTGACCCAGCCCTCCCTTGTTCTTTCCTGATAAATCTGACACTTATTAATTTAATAAAAGCAAACTGGGGATCCCACTCCCGGTACCACTTGCCCATCCACTATCATCCAGTTTGCATGCCCACCCCACATGCATAGTTGGTAACACTGGGGTGCCTACCCCCCTGGTCTGCTGTAAAGTATAAGTTGACACTAGGGTGCCTAACCCCAGTGTCATATGAATTAATTTTATTAATTTTTGAAAAAAAATACAGTCTCTCATCTTTTGGTTTAATTTTTTTTACCCTGTAAAAAATATGTTGGTCCTTTGCCAAGCTGACCCCCCAGACCTCATCCACCTGACCCCAACCCCCAATCAGCACCCACCCCTAATTTCCCCCACACACCCTCACTTACTTGAACATGTCCCATGATGAACATCCACTCTCTGAATGAAAACATGTTTTCCTGCTGGAAACAGCAGCTGCAATATGAGAAAATAAGGTAAGTCTAGTTTAATGTGTTTAAATGGGTTTTAAACTTTTACTGCTTACTTTGGTATATTCAATATTTTAACATCAAATTTTCAACATGGCCTTTTTGGGACCTCAGCTCATTAACAAGGTAGGTGACATCTTTTCAAATCTGTCCCAAAAGGTGATTTTGTCATTGCTACAAAAAAATCCACTTTCAGGTAGAATTTGACAAATTTCGTCTACTGAGTTTATGAGGTAGGGTCATAAGAAGGCTATGTTGAAAATTTGGTGTTAAAATAGTGAACATACTGAATTTAGCAGTAAAAGCTTAAAAGCCATTGAAACACATTAAACCATACTTATCTTACAATACAATAAAATGGCCAAGCTAGGAATAAACATTGAAATATTTCAATGTTCACTCATAACTTTGCTGGTTTTCAAGATTTTGACTCCAAACTTTCAACATAGTAATTTTTTTCACACCACCTCATGAACGTGGCATCTGTTGTTTTTTAAATCCTGGATGAGATGTGTTTTCAGACTTGTGATGCAAAATGACTTTTCAGCCATTATTCTATAAATGCCATATGCCATGTTTATAAGTGGGAGTCTTAAAACTATTATTTTGAAAATTTTGGGTCAAAGTTTAAAAAACAAATGAAGAAATTCTGTGTGCAGTTCTAGCCCTTACCACTGCAGGTAGTGCTTTATGATCTCATGCTGGTGAGCTAAGTTCATGGGCAAGCTCAATGAGCCAATTCAGTGGGCTAAGCCTGGGGGGTGATGCTGTCATACGATACCACCTCCCAGCCTTGAAAAGGAAGGTAAGTGATTGCTTGCATGATCCCAAGTACTATATAGTGAAGAAACATCTTCTGATGACATAGGACCCTGCAGCTCTGTACCACTGGGTGCCAGAGGGCCCTGTGCCTTGTTTGAGGGATGCACTTTATCTTGTGCATCTGTAGCTGCAGCTACATGAAAAGGCCTTGCACTTCCATAGTCCAACAGACAGAACTATGAATTCTTGACATCCATTGCTACATGGAAGTGCAGTGCCCACTGAGCCCTGCACTTCTGTAGTCAGAGAAAGAGAGTCCTCCCTTGGTGCAGGATCAGTGGGCCCAGCACATCTGTATTTTTTCACAAAGGTCCTGAAAGGACCTGCAAGAATAAGGATAAAAATACACTATCTTAAAAAGAAAGAACATACTTTGCAAAAAAAACGGCATTACTGCATCAGTTTGGGTATATCTTAATGTCACAAAAGTAAGGAAATGTGGTGGTAGTCCTTCCAACTCTAACTTCCCCCCAACAACAAAATGACAAGACCACACAAGCAATGACTAACAGCCATTATCAGGTATGACAAATAACATACAACTGTTTCCAGAAGATACACATGCAGTAGCACTGTGGAGCCTGTGCTTATGTAGCCACACCTGTGTGAGTGTGCATGTCTTACAGTGTGCATGAGTACATGAGGCTGCAGAATCACTGGCCCAATGGGTGCCTGCATGTCTGTAGCAAGTTGACCCTATGGGGCCCTGCCTGTACAGCCAAAGGTACTCATGCACACTGCATGAGGTACCCCACTAGATGTCATGATCCACAAGTGCATTGTTTTTTGTATGCAGCTATATAACTGAAACACTGCTACCACCTTGAATAATTTCAAGATCCATTGCTGTATAGAAAAAAATATATGTATGTTGCGGGTGATACCTTTTATTGGACTAACAACATTATTTCTGAGACTAGATTTTGAGAGATAATTCTCCCTTCCTCAGGTCAGGCCTTCTTCAGGGAGTACTGTCTCTTGAAATCTAGTCTCAGAAATAATTTTATTAGTCCAATACAAGGTATCATCCGTGACATATATATATATTTTTGGGTTTTTTTTCCTCCACATCATTGACTGGACTAACACGGCTACCACATTTCTTCTTTTTTTCAAGATTCACAGCTGAAACCATGGCACCTATATTTCAACAGTATTTCTGTCTAACCTTTGGCCCCATGGGGGCCTGTCCTTCTGGAGCTAGAAGTCAGTATGTATGTCTTACACCTATAGCTGATGAGGCACACGATCCTCAGGGGCCTACACTTCTATATACAGAAGCACTATTACAATTTTAGTATCATCAATTTTGTGGTGCCTGCTCTTCTGCAGCAAGAGGCCAGTGTGTATGTTTTACACCTGCAGCTGCAGTAGCACAGGCCAGTCAAGTGTATGTATGTCTTACAGTGTACACAAGTACCTAAAGCTGCAGAAACACTCTCCCCTTAAGGACCTGCACTTCTGTAGACAAAAGAGCTTTTGCAATTTGGCCATCATGAATTTGTATCTTTGGGTGCAGGGGCCTGTGCTTCTGCATACAAAAGCAATGTTGTGATTTGGGTAGTGTGGATTTCA
The DNA here is from genome assembly GCA_016271365.2 of Neoceratodus forsteri. Lineage (NCBI taxonomy): Eukaryota > Metazoa > Chordata > Ceratodontiformes > Ceratodontidae > Neoceratodus > Neoceratodus forsteri. Next base: position 1,442,052,591 of record CM057450.1, read on the forward strand.
ATCTGCTTCCACAAGACAGCAGGTATGTCTTGTGATGTAAATGCATACACAGATACAAATCCACAAAGGTAGCTCACAGTGCTATTGCATCTGTGTCATCTGGAAGCAGTTGTATATTGTTTGTCTTACCTGATGATGGCTGAGGTTGCTTGTGTGGTCTTGTCCTGTTGCTGCTTTGGGGGAGTAAGTGTTGAAAACTTTAACACCACATTTCCCTGCTTCTGTGGCATTAAATTGTACCTTAACTGGTGCCTTTATAAATAACACACATATATGTATATATATATATATATATATATATATATATATATATATATAATGTAATAAGCCCTGGCAGGAAGTGCATTAAAGCATTTTAACTTTCTCCCCAGGGGCATAATAGGGCATGAAGCCAAAGACTGAATGCTCTTATGCCCTAGGATATGCATTAATATCCATTTATGCACATCCTGGAGTGGCTTATCACAGTTATAAAACGATTGATTTGCTCCTTGTGTTGCATTTATAATAAAACATTTTAAAAAAAGTTGTGTAGTGCAAATTGTTTATTTTAAAACATCTAATTTTATTCACATTAAATATTTAAAAATGCTAGTTTTCATCAAATACTGCTGCTGTTTGTATCATACAAAGGTACAAAGGTTTAAGGGAGCTAAGGAGACCATACCGTAAGGAATAGCCATAGCTGCTCCCTTCCAATATCCCTTATGTGGTTATGTTACCCTCCTTCATAAAAGGTATCTATCTAGCTCAGTTTTAAACATTTTCTTTGATTTAGAATAGATAAGCAACAAGGGGAGCTCATTCCAAGGGGCCACCACTCTCTGTGTAAAGAAGGCCCTCCTTCTATTAGTATTATACTTTATGTGCCTAAGCTGGAGAGGGTGACCTCTTGTACCTTTATTGTCATTTTTAAATTGAAGGTTTAATTCATTTAATAAATATGCATCTCCCATTATATCATAACACAATAGTAGATCTCCTCTAACCCTTCTTGTTTGAAGGAGCATAAGTTTTAAGTACTCCAAGCGCCTTTCATAGGGGAGATTTTTAATATTATGTATCATTTTTGTGGCCTGCCTTTGAACCCTTTCAATATCATTCACTGCTCCCTTGGTTATAGGTCCCCACACCGGTGCCTCCTAATCCAGGATAGGTCTGACGTATGCCCTATATAGGGGCATAATCACTTCCTTATTTCGACTCCTAAAATTTCTCCTAATGTTGTGTAACACCTGTTTAGCTTTTACAATCTGTCTATTTATATGCGAACAGAAAATCAATTTATGGTCTATAAGAATTCCTAGATCTTTCTCTTCAGTTGAGTTTTGTAGCACCTTACCATTCGTATAGCAATTCTGCATACTATTATGATTCCCCAAATGTATTACACAACACTTGTCCACATTAAATGTCATACCTCTAGATGTTGCCCAGTCATATATATTATTCAGATCAGCCTGTAGGTCTCTAGCTCCTTCTGGGTCTGTTACGATTATAGAAATTTTAGTGTCATCTGTGTACTTACTAATCCAGCCAGAGCTATCCCTATCCATATAGGACATAAAAATTCAGAACAGCACTGGGCCCAAGACCAACCCCTGCTGGACCCCACTAGTGATCTCCGACATATCCAAGTAATATCCATGTAAGCAGACCCTCTAGGTCCTCCCCTCCAGCCAGGCCATGATCCAGCACACTACTCTGTGGTCCACATCTATCTCAGTGAGAGAGAGTGAAGGATCTGATAGTGGGGGACCTTATCAAAAGCCTTTGCGAGATCCAAATAAACACAATCCACATCCTGCCTCCTATCCAGTGCTTCTGAAATCTTCTCATAGAAACAAAGCAGGTTTGTCACACATGACCTCCCCACAACAAAACCTTGCTGTTCTCTAGCCTCCTGACCAGTTCTGTTTAAGTGAGTGTCAATGCTATTCTTTAAAATGGATTCCATGTTTACCAGGGACTGAAGTAAGACTAATGGGTCTATAATTTTAGTTATTAGGCAGTTTAGTTATTAGGCAGCACTGTGTACACCAGCACCCCTCCAACCATCAGTAGTACCAGGAATTTGCTCTCTTGGCCCCACGAACTCTAGAAATGGGGGTTGGGAAACTTAGGAGCAGCAGTTTTACTTGCTGCTAGAGAACCAGGAGCTAGAAGGTAAAACACTGAGCTACAACTTCTGACAATATATTGTTCTTGGCTAATTAGCAACTATGATGGTTGTTGTGGGTGGAGCAGCATTATTTCTTAGTCTTCATCATGCTCTGTGTTCCTGCTCCTCCACCCATGAAGCAGCAAGACAGAAAGTATTTACTGAGTTGCTCTAAACTGTCCCAGCCCCACATACTGTAGAAATAGGGCTGGGGAGCTAGCAGGTTAACTGGGTGGTGCTCCTCATCCCAGCACCACCAGCAGCATTTACACTAGAGTTGCATGCTAACTGACTACTTAACCACTACTACTACTACCAGAAAATGGGCAAAATGCAGCCATAAGTGGGTAGTATTATTTTTCTTCAGTTTCTATGGGCTGCCAAAATTGAACCCTGTAGAGAGCTGCTGGTGCAATAAGCATTGGCATATGCTTTTAGGATCTGGCAGCTCCATTTACAATTCTCTGTTTGGCATGTGGTCCTTTGATGTGGGATCACTTAGTGCTACCTGACAAATGAGAGGTGTGTGGGGATCTGCTTCGCTAAATTTGAAAAATGATTGGGTATGGTAGTTGTTCTTCATGTGGGTTTGGTGTGAGGTGGTTGTAATGAAGTTGTATGCCCAGTGAAAGTGATTCCCTGAAACTATATGCTGTGGTGCTGTGCTTAGTGGGTGAATGAGTAAGAATAGTGCTTTTTAGGGCTGTATGGACAAAGCCCTGCAATCCTCTTGGAAGGACTACTAGAAAAGCACTCCTGCATTCCTTGCAAACCAACAACATGATGAGGTGGCAAAAGTCACCTCCACACCTCTGAACACTGTAACAGTCCACAGGCTCACACTATTTGGCAGTCTGTAAAAACAAACGCCACTGTCCAGACATGCACCCTGGAAGGATCACGACTGCCTCAGCCCCCCTCCTGTCCCTCACAAAGTTTAACCATCACTGCTCACACTCCATTCTCTGTTTGTAGCATGCATCTGTCTCACCTTGGAGTGGCTCAAGCAGTCAGTCATTGACCACATGTTTTCTCACTGGACCCCAGCAGCTTGCCTGGCAGAAATAACTTTTGTGTATTTGAAAGGAGCTGGCTTCACTTACATATTTTAATTCTGATGCTATGCAATACTTTCAGCCTTTCTTCCTCCACTGCACAAGAGATGCCCTCTGTACAGGTTTCTTACAGAGCCTCAGATATAGCACAACTGAATCAGCTCCCCTCCTGTCCCTCACAAAGTTTTGCTACTGCTGCTCCCTTGTCCCCCCCACACATGTACATAGCAACAATGTAAACATTTCCTCTGCCCACTTTTGCATTCCGCCATGCCACTCCTGATTGCAATGTCATGCTCTCATTTGGTGTCTACTTAGCCAACTGTATCACCGACAGTAAAGCACTTCTCACAACACAAAAGAAAACATCCAGAAAACTCCTGCTCTGCAATGACAAGTTACTCAACGATGATGGTGGGAAGGGGTATGGGTCTTCAGCTTCTTTTAAAGTGAGGCACCTCTTGTAAATGCCGAAAGCTGAGTAATAGTACTGTACTATTCATTGTCCTGCAAACTGAAACTGCATGCATTCTTCTAAAATTAAACAGATGAGTTAAATACCCATCTGACACTCTCTCTCTGAATTGACAGTGGGAAACATGGTTCTTTGCCACCACTGGTCTGAGAAGTGTGTGGATTTGTTGCACCTTGGTATTGCTGAAGAAGATCTAGAAACAAACAGATATCAGCTCAGTAGGTCGTTCCTGGTTTACTATTTATTTTTGTCAGTTCTAGCTATACAGTAGTATCTGTTTCTTTCTTATCACCCCATCACTCTAGTCAGTGAGCAATTCAAAAAGTTAAAAATGCAAAATACAAAAGGATTCAGATCAAGTAAAAAAATAAATAGTAATAATAATATTTAAATTGACTTCAAAATGAGCCCATTGGAGTTTTTTCTTATACCCACTCTTTGCTCGATACATTACCAGGCACCCACTGCATCCCGTTTATACATTCTGATGGTTAAAATTGTGCTACGATACTTACAAAACCATATTCCTGTTGTCAGTTGAGAGAGCTTAAAATGGGTGTGCATAACTCATCTGGTTTATCCTGTCAGAATGCATGCAATTTTATTTGGGGAGGGGGACAATAAGTAGAACTTTTACTCAGCTGTACTTAAAAAAAAAAGTGTGATTGTACTAGTGTGCCTCTCTCAGGGGGAGGGGGCTCCAGTTGTTCTCTCCCACTCCTGGCCATGCCCTTGCTCTTTCTCCAGTCAGTTTCCCAGTTCCTCCCAGTGACATTACCAATATGCACTTGATACAGTAAATTATATAATGGCAAGAAAGAGTCCTGGCTTCTGATTGGTCAGTTGTCTGTCACAGCAAGGATGTTATCCTGGCATAACGTCCCTGCTGATTGTTTGTTGGGTTAGGATCATTTGGATGATGATTTCCTCTTTCTCATAAGAAACAAAAATATTTTTATGGACTAACAAAAACATTTTTTTAAATTATTTATTATAAAACAACAAGCCGTTGCATAATAGGAATAATGCCCTCCAGGGTGAGTGTTATGCTGGGATAACATCCCTTCTCTGATGCTGGATGCCCTCGACTGGTGGCCTTGTGCCCAACCACCCGAAGTAGGATGTTATCCCAGCATAACACCCACCCTGTTAGGCATTATTCCTTTAATAAATCACACTCCAGAAAGACATCAAATTGCAGTGCTTTAATGCTCGTTTTAAAGGAACTGGGTAAACAGACATCAAACCACACTCCAACGAGCATTAAAAAGCACTGCAATGTGATGCCTTTGTGTAGTGTGATTTTTGTTACTGTCGAGTGCAGGCTTCCTTAGCTTTTGTTTCTGCCGTAGAATATAACTCCTGCAACAGCTCTGCACCAAGTTATTCATAGTCACGATCTGTTGGGACTCCTCCTTCTGTAAAACCCTTTATTCGCCACTCCATCCGCCCACCCACTTTACCCAAAGCATTTTCAAGAGAATCTTCAAAAAGCTTTGAGCATAACCAATGGGATCACTGGCAGCTTGATTTTTCACTCTTCATGAATGAAACACACTGTCTTCTATTTTTATTTTTTAGTGTCTATTTATATATTTATTTTTTTCTAGTTCTGTCCCCACTTTGCCCCTGTTGACACCAAGTGGCACCCACCTCCTTACCACATCCTCAACTCTTGTCACTCATGTTATTACAAAAATATATATGATCATGGCCGGTGGGAGATAACTTATTGTTTTACTGATTGGTCCTCTATTGGAGCTACTTGGGTCTTTCTTCTATGAGAGGAATGTGATGTAATATGGACATCATCTAAAACACCACTGACCAATCAGGTGTTACTATAGGATTATGTCAGCATTCATTCACATACCTGTCCTAGAGCAGTAATGCAAATTCTCTCATGGGCCTTGAGCCAACTTTCCCTATTGTAATTATTTGGGTGCCAAGAGGATGGGGGGGGGGGCTAAGTGCTATTGTGTGTCTTGGGTTGTGTGGCAATATCTCAAGGGATCTGGAAAGGAGAACAATTACAGTATATACTGGTCTATAAGTGGAGAGTCACATTTTTTAGTGCTAGAAATGGGTACTAAAGAATTGGGCCTTGACTTAAATGTGAGGTTGACATTTTTGGTGGGTAACTTATCTGCTATATTAGGCTCCTGATCGACTTATCTGCTGTTTTTTTTTTGTTTGTTTATTACAAAAAAAAACTGCACTGGTAATTTTTCTGGATTCAGTAACAGCAATGGATCTAATAACAAAAAACACTCTTCCACTCAGCTGCAGAATATAATATTAAGACCCCCTCCCACACCACCAAATGAATAGCAGCCATTTACCCACCCACTCTTATAGCACCTAGCTCCCTCTACCCACCAAGGTGTCTCTCTAATCAGTAATGGTACTGGTATTTAGCATTATTTAAAAAGAAAATGTAACTGCTCCCCTCCCCAGGTAAGTGCTGCACTATTTTAATAAGTTTAATAAGTGTGGCATACAACCCTCACCCTGTCTCATCCTACTGGTAATTGAACCCCCCCACAATCAACACACCCACTGGCACCCAGCCACCCTCCTCCCTTTCCCTCATCCCCCCATCCTCCACACTTGGAATCAAGGAAAACAGTCCCACATAGCTGTGATCATCTTCTCTCAACATGAATGCTTGTTCTTGTTTTGGAAAGTGCCAGCACCCTTCATGAAGGGTGAAATTTGTTATTGTACCTAATATTCAGCAGTGAAATTTTACCTAGCAACATCTCCATTGCTTCCTGTAGTTACCAAATGCAACAGCTCAAAATGTCTCTAAAATTCCATTTGGGAGTTATTGTCTTATTGCCCTCTTTAACTTATAAGACTGCAATATGCAGGCATGAATGAAAGCACGCATTTATGTACATACTCACTGGAGTAAGTGTTAATCTCAGTATACTGAGACATTATCAACCAACCAATAGAGTTTCTGTCTTTCACCCCATCCCTCTTCCACTCTGATTTTCTTTAGCTGGCAAACAATTGTCTTGCAAAATATTAACATTTTAGTGAACATATTTATTTAATATGTATGTAGAATGGGACAGTTTTAAAAATACTGTCTTTCTTGTGAAATATGGAAAAAAAAAATTTTAAATACCAAAACAGGCAAAACTTTTAAATGTGTGCACATTTAATTATATGCAGTGGTTATTTTGTTGGTGCTCTAAGTCCTAAATAACCAACCCCTAAAAATGCAGTAACCCATAGTATAGAACATTGACCTTTCTGATGAGCAGATAGACATCTACAGTAATGATCATGTTTCTTTATTTGTACCTCTCTACCTTAGTACTGTACTGGAGACAGCACATTCTCTGTGCAATTTAGACTATCAACTTTTTATAGCAATTATGTACCAGCGGCCTGTGAAAGGACAAAATGAATCTAATACAGCAACAGCTGAACACTTCCACTGCCAGTGTTCAGCAATGCTTAGGCATCTGGGGAGACCAGGAAAAGAGCTGAATGTCTATGGTTAGCATGAAACAAGGAAGAAATTGTGATGTCTGAACTGATCATTGTAGAGTCTTATGAACAACTGAAAGGAAATTTTAAGGCAAGCAAGAGAAAGCAAGGGAGTTTACTGTGAGCTCAGCTGCACTGTACAATTCAGCATATTTTAAATAACTGTAATGTTAGTAGGGCATACATGTATAGGTATATAATGTGTAGTCCTACAGGACCAAATAAACTCTGCATACCACTACTTTCTTCTCTCTGCCTTTCTGAAAACTGCCTACCAGCAATCACTTTAATGAGGCATTCATGTGAAAGATATCATAACAAAACAGTGCAATATTACAAAACACAATGCTAGACTGTCAGCTGACTCTTGTTTTATCTTATATATAGCTAGTAAGTAACAATGCTAGGCTAGATAATCTGTCCTAACTAGCTTTTCTTTTATTTTACACCTAACCAATAAGTGTGATTGGGGCTATACTTATTTAACAATTTTATTACATATGTTGGTATAGATTTTTGTATTATACATCCATTCTGTTTTTGATAGTTTAGTGTTTGTTGAATTAGAATGTTCTACAGACTTATCTTTCAATCCATAAATGATATTTTCAGAACACTTACACTGAATGTGCAGTACATATGTACTGTATGTACAAACAGTTAGATAACTGTCTCATTCCTAGCATCTGTATTGTCCAGTGGAACCACCACCATGCAATATTTGAAGTATAAAAACATAGAAAGGGTCACAGGTCGAAAAAAGAACAAGGGTCTATTCAGCCTGCCCTCATCCTACATACTTTTGCTTTAGCCTGTCACTGGGTGGGTTTATCTTGTGTACTCTGTTAGCAGTTCAAGCACCCTGGTGACCACTGATACCCTCACAGCACATACACCCAGTTCTATTTCCAGTATCCCTGTCATCCAGTGGCAGCCCATACAGCATGCACAATTCAAGATAGCCCTGGCATCCAGTAGTACCCCTTATCCTATCTACCCCATGTATGTGTCCCTGGCATCCAGTGGCACCTCCTTCCTTACACGCTGCACTATTTTTAAGTATCTTTGGTATCCAGTGGTAGCCCCTCCCACCCCATGTCCAAGTGTGAGGACACAAATACACAAGCTCATGGCAAAAGGGACTGGAGCTGAAACCAAAACAAAGTAGGATGTGGAGCACAAACTGCAGCACTCAGTGGAACCAAAAAGGAGAAAAATACTCACAGAATACAACATGTTATGCCAACTAAATCATGTTATCTCATGCCAGAAACAAAGTACCACACTATGTCCCATGGTACTTTGTTCCCTAGTGTGGAATAAAATGATTTAGGTTCATAACCTGCTGTTTTCTGTATTTTTCTATTTTTTGGTTTCACAGAGTGCTACTGTTTGTGCTCTAGACCATTTCCAAGTATTGCTCGCATTCAGTGGTACCGCCACCATCACAAGTGCTCCACAGGATGGAAGATGGCACAAATTCTCCACTCTCCTGCTAGGCTGGCTGCTGGCTGACTCACGAAAAATGTCCTATACTGATATACCTACTGTGGGCGTTTCACTATAGTAGTTGTGACAGTTCTTTCAGAAATAGTACTGACATTACATCTGTCATATTGCAGCTGGATGAGGAGTGGAGGGTATGTGCCAGCTGCTGCTTGGGGGAGGGGCATTCAGCAGTACCATGGTTGGACTCCTGGTGCCAGCCACTTAAGACGGTGGAAGTGTCGGAATGAGCAATAAGCTAATAGTTGAAGCATTCTTTTTTTTTTTAATTTCCAACACCAGCATGGGTTCTCAGTGTTGAATTAGGGTTAGGGGCAATAGTATGCCACCAGGAATGGACTTCTGGTTACTGCATTTCAGCAATGGGGAGGTGGCGTTAGGCAGAAGCAGCTGCCAGAGAAGGTACCCTAGAGGATGTATTAACAGATTGGGGTCAAAAGCAACCACTGGGGACTGGGTCCTGAAGACCATACTGAAAAATGAGGGATTTTGGGCAGATGCAGCTACTGACTATGGGCTCCCAAGGGCCACATTAAAACATGAGGGAGCTGGGGAAAAGTTTACACTAGGAGTGGGCTCTGGATGATCACATTGAGAAATCAATGAGTTGGGGCAGAAGTCGCCACTGGGGTGGGATCCCAGTCGCCACATTTAGAAATCAGGGAGATTGACCAGATGTGGCCACCAGGGATGGGCACCTGGTGGCCACATAAATTTCTGTTTCATTTTTCAGATTCCCAAATATGGAAGTAATGATGAGTTTGCAGGTGTGAACACATTGCTACTTCTTGACTTCATACATGCAAAATACATTTTTTTTACATGCTTGGGCCTACAAAACCCACAAATGCAGTGGTGCATGACTCAACCTTATTGGACTTCAGGTTGATGTTCTAGAGCTGCGCACATGGAAACTCCATATATTGTTTAAGTGTAACTGTTTTTTTTTTTTTTAATGCATTGCCTTCTACATCTAGTCACTGGTGCAGCCCCATTTTCCTGGTTCTGGCCCAGACCCATCCACCATGTTTCTAGCACTTGCCTTTCTCCTTCCATGCTCATGTGTTTTACACCCATGGTGGGTAATCCACTGTGCAGGACTCAAAATATGCACTTCCAGAAGAGGGAATGGAGGCAGCACAACCTAGAGTGGAGGAGGTGGTCATGGCCAGCATGGCCAGCATTGGGGGGGCAGGGCTCATGCATGCACAGAGTCATTCTGCCCACTTCAAGGTACTTCCTGTGTTTAGTGCCTCCCCAGCAGGACAAAGACTAACTAGTGATTCCAAGCATGAGCACACAAGTGTTCCTAGTAGAGTCCGGCCACCATCACCTACTCTGGTGTCCCTGCTGCAGCTTCACCATCTATGGTCACCAAGGTGGCAGTGTTGAAGTTGGGATTCTGTATCTCCCTTCCCAAATGAAGAGATCATCCTCTTAAACACTTAATCCTCCTTCCCCTGGGCATTCCCAATGACTCAAGCTTGTACCTGAACTTTAGGTTGCAGGCACCTTGAGTAGTAGCTCTACCACTGAACCAATGGGCCAGCATAATTTGTAACTCATTTAACAAAACATTTTCATTTTCAAATTACCAAAAGCACCACCCTTGCATCATGATCTGACAAACCTGCAAGTGCCACATTTCAAAACCAAGATTATTTCAGTTATTGTGGGCAGCATAATCCACCCATTTTCAAATGTGTAATAATTTTTACCAATTTGTAGCACAAAAAACACCAAAACAAATTTCCCCAAATTGGCAAGTCCTGAGACCATGGCCAGAATGATTTCCTTCCAAATTTTATAGCTCTACATCAAGGCACAGTTGAGATATGCATGGCCCAAAAATGAGAGCTTGTATGGGTGGGACATTCAAAACCCTAAGTATAGTGGCACTACTAATACCTGGAAGCATAAAAATGTAGAGGTCATCAGCAGAAAAGCTCCTCTTGTCCCACCCAGTCTGCCCAAATATTCCCAGCCTAATCTGTCTTTCTAGACCCTAGCTGCTCTTCTGTGACCCCCCCCTCCTGCCTATTTACCAATATATCTTTATGTCTATCCTATGCATGTTTGAAGCACCACACTGCTTTTCCCTCTACTGTTTCCACTGGCAGGCTTTACCAGGCATCATTTTTAGTGAGGTACTGCTTCCTCACTTCCCTCTTAAACTCCCCCCGACAGGTTCATCATGCCTCCCCTCAGCTCCTAGTGATTTTTCTCATTTGAAAGAAACTCTCCTCCTGCACCCCATTCATTCCATTAAGGTAATTGTCAGTCTTTATTATGCCCCCCTTTTCTCACTCCTCTGCTCCAGGGTGTAAATGTTTGACATTCCTCAGTCTCTCCTCACAGGGATTCTTACACAACCCTTCACCATTTTAGTAGCCCTCCTCTGGACTGCCTCAACCTGTCTATGCCCTTTCTGAAGTGCAGCCTCCAAAACTAGACAAAGTAATTTGGGTTAGGGTTTCACCAGAGAGCACACTTCCTCCCTCCTCCTACTGCAGATACCCCTCCCTATGCAACCTAGCATCCCACTAGCCCTGTCCTCTACTTGCTCATACTGCCCGGCCACTTTAAGGTCATCAGTTATGAAAACTGCATGGTCCTTTTCTCGCTTAGTGTCTGGCAGTTCCTACCTAGCCTACACTCGTCTTCTGGGTTTCTATGCCCTAGGTGCATGATTTTGCACTTTTTTGACATTGAACCCCAACTCCCATGCTTTTGATCAATCCTCAAGTTTCCCAAGATCCCTGCACATTCTCTCAACCCCCTCCTGAGTGTCCACCCTATTACAGATTTTGGTATCATCTACAAAAAAGGCATACCTTGCTTCCAGTTCATCTGAAATGTCACTCATGAAGACACTGAAGAGGACTGGTCCCAGTACTGAGCCCTGCTGCACCCTGCTGGTCACTTTTTCATTATTTGAGTGAGTGCCTTTAACCACCACCCTCTTTTGCCTATCTGTTAACCAGTTTTTAAACCAGTTCACTACTTTGGATCCCCCCAAGCTACTCAATTTCTTTATCAGTCTCCTATGTGAGACAGTGTCAAAGGCCTTGCTAAGGTCCAGATGGGCCACAGTCACTGCCCTCCACTGATCTATTTGCCTGGTCAGCGAGTCAAGAAAATCTGTCAGATTTGTTTGGCACAGCTCCCCCCATAAATCAATACTGCCTATGATCTTGCAGCCAATTGGATTCAAGATTCCCTACCAGCACTGAAGTGAGACTAACTGGCTTACAGCCGTTTCCTCCTCCCTGCTGCCAATCTGACCATGTCTACTCTACTGCACTACAATACATTACATGTATATGAAATGTGATGCCTGCTAATCAATAGGAAGACTGCTAAACAAAAACAAGAACACCTAGAAACGCTAATGTTCATTCTAAGGTGAGTACCAGAATGAAAAAGGCAAAGAGCCCATAATTGCTCCTTTTGTTACCATAATAGTTTGGATCATGTCCCTTTAATATAAATCCATCCAACTGTGCAAACTTAGGCCCATAACTTTGATAATGTTCAACATTTGTACCCCAAATTTACAACACACCCATGTCTTTATAGCACATCATGAATGTTACAGCAGTCATTTTTCATATCCTGGCTAAAATGTTTTTTTTTTATATCCTGGATGGTGATTTTGTGATCCCGGCATGAAATCACCTTTCAGACAGGGGCTGAAAATTTCTCTGACCTTATTCATGAGGCGAGGTCATAAGAAGGCTATGATTTAAATTGATGTAAAAGTATTAAAAAAAAAAAACTTATGGGTCGTGTTGAATTTTCCAAACGCAGGCTCATAAGTTTGGTAATATTCAATATTTTACTCCAAATTTTCAACATAGCCATTTCTTTAGAGCACCCATGAATGTGATAGCTGTCATTTTTCAAATACTGCCAAAATTATGTTTTTGCATCCTGAAAGTTGATTGCACAGTCCCTGCAGGAAATCATCTTTAGGCCAGGAGTTGAATGTTTTCTCCAACCTTCTTCATGAGGCAGGGTCATAACAAGGCTATGCTGAAAATTTGGTGTAAAAATATTGCTAAACAACAAGTTTATGAACTGATGTTACATTTTGTGAATGCAGGCTCATAACTTTGGTAATTTTCAATATTTTAATCCCAATCTCACATGCAGCCCTATTGACTCTGGTCAGAATTTGTTTCAGCAGAGATCATAGAGCTCCATTTAGTTCTTGTGAGGGAAAATATTTGGTCCACCACTAGGGAAATGTTCTGTAAGATGCTATAATAATGGCACTGTAGTTGATTTGCTAAAATGGCTGTGTTTACTATACAAGAAATCAGATTAAATTATTGTGGTAGTAAAGGTTAGTAATTTTAATATGGTTCCTACTGTCTTTTTATACTTTTGTTTTGAAGGTGTAGTAATAATGGTCAGTAAGTAGGTTTTTGGGGGGAGGAAAATGAGTTTCAGAACATGATCTTGCATTTATAGAGATTTATTGTATTGTAGGTCAGGTGATGGCTCTCAGCCAATGACATTACTTATATTATTCTTGTCATTTTATAACTATCAATATTATAGGGGTGAGTTATTTATTTACTTTATTTATTTCAAGATTCGGACATTACCTTAGAGCAAAAGCTCTTTTACTAAGGTTCCACATCAGGTACAACAAAGTGTAAATAACTGAGAACAAGAAAAAAAAGGAGCGTGGGGCCCCAGTGTAAGCAAATTACATGGATGAAACATTACTCACAGAGACATAAGCTATCTGGTAAGTGCAAAAAAACATGACAAGGCCAAACATTGTCAGGTACACAGGTAAAATTTATAATAGCCAAAGGCAAGGCACAAAGGTATAATCTTCAGTAGCCAGGTAGCTAGATCCATCTACGTAGTGGAACTGATGTACAGAGTTGGGGGTGAGGGATCCGGGATGTGGGTGGCAGCCCTGTGGTGGCTTTGTTAAAAAGGATGTGGGAGGTGGCTTGATCCATGTTTGTTAGCCAGGTGATTGTGTCTTAAGACTTGCAGGGCTAGGAATGCAATTGCTGCCTACAGCAATAGACCATGCTTTCAGAGAGATACTGTTTAAGCTTGGCCTCAAGGGCAGGTAGGCTTGAGTTTGTCAGTAGGTGAGCCGGGATCTCATTAAGCCACAGGAGACCATGGTATGCAAACTACCACTGTCCCAGTGTCATTTTTCTGAAAGGGACTGCTAAGGAGCCCTGGGTGTGGCATCTGGGCTGGTGCCCAGATCTACAGGCAGGTAGCAAGTCACTGAGAAGTGGAGATGCTTTGCCTAGTAGTGATTTCTTGCCAACAAGCAGGTTTGGTATTTTATTCTGTTGGGTAGGTTAAGCCAATTGGTCTGCTCGAACAGGGAGCATGTGTGCATAAGGCTGTCTGCTCCAAGTGTTAGCCTACATGCCTTGTTATTGGCCATTGCAATGCATGCAAGTGCAGTATTGGAGGTGGCCCCTTAGTCACACATAAGCCCACAAGTCTGTAGTTGATGACTGGCAGCACTGAAGAGGAGATTGAGAGATGAAGGGCTAATGGTGTGAGATATTGCCTGTGCCTATAGAGCACACCAAGCTTTGCATTTACTGCTTTTACCACATAGTCGATGTGCTGTATGAAGGAGAGGGAGTCATCGATAATAACCCCTAGGTACTTGAAACAGTGTACCTGCTCCAGCAGGGCAGCTTTGCTATTGGAGATAGTAAGGGCAGGGAGGGTTTTCTTGTGCTGGGGACTAGAGATGGTCATTGTCTTTGTCTTTTTATAATTGAGCAACAGCATTTTTTTACAGAACCAATCCTCCAGCCCATTGAACAAGCTCTGAAGCTCTGTCTGCAGGGCCATATACTGCTTGCTGCTGCACAGAATGACAGCGTCATCCGCATACTTGATGATCTTGCTCTCGCAATTTTCAAGGAGTCTATTTATAAATAGATTAAAGATGAGAGGCCCCAATATTGACCCTTGGGGGACCCTTAGTTTAATTTCCCTTGAGAGAGATATGGCTGTCCCGATTTTGACACTTTGTTTTCTGTGGGATAAGTTGTCTTGGAACCAGTGGACCACTTCAGATGAGAGCCCCAGGTTTAGTAGGTCAGTAAAAAGGATGCGATGATTGACAGTGTCAAATGCTTTGGTGAGATCTATGAATATAGATCCCACCAAATGGCCCCCATTCATGGCCTTGTGTACATAGTCAGAGAACTTCATCAGGGCAGTAGCCATGCTGTGGTTCCAGCAGAATCCATGCTGTTGCAGGCATTGGAGTCCATACTTATGGAGGTACTCAGTAATCTGGTCCACCACAATCCTCTCTAGGGCTTTAGAGAGAGGATAGAGGATGAATAGTGGCCAGTAGTTGATAGTGTTTGACCAATCCCTGCTTTTTAAAACTGGGTTGACCAGGGCTTACTTCCAGGTTGAAGGGAACTTTACCTGGGCAAGGGATTTATTAAAGAGCCTGGTAATTGGTCTCAGTAGCTCTTCAAGTGCTACCACCACAAGCTTCATGTTTAAACCATCTCGACCTAGCATTGTTTTCCCAAGCATCTTATGTACATAGGTTCTGACTTCACTAATTGTGACCTGTTTAAAATAGTATTTTGAATGGGAGGGGTTATGTTGGTCTTGTGGAGGGGGAGGTTCTGGACTGTTTAAATAGTCTGATGGCATGACAGCACTAAGATCAGAGAATGACAGGTTAAAGAATTTAGCTATGATGTGCAGGTCAGCAGTAGGAGTCCCATTAATGGTGAACATTATGTGGCATCTCCTGTCTTCCTTTCCAAGCAGGTCTTTGATGTTATCCCAGAAGCATCTACCATCCCTCCAACTGCTGTTTAGCTTTTCTTTGTAATGTGCTGCCTTGGCTTGCCAAATGAGCATGGTGCACTTTTTTCTTGCTGCCTGTAATTTTGCCGGTCAGTGGGGTTGCCAGAATTTCTAGTCAGACACCAGAGGTTATCCTGCTCCCTCATACAGTTGAGTAAGTCATGGGATACCCAGCCATTGGAGGCTGCCCTTATCCTTCTCTTTCTCAGTGGTACAAAGGTATCACAAATGCCATTTAAGGTGTTTACAAAGAATTGCAGGGCCTGGTTGATGTTATCAGTGGCATCGATTGGAGACCAGTTGGTTTTGGCCAGGGCAGCTTTAAAGGCCTGGGATGCCCCGCGCTTGAGAACCCTGTTATGTACAGTGATGGGAGGTTCTATCTTTTCTTTTGTCTCCCAGGTGCAAGCCACAGGTGAACAATCACTGAGGCATTCCAGGAGAAGGATGATATTTTTTGTCTTACTAGGACTGCTGGAAAGAATCCAGTCTAGGTGGAGTTAATACCACTATAGTTAAGGATGAGTAGGCTGTTTAATATTAAACCTCAGATTGTCACTTTAATAACTTTTGCAGTGCTTAGTGAATTAGCATAAAGTTGGCATGCACAGTCTGGTTGCAAGAGTCTCAAGACATGCAAGGTTTTGTGACTGTATTTTGTTCAGTTTTTGAGATATGGAGCACCAAAAAATGCCCCCGTCCCCCCAAAATGTTGTCCTTTATTTAACTTTTTTTTTTGCTGTCATGCACAGCCTAGATGATGAGGAATTTTATTACAAAACATTCAGGATAGACGCTGCTGTACTGAGCTAGTGCCTTTTGAAGGTTACATAAAACATTACATGGTTCCAGAATAATAAAGATTTAAAGTTAATCTTTTGGATAGCCCTGTAGCTTGACAGGTAAAACAAACATCAATCATAAGTGCTTATTTTCAAGATTTACTTGCCCTGAGAGATGATTTACTTGTCATGAGGGAAAAAAAATTGTGGCAGCTACCATTTTGTTTTTTATAACTAAAAAATATTGAAAATACATAAAAATGTTGTATTTTCAAGAAACAAACATCTGAACTTAGGTAAACTGGACCCATTTAGCTATTATGGCAGTTGTTATTTGAAATTTGCTCTAAAATAAAATTTATGGCAGCACAAAACACCTGGGTGCCCAACTTAGCAAGAGGAGCTGTTTTTCCACTTTCTCAGTAAGAGAACAGTGAGAAGTTCTTGAATTTTTAAGCTGCAGCTGGAGTAAAGCTTCCAGCTTTAGTTGGAACAGTGAGCTGTCAATCCCTTGCTCTTTCTATCCATATATCTGCCTGCTTGTCTGTCTATTTATTTATCTACCAGTGGTGGCACTCTGTGGACTGCAAAGTATTCTCTTGGCATAGAGCACAGCACCTCTGCAGCAATGGATGATAGACAGTCCTCTGCATTGGCTGACAGATGGACTCTTTGCTCTGTGCACCATGACATATTGACAGTGTTGTACTGTCTCAATGAAAGGATGGGAGCGCAGGGTCCAAAAGTCCCTGTGCTCCCACTATGACATATGGACACTGTTGTACTATCTGGATGGAGGAATGGGAGTGCAGGGTCCAAAGGACCCTGCGCACCCACAGTAAAATGATGATACAATTATACTATCTGAGAAAGAAGGGAAATTCTTGGCAAATAACTTAATTAATGCATCAGTTAGGGTGAATACCACAGTGACAAAAGCAGGGAAATGAGGTGTTAGGGTTTCCAACCCTAATGTCCTGCACCCAGGGTTCCCACCCTCATCACTCCCACCCTACCCCATCCACCCACCCTCCACACAACAGGTGTTGGGATGTGCCATTGAGTTGCCAGGTCTAACTCTCACCCCATTGTCATATATGTGTGTGTGTGTGTGTGTGTGTATATATATATATATATATTTATGGCAAAAAAAAACATTGTTTAATGCATCAGCTAGGGTTGTTCCACAGTGACAAAAGAGAAGAAATTTGATGTTACAGTTGAAAACCCCCCTTGGACCCTCCACCACCCACCCCCCTAGTCAGCATTGAGGTGAGCATTGGGGTCATTGGCCCTAACTCTCACCCCATCACATGTGTAAAGAAGCTGAGGGGGTGAACTATAGGAGAATGGGGTGAGAGTTAGGACCAATGACCCCAATTCACACCCCAATGCCGGCTAGGGGGGCAGGATGGGGGTGGGTCCACTTTTGTCGCTATGGAACAACCCTAACTGATGCATTAAACAGAGTTTTTTGCCATGAATTTCCCTTCTTTTTGAGAATGAGGACTATAAATAGTGAATGAAATGTGGTGGTGGGAATGCGGGCCCTTCGGGCCCTGCGTGCCCACCACATAATTTTTACTCAAATAGTAATGGTAATTGCAATGGAAACACAAGCAGAAATGGTAACTCACATGGTGATGGAAACATAAATGGTAACGGAAACAGTAACAGAAACGCAAGCGCAAAGTGATGCCAAAGCGAACAGTAACGTAAACGGAAATGCAAACGCAATTGCGTATGGAAATGCAAACTGTAATGTGCACACTCATGGTACTGCAACTGTATATGCAAATGGTAACAGTAACAGCAACAATAATGCCAAAGGAAACTGAAATGCAAATGCAAATGCAAGCTCATACGGAAACGCAAACTGTAATGCGCACGGTCATGGTACCACAGTTGTAAATGCAAATGGTAATGGTAATGGTAATGGTAATGGTAATGGTAACAGTTACAATAATGCCAAAGGAAACAGAAACAGAAATGCAAATGCAAGCATGTACAGAAACACAAACCGTAATGTGCACGGTCACGGTACCGCAATTGTAAACACAAATGGTAACGGTAACAGCTACAATAATGCCAAAGGAAACAGAAATGGAAATGCAAATGCAAGCACATATGGAAATGCAACCATAATGCACACAGTCATAGTAGCACAATTGGAAATGCAAATGGTAATGGTAACAGCAAAGATGATGCAAAACAAATGAGAAATGCAAACACAAACGCAAACAGATGGGTGGCCACAAACGCAAATGGTAATGCGCACGGTGAAGCAAAGCAAAACACAAACAGTAGTGGTTACGCAAATGGAAACAGTAATGCAAACGCAAGTGCAAATAAAAACGCAAAGCGAAACACACACAGTGGCGTACACGGGAATGCTAACTGTAACAGTAACAGAAGTGCACACCCTGGTTTTCCCCAACAGCTGCATAGAGAAACACATTGACTACAAAGAATGTATGCATACTAATGGGCCTTGGACCAGAAAATGAGCTCTTGGAATATTAAATTGCTTATATCTCAGGAACCATATGACATAGTAAAAAAAATGAAATTTCATATGATTCATGACTTTCCTGGCTAGGTTTACAGTTAGCACTTAGTCTCATAAGGGGCTAAGTATTTTTCCAATGAAAATTCCATATCTTGCACCATTTCTGAGTTACGGGCCCTGAAAGCAATGTTAGTCTATCGGAAAAAGCGTCAATTTTGGAGTACTGTAACTTTGTATCCCTGCAATATTTTGTCACCAGATGGCTAAAAGGCACATCTGTGGGAGTTGCTTTCTTCCCTCGAAGTTTCAGCCCAAAAGGCCTAACCGTTCTTTTGCAGCAGGGTGGCAAACAATTCCTGTTATTTTGGCCACAGTGTTGCAAAGTAGTGCTGTGATTTGCGACACTTTCACAAAAAAAATCATGAAAGTGTTGCAGGTGTGACACTACTTTTTCCAAAAGTTTCAAAAACATATTTCTGGGGTGTTTAACCCCAAAATAAAGACATGGCTAGCATCTTCAGTGCTCGACTAGGTAAACACAAAAATAATTGTGTCCCTACAGGGTCCCAATTTTAAATGCCAAACATTTCTGTGATCAGTAACTGAAAAAAAAAAAAGGCTGACTCATGACACTACAGGGATCATTTGCCACACAAAAAACTGCATTTGCAACACTGTCAAACTTTTTGTTAACTTTCCCCATTAACTATAATGGAAACTTGTTTTTTGAATAACTATTTAACCATTTAATATTTTTTCATGAAATCTTCAAAAGGCACATTGGGTACCTTGGCCGCATGTTCCCTGAAGTTTTCAGACTGGTCATGTAAACCGTGTGACCTGTAGGTGTGAGCAAAGAATGTGAAAAAAAGCATAAATGTGCTCCGGAATGCCGCTTAATAACTCCACAACCATATATCCGACCAATACGAAGCTTGGCAGATCCTAAGATCTATGCTAATGGTCCATGTCTGCCAAATTTCAGGCAAATCTGTCAAACAGTGGTAAAATTATTAAGGTGCAAAATTTCACAATTTAACCTTAACTGCGGTACTCAACCCTAACTATAGTGGCACTACTGTGCCACTATAATATATATATATATATATATATACTGTATATATATATATATATATATAGTTTGCAGATACTCAGTTTGATGACAAGACTAGGTAAGTAATGTATTTCAACCAAAATAAGTCACCTTTGAGTAGAAGCTGCCTGTAATACAAACCGCAGGTCATAACAAAAACTTTTAATAAAGGTTGCCCTCAAATGGAAGCTTTGGCTTCCAGTCAGGGTTGAAGGCATGTCAGATAAAAACACTGAACAATAACATTTGAAGCAGTATCAAAAACAAAGGCTTATTTAAAAAAAAAACAGAAAACATCAGCTTAGTTGCAAGTTGTGAATGGAACCAGTATTATTTTCAATCACATAAGTGAAAATGTACACTTTTTACTTGTTTGTTCTTTGAATTTTAAACTGCTTTGTCACTGTGAATTGTCTCTGAATATAGACAATGGGCTTGATTCTCAAAAAGGTGAGAATGATGCAACGTGCTTACACCAAAAATATGTAATGCAAAGTGTGGATTGTGCCAAAAGTTGATTCAAACATGATGTTACTGTATAATGCATCTTGCACCAGATCTGGGACTGCTAGCACCAAAGTGGCTTGCCCCAAGATTGTGTCAAAAAATTGGGTGCTCCATATAACATTAGGGCTTGTGCCTCAGAATGATGCAATGTCCCCTGTTTTTGGATTCTGAATGATGGAAGCCCTACCACTGTGCTGCTGACAGCATGCCTTCATTAGACCAAGTGGAGCTCTTCTAACTGACAGTGGTGCATGTAATGTAGAAGGTATATCCCATAGAGGGTCAATTATTGAGCCAAAGGTATCCTGCATGACTAGTGTCAAGCATTGTGGGGGCTGCACAATTGCTGTATACTTTGATCTTGTGGAGAATTTAATGTTTCTCACTCATGACACGTCATGCACTACTTTTTCATTCATTTTACTACATCAACCCCCCATTCACACACTTACCCACACTCTCACTACATTTACACACAACATCTCAAAATCTCCCTGCTTCAACCCTACCACCAAAACGAAACAATTACCGAAGCACTGAAAGCTACAAGAGTACTGTACTCATTCCAAGGTTTACTTTAAAATGGACTCTTTCATTTTTATTTTCTCCAGACTTTAAATATTGGACTGATGCTCAATTATACATCTCATTCTGGTCTCATCCCCCTAGTCTCACACACTCAGTTGCTCACCCCCCATATATGGCAATTGCTAGGTATGACAATTGCAGGACAGCATTATATAGTTCACAAAACTGCTGCCTACTACCACACTGCCCCTCTTCCTCTATGTAATGTGTCCTGAATGTTTACAATTACAAGATGTACCTGTATACTTTTTTAACAATTTTGCTGCGCAACGCACTTCTCTAATGTGCTACACTGCCAGCTTTCAATTTATTCTACCAGGTTACTAATGTCAGAATTAAACTCATAGGCATCATACTTGTAGGCAGAAGTGCAGTGGTATAAATCATTTTAATGGAGCAATGCTGAAGCTCTGCTCTAATATTTGTTACATACAAATAATAACAAATATTACACAAGCTTTCTGCGTTTGCGCCATGTCAGTTTTAAATCACTGCATTTCTTCCTGCAAGTATGATGTCTGTAGGTTCAAGTTCCAAAATTGGTGACCTGTTAAAATAAATTGAAAGCTGGTACTGCAGTACATTAAACAAGTGCACCATGTTGCATGATTGCTAAATAAAAGCATACATTGCACTATTAATTTTAAACATTCAGGGCATGTTACATGGTGAAGAAAGAGACAGTGTTGATCTGGTAGTAGGTAATGGTTTTGGGAAATACAGAACTATTACATAGAGGATAATGTAGGGGCATCGATGGTTAACCACACTATGCTACCATCCAGTGGTTACCTTAGCAACTTTGGTTAACCTTGAGAGCGCAGCTTGAGATGTTCACCATGGTTGACAAGGTAAGCAAGAGACACTAGCATAGTGTGGTTAACCATCAATGCCCATACGTTGTCTTTTATAGTGTAATGGCATCATTGTTGCCAAATTTGAGAAAATAAAATACAGCAGCTTAAGTAGGATTCAGCCTCTTACCTTACGCAGATGGCAACAAGACAAGTCAGTTTTTTGTGAAGAAAACAACATTTATTTAAAGCAGTAGTGCTACGAAAATGGGTTAAAATCTGACCCAACCTTTTTTCTTCTTAATTGATGCTAGATGTCTTCCAGTTTATTTTGGTGATAAACTTTTCAGTTTTCATTATCATTTAAGAATTTTATGAAAGTTCTAAAATAATTATGTCTCAAAAAAAAAAGATGGCCACCTTATTTTTGCATAGAAATGATTTTGAGGACCTGAAGAGGGTAAGAGTCAAGACAAAAATTCAAATGTACAGTACACAGCACAGGAAGCACACAGAAAACCCAAATACACAGTTCTGCCCAATCTTTTTTCATAACTATAGCAGGAAATTAGCTTTTTGGAATAACTTTTTTCATTGCACTGCTGCTTTAACATACAGAAATGGCCCTTTCAGCCAGGAAACAACTGGAGACAGATTTGTTTTTGAAACACTACTTAACGTAAACACTGCAACATTTCTAAAAAAGTCATAAAGTTCACTATTAATATGACAGAAAAGATCCTGTGACACAAGACGACCAACAGGGTGGCTGTAAAACATTTGCTGGATTGTGACGTGACTCACTGTGTGAATGTTTTGACTCATGGAGCTTTGCCAGGGCTACCTGTGAGAAAAGGGGACAGAATAAAAAAGGAAAACAAACAAAACAAGCATTTAGAAGGCAGGTATTGGCACAGTATTAATGGCACAGACAATTAAGAGTTTCTAGACTATGACGGTTCTGAAAAAAACAGCTCTACTAACCTTTCAACAGTCACTCTCAGATGCGGATTCTGAGATTATGGCAATTTGCTTCCATTTCTGAGGTTCAAAGAAATGATTCACATTCGCTGTGATGTTGCCATGCTGCAGTGTTGAGTTGTCTTCATAAAGGTTAACGTTTGTCAGCTCAGACAGGCAAATCTGGTTAACTTCTTCTGTGTGCTTAATGGTGGGGTTTCTTGCTGAAATAACAGGGCTCCAGCAGAAGAAGAAGATGTAGATGTAGAGGGCTGCTGGTTGTCAATGAAATTATGCTCCCCCCCCCCCCCCCAAGAATACCAGAGTTTCTTTTTTGTTTGGCCTCAGAGATGGAACAATAGTACTTAGTGGACTGTAGGCTTTTAAGACCAGAGACCTTCTAGACCTCAGTAGAGGGGACAGCACTGTCCACTAGCCTCTGGATTATGGTTTTGCATGTAGAGTGATTTGTTACGTGCTTTTCAATAGGCAATTCTACAGAAGTTTTTATTGTTTTCATCCTTGAGTGAATTTTATTCTCGCCAAGGGTCATTGCCCTAAACCAAATAGATACACCAGGTTTGAAGTACAACTTGGGTGCTAGGTAGAAAGGAGAGTCTGCCTGCAACATACTTGGTAGCCTTTGAGAAGCATACAGACTGTATGCTTTCATTGAGTCTCTGTTTGGGCATTCCAAGTTTTCATACATCCTGGGTCTTATGGCCCTAATGTCCCATGGGTTTTCTCCTGCCTGTGTTTTCATTTAGCACTCAGTATATTACAAGAACTGGCTACCATCAGTGTCTTTCTGTAAGCTTAGGTCACCCCATCTTAGGACATACTGCTCTGCAGTTCTGAGGGCATAGTACAGACCACTGTTGAAAAAAAAAACATGTTTAAAAGTGCCACTGGGTTATGTAGTCCTAATGTACCTGTCTGATATAGTTTGTCGATATCCTAGGGTGAAAGTACTTCAGCCCTGTTGGAGTTGCTGTCTTTTCCCATCTTCTTAAGGTATTTTTGTTTGGCTGAAAGGGTGGCGATTGTTTCAGTAAAGTCCTGTTAGTTGCCATGGAAAATAAAGTGGCCGCAGTTGATACTTAAGAGGTAGCGGTCAACGCTGCTTACAATGCCTCTCAGAGCAGATGGTTCATAATCTGTCCCATTGTTATGCTTTATTTTGTAGATGAAGTTGGCAACAAGGAGACTGAGATCTGCAACTGGTATGTCTCCAATGGAGCGAGCTTCCCATTCATCTGCCAGGTAGGATCGCAACATCCTAATATCAGATTCAGTTTTTTTTTAATGTCTTTTTGTTTTTCTGCTCCACTATGAATGCTCTGGGATCTTCGTCCTGAGGCTTAAAAAATGTAGTGCTGCCATATACAGAATGAAGTATGGGCTGGTGTGTATAATGAGACTTTGCACATGCTCGAGTTGTGGGATGCTACATGAAATGCATCCCAAAATGAGTGTGTGCATAAAATCAAGATTTACACACCACCCCATATTTTATTTTATATACTTGCTGGGGAGTATTTTGTCATCACAACAACTATATAAAATAAAGATATTTCTATGGAGCTGTGGACTGGTTGGGTTTCAGTGTGGTACGTGGGTCATGATAAAAACAATTGCCCATTTTTATTTCTGTTCTTTCCCCTCTAAAAAAATGTTGCCAAGTGTTTTAAAAATTACCTACCACCACTGACTCCAAGTGCGGTGAACTGTGTAGAGCTGGGGAATGGTGGCTGGCACAGAGGAGCTATGACTGCTCAAGCTCAGTGTGAGAGAAACCCGGCACGTGTTCACCGTTATAACCCGCAGGCTATAACGGTGAATTATAACCGGGTTTCTCTATGGGAGAAAATGCTTCCCAGTTATTATAATGTGGTTATGGGTGCCTTTGTGTAAAAGTGTTTTAATGTGATGGGATGGTTCTTTTACCTGGTTTGGACAGAATTTACCAGTGCATGGATGCCCGTGCTGCCTTGGTAACACCCATGACTGTCAGTTCCAGTTATGTTATGCCATTGATGTGACATACCATTGATGGGTTAACAACACTGCTACGTCACATTGATGGTATAACAAACATAGTAAAAGATGATTTTAAAACATGAACAGCATTTGACCATACATTTCATTACAATTATCATACCTAGTAATTGCCATACATGAGAGGTGAGTGATTGAGTGAGTGAGACTGGGGGGGAGGGGCTACCAGGATGAGATGTGTAAGCGAGCATCAGTCTAATATTTAACTTGTGTGTGTGTGTGTGTGTGTGTGTGTGTGTGTGAAAATAACACACAGAAAAACAGCAAGTTCTTTTTAAAATAAACTATGACTGTTACAGAACTTTGAACACAGTTCAACTTGATATGGCATTTTTTCACCACTGCTGCTGTATCCTGCCAAGCCAGAATAATTGTTCTGTATTACCCTGATCCTCAACTACAGAAGAACAGTAAGATCTGCATGCTGCTAAAAGGAAGTCCACCCTGGTTCATGCACCCATATCTTGCAAGGTCCCACCACATCCCTCAGGTCCTTCATCCCATTAAAGAACCAGCAACCCAAGGACTCACATAGAGGAGGGACAGTTTATGGTTTTGCAAAGACCCACACTCAGCTACAAGGGCTGCACATGTGATGACTTGTGTAAGTTGAAAAGGAGGAGATGATGAATAGCTATGATTCTCCCTACCTGTACATTGGGGGGTCCAGTCTTGCAGCAGTGGGCCCTGCAGCAGTGAACTCCCAAGTGTACATGCTGCTAGGGCACTGGGTCCAAACAGTGCTGACAATAATAGCTTTGGCATGGTGCATGCGGTAAAAACTGCACCCTTATTTTTTTTTTTTACAGGGGTTACATGCTAAGCTCTCCCAGTCTTACATCATAGGGCTTGTCCTCCAATCCCAGGATCATCCTAGTTGCTCTGCACTGGACCCACTCCATTAGTTTAACATCTTTCCTGAAGTATGGGCACCAGTACTGCACACAGTACTCCAAGTGCGGCCTCACCAGCGACCTGTACAGAGGCAGGATCACCTTCCCCTTTCTGGAGGTGATTCCTGTAGTGATACATCCCAGAATCTTGTTGGCTTTAGCTGCTGCTTTCCTGCATTGTGCTGAGTGGTTCATTTGCCCTGTTGTAACCTCACCAAGATCCTTTTCCTCCTCTGTAGTGGCTATCTGCCTCCTCCCAACTGATAACACCTCCTTGGGTTCCTTGCTCCTAAGTGCATGACTTTGCACTTCTTGGCATTGACCCCAGCTGCCATGTGTTCGACCAGTCTTCAAGCTTAGCCAGATCATCCTGCAGCCCCTGCCTCCCTGCCTTGTCATCCACCTCTGCCCCAATCTTGGTGTCATCTGCAAAGAGGCTTATCTTGTGCTTAATGCCATCCAAGATGTCAATGATGAAAATGCAAAACAGCACCGGGCCCAGTACTGATCTCTGCAGTACTCTGCTTGTTACAGCCCTTGGAGCTGAGAGTTCCCCTCTCACCACTACCCTCTGTTGTCTACCTTGCAGTCAGTTCTTGATCCAGATCCAGTTTTCCATCTTTAACCCTGCTCCCAGGTATGCCACCTTGTTAATCAGCCTCCCATGTAGCACCAAATCAAATGCCTTGCTGAAGTCCAGATACAGGACATATACTGAATAGCCCTTGTCAAGTTCCCTATTCACTCAGTCATAACAGACAACTAGGTTCATCTGGCAGGATCTGCCTGAGACAAACCCATGTTGCTTGCCATCCAAGAATCCATTACCTTCCAGAAAGGTTACCAACCTCTCTTTGAGGATTGTATCCATTAACTTCCCCACAATGGATGTGAGGCTCACTGGTCTATAGTTGCCCTGTTCATCATTGGGTTTGCTCTTGTGAAGGGGTACCATGTGAGCCATCCTCCAGTCCTGGGGGATGCACCCCATTTCCATGTTTTGTAACTTTTATAATATATTGTTCTCCCAGACAAGGGATATATTTATCTGCAAAGAAAGTGTTTGACACGTATCAACCAATGTCTAAATTAGTGCAGAATTCTGAAATCCTTATGAACAATCAATTGAGCCTCATACTGTATATATCAGCAGGGCTTCTGAGATGCTGATCAAAGAAAAAAACTGAAAACCAAGCTGATCATTTGCAAAGGCTCCCAGCAGCTCTCTGGTTTAAAGGCCAAACTTGTTTTCTACTAATATCTTTCAGCCACCATATGGTTTACCACTGTATTCTATCCTTTTTAACCTCATTCCCATCACAGCTTTGCTTGCATGTGTGCATGGTGTGTCTGCATTTGTGGGCATGCCTGCACACACCTCCATCCATTATGTTTGTGTGTAGATGGGCATGCACACATGGGCATTCCAGCTATGTGTACACACATTTCTACAGATGTCTCTGTCTCATTCCCCATATTTGTCACCTTTCATCCTTTTTTTTAAACTTTCATTTTTATTGTTTTTTCATTTCTCATATATATCCTTACATGAGGACAGGTGAGACATATTTGATACAGTACGTGGTTGTTCACATGAGTATACATAGGATAAAGCCAATATACTACTGATACATTCTGAGGTACAGGAGACCAAAAACTAGAGCAAATCATGATACTTAGGTACTGTGATAAAGCGTACATTAAGAAACCAAGAGTGTCTAATCTGTAGCTAACTGAGCAAATGTTATGTCGAAATGTTAGCATGTTAAATACATCCTCTAAGTCTTCTCTATATGTAAATTTATTCAATGGATTATACATCATATCGGGAAGAGGGGATCTTGCCTACATGCAAAGAGAACCCATTTTCTCCATCTAATTTCAAATGCAGTATCTATTTTGGGTCCCTCGAGTAGAGTTTTTCTAATACGTACAAGTTCTTCATTATTTTAAACCAATCACTGATTCGAGGGGGGATTTGACTACCCCAGAGGTGAGTTGAGGTGACCTTTTTGGCTGCCAAAAGATATGTTACTAAGAGAGATCATCTTTGAATACGAAGACCCTCAGGTGGGATCATCAAGAGAACCACTTCAGGGGTGAGCATCACCTCTTCTCCTACCAATTCAGCCATTGCAGATGCTATATCCCTCCAAAAGCTCCTGAGAGAAGGATAAGACCAAAAGTTATGGCAGTGACTTGCCTTCCCCTCTCCGTATTTCTTCTAGCATTCCCCATGGGGGCTACCTAATATTTTGGCTACCTTGGCAGGGGTATTAAAAAATCTGTTTATTGTTTTCCAATAGAATTATCTCCAGTAGGGGGCCAAGGGAACCTTCATAGAAAGTTTTGTATATTTATACTAGTTCTCTTCAGAGACAGGAATCTCTAATTCTCAATTCCAGGCCTTCAATATGGAAGCCATGGATTCCAGTGAGAACTCCTGCAACTCCCCATAGGTCACCCCAATAAGGTGTGGCCATTGTTGCCCTCTAAAATGTTGCAATAAAGAGCTGCAGGAGTGTAGGAAGTGGGTTAGGCAGTGCATCTCTACGAGGGCTCCTCTGCATGAGAGAATCCCTTAACAAAGTGTATATCTGAAAGTCTGCCAAGGGGATCCCATATATCTCATGAATCTTCTGGAAAGGAAGGATCCCTTCTGAGTCCATCACTTGAAACAAGAACCTTAAGCTCCTTTCATCCCATTGTTCCAGAGTCTGGAATGTATGCGGGAGAAGGGGGGGCATTTCTGACTTGATAAGCCTTAAGAAATAAGAAACTAACTTTCAGTCTCCTGAAGTCTTCAGCTTATACAAAATTTCTAGGTTAGCATGCATACCTTGAAAGTATGCATGTGTACCTGTCAGGGAAGAATTTGTGGAAAACAGGACCTGTATTAAATCTTGAATTCGGCTGAGGGTTTGATCTAAAGTTTTCAATGGAAGAGTATATGCTGGGTTGCTCTAGTGCATGATCCTCACCAATACAGTGGCCTGGGCATATTTAAGCAGATTGGGGAGAGCAAGGCCCCCCCCTTGCCTTAGTAAGCTGTAGAATAGACCATCTAATAGGGGGTATCTGACCTCCCCCGACAAATCTAGCCAGGGCACAATTCCAGGAAGTGAAATAGGATGGGGTGGGAAACATCAGGATAGTTTGGAATAAATACAGCAGCCTGGGCAAAATGTTCATACATATAAGATCAATCTTGAGGTAAAACGGGAGATGAAGATGAGACCATGTATGAATGTCCACTTCTATTCTTTGGGAAGGTGGTTCATAATTCAATAAAAGTGTATTTTGGACATTCTGTGACAGAATCCCTCCTAAATATTTAATTTTGGAACTCTGCCACTTAAAAGGGACCAAGTTTTAATATCATTGGGGGGGTGTAATGGAAGGAAATTACTTCAATTTTTGAGGAGTTTATACTATATCTAGAGACCTGGGCAAAATTTTCCAGTATATCCCAGAGGGGTGGAAAAGACAGATCTGGGTAAAGTATGGAAAGAAGAATATCATCTACATAGAGAGCCAATCTCCATTTCCTCTGAGCAACTGCTATTCCTGAGATGGCCTGGGAGTCGTGGATAGCCATAGCCAAAGGCTCAATGTAAAGGGCAAATAACAATGGGGATAGAAGGCATCCCTGACGGGTGCCTCTGTCAAGTGGTATCAGAGTAGAGACTCCTTTGTTAAGTTTAATATATGCTTTTGGGGAGGTATACATCCCCTTCAACCATTTAGTCCACCTGTCCAGCTGCCCTTGCCCTCAAGCACCCAGTGAGCGCCGGGGCTACGCTCCACTCTGCCAGCAGGTGGTCAGCGACCGCAAGGCAGCCCAGGGGACCAGGAGGCCGGGAGAGACAGCCAGGAAGTCCAGCCGCCCTTGCCCTCAAGCACCCAGTGAGCGCCGAGGCTACGCTCCACCAGCGGGCGGTCGGCGACCGCAAGGCTGCCCAGGGGACCAGGAGGCCGGGAGAGACAGCCAGGAAGTCCAGCCGCCCTTGCCCTCAAGCACCCAGTGAGCGCCGGGGCTACGCTCCACTCTGCCAGCAGGTGGTCAGCGACCGCAAGGCAGCCCAGGGGACCAGGAGGCCGGGAGAGACAGCCAGGAAGTCCAGCCGCCCTTGCCCTCAAGCACCCAGTGAGCGCCGAGGCTACGCTCCACCAGCGGGCGGTCGGCGACCGCAAGGCTGCCCAGGGGACCAGGAGGCCGGGAGAGACAGCCAGGAAGTCCAGCCGCCCTTGCCCTCAAACACCCAGTGAGCGCCGGGGCTACACTCCGCCAGCAGGTGGTCAGCGACCGCAAGGCCGCCCAGGGGACCAGGAGGCCGGGAGAGACAGCCAGGAAGTCCAGCCGCCCTTGCCCTCAAGCACCCAGTGAGTGCCAGGGCTACGATCTGCCAGCAGGCGGTCGGCAACCGCAAGGCTGCCCAGGGGACCAGGAGGCCGGGAGAGACAGCCAGGAAGTCCAGCCGCCCTTGCCCTCAAGCACCCAGTGAGTGCCGGGGCTATGCTCCACCAGCGGGCAGTCGGTGACTGCAAGGCTGCCCAGGGGACCAGGAGGCAGGGAGAGACAGCCAGGAAGTCCAGCCGCCCTTGCCCTCAAGCACCCAGTGAGCGCCAGAACTACGCTCCGCCAGCGGGCGGTCAGCGACCGCAAGGCCGCCCAGGGGACCAGAAGGCTGGGAGAGACAGCCAGGAAGGTACGGGAAAGCCGCAACCAATTGGAGGGCGAGCGCTATCTGAGCCTTGCGCCCGATTGGTCCGCCTACTCCATAGACTTCTGTTAGACTTTACACTACTGAAGCTGGTCGGGGATTGTGACTTTTGGAACCTAAACTACCTAAAAAGAGCTGTTTTACTGCTTTATTGTGTTAATGCTAAAATTCCTGTTGTATTTTGAAATGTTTCTGTGATTACAGCCTTTTGGTGGGATTTGTATTGGGCCAGACGCTAAGGCGCCAAACCCCCCCCCCCGCCTTTTGTGGTGTAAATTTTAATCACACTAACTGCAGAATCACTAGATTGCTGCATTTTTTGCTTAATTGACTGTGCCTTCCTCTGTCTCCTTCCAGTCCAGCCGCCCTTGGCCTCAAGCACCCAGTGAGCGCCGGGGCTACGCTCCGCCAGCGGGTGGTCGGCGACCACAAGGCTACCCAGGGGACCAGGAGGCCGGGAGAGACAGCCAGGAAGGTACGGGAAAGCCACAAAATTTTTGCCCACCCCCTCCCCCCTCTTGGGTGTTTCTTTTATACACATCTTCCCACCGATTTTCTTACCTCCGCCCACAGCAAAAATTTTATCCAATAAACTGCCAGCGTCCCTGCGGTGGCATCTGCTCAGCAGTCCTCCCCTGTCCTCATTGTAACTAACCCCTAGGTACCGCATCAAAATGGGGAAGCTCCTCTTACTGTTTCTCTCTCTCTCATCTATGGTTTTCTTTGAGGATGATGCCATACCAATCCATGCCTTGCTGAATTATGCAGCTCACCAGCCTAACCTCCCTGTGACACCTTCAGTGGATGCCGCTCGGTTCCTCACATATGCCCTACCACTGCTTCACCACAGTCAGTGGGGTAACCCCCAAAAAGGGTCACAATCTGTCATGTACTCTTTACACTCAATGCTCCATTACTGGATCTACAGTGCCCCCTTATACTTTTCCACCAAATTAGCACTCTGCGATAGGTTACTACGCCGTAATACACAGTGGATCATCTCAAAGCATCGGCCACCAAGCAGGAAAAGAAGGCCCATTGACTGTTACTTCCTCCTATCCTTCGAAGCCCTCACAAAACTTTTATTCTTTCTGCTAATCTGTATTGGTAATGTTGAAATCAATCCAGGACCTCCAGAGGGTATCACCTCCCCAGCAGATCTAGCCTCCATTAAAGGATTAAGCTTCCTTCATATTAATGCTTGCAGCCTCCTGAAAAAGCTTTCATTAATACAAGCCTGGGTAACCCACACCATGCCAGACTTCCTGGTAATATCTGAGACATGGCTCAAACCTACAACAACAGATAGGGAGGTAAATCTACCCAACTACCAAATATTCAGAACAGACCGCCTATCAAGGGGCAGGGGAGTAGCTATTTATTTTAAATCGAATATATCCGCATCTTGCCTTAGTACAACATCGTTGCCCAAAGAGTTCGAATGTTTATCCCTTAAAATAGCTATCCCCAACATAGCAGCTTTTCAACTAGTTGGCTGCTATAGGCCTCCCTCTGCTGATCATAAGCTCCTAACCCACCTGGGGAACATAATCAAACTTGGCCCTGAAGATACTATTATCTTAGGTGATCTGAATTTAAACTGGCTCTCCAAGACAGCTGTACCCCTAGTATCCTTTTGTGATACATATGGGTTTTATCAGCTAATAAGTGAACTGACAAGAATCAATTTAAAAAACAGAAGTAACAGTACCCTACTTGACATCATGCTGGCAAACAAACCCCAGCTGTTCTCACATGCTGGGGTACTATTCAGTGACATAAGTGATCACTGTCTTATTGCAGGAATAAGATCATCTGGCAAACCAGCTAACCCAGCAAAATTCCTCCTGAGAAGATCTAAAAAAAACTTCAACATCGAGGGATATCTCCATGATCTATGCCACTCTGCACACTGGCAGGAGTTCTACCTTGCAGACTCTGTGGAATTAGCACTTCAGGTGTTAAACAGCATAATTATAGGTGCCCTCAATACTCATGCACCAATCACTAGTGTTAGAACGAAAAACAAATCTTGCCGCTGGTTTTCAGCCGACCTTAAATCTGCACTGCTTCAGAGAGATAAGCTATGGAAAATGGCAAGGAAGACGAAAGATCCAAATGACTGGGTGCTGTTCAGAAAAGCCAGAAATAGCTGCACCAAAAAGTAAGGGATGCTAAGGCTGCTTTCTCACTGGCTGAACTGGATGCCTCTTACCACAACCCTGCTAAATTCTGGGGCACCATCAAGGGGATCTTAGGGCAGGACTCTAGCACTTCTCTGCCACCTCAAGTGCACCTTAATAAGGCTACTATCTTCGACAAACAAGAAATACTAAATGCATTCAACACTCACTTCACAACGGCTGGCCTTGGTTTCGATTCCTCTCCAGCTAATCATCTGCGGTCACAACTTAAATCCCAGTCTAATGAGGCTCAGAGGGCTGACTCTTCATTCTCATTTAAACCAATTTTACTGAAGCAAGTAGAGGACCTATTACTGCACTTGGACACTAAAAAAAGCGCAGGTGCAGACTCTCTTGACCCCTATTTTCTAAAAACTGCATTACATGTGCTTGCAGTTCCCTTAACACATCTTTTCAATCTCCCCTTAGCCTCTGGTTCTATTCCTTCGCTGTGGAAGACAGCACAAGTGTTTCCCCTCCTAAAATCAGGGGACCCCATGGACCTCAACAATTACAGGCCCATTTCCATCCTACCAGTGCTTTCCAAAATTTTAGAAAAATTAGTGAGCATCCAATTAAGAGACTACCTCGATGTTAATAATCTCCTGAACCCTGCTCAATCTTGGTTTAGGACCAGGCATAGCACCGTTTCTGCATTGGCAAAAGTCACAAATGACTGGCAAACTGAGCTAGACAAAAAGAACAATGTCTGTGCTGTATTTCTTGACCTAAGCAAAGCCTTCGACACAGTGGATCATGAGCTGTTACTCTCTTCACTGCAATCCATAGGCCTAGATCCACCCTCTCTCAAGTGGTTCAGATGTTACCTCACTGATAGAATGCAACAGGTGAAAAATGAAGACAACCTTTCCTCATCAAAACCACTCCTAAAAGGAGTACCTCAAGGATCTATTCTGGGCCCTATCCTTTTTGCCATCTACATTAACAATATTGACTCTAACTTCACAAAAGCCAATGTTCACCTCTTTGCAGATGACACTGTCTTATATGTTAGTAACCCATCACCTTCAAAGGCCTGTGAAATACTACAATCAGAGTTCTCCCTTTTGCAGTACCAACTACTTGATAAAAAACTCCTCCCTAATGCAAAGAAGACAAAAGCTATGTTCTTCTCCACTAATTACTATACCAACACCTTCTCACCAAGCAATCTTCCCCAACTATCCACCATTCTTGGAGAAAGCCTTGACTATGTTGACAAATTCAAATATTTAGAGGTATGGATTGACAACAGGTTTGATTATACTCAGCATATTGAAGAACTTCTGAAAAAAACTTTGTCAGAGGCTCGGCCTTTTCTTCAGAATCAAACATTATTTAACCAGGGATTCAAGACAGAGAATAATCCAGGCCTCATTTCTATCACTTATCGACTATGCGGATTTCCTCTATGGCCACTGTACTATTTCATATTTAAGTAAATTGATACCTTGTATCATAGAGCTCTAAGGTTCATCACAGATCTTCCATTCAACACTCATCACTGCTCTCTATGCTGCAGTTGGTTGGACATCCTTACACCTTATAAGGAATAAAAATGCTGCACTATGGATATACAAGGCCCTGTCCAACAAACTTACATCCTATATTTTAGATTGCTTTACTCTGGCCTCAGCTAGGTCATATGCCCTAAGAAGCAACAACTTCATCATTTTGAAACTACCAAAAGCCTGCACCCGACATGGGAGATCTGCAATCAGTTACTTCCTAGCATTGGCATGGAATTCTCTGCAGAAGACCCTAAAGCTGACCACCTATATACCTCTATTGTCCTTTAAAAAGCTCTACACAAGTCTCTTCCCCAGAAAAATGCAATTGCTTTCATAAAGCCTAGTCCTATCACATTCTTTACCCCCCCACCAAATCCTCCACTGCTACCCCTGACATTTACTTTTACCCCACTTAATCATTACTAGTAGATTTAGTCCCTATCCATAACTCCCACCAACCCGCCCATGTCATTTTTCATTTCGGAGGCTGCTTCTAACATTTTATTAGGCTTCAATCATAACTGTCTGGTCTAGCATGCTTTGGAGCCATTAATCCCTGGCTACCTTGTTTGTAAATATGTTTATATTTTTGTATCTGTTTATATAGAAGTGTTTTTGTATATGTCTGCTTTTGTACCCTATTTTGTTCCTCGACCTATCAGGTCCATCTTGTAAATGAGCTTTGCTCAATGATGTCCGCCTGAATAAATAAAGATTTTGATTGATTGAATAAAGATTTTTTTTTGATTGATTGATTTAAGCACCTCGTCTGGAAAACCGGAAGCCATCAGGACCTCCCAGAGATATGGCAGTATAACCTAGAGGTTAGAGGAACGAGGTGTGAACAAGCTTGGTACATCTAGCAGACCAGACCTGAGTTTGATTCTCACAACCTCCACTTGCATATTGTGTGACTCTGAGCAAGTCACTTAACCGCACAGTGCTCCCAGGTCACCCCTGAAAACAGGCCCTTGTGCCTAGTGGGTCTTACCTGGTTACCAAAGACTCAAATAAATAAAACAAAAATAAATATCCCCAGGAGACTCTGTTGAAGGCCTTATAGGCATCTAGGCTAAGCAACATGGAGGGGGAAGGGGTTCCAGACATGTGCTCCATTAGGTGAATATTTCACTGAATATTATCAGCAGTTTGTCGAGCCTTCAAGAAACCAGCTTGATCTGAATGAATCAGACCCGGCAAGATATCCTCTAATCTACGGGCCCATATGGACATGTAAAGTTTGTAGTCAAAATTAAAGTCTGAAATGGGTCTATAAGAGTCTGTTGTTATGGGATCTTTATCTGGTTTCAATATGGCAGTTACAGTTGTGTATGCCCATGAGGCTGGGTGGGGCACGTTGCTGTATGTCCAGGAAAGTCTGACAGAGGGGGGAGTTAGCAGAGTATGGGTCAGTATTTTGTACCACTCAATAGAGAATCCATCTGGGCCTGGGGATTTTAAGGTCTTAGCTCTGCCGATTGCTAATTGAATTTCAGCATCTGTGATAGGCCTTAAGAGACTGGCTCTGTGGTAGTCCATAAGCTTCAGGAATGTCAATATGGATTAAAAGTTCCTAATGGCTTCAGGGGTAGGTGGGGGCCGCTCTGCAAATAATACTTTGTAAAAAATTTGAAAAACATCCATGATTTCTGCGCTCCTATAATTCACCTCCCCTGTATTAGAGCTCCGGATTTTGGTGATCATACCCATGTGTTTAAAGACCCGGACCCATTTTGCAAAATTTCTTGCCCCCTGAGAGCCCTCCTCATAGTAAATTCTCTTAGTATATAAAAGTGTAGCCTGTATCTTATAGTCTAAAATCTTCTGTATTTCAGCTTGTACCTGTCTAAGCTCAGCAGGAGGGACCCTCTCAACCTTCACTGATCTACCCTGCAACTCTGAAAGGTTCGCCAATAGGGTCTCATATCTGGTTTCTTATTGTTTGGCCTTACCTGCTGAATAGGCTATTATTTCTCCCCTTATGACTGCTTTTAGCATGTCCCAAATTACTGCAGAAGATATATCCAGGATAAAATTATCGGAGAAGATTTGGGGAATGCATGTTTGCAACTTTGAAATAAACTCAGGGTCTTGAAGATGGGAAACATTAAGTCTCCAATTGGTAGTTTTCATAGAGGTTCCCAAAATAACTTTTAGCATTAAAGGTGCATGGTCCAAAAGAGCCCAAGTCCCTATCTCAATATCCTGTATCTTGTCCAGATATTCAGTAGAGGCAAAAATATAATCCAATCTGGAGAATGTATGATGCAGTGCTGAGTAGAAGGTGTATCCCTCCGTGATAGGAAAACAATACCTCCAGGCATCAGTTAAGCCCAGCTGGGGAAGCTGCGCCCGAAGACATTTTTGAGTGGGGGACTTTCTTTATGCCTGGGGACAGGAAGAATATTTCTGAGGTGAGAGGGTAATATTAAAATCACCTCCAGCTAGCATTATTCCTTTGTGTGTATCTATTAATTTGTAAAGGAATCTGTGCAGTACCTGTGGGGGAGCCCCCAGGGGTAAATATGTATTAGCAAGAGTAACCTCCAGATCAGCTAAACAGCCCTGAACAACAATAAAATACCTATCTGGATCCACATACTCCTGTTCCTTTATAAAAGATGTAGTTCGAGGGATCAATATGGCAACACCCCTACCTTTTTCAGTTTTGCTCGAACAGGAGAAGACCATGTAACGGTTGCCTGCAACAAGTTTGGCATGCTCTAAAGGAGATAAATGTGTCTCCTGTAAATAAATTATATGGGCTCCCTGTTTACGTAAATACTGCTGGAGCTTGGATCTTTTAATTGGGTTATTGATCCAATTTCTGTTCTGGGACAGGAGGTGGATTATTTTATCAGCCATTTTAAATTTAGTATAAAACCAGGCCTTATTGAAATATTCTGCATCTCCCAACCAGACTTGGTCCATCTCCCAGGCCTCACCAACCAATCACAGGCATCGCCCTCTGCCCCCCCTCTCCTCTCCAAGAATTATTCCCCTAGTCTCCTCCCTCAAATGCACACCACAGTAATACCATTATTGACATTTTTTGTACATAAAGGTATCCATGCCCTTTCTGTAGAGCTTCAATTCATTGCTTTATGTTTCTACCTATATGAAATTCTGTCTCATTGTATATCCAAGCAAAATAACCTTCAACCATAACATTGATCATTAACCTTAACCTGTCTATGTGCATTAAGAATGCAAAACTATGTACAGTTATTGCAGCTTTGTTAAGCAGCCAGTGTATTATTCGGACTTCCAAATGTGAGGTGGTGATATTTCTTCTCCCTGTGCCCTTAAGGAGAACTTTACAGCATGGTGTTCTCCCCAGTGGTGGAGGTAATCCCAATACCTGAATGCTCGGGGCCTCCAGAGAACCAGAAAAGTGTTCCCTCAAAACTAAGGAAAACAAAAACAAATCATAAATCCCATGTAAGGGAAATCGTTGGATAGGTGAACAGCAGCTATTTAATCCCTTCCTCTGCCCCAACTATCTGAGGTATCCAGAACAAAAAAAACAAAACCCCCCACAGAAACAAGTGCCCGTTTTGTTGGGTGCTTTGAAATGCAGGGACCAAAAGCACATAATTGGCCTAAAATAAGACCTTCTTCTTGTACGTAGAGAACAAGGTAATATGGAAGATGAGATAACATTCCTCTCCCTTAAGGTTCAGCTTAGAGCTAGTAGGATGGATTTGTATTTTCATTAGTGCAAGGCTTAAGTTTCATGACCCAATATTTAAACTGTAAGTGAATTAGAAATGTACAATGTTGCAGCCTAATCAACAGTCTATGAATGTCCAAATCCAGGACTGCCATAGCCCCTGAAAGATATAGTAGGGGTCCAAATTTACCCCCATGCAAATAATATGCTTATAAAATAGGGGGAATACCTCAGCCTGCAGCTGGGCAGCAAGTGACACCAAACTAGCCCAAATTAGAGGGTCTGCTCGAAGTCTAGAGCCACGTCAGTGTTGAGGGAAGCCAATTACCCCATTTAATGAGTGCCCCCCCTCCCAGATCCACTAACCTGTAAAAACACAGTGCTTTAAGACCTCATTTGAGTCAAATATCCGCAGGTCCAGCATCTCTTCGGTAAGCTGCCAACATGGTGCAGACTGCAGTAAGTGCCTTCTTTCAATCTTTGGATTTGGAAGGGACAGTCTGCTCTCTCGTTAGTTGTGGCCAGGTATCTCCAGGACAATTTGCTTCATCTGGAAATGCAAACCAGCTTTGGTTAGCTGGATGCAGGCATCCGGGGATGTGGTAAACTCCATCTCTCCTGTTGGTGATTGCACTACAAACCGAGCAGGGTATGGTGTGGTGAATTTGTATCCAGCTGCTTTAATAACCGGTAGCAATGGTAGATATGCTCACTGCAGTCGCATCATTTTTGGGGCATGGTCATGATCAAAGTATATATGTGTCTGTCCATAAAATGTCTTCTGTTTCCTCCAGGCTGTTAGGGGTATCTGCTCTTTTGTGGCGTAGCTGTTAAAGTGCAGGATAATCGATCAAGGTGGAGCATTTTGGGTTGTGGGTTTCGGAGCCAAGGCACCACTTAGTTGTCACAACACAGAAAACACTTTTTTTCTGCCATGATAGCTGCCTTCTCATGTATCTGGAACTGATTAATATTTTTTCACAAAACCTTCAAAAGGCATTACCTTGGCACAGGCTATTTCTATCTTAAATGGAAAGAGTTGAGGCTTAAACAGCTTCAGAGACCCAGAACCAACTAAGGCAGTCTATAGACAACAACTACTTGCTCTATGTTTACTTCGTTTTCTTGGTTGAAGCGAAATGATGGCAGCAATTATACAGACTGACCCCAGGACTGTTGTACAAAAAACATTAAATCATCCTTTATTGAAGAAAAGCACACGTTCCAAATGCAGCTCGAAACCCTGGGACAACTCTAGGATGGTGTGTAATAAGGCCTCTATGAATTCTTTTATGTTTGAGCCTTGGTAGCCCTGTGGGACACTATATATCCTGATATATTTTTGACTTGCACTATTCTCAAAGTCCTCCAGTCATGCTTCAAGCATTTCCTGCTGGTTCTATAGTTGCTGGACCTTAGTTTCAAGGTCATCAACCCTATTTACAGTCACTGTCCCTTGCCTCTCCTGCACATCCATGCACTGCTCTAATTGCATGACGTTGAGGCATAAATCACTATACATTTCTTTAATTTGAGCTCAAAAAGTTTTCAGTTCTTGGTATATCAGGTCCAATTTTGCTTTTTTAGCTTTTGGTTTTCCCTGCTTCTGCTTAGTTTTAGCTGAGAGTCGACGAGTTTCTCGAGATGCCATTGCTCGATTCTCTGAGTGGTCAAAGGCCTCAGAATTGGATTGGGCTACAGGATCTTCCATCCTGGAAGACAGAAGAATACTTGCTCTTTATTTTTATTGTTCTCCTTTCCCCACAGTAGTCAGCTGTAATATTTGAGGTGCAAGACCATGATGTTTGCTGAGATAGAAAAGATTTTAGTCAGGGCAGATTCCAGTCACTCGTCTAAGCTGCCATTCTCCTAGAAGCAGAACCAGAAGTCACCTTTCATCCTTTTTCACTAATCTCTGTTAATTAATCCCCACTTGAGGGCTTCTCACATTATTCATTCCTAGTATGTCTGTTCATACCCATCTTCACCATTTAGTTTTCGAGGTTCTACTATTATCACCTTTTCTCCTAGATTCTTCCCCTATTTGTTTTCTCACATATACAGTAGATTCATTATTATTTCCACTTACCTCTGCAATAAGTTTGCTTTTTTCGCTTTTAGATAATCCCTGAAGAAGAGCAGTGGTTGAAAAGTTAATTCTAAACCTATTTTATTTTTTATTTTCAGCATGCATTTTATATATATATATATATATATATATATATAGAGAGAGAGAGAGATGTATAGATATATATGTGTGTGTGTGTGTATATATATGAATATATATATATATATATATATATATATATATATATATACTTTATACAATAGGGTGAGACATATTCCAGTGAGATAAAACAACTTATTTTCACTGCAGTGAAATAAATCCTGATGATATCAGCAGAGTTAAATTAAATGGCATTTATTACACCCCCATATACCTTTTTTCAACAATGAGGCCACCATCGCATAAATAGGATACATGATATGCACTTGTGTGATATGGGAAATATGTTCAGTCCTGTACAGTGACCTCTGAAACCTCACTTGTGGCTTTGCCACTCATGAGTATTCAGGGGTCACTCTAGAGGAGTGAAAATATTTTCCATATCACACTCGTGCCCATCATGTATCCCATATCTATATTTATATATATAATATATATATATATATATATATATATATATATATATATATATATATATACAGTATATATACATTTATGCATGGGGTGAGATAAACAGAGTGTAATAAATCTGTTTATCTGAGTAATTGTGTGCATAAATTTCATTTATGTATACAGTGCTTATGCCATCAGCCATTTATCTATACAGTGCTTATGTCATTTAAAATGTTCAGCCTCAGTAGCAGTATTAACCATATTCAAATGCAAATAACTTTAAAATGAAAAACAATAACACGGTATTTTGAGCATGAAGGTTGTTCAGCACAGAAATATCTACAAAATGAGTGGTGTTTCAGTTATTGATACCTTTTAGATTTTTTGATAATGAGCAAAAAAAAAAACAACAGAAAATTCATTTGTTCCCATTTAGTCAGCAAACACATGTAAATAACTTTAAAATGAAAAATGATAGCATGGTACTGTGAGCACAAAGTTTATTCAGCACAGAAATATCTACAAAATGAGTGTTTCATTTATAGATACTTTTTAGTTTTTTCATAATTAGCAAAAAACAGCAGAAAATTTAATTTCTGTGCACTTTTTTATCAAATAAATACAAATAACTTAACAAAAAAATGAGAGTATGGTACTTTGAGCAGAATTGTTGTTCAGCATAAAAATATCTACAAAATGAGAGGTGTTTAATTTCTAGATTCCTTCTAGATTTTCTACAATCAGCAAAAAATGGCAGAAAATTAAATTTGTATTCACTTTTCTGACTAACAAATTCCCCCTACAAAAGCAAAAATAAAAGAACTGCATAAATGGAATATGCAATGGAAAACTCATGTAGTAAATGATTTATTTGCATTCAAGCAGTTTGACCTTGGACACCTCACTCGTGGCTTATGCCAATCGTGAGGTTACCTGAGGTAAAACTGCTCTTGTACAGATAAATCATTTATTACACTTGCTTCCATTGCATATCCCTTAATATACATATACATACATATATATATATATATATATATATATATATATATATATATATATATATATATATATACTATTACTACTACTACACACATTTCTTAAAAAGTAAGAAATGTATAGCAAAATGCTATGGTAATGCTCATTATGGTTGCTACTGCACAAAATTCAAACTACACAAAAGTTGGAAATAAATTATGATGGCTGTAAGCACAATACCTACAAAGTTTGGAAATGTGCTGCAGTATTAAGGTTGTTATGTTTATCTTCCACCCTGCCACATCCCCTACCCTTATGACCCAAGGGCAGTCTAAAGGTATAGGACCATACATTAATGGTATGGTACATCCTACAGGGTTAACATATTAATATTTGTATATGGCAATCCTAATCTTGTGCCTAGTTTTGTGCAGTAGCAACAAAAATGAGTATTAATATAGTTATTTGCTCTCTCTCTCTCTCTCTGTATGTCTATATATATATATATATATATATATTTGCAAAAAAAACTGCATTAATGGACCAGTTAGGGTTCATCCTAATGCCAGAGGAGGAAAGAAATGTGGTGTTAGGGTTTCCAACCTTAAGTCCCCCAAAAGCAGAAAAAGGACAAAACCAGACAAGCAACCACAGACAGCCATCATCAGGAAAGATAAACAACATACAGCTGTCTCCAGAGGATGCAAATGCAGAAGCACTGATGTGCTACCTCTGTGGATGTGTATCTGTGGGAGGAGGGAACATATAAATGAGTTTTGTTTAGGATACAAGCTGAAAAAAATTATTCCCTTCCACACCACTTTGTGTGCGAGAGGAGAATTCTTGAGTCACAACACAAAAAATAACTCATTTCAATAGGCTGGGCACCTAGGATTTTGTGGTGCCCTAAAAAGATAATGCTTTGCCAAATTTGAAGAAGTAAACACTGGAATCTTGCAAAACGGATCCCATTTTGCTAGGTTCAGGTGTTTGTTTTTTGCAAAATTAATAATTATTTCTAACTATTTTCCATTTTATTCTTAAATAAAACAAGAAGGTGGCTATCATGGCAGAAAAAAGGGTTTTCTGTGTTGTGACAATTAAGTGATACAAAAGCAAATTGCTATCATGGCATTAACATTTTCGTATCATGGCAGAGGGTTCTCCAAAAACACTACTGAGCATGCTCAGAAAAAAAAACTTTAAATACTTATGTATCTAGAACTGATTAATATTTTTTCACAAAACCTTCAAAAGGCGTTACCTTGCCACAGGTTACTTCTATCTTAAATGGAAAGAGTTAAGGATTAAACAGCTTCAGAGACCCAGCACCAACTAAGGCAGTCTATAGACAAGAACTACTTGCTCTATGTTTACTTCATTTTTTTGGTTGAAGTGAAATGAAGGCAACAACTAAACAAACTCACCCCAGGACTGTGGTACAAAATCCGTCACACATCCTTTATTGAAGAAAGGTGAAAAAAGCAATTTAAAACTGCTCGCTGCTCTCAACAATTCAATACTTCACTTCCTGGATACTGCTTCCCCTACATGAAAGAATCATGTCACCATGTTTCGCTTGTATGCGAGCTTTCTCAAAGGTACAGCAGGTAGACACAGATCTCATTATAAGGCATTACATTTAAAGTGACAGCCCATCAAATCCAATCAGTGTGTAAATTAGAAAAACTTAACAAGCAAGTTAGATCTAAAAACAGGAATCATATATTATAAGTGGATAATTCTATATCTCCGTGTACATTTTTAATAGGCAATTATTACTATGCTAAACAAGTTTTTGCAGCTTAAAGGCACTAAACAATACTTGCAAACCTGCACTTGCGAAGAGAGAATCAGAGATTGCACCATTTCACTGCCATCAAATGAAACTGCAGTGCAAATCTGAAAAAGAAAAGAGAAATAGATGGAAAGTTAATATTGCTATATCAATAATTACAAGTACAGTCATTAAATCAAACAATCAGATGAAGAGCTTTTTACGAGGTTCTAATTTCCCAAGGCACTTAAATCATTCTACTGCTTATTTTTTCAAAAGTGGTTTTATTTCCAATTTTCCATTCAAACCTTTGCCTTCCATTCCTTTAAAGGCTACAATCCAGTACTATTCTCTTTTTAATAAAAGGTTGTCATAATCCCCTTTTCTCCAGTTTAGTACTGGTTTTTCTATGCCAATAAATGTGAAACCATATTCTGATGTATTTTTCATTTTCAGAATATGTGCAGCAAGTACATTTTTCATGTCACCATTTTCTATGGACCTATTGTGTTCTCCAATGCAGGTTTTAAAAGCCTGTTTTGTTTTACCAACATAAAAAGCCTTACATTTACAAACTACCAAGTAAATCAAGCTACTGGTAACACATGTAATAAATCCCCTTACAGGGTGTGTCCTCTCCACGAGGGGATGTACAAACACTTTGCTGTTCACTATCTGAGGGCAAAACTTGCAATTGCCACATTTGTGGCTACCATTTTTCAATTGTGGCAACCACATTCTAGGTTTAAGATCCAGCTGCTGTACTGAGTGCACTAAATGGTCCCTTTCCTATATACAATTTTAGGACCCTCCTTAGATAAATCTCTCAGACCTGGGTTCTGACATGCAATATGCCAGTGTTTTGTTTTTTTAACTATACTTGCTATATCTTTCGACTGGGCATTATATGTGCCTACAAAGCACATCTGCATATCCTGTTTGTTTTTCACTTTATTTTCTTCTTTCCCTTTCAATAATTTCTCTCTAGGGATTTGTTCAACTTCTTCTCTAGCTTTTTCTACTACATTTCTGGCATAGCCCCTAGTGAGTAATTGATTCTGTAACTCATCTGCTTTTTGCTCATATGGTGTTTGTGCCCCACAATTTCTCTTAGTCCTTATAAACTGACCTTTTAGTATGGCTCTAATAACATGTCCCGGATGTCTACTGCCTGCTTGTAAAAAAGTATTCCTATCAGTAGATTTCCTGTGCAAGTCAGTAGTTAATCCCCCCCATGTTGTCCTTTTTTATTTTTAAATCTGAAAAGTTGATTTCTTGTGTGCTATTGGATATGCTAAATCTCAAGTTAGAATTACTTTTTTCTAAGAATTCAACAAATTCCATAAGTTCTGTCTCCGTACCATTCCAGATGACAAAAATGTCACCAATAAAGGACCTCCAAATGTCAATCTTTGTTAAAAATGGGTTATTCTGATTTCTCACAGTTTCTAATTCCCGTTTAGTCATATAGAGATTCACAAAGTTTGGGGCAAAAATAGCACCCATTGCCACACCTTTCTGTTGCAAAAAATAATCTTGTTTGTAAAAAAAAAGGCATTACTTTTAAGAACCAGATTTGTCAAATTAATGAGAATCTCTGTCGGTGGAACTAGTTCATCTCTACAGT
This sequence comes from Neoceratodus forsteri, assembly GCA_016271365.2. Classification (NCBI taxonomy): domain Eukaryota; kingdom Metazoa; phylum Chordata; order Ceratodontiformes; family Ceratodontidae; genus Neoceratodus; species Neoceratodus forsteri. The sequence goes on from CM057450.1 coordinate 1,442,097,406, forward strand.
TTAAATAAAATTCCATTGCTTGTAGGCCATCACCATGTGGGATGTTAGTATTCAGTGCATTTACATCCAAAGTCACTAAAAGACTTTCATGTTCATTTTTGCTAAGATAGATTAACTTTAGATATTTTCATAATCTTAGTAAAAATGAACTTGTTTTACTGAAAGAACTACAAATACAAATCTCACGATAAGACCAGCTGATGGGGGTGTGTGATTGTGACATAGAATAGTAGTGACTATGATTTAGAAGTCAAAAGACAATTGGGAGACACTGAATATTATAAAAAACTGAATGGTGATCCCACAAATACCCTCAAAAATGAAATTGACAAATATTGAGATCAGGTTCTAAATGAAGGAGCTTTGTATAAAAACACTGTAGAACACCTTTGTGTAGCACACCCTGTAAGAGGTAGCTTTTATTGCTTTCCCAAAATACATAAAAGCTTGCTTAATCCCCAGGGAGACAGACAGTCTTAAGTAAACAAAGTATGAATGAACCTGTGACAAAGTTCATTGATTATCACATAGCACCGATTGTTAAAAACGTACCTTCTTATATTAAGGACAGTGGAGATTTGCTTGGTGTTATTAATGACATTGCCATAGAACAAGAAAGTATTTTAGTGACTTTAGATGTAAATGTACTATATACTAACATCCCACATGGTGATGGCCTACAAGCGATGGAATTTTATCTAAACTGTAGAGATGAACTAGTTCCATCAACAGAGATTCTCATTAATTTGACAGATCTGGTTCTTAAAAGTAATGCCTTTTTTTACAAACAAGATTATTTTTTGCAACAGAAAGTAGTGACAATGGGTGCTAGTTTTGCTCCAAACTTTGCGAATCTCTATTTGGCTAAATGGGAATTATAAACTGTGAGAAATCAGAATAACCCATTCTTAACAAAGACTGACATTTGGAGGCACTTCATTGATGACATTTTTGTCATCTGGAAAGGTACGGAGACAGAACTTATGGAATTTGTTGAATTCTTAGAAAAAAGTAATTTTAACTTGAGATTTAGCATATCCCATAGCACACAAGAGATCAACTTTTTAGATTTAAAAATAAAAAAGGACAACACGGGGGATTAACTCTGACTTGCACTGGAAACCTGCTGATAGGAATACTTTATTACATGCAGGCAGTAGTCATCTGGGACATGTTATTAGAGCCATACCAAAAGGTCAATTTAAAAGGACTAAGAGAAAATGTGGGGCACAAACACTATATGAGCAAAAAGCAGATGATTTACAGAATTGATTACTCACTAGAGGCTATGCCAGAAATGTAGTACAGAAAGCTAGAGAAGTAGTAGAACAAACCTCTAGAAATAAATTATTGAAAGGGAAAGAAGAAAATAAAGTGAAAAAAAGAAACAGGATATGCAGATGTGCTTTATAAGCACATATAGTGCCCAGTTGAAAGATACTGCAAGTATAGTTCAAAAACACTGGCATATTCCGTCTCAGGATCCAGGTCTGAGAGATTTATCTAAGGAGGGTCCTAAAATTGTATACAGAAAAGGGAAGAGTTTACGGACCATTTAGTGCACTCAGTACAGCCGTTGGATCTTAAGCCTAGGATGTGGTTGCCACAATTGGAAAATAGTAGCCACAAATGTGGCAATTGCAAGATTTGCCCTCAGGTAGTGAACAATAAAGTGTTTGTACATCCCCCCATGGGGAGGACACACCACGTGAGGGGATTTATTACATGTGTTACCAGTGGCTTATTTACTTGGCAGTTTGTAAATGTAAGACTTTTTATGTTGGTAAAATCTAACAGGCTTTTAAAACCCATATTGGAGAACACACTAGGTCCATAGAAAATGGTGACATGAAAAATGCACTTGCTGCACATATTGTGAAAATGAAAAATACATCAGAATTTGGTTTCACATTAATTGGCATAGAAAAAACAGTACTAAACCGGAGAAAAGGGGATTATGACAACCTATTATTAAAAAAGAGAACAGTACTGGATAGTAGCCTTCAAAGGAATAGAAGGCAAAAGTCTGAATGGAAAATTGGAAATAAAACCTTTTTTTGAAAAATATAAACAGTAGAATGATTTAAGTGCCTTGGGAAATTCGTAGCTAGTAAAGAGATGAGCATCAGATTGTTCGATTAAATGACTGTACTTATGATTATTTATATAGCAATATTAACTATCTATTTATCTTTTCTTTTTCAGATTTACACTGCAGTTTCATTTAATGGCAGTAAAATTGTGCAGTCTCTCATTCTCTTTTTGCAAGTGCAGGTGTGCAAGTATTGTTTAGTGCCTTTAAGTCGCAAAAACTTGTTTAGCAAGTAATAATTGCCTATTTAAAATGCAGAGGGAGATATAGAATTATCCACTTATAATATATGATTCCTGTTTTTAGATCTAACTTGCTTCTTACGTTTTTTAATCTACACACTGATTGGATTTGATGTGCTGTCACTTTAAATGTAATGTCTTATAATGAGATCTGTGTCTACCTGTTTTACCTTTGAGAAAGCTTAGATGTGAGTGAAGCACGTCAGGTGCTTGGTGATGTGATTCTTTCATGTAGGGGGAGTAGTATCCAGGAAGTGAAGTATTGAATTATTGAGAGCAGCGAGCAGTTTTAAATTGCTTTTTTCACCTCTTTTCTTCAATAAAGGATGATTTGATGGATTTTGTACCACAGTCCTGGGGTGAATTTGTTTAATTTGCTGCCTTCATTTCGCTTCAGTGAAGTAAATGAAGTAAACACAGAGCAAGTAGTTGTTGCGTATAGACTGCCTTAGTCAGTGCTGAGTCTCTGAAGCTGTTTAAGCCTCAACTCTTTCAAGTTTCAATTCCTGACCAGATGCACAACCACAGTCCCAGGTGCAACGGATCCCTCCTTTTGCAATACTTCTATCTTAAACATTTCAGAAAAAAAAATTGAAAGCAAAAGACAGTGTAGTAAGAATAGAGAAAAAAATAACTCATCTAGATCTCAGAAACCACACCAGTTATGGTAACAAAACTTTCCAGTTCTTGGGAACCTGCTTTCTGAACAATGCATGCCAAATATGGAGCACTTTCATCAAACAATGCCACAGCTACTAAGGTTCAAGGTTAGAGGTTCTACCTTTCCAAGGTTTCTATATGTATGTGTATATATTATAGCGGTGTGGTACCACCACTATAGTTAGGGTTGAGCAGGTTGTTTAATATTAAACCCCTAACTTTGCATTTTAAAAGCTTTGCCCCCATTCAACAGATTTGCACAAAATGTTGCATGTGTCCGGGGCAAAATGTGCCAAGTCTCGTTTTAGTCAGACGTGCAGAATCTGAGATTTGGATAGTGAAACAAGTGAAAAAAATGAGGGGCTGGCTGTCTTTTTGTCATCAATTGGCACCCAGACAATTTTGAATTTTGTAGTAAAATTTTCAGGGCAGAAAAAGCTTGTCTATGAATGGCGTCTTTCATTGGTTTGGTAAAAAAATATTAATCTGTTCTAAAGTTATGCAGATTTGAAATTTCAGTTCTGAGCATGCTCAGCACAGTCTTTTGGATAGCTGTTTCATACAAAAGAAGAATTTGGAAAGAGGATTCTCTATCATGAGGGGGATAATCCTCTTTTGTGAGAAAAAAGTCTTCTTTCATATGGCAAAAATCTTGTTTTGTTTTTTTTTTAAATAATTTTTTGAAAACCCATAAACATCATGTCCTGCAGAGATACAAACACATGTATCTATCTAAACGGGACCACATTAGCTGGATTCAGCAGTTAGTTTTTGGAAAAGGGATCCAGAAATGTATTGCTAAAACATTTAAAAAATCCTCTTTCATTAGACCATTTTCTTCTTCTGTATGAAAGAGGAATAGGGTCATTTGAAAGAAGATTACGTTCATACAAAAGAAGAATTTGGACTTTCTTTTCACTTTCTTCTTTCATACGAACCAATCCTCTTTCAGGAGAACATTAAAATCTCATGAAAGGGGAATGGTTCATACAAAAGAAGAAATTGGACTTTGTTTTTCTCCCCCCACATTCGAACTTTAACTTTAACAAGCCATAACTCTAAAAATATTTGGAGTTAAGGGAAATCTTTATATCAGTAGAAAGGTCCCAATGACTATTCCAAGACTAACACATAATACCCTCAGAAAATTCAGTGGCCATATAAAAAACATAAAAAATTTAAAATAAAAATTCTCATAGAATAATAGTGACAATTTAAGAGACCATAAACCCCCAAGATTTGGAGTAAAGGATCAATCTTTATATTAAAAATAAAGATCCAAAAGACTACTACAACACTGACACAAAATATTCCCCCCTAAAATAAAACAATTTAAGGAACATCTAAAAAACATAATTTAAAAATGAAAATTCTCATAGGATAAAATTGCAGCTTTAACAAGCTGTAACTCCATCAATCTTATGAGTTTAGGGACAAGCTTTAAATCAAAAGAAAGTTATCAATGAGTATAGCAAGACTAAGTCCTTAAGGAATACTATCTGAAAATACACCTATGAAAAAAACATAAAAATTAATAAATGAAAATTCCCATAGGATAGTATTGCTAGCTTAACAAGCTATAGCTCCATCAATTTTTGGAGTTAAGGGAAAATGTATGTAGCAAAAAAGGTTCCAATGTGTACTACAAGACTAACATGATAATCCCCCCCCACACACACACACAAATTCTTCAGAGGCCATATAAAAGCATAAAAATGTAAAACATTTTAATTCCTTTAGGATATGATTGCTACTTTAACAAGCTATACCTCCATCAGTCTTTGGAGTTAAGGGCAATCTACATATCAAAAGAAAGGGTCCACTGAGTACTACAATACTAAGTCCCTACAAAATACCAACTGAAAATAGACATATGTAAAACATAACAATTAAAAAAATGAAAATTCCCATAAGATAACATTACAACTTTAACAAGTCATAACTCCATCAATAATTGGCATTAAGGGAGCATCTATGTATAAAAAAAAGGTCTTGAAGAGTAATACAACACTAAGAGATAATCCCACATACATTCATGGGGTACATATGGCACCTAAAAATTCCCTCCAAATTTCACCATGGTGTCAAATCCACAATGAAAGACCAATTATCATCAGAAATGCACAAAAGGTGCACCTCACTGTGGACTACTACCATGGACAATTTCAGAGCAAATTGATGAAAGGTAATGATTTGGTGGTAAAAGAAACAGAAAAGATATTTTTGCCTATACACAATCAACCACAGACAGTTAAGATAGATACGTTATATGTTTTTTTTTCTTTGAAGTGAGCCCCAGAAAAAACAATTGCAATAAGTTGATAAATTGCCTTTCTGGAGGCAAGGAAGTGCAGGGCCTGGAGGGCCCTGCACATCTGCAGCCAGATGGATATGTGCATCTATGAATGGGTGGAAGTGCAGGGACTGGAGGGTCCTGCATTTCCATAGCCAGATGGATGTGTTCATGGAGGTCCAGAGGGAATGTGCGTGAATAAGGACATGATTCTACTATCTCAAAATGTAAGGACATTCTTTGCAAAAACTGTGCTAATACACCAGTTATGGTTTAGATTAAAGCAATACAAGTAGGGAAATGTGACATTAGGGTTTCTAACCCTAGTTACCCACCTACAACCCTAAGCAGCAAAAGAAAAAAACGTAACGGTTTTCGCTGTACTGACTCTTGGCAAATCAGGGTTGGAGTCCTCTTTGGATTTTCTGCCCTAACTTTCACCCCATTCCATGACCAAATAAGGTGATATGTGATCTGTTTTCTTCAGGTAGGGCCTGCAGGTTGTTGGCAACATGTAGGGAGACACAGTTTTGCACATCTGAAGACTATATCACACTGGGGTGAATGCTAGGGTTGAAAACCAAAAGAGAGACCCCCACCCCTGATTCCCCAAGAGTCAAGACTGTGAAAAGTGATTTTTTTTTCTTTTACTGCTTAGGGGGTGTGGTGAAAAGCTAGGGTTGGAAAACCTAACACTGCGTCATCTTACTTTTGTTGCTTTAATCAGAACCCTAACTGGTGCATTAACACATTTTCTTCACAAACAATATATATTGCAAAAAGCTATATTAATTCACAAGATAGGGTTCAGCTTAATACCAATAGGGAACTGTGATGTTAGGGTTTCCAACCCTAACTCTCACCCCCTACCCATCAAGCAGAAAAAGGAAAAACATTAGGGTTTGGGGTATCCAAAATCTTGGTGAATCATTGGTGGGTTTTCCTTGGGGTTGTCACCCCTAATGTTTATCCCTCCCACCAGCCCACCATCCTGTCTAAAGCACAATGTACAGCTCCAAGCCAGTGCCTCATAATGATACTCTCTTCAAAGAAAGAAAAGTATGTTTCACCATAGATTGCCAAAACAATCTGTTGTAGCTTTTTTCACAAATGAAATCACATCTGACCAGGTTTGCTTCAAGTAAGTAGGTGGGAATTATGGTTGACAACCCCAAGGAAGACCGCATGACTGATTTGCCAAGACTCCAGAGACCCAAAACCCAAATGTTATTTCATTTTGCTGCTGGGGTGGGGGATGGGGTGAAGTGTTAGGGTGGGAAACTTTAACATTACATTTTTCTACTTTTGATGCATTAAACTGAAGCCAAACTGATGCATTAATATAGCGTTTTTGCAAAAAATGTTCTTTCTTTTTGAGATAGTGGAATTGTATTCTCATTCACACTGGTGCCACCAGGACCTCTTTGAACAGATACAGACAGTCCTGTGCCAAAAGAAGACTCCAAACATCAACAGAAGTGCAGGACCCTTTTTGGGCATTGCACTTCCGTGCAGGAACAAATGTCAAGAATTCATGGGCTTGTCTGGTGGTGTGCGGCTGCATGGGTAGCTTTGAGCCTTGTGCTTCCTTGTGGCTGCAGCTACAGATGCACAGGGCAAAGAGTCCATCTCTTAGTCAATTAACAGGGCCTTGTGCCACCCACTGGAGCAGTGGTGAAGGGTTCTATGCCAAGACAATAATTATCTTCACTAAATGGTACCTGGGTCATGTGTCTGGAACCATGCACCTTTCATTCCCTGTCTAGAGGAGTGTTGAATAACAGTGCCATTCCTCCACTGTCACCCCATCTAGCTGGGCCACTGATCTTGACCCCAAACTCAGCTCACCAGCATCAGATGGCAAAGCACTACCACTGGAGTCATGATTGGCACTACACACAAAGATTATTGAGATATGTGTATATATATAAATATATAGCTGTGTGGACAGTATTCGAGAGACTTGGGTGTGCACTTAAAATAAGGTCTGTATTTTACTTATAACTTATTAAAAATAAAGAATTTGTGCTCTGTATTGTTGCCAATATGGTCAAGAGATAGTGTACATAAAAAAGGGTGTATGTATTTTTATTTTATTGTGGCAACATTTTAATAATGAAAATAATCTTAAAACAAGCATTCATCAATGCTGAATGTTTGCTTGCTGGCATTAGCATTGGAAGTGCAAGAGGTAGACAGATGCAGAACAGGAATGGCAGTGAAGTATTGCACTGATGCCAGCCCCAGCCCCACCCCTACCCTGTAGAGATGGATAGGCCTTAGGGTGTGCCTTTGGGTCATCACCCATAACACTCAAGTCATTTCACCTCATCCTATCCTGCAGACACCAAGTGTCGCGATGTGCCTTGGGGTGTTCAGGCTTTACAATCACCCCACTCCATAAGGAAATACACTGAAATGGGTGCAGTATAGGAGAGTGGGGTGAACTTTGGGGCCAAAGAGTCCAAGGCACACCTCGATGCCTGTCATTGGCTGCAGGGTAGGGATGGGGAGGAATGGCATGAGCATTACTGTCGACAATCCCAAGTCACACCCTAATGCCTGTCAGTCCCTACAGGGTATGGCATTATGGTCAGAAACCATAATGCCCTGAGCGTTTCTTGGTATTTTCACTCTAAGTTTTCAACATGGACTTTTTGTGACCCCACTGCATGAACAGTGACACTATCACTTTGTTAGCTGGAAGGCAATTTTGTACAGCAACTGCACCATTTGGTGCCACAGGTGTGAAAACACATTTCAAACAGGATGTGAAAAATGACAGCTGTACTCTTCATGAGGAGGTGTAAAAAATGGTAATGTTGAAAATCTTGAGTGAAGATATAAAAAAAATTGGTGAAGTCATGAGCGTGCTTGCAAACTGCACAGTGCACACTCATAATGCATTTATTTGGGGAATTTTTTTACACCAGATTTGCAAAGTGTGCTTTTTAGAACCTCTCCTTAAGAACACTGTCACTGTGATTTTCTTAATCTGTACAGAACATTGATTTTGCACAGTGACTGCTCCATTGTGCACCATATGTGTGAAAACACATTTCAGGCAGGATGTGAAAAATGACAGCTGTACTGTTCATAAGGAGGTATGGAAAAATGCAAATGTTGAAAATCTGGAGTGAAAATATTGAAAATTCTCGAAGTTCCCAGCATGGGTGGAAACTGCAATGCACCTCATCGCAGTCATTTTTTTTGAATTTTTTCACCAAATTTGCAACATAGGCTTTTTGGGAGCCCACCTCATGAACAGTGACACTGTCTTTTGTCACTAGTCCCAGAAGGTGATTCAGCACAGTGACCATGTAATCACCTTTCAGGACTGAATGACAACATAGCAGTGACTGAGTTAATGAGGTTGGGTCCCATGAACGCCATATTGAAAATTTGGGACAAAAGTCACAAAAATGGCAGTGCCATCCGCCTAAGTTGACCCCCCCCCTCAATTTATGCCATTATACAGCTTACAGACATTTCTTCTGTTCGTGGTCAGCTTTGAAGAGCGCAGGCATGTTCCTGCTCCACCAAAGATCATTGTTTCAAACTCCAGAAGCTGCCCCCAGGACCTTTATTTTTTGGTTTCTGAATTTTCAAGAAAAACAGCATTTCTTTGCTAAAGTTTGAGAAAATAAGGAATTTACATGGGAAGGAGCTAGACTGAGGGTAGCGCAAGATCTACCCTTTTCAGTGTGCCAGAAACATGCTACTTATCACCCCTTGGACACCAAGTTAATAGCAGCTGCGATTAAGTTTAAAGTTAGCTATCCAGCCAGACTTCAAGTTTTGGTGTCTGGCTCCTGGATAACATATGAAAATGCAGAGTCCGCAGCTGCTGGTCTTAAGGTAGTGCTCCTGGACCTGTTTCATACCCCCTGAGTTAAGGGGGGGAGTTTGGATGTGCACCTGAATGAGAGTCCACTACTGGTCCTTCATCTAATTTAAAAGGATTGACGAATGATGGGAGCTCCCCTGTTCTCTTTGGATGCTCTAGGGTTTTTTTTTTCTGGCTTTCGTGTTCTGTTAACTATGGGGGACCTGTTGTAAGATTTGCTTTTGAGCTTTGGATCAGACCACATCAGTGCCAGCTGGATCCCCAAATCGAAACACGATCACGATCATCTACCTAGTAATGCCCCATAGCTCCCAAGGTCTCCTGTTACGTTCCATTAAGAGTTGCATCTAAGTGATTGAATTGGTTTTGTGGATCTACTGCTTTCTGCTGTCTTAAGCTATGTTTGTTTTTGGACTGGGGGCTGGAACTGATGGATCAAGCAGCTGTTTTTTCCAAAGAAGTACTGTTATTTTACATTTAACCCGATTCAGTATTATGGACATTTCGCCACTAGATGGTGCCAGAGACTGTAGTTTGTTTAATGTTCCTGAGTCAGTGTTTGTACTGGTCTCTGGTGGGGAAATGTATTCAATAGTTAAGAATATTTGCTGTTTTCCAATATCTGTAAGGGGTTATTTGTTTGGATGCCTTTTCCCTGTACTGTTATGAGAATAATTGTTGTTATGCCCTGAATGGGCTGTGATTATAAGCCTTAGGTGTGTCATTTTAACACATCTGGACTTTATTATATTGGCTGGGGTTATTGTTTAATTTCTTTCAAGACCCCCTCCTTTTCTTTGCTGACCTGAAAGGATAAGATGCATCTTGTTTCCAGGAGTGTGTTTTTTTTTTCTCTTTCCCATGTTGTTGCAGGGTTCAGAGGGCTTACTATATTTTAAAATTTGTGTCTCTAGACATTTTGTATAGGAATAATTGTTGTTCAAGTGTATTTTTGCACTGGTAGCTTAGAATAGACATAGCTGGTATAATAGTACAGTTATCTTAGTTGTAAATGGCGGGGGGATGGGGTGGCAAGGAGATGGCTGGGTGAGCTGTTTGTCATGCACCAGGAGAAAAAGGGTGGGTGTGGGAGGGTTCAGGGCTTACAGAGGTTATTGGGTTGCTTTTTGTTGGGGCTTGTCATTGGGATTTGGTTGGTATGGGTAGGGTGTGGGGTGGGTGGGTAGGCCTGCGGATTACCTCATAATGCAGTAAGAAAACTGCTTTCAAGTACAGGTGGGGTTTTATGAAGTTTCCTAGGATTCTAACAAATTATGGCCAATAATATCCAGTTTACCACTTGGAATTTCACAGGAGCTAGGCATAAGATTAAGCAATATAACATTCTGAAATATCTAAGTCACTTAAAAGCACAGGTTATATTTTTACAAGAAACACATCTGCTTAATGATGAAGCTGATAAGCTTAGAAGACAGCAGGTAGGGCAGGTCTTTGCTGCACAGGGTAATACCCAAAGCAGGGGGGTCATGATCCTTTTACATAGGTCGATCCCTTTTAGACCTACCCAAAGCATCTTGGATCCCTCTGATAGGTTTCTATTTGTGAGAGGCAGGTTGCACATTTTGGACATTGTGTTGGGCAGTGTTTATGGCCCCAGTGCGGATACTCCTGTTTTTTTATGAAAGTATTGGAAGTTCTCACTCCTTTTCTGGATATCCCTATGACTTTAGGGGGAGATTTCAATTTGGTATTTGATCCATCTGCAGATAAGTCAGGTTATTCTCACCACAGCCTTTCCCCAGCTCAAAGGTCATTCAGGGATTTCTTAGACTCTGCAGGGCTCTGTGATGTATGGCGTGTGCTGCATCCCAAAGATCGGGAGTATACATTTGTCTCATGAGTACACAGCACCTCCTCGCAGATTGACTATATTTTTGTGTCTCATATACTCTTGTCCGGGGTTTTAGATTCTAGTATTGTCCCAGGTCCACCTTTTGACCATTCGGCAGAAGTATGTAGGATTTTCCTGTGTTCATTACCAAAAAAGGGGGGTAGATGGAAGTTTAATAACCAAATTCTCAAGGAACCTGACAAGGTTGAGTATATAGCATCCCAAATACAACAGTTTATGGTTTTAAATAGTAATTCTACACATCGACCGGATATGGTATGGTGTGCTCTCAAAGCGTATTTGAGAGGCATTTTAATTGGCCTAGCTTCCAAAAGAAAAAAGGAGTGGGAAAATAAAGCCTCCCATCTTCTGTCTCAAATTAGGAACATGGAATCTTGCCTTTCCCCTACCTCCTCGGAAATCTTTAAGCAGGATTTAGTTAAAGTAAGGGATGCTTATCTTGATCTGTTAAGGGAGCAAGCTGAGTTTGCTATTTTAAGAACTAACGCAGTTCACACAGATTAAAGGGAGAAGACCAGGCGGCTGTTGGCAATGCATGTTAAACAACAAGAATCAGCTAGATTTATTGCAGCAGTTCACTCTTTAGAAGGGAATCCCCTTAAAACTTCACCTGCAGAAATAGCTGACGTATTTACTAGTTACTTTCGGGACCTATATGGTCCCATGCTCGATCCCCCCTCTGGGGGTGAGTTGCAAAAATATTTGAGAGATCTGCATCTACCCTCTGTTGCTAACTCTCAGCAAGCTACATTAACATCTCCCATTTCTAAAGAGGAAATAGCTATGGTAATTAAATCTCTGCCGTCCGATAAAACCCCTGGCCCTGATGGATTTTCCTCTAATTTTTATAAAGTATTTTCCAAGCAATTAACCCCCATCTTGTTGTCACTTTTCCAATTCCTTCTTTCTGGCCAAGGGTTTGATCCTTTACTGTTTGAAGCCCTGATAGTTTTATTGCCCAAACCAGATAAGCCACAGGACCTGGTTTCAAGTTATATACCTATTTCTTTAATTAATCATGACATCAAAATCTTAGCCAAATTGTTGGCAGATCGTTTGAATGTGGTTCTTCCCTTTATAATAGGGGAGGAGCAGGTGGGTTTCATGAGGGGAAGATCATCAGTTGATCATCTACGAACCCTCGCTCACGTCTTCTTGGCCTCCAGGAATGCCGCTATTCCTATGGCTTTGGTCTCCCTGGATGCTGAGAAGGCCTTTGATAGGGTTTATTGGAATTATTTTTTTGCTGCAATGGAGGCATTTGGGTTACCCAAGAAGTTTCTGAGTTGGGTTTGTTCTTTATACCTGTCCCCTTCTGCTAGAATTTCTTGTAATGGACTGATTTCCAGTCCAATTAAATTACATGTGATAACTAGGCAAGGGTGTCCCTTGTCCCCGCTGCTTTTTAACATATACCTAGAGCCCCTTGTCCAGGGGTTAATGAGAGCCCAGGACATCCCAGGTATATCTCTAAGTGGCCACGTGGTTAAGGTTGCAGCATATGCAGATGACCTTCTTTTGCAAATCACTAATCCGGCTACATCTATTCCCTCTATTCTCAATATAATAAAGGGGTTCAGTAAGGTTTCTAATTATAAACTTAACATTGGGAAAACTGTGTTTTTTCCTCTTAATCACAGGGTGTACAAACGAGAAAGTACCACCTTTGGGCTTGCCTGGCAGTCTGAGTCCATTAAATATCTTGGTATTACTCTGACTCGGAGAGTATCTCGGATTAAGCAGTTACATTTGGATTTGTTGGCCCAAAAGATTGATCAAGATCTCCGCAGATGGACGCTTCTTCCTCTCTCTTTATGGGGTAGGATTAATTTGATTAAAATGAAAGTTTTTCCCTATCTATTTTATCCCCTTAATATGTTGAATATTGGCCTCCCCCTGTCCTGGTTTTAAAAAAATTCATAGTATGTTTTCGAATTTCATTTAGGGGTATAAAAAAATCTAGAATGGAGTTTCACAAATTGGCTGCCCCCAAAGGAAAAGGAGGGTTAAGACTTCCTCATATGGGGCTGTATTATTGGGCAAGCCAGACCAATAAATATCTTAGGTGGTTGACAGCGGAGCAGCAACTAGAAAATATGTCATATACCCCAGTCTGGCTTAGGGGGAGTTAGACAGAATTAAGAAGCATGGATTTCTCCCTTGTGCATTGTTAAACACTAAAATAGGACTCCTCCCTGCATCACTCCATAACTCTTCCATTGCAGTGTCGATTAAGGCCCATGCCCAGTTGTGTGCGTTTCTCAAATATGATAATATTAAAGACCTGTCTCAGCCAATAAGTGGTAAGCCTAACCAGCAACTTGATAATAAGCCTCTATTATTTAACTGGCTTCCTCTGATAGGAAATTGTCAGTTAAAAGATTTTATTACGGTGGATAGACAATGGTACTCCTCCGTAGAAATTATGCATAAATTCATGCTATCTGGGATAAACATTTTCAAGATTTATCAGCTTCGGCATCTTTTGTTAAAAGTGTTTGGGGCTACTCCACCCTCGCCCGCTTACATTAGTTTTCAGGCTACCCTTGCAGAACTGGCTGGAGTGCCCCATGTGGTGTTGAAGATATATAGTATTTTATTCGCATGAGCATACCCTGATAATTTTGCCCCTGTTATTTACTGGTCTTCCCTTTTTCCAGACAAGGAGCTAGATTGGTCTCTTCTCTGGCATAACTGCCATAAATTCTTACTGCAGGATAGATTAAGATTAATGCAATTTAAAATTTTGCATAATATTTATTACACTCCGTGGAAACTGGCCAAAATGAGTGTTGTGTGCTCTCCATTCTGTTCAAGATGTAAGTTGCAGCCTGGGGACCTTCTTCATATTTTTTGGAAATGCCCCAAAGTTGACCCACTGTGGGCCACTATAAAGCATAGAGCCGACCCACTTTTAGGACTTTCTGATTTGTTTACACCTGAAGTATGTCTCTTGGGGGACTTTTCATGTATCTCTGTGCTGTGTCGGAAATACCATATTGCATTAATTTTAATGTCTGTTAAGAAAGTGGTCTTGAGACATTGGAAAGACTCTGACAACCTGACTTATCTTGAGTGGCTCCAGGAGCTTCTTGCTAATCTCAGAACGGAGAGAACCATTGCAGGTCTATTTAGTAAACTTGGGAAGTTTAACAGAATATGGGATTCTTTTCAGGCCCTGTACTCTCTACAAGTTTGAAATGCATGTATATTATAGTTCATGGCATCATTTGGGGTAGGCAGCTGCGCTAGGTTTTGGGGGAGTATGAGGGTGGGGGGGGGTAGGGAGAGAATGAATCAGTACGACTTTGTATATTAATTACAGTCTTATTATGTGTAATGTTTTCTGGATTCATTCTCTGTATTGTAAACTTTAATAAAAGTTGAACGAAAAAAAAAAAAAATGTCACAGCAGACAAGGCATGCCCCGCAATGAGGGGGAGCTCCATAATTTCAGTGGCAAAATCATTTCAAGTTCATGGCACTCTTGCAGACTACTGTCATAGCCAGGGTGCTCCTTCATTGGTGACACACAGATGCGCCCCAAAAATCAGTGGCGGCATTGGCCACAACACTGCCTCACCTCCACAACCTGCTTCTCCAGCAAGCTGCCACAACATGTTTCCTGCACATGTGTGCAAGCAAACATAAAAAGCAGCCATTTTGTGACATGGCTGTGCTACACACCTTGGTGACCATTAAATTTACTGTATTTAAAGCACAATACTAAAGTTTTGTTATTTTAATGGATAGAGTGGATGTGTAACTGTTACCTAGTGATTATTGATTTTATGCAGATGTAATTACATTTACATGACACCACATGTAATTTATTACTTTTGTGCATTACATGTAGTGTCTTATATAGCTACATGATTTCTTTTGTTTATTCTGCCTTTATACTTTGCATTTTTTCAGTGTCAGTTCACATTGCTTAATGTGTTTCCCCCACAGAAGCCTGCAATCTTAATGCAGTGTTACATAAAGCCTGCTAGGAACAGTAACATCAAAAGCTGTGGCTCTTGCTGTCATGTCCACTGTTACCCACGTGGCTGATGATGCTGGTACTGCTATAAACAGCCGGGAACTGAAAGTGACATCAGGCATTTGGTTTTGGTAATCTGGCTCTAAGCAAAACTATTTTCTTCCCACTGCTTCTTCCATTTGCCATTCCTAAAATCAGAGAGAATGAAGCATCATCCATTTTAAATGCTGCGTGCTACATGGGAGTTCGAGTGGGTCTCAGAGGTCTCCAGTCACTAAAAAACATGATCATCAGCATTCTGCTACAAAACAGTAAGTTAAAATTCTGGGATGCATATTAAATAGTGACTGGCTAAAGTACAGTAGTTGTTCTGTAGCATTTTGGGGACAGAAAAAGTAAAGTTTTCACCTCAGTACTTCATGGTCCTGCTGTTTGTGAAGGGCCCCTCTTCAAAACAGAGGATGACTGCATTAGTGGGCTATGCAGCATAATAAGTACATTTTAAAGTTGTGTTTGGGAAGTATATCAGCAGAACTTTACTCTGGTTTTGGCACTGTGTAAATAGGGCATATTAAATAGTATATTTTAAAGTTGCGTTTGGGAAGCATAGCAGCAGAACTTTTGTCTGTTACTGGCAGTGTTTAAATGGGGTATATTAAATAGTATATTTTAAAGTTTTGTTTAGGAAGCATATCAGCAGAACTTTTCTCTGGTGCTGGCACTGTTTAAATGGGGCATATTAAATACTATCTGGCTATTATGCAGCAGTTGTGTTGTTCATCTTTGGGGGCAGAAAAGTTAAATTTGTGTGTTCTCTCATGGTCCAGCTGTTTGTGAAGGGCCTCTCTTCAAAATGGGGTTGTGCATACATGTCACCAATCTAATCAAATAGAGTTTTGTTTGTAATTTATAGCATTTTGTTTACTATCCATCCAGTGGATTTTCATTATATAGTTTGATTTTTTTTTCAGAATATTGTTAATATTGGTGAACTTTCCTCTGGTGATGGTATTAATCATGTTTAAAGGGGGAAAAACAGCACCTGTGGGGTTCCTACCGGTACATCTTGAGAAGGTGTGTTTTCTGAGTGAATGCAGCACCTGTTGATGTGATGATGGCTCTATTTTAGATGTGTGTGTGTGTGTGTGTGTGTGTGTGTGTGTGTGTGTGTGTGTAATGAATACAAAGACGCTGCACTCTTAACATGTTTTAAATGAGAAAAATGAGAAAAATGCAATTTGTGTGAGATGTTTGTAATTTTTTGAAAGAAGGGGTGATGCTGCCTCTGGTTAATGTGCGTGTTTGTTATTTTAAAATGAAAAAGTTGCATTTCTTGATGTAAAATTATAAAGGGGCATTATTGTGTTGTCATACTGAACTAGGAGATCAGGTGTGGGTGGTACCTTAATATGTTGGAACTGTTTGAAATAAAAAAAACTACAGCAATGGGGCCTATCTCAAAAATGCTAGTCAAGGCATTGGTCAGTTCATTCAGGGGTATGGGGGGATACCATGTGTAGGAATGAGACTGCTTCTAAACTAGACATCAAGTGGTGGCATAATATGTTTAAAAATAAAAAATACAGCACTTGGGCCTACCTCAAAATGGCTGCTCATGGCATTGGGGGGTACCATGTGAAATAATCTGGTCATTGCCTGGTTGTAATGGTGTCCGTAGGGCAACATCAGGGGTTTGGATTCATCTGGCAAAAACATTTTCCTGATTTATTTATAATGAGACTGCTT
This sequence comes from Neoceratodus forsteri, assembly GCA_016271365.2. NCBI lineage: Eukaryota > Metazoa > Chordata > Ceratodontiformes > Ceratodontidae > Neoceratodus > Neoceratodus forsteri. The sequence goes on from CM057450.1 coordinate 1,442,114,144, forward strand.
CTAAATTAGATGTCAAGTGATGGCACAATATGTTGGAACTGTTTAAAATTAAAAAATAGAGCACTTGGGCTAACCTCAAAAAGGCTGCTCATGGCATTGCTTAATGCATTCAAGGATATGGGAGGGATACCATGTGTAGTAATCTGGTCATTGCCTGGGTGTACTAGTGCCTGTTTGGCAACATCGTGGTTTGGAGTCATCTGGCAAAATATTTTGCAGATTTATTTGTAATGAGAGTGGCTATTCATTAAAGGATGAGTGTTGGCATAATATCTTGGAACTGTTTGAAAATAAAAAATACATCTCCTGAGCCTAACTCATGCAGTTTGGATGTGGCATTCCATGTGCAATAGTATTAGAACCCCACAGCAGAGGCATCCCTGTGATGCATGTGGGAGTGAGCCCAGGGTGGGCCCATGTGATATTGTGGCATAATTTCCCCACAATGACTGGCACGTGGGGTTGCCGGGGGGCATCATGCATCACCCACATCTACAGTTATCAATGCCAAACAGCTTGTCTGGGTGCTTTCTGGTTGTTAACAATAGTTGGACCTGCCCTAGGTCTGGCTCTGCAGAGGTACAGTGATGTCAAAATGACCCCTGATGTGGCTCAGGCCCACCGTGTAACATCCAGCTGTCTCTGGTCTAGCCTTTGCTTGTTCATGGGGCACTTTGGTGTATTGTTTTGAGTTGTGGAGCAGTTTGGATGTGCCATTCCACGTGCAGTACAAGAACTCTGCAGCAGTGGTGTCCCTGTGATGCACTTTGTGGTGAGCCCACGGTGGGCCCAGTTGATATTTTGGCATAATGTTCCCCATAAAGGCCAGCATGGGGTTGCCAGGGGGTGACATGCAGCTCTCATATCTACAGTTATCAGCACCAAACTGCTTGACTGGGTGCTTTCTGGTTTTTAACTGTGGTTGGGCCTGCTCTCAGTCTGGCTTCACATAGGTACGGTGCTGTCAAAATTACCCCTAATTTAGCTCAGGCCTGCCATGTAACATCCAGCTGTCTCTGGCCTTGCCTTTGCTTGTTTGTGGGGAATTTTGGTGTATTGTTGTGACTTGTAGAGCAGTTTAGATGTGGCATGCCATGTGCAGTACGTGATCCCTGCAGCAGAGGCATCCCTGTGATGCATGTGGTGTTGAGCACAGGGTGGGCCAATGTGATATGTTGGCATCCTTTTACCCACAATGGCCGGCACTAGGTTGCCAGGGGATGTCATGCAGTGCCTACATCTACAGTTATCAGCAACAAACAACTTGCATGGATGCTTTCTGGTTGTTAACTGTGGTTGGACCTGCCCTCACTCTGACTCCACGGAGGTACAGTGATGTCAAAATGACCCCTGATGTGGCTCAGGCCCACCGTGTAACATCCAGCTCTCTCTGACCCTCCTTTGCTTGTTCATGGGAACTTTGGTGTATTGGTTTGACTTGTAGAGCAGTTTGGATGTGTCATTCCACATGTAGTGCAAGAACCCCTCAGTAGCAGCATCCCTGTGATGCATGTGGGGGTGAGCCCAGAGTGGGCCTGCATGATATTTTGGCAACATTTTTCCCAAAAAGACCAGCACAGGGTTGCCAGGGGGCATCATATGGTGCCTGCATCTATAGTTATCAGTGCCAAACAGTTTGCCTGAGTGCTTTCTGGTTGTTAACTGTGGTTGAGCCTGCCCTTGGTCTGGCTCTGCAGAGGTACAGTGATGTCAAAATGACCCCTGATGTGACATAGCACTTATCAATGTGTTTTGGATGTTTGGTTGTTAATAAGCCACTGATAAAAGTTGTACCTTGTATTTTGCATGTTGCATTTGTACTGCAGTATCCGCATTACCCACAGTAATAGTTTATGACAGAGATGGTCACATAATAAATCCAGTGCAACCAAGTGATTTGTTCACATTTATCTTACTGCTTAATGTCCAGCTTAACTGTGAAAGACATATAGACTGGGCATAAACAGTATATGCATGAATAAATTAAAACTTTGGTTACCACGTGTCTATATTTTTAGTGCTGTCTACGTTGGAGGATAGATAGTGACATATAGGTATGGCAGAAAAGCAAATCATTAAATGTTGTAAATTAATACACCTAAATAGAAAACAGAGACACTGCAGTTGAAAATTTAATTTAGTACCAGAAATGGGAAATAATGCATAATGGACACCGAATTACCCACGAAAGTAGATTCCATGTCATAACTAACCTTGCATTTTTGCCGAAAATAGAAATACAGAACTATCTTTATATTTTGTATTATGCAACTACTGTACCACATATAGACATTAAAATTTAGACTGTCATGCATAATTATAAAACTTTTTTTGAGTGTATGAATGTCACACTTTGTCTCTCAAATACTGTCCACACAGCTATATATACATATATACATATATATATGTGTGTGTGTGTATATATCTATATATGTGTATATATCTATATATATATGTGTGTGTGTGTGTATATATATATATATATATATATATGCAATGGGGAGGATATATATTCAGTGTGATAAATGCATTTATCTGAGTTGCTGTATGTATAAATAAATTTATACATACAGTGACCATTTATACACACAGTTACTATGTCACAAATCTCTTTAGAATCCATTTAGAATGTTCGGCCACAGAAGCAGTACTAACCATATTCAAATGGGAATAACTTTAAAACGAAAAAAGATAGCATGGTACTGTGAGCATGAAAATTGTTCAGTGCAAAAGTATCTAAAAAATGAGTGGTATTTCATTTATAGATACCTTTCAGATTTTTTTTTTATAATTAGCAAAAAACAGCATCAAATTCAATTTTCTTTTCCCTTTGTTGACAAACAAATGGGAATAACTTTAAAATGAAAAAGGTAGCATAGTACTGTGAGCATGACATTTGTTCAGCAAGAAGTTTTCAACAAAATGAGTGGTGTTTCATTTAATAGCAACCACTATGCTAGGCAGACAAACTCTAGGAAAGTTAACCAAAACTCCCAGAAATTATAATTTAAAAAAAAGATAAACAGTCAAAACCAAATGTTCCTGCACTGATAGAATGCACCCCTATTGCATAAATGAAATATACAATGGTGAGCTGTCAGAAAAATGATTTATCTACACTTGTGCTGTTTGACCTTGGACACCTCACTTGTGGCTTATGCCACTTGTGAGGTTACCCAAGGTCAAACAGCATTTGTGTGGATAAATCATTTATCTGACAGCTCACCATTGTATATATTATATATATATATATATATATATATATATATATATATATATGAAATACAAAATCATACATAGAAACATAGAATTTGATGGCAGATAAGGACCGCTTGGACCACCCAGTCTGCCCGTTTCCCTAACTAATGAGTAAGCTGCAGATCCTAGTTAACCAGCAGCCTACTTCTTCCTACCACCACCCCCACAATGCACTGTGGGGGCATGTGTGATTTTATATTTCTTTGAAACTTGGCTTCCTGGTCAAATGCACTTTGGGACAACCATTGCCTCAGTGCTTGCACACAGAGGTTCTTTGTCTTATACATATATACATATATATATATATATATATATATATACATTTGTGTGTGTGTAGATAGATATATAGATAGATAGAGGCAAAAAACTCTGTTTAATGCTTCAGTTAGGGTTGTTCCACAGCAACAAAAGAGATGTTAGGGTTAAACCCCCTTGCACCCACCCCACACTGCCCCTCCAGCCAGCATCAGGGTGTGCATTGGGGTTGTTGGCCCTAACTCTCACCCCATCACATGTGTAAAGAAGCTGAGGTGGTGAATTATAGGAGAATGGGGGTGAGAGTTAGGACCACGACCCCAATGCACACCCCGATGTCGGCTGGGGTGGGTGCAAGAAGGGGTTCAAACCTCAACATCACCTCTCGTTTTTGTGGAACAACCCTAACTGATGCATTAAACTGAGTTTTTTGCCTCTAATTTCCCTTCTTTTTGAGAATCTGCAGTAGAAATAGTGAATGGAATGTGGTGGTGGGAGCGTGGGTCCCGACACAAGTGGTGTTTTGTGACATAGTAATGGTAAGTGCAAGGGAAACGCAACCGCTAGTGGTTGCACACATGGTGACAGAAACATAAATGGTAAAGCAAATGTTAATAGAAACACAAGCGGAAAGTGACGCCAAAGTGAACAGTGACACAAAAGGAGATGCAACCGAGTAAGGAAATGCAAACCATGCTGTGCACGGTCATGGTACGGCAATTGAAAATGCAAATGGTAATGTTAACAGCATAAATAACACCAAAAGGAAATGGAAAGGCAAACACAAATGCACATGGAAATGCAAACCGTAATGTGCATGGTCACAGTACCATAACTGTAAATGCAAATGGTAAAGTTAACATGAACAATAACACCAAAGGAAACAGAAACAGAAATGTGGATGAAAGCGCGTACAGAAATGCAAATTGTAATGCACACGGTAACGTTACCGCAGTTGTAAATGCAAATGGTAATGGTAACAGCAACAATAACGCCAAAGGAAGCAGAAATGCAAAAGCAAATGCAAGCACATAAGGAAATGCAAACTGTAATGCGCACGGGCACAGTAACGCAATTGGAAACACAAATGGTAACAGCAATGAAGATGCAAACCGAAAGAGAAATGCAAACGCAAATGAAAGTGGTGCCAGAAATGCAAACCGAAACACAAACAGAAACAGTAGTGGAAATGTAAATGGTAACAGTAACACAACCCCAAGTGCAAATGAGAACACAAAGGGCAATGCACACAGAGGTGTACACGGGAATGGTAATGCAAACGATATGGAAACGCAAGTGGAAATGCTAACTGTTACAGTAACAGAAGTGCACACCCTGTTTTTGCCCAACAACTGCATAGGGAAACACAGTGTGTACAAAGAATATATGCATAATAAGGGGCCTTGGAGCAGAAAATGAGCTGTTGGAATACTAAATGGCTTATATCTCAGGAACCGCATGACGTAAAAATAAAATTAAAATTTCACACGATTCATGAGTTTCCTGGCTAGGTTTTCATGGCATACTTAGCCATGTGGTCATGACAAAAATTCCATATCTTGCACCGTTTCCTAGATACAAGCCCCAAAAGGCACAGAGGATGCCACCATGTTAGTCTATGGCAAAAAACATCAAATTTGGAGTACTGTAGCTTAGCATCTGTGCAATATTTTGTCACCAAGTCACCGAAAGGCACATCTGTGAGTTGTTTGCTGCCATCCCTCCAAATTTCAGTCCAAAAGACCAAACAATTCTTTTGCAGCAGGGTGGCAAAAAATTCCTGTCATTTTGCCATAGCCTGGAAAAATAGTGTCGCAATTTGTGAAAGCTTTTGCAAAAATTTGTGAAAGTGTTACAGCTGTGACACTACTTTGTGATATTATTGTTCCCAGAAATTTGAAAAACATATTTCTGGGGTGTTTAACCCCAAAATAAAGACATGGCTAGCATCCTCATGGTCCGACTAGGTGAACACAAAAAGGATTGTGTCCCTAGATGGTCCAATTTTAAATGCCAAGCATTTCTGTGATCAGTAACTGAAAACAAGATGGTGGGTTTGCGACACTACTAGGGCCATTTGTGACACTAAAAACTGCATTTGCGAAAGTGTTGAACTTTTTGTTAACTTTTCCCATTGACTTATAATAGGAACTTGTTTTTTGAATAACTTTTGAACTGTTCAATATTTTTTCACGAAATCTTTAAAATGCACATTGGGGACCATGGCTGCATGTTCCTTGAAGTATTCGGACCAGTCTCACAAATTATGCGACCTGTAGGCATCAGCAAAAAATTTGCAAAAAAGCATAATTGTGCACATGGATGTCGTTTAATAACTCCGCATCCGTATATCCGACCGGTACAAAAGTTGGCAGATCCCAAGACCTATGGTCCCCCCATGCCTGCCAAATTTCAGGCAAATCTGTTGAACGGTGGCAAAAGTTATTAGAGCAAAAGTTTCACCTTTAACCTTAAAAGTGCTACTCAACCTAATCTATGATAGCACTACCGTATACCATAATATATATATATATATATATATATATATATATATATACACACACACACACATATATATATATATACATATTTTGGGGGGCTTAAATGATCAAATAGTCATTTTATGAGTCCCCTTATAAACATGTCATGTGACATTTATAGTATACTGGCTGAAACATCATTTCACACCAGAACTGTAAAAAGACATCTTGCTCAAGATTTGAAAAATAACATCTGTCATGGTTATCAGGTGGTATGAAAAAAATGGCTATGTTTGAAGTTTGGAGTCAAAATATTGAAAATTAGCAAAGTTGAGTGAACAGTGAAATATCTTAACATTAACGTGGTAATTTTGCCATATTTTTTCACCACATTTTTAACAGAGCCTTCTTATGACGCTACCTCATTAAGCTGGTAGGTGAAAATGTTCAAATCCCCACTGAAACATATTTCTGTGCCACAGGTGTGAAAACACATTGGGCCAGATTTTCAAAACTCAGCCTCAAGCTGTGACAACATAGAAACATAGACTTTGAATGTAGATAAGGACAGCTTGGCCCACCCAGTCTGCCCATTTCACTACCTATTGAATAAGCTGCAGATCCTAGTTAACCAACAGCCTACTTCTTCCAACCCCCAAGAATTGCCTTATGTCTGTCCCACACATGCATGATTTCCCCCACTGTTTTTGACTCCATGACCTTCTCAGGGAGGCCATTTCATGCGTCTGCCACCCGCTCTTTGAAAAAATACTTCCTCACTTTGATCCTGAGCCATCCTGCCTCTATCTTCAAATTGTGTCCCATTGTTCTTGCACATCTCTTTTTCTGAAAGATGCTACCCTCTTGGACTTTGTTGATTCCCTTGAGGTACTTTAAAGTTTCTATCATATCCCCCCTCTCTCCCTCCTTTCCTCAAGGATATACTTATTAAGATCCTTTGGTATCTCTTTGTATGGCTTCTGGTGCAGACCCTGCACCATTTTTGTTGCCCTCCTCTGGACTGCCTCCATTCTGTCTATGTATTTACGGAGATGGGGTCTCCTGAACTGCACACAGTACTCCAGATGGGGTCTCACCAAATGTCTGTACAGAGGGATAACAACTTCTTGTTTTCTACTGGTGTTGCCTTTTCCTATACATCTCAGTGTCTTCCCAGCCTTCTTTACTGCCTTCTCACATTGCTTGCTTACCTTTAGGTCATCTGATATGATTACCCCCAGGTCCCTTTCCATGTTTGTTGTTGTTAGTACCTCCCCCTCATTGCGTACTTACTCTTCCCCTTGGTTTTTGTTTCCCAGGTGCATTACTTTGCACTTCTTTTCATTGAATCTGAGCTGCCATACATTTGACCATTCCTCCAACCTTGCCAAGTCCCTTCTCAGCCTTTCCACCCCCCCTTGTGTATCAACCCTGTTGAAGATCTTTCTGTCATCTGCAAAGAGGCATACTTTTCCTTCCAGTTCCTCTGCAATGTCACTTATAAAAACATTAAACAGGACCGGTTCCAGTACTGAATCCTGTGGTACCCTGCTAGTAAACTCCCTTTCTTCGGAGTGGACTCCATTTACTTTTACCCTCTGTGTCCTGTTGTCCAGCCAGTTTTTTACCCACACTACCACCCTGGGACCCACTCCAAGGCTAGCTAATTTATTTATTAATCTTTTGTGTGGGACTGTGTCAAATGCCTTGCTAGAGTCTAGGTCGGCCATGTCCAAAGCCCTTCTCTGGTCTACCACTTTTGTCATCCAGTCCAAGAAATCTATTAGATTCATCTGACATGACCTTCCTGCTGTGAATCCATGCTGACTTGGGCCCTGCACCCGCTGGCCACTAGGTACACAACAATTCTTTCTTTCAGAGGTTATTCCATCATTTTCCCTACCACTGAGGTCAAATTAACAGGTCTGTAGTTTTCTGCCTTTGCTTTGCTTCCACTTTAGTGAAGATGAATCACATCTGCCCTCCTCCAGTCCTCAGGTATCACATTAATTCCTGCCATGGTGGCAGTAACTGAAGTGTTACACTAGCGGGTGGGCTGTTACCTCATACAGCAGCAGTTGTGTGCCTTGTTTATTACATTTTTACTCATTGGCTGATTTTACTAATTGAGCTCTGAGTCTTGAAGAACAGAAAGCAGGAAGGAGATTGATATTTTTGGATGAGTAGTCCTAGCCCGTAATTTGGGGTAATTTTAAGAGTTGCAAGTTTTAGGTCATCCATGACCTCGGGAGAAGTTCCGAGTCACAAGGGACTCTAAATCTTGCCACTCTGTGAGCAGGGTGAGCAGAGTAGGGTGCATGGAGAAGCACACAGAGACACGTGCGTGCTGAGTGGGTCAGGCAGGGAAGTAGGGGAAGAGGCCAGATATTAACATCATCAAAAAGTAGGCATACAGCTACAAGATTTCTGTAATACATTCAGGGCAAACAACAAGATATGGCTAATAAAGTAATGATGTTAGATGGGGAACTAGGCTACCAGTGCACAGATTGCTCAATGTACATCATACAAAGGGAGGAAATGCAATGTGAAACCTATATATGTGCCAAATGTGTACACAATAAAGAGTTAAAGGAACAACGTGCAATGTTTACTAAGCAGCTTGATGCCCTGGAAAGTTCTTAAGAGGAATTAGCCAATAAATTAAAAGCATACCCTTCACTAACAAAGGATAATCTTATTCCAAGATGGCAGCTGTGTGTGAGCTGCCTGAGGTCTGAGCTCTGGGAAGTGAGATTTTTAATTTTTTATTTTAATATTTTGATTATTTATGATTTTATTTTTATTTTTGTTTTATTTGTTTTAGTTAGTTCTTAGTCTAGTCAGGGTCCTTAGTGAGTCAATTTAGTGTTCCTTTGTGAACTGCAAATTGTGGGTCAGCAGTTAGTTGTTTGGCTGTTCTCCCCTGTCATATGGGAGTCTTAGCTGTTTCAGTCATTTTAATATTTTTTGGCATGGTGGCTCACTCTCGCTATATCTGAGTCCTAGCTTTTTAATTATTTCTGTTAAGGCTGCTATTTTTGTATGCCATAACAGATTTAAAAACAATTTTGTGGAGTACTGCCTGGAACTGATGCCCTGTTGTTGTGAATCAGGAAGATCTGCTGAATGAAGTTTAAATCTACTGCTGCAAACCATTAGAACTATTGCTTAAACGATTCATTTCGGAGCAATTGTTGGTGTGGTGAGAGCACATGTTGCACATTGGGGAATTGATTATATCTAAGTGTGGCTGTGTGAAGTTTTTGCTCCAACCTGCTCTTACAGCTTGTTTTGGGGAAGACTGTGCGGTGAAGTGCAGGTTGTGCGAATTGGGAAATTCAGACTAAGCTGAAATCTGCAATCTGAATTTTTATTGAGATCTCTCTGCTGGTGTGGTGAGAGTACATTCAGTGACCAAGAATCATTTGAATGCTGCTTTAAGAATTATCTAGCTCTGATTATTTATTCTGGAATTGGGTGTGGTGAGAGCACATCCAGTGACTTAGTTTACTCCTCTACAGGTGGTGTGGTGAGAGCATATCCAGTGACTGTGTTAACCCCTTTGGGCTTTGGGTATTTGCTCCTTTGTAGGCCCAGTAGAGATGCCTGGCAGGTCCTGGGATGTGTTGGGGGGTCTGAGGAGGATGTTAACAGGGGCTTGGACTGGATGGACTAGTCTCAGCTGCTGCTGTTAGGTGGGGGGATAGCTGCAGCAGGTGGGTGGCTGAGTTTCTAACACCTTCCGATTGGGCCCTTACTCAACCTTTAGGATTACTTTTGGTTGTTGTTCCAAGGAAGGAGAAGGTGGCATTTTACCTTTTGGGATCAGTATTGAACCAGGGTGATTACCCAGGCTGGCCTGTGGCCAGAAGGGAACTTGGGTGGGGTGCAGATTGGTGGATGTGTTCCCCAGGGATTCCTAGGGTTCCTGGTGGGGGGGGGGGGGGCAGTTGGTTCTCTCTTCAGGGTCCTGTATTTGCTGGTCACAGCTTGCAGGGTTTAGCCTTTGGGGATGTTATTTGGGATGTAAGGTCCTGAAGTGACACTAAGAGGTGAAGAGTGGAAAAGGAAATTGAACCTGACTATTTGGGAAATTGCTCTGATAGCTCATTCGTTTACAAGAACTTTATTATTTGACTGTTGAGGTAGTGAGAGTACCTCAAAACAGCTTGAACTACCTAGGAACTGTTCTGGTGGCTCATTTGTTTATAAAATGTTTATTATTTAACTGTTGAGGCAGTGACAGTACCTCAAATAGTTTAAATTTCTCCATATACTTAACACTGACTCATATTAGTATTCTTGACTGTGTTTTTATTTTTGTTATAAGTGGTGAGGTATATGATTTTTAATTTATATAGCTGATTTTGTCTGGGTTATATTATTGCATATCTATTTACTTCTGATTTGGTAATTATATTAGTTGATTGTCTGGGATTAAGTTATATAGTGTGGGATTATTATTATTCTTATAATGTGCTGGGGTAACCAGAAGATGGTCAGGCAGTATTCCCCCACCATGCTCAGGGAACTGCACCCTTTTGATTGCCCCTATCTTCCAGTAGAGGTTTATAAGCATTGTTAATCCCTCAGTATTATTAGGAGGAGTAGGAAGGGGTGGGGAACTGGACCTGGTGGGGGAACGGAAAGGGGGGATGGATTGGGGTGATGGGAACCCTGCGGCAAAATGGTGTCAGGACAGGGGTAGTCCAGGGAGATTTCTACTGCATAAAATCAACTGGCTCAACCTTTTTGAACCATTCTTTGTATTATGCCTGAGCTGCACAAACTGTACTGGCTTCCAGCTCAGTGATCTATCACCTATAAGGTAGGCTTGCTTACTTTCAAGGCCCTGCACGAACAGCGACCTGACTACCTGAAAGATCTCCTGGTTCCCTACTCCCCAAATCGTCCACTCCAATCTGCAAATGAGGGATTGCTAGAGGTTCCCAGGGTTCATCTAAAAACTTCTGGGGCTCATGCTTTTTCATTTGCAGCACCGACCCTGTGGAACTCTTTACCTCATTGGTTAAGACAATGCCTGATCATCAGCAGTTTTAAAACTATGTTAAAAACATACTTATTTTCTAAGACTCATCCAGACTGATTTTAAATATTTATGTTGTTGATGTTGTATATGATTGTGCAATGCCTTGATTTTGAAAGGTGCTTGATAAATAAAAGATTGATTGATTGATTGATAATCAGCATTGCTTACCACCAGAAGCAAGTACCAAAAGAAAAGCATACACAGATCAAAATGAGGCAGATAATGAATGGTACAAAGTACAATCTATTAAAAGAAGAAAAAGGAAGGGGTGGGGAGGTTTCATTTCCAGAACCTAAATGAAGGCCCATTCATATCAAAAGGAAATAGGTGCCCTTACCATGATACCCCCATGCCCTTAGTAAGAGGTGAACATAGGAACCCATTAATAAATGTTAACAGTATACAGATAAATAACTGATATGCCCCATTAATAGATATTAAAGCAGAGAATGCTGCACTGACATAATATACTCAAACAGAAGTACAGTACAAGAGCAGGCTTCAAGGACTGCATCACCAAGACAGTTAATTGTGGTAGGGGACTCCATCATTAAGTATACAGATAGACATATCTGCAAATATGACAAAAAGAACACAATAATTTGTAATTACTCAGGGTCAGGGGCCAGTGACATCACTAACGTGACAAATAAGATTTTTAAGGGAGCAGGGGAGACACCATTAACTATAGTACATGTGGGAATAAATGACATCAAGAAAAAACAAGAAAGGGTAGTGGTTGAAGATTTCATAAAATTAACTGAGAAGCTAGAAGAAAAAGGTTGTGAAATTATGTTTTCAGAGGTAGTCACAGTACCAAAAGCAAGCCAGAAGATACAGCATGGTATAAAGAAATTCAATCAATGGCTGAGCAATTGGACCATGAATAAAAACATTAAAGTATTAAGACATCGGGACAAATTCTACAAAAATACAGACACATACCGTATGGATGGCTAACACTTAAGTAGGATAGGAGGTAGAATGTTGGGAGAAAGTTTGGCAAGAGCATCAGGTGCTAATTTAAACTAACTAGGGGGCAAAAGGGAACTTAAAACAGAACAAAAGACAAAAAACAAGAATACAACAAAAAATTATAGTAGGAAAGATACCAGTATTATGTTGTTAAACACAAGAAACCTCAACGGGGAAAAACTAACAGAACTACAAGCGTTGATCCTAAAAGATAGTATTGATAGTATCTGTATAATGGAAACATGGTGGGATGAGAATAATTGTTGGAACCTGCAAATGAAAGACTACCAACTCGTTAGCAAACCTCGAAAAGGCTGAAGAGGTGGAGAGGTAGCCATTTGTTTAAAGGTAAGCATTGATTGTTATGTGATTGAGAACAATTCTGGTGGAGTGGAGGTAGAAGCAATCTGGTTATATATTATATGTGTAGCTGGAAAAAAGCTTTTACCTGGGGTTATTCTATACACCACTGAACAGTAACAAGTTTACAAATTTACTATTAGACCAACCAGGAAATATAACCTCTAAGGGAGATGCAATCATACTTGATGATTTAAATATACCAGGAGTCAATTGGGAAAATATGAAAGTAGCTGGAGCAAGACAACACACAATTATTGATATCCTGGACACATTGATTTGCACCAGTTACTAACACAACCTAATAGAGGAGATAACATTCTCAATGTTATTTTAACAAACATACCAGATGAAATCACAAATATTAGTCTAAAAGCTCCTTTAGCCAATAGTGATCACAGTATTGTCTAAGCCCAAGTAAAAAGAAAAGGGAAATATTGTATTCATTAACTACAAGAAAGCTAACTGGAAGGTTATTAAACACAAATTCCAAGCATTTGAGTCAGCAAAGAAAATGACATCTCTAGCATCTGGCAAGGCTTGGAAACTTCTTGTACACATAATTAAATCATTAGAAAAACAATATATTCCACATAAGAAAATATATAACAAAAATGGGAAAAAAACAGTTTTGGTTAAACAATAAGATTTAGAGAATGATAGCAAAAAAAAGAAATGTTTTGCATTAATGAAAAAACACAAAGCACCAGTTTTTACTCATGCTTCTGCATCCTTCTAATGTGGTTACCTTGCCCCCCAATTTAAAGTCATCTGTGAATTTAAGTAGCATATTAATACCCTGTATTTGTCAATCATGGATGAACAAATTAAACAGAAGTGGTACCAGGACTGAGACCTGGAGTACCCCACTTTTCACCCCTCCCTCAGCAGATAGATACCCATTAATCCTCACCCTCTGTGTTCTTCCGTGCAGCCAATCCTTTATTAACTTAACCTCCAATTGTAATTTGTGGAGTTTGTCAATAATGCCTGTGTGTGGTAAGATATTAAATGCTTTTTTAAAATCAAAGAAAATGATATCCACCTACTCCTTTTGATCTAATTCATTGGTTACTACATCGTAAAAACATACAAGATTTGTATTACAACTTCTGTTTTTACTGAATCTATGTTGTGTGTGGCCACATATTCCCTTTTCCTTTAATCCCTTTTGAATCTCTCCTTTTATGATTCTGTCTACAGTTTTACTAATTATTGAAGTTAGACTGACTGGTTGATAATTTGAGGGTGAGTTTTTATTATCCTTTTTATAAATAGGAACTACAACCACCTTCCTCCAGTTTTCCGGGACCTCTCCCCTTTCAGTAGTTTTATTCCCAATTATAACTATTGGTAGTGCTAGTTCTTCTGCTAGTTCTTTCAACATACATGGATGTAGGCCATCTGGTCCCTGTGCCTTATTAATATCCAAATTGCTAAGCTTCTGTTTAATATAATCTACTTTGCATATATCCTCATCCCCGACCTTTTCTGGCTGCCTTAATCCTTCTGTTTTATCTGTCATTGTGTCATTATTATAAAAAACTGTACAGAAATACTCATTAAATATCTCAGCCATTTCACCAGGCAGACTATAAAAGTTGCCATTGTTTTCAAATGGACCAATTGCTCCAGAACTTCTGTTTTTGTTATTAATGTATGAAAAAAGCCTTTCATGTTGTCCTTAGAGTGTGCTAATCTAAATTCAACATCTCTGCATGATTTTTTAATGGCACACTTCAAGTTTTTGAGAGCCATTTTATATTTTTGAATGTTAAAGTGAACTAGTTGAATGGGCAGATAAAATAAAATGACTTTCAGCATTGACAAATGTGTGGTGATGCATGGTGGTAAAAACAACCCTAAGCAAGATTATACTATTCACAACATGAAGCTAAAAAAGGTGAAAGAATTTAGGGACCTAGGGGTGCTAATATCTAACAGCATGAAGCCCAACAATCAATGCAAAAATGTAGCTAGGATGATTAATCTTTTAACAACCAGTATAAATAGGGCCTTCATCAACAAATCTGCTGCATTAATGATGCCTTTATATAGAGCTTATGTAAGACCTCATATGGATATTGCTCACAAGTATGGAATCCGGACTTAAAGATGAATATAGATATACTGGAGAAATCCCAATGCAGGTTTAAGAAGCAGATAAGTAACTTAAAACACACACCATTCCCAACGAGACTGAGTAAGCTAGGGTTGTGGCCTTTATGCCAGAGAAGGCAGAGAGGGGAACTTTTGGCACTTAAAATAATTAATGACAAGGAATTAATATCAAACCTAGGAATCCAGATTACACACATAAAACATAATATAAGAGTACACAACAGACAAATAAGCGGGGGAGATTTGTAGGACAAAAGTAAGGAATAATGCATTTTTACTTAAAATAATCAGAATCTGGAATCTATTTTTATTTTTATTTTTTTATTGAAATCTTGGATGACACCTGTGAGAGGATGCTCATTGAGAGGTTCCACGTCAAATATATTAACACAGGAAAACACAATACAGTTACAGTAAATTACACATACAGAGTACAAAAAAAATTCAACAGTACATGGGTTGCAATGACAAACTGTTACACAAAATGTGCTAAGGCATAGTACATGGTATGCCAGCATCCTGTGGAAGAGAGAGAGGTAGAGGCAGACTGTTAGGGTGAGGTACAGTAGGGAGGTGCAGTGGGAGCTGGGATAGGAAGGGCAGAGGGAAAGAAAAGCTCCAAGGAGTAGGGGGTGGGAGGCAAGTGCTATGGCAAAAAACAGTGGGAGGCAAGTGCTTGGGCAAAGACTTAATTTGGCGGGTCAGGAGTTGGAAGTGCTGAGGCAGACTAAAGCTGTGGGTGCAGACTAGCAGGGGCATCTACAGGAACTATTGTCAGTGAGGTGCTGATGGAGTTTGTGCTTAAAGGAACCAAGGGTTGTGGCCCTGGCTATGTCAGGTGGTAGACCATTTGTCCACAGAGGGGCCCGGTGAGCAAAGGATCACTGGGCCATAACTGTGCGGCACCTGGGCACATGGAATACTTGTGTAGTCAAGCTCCTGGTGTGCTTGGCATGTATAGGTGGTGATAGAACGCTCCGAACTCCTTGAGGAAGTAAGTTTAGTGAGACCTTTTTTGCAAGAAGGCAGGTTTGATAAAGTATTGTGTCCTTCATCTGAAGCCAGTCAAATCGTACATAAAGCTCACAGGTGTGGGTGAGTTTCGGGGCATTAGTAAGCAGGCAGCAGGCTTTGTTTAAGGCTGTTGAGAGGCATTGGAACATTGTGTCAGTAGCAGAGCCATAGATGGCTAGGCCAAAGTCAGTTAAGGTGATGAGTGAACTGTTGATTGCCAAGTTCAGAGCTTCATAGGCCAAGCAATGTCTGTGTCTGTAGAGGATACCGATTCTGGTGTTAAAGGCTTTGGCCATGATGTCAGTGTGCTGTGTTTGAGACAGGGCAGTGTCGAGTGTGATTCCCAGGTACTTGAAATGGGGGACTAGTTGCAGGGTGTTATCGGAGTCATTCTGAATTGCCAGGGGATACCATTTTAGCTTGTTTTGGGCAGTGGTGAAGAGCATGGTCTTGGTCTTTTTATAGTTCATTACCAATTTTGTTCTTTGAACCATTTTTCAACAGCTGCAAAGCCACTATGGAGGTCATATTCTAGAAGTGCGGGGAAGAGGTTGCTAATAAAGATCACCACATCATCTGTGTAGAGGAGCATGCAGCTATTGCAAGCAGCCAGGAGGTTTGTTTAGGAAGACAATGAAGAGTAACGGACCGAGTATGGATCCTTGTTGTACCCATGATCTGACACATCTGCTTTCTGATAGGATGTCCCCAATCTTTACTTGCTGTGATCACAGGGTAAGGTAGCTACAAATCCATGCTATGTTTTCTAGGGCTTGCCCTATGCCCAATAACTGTTCGAGGAGGGGGGCATGATGGACCATGTCAAATGCTTTTGATAGGTCAAGAAAGGAAGCCCCTACAATGTGCCCTTTGTCAAGAGCACTATGTATGAATCCAGTAAATTCCAGGAGAGCTGTGGTGGTGCTATGGCCAGCTTGTAAAGCATGCTGTTCTGGGCATAGGAGCTGATATTGATTGAAGTACTCCACCAGCTGGTCAGCCACAATCCTTCCAAGGACCTTGGAGAGTGGGGGGAGTATAGAGATTGGCCTGTAGTTGTTTTGAAGAGACCAGTCACCACCTTTGTGTACAGGAGTGACTGTGGCAGCTTTCTAGATTTGGGGTAATTTGGAGTGGCAGAGGGATAGATTAATTATCTTTGTTAGTGAACCAAGTACTTCATCTAGTGTTAGTCAAATAAATTTTAGGTCCAGAGAGCCCCCACTGTGCCTTGATTTTCCGAGGACTTTTTCAAGGTATTTTCTAGCAGTGACTTTGGAGACCACTTTGAAATGGAAGAGTGGCCGGTTTGGTCATGCTGGGGTCTTCTCACTGACCCCTGAAGCAGGGGTATTGAAGAAGTTCATTGGGAGCACACTACTGAGATCTGAGAAAGCAAGGTTCAAAGAGTTACCGATGAGCAGAGGGTCCAAGGTAGGGATGCTCTCAACATTTAGCATGGCTGGGAATGTTTCAGGGTCCTTCCCAGTGATATCGTTTAGATTTGCCCAGAACAATTTGCTGTGATTGCAGGTGTTAGTGAGTGCTTCCTTGTAGAATTTTCTTTTTGCTTCACACCCTGCCTTTGTGCACTCATTGCAGGCCTTTTTATACCTTTGGATGTTAGTTGGTGTGCCATGTGCCCATGCTGTTTGTCAGTGTTGGTATCTTGTGTTTAGCTGCACCAGTAATTCCAGGGTAATACAGGGATTTATAGGTCCTCTGGTTTTTCTCTCTGTGACAGGACCATATTTGTCACAGAACACACTGAAATTTGAGATAAAGAGATCTAGTGCAGTGTCCACATCCGTGGTTCCATAGAGGTCCGACCAGTCCTGCTGCTTTAGTCATCTTTTATTAGCGGCAGGTGGCCCTTTAGGAGCAGACCAGTTTTTACAGTTCTGGCAGGGGGTTTGTGGTAGTTGTTGTTCCACAGGAAACTGACAGGGGAGTGGTCACTCAATGAGTCAGGGAGCATGGTGAGATCTGTGATGTGGGAAGGGCGGTTTGAAAGAATCCAGTCCAGAAGTGTGCTGGTGCCCATCTTGTAGTTGGTTCAGGTTGGCACATCCACCAGTTGGGAGAAGTGGATTGAGGCAACGGTATCTTTGATAGTGTTAGCAGCAGGTGAGACCCAGTTGAAACTGAAGTCTCCGAACAACATAGTTTCAGAGTTTAGGCTCGGCATGCTGATGTAGACCAGTAGGTTGCTGATGCCAGATGTGGTCTGCTTAGGTGGATGTATACGGACAGTAGTGTGAGCAGTCTGTTGTGTGCTGCTAGCATTAGTTTGATAGGTGGTACCTGGATATTGTCATTGCTGGGTGGTGGGGGTATGACATATCCTTCAAGTGTATTTCTGGTGTAAATGACACATCCTCCACCCCTTTTTGAGTGCTGGTCCTGTCAGTACAGGGTGCTGCTGTGCAGGGATATGGCAGTATCTGGTATTTTTGGGGAAAGGCATGTTTCCACAACAGATATGACATCAGGGTGGTGTTGAGAGACACAGGCCTTCAGACTATCCATTTTTGGGAGGAGGCTGTAGATGTTTAAGGATGAGAACATGAAACCTGTAGTTTTACGCTGTCTAGCATTGAGAGTAGTTGGAGGGCCAAGGTTGGGATGCGCATTGCCAGATGTCAGGAGTAGGTGAAGCAAGAGTAGTCATAGGAGCTGTTCCAGTATTAATTTTTTCTGTCATCACCTTACTCGTTTGCTGGGCACCTGTGTTTTCATTTTGTGAATATTGACTGAAGGTAGGAGTAGTAGTAGTTGCAAGCAAGTAATGTGGTCCAGTAAGAGTTTAAATTTTCTTGACTCTTGCCTTTTGCTTCAAACAAGTACTTTAGTGGTGTTAAAGTGGACAAAGAATCCAGGGATGAGCAGAACCAAGGAGGCATCTTTTAGGTGACAGCACTGTGACCAGGTCCTGGGATGCCCATGGTGGGTGTAGCTTTTGGGCCCCTGATAGGGTGAGGTGATTGAGACATACACATAAAGGACTGTCTCCTGGTGGTTTAGATGGGAGGAATGAGGCAATCTGGTACACGGAGGTCCCGTTGGGGATAACAGAGTGAGTATGACGATGCATAATGGTGTCCCAGAGGTTCTAATCGACATTGTGATGCACAAGCCTCATGAACGAGGTACTACCCCTTTGAGAGAGAGAGAGAGAGAGAGAGAGATAGAGAGAGAGAAAGTGAAACCAGAGAGATGTAGATGCAGGTCACTGGGAAAGAGAAAGTGTATTTAAAAATGGAAGAAGGTGGGGAAGGGGGTGGGTGAAACATCACCCAGAGAGCTGCACAGAGAAAAAGATATGGAGGGGGGGGACAGACCTCAGTTCAGCAGGGCAAACAGACCAGAAAAAACACAGAATTAAGGTTAAATTACACTCTAAGGTGCAGTTAAATTACACTGCAAGTTGCAGTTACAATTTAAATGAGAATCTAAGCTGCAGTTCAAGTAATCAAACAGTGAACTCTCTAAAAATCAAAAATCACCCAAAGAGCTACACAGAGAAAGAGCTGCAGTGATCCCAGCTCTTCACCCTGCTTAAGATCTTTCCCCAGGGTAATGAAATGAAAATAGGGACAGTTCAAGGGCACTGCTCAGTTGGAGAGGTAATGTTTTGAGCTGCCTCAAGGTCCAGTAAAGCAACTTCAGTTCCAAACTGCACCGTACCTTAGGCAGTGGGGAGCAGGCAGGCAGCTGATGTCTGGAGGGATGTGGAGGAGCTGACCCATTCAGGGTGCAAGGAACCCCTTAGGCAGTGGGGAACAGGCAGGCAGCTGATGCCTGCAGGGATGTGGAGGAGCTGACCCATTCAGGGTGCAAGGATCCCCTTAGGCAGTGGGGGAGCAGGCAGGCAGCTGATGCCTGCAGGGATGTGGAGGATCTGACCCATTCAGGGTGCAAGGATCCCCTTAGGCAGTGGGGAGCAGGCAGGCAGTTGATGTCTGCAGGGATGTGGAGGAGCTGACCCATTCAGGGTGCAAGGATCCCCTTAGGCAGTGGGGAGCAGGCAGGTGACTAATGCCTGCTGCGATATAAAGGATCTGACCTGTTCAGGATGCAAGGATCACCTAAAAGAACGAGAAAAACTGGGGAATTAGTAGTGGGCAGAGTGGATAGGGCACTTAGAGAATTCACAGCCACAACAAAAGGACACAGATGAGTGTAGTTCGAGCAAAGAGACAGAGAGGAGACACCAAGGATTAGCCAGGAGGGAAAGGAAAGACAGGGACGGGCCCAGGAAAGAAAGAAAAAAATTAAAAGAGAACAAACAGATGGAGGTTGTGGGCTGGGAGCAGGTAGCTGCTATGGGGGTGGGAAGTCAGACCGTAGTTCAACAGGGGCAAACAGACCAGATAAAACACAGAATTAAGGTTAAATTACACTCTAAGGTGCAGTTAAATTACACTCCAAGTTGCAGTTACAATTTAAATTGCAATTTAAGCTGCAGTTCAAATAAACAAACAGTGAATACTCTAACAATCCCAAATCACCCTGATAGCTACACAGAGAAAGGACTGCAGTGATCCCAGCTCTTCACCCTGCTTAAGGACTTTCCCCAAGGTAATGAAATAAAAATAGGGACAGTTCGAGGGCACTGCTCAGTTGGAGAGGTAGTCTGTTAAGCTGCCTCATGATCCAGTAAAGCAACTTCAGTTCCAAATTGCACCGTACCTTAGGCACAAGTAAACAGGCAGATGTCTGATGCCTGGAGGGATGTGGAGGAGCTGACCCATTCAGGGTGCAAGGATCCCCTTAGATAGTGTGGAGCAGGCAGGCAGTTGATGCCTGGAGGGATGTGGAGGAGCTGAATCATTCAGGGTGCAAGGATCCCTTAAGGCAATGGGGAGCAGGCAGGCGGCTGATGCCTGGAAGAATGTGGAGGAGCTCTCCTGTTTGAGGTGCAAGAATCCCCTTAGGCAGTGGGGCAGCAGGCAGGCAGCTGATGCCTGGAGGGATGTGGAGGAGCCGACCCATTCAGGGTCCAAGGATTCAGTTATCAGCTGATATTATAAATGAAAAACACTTTTTGGGATTCAAATCTAAATTAGATAAACACATAAATGATAATATGGGACAGCAATCCACTGCTAAGTGGGGATAGCAATTATGGGCAATGCATGCCTTCTGCTATCCTAATGCCATAATATGAACCATAGTATAAACCATCCTTCCATGATTTGTTAAAAGGGGTAGTCAGTGGTGTCATTAGTTCTCCCCTTAGTTCTTTTAGAATTCTGGTGTGAATCCCATCAGGCCCCATTGCTTTGTCCACCTTCAGTTTTAGGAGTTCTTTCAGAACCCTTTCTTCTGTGAATGGACTGGAATCAACCCCCCATCCACAGTGCTTCTATTCATTAGATTAGGTACTTTCCACTGCTCTTCTTTTGTGAATACTGAGCAGAAGTATTTGCTCAGTATCCCTGCTTTTTCACTGTCACCCTCTGCCTACCCAACCTCCCCTTTATTAAGCCTTACTATCCCTCCCTTGGTCTTTCTTCACTCCCTAATGTACCTGTAAAAGGTTTTATCCCCATTCTTAAACAAGTTAGCTATCTTTTCCTCGGTTTGGGTCTTTGCTATTCTAACTGTCCTCCCAGCTTCCTTCTGCTTTAACTGGTACAGTTCTCTGTCCTGCTCCTTCTGTGATTCCTTAAACTTCCTGAATGCTATCTTTTTCTCCCCAATCTTCCCTGACACCTCTTTTGAGAACCATAGTGTTTTTTTCCTTCATTTTAATTAATTTATTTACATCACAAAAAGGCTTGTTGCCTCTGTGATGGCAACTTTGATGTTTCCCCATTGCTCCTCCACCCCTTCTTCTTGCCTGTTTGCTAGTGCCTTTCTGAGTCACTCTCTCATTTTGCCAAAGTCAGTCCTCTTAAAGTCCAGTACCCTCACTTTTGTGTGACTTGACTCTAAGGCTGTGTTTATCGTGAACCACACTATTTGGTTGTCACTTGTTTCCAGATGGCTATCCACTTCTAAATCTGAGATCTTCTCTCTGTCCCAATTTGAGAGCATACTGGGTCATAATGTTGTATGCTTAATAGTGTACGACATTATAGCTAACCCGAAAGAGCGCTGTCCAGGACAGTGAATGGTGCAATATCGTGTATACTGCTGAACGCGGTATTGCACCATTCACACACTTCCAGGCAGAGGATAAGACCTCTGCTGGGAGTGGGTTCTGCCGAGCAGCTGCCATGGCTCACTGGACTGAGCCACAGCAGCAGGAACCCAGGTGCTATGTCTGGGACCGGGTTTGATTCACGATCCCAGACATTTTATTTTTCTTCACAATTTTTATGCTCCCTGAGTTGGACCCCCCCCCCCCGGAGTTGAGCATGTTTACTAGGGGGGTCCAGGGGGTGCAGAACCCTATAACAGGGGGTGTGGGGATGGAGCCCCCCACAGAAAAAAGAATTATGCTGCATGGCAATATCGTGCTGTATTGGCAGTGCAATTTTACCATGCGGCATAACGTTTTGTGACATTATGACCCTGTGCCATTTGAGAGTACCAGATCTAAGACTGCTCCCTCCTGAGTGGGTTCCAACACTAACTGTCTGAAGCATGCCCTCTGCAGGTCATATAGAATGACCCTGCTGCAGCAAAGGTACTCTAGTTAACATCTGGCATATTCAGGTCCCCCATGGGCAGACTAGGAGGGCCATGCGGTCCTTATCTGCCATCAAAGTCTATGTTTCTATGTTTCTGTCTCCCTTTTTTTTGTCATCCTAAGGCTGCCTTCTATCATTTCCTTGTCCATTTCCTCCCCTGAGATGTGGGTCTATATTTTTGTTTATTTCTTTATTTGATGAGAATCAGAAATACAGTCCTTTAAGTCATAGGCTCCTTTGCAAAGGCTCCACATCAGTACAAAGAACACACAAACATTTTAAATATACATTGGTCACACAGTATTACATTAAACATTACATACATTGGTCACACAGAAAAGTGTATTTACATTGGTTGGTTACCACAGCTAGGATCATATAGGACCCTGGATCATTGCAGTGAGACGAGAGAGGTTACAGATTCGAGGGGTCATGTACAGAGCCCTGAGTTGAGGTTTATATGCAGCTAGATTGTAGGACCTGAGGGAGTTGTCAGGAGATAGGCTAGTCATTGGGTGTATTCAGCTGAGGGGAATGTTGGGAGCAGCCACATGCTTCTGAGTCAAGAAGGAGATTCTTGATACCAGTTTTGAATTGGCCGAGACTAGTGGCCAGGGAGATCGAGGGAGGTAGGTTGTTAAGTCAAAGGGGAGCACAATAACGGAAGGACCTTTGCCCTAAAGAGGTCCTACAGTAGGGGACTAGTAGGGAGGTGTTTGTAGGGCATCTAGGTGCCCTCCTGTTAGTGGCTGGCTGGATGAGGGGGTGTAGGCCCTTGGGTGTAAGTTTCATAAGTATTTTTTTGGCTTGGAGGCAAGTATGCTACTTGAGTCTCCCCTCGAAGGACAGCCAGTCTGCAAGCTTGTAGAGTTCACACATGTGGGTTAGTCTATCACAACCTGTGACCAGACGGCAGGCTTTGTTGAGAGCTAGGCTAATGCAGTGTAGGGCTGTTTGGTCTGCAGTGCCATAAATTACAATACCATAGTCAACCAGTGACAGGACTGAGCAGGTTACAGCAAGATGTAAGTCCTGGGGGGGATTAGGCAATGCTTATGTCTGTAGAGAATCCCTAGCTGGGTACTAAAAGAGGAGGAGAGGTGTTTAATATACAACCCCTGTGTGGAGTGTGGTGCCTTTTCTTGTCTCTGGGGTGACCCACAGTGCCTCTTCTCCTCCCTGTTTACCAATTAGTTCCATTGCTTTGATCCCTTCCCTTACGTAGAGAGCTAATCCTCCTCCTCTTCTTCCCTCCCTGTCCTTCCTGTAGACTGTGTACCCTGGTATGTAGACATCCCAGTCATGGTTATCTATGTATCATGTTTCTGTGACTGCCATGATATCCAGGCATCCCTCTTCCATCAAGGCCACTAGTTCAGGGAGCTTGTTATCCAGACTATGGGCATTGGTACACATTGCCCTCCATTTTTTGACGGCCTTACCTCTTTTAGCCCCATCCCTGTCCTTACGGTATTTGCCTTTTTCTCCAATTACCCCAGCCCTTCTCCCTATCAGTTGCTCTATCTTGGTGTTTACTTCACTAACTACCCTGTTTTTTTGGGGACTGCAGGGCCATTGCCAGGATTTTTACAAGGGGGTTCTTTTTATGCAGTCTGCAACCTTTTATTTTTTTTTATACATTTTTCATTTTTCTGTTTTGTTCCCCCCTCACCCCTGGCCACAGCATACACATGTATGTACATGCATGGAGGTGCACACACACACGCCAGGATCTGGTGACCCCTTCCACCCATCCTGACTTCTCTCACCACCTGTACCACCTGCTCACCCACCAGAACTCCACCTGGTGGGAGCGAGACTATGGATCGATGGGCATCCACCCCTTTGGAGGGGAGAGCCATGGCTCAATCCCGCTCCAGCCCTCCCCCCCGAGCAGGCACCCCGGTGACCCAAGGTTGTTCCAGACCCCAGGTTGCAGGTGTAGCACGAGGTAAGGTGCCCTCTGTGCTGCTGGGCCAGCTCACATTCTGCAACCTTTTAAAAAAAGCTGTGGGTCTTAGCGCTGCCAGGACCCCAGAAGCCATGGGGTTCTAGATGCTCTGTGGTGCCTTTTGTGGCTTATTTTGAAGCTAAAGAAGTCATATCTGAGATCTCCTACACTCCTTGCTCTAAGCAAACTTATTATCTGGCTGGCTGCAGGGTGAATACATATGTATTCAGTACCGGAGGGCAGCAAGATGCTGCTACTGAAATATATGTAAGGCATTGTCTCTTATATGTTATCATCTTTAATATCTATAGCTGTATCCACTGGTGTGTAGGTAAGAGGTCTGGGGGCTGCCAGGCCCCCAGAAGCTCTGTGGTACTAGATGCTCTGTGGCTCATTGTGTGGCTTATTTTAAACCAAAACAACTCATCTGTGAGCTCCCCTGTACCTCCTGCTCTAAGAACAATTATTACTATCTAGGTGGCACAGATTGTTTGTGTGTGTGTGTGTGTGTGTGTGTGTGTGTGTATGTACATATATGCACTGAACCTCAATGTGGAGTCTGTAGATGGTTTTGGCTGGGTATTATACATTACTAACTTACTGCAGTGCTGGCTTGCTTATAGGGCAGGGATTTAGGGCTGATAGGCTCCCAGAAACCATGGGCTATGGTATGCTCTGTTGTTGCTCATTTTAAGTCTATATAACTCATATCTGAGCTCCTTGTACCCCTTACTGTAACCTCCACCCTCCCCAACTCAATATACCATTTAGGCAGTTGAGTCAGTGCAACATGTCCTACAGCAAGGCTAGCAGGATGCTGGGATGTGTCGATAGGGGTATTGATAGCAGAAGAAAGGAGGTAATACTTCCCCTCTACAGATGCCTGGTGAGGCCTCATCTAGAGTACTGTGCCCAGTTCTGGAGTCCTCACCTCAGAAAGGATAAGAATAGGTTGGAGACAGTGCAGCACAGAATAACAAAAATGATTCAGGGCCAGCAGGGCAGATCTTATGAAGAGTGCCTTAAGGCACTAAATATGTACTCATTGGAGACCAGAAGGGAGAGGGGAGATATGATAGAGACCTTCGGGTTCCTTAAAGGAATTAAAGTGAACTGCGGGGTATTATTTACAAAGTCTGTGTACCAAATCAAGGTCACATGGATGCGAATGGAAATTAACAGGAGGTAGGTTCAGGAGAGATGTGAGGATGTATTACTTTACGGAAAGGGTGGTGGAACTTTGGAACAGTCTGTCAACAGAATTGGTGGGTGCAAAAATGACCAGAAGATTCAAGCAGGGCTGGGACATAATGAAGGGAATAATGGTTATCGGGGGCAACAGGACCAAGGAGAAGACTAGAGAGAGGATGGGGAGGGTTAGTACCCTGGAGAAATGGTGGGTTCCAGGGATTATAGGAAACTTGGGCAGAATGAATGGACCTCTGTCTTTTTCTGACGTCATTGTCTAGGTTTCTGTGTTTCTATAGCAGGCACCCTGCTTGGAAACAAATCTGTAACATAATTCTTAGTTCAATATTGGGTACCACACTTATTGCCCCCATTCCATTCTCCAATGTGGTAGGCATGACAAAGGGAGTGAGGGGAAAGGTAATTTGACAGTGTTGGGGATTCCCAGTGCAAAGTTACCATCTCCTAAATGCCTACCCCCACCCCCACCATGCTTCCAAAAGAATAGTGGGTATTTTCATATCACTGAACTGTAGCAACAAATGTCATTCTACTGACACATTTAGTCATCTGGAGAAAATGCTTCTCACAACTTATTTGTTTTAACAGCGTCTGACACAGACGACACAGACAAAAGTGGACCTGAATGTCAATAAATATGGGACCACAGTGAAGACCTCTCTGAACAGCAGAATTAGTGAGGTGGCAGTGTAGATCCCAGCCAGACCCTTCCAAACACTTGCTTTGCCTTTCCACTGTGATACCGCTTTTGCTTAACTTATGAAAATGTAAAACAGGCATATGAAACATGACAACTTTACATTTTGTATAGAAGATTTCTTAAGTAATTTATTTCTAAATCATCAGCCCGCCCACCCGAACAGCTCCCTTGCCCAACTGCACAGCCTATCCCTTGATATACAGTTATTAAGAGAAATATCTTTGGCAATAGTGGCCTGCAAAATGTACCTGTCAGTGCCTGATAATAATTGAGGTCCTCTACTTCTTTTTTGCTCTCCTGGAGACGTTGTCTCTGAGCCTGCTGCCATGCTTCATCTTCCTCGAGTGCTAGCTGACAGTGTGAATTGTGGGCAGTGGCTGTGCTGTATTCCTGTCACATTCATGATGCTGACATGAGCTGCAATTGGCCAGTTAGTCATAGGGGGACTGTCCGGAGAAAGACTCACAAAGCAGCTCCAGTCATCTTACTGGCACTGAGGGAGCTGATTGGTAGCAGATGGGGGGGCGGGGGCATGCATGCAGAGAAAAAGTGCTGGGGTTCATCATGTGTGCATTTAGGGAGGTAGTATAGCGCAGTGATTTAAGGCTCTGAGCTGCAAATCTGATGACATCCAGCAGATCAGACCTGGGTTTGAATCCCACAGCTTCCACTTACATACTGTGTGATCCTGAGCAAGTCACTTAACTTCCCTGTGCTCCCAGGTTGCACCTGTAAAAAAGCTTTCAGCTTAGTGTGCTACTCCTGGTTAAACAACAAACAAAAAAATAAATAAATAAACACTTTGTGACAGTCACAAAATAAACATAAATAATGAAAAAATGTTACAAATGATGAAAACAAGGGGGGAGTTTCAAAAGAGGGGTTCTTTAACCATGCGAACCCCCCTGGCAACGGCTATGGGCTGGGATTTCCCTGCTCCTTTTCAGTGCGTCCACCTTGGCTAGTTTAAATGCTTGCTGATTAAGCATTTAAACCTATCACCTAGGATCCTGGTTCCCCTCCTGGACAGATTCAGACCATTGTGCCCTAAGTTCTGCACCAGTTTTTCAACTATTGATTGAATCCCATGGTATAGAACACCTAGCGTCACCCATGCCAAAGACAGGAAGCACCTCTGAGAAGGTTACCATGTGTGCTACTTGTCTAAGGCCCCTCACTGAATGCTGCTGCATTTGGGACCCTGCACTGGATTTCCTATGGGACAGGGTCCCAGCACCTAAGTCCATCAGCATGCAGCATCAGTGGTAGTGTGCTGAACAGATGGCGCACCCACGATGTGTGCCACAACAGCTGTGAGGTGGTGGGGTGGTAGCTGAACTCAAGGCCACAGGAGCACAGTACAAATAAGTTTACAATTATATACAATCTATGTTGTGTTATTAATTGTATACAATTTTAGTTGTTCTCACACTTACACCACTAAGGTTTTATTTATGCTTGGTAGCCTTCAATGTATTTCCATTGTAATCAAAGGTGGTAATTTATGATGTCACCACTGGGTAGCCACATTTAAATGCAGAAACACATTTTTTTATTACACTTTTGATAAAGGATTGTTAAATCTGAAATACATCAGGCAGCTGGTGATCTAGTGTTCCCCTACAATCCTCGGTATGGTCCCACTGTACTACAGTATCTACAGATATCATAATCCCTTTGAACTATCCCCCCAAGCCCCAGTATGTCCATAACACACAGTCGTACAGCTAAACAGACATTGTCTGGTGATTCAGGGTCCCTGCCTCCAAACCCGATATGCCTAATATTGGAAATACCATTAATAACCAGTCCTGTGATCTAGCCTTTCCCACCTTCATATGCCAGTAATGCACAATATAATAGTATCCCCACTCCCAAACCAATATGCCTGACTATGTATATGCTGATAATTACCTGTCCTCATGGTTTAGTGGCCCCCCACCCTGGCAGGTAATGCTCACAACCCCACTCTCCCCATTCCAGACCCCGATCAGGTAGCTAGCACAGCCTTTTTCACACCACCACAGCCTGCAGTCAAATGAACTTTCAGAGCATTTACTGTATACAGTGCACACTTTGTCAGTTCATTCAGTTGTCAGCCATGGTGGTGTGAGGAGTGCTGTGCTTCTCACCTAATCAGGGTCTGGGATGGAGTGGTGGGGTAGTGGGCACTGCCTGCCAGGGTGGGGGGCCACTAGACCACCAGGATCAGTAATTATCAGCACATATATAGTAGGGCATATCAGGCTGGGGGTGGAGACACTATTATATTGTGCATTAATGGAATATGGAGGTGAAGGGGGCTAGACCACCAGGACTGGTAATTAAGGGCGGTTCCAGTATCAGGCATATTGGACTGGGGCGGGGAACCTAGATTATCAGGGAAAGTCCATTTAGCTGTACGACTGTGTTTTAGGGCATACCAGAAATTGGGGGGGGGGTAGTTTGCGGTTATGATGTCTGCAGATACTGTAGTACAGTGGGGGAATATAGGGGATGGGGGCAGCTATTGCACAAGGGATTGACTACATTGTAATATTCACTTACATTACTGCTTATTGGGGAGAGAGATGACACAGTGGTGTCTGGTTGACAACCCTCCCAGAAGATGTCTAACTGAACTTAGACCTTTGTCCCTGGGGTAGGGTTTGTAAATTCAACACTAGGGGATGTGGCAGCCTGTGTCTGCTGCAAGTCCCCTAGCACCATGCCACAGTCACTTTTGTGTTGCAAGGCTGGTGCAAGTCCCATTAAGGGCACACAGCCTGCTGACTGATGTAGGCTGCTTTGGAAATTAGCTACGGGCGCATCCAATGATGCAAGGTGCCAACTGCATCAGAGATGTTTTGATGCAAGTACCTTGTGTCCTTATCATAGCTTTGAAAATCTGACCCATTTTGTCAGGGACAACTGTCTTGTTCATGAGATGGTGTGAAAAAATGGCTATGTTTAAAATTTGGTGTCAAATAATTTGAAAATACCAAAGTTATGAGCAAGTGTTGAAAAATGTTAACGTATGCTCATAACTTTGCCTTTTATTAAAATGCTGATCTCAGATTTTTAATGTATCCCTTTTATGAGCCCACCTGTAGAACTCAATAGGTAACATTTTCAAATCCAACCTGATAGGTAATTTTGCAAAGGGACTATGAAAATGCCATTTGGACCAAATTTAAATAATTCCATGGCTTTTGGTCACGAGGTGGGGATTCCACAAATGCTATGTTAAAAATTTGGTGTAAAACTGTTAAACAAAAATACAAAGTTATGAATAAAAGTTCAAACCTCTTTGAAATACATTACAGCAGACTTATTTTTCTCATATCACAGTTGGTGGCTCCAACAGCAAGACATGTCTTTGATCGGAGAGTAGATCTATTCATGGGACATGTTCTTGTGAATGAGGGTGTGTGAGGTGTGTTGGGTGATGGGTGCTCAATGGGAGATCAGGTTGGGGTGGGTGAGGTGTGTGGGGGGTCAGATTAGTAAGAGACTGATTTCTTATTTACAGGTTTAAACAAAAAAAATGAAGGATTATTTTTTTGTTTCAGGGAATTTTCCGTAACTGGGGACAGGAATCCCCAGTGTCAGGCTACTGTTCAGCAGCTCCAGTGATGGGCTTGCCAGTGCTGCCATGTACATACTGTAATGGGAAGGGATGCAGGCAACCTTGAGGGGAGAGGAATGAAGAGAAGCAGTACCGAGGGGTGAGCACCACTGTCTGCTTATTTCACATTAAACATGGGAATGGGGGCAGGCAACCTGGAGGGAAGGGGGAAAAAGAAGTGGTACCAAAGGGGCATCCAGGTCCACTAGTAACTTATAGTAGCTAGATTGATAGCTAGCGATAGATAGCATAGAAAGATAGACAGACAGACAGACAGACAGATAGATAGATAGATAGCAGGGGATCACTGACTCATTGCTTCAAGTGAAGCCAGCAACACAACTACAGCTGTTGTTTCACAATTCAAGAAAGTCGCCACATACAGAGAATGTGGGTGAATGACTCTTCTCGCTAAGCTGGGCACCCAGGATTTTCAGGTGCTCAGAAATGTTATTTTCAGGGCAATTTTCAAAAACACGTACATCAGAATCAACAGTTGTAGCACTTAATTTGTCAAGCAATTTTGTGAGATTTCCTATTTATCCTTCACAAAATTTAGGGGAAAAAATCCTCTAAAATTCTTTTTGTTATACCTACAGAAAGAGGGAAGGTCCTGTTACAGTACTTAAGTGCCACCTGGTAGATTTTCAACTGCACTATCAGATGAGAGCACCCTCTCCAGGTAGCAGTGAACACACTAATAAACACAACAAAATGCCTAGCAAAAGGCTTCACAATTCTCAATAGCGATTTTTAAAAATCCTTAAAAATCCCTTGAGTAATTTGGCACTACTACTGTAGCTAAATGGGTCCTGTTTACTTAGGTTTAGATGTCTGTTTTTTGAAAATACAGAATTTGTATGTATTTTCAGTGTTTTTTTAGTTAAAAAAACACGTTGTTGGCTTCCATGATAGTTTTTTTTTCTCAAGACAAATAAATAATGTTTTAAGACAAGTAAATGATGAAAATAAGCACTCACTAAAAGTGTTTTTACTGGTTGAGCTAGAAGGTTATCCAAAAAATTAACTTCAACTCCATTTAAATCTGGAACCATATAATATTTTTTTTCACAAAACCTTCAAATGGCACTACCTTAGTACAGGCTATTTCTACCCTGAAAGATTTGTGAAAATAAATCAGGACTATCTAGGCTGTGCATGAGAGCAAAAAAAAATGTTAAGTCCAATAAAATAACACTTTTTAGCATTTCTTGGTGTTCTGTAACTCAGAATCTGAACAATATGCCATTGTAAAACTTTTTGCAGCTTGAGACTCTGACAGCTAGACAATTAGGGGGCTATTTCCTTGATTGCCACCAAAGTTATTAAGGTACAAAAACTGAGGTTTAACACTATACTGAACCTTAACTTTAGGGAAGCTATCACACCCCAATGATATATATTCATTGAAAAAAAACAACTGTTGATGCACAAGTTAGGGCTCATCTTAAAGCAACAACAACAGGAAAACGTGGATTTAGGGTTTCCAGCCCTAACTACCCCGTCCCCCCATGCAGCAAAAGGACAAGACCACACAGCAACCTCAGATAGCCATCATCAGGCAAGACAGACAACATAGAACTGCTTCCAGATGACACATATGCAGTAGCACTGATGTGCTACCTTCATGGATTTGCATCTGAGGCATGCACACTGCAAAGCATACACACTCACTTGTCACTGGAGATAGAAATCCAGGCTACTTGAATCACAGGAGTGCTTCTGTGTGCAAAAGTATGGGCCCCTGCAGCCACAGATATAAATCTCATACCCAAATTTTAACAGTTTCTTTGCAGAAGTGCAGGCTTGTAAAGGAGACAGCATTTCTGTTGCCTCAGGTACTCTTGCACTCTGTTACACATGCACACACTTGATGGGCCTGAGTTTCTGGATCTGCAGATGTAAGGCATACACACTGACCTCTGGCTGCAGAAGCGTGGGAGCTGCAAAATCTATGATACCTAAATTACAACAGTACTTCTGACTACAGAAGCACAGGTCCCTGAGGGTCCTGCACCTCATTGGCCAAAGGTGTAAGACATACACACTGATTTCTGGCTCTAGAAGCTATGCAGATGGAAGTATAATTGCAATGTGGCTATCGTGGTTTCAGCAGTGAATCCAGGAATTATTCAAGCAAGTAACAGATTTTCAGATACAAAAACTGCAGCAGTATTTCTGTCTGCAAAAGTGCAGGCCCCTGTGGGGGCTGCACCTGTTCAGCCAAAGGTGTACAACATACACACCGACTTGTAACTGCAGAAGTAAAAATCCTTGTGGGGCCTGCCACTATGCAGATGGAAATACTGTTGCAATGTGGATATCATGGTTTCAGCAGTGTATCTACAAATTGCTTAAGGTGCTAGCAGGTTTTCAGTTACACAGCTGCATATAGAAGACCATATTATAGTGCATCATTCTATCTGGTGAGGTACCGCATACTGTGTGCATAGGTATCTTTTTCGGCAGAGGCACAGGCTATGGGTCCCTTTATCTAGAGAACATGCTGTAAGACATACATACACAAGTGTGGTTGCGTAAGCACATACCCCTGCATAGAGAAGCAGTGATATGTAATTTAGCTTGCAAAATTCTGGCAAAATAGCATATTTTGCCATGTGAGATATTTTAAGAAATTCAAGCATTCCATGAAATATTTTCTGGGTGCAAAATGTGGAATTTCACCCATGAAATTAAATGCAGAATTTCACATGTAAATGGTGGAATTTTGCCCTTGAGTGGTGAAATTTGACTGTTCGCAGGCAAAATTCCACATTTCACCAGCAAACTTTCACTTTTCACATCCACAAGATATTTCGCAAAATGCGTGAATTTCGTTAAATATTTCACGAAATTAAATTTGTGGATTTCACCCATTTCTACCTCTGCTGGACCTGTTCCTACACAGCTGCAGCTAGAAATCCATGAAGGAAGCACATTAGTGCTACTGCATTTGTGCCATCAGCAAACAATTGTATGTTGTCTTACCTGATGATAGCTGTCTGGTTGGTTGTGTGAGATTGTCCTTTTGCTATTTGGGGTGTGGGAAGTTAAACTTAGAAACCCTAATGCCACATTTCCCTATTTGGGTAGCTTTAAGTTGAACCCTAACTGGTACATTAATGCAATATTTTTACAATGAATGTCCTTTCTTTCTGAGATAGTGGAATTGTATCCTCGTTCATGAAGGTCCCGAAGGGACCTGAGTCTACAGATTTGTCTGGCTGTGGAAGCACAAGATCCTCAAAGCCCTGTATGTCCATGCATATGCATCTGCATATGCAGATGCATATGTAGATACAGATGCACAGGGCCTTTTGGGTTCTGTACCAAATGTGGAGTTCATCAGGCTGCAGAAGCACAGAACCCTCTGTTTCCTGCAGCTCCATGTGGTTACAGATGCTGACACACAGCTCCCTTCGGGCTCTGTGCCAAGGAATGGTTCTGTATGGGCATAGAAGCATTGGGCCCAAGGGCCCTGCCATTTCATGCCAAGTGAGGAGTACATCTAGCTGCAGAAGCATAGGGCCTTCTGGGCCCTGCACTATGACATGGCTATAGATGCAGACTTATGAGTAAGCATAGAAAAATTCCAATGCATAGTCATAGCTTTTTTCCTTTTTAATATTTTGACCCCACGTTTTCAACACAGCTGAGTTAGTATCCCACCTCATGCACCCAGTACGTGGAAATTCTCAAATCCCAACCAAAATGTCATTTCATGCAATAAGTGTGAAAGCGTATTTCAGCCCTGATTAGAAAAAATGACAGCTGTTATGTTCTGAGGTGGTGTGAAAAAATGTCTACGTTGAAAATTTGGGGGTCAAAATACTGAAAATTACTGAAGTTATGAGATTGTGTTGAAAAGTTTCAATGTACGCTCATAACTTAGTTGTTTCCCTAATACTTTTACCCCAAATGTTCAACATAGCCTTTTTTATGGCCCACCTCATGAACACGGGGAGAGACAATTTTCAAATCCTGCCAAAAGGTGATTTTGCTCAGTGACCATAAAATCACCTTTGGGAACAGAGTTACATAGTTTCACTGCCCTTGTTCTTAAGATAGGGTCTCAAAAAGGCTGTATTGAAAAATAGTTGTAAAAGTCTTGAAAAAAGACAAAGTTCCTACAGTGGCAGGGAGCTAAAGACCTATCTCACTGATAAACATAGATGGCAAAATTTACACCAAAGTGTTGGCCACCAGACTAAGCCTCCTTTTAGTCAAACTCATTCACCCATCCTAGGTGGGCTTCATCCCTGGTGGACACAGTACTGACCACATAAGATCCTTAGTGAACCTAATGTGTTTTGCAAAAACCACCCATACTCCAGCCACAGCTATTGTGGTCAATTTTGAGAAAGCATTTGTTTCCCTAGAATGGGACTATGTGCAAAAGGTTTTGGCCCACCTGGGGTGGGTGACAGATACAGGGCAAGGGTGAGTTTGATATACACTGCCCCGGAGGCACGGGTGTCCACAAATCACCTCCTCTCAGCCCCTTCCCCCTCGAGAGGGGGACCCGACAGGGATGCCCACTCTCCCTGCTACTCTTTGTGCTGGCAGTGGAGCCCCTGGCAGCTGCTATTAGCCAGTACCCAGGCATCAGGAGATTTAAGATTGGAACTATGACATATAGCATCCTTATGTATGCAGATGACCTGCTCATCCCCCAAGCAGATGCCCATGGCTCACTCCCAGCCCTCCTTGCTTTGCTTGAATCCTTTGTCCAATATTCTGGCCTATGCCTGAACCAATCAAAAACTGAAATGATGCCCCTTAATCAGTACTACCTGAAGTAAATTGCTAATAATGCAGGGCTTCTTTGGGCCCCACAGGCATTACCTACCTGGGTATCAAACTGACCTCCAGAATAGATGACCTATGGCAGGATAACCTCCAATCTTTGATCCAGGCAACTAAGACAGAATTTGATAGATGGTGGCTGCTCTGGCTCACAATGGTGGGCAAAAAAGCAGCCATTAAAATGGTCACAGCACCTAGATTCCTGTATATGCTAGTCTACATCCTAACAGCGCACCCCAAGAAATATTACCAAGTTATAGATAAGTTAATGGGAAATTTCCTTTAGGAGTGTGTAAAACTTCATTTCAGCAAGAATAAGCCTAGGGTACACTGGGCTTCAGGGGGCTGGAATCTCCATGGAATGGAAGGATACAAATGGGCCTTCCAGATGGCCCAGACACTACACTGGTTTCACTCTCACTCTGCACTTGAGCCACAATGGGTGGATATGAAAAGGGTGCAGGGCCAAGTTGAGGTTGCCTCTGCACACCTCTTTCACCCCAGGTTGACCAAGGGACCCCCACACCCTACCATTGACTCATCCACCCAGTACTGACACGGTACGCACAAGTAGCTTTGCATGGGCATGCTTACTTTGACACATGCACCCCTATGGTGGAACCCACAAATGACCATAGATAAGGCAATGGTGTGCTGGCCCCAGTTGCTAGCCAGAGGAATATCCATGGTTGGGGATATCTTTGAATAATCCCACCTCAGAATAGCCACCTTTTGGGCACTGCAAAGAAGATGGGATTTCCAGCAGAAGGATTTTTTTCACTATTTTTCACTGACATATAATCAAGCCTGGTAAAGTGTACAGGCTCCCAAATGAGTTAACTTAATGGCTATCACACCCAAAAGGCCTGGCAGGTAGGATTTATGCCAAATTAAGGGATGCCTTCCCGTTGCAGACAGAGGACTTCAGGCACAGGTGGGAAAAACTAATGGGTAGTAAGATCAAAGAACCCCAGTGGGGATACTTGGTACAAAGATGCCCGTACAAGACTAATACAAAGTACACTCTCACATGCCTTGTACAGGACCCCAGCTGTCCTTCATAGGGCCAAAATGCTAGATAATGAAAACTGCTGGAGAGGCATGTCACCTGTGGTGACTTATATCACATACTCTGAACATGTCCCAAAATACAGTACCTCTGGAGGCAAATAATCCAGGTGGGTAAACAGGTATTGGGTACCACAATACCCACATCAGTTCCATTCTTCATTCTTGGGACCAAGGAGAATCTGACCCAGCTTAAGCCCTTGGAGTATAGGTGGCTGGCCCTTCTAGCCATACAGACCAAGAGAGCCATACTCTGTAAGTGGGGCTCCACCCAGGTGCCCAACTTAGGGGAGGTTCTTGCCTCACTCACATCATTGGCCAGTCTAGACAGGATATTGCACCTGCAGAGTGATCGATTGGCCAAATATTATACTTGCTGGGGCCCTTATAGGGTTTACATAACCCCCCATGGGATGGGTTAAAGGGACAGATTGGTGGAATAGGTTCCACTGAATGCAGCACCCTCCAAAACCCCAGGCCTTGTCCTTCCAAAGGTCCCATCTAAAGTGTAGCCAAAGGTATTTTCTCTAATACCAACCATGAATAACTGCATTGTGAGAACAATAACTGATGCAACCAATGTATATATGTAAGAGTAAATCTTAATGATAGGGCTACATAAAGGCTTTGTGGCCACTGTATAGAACTAGGTATTCTTCATATTTATGTTGTTCTCTTCCAGAGGGTTGAAGAGTCTCAGAATTTACAAGGTGAATAGGCCCCAGAAACAGGATCATGTTTGAAGCCATGATGTAAATACAATGAATCCCAGTAAGAAGACATCGTGAGAATCCCAACCTAGGGTAGCTTGGTAAGTATGTACCTTCCTTCCATCATTACAGTACACACCCAGTCTCCATGCAGAAAAGGCCCCATCCTCACACTGCACCAGCACCTGTACATGTACAGGTACCTGTATCCAAGTCAGAAATGTGTGAGGTATCTCTCCCCTTAGTGGACCCCTCTTCAGAGTGCTGTTTGTTATAATATGTAAACCATACTTGGTGTCCTGCACTGTGTAACCCTTTACCAACATGCAAGTACAATGTTGTAATGTTGTTTTTTTACACTGAACCCTAAAAAAAATGTATAAATGAAAACAGACAAAGTTATCAATTCAAGTTCAAACCTCATTGAAATATGATAAACTGCACTTACCATATGTTCTCATAATGTAGTCACTGGTTCCAGCAGCTGCTGTAGCTGTGTTTTCAATCAGAGAGTGGATCTGCACTGTGGGGCATGTTCAGTAGAGTGTGTGTGTGTGTGTGTGTGTGTGGGAGTAGTGGCTGCTTAGTCGGGATTGGGGTGGGGTGGGTAGGTAGGTGCTTGGGGGGATCAGATTGACAATATATCATTTCCTTTTTTTCTGGTTCCAAAAAAAAACAATGAGGGATGGTTTTCTTTATTGTCGGGGGAGAAGCCGACACTGGGGATTTGGCACCCTAGTGTCAGGATGATCTTTTTGCCACTGGGGTGGGCACTTTGTTCTGCCACCTATTGTTTGGAAGGGGTGACATGGAGGGGAGGTGGGTTGAAGGAAGCAGTACTGGGGATGGGCCCCGGTCTGTTTTTTTAAGAAGTGGGAGTGGGTTACAGGGAGAGGAGGGGGAAAGACAAGTGGTATAAGGGGTGGGCACCCTGGCCCACTGATTAGTTTTTAAAAAACTGGGGCTGGCAACCTGTGGGGGGAAGGGGAAGAAAAAAGCAGTACTGGGGTTAGGCACCCCAGTCCACTAAAGGAAAAGAAAGCTATAGATAGATAGACAGACAGACAGATAGAAAAGATATACATATATATATATCTATATACACACACACATAAATGCATATATCATACGTGCATACATAAGCAGAGCAACAGACAGATAGATAGATAGATAGATAGATAGATAGATAGATAGACAGACAGACAGACAGATAGCAAATGGAGAGTTTGTGAGAAAACTGAGGGTGGAAGAACTGATGGCGGGGAATGACCACCACTCAGTATGGTTCACATTGGATATGGGTAAGGAAGGAGTGGAATCTGACATAAGGGTATTGGACTTCAGGAGGACAGACTTCGGGAAGTTGGGGGAAGTGGTAAGATGGTACCTGACCAGAATTCAACCTAGTATGTGCACTACCCAGAGGTGGGAGCTCATAAAGCTGAGGATAGTGAAGGCAACTAGAACCTGCAGCAAGGCCCAGAGCAAGAAGGCTAGGGCAAAGAAACCTAGCTGGGTGAGTAAGGAGATCATGGAAAAGGTAAGGAGGAAAAAAGCTGCTTTTAGGAGGTACAAAAAACATGGAGGTGGAGGACAGGAAGGATAGCCTGGAGGAATTGAAGGAGGTGACAAGGGCAGTAAGGGCAGCCAAGGTGTCTAAGGAGCTCTGGCTGGTGCAGGGCATTAAGAAGGGGGAGACGGACTTCTTCAGATACATCAGGGAGAAAAGAAGCTGTAAGGACCATATAGTAAGGATTAGGAAGGAGGGGTTGGGTGGAAGCAGGAGGTGATAAGGCAGAAGCACTAAACAATTACGTCTGCTTGGTATTTACTAAGGAGAAGGGAGGATGATACCCAAGGGGGGAGGGAGAGCAGGAACAGAGGGGGAGGGGGTGATGGATAGAGGAAATCATAGAGGGTAGGGTTCTGGATGGTTGGAGGGCACTGAGGGTGGACAAGGCACCAGGCCCAGATGGCATCCACCCCAGGGTACTGAAGAAGCTGGCAGAGATCCTAGCAGGACCTTTGGCAAACCTATTCTATGCCTCACTACACTCAAGGTTTGTATCTCAGGATTGGATTGGAGAATGGCTCATGTGGTGCCCCTGTACAAGTGTGGCCCCAAGGATGAACCAGGGAACTACAGACCGGTGAGCTTCACATCCATCATGGGTAAGCTGATGAAGACTATCCTAAAGGAGAGGCTGGTGTTCCTCCTGGAGGCCAAAGGGCTACAGGACAGCAGACAGCATTGCTTTGTAAGTGGCAGATCCTGCCAAACCAACCTGGTGGAGTTCTATGACTGGGTGACTAGGCAATTGGACAGAGACCATGCAGTGGATGTCCTGTACCTGGACTTCAGTAAGGCATTCAACTCGGTGCCACATGGCAGGCTGGGAAGTAAGTTAGAAGGTACAGGGGAAGGTGCAAAGCTGGTGAGATGAGTAGGGAGCTGGCTTCAGGGAAGGCAACAGAGGGTGGTGGTGGGTAGGGTGCTCTAATTCCCAAGAGTAGTGACAAGTGGTGTTCCACAGGGCTTGGTGTTGGGACCAGTGTTGTTTGGGATATTTGGGAAATTCATTGCAGACATATAATTGGGAATCAAGAGCAATACCAATTTGTTTGCTGATTACACCAAGATGGGAGCAGTGGTGGACAACCTAGGGGGGTGGCAGGGGTTGCAGAATGATCTGGCAAAGCTGGAAACCTGGTCAGACACCTGGCACCTGGGTTTCAATGCCAAAAAGTGCAAGATGCTGCATTTTGGGGCAAGAAAGCTAAGGAGGAGTTACCAGCTTGGGGGAGTGCAGCTAGTCGAGACAGAGGAGGAGTAGGATCTAGGGGTGCTCATTATGGGGTCAATGAACAACTCAGCACAATGTAGGAAGGCAGCTGCAATGTCCAACTGGTTGCATTGCAAGGGGTATATCCTCAAGGAAGGAGAGGTGATTCTGCCACTGTGTAGATCATTAGTTAGACCACAACTTGTGTACTGCATGCAGTACTGGTGCCCATATCTGAAGAAGGAATTAAGTTACTGGAGGGGGTGCAGCGCAGGGCAACAAAGATGATCCAGGGGCTGGGGCACTTATTGTATGAGAGGAGGCTGAGGGAGTTGAACATGTACTCATTGGAGGAGAGGAGGGATGGGGCGGGGGAAATGATTGAAGACTTCAAGTACATGAAACAAAAGAACAAGACAGGTAAGGAGGGGCTGTTCAAAGTAAGGGAGGAGAGGGACACCCAGGATCATGATATGAGACTGGAGGGAGGAAGGTTCAGGAGGGAGATGAGGAGACACTTTTTTACTGAGAGGGTGGTTGGTGGGTGGAATTCATTACCAGTGGAAGTATTATCCTGTAGAACAGTGGACTACTTCAAAAGGGTCTGGGAAAGGGCAAGGGAAGGTTCAAGGGAGGGAGAGGGTGGGAGGGAGGAGAGCTGCAGAATAAGGGGTGCTAGCTACACAGTTGAGCAGACTTGATACTCCAATAGGCCTTTATCTGCTGACAAATTTTGTATGTTCATATGTTCGTAAAAGATACATACGTACATACATCATACATGCATACATAGACAGAGCAACAGACAGATAGAGAGATAGATAGATTGACAGACAGACAGACAGGCAGATACAGATAGAGAGATGGACAAGTCAAGGGAATGGTGACTCACTGCTGTAACTGAAACAAGAACATAACTCTAGCTGTGGCTTCACATTTCAAGAAAGTCTTACTATTCTCATATTGAGAACACAGGTGAATGCATCACAGGATATGTAAGATGAGTGTGTGTGGGAGGAGTGGGGTGGCTGATGCTGAGTGGTGTGTTGAGGTGTGGTGGGTGGTATTGTGGGAGGGCAGATTGATGATGGACAATTTTCTTTTTCTCAGCTAAGAAAATATCAGTGAGGGCTGTTTTTTTTTATTGTAGGTGGACGGAAGATGACATTGGGAATTGGGCACCTCAGTGTTGGAATGATCTTTGGCCACACCGGGGGTGGGCACCATGGTACTGGCACATATATTAAACAAAGAGTATTGTGTGACCTGGAGAAGAGGGACAAGAGAAGTAGCACCCCAGATGGGCACCCTGGTCCTCTTACAGTACTTAAAAATTAAACAAGAGAAAGGGTGAGCAGGCCACCTAGAGGGGAGATGGAGAAAGAAGCAGTATGGGGGTAGGCACCTCAGTCCACTTAATGAAAATATAATGATAGCTAGCTAGATACACAGACAGACAGACAGGCAGGCAGAAAGACAGACAGAGCTTCTCGGTCAAGGACAGTTCTTTTGTGAGATCACATGGAAGAACAAAGTTTTCTTTGTATCACCTCACACAAGAAATGTGACAGAAACCTAAGTCGAACACTTATCTTTCATGACCCAACCTTCTTCTTTCATGGGTCTCAGAAGAAATCACAAAAGAAGAATATCAGCTCACAAAATAACTCAGGTGTTTTTTTTCATACTTCTTCCCTGAGTCAATCTTCATTTGTGATTTCTTTTATGTCTCACAAAAGAAGATGGTCAGTTCATGAAACAAGTGTAAAAAAAAATACAAAGTCCACCATCATCTTTTGTGTGCAGAGATTCTACTTTCTTGAGTTCTGTCTTGTCTCATGGAAGAAGAGGCAGTTAAAAAATAACTGAAAAAAAAACCTAAGTCCCACCATCTTCCTTCATGAGCTGAGAGTCTTTTTTTATGAGATGGAAATCTTCTTTCGTGAGACTCATGAAACAAGAATTTCAGCTCATGAAACAAGCCTTGGTAAGGATTTTTGTGATGTCCTCAAAACATATTTGGGATCCATTTTTTTTAATGAACTCCAGAATCAAGCTAAATGGGTTTGTCTAATAGATTTGTGTGTTTGTTTTTCTCCTGGGCATCATTTTTATGGGTTTTCAAAATGTGCTTTGTAAAACAAAAACAGAAACATGGCTGCCACATGAAAGATTTTTTTCATCAAGAAAGAAGAATTTTGTGCTTCCGGTGATGTCACCACACTATGTAGTCACAGACCTAAGTGGCTCCTGCTATCTCCCAGATTAAACTTTCAATTTCAGCCAGCCTTGCACAAAAGGGGACTCTGTTTCAATTGCAGAAAGATTTTCCAACCATGGCGACTCGAGGAAAGATGAAATAGACAGCTGTGGGAGGGGGGGCCTAAAGCAGAAAAAATTGAACTTGGCTCCCCAAGCTTCTGCAAGAGGAGACCTTCTCGCAAGACCACCAGACAGCCTAGTCCAGGAGTCTGAAACTGATTCAGAGGAAGAAGGGGAGGATTGTACTATTACCTCCCGACAGTTATTGTCGAGAACTTTGTCAGCTGAGCAAGACACTAGATGTGTTTCACTCTGAAGTAGGGGAAAATCAAATTAAAATTGTGCAGCATGAAACATAGCTGCAGTCGATAGATGAGACCCTCACCACATGTATGGAGATGATAGATCTGTATAACAGGGCATTAATACAATTGCATGATCAGTCACAGGTCTTAATAAACAAACCTGAGGACTTAGAGAATAGATCCTGGTGTATAAACATTAGATTGCATGGTCTCTCTGAGCACACAGAATCAGGGAACACAAAATAATTTGTAGAAAGCTTGTTGAAAGAGGTGCTGGGCCTACATAAGGAAACACTGCTTAATATCATCAGATTGCACCGAGGACTGGTGGCCCCCCCAAAAATCCCAGAGCTCAGCCACACTCAATCATAATTGTTTTCCTGGATTACCGGTTGAAAGAAATGCTGCTCAGGAAGGCTATGAGAGAAATCCCTTTCGGAGAC
Organism: Neoceratodus forsteri; assembly: GCA_016271365.2. Lineage (NCBI taxonomy): Eukaryota > Metazoa > Chordata > Ceratodontiformes > Ceratodontidae > Neoceratodus > Neoceratodus forsteri. Next base: position 1,442,156,145 of record CM057450.1, read on the forward strand.
ACAAAGCTCTGTCTAGAACTGGACTGTGCCCTTACAACAATGGCTCGATGAAAGCTCTGGTTTCTGGTGATTAAAGCTCTCAGAAATAAAGGTTTTAAAGCAAGAGTAGACTTCCCAGCCAAGCTCAGGATCACCACTGACAATGGGATAAAGACCTTTGAAACAGCAAATAAGGCACAACAATACTTATAGTCTCTGGACATTACAGTTAAAGAATTAATTGACCCTGGCACACTGAAAGCACTCAAGAAACAGCAGTAGCAGTCAATGGGGGCTGCCCCACAACTCAGCGCTGTACCAGAGAATCTCAAGAACAAAAGGAGACAAGCCTGTGAGATATCTCTCTGATAATATTCAAAGGCTACTGAATATTGTATCTTCTCGAAAAGCCCCAATTCAAATTCCAATTAGCCATTTCCATGGATGCAAAGAAAGCATTTGATAGGGTCAATTGGCAATTTTTTAAATTATCCATGGAATATATGAAATTCGGCCCCAAATTCTTACAGACAATCTCCCAACTATACAAGTACCCTAAAGTTCTGGTGAGGGTCAATGGCATTAGTTCAGAATTTGTTTCCCTTCACATGAGGGACAAGACAAGGCTGTCTGTTGTAACACCTCCTGTTTTCCTTCAGCCTGGAACTGCTAGCCACCAAAGTGTGGACTGATCTAGAAATTCAGGGTATTACGGTGGGAAGCAAAGAGCAGAAATTATCACTATATGCTGATGACTCAATTTTTTTCTTATCATCCACGAAGCATGTTGTGGGGTGTAAGAAAAGACTTTTACAAAAGACAGCATAAGTGGTACAACATACCTTCAATAGGTGTGATTTTTATTCAAAAAGAAATAAATTTGAAATAATAAAAGTTAAAGACTCACTTTGTTCAAAGTAAAGAAAACAAATACAAAAAGCACAGGTTTGGCTTGAACAATTAGAGCTATTCTACCAACATCAGACTGTGCCTGACCTCTCAGAGATCTCTCTGGGAGAACCAAACAGGTCCTCTCCCAATGACTATCTGAATTACAACATCAATTCTGCCTTGATATAGGACTGTGATCCCACCCACAAATTGAAACTCCACCTATCAATTAATACAAATACTGAATTTATACATATAATTCCAAGTATGTATTTCCTTTTTACATACAATCTGATTCTCCTATATGAATAATCAATATAAACCATTATGTTTATTTTAACATTGGATCTTGAGTGATTTATTCCTTAATTATGGGAATATGAGCTGTATTAGGCAAGGTACCACCCACTTAAATAGAAGGAGGAGTTTTGCTCATGTATAAAAATGACCAAGATGTGCTGCTCACTCCCTCCCTATAGGACACACATGGAGAGTCAGAAGATTTCTTCATGCAGATACAGGGTTACCTAGCTTGCTAACAGGACTTGGCTCACAAAGAACAGTAATGTATTTCAACTTCCTTAATTCATGTAACGCACACAGAATGTACAAATGTGCACGGAAATACTACCGTGCTGTTTGAGGTGTATAAATATCTAAATTGGGACTAAAACCTGTAGCTAATCTCTGCAGTTACTTAAAAGCACTTTTACTGATTTTAAAAGGGGTTCCTTGACCTCTTCTATGAGCGGGAGGTAACTAAGCCTTTTTATACTAAAAATATCTAGTGGAAAGCAACAAATCTGCCATTTGCAATCTAATGGAACTGAGGCATACATGCTAGCCTCCTGTTCACTGGCAGATTTAACTCTTCCCGCTCTCAAATAGAACTATAAATAAAAACAAAACACCTTAACTGTTTTTCTAATTTCAGGGTATACTTGTAAGGTGGGTTTATCAATAATTTAGAGATACAAAACAGTCCACTTTTCAAAAATAAACAAAAATGAAGCTCGGTGGAGCCATTTGTCTTGTAAGCCAGCTGTGCTCACTAGGGAGTTAACCTTTCTTTTCTTTCCCAGACTATACAATCTTAAGGGAGCTCATACTTTTACCATAGGGACGCAGGATAGAAACAAGATAAAATATTAGTATGGGATTATGAGCTTGTTAGCTTGCTCTGTGTCACCCGTTTCTCTAGACTTTTCAGAAGGCACTGAAAAAACGCCATACATTCATAATATTTCTTTTAGCTTCCCACATGGGTATGGCAAGGGTTTTACTAAATAGATTTATCCAATTTTCTGTGTCCATAATCATGGAATGCACTAGGCTTTAGAATTAGCTGTTTTACATCACTGAAGAACCTGAAGAGGAATTGAAAGGAATAGATTTGATAGCGAGTGGCCAATGCGCTATTTAATTAGGAAATAAGTACAGAAGTACAGACATCGAAGTAAGAGAGAAGGAAGGGGGAGAATTTAAACAAAATAAATATGCTGTTGTGCAACAGACTAAAAAAAATATATTTAACAGGAGAAAAAGAAACTTCAGGTCTTAGTTCTGCACAAACAGTTTTTTTGGGGGAGAAAAACACCATCACAAATACCCCCTTTTCAAAAACAAACCAAGTGCTATTGGTTTGTATGAAAAGTTAATATCTCCACATTCCTATAGGAATGGGATGGGGTTTTAACCCACCCTCACAGAAACCCCACCCCAGGGCACCCTAAATAACACAAGTAGGATGTTATTTTAAACAACCTACATTAATCTGTTTCAAGTGCATTAATTACTTCATTTTGCCCTGGGGTTTAATTGATCCATCATTACCATATCTGGACAAAAAATCAGAATTTTTATGCTTAGCTCCAGACCTGTGTTTAATCTCAAAAGAATAGGGTTGCAGAGCTAAATACCATCGAAGGATACAGGCATTCTTATCCTTCATTTGCTGTAGCCAGCATAAGGGATTATGATCAGTGACTAACGTAAAATGGTTACCCCATAAATAGAACTTTGAAGCTTCAATTGCCCATTTAATCACCAAACATTCCTTCTCAATGGTGGCATATTTGAGTTCTCTTGGAAATAATTTACAGCTGACATAAAGGATAGGATGTTCTTCACCTTTGATGGTTTGACATAGTACAGCTCCCAACCCAGTGTTTGAAGCATCAGTGTGAACTTCAAATGGTTGTAAAAAATCAGGTGAACGTAATATGGGTGATGTGCATAAAGCAGCTTTGATGGAATAAAAAGCTTTATCACAAGTCACAGACCATGGAATTTTGTTAGGTACAGTTTTCTTTGTTAACTCAGTGAGAGGTGTAGCAATTGTGGAAAAGTCGGGAATGAAACGGCAGTAGTATCCTGCGAGCCCCAAAAAAGATCTTACATCTGTCTTAGTTTGAGGGACAGGACAGTTTGCTAGTGCTGCGACTTTGTCCACTTCAGGTCAAATGATCCCATTACCGAAGATGAAACCCAGATATTTGGCTTCTTGCATTGCTATACAACATTTGGAAGGGTTGATCGTAAGCCCTGCTGATTTTATAGCTTGTATAACTTTGCTTAATTGGACAAGATGGGATGGCCAATCCTTACTATGGACAACTACATCATCCAAGTAAGCAGAGCAATACTGTAAATGTGGTGCCAATAACTGATCCATGTATCGTTGAAAAGTTGCTGGTGCTCCGTGTAGACCAAAAGGCATATATTTGAACTGAAATAAACCATAAGGGGTTCTAAAAGCAGTTTTGTTTTTGGATTCAGGATCTAATGGAACCTGCCAATATCCTTTTGTAAGGTTTAAGGTAGTGATATATTGGGCTTGGCCAATTTGGTCAATAATATTGTCTACCCTAGGTATAGGATAGCCATCGAATTGAGACACCAATTTAGTTTCCTAAAGTCTAAGTGGAGGCAAATTCCTCCTTCCTTTTTGGGGACTATAACCATGGGAGATGACCATGAGCTTACTGAAGGTTCTATGATCCCTAAGGCCAATAATTTGTCAATCTCTTGTTTTACTTCTGATCAAAGTTTTTCAGGTAATCTATAAGCTTTTTGTCTTATAGGTGAAGCAGTGGTTTTGATTTGGTGTGTTACATTTACAGCACGCCCTGGTTTAGTAGTAAATACAGTGGAAAATTGATCAAGAAGGTGATCAATATCTTTTTGTTGTTCTTTTGTTAAAGCCGGATTAATGATCACCGTCTTGTCTTTTTCCCTGTCATTTTCCAATCTTTGATATGCCAAGTCTAAGTCAGTATTCTGACTCTGTATAGATATAATAACAGGGCTTTGGTTCTGCTCATTCCTGCCATGCTCTTAACAAATTGGCATGGCATATTTTGTAAGGGGAACGTTTTCCTGGGGTTTCCAATTTGTATGTGACTGGTCCAGTTTGTTCTAGAATATTGTAGGGACCTTTCCACTTCATTAGTAACTTGTTTTCGGATGATGGTAACAGAAGCAACACCTTATCCCCCAGTTTAAAAACCTTGTCACATGTTTTTATATCATACAAAGATTTTTGTTTTACCTGGGCTTCTACAGCAGTTTTATGTGCCTGTTGAGTGTACAAAAGTAGTTTTTTCCGCATTTCCTTCATATATTCTAAAACATTCACATGTTTGATGTAAAGATCACCTTCCCAAGCTTCCTTTATTACATCTAAAGGTCCATGGGGATTACGGCCATACAACAACTGGAATGGTGAAAATCCAGTGGAGGTCTGAGGGACCTCCCGATAAGCAAATAGGAACAGTGGAAGATAATGATCCCAATATTTCCCTTCATCATCCACAAATTTTCGTAACATGCATTTTAAAGTTTGATTAAACCTTTCTACAAGGCCATCTGTTTGTGGGTGATAAGGGGTCATTCGTATGGCAGTAACACCAAGCAGTTTATAAAGTTCTGATAGAAAAGCTGCACAAAAATTTGCTCCTCTGTCTGTTAATATTACTTTTGGTATTCCCAATCTGCTACAATAATCAAGAACCTTTTCAGCTATTTTAGCTGTAGTGATAGTCCAGAGAGGATAAGCCTCCGGATACTTGGTGGCATAGTCACAAATAACCAAGATGACGTTATTTCCTTTAGAACTTTTAGTCAAGGGGCCAACAATATCCATTGCTATTCGCTCAAAGGGCTGTGTAACTAGAGGTAAAGGTCTGAGGGGTACTTGGTCTTTTTTGGTTACCTGGTTAATCTGTTGACATTCTGGGCAACTACAACAGTATTCGGCAATGGAATCATGGATACCGGGCCAATAAAACCGTTGTAGGAGCCTAGCTAAAGTTCTTTCCCTCACTGCTTGACCAGCACTGGGCATATCATGAGCAAGAAATAATAAGTCAGACCTATATTTCTTAGGGACTATTAATTGCTCAACCTATTCTTGGGTGGTAGGATGGACACAGATTCTGTACAAAATATTTATTTTTGTTACTATAGGGTTTTTGGTTAGATTATCTGATCCTGCTTATGTAAATATAGAAGTAAGAGAGGTATCTTCTTTTTGTTCCTGAGCTATATTGTACATCTGTAGTTCAGGCATCAATTCTACAGGTGTTTTCTCTTTTTTCCATTGTTTTTGCACTTTCCTTTTTTCTGCCTTAGTTTTCCTATTTTTCCATAACTTCCCAAAGATTTCATCCTGGAAAGAAAAAGGTAAATTATTCTGTTCAGGATTAGTAGCAATCTGAGATCTACTAGCAACTGCGACTAAATTATCAACATTTATATTCTGACAGGAAGATACTATTTGTGAAAATCTGTTATAATCTTGACCTAAAATAAAAGGAACAGGTAAAGTTGGAACTACCCCCACAGTAACAGTGTCCATAAGTCCATTTATAACAATTGGTACTGCAGTTGTTGGATATTGATGAATGTCTCCATGAATACAAACTATACCTGGTGTGGAAACAGGATTCGTCAAATGAACCAAATTTGCTCGAATGAGGCTTTGTTTGCTGCCAGAGTCTACAAGTCCATCAACAGTTTGTCCATTAACCTGTACAGAAATAACAAAGTTACCCAAGTCTATAGAAGCAAAATAGGCAGGCTCCTTTCTTTTTTTAGGACAGAACCACGCAATTTGTCCCAAGCCATGACAATAATGATATTCTATTGTAGTTTCTTTTTGTTTAACAGGAACAGTCATATTTTCTCTTTTAACACCCCTGATGTTATGATTAGTTGGAAAGAAAGGTCTTACCGGTGTTGTTGTTGTAGTAGGTCTAGTAACAGGGTTACTGTCTCTCCTTTGAAATCCTTTCCACAGGGGCTGTCGGGCGGCAAGAAAATCCTCAGCCAGTGTGATGGCAAGATCTGCATTATCCGGATTATGTTCTCTGATCCATAGCTGTACATCAGCGGGCATAATCTGTATGAACTGTTCCAAGATAAACATATCCATGACGGCCTTCACTGTCTTCCCCTCTGGTTGGATTCACTTGCCACAGAGGTCTTGGAGTCTGGTGTATGTTTCTCAAGGTGGAATATGAGACACATGTTTTAAAGATCTGAATCTTTACCTATAGGTTTCTGAATTGATATCGAAATGTTTCAGAATCACTTGTTTAACTGCGGTATAGTCATTAACAGAAGCACTGTCCATGTTGGTATAAGCTAATTGTGCTTTTCCTGTTAAATAAGAGGCAAGAAAAACCACCCATTGTGTTGGAGGCCAATTGCATGCTTGTGCTACCTGTTCAAATGTTGTTAGATAGGACTCAATATCATCTGATAGTGTCATTTTAGTTAGTTTTATATCTTTTGGAGTGGTTTCAGCCCCCTGTCCTGCCCCTAGTGTCTGTAACAATTGTATGGTGTCTGCCCATCTCTGGTCCTGTCTTCTGCATTCCTGCTCTCGTTCCTGGTACTCCTGATCTCTTTGTCTGTCCTGCTCCACTTGCCTTAGTGCCAACCAGCATAACAGCTCCGGTAAGTCATCTGGGGGCACGCTATCAGGTCGTTCCCCTGGCTCCTCCATATTTACGGCCTGCATATGAACGGTAAGTTCCTCAATGTCATCAGGGACCATACCCGTTTTACTCTTGGGTCTAACAACAGGAGGAAGTCCTGACAACAGTGGTTCCCGAGTTAAGAGTGTCTGGCTTCTTGTTACAGCTCCAGATGGTTCCTCCATTTTATGGGCCATGTAACCTGCTGTCTCAAATTTAAGTCAGAGATACTAAAAAACAGTATCTACTTCTGGGATATTTTAGTATGAATCACCAGAGTACCCCACTTCTGGTACCAATTTGTTGTGGGGTGTAAGAAAAGACTTTTACAAAAGACAGCACAAGTGGTACAACATACCTTCAATAGGTGTGATTTTTATTAAAAAAGAAATAAATTTGAAATAATAAAAGTTAAAGACTCACTTTGTTCAAAGTAAAGAAAACAAATACAAAAAGCACAGGTTTGGCTTGAACAATTAGAGCTATTCTACCAACATCAGACTGTGCCTGACCTCTCACAGATCTCTCTGGGAGAACCAAACAGGTCCTCTCCCAACGACTATCTGAATTACAACATCAATTCTGCCTTGATATAGGACTGTGATCCCACCCACAAATTGAAACTCCACCTATCAATTAATACAAATACTGAATTTATACATATAATTCCAAGTATGTATTTCCTTTTTACATACAATCTGATTCTCCTATATGAATAATAAATATAAACCATTATGTTTATTTTAACATTGGATCTTGAGTGATTTATTCCTTAATTATGGGAATATGAGCTGTATTAGGCAAGGTACCACCCACTTAAATAGAAGGAGGGGTTTTGCTCATGTATAAAAATGACCAAGATGTGCTGCTCACTCCCTCCCTATAGGACACACATGGAGAGTCAGAAGGTTTCTTCATGCAGATACAGGGTTACCCAGCTTGCTAACAGAACTTGGCTCACAAAGAACAGTAATGTATTTCAACTTCCTTAATTCATGTACTCGCAACACAGAATGTAAAAATGTGCACGGAAATACTACCGTGCTGTTTGAGATGTATAACATTCAAATTGGGACGAAAAACTCAGCGCTTAATCTCTGCAGTTACTTAAAGCACTTTTACTGATTTTAAAAGGGGTTCCTTGACCTCTTCTATGAGCGGGAGGTAAACTAAGCCTTTTTTATACTAAAAATATCTAGTGGAAAGCAACAAATCTGCCATTTGCAATCTAATGGAACTGAGGCATACATGCTAGCCTCCTGTTCACTGGCAGAATTAACTCTTCCCGCTCTCAAATGGAACTATAAATAAAAACAAAACACCTTAACTGTTTTTCTTATTTCAGGGTATACTTGTAAGGTGGGTTTATCAATAATTTAGAGATACAAAACAGTCCACTTTTCAAAAATAAACAAAAATGAAGCTCGGTGGAGCCATTTGTCTTGTAAGTCAGCTGTGCTCACTAGGGAGTTAACCTTTCTTTTTCTTTCCCAGACTATACAATCTTAAGGGAGCTCATACTTTTACCATAGGGACGCAGGATAGAAACAAGATAAAATATTAGTATGGGATTATGAGCTTGTTAGCTTGCTCTGTGTCACCCGTTTCCCTAGACTTTTCAGAAGGCACTGAAAAAACGCCATACATTCATAATATTCTTTTAGCTTCCCACATGGGCATGGCAAGGGTTTTACTAAATAGATTAGCCCGTTTTCTGTGTCCATAATCATGGAATGCACTAGGCTTTAGAATTAGCTGTTTTACATTACTGAAGAACCTGAAGAGGAATTGAAAGGAATAGATTTGATAGCGAGTGGCCAACACGCTATTTAATTAGGAAATAAGTACAGAAGTACAGACATCAAAGTAAGAGAGAAGGAAGGGGGAGAATTTAAACAAAATAAATATGCTGTTGCGCAACAGACTAAAAAAAATATATTTAACAGGAGAAAAAGAAACTTCAGGTCTTAGTTCTGCACAAACAGTTTTGGGAGGGGAGAAAAACACCATCACAAAGCATTCTCTGCCGCCCCCAATACAGACCCTGTAGTCCTTTAGTGAGATTTTGGGATATAAGATTAACTTTTCTAAGTCAGAAGCTTTGGTGCTGAGTGGGACGAGTCCTAGAGAATTTTGGGAAACTTTTCCCTTTAGTTGGGCTCCTAGAAACCAAATTTGATATGCTGATACACTGGATAGCAAACTGATTAAAATATAGAAAACAGAGAGTTATTGTGAATGGCCATCAGTCTAACTGGTGATCAGTTGAAAGTGAAGTCCCTCACAGATCTATTCTGGCACCTGCTATTTTTCAAGTATTCATCTCTGATTTATCACTCAACATTCAAAGTAATATTTCAAAATATGCAGATGATTGCAAACTTTCTAATATTTGTGGTACATCTATAGATTTTGAGACTATCCAAAAGGATTTATATATTTTGGAAGCCTGGTCCGTTAAATTGAACCTAAAGTTTAATACTTCTAAATGTTGTGTTATACATCTTGATAAACACAATAAAAAAAACAGTATTACTTGTACAATGAAGTATTATCTAGTAAGAAAAATGTAAGAGATCTTGATATAACTATAGACTCCAATTTAAACTTTGATCTATGCATTACAAACACCATTAGTAAAGCTAATAGAATTTGGTGGTCAGTCAGGCACAATGTAACTTCCAGAGACCCATACATTCTATTATCATTTTACCGGGTCTATGTTAGACCTTGCTTCAACTATGTTTCTAAACTATGGAGCCCTTTTAAACAGAAGTACATAAGTAGAATTGAAAAACTTCAAAGACAAGTTACAAAAACAATTAGTCCAGCTAAAACTCTTACTTATGAGGAAAGGCTTCACAAACTTAATCTAATGTTTCTGGAACAACGGTGACTTAGAGGGGATCTTCTATTTACATGGGACAGTATACAAGACATAGAGTTAACATTAGAATGTGGTCTAGAATTAAAACAAATGTAATTAATACTAGAGGCCATCTGCTCCAATTGATGAGAAGCAAATTTTACACTAAAAAAGGGGCCTGCTATTTCTCACAAAGAATTGTCGGTCCTTGGAATAAACTGTCTATATCAGTTATTGTCAGTCAAAATAAAAATACATTCAAAAATAGGTTGGATGATTTTGTAGAACAAACAAATCCTTGACCTACTATATGTAATTCTAAGAGCTTGATGGACAATTAGCTTTTTGTTCTTTTGTTTTTCCTTAGTATCATCCTTAGTAAATACCTATCAAATTGACAAGACTATTTTCATCTAATTATGGGAAGCTGTGGGAAACTGTGGAGAGAAAGACTTATCAGGGTGGCATATGTTGCTACTGTCCGTGCTGGGCAGAGTGGCGGTGGTACAAATGAACATATTGCTCCACTTTCTTTTCTTGTTTCAATGCCTTCCTTTAAAGGTGCCTCTCTCATACTGTAGCAAGGTTAACAAACAGATACTGCGATTTGTGTGACAAACCAAAAAGCTAGAATTGCCAAGAGTTTGTTGTATCTTCCAAAAGATAAAGAAGGGTTGCTCTCCCAGACCTTAATTTATAATACTTGGTAGCCCAAGGGGCAACACTGATGACTTGGGCCAAACACAGGCAGTCATGCCATTGGTACCAAATTAAAAATGTGTAACTGGGAGACAGACCACTGTTCACTCTGGTTTTAACCGACGCAGCTCCTGGGTTTGGATAAATGGTGCAGAGTAAATGGACTAGACATGGCCTATATATACTCAGAGTGTTAAGGAAGATCATAGTAGGTACTCAAGGGGGATTATGCCAACTCTCTCTTTTCAAATATGAAGAAAGGTTCTTCCCACTGACCCTAGATCAAGGATATGCATGCTGAGAATTGCAGGACCTAACCAGATTTACCTAGTTTATAGACGATTATAGGTGTGTCACATTTCAGAGGGCCAAAGACAAATTCAGTTGGAATAACTCAAATTGTTTGTGATATATGCAAATTCAGCATTTTATAAGTACAGAAAATTGAATTTTATGTTTAACCAGACCACACTTGGGATGGGAGGAATTCATTTACAGGGTGGTCACTATCACAGAACCAAGCAGGTATATATTAAATCTCTACAAACTACTGATAGGTAATACAGAGGCATCCCTTCGGGCACATAAGATAGCCTGGGAGAGAGAGGCAACTATTTCAATTAGTGAAGTGGATTGGGCCTGCAGATTACAAAGAGGTTGACAAGTGACTTCAGCACCAATCTGGCGAGAATCTTTTGGGAAAATTTTAGTTTACTACTTCTGAACCCCTACCATTAACCAACATTACAGTACTATCAGGTCTGCAGAGTGCTGGAGGCCATGTAGGTAGGTAGGGAGTCACTGGCATATTTTTTGGGTTGTCAGAGAAAATATTTACTTATGGTGAGGGAAAAAAAAGAACGCTGTGGCTGCCATCTTGTTTTTCAACACAAAAACAGGTGGGCACCATTTTGTTTTTTTAACTCAAAAAACAATGAAAATTCATAAAAATGATGTCTTTTCAAAAACCAAAAACCTGTACCTAGATAAGTAAAATCTCTTTAGCTAGATTCTGGTGTTTTGTCTTTTGAAAATTGCCCTGGAAATAATGTTTCTGGGAACCCAAAAATCCTGTGTGCCCAGGTTAGCAAGAGGAGCCATTCACTCACTTCCTTTGTATGAGAACAGTGGGTCATTCTTGAAATGTGAAGCCACAGTTGGAGTCATGCCTCCAGCTTCAGTTACAGCAGTAAGCTGGTGATCCCCTGCCTTCCCTCTTTCTCTCTTTATACAGTGTCTATCTGTCCATCTATCTATCTTATAACAACAGTCCCGGCTCCCAGGAAATATCCAGCTCTGTGCACAAGGCTGAAATGGAAAAGCACAAAGCAGGCAAAAGGAGTCTCCACCCTCCATCTCCTAAGGGTCAGCCTAGCACCTCAGACTGTATATAGTAATCCATCAAAAAAAATTAAGATAAAGTATCCCAAACAAACCAGCAAAGAACACTCTGGAAAAACACTCTGTACTCACTGGTTTTCATTTTCAAATGGTTTATTAAGCTCAATATATACTAAGTATCTCACACACAAACAGTTGCAGAAAGCTTGAGTCCCCTAGAGCGTACACCTCTAACTGTAAGTAAAAAAAATCCTGGGAAGACAAACAAGCCTAGTGGCATGAATCATTTGCAAACCTGACCTTGGAGTTTGTAAAGCAGCTAAGGGCTCATTGTAAAATGTATAGCAAAAGGTACAAAAAAAAAAAAGAGTTCTCACATAATGCAAAATAGTGCTTTCTTAAAGTGCAAAATCATGCTGTATTCTTGCCAGAGTTCAGCATAAAATAGTGAATAGGGAAATGCAGTTATTTAATCAATCAGAATGATTGCAGATTCAAAGTTCACAGCACAATAACAGCTGGACATGCAAATAACTGTAACCCATCTCAGCATAGGATTGAGAAATGTGTTCACTAAATAGAAATGTTTTAGCTTCAAGGACAGAACTAAGTACAAAACACGGCTCAATGACCATAGTAACAGCTGGGCACAATGTTAGGAAGACTATGATAAAGTAGATAGTAGCCCAGGTGCAGATGAGTAATAGATGTCAACCTGCAGTCTGCATATGAATGCTCATTTGTGGTAAATGTGTTCAAAAGGCAGTTTAGAAAATATTATTTAAATTAATGTAAGGATGCAGTCAGATAATATGACAAGTGGCCGTAACTGCAAAATGCTTCAGTGAGAATTTTTTTTTTAAAAAGCCAAGACAAGACAAGCACTTTGCTTGTATTATCATTAAGTCTTTTGAGAGTGGAAAACATGGGTCATTTACTTTTAATTTTACAATGATTTTTACTTGTTTGAATCAAAATCATTGAATCAAGGAAAAGAGATATGCAAGAACAAGGGGGCACAATTTGAAGCTAGAGGGTGATGGCTCAGGGCCAACACGAGGAAGTATTGATTTGCAGAGAAGGTGGTGGACGCATGAAATGGCCTCCCTGAGGAGGTCATGGGGTGAAAAACAGTGGGGAAATTCAAGAATGCATGGGACAGACAAAAGGCAATTATAGTGGGGGGTTGGAGGAAGTAGGCTATTGTTTAACTAGGATCTGCAGCTTATTCAGTAGGTAGGGAAATGGACAGACTGGGTGGGCCAAGTAGTCCTAATCTGCCATCAAAGTCTATGTTTCTATGTTTCCGTCTGCCAGATTATGTTGACAAGATGCAGTTTTGTTGCTATTCAGTCAAAGTAATCTGCCATCTTTAAAAACTTCTATTGAGATGCAGCATTCCAGTCCTGACATAGGGAGTTATACTCCCACCATTCTATCATTCTAGTTGTATTTTAATTACTATGCAGAACCCATTTTTTTCAGCTCTCAACAGAAATACTGCTATTACAAGCAAAGGGCTTGTCTTTATTTTGGCATAGAGAGAGAGAGAGACAGACAGAGAGACAGAGACAGAGAGAGAGAGAGAGAGAGAGAGAGAGAGATAATGAGAATACATGATGGGCAGTAGTGTCATATAGAAAATAGTCTCACTCCTGCAGGGTGAGCACTGGATACTCATGAGTGCTGAAGGCACAAATGAGAGTATCCAAAGCTCACTCTGCAGAAGTGAGAATATTTTCCATAGCACATGATCTGCACATCATGTGTGCTATTTATACAATGGGGGTGAGAGGTCCAAGCATTGTGTTATGTTATTATGTGTTCTTTTCCTCTTTCTGTGTAGTCTGCTGTTTCTGTGTGTGATCTGAGTGTGTGTTAGTTTTTCTGACTGGGCTGAGAGTCTCAGAAACACTATGGGAGACAGGTGAGTGTCCTTTGCAATGCTAACTGAGTAAGTTGCAGGTAGGATTGAGAAGCATACACTTTTTTGTGAAGCAGTTCCATTTAGAATGCAGGCTGTAGTGAAGCTGAGATCAGCATAGTAATGGGTTGGGAGTCTCAGAAACACTATGGGACACAGGTGAGTGTCCTTTGCAATGCTAACTGAGTAAGTTGCAGGTAGGATTGAGAAGCATACACTTTTTTGTGAAGCAGTTCCATTTAGAATGCAGGCTGTAGTGAAGCTGAGATCAGCATAGTAATGGGTTGGGAGTCTCAGAAACACAATGGGACACAGGTGAGTGTCCTTTGCAATGCTAACTGAGTTAGATGCAGGTAGCACTGAGAAACAGAAACTGTTTTTGAAGTTGTTCCATTTAGAATACAGGCTGCAGTGAGTGAGTGGTGACATCAGCAGAGTATGTATAAACAGCATTTATTTTAACTCTAGTTATTTATCACACTGCAGTGGAAATAACTGATATTATCACACTGATATTGCTCCCACCCCTATTGTGAGTGTGTGTGTGTGTGTGTGTGTGTATATATATTTATATATATATATATATATATATATATGTATATTCATTGCAAGAAACTTTGTTAATGCATCAGTTAGGGTTGATGTCTCAGAGGCAAAAGTTTGGAAATTTGATGCTAAGGTTACCATCCCTACCACTCCCCCACCCTATAGGCACCAAAAGGTATGCCATGGGGTCATCAGGCCCAACTCTCCCCCCATTCCATGTGTAAACAAACTGACACACTACAGTATAGCAGAATGGGGTGAGAGTTAGATCTGACGACCCCATGGCACATCCAATGCTTGTTGGTGCCTGTTGGGTGGTGGGTGTGGGGGTGGTAGGGGAGGTAACCCTAACATCAATTTTCCAAACTTTTATCACTGTAACATTAACCCTAACTGACATATTAATGAAGTTGTTTGCATGGAATTTCACTTCTTTTTGAGAAAGCATAAAGTAAGTGGTTAGTGGAATGTGTTTATGGGAGCGCGGGCCCTCCAGGCCCTGCGCTCCCTTCACATTGTCCATTTTTTACATAATGGTATGTGTATATTGGAGCGTGAGCTATCTGGGCCCTGCACTTCCACTTACATATAAATACGGAGCCATACAGCAGCCCCATAGTACTGAAAAGGAACCCTTGTAACCCTTATTTGGCAATACCTCAGTAACCATAGCAACTATGGAAAAATTCCTATGCAGTTGTCATCATGACTTTGAAACCTCCATGCATGCAGGTGGACTAAGCTTCAGGTAGCGAACAATCCGTATCTCAAACCATTTTCAAGATACAGGCACCGAAAGGCACCGTGGGCACCAGAATGTTATCCTGTGAGAAATTTCTCAACTTCAGAACGCTGTGACTATGGGCCCATTGAATGTTTTGGGACCAAACCAGCAAATGGCACATCTGTGAGAATGGGGCATGCCACCCTGCAAATTTCAGCCCAAAAGCATAATCCACCTTGGCACAGTGAAGTGACAAAGAAAACAACACATGTGGTAGTGTTTTCAAATATTGTTTTCTCGAAAACAAAAATGTTTTCATGACACCCCTATACCTCATAATGAAATGCTTTCATGCACAAAAAAATGTTGCAGAAGTACTTTTTTTATCACGGTCATTGCCACAAAAACAAAAACGTTTTGAAAAACATATTTCCAGGCTACCTGCACAAAAACTGATGCCAAGGTCATGTTCCTCTGGGCCTGATTAGGTAAACACAAGTGTTGGTGTTTACCAGGGGTCAGTATTTTTCAATTTACAACATTTTTTTTCTCTCACTAACTGAAAACAATGAGGCAGCAGCATTAAAACAAAAATGTTATCGTAAAAGTTTTGGCAGTGCACAGATACATTTTCTGATAGGCTAAAATGGGACATGAAAAACTTGCATAACTTTTGAACCGATTAATATTTTTTCTCCAAATCTTCCAAAGGCTCCAGTTTAACCTAGGCCACATATAACTAGGTTATAGCAAGCTAGGTTTGCTGGCCAAGGCACCTAGCTTCAATTTATCTCTTTCCTTCTAGCTTGCTTGAAAGGACAGAACAATGAAGCTTACCAGAGTAAGGAAAGGATTAAGACTTCTTTTGGCTAGGCAGATTTACTGTGAGTGGTTGTTTTTATTTTATACACACAGGGATTGTTACTGTTTGTTGCTAACATTTCATTGCTTTATTTTTCTCTGATTCAAATTGCTGTTGCTAGGTATACCTTCTGCTGCATTATTACAAGGTGTACCTACAGGTGTCTGCTAACAGATTACTGCTGTAATCTTCTGATCTTCTGATTCAAATTGTCTTTTGCAAGGTATATCTTCCGTTACTGCTTTATTTTTCTCTGTAGCAAAGTGTTTCTTACAGGGTATATCTTCTGTGAAATGATTACAGGTGGTGCTTTGCAGATTTCACAGTTTTATCTAGCATTAGGATAAGCTTTCAGGGTTACTGCATTTGTTGCTGACTGACTGTTTCTGCTCTTACCTCCTTGTTTCTTTCGTCCGTGGTTCTTCTTTTTCAGCAGAGGAAGGGTCCAGCCACTCACCCCCATCCCCAACCACCCCACACTGTACTCCTTTTATAGGGTAGCACATTTTCTGTGGCAAAGCAGGAAGGGGTGGATCAATGGAGTATCCACATGGTGACCTCATTTACAGGGGCACTAATAATTTAACTTGTTATAACAAGTTATACAAAAAAAAAAAAAAGCAAAAGCAGAACACAAAATCAAACTTTTGTTTGCATTTTCTTCCTTCTAATTAGTCTGACCAGGTTATAAACTCAGCAAATTATCTGGAATGGATATCATTAACTGCAGGTACTGTGGAACACTTTTCAGAAGGGCAGTTTTACAGGATTTAGGACACTGTCGTACATGCAGGGCCACTGGAGATCTTAGGGCTCAGCTCCAGGCAGCATGGGCAGAGATTGCACACCTCAGATTTCATATTCAAGAGGAAACATATTATAAGAACCACCCGCCATTTCCCCAACATGCAACAGAAGCACCTCGACCACAGAGGGTAGTTGGTCCAGGAGGTTGACAGGTGGTTAGGAAGGGCAAATCGGGTTCCCCATCACTCAGTGCTCTTCAACATATTACTTCCACAAACCATATCAAAACTACAAACAAGTATCTGCCTCTATCTCCGAACTCAAACAAAGGGGCAGAGGACACTGAAGGGCAGGGTACCGCAGCACAGGAGCTAGCACAACAAAAATTGCCCAAAACAGGAACCAAAACAAAACAAGCAAAAAGGAAATCCAAAAAACTTCGGATCATAGGAGACTCCATGATTCGGGGAGTAGATATGTATCTCCAGCCAGGGGTAATGGTCAGATGTCTTCCCGGTACATCAGCATGGAGAAACACTGACCGCATTGCTAAAATTGTTCAGGAAGCAGGGGAAAACTTTGACATCCTGGTACACATATGGACTAATGATCTCACCAGCCAGTCAGTTGTGGAGACCAAGGAACCAGGCTGGGTGACAAACTATCATCCATTTCATCTGGCATCTTATTCTCTGAGATCCTGCCAGTCTGGGAGAGGGGGGAAGATGGACGGATGATCAGAGAAGGGGAGATAGGGGAGCTAAACATGTGGCTCAAGGGCTGGTGCCAGGAAAAAGGACACAAATTTGTAGGGAACTGGCAACAGTTTTGGGAGCGAAAGTTCTTTAAATTCGATGGGCTGCATCTAACTAAGGAGGGAGTCAGTGCATTGGGGCAGAAGTTTGACATCTTTGCAGAATATTTATACTATCAAATGGGGAGAGGGGTGCAGCATCCCATATGTCAAATGGGAACAACACCCTTCCCCCTCAGCTAGTAGTCAAACAGGAGTTCAGCATGTTTGCAGATCTTTGCATCACCAGGTAAGGAAAAAGGTTCAGCTCCCCATATGATGCACAGAAGAAATGCCAGACCTCACCCAACAACTAACACACCAAAATCTGGCCAATGAAAAATCATGTACGCAAATGCTCGCAGTCTGGGAAACAGATCCCAGACCTGCAGGCAATAATGACAGAGGCTAAACTGGACATAGTAGCAATTAGCGAGACATGGTTTACCAGTAAACACACTTGGGAGACTTCAGTACCTGGCTATGTACTGTTCAGAAGAGACCGAGTTACAAAAAGTAGGTGGTGGAGTGGCCCTGTATGTCAAAGAAAATATCAAAGCTACAGAAATTCAGAATACAAGTAAGGAGCCAGAAGGACTGTGGGTCACCCTGGAAACAGGAAGTGGGACAGTCATAAGCACTGTGGTCGTCTACAGGCCCCCAGACCAGGGGGAGGACATAGACACATTACTGTTAGAAGATATACAAAACATGACAGCTAAAGGGGAGGTTCGGATAATGGGAGACTTCAACATGCCGGATACAGATTGGTCAATACCAGCAGGAACATCGCCAGAACTAGACACATGGTGGATTCCCTGCAGGGGAAGGACCTCAAACAACTGATACAACAACCTTCAAGAGACAGGGCTATCCTAGATCTAGAACTGACTAACAGGGAAAGGATCACAGATCTTCAGGTAGAAGGTCACCTGGGGGCCAGTGACCATCACATGATATGGTTCGGTTTGGCTACTACAACTAAATCATCCCATTCCTAGGCAAAAATATGGGACTTCAGAGGAGCTGACTTTGATAAGATGGCCAACAGAGTTAAACTAGTCCTGGCAAAAAGAAATACAGGTGAGGGGGTACAGGCAAAGTTGGCAACCATTAAAGATGCAATACTTGAAGCAACATCCCACTGTGTTAGAGAGAAAAGGAAATGCAAAAGAAGAAGGAAACCACTTTGGTTCTCAAATGCAGTAGCAGAAAAGGTCAGAGCCAAAAGGCTGGCCTTCAGGAAATATAAGGGAACTCAGCGGGATGAAGATAGAGAGGCATACCAAACTTCCCTAAGGGAAGCAGGGAAGGCAATAAGGCAGGCAAAGGCCCAAACTGAGGAAACACTAGCACATACAGTAAAAAGAAGGTGACAAGACTTTCTGTAGATACATTAGTGAAAGGGGAAAGTCAGAAGGGGATATTGCTAATATCAAAGGAGATAAGGGGGCATGTGAGGAGGAGGACCATGTAAAAGCATCTTTCCTAAATAGATACTTTTGCTCAGTATTTACTGAGGAGAAGGTATGGCAGGGTCCACAGCTCAGCACCATGGACACAGGGGGGAGGGAGGTAGGCACTAGTCCCTTTACAAAAGAAAGGGTCCTACAAGAGCTCGATAAGCTGAGGGTGGACAAAGCAATGGGACCTGATGGCATACATCCCAGGGTACTAAAGGAGCTAAGGGTGGAACTAGCAGATCCATTATCAGAACTGTTTAGTGAGTCTCTGAGCACAGGAGAGGTCCCAGGAGACTGAAGAAGGGCTCATGTGATCTCACTCCACAAAAGTGGTAGCAGGAAGGAGGCAGGGAACTACAGACCAGTCAGTCTTACCTCAGTAGTGGGCAAGATTATGGAGACACTCCTTAATTAAAGCATAGTGCAACACCTGGAATCCATAGGAGCACAGGATCAAAGACAGCATGGGTTTACAACAGGAAGGTCCTGTCAAACTAATCTCATAGATTTCTTTGACTGGGTAACCATAGTGGTGGACCAAGGGGGAGCAGTTGATGTTGCCTACCTTGACTTCAGCAAAGCTTTCAATACTGTTCCACACAGAAGATTGATTAATAAGCTGGGTAGGCTCAGGGTGGGTCAGAAGTTGGTCAACTGGCTGCAAACTGGTTGATGGCAGAAAACAGAGGGTGGTGGTAAATGGTATACAGTCAGAAGAGATGCAAGTCATAAGTGGAGTACCTCCAGGATCAGTCCTGCGGCCAGTCCTCTTCAATATCTTCATCAGTGACATTGCAGATGGACTGGAGGGTAAGGTTTGTCTGTTTGCAGATGACACCAAGATCTGCAACAGAGTAAATGATCCAGATGGGGTGGGCAGAATGAGAAGAGATCTGGATAAACTAGCAAAATGGACGGAAGAGTGGCAACTGGGGTTTAATGCAAAGAAGTGCAAAATCATGCACATAGGGAAGAGAAACCCGGAAGCCACCTATAGGCTGGGAGGTGAGTTGCTGGCAGTCACAAGGGAAGAAAGAGACTTGGGAATCATCATCACCGATGACCTGAAATCATCCAAGCAGACCACTAAAGCAGTAGGTAAGGCTAGGGGGATGTTAGGGTGTATTAGTAGGGGTATCACATGTCAGAAGAGGGAGGTAATAATCCCTCTTTACAAGACACTGGTTAGGCCCCATCTGGAGTACTGTGTGCAGTACTGGAGGCCACACCTTCACAAGGAAATTAACCAAATTGAGGCAGTCCAGAGAAGGGCAATCAAAATGGTGCAGGGATTGCATCAGAAAACATATGAGGACAGATTAGTGGAGCTCAATATGCATACCACAGAGCAAAGGAGAGAGAGAGGTGATATGATTGAATCATTCAAACACCGTAAGGGAATTAACAAGGTGAAAGAGTCTAACATGTTTCAATATAAGAAAAATAGCAGGACAAGAGGACACAGCATGAAATCAGAGGGAGGCCAATTAAGGGGTAATCTGAGGAAGTTCTTTTTCACAGAAAGGGTGGTGGATGCATGGAACGGCCTACCTCAGGAAGTGGTGGATATGAATACAGTGCAGGGCTTCAAACAGGCATGGGACAGGCATAAGGGAGCAATACAGGTGAGTATGAAAAGATAAGCCATTGACAGAGCAAAGGCCGATGGCACATTTATAAGGTAGAAAAAAAATGGGCAGACTGGATGGGCCTTGCGGTCCTTATCTGCCATCAACTTCTGTGTTCCTATATAGACATGCAAATTTGAATCCACTCAAATGCATTCTTCAGTCCTTTAAGCCCAACTAAAACATGCACAAAAGTTGAGGATTTTTCACATTTTTGACACTCTACAGTTTCGCAACTGTACATCTGAATGGAACAAAACTTTCCAGATGCATGCAATCTGTCAGGCAAATCAAACAAATGGTTGCAAAGTTATTAAAGTGCAAACACTGGGGTTTAACATTAAAGTTGCCTACCAACCCTAACTAAACCCGTACTACTGTTCAGGTATAATATATTTATATACATGTATATGTGTGAGTGTGTGTATGCTCATGAGGGGAGGTCCCAAAAAGCCCATTTTAAAAATCTAATACAAAAAATCCAAAAAACAGCTGTGTTACAAGCGTACATTGCACAGTTTCTATGCAAGCTTGTAACTTTGCCAATTTTTAATATTTTCACTCCAGATTTTCAACATTGCCATTTTTTCACACCTACTCATGAACAGTATAGCTGTCATTTCTCACATTCTGCCCAAAATGTGTTGTCACACCTCTGGCAGAGAATGGCACGGTCACTGTGAAAAATTAACTTTTGGAATGGATTAACAAAATCACAGTGCCAATGTTCATCAGGGGATTTTGCAAAAAGCCCATGTTGAAAATGTGGTTAAAATATTCCCCCAAACAGCCAAGTCACAAGCATGCATTGTGCAGTTTGTATGCGCACTCATAACTTTGCCAATTTTTCATATTTTCCCTCCTGATTTTTAACATCACCCTTTTCCACAACTCCTCATGAACAATATACTGCTGTCATTTTTTCACATCCTGCCCAAAACATGATTTTGCACTTGTGGTACAGAATGACACATTCTCTGTTCGAGCTCAACTCTTACGACAGATTAACAAAATGACATTGGCATTGTTCATGAGGTGGAGTCCTCAAAATGCCAAGTTGAAAATTGGGTGAAATATATACTGAAAATGCCTGAGTTATGTGCATCCACTGAATTGTGTCACCCTCGGTGCCTTTCGGTGCCAATATCTAGAAAATGTTTTGAGATATGGATTTTTCGCTCTTCTCAGCTCTAAGCACCCATGGAGGTTTCAAAGTCATGATTACAACTGCAGTGGTATTTTTTCCATAGGTTGCTATGGTTACTGAGATATTGCTAAATTAGTGTTACAAGGGTTACGTTTCATGACTATAGGGCTATGACTAGTATGTTCGTACTTATGTATAAGTTGGAGCGCAGGGCCCAGAGGGCCCATGTTCTCACTTACGCATATCATTATGCAACCATGGGAGCATGAGGAGTACAGGGCCCAGAGGTCCCATGCTTCCACAACCACATACCAGTTACATTTCACGTTCTCAAAAAGAAGGGAAATTCATTGCAAAAAACTACATTAATGCATCAGTTAGGGTTTTTATTAAAGCACAAAAAGCTAGTGTTGGGGTGTGCCTTGGAGTCATTGTGCCTAATTCTCACCCCATTCTGCTATACTGCACCGTCTCATCTTGTTTACACATGGAATGGGGTGAGAGTTAGGGCCAATGACCCAAAGATACACCCGGATGCCTGTTGGTGTGTGGATGCTGGGGTTGGAGGTGGTGGTAGGATTGGTAGCCCTAACATTGAATTTCCCAGCTTGTTATTCTTTAATAAAAACCCTAACTGATGCATTAATGTAGTTTTTTGCACTTGGAAAACTCGTGCTCCCTCCAGGAGCTGAAAACACTGCTCCAGACAACACCACAAGGCACTGAGGTAAAGGCTACCTCTGATCTTCTGCTCAACTACTGCTGTTGGGTGATACCTGAGGGTAGCTTTAAGACACTTTTCTGTCCCCACAGGTGTACAGATTGTTTTTGACTCTGCTTTTACCTGTATTTATCTACCTTGAACTTGCTGAACAGCCAGGGTTCATTAAGAACTTGTTTATATGCTGTGTTAGGGCACTATTGTTGGACCTGTACCTATTAGCCATAGTATTACTACATAGTTTGAATTGTATAGGCTTACCTTGCTCTCCAGCCCTCAATTTATTGGTCCACCCCATGACATCACTTCCTGGTTGCTGAAATTCTAAGTCCCCACTTTCCCATTTGCAGGTTATACCTGCTAGCCACTAGAGGCCACTGTATATATTTTTTTCTTGCTGTTAAACATCCTGCCCATTTAGCCCTTCGCTCTATCCCTGTGTCCTCTCTACCCACCAATCCCACTCTCTCCTCTCCTGTCCTACTACCCTACTTCCTTCTGCTCCTACCACTTGACCTCTACAATCCTGCACCCACTGTTTTCCCTCCCTACCCTGTAGCCTCTGGGCACTTATGTCCCCTTTACTGCACGCTTGCCTATAGCTACTTCTGATGACTAGGAGTCGCTATTTAGCACCCCAGTTTTGGGCCCTCACACTGCCGGTGGTCTGCACCTGGATCATGGATCACGGCCCCCGCCCTGGGCCTTCTCCTTTTATCCCAGGTGAGTTTTGAACCTGGCACCTTGTACTCCAGAGATGGGGTCACTACCACTGAACCAAAGTGGCACTAACGGTTACTGGTAGACCTTTTACCAACTTCTTTCCTTCTCATACTACCTGTCTGCAGGCCCCCCTTAGAAAATGCCTGCCCAACTCCTATTGACTTGCCTCTCTGTCCTCCTTCTCTTGTGGCCACCATCTGACCCTGGTGTCACTTTGGCACTGCAGTTTCACCAACCTGATGTCCCCATTTGCAGTCGTGTTCTACCCTCCACCTGGGCTCCTGAGTTGCTACCTTCCTTCTCTACACTCTCTATGTGCTCTAGTTTGCCTCATCCTCCCCCAGCTCCCATCCAGCTTCCTCCCCCTGCTCCTATAGCGACCTATCATTCTAGCCTTCCCAGCCTGTGCCCCTCTGCCTACCCTCTGTGTCCTTAAGCTACCCTACTCCTCCTATCTTGTCAGACGCAAACACACTTTCCAACAGCCCCTGGCCAGGGATGTACTTATCCTCCTACTTTTGTCAGGAAATATACACCCCAACCCAGGCCTGGCCCACAATAGCTTGTCATCCGAATCTCCTGGGCTTCATGTTGCGTCTATGAATATCTGTAGCCTCCTGAAAAAATTTGACGCACTCCAATGTTGGGTCACAGTCCATAAACCCGACATTATTGCTCTAGTGGAGACCTGACTGTCAGATTCTACCCCTGACTTCCTTGTCTCACTCCCTGGTTACTCCCTTTATAGAGAGGACCGTATTGACAGATGGGGTGGGGGCTGTGCTATCTATATCAAAGATTCTCTTATAGGATTAGCCCTCCCAGCCCCTGTCCTTGGTTTCAGGGCACAGACCCTAACGCTAAAACTGACCCCTGATCCTTCTAGGGGTCACTTCTATCTAACTACCACCTACATACCTCCAAAAAATCAAGTGCTGGCTCTGGTCCTGCTAATTGAGTATCTTACCTCTCTACCCCATTCCTCTGATCAAATCCTTGTGAGTGATCTAAATATTAATTGGCTTAGCCCCTCATCATCAGCTACCTGTGACTCCTTTGCATCAATTGACCTAACTCAACTCGTTGCCCAACCAACGAGAGTGAATCCTAGAATGGGCTCAAGCACACTTCTTGATGTGGTCCTTACCAATCGTCCTAACCTAATCTGTAATATCCAAGTCCTACCTGATGGACTCAGTGATCAGTCCCCTATACTTTTCCACTGGTCAACCTCCTTACCCCAACCCACTGCACAGTCCATCCTACGTTGGCGGCTAAGACCAGGTGGACTGAAAGGCCTTAAGCAACTCCTAGCCCAAATTGACTGGTCCCCCATTCAGTACACCTCCGATATTGATACGGCTCTAACCTTTTTCACCCAAACATTTAACTAAGCCTGTGACATTTTTGCACCTCTAACTGTACGCTGTTCCAAAGTTCGGCATGCCCCCTGGGTTATACCTCCCCTGGTCCAACTTCTTAAGCACAGGGATAACCTTTGGCACCTTGCCACGGAAACTGGCCACCCTGCTGACAGGCAGGCTAATGCAGCTGCCCAAAATAAATGTACCTGGGCCATCCACAAGGCTAAGGCTGATCACTATAAGGCCTCACTCACCTCATCCTGGGGGAATGCAAGAACCTTCTGGGACAATATAAAACAACTGAATGGGGGCACATGTCCTCCCCAACCCTCCCAAATCAACATTGATGGCTCTATCTCTACAGACCCAGCCCACATTGCCAACTACTTCAATAAATCTTCACTGACCTTAGCCCTGTCCTCCCGAGCAACTTTTTTGATGCCCCCCCAACCTGGCCCTATCCTCACATGCCCTTGGTTCCACTTACACCGGGTTAGTGCCCATGAAGTCAGACCGTACCTGATCAAGGCCTTAAAAAGCAATACTACTGGCTGTGATGCCCTGGACCCCAGTCTCCTTCGTCAGGTTCTGGATCTGGTAATCACCCCAATCACCAGCCTCTTCAAAAAATCTCTCTGCTTGGGTAAGTTTCCCTTAGCCTGAAAAATTGCCACAGTCACCCCCATACACAAGGGTGGTGATAGGTCCCTATCTGGTAATTATCGGCCAATCTCTGTCCTCTCACCTCTCTCAAAAGCCTTAGAAAAAATAATGTCCACCCAAATCTCAGAGTATCTAACCAAATACAGCATCCTCTGCCTGGAACAGCATGGCTTCTGTGCTGGTCACAGTACTACCGCCCTCCTTGAGTTTTCTAACTTTCTTCACTCCTCTCTGGACTCTGGCTCTCTAGCTGGTGCAGTGTTCATTGACTTATCAAAAGCCTTCAATACTGTTTCCTATCCCCTCCTGCTGGATGCTCTCAGCCACACAGGCTTTGCCACTGGGCCAGTCTCCTGATGCTCCAGCTACCTGTCTGCCCACTCCCAGTGTGTTAAAATCAATGGGACACTCTCCAGCTCCTGCCCTATCCACTCTGGTGTCCCCAAGGGCTCCATTATTGGGCCCCTGCTCTTTTCCCTATATCTCAATTCCCTGCCAGGTGCATGTGCTGGTAAACTCTTACTTTATGCAGATGATGCCCTTATCTTTGCCTCTGACCATAACCCTATCACCCTCCAGGACTCCTTGCAATCTTCTTATAATGCCGCTGAAGCCTGGTTTAAAGAGCACAGACTTGTAATAAATCTTAAAAAAACTAAAACCATGCTCTTTGCCCACCCCCAAAACAAAGCTAGTAATTTTCCACTTCAGGTCCTAGCCAGTTCCAAGTTTCCACTCTAGCAAGTCTACTCGTACAAGTACCTTGGGATATTCTTCAACCATGCCCTCACATTGCATGCCCATATTTCTGCCCTAGCCTCAGTCTCCAATATTCGGCTGGGTATGCTCTACCGCCACAAAAACTGTCTCCCCCCTGATGCCGTTCAACTCGTGGTCATGTCCTCTATACTATCCTTAGTAGACTATGGTTTGCCAGTTTATGGGGCTGCTGACCATACTTCCCTAAACAAAATCCACCTCACTTTAAATAAAGCTTGTAGGTTAATCACCGGGGCTCCCAGACTAACACATACATGCCATTTATATGCCCAAGCTAATCTACTCAACCTAGATGAATGTCTCAGATACCAAACCTGCCACCTAATTAAAAAAATTGTCCTTGGTCTGTCCCCACCTAGGTTAACTGCCTCTATACACCAAGCAAACCCATTATTACTAACTCGAACCTCCTGCAAAACCACGCTGTCAGTACTGAGGGCAAGAACCTTATGAGGACAAAGGGCTTTCTGTTACAGAACCCCATCCTGGTATAACACCTTCCCCACCAGTATCACTAACGCTCCCACAATCTCTCGTTTTAAAACCTCCCTTCGTAATCACCTACTCACCTCGTGCAGCTGTGGCTGTTTCTAAGTTAACTCCTGCTCAATTACTCTGACAAAACTCCCTGAGTGGCTGCACCCTACCTATTCCTATCACTATCTATGGTCTTTTCTCCTCTCTGTATGTCTCTACAATGCATATTACTGTATAGTCCACCACTGTTTGCCTGATGTACAAATTATTCTGAACCTACTTATGCTCTGTTCATTTCTGTATCCGTAAACTTGTAACCATTTCTATGTCCTCATGTTTCTCCAGATTTTGTACTCTGCTATATTGGAATAAGCTTGTCTGTACTGTTTGTCCTCTCTGTGATGAGGTACCTTTGTAAATGAGCCTCTGGCTCAAAGGTTGTAAACTGATGTTCAATAAATATGTGTATATATATATATATATATATATATATATAAAAAGACAAAGAACCTCTGTGTGCAAACACTAAGGCAAGGGTTACCCCAAAGGGCATTTGGCTGGGAAGCCAAGTTTCAAGAAAATACAAAATCACACATGCCCACACAATGCAAAGCATCATACACTGCATATGCAAATCACCACAGAAAGTTATTGGTACAACTTTAAGAGATTGCATGGTGGCGAAGCCTCTCATTTCAGGGTGCTAACAGATGACAGAGACAGCGTGTCAGTCCTACCAGGACTCATCAGTATGCCTTACAGTTAGGGTGTGCCTTGAGTCACTGTGCCTAACTCTCACCCCATTCCGCTATACTTCACTATCTCATCTTGTTTACACATGGAATGGGGTGAGAGTTAGGCCAATGACCCTGGCACACCCTGATGCCTGTTGACAAGGCATACTGATGAGTTCTGGTAGGACAAAACATGTGTCTATGTCATCTGTTAGCACCCTTTGCAAATTGTGTGAGAGGTCTTTCGGCACCATGCAATTCTGCTTAAAGTTGAAACACCATAACATTCTGTGGTGATTTGTATATGCAGCCCATGATGTTTTGCATTGTGGGGCATGTGTGATTTTTATAAATATATATATATATATATATATATATATATATATATATATATATATATATATATATATATATTATGGTAGCATGGTAGTGCTACCATAGTTAGGGTTGAGGAGCCATTTACATGTTAAACCTAATATTTTGCACCTTAATAACTTTGCAACTGTTCAATGGATTTGCCTGAAATTTGGAATCCATGATCAAGAACCATATATCTTAAGATATGCCAACTTTCGTACTATTTGGATTTACGGCTGCGGAGTTATTATGCATGATCTGTGCATGCGTTTATGCTTTTTTGCAATTCTTTGGTTGTCTCTACAGGTCACACGGTTTGCGCGACCAGCCCAAAATCTTCAGGGACTATGCGGCTGTGGTCCCCAATGTGCCTTTTGAAAATTTCATGAAAAAATATTGAACAGTTCAAAAGTTATTCAAAAACAGTTTCCCATTATAAGTCAATGGGAAAAGTTAACAAAACGTTCAACACTTTCGCAAATGCAGTTTTTACTTTCGCAAATGGCCCTTTTACTTTCACAAATCCACCATTTTGTTTTCAGTTGGTGATCAGAAAAATTCTTGGCATTTAAATTTGGAACCCTTTAGCAACACAATTATTTTTGTGTTTACCTGGTCGGACCCTGAGGATATTAGGCATGTCTTTATTTTGAGGTTAAACACCCTAGAAATATGTTTTTCAAGTTTCTGGAAAAAGTACTTTCACAAAGTAGTGTTGCACTCATGAAAGTGTCGCAAATTTTTGCGAAAGCTTTCGCAAATTGTGACACTACTTTTCCAGGCTATGGCAAAATGACAGCAATTATTTGCCACCCTGCTGCAAACGAATGGTTTGGTCTTTTGGGCTGAAATTTGGAGGAAATGCAACCAACATCTCACAGATGTGTCGTTCAGTATTTTGGTGAAAAAATATAACAGGGCAGCAAAGTAAGAGCACTCCAAAGTTGACACTTTTTCCCATAGGATAACATTATGGCATCCGCCACATTACAGGAATCCTTTGCCGCTCTGCTGCAAAATAACAGTTTGGTCTTTTGGGCTGAAATTTGAAGGGAAGGAAGCCAACATCCCACAGATGTGCCTGTCAGTGGTTTGGTGACAAAATAATACAGGGAGCCAAAGGTATCGCACTCTGAACTTCTCTTTTTTTCCCTTAGGATAACATTATGGCGTTCACCGCGCCTTTCGGGACCCGTATCTCAGAAACGGTGCGAGATACAGACTTTTCGTCAGAAAAATACTTAGCCCCCTAATGAGGGTTAAGTTTAAAACTAGCCAGGAAAGTTATACATAGTATGACTTTTAAATTTTTTTTCTATGTCGTACGTTTCCTGAGATGTAAGCAATTTAGTATTTCAACTCCTCATTTTCCGCTCTGAGACCCATTATTATGCATACATTCTTTGTACTCACTGTCTTTCTCTATGCAGCTTTTGGGGAAAATCAGCCTGTGTGCTTACATTACTGTTACCCTTACCACTTCCGCTTTCGGTTCTGTACCTGTTTCACTTACCATTCCTGTCTACGGCACCATGTGCGTTACCCTTTGCATTTTAATTTGCGCTTGTGTTTGCGTTATTTTAACCATTTATGTCTACAGTACTGTTTATCTTTCTGTTTTGCTTTGCGTCACCTTGTGCATTACCATTTGTGTTTGTGGGCACCGTGTTACTATGGGACAAGGCATCACGTGGCGGGAGCGCAGGGCCCTTCCGCTGCATTATAGTCACTATTTCTCATTATCATTCTCAAAAGGAAGGGAAATTAGAGGCAAAAATATCCATTTAACACATTAGTTAGGGTTGTTCCACAGCGACAAAGGCAAGGAAATTTGTTGTTGGTAAAGCCTCATTCACACCCCAATCGAGCCAGGCGCATTGGGGTTGTCGGTCCTAACTCTCACTCCATTCTCCTATACCTCTGCTTCTTCACACATCTGATGGGGTGAGAGTTAGGGCCAACAACCCCAATGCGCACCCTGATGCCTGTTGGGGGTGTGGACGGGGGGGTCAAAGGGGGGCTTTCAACCCTAACACTGAATTTCCTCGCTTTTGTCACTGTGGAACTAACCTAACTAATGCATTAAACTGAGTTTTTTGCCATATATATATATATATATTATACTGGCGCAGTAGCACCAGTATAGTTAGGGTTTAAGTGCCCTTCTATGTTAAAGTTCAGACTTTGAAACTTAATAACTTTGGAGCCATTTAACAGATTTGCATGAGATGTGGCATGCAAAATCTCTAGAGGTTGGTTTCTTGAACTACACATTTTGTGAGACTCTGTTTAGTGGTTTCTGAGATACAAAGTGTTGAAAAACCAACAATTTTTTTTTTTTAACATTTCTTTCTACAGCCGGATCTCAAAAACAGCTTTATGTTGTAGTCTGTAATTTTTCAGGTAGAAAGCCTTTGGGTCTCAGATGTGCCTTTTGAAGGTTTGGTGAAGAAATATTAATCCGTTCTAAAGTTATTAAAGTTTTAATTTCCCATTATTTTCTATGGTAAAATTTGTATGTATACTGAAAGTGAAAGTACTTTTTGCACACTTGTACCTTAATAACTTTGCAACCCTTCAATGAATTTACATGACAATTGACATGCAGAATCATTGGTGGCAGGTCTCCTGATATCTCCTGATATGCCAAATTTCATTTGAATTGGATTGTGGTTTATGAGATACAGAACATCAAAAATCCCACATTTACTAGTTTTTTGTTTTTTACATTTCTTTGTCCACCTGTATCTTAGAAATGTCTTTAGGTAGTGATATGAAATGTTCAGGGTAGAAAGCATTTGCCTCACAGATGTGCTTTTGAAAGTATGGTGAAAAAATATTAATTTGTTCAAAGGTTATGACATTTAAAGTGTTCCCATTATTTCCAATGGGAAAATGCATATATCAGGCACATACATCAGGCAGGTAAATGTTGATTTTTCACACAATACGAACATTGTTCAAAAAGTTCCAGCTTCTTTTCACAAAGAAGGCTGGTGCTGTGCACACAGTTCACAGAGATTCAATCAATTGAACTGTGTTGAGTCCACCATCTTGTTTGCCGTTTAACAAAGCAAAAGAGGTGTATCCTGATTTTTTTTTTCAGCTCAACCCAAACAAGTTTTTTTGTTGGGAGCCAGCTTATGCAGAGAATGCCTTGTAAGCCATTCTCTGTATGAGAAGAGTGGGGTTTTCTTGACTTGTGCAGTCACAGCTGGAACTCGTGCTGCCGGCTGCAGAGTCACAGAAGATCCGCTTTGATCACAGTGACACAGGGTGCCCAATTCTCTTGTCGGTATGTATTCCCCACAGAGACACACACTTATTTGGCACACTGGGAGCCCACTCCAATGTGCCCTAAATTATTCAAAAGCCTGTGAAAAAAAGAAAACTGTCCCCTAACGTATTTTCTTTGATAAAGAACTCTGCATCAAAAATTGCAATAATTTTGATGCAGGATCCTGCATCGAAATAGTCTGCCCCCTCCCCAAGTTTCTATGTTTCACACTGACATAAGGGTGCCCAATCCCCATGTTGGTGTGTATCTCCACCCCCAGTATTGTGGCACGCTGGGAAACCACCCCAGTGTGCCGGTATACAGTTTCTTTTTTTAAAAAACTTTCCAACTCTGGGATTCCCACTCCCAGGGTTAGATGCTCCCCAGCACACTTCTATGGTGCCCAATCCCCCTGTTGGCATCATGACCCCCCCAACTTATGTGGCACACTGGGAGCCCACCGCAGTGTGCCCCTATTAATTATTTTTAACCTGTAAATAAAGAAAACTGTCACCAATGTATTTTAATAAACCTGTAATAGAGAAAACAGTCCCTCATCATTGCTCCAGTCCCCCTCCCCAGTCCCTGCCCTCCCTCTGCTCACCCACCTCCCCTTACCTTCCATACCCTTTACTTACCTCCAGAGGCAGGTGCTGTTATTTTCTTTGGACCAGAAACACATCTGCACTCTTCAAAGCCCAACTGTAAACTGAAGAATCAAAGGTAAGCCATATAATGGGAGTCAATGGGGGAGTTTCAACTTATCTTGATATCCGAGACAATTTTAGCAATTTTTGCACTAAAGTTTCAGCATGGAGTTCTTTGGACCCCACTTCGTGAACACAGGCACTGTCATTTCATTGCTCAGTACTGAAAGGTGATTTTGCAGTCGCTGCACAGAATCACCTTTCTGGATGGATTTCTGAAATGACAGTGTGACTGTTCATAAGCTGGGATCCCAAAAAGCCCATTTTGCAAATCTGGTGAAAACATTTCCCAAAATGATGGCTTTAAGAGTGTGTGTTGCACAGTTTCTATGCACGCTCGTAACTTCACCAATTTTTAATATTTCAACTTCAGATTTTCAGCATTGCCATTTTTTCACACCTCCTTATAAACAGCACAGCTGTCATTTTGCACATGCTGCACAAAATGTGTTTTCGTACCTGTGGTGCAAAATGGTGTGGTTGCTGTGCAAAATCAACTTTTGGGACTGATTAACAAAATCACATTTGCACTGTTCATGAGGGGAAGTCCCAAAAGCCAATGCTAGAAATTTGGTGAAAACATTCCAAAAAAATGACCACATTATGAACGTGCATTGTGCAGTTTCTACGCACACTTATAACTTCGCCAATTTTTCATATTTTCACTCCAGATTTTTAACACTTCCATTTTTACACACCACCTCATGCATAGTACAGCTGCCATTTTTCAAATCCTGTCAAAAATGTTTTTCCACACTTGTGTCACAAAAACGACATTACTGTTGCACAGAATTACATTTTGACAGGGATTTGAAGTTTTCTGTACTGGGTACATGCGATGAGGTGATAAGATTATGTTGAACAGTTGGGGTGACAAATATTTAAGATGGCACAATTATGATTATTTGTTGCAATTTTGCTATGCCTGCACATAACTTAATGTGTGGAAATGCAAGGGCCAGAGATCCCTGTGTTTCCACAGCTATATACATTTGTGCATCTGTGGAGGGATGGGAGTGCAGGGTCTGAAGGACCCTGAGCTCCCACTGAACATATAGTTACTGTTGTACTATCTTGATTGAGGGATGGAAGTCTCCCACCATGACAAAGGGACACTTTTGTTCTGTCTGGATGGAGGGATGTCAGTTCAAGGTCCAAAGGATCCTGCACATCACCATAACATATGGACACTGTTGTACTATCTGGATCCATTTTTCTTGTATGAGCCGAAACAGCCTTCAGTACTTGGTGCTCGTTTTGTTTTGGACTATGGAAGCATTGTGAGGATATACATGGTGTACTGCTGTTAGGTGAGTGAACAGCAGTGATCTGGCTCAGGCTGACAGTGGAGTCCCCTTTTGTATGGCCGACAATTCCCACCTTCATGGGCAAAGAGCTTTTTTGGGCTACACCACTTTGGTGGGATTTCCATCCATTGCCACCTTTGCCACTCCTGACTTTGTTATGCTTGGAGCAATTTTTACAGTTTAATCTTTGGGGGAATTCAGAGTGATTTTAGAAAGGGAGCCCTGATGTGACTGACTAGTGGCTGGCACTTTTTACCATTGGGTGATAGCAGGATTTACACCATGTAAATCATGCCAGCCAGCCAATCAGGAAGCTGGGTTGTTAAGCCCATTGTATTATCATTTATACACACAATTACTTGATTATCCACACAGTTACTGTATTATCCACACTACCTATATTCAAATGCAAATAATTTTAAAATGAAAAAAGATAGCATGGTACTCTGAAAATGAAAATTGTTCAGCACAAAATTATTTACAAAATGAATGGTGTTTCATTTATA
Organism: Neoceratodus forsteri; assembly: GCA_016271365.2. Classification (NCBI taxonomy): domain Eukaryota; kingdom Metazoa; phylum Chordata; order Ceratodontiformes; family Ceratodontidae; genus Neoceratodus; species Neoceratodus forsteri. The sequence goes on from CM057450.1 coordinate 1,442,189,352, forward strand.
GATACCATTTGTTTTTTATCATTAGCAAAAACAGAAGAAAACATTTTTGTTCACTTTTTTGACAAAGAAATGCAAATAACTTTAAAATGAAAAATCAGAGCATGGTACTGTGAGAATGGAGGTTGTTCAGCACACACATATCTATGAACTGAGTGGTGTTTCATTTATAGATATCTTTTAGGTTTTTTTTTAATAATTGGTAAAAAACAGCAAAAAATAAAATTTTCTTTTAACTTTTTCAATAAAAAAATCACCCTACGCTTCCAATTACACATAAGTATGGAGTCAAACAGCAGCCGAAAAGGAACCCTTGCAACCCTAATTTGGCAATATCTCAGTAACCATAACAACTATGAAAAAATTCCACCAAAGCAATATTTATGAATTTGAAACCTCCACGCAGGCTGTGGAGAACAAAAAATTTGTATCTCGCACCAGTTTTGAGATATGGGCATTGAAAGTCACCGTGGGTGCCACATTCTTAGCCTATGGGAAATTTCTTAATTTCAGAGCACTGTAACCATGGGTCCATTGAATGTTTGGGGACCAAACCATCAAAAGGCAGATCTGTGGAACCAGGGCTTGCCATCCTGCAAATTTCATCTCTCAAGCCCCAACCATTTTGATGCTGTGGTGCGGCAAAGAATTGTTGTTTTAGGGTTATGCTCTTTTGCAAATCATGAAAGTTTAGCAAAATTTTGCGACAGAATGGGCACAACACTTTTGTGATTTGTGAAAGTGCCATGGCCATTTCTGAAGCAATTTGCAACACTAATGGGGATCCGATGTTTAAAAAGGAATTTGTTGGTGGGGATTTCCCCCCCAAAAAGGTAGGGCTGTGATCCTCAGGATCTGACTAGTTAAACACAACAGTCAGTGATTACCTATGGGTCCCAAATTTAATGCCAGGCATTTTCTCTCTCTCGCTAACTGAAAACAAGATGGCCACTACACAAAAGCAAAAGGTCCATTTGCAACAGTAAAATGTAGTGGCGGCAGACACATATATTTTTTTCCCATTGACTATAATGGGAAACTTGTATTTTGAATAACTTTTGAACGGTTTAATATTTTTCACTAATGCTCTGAAAGGTGCACCAGCAACCCAGACTGCATCTTCACTGAATATTTCAGAGCAAACAGACAAGTGGGCTGTAGCCGTGAGTAAAGAAACATGCAAAACCCCCATTTATTTGCATTTTGCCTGCTCTGCAGTTCCACAACCACTTACCCAACTGTAACGCAACTTGCCAGATCCAGAGATAAATAGGGGATACATGATGGGCACTTGTGTGATATGGAAAATATTTTCACTCTGAATATTCATGAGTGGTCACTGTGCTCATCATGTATCCGATTTATATAATAGGAGTGTGTTTTCTGCTGTTTTTTGGTTTGATGTCATCACCACAGTGAAAATAAATGCAGGTGACATCACCACAGAGAAGATAAATCCATTTATTTTCACTGTGGTTATGTCATCACAGTGGTTATTCCACTGCTATGAGAATACATGTTTTTATTCAATGAGTTATTTGCTCAATCCTATTGTATATATGTGTGTATATATATATATATATATATATATATTATATATATATATATATATATATATATATATATTATATATATATATATACACACACACACACATATATATATACATATATTATACTGGCACAGTCGCACCTGGTATAGTTAGGGTGAAACTGTACTTCTGTGTTAAAGACCAGACCTTGAGCCTTAATAACTTTGGAGCCATTCAATGGATTTGCATGAAATTTCACGGGAATCCTTCAAGTGGTTTCTGAGATATAATGTGTTGAAAAAAGAGAAAGAAATCAGGATTTTTCAGCATTTCTTTCTACTGCTGTATCTCAAAAATGACTTTGTATTGTGGGCTGACATTTTCAGGGTAGAATCTCTTTGGGTCACCGATGTACCTTTTGAAGGTTAGATGAAAAAATATCAATCCATTAAAAAGTTATGACATTTTAAATTTTCCCATTATTTCCTATGGGGAAATTAATATGTCAGGCATGAAAAATACTACTGTTAAAAAAATACTGCATTGTGGAAACAATACTAGCCTATTGTTCGCACAATACAGTATTGTCCAAACAATACCAGGTTCTTTTTGAAAAAAAAAAGCCTGGTATTCTGTGCTTGGTATGACTACTGTGCCAAAAATACTAGCTTCCTTTTGCATAGAATGCTGGCATTATTTGCACAGTTCCCCGTGTTGGGTCCTCCATCCTGTTTCCCCGCTTAGCAAGAAACTTGATGTCCCAAACTTTTTTAACACAAAAAAAACAGAAAACAGCTAAAGAGAACCCCATTAGGTGTATTCTGATTTTTTTGTTTATTAAACTGGATCCCAATAATTTTTTTGGGGGGTCCAGCTTATAGAGAGAATGGCTTGTAAGCTGTTCTCTGTTGTGAAGAGCAGTGTTTTCTTGACTTCTGCAGCCACAGCTGAAACTTGTGCTGCCGGCTGCAGAGTCAAGGAAGACCCACTGACATGGGTGCCAATTCCCCATGCCATGATGTATCCCCCGTACACACACACATATTTGGCACACTTGGAGCCCACCCCAGTGTGCCTATTTTATTTAAAATCCTGAGAAAAAATAAAACTTTCTCAGATGTTTTTTCTGCAATGCAGAATCCTGCATTGAAATGTGCAATCAGTGCAGGATCCTGCATCAAAGCTGTCTGCTCTTCACTGAATTTGGGGTGCCTGCTGACATAGGGTGCCCATTCCCTGTGTCAGTATGTATCCCCACACACACACACACACACATTTGACACACTGGGAGCCCACCCCAGTGTACCAATTTCCACTGATGTTTTTTCTTCAATGCAGAATCCTGCACTGAAATGTGCAATCAATAGAGGATTCTGCATTGAAGCTCTCTGCCCTTCACTGACATTGGGGTGTCTAGAGGTGCTCAGAAGTGCTACCTGTCTATGTCATGGATGAGGCTCAACACCATAGGATTCAATTACTGGTTGAAAAACTGGTGCAGAGCTCAGGGATTTGGCTTCATTGAGGACTGGGGTTCCACCTGGAGGGATGCAGGCCTATACTTGTGCACTGGTCTGCATCTATTCAGAAGGGGAAACAGGATTCTAGGTGATAGGTTTAAATGCATCAATGGCAAGCATTTAAACTAGCCAAGGGGGAGACACTGAAAAGGAAAAGGGAAATCCTAGCCTCCCCCCAAAAATCAGGGTAGTTAGTGAGGTAAACACAAACATAGAGCAGTCAATAGGGAAAAGGGCAGGGATAAATGGAGAAAAAGACAAAGGCAGTAAGGACAGGGATGGGGCAAAAATAAATAAAGATGTGAACAAATGGAGGGTAATGAGTACCAATGCCCATAGTCTAGGTAAAAATCTTCCCAGAATGGTGGCCTTGATGGAAGAGGGATGGCTGGATATCATGCCCATCACAGAAACATGGTACACAGAGAACCATGACTGGGATGTCAACATACCAGGGTACACAATCTACAGGAGAAACAGGGAGGGAGGGAAGAAGAGGAGGAGGAGGAGGAGGAGTAGCTCTCTATGTAAGGGAAGGGATCAAAGCAACAGAACTAAATGGTAAACAGGGAGGAGAGGAGGCACTGTGGGTCACCCTGGAGACTGAAAATGACACAACAATCCACACAGGGGTTGTATAGAGACCCCCATCTCAGGGGAGAAATGGACAAGGAAATGATAGAAGGCATCCTTAGGATGGCAGAGAAAGGGGAAATATTGCTGATGGGGGACCTGAATATACCAGATGTTAACTGGAGCACCTTTGCTGCAGCCACATCCAAGAGCAGGGCCATTCTTGATGCCCTATAGGGGGCATGGCTCAGACAGCTAGTTTTGGAACCCACTCCAGAGGGAGCAATCTTTGACCTGGTACTCTCAAATGGGGATGGAGAGAGGATCTCCAATCTTGAAGTGGGTAGTCATTTGGGAACAAGCGACCACCAAACAGTGTGGTTCATGATAAACTTACAGTAGCTGTAGAGTCAAGAAATACAAAAGTGAAGGTACTGGACTTCAGGAGGGCTGATTTTGTCAAAATGGGAGAATGCTTCAGAAAGCACTAGCAAACTGGAAAGTAGGTGGGGGGGAGCAACATTGGGGAAACATAAAAACCACCATTACAGAGGCAACAAGCCTTTGTGTGAAGCAAATAAACAAATCAAAATGAAAGAAAAAAATACTATGATTCTCAAAAGAAGTGACGGGGATGGTTAGGGAGTAAAAGATAGCATTCAGGAGGTATAAGGAAACACAGAAGGAGCAGGACAGATAACTGTACCAGTTAAAGCAGAAGGAAGCGGGGAAGGCAGTCAGAAAAGCAAAGGCCCAAACTGAGGAAAAGATAGCAAACTCGGTTAAGAAGGGGGATAAAACCTTTAATAGTTACATTAGGGAGCAAAGAAAGACTAAGGCAGGGATACTGAAGCTGAATAAAGATGAAGGTGGTTGGACAGAGAGCAACAGTGAAAAAGCAGGGATACTGAACGAATACTTCTGCTCAGTAGTCACAATGGAAGAGCAGGGGGAGATACCTAATAAAGTCAATAGAAGCACTCTGGATAGGGGGTTGATATTAGTCCTTTCACAGAAGAAAGGGTTCTGAAAGAACTCTTAAAACTGAAGGTTGATAAAGCAATGGGGCATGATGGGATTCACCACAGAATTCTAAAAGAACAAAGGGAAGAACTAGTAACACCACTGACTACCCTTTTTAGTAAATCATGGGAGGATGGTGCGGTACCTGAGCACTGGAGGAAGGCAAATGTGATTCTCCTTCACATAAGAGGGAGCAAGACAGAAGCAGGAAACTACAGACCTGTCAGTTTGACCTCAGTGGTAGGGAAAATGATGGAATCACTTCTGAAGGAAAGAACTGTTGAATACCTAGAGGCCAGTGTGGCACAGGACCAAAGGCAGCAAGGACTTTCAGCAGGACGGTCATGTCAGACAAATCTATTTGATTTATTTGACTGGGTGACCAAAGCAGTAGACCAGGGAGGAGCTGTGGACTTGGCCTACCTAGACTTTAGCAAGGCATTTGACACAGTCCCGCACAAAAGATTAATACAAAAATTAGCCAGCCTGGGAGTGGGTGGTAGCCTGGGTAAAACACTGCCTGGACAACAGGACACAGAGGGTAATAGTAAATGGAGTCCACAGTGAAGAAAGGGGGGTTACTAGTGGGGTGCCACAGGGTTTAGTACTGGGGCTGGTCCTTTTAAATGTCTTTATAAGTGACATTGCAGAGGGACTGGAAGGGAAAGTATGTCTCTTTGCAGATGACACAAAGATCTGCAACAGGGTTGAAATGCAAGGTGGGGTGGAAAGGACAAAAAGGGACCTGGCAAGGTTGGAGGAATGGTCAAATGTATGGCAGCTTAGATTCAATTCAAAGAAGTGCAAAGTAATGCACCTGGGAAACAAAAACCCAGGGGAAGAGTACACAATGGGGGGGTGAGATACTGACAACAAAAATGGAAAGGGACCTGGGGTAGTCATAGCAGATGACCTAAAGGTGGGCCAGCAATGTGAGAAGGCAGTAAGGATGGCTGGAGGGATACTGGGATGCATAGGGAGAGGCATCAACAGTAGAAAACAAGAAGTTGTTGGCCATCTGTCCAGACAGTTGGTAAGACTACATCTGGAGTACTCTATACGGTTCTGGAGACCCCATCTCTGCAAAGACATAGACAGGGTGGAGGCTGCTCAGAGTAGGGCAACTAAAATGGTGCAGGGTCTGTACCAGGAGACAAATGAAGAAAGACTAAAGGAGCTTAAGATGCATAGCTTTGAGGAAAGAAGGGGGGGGACATGATAGAAACTTTCAAATAACTCAAGGGAATCAACAAAGTCCAAGAGGGTAGCATCTTACAGAAAAAAGAGATGTGCACGAACAAGGGGGCACAATTTGAAGATAAAGGGGGGACGGCTCAGAGGTAATGTGAGGAAGTATTTCTTCACAGAGATGGTTGTAGATGCATGGAACAGCCTTCCTGAGGAGGTCATAGAGTCAAAAACAGTGGGGGAATTCAAGAATGCATGGGACAGACATAATGCAGTTCTAGTGGGGGTAGGAGAAAGTAGGCTGTTGGTTAACTAGGATCTGCAGCTTATCCATTAGGTAGGGAAATGGGCAGACTGGGTGGGTCAAGTGGTTCTTATCTGCCATCAGATTCTATGTTTCTATGTCAGTGTGTATTCCCTCCCTTATATTGTGGCATACTGGGAACCCACCCCAGTGTGCCGATAGATGTTTAAATTCTTTTTTAAATTCTTTTTTAAAACATATACTTTTTCGACACCGGGATGCCCACTCCTGGTGTCAGCTTACTGCCCCCTGCCCACTCCTTTTTCCAATGGGGAGCCCAATCTCCCCTGTCAGTATGATGCCCCTGCAAATTTATATGTGGATTAATTGGGGCCCACCCAGTGTGCACAAATGAAAACTGTAAAACAAAAGAAAACCATCCCAATGATTTTTTAAATGCCTGTAATAAAAGAAACCATCCCCAGAGTCTCCCCAGTCCCCTCCCCATCTCCACCCTCCCTCTTAGCACCCACCTCCCAGAACTCCTTTTTCCATACTTACTGTCCGGAGGCCAGGACTGGTGATTTTCCATGGACTGGGAAGAACGTCTGCACTCTTCAAAGTCCAAACTGCAAACTTAAGAAATCGAGTTAAGCTTTATAATGGGACTCAATGGTGGGGTTTCAACTTAGGTTGATATCTCTGCCAATTTTAGGAATTTTGGCCCCAATTTTTAAACATGGAGTTCTTGGGACACCTCTTCATGAACAATGTCACTGTTTCTTGGTCCCAAAAGGTGATTTTGTGGTCACTGCGTGGAATCATCTTTTGGGACTGATTCAAGAAATGACAGTGTGACTGTTCATGGGGTGGTGTGCCACTATAATATATATACACATTTGCATAAATATATATATATATATATATATATATACACACATATATACATATTTATGCAATAGTGGTGGAGATAAACAAAGTGAAATAAATCCATTTATCTGAGCAACAGTGTAGATCAATTTCATTTATCCACACAGTGCTTATGTCATCAGCCATTTATCTATGCAGTGCTAATGTAATTTACAATTTTCGGCTTCAGTAGCAGTATAAACCATATTAAAATATGAATAACTTTAAAAATGAAAAATTATAGCATGGTACTGTGAACATGGAAGTTGTTCACCCCAAAAAATATCTACAATTTATTGATACCGTTTAGATTTTTTGATAATTAGCAAAAAAAATCAGAAAATTCTATTTTGTTTTCATTTTGTCAACGAACAAATGTAAATAACTTTAAAATGAAACATGATAACATGGTACTGTGAGCTGTTGTGCAGTGTTTCAGCAGCCATTTAAAATATGATCGCAGCACTCCTATCTTTATAATGGGAATACAACTGCGAACGTAAAAAAATAGTGTCACAGTTGTATTTTTTATGGTCTTGCATATTGCCATGTCAGTTTGTAATAGTGACGCAATCAAAAAATGGCAAAATGGTGGAAAAATCTGAAAACCACATTTCCAGACCATCTGTTGAAAAACTAATGCCAGATTCCTGTTCCATGGGCCCCGGATTGGTAAGCCCAATGGTTGGTGCGTCGAACAGTGTAGTATTTTTTGAGTTATATTATTTTCTCTCTCTCACTGACTGAAAACAAGATGGCAGCAGCACGACACTATGTTTGCTAGGCTTGACACTAAAGAATATGATTGCGACAATTTTTGTGCTGCACATATAAATTTTCCCATAGGATATAATGGGACACTAAAAAGGCTATAACTTTTGAACGGAACAAGATTTTTTCACGGAATCTTCAAAAGGCACATCTGTGATCCAGGACCCATGTAGCTCATCCAATTTGAACCCACTCATAAACATTCCTCAGTCCAAAATGCACTTCTAAACAAAAGAGAATGTTGGGAATTTTTCACCTTTTTGAGTGCACTACGATTCTGCAACTATACATCCGACCGACACAAAAGTTTCCAGATCTAGAGTTCTACCACCAAAAATCTTACTTCATTCCAAATTTCAGGCAAATCAGACAAATGTTTGCAAAGTTATTTAAGTGCAAACTTTGAGGTTTAACATAGATATAGCTACACAACCCTAACTATAGTGGCACGGTAGTGCCACTATAATATATATGTACATTTATACAATGTATGTTTTGGGATAAATAGCAGGATAAAAAGTATTATCTCTGCCAGGTCATGGAGATATCACTGATATCTTCACACGTGAAGATATCACTGATATCTTCACACTCCTATACGTCATACATAACCCAATCAAAACAATAGTACCACCTGGACGCTTCTCAGTACACATTGAGAACACTTTCACTTTCACATCCCGCTCATCTCCTGGCTAAAGTCCCACCACAACACATTCTCCCGAGACAAAAAGATTTCTCCATCAAAATACCGCTTAACATTTCACATATTCCTCACTAATTCTAATCCCAGACTACAAAACAATTTCATTTACATCTCCAGAGGCGTAGTGATGATCGAATAGATGATTCAATACGGTGAGAGCGCTATAGCATCAATGTCGCCAGCCGAAATTTCAGCCCAGTTTGTAACCAGAGCGTCGCTGCCTGGCCCGATAAGAAGCGTTTACATGGCTGAGAGAGCCAGCTAGTGGCCGCTTCACCCATTGACGGAAGCGCCGAGCCTGCTGCCATAGCAGCACATGATCGCATCGTCCGCCTGGTGTCAGGAAGCTGCCTCACTTGCTCTGCCTTCTCTCAGTACTGTCGGCAGCTTCTTCATCAAAAATACAGTCAGCATTAAGAAAGGGGCACACTTTTCACGGTTTACAGCACAGGCTCCATGATTAGAAATTTCTGACTGTGCCTCACATTTGAATTCTTGCTGCGCCACCACGCTACATTTGAGATCATACTATTCGGTCATGCTGCATCAGAGTTCCACATGGATACAACAAAGTCACAGGATCAACCAGATAAGGTATGCTTTTAAACAACTATTTATTTAAAGATGCAGGCAGGATCAACCAGATATATATTATTCAATTACTTTACACTAGCAAGGTGAGATATTTTTAACAATATATATGATCTGCTGTTTTGAGGAGAAGACATGGAGAGTTGTGTTGGGGGTTGCTAGGACTAGGTCAGCCACAATCCAGACAAGTTTTTGTATAATAATTTTAAAGCACCAGGATCAACTTTTTCAAACAACATATGGCATCTGTTTTGCTGCTAGAGATACTGGAGATTTCTGTTGAAACAGCCAACACCTCTATGTAGGTGAATGTATGTAGTGCATTTGGAGCTTTTGTTGAATGCAGCCCAAAACATACATAGTATAAACAGAACATGACATGGAATGACTGAAGATATCATATTTATCTTCACTTGAGGCCACGACATCATGATATTCTCACTCGTGGCTTCGCCACTCGTGAGATATCATGATATCATTGGCCTCTCGTGAAGATTAATATGATATCTTCAGTCAGGCCATGTCATATCCCATATATATATATTTATACAATAGTGGTGGAGATAAACACAGTGAAATAAATCCATTTATCTGAGTAACTGTGTGGATTCATTTATCCACACAGTGCTTATGTCATTAGACGTTTATCCACACACTACTTACTGTATGTCATCAGCCATTTATCTATGCAGTGCTAATGTCATTTACAATTTTCAGCCTTAGTAGCATTATAAACCATATTCAAATATGAATAACTTTAAAATGAAAAATGATAGCATGATACTGTGAGCATGAAATTTGTTCACCACAAAATTATCTACAATATGAGTGCTGTTTCATTTATTGATACCTTTTAGATGTTTTAATAATTAGCAAAAAACAGCAGAACATTCAATTTTGTTTTCATTTTGTCAACAAACAAATGTAAATAACTTTAAAATGAAAAATAATAACATGGTACTGTGAGCATAAAGTTTATTCAGCACAGAAATGTCTACAAAATGAGTGGTGTTTCATTTAAAGATACTTTTTAGTTTTTTTCATATTTAGCAAAAAAAGCAGAACATTCCATTTTTGTGCACTTTTTCATCAAACAAATGCAAATAACTTTAAAACAAAAAATGATACCATGGGTACTTTGAGCACAAAAGTTGTTCAGCTCAAAAATATCTACACAATGAGAGGTGTTTGATTTATAGATACCTTTGAGATGTTTTATAATCAGCAAACATTATGTACTGACCATAATGTAAAGTTGGAGTGTCCATAGCAACTCCATAGCAACCACTATGCTAAGTGAAGCTACACTGGGAAACATTTATCAAAAATAAAATACAAACTACACCAAACATAAATAAAAAAGCATTTAAAAAAACTCCTATCCTATTGCATAAATGGAATATGCAATGGAAAACTCATGAAATAATGATTTATCTGCACTCAAGCAGTTTGACCTCGGACACCACACTCATGGCTTATGCTACTCAAGAGTTTAACCGAGGTCAAACCGCTCTTGTGTAGATAAATTATTTATTCCACTCATTTCCATTGTATATCCTATACATATATACACTTTTCAAATACAGCCACTTTTTATATTATGTGACAATATCCTTAAAGAATGTTTTTCTCATCTGCCTTTCGAACATGTTTATTGCTAGCTGGCACTGATATGCAGATGCTGGCAAACATCTGTTACTCACCTGCACCTGAGCAAAGATCTACTTTATGAGACGTAGTCTTCCTAACATTATGCCCTGAACTGTTACTACTGTGACTGAGCCATATTTTGCACTTTGTTTCATTCTTGGAGCTGAAACATTTCTGTTCACTGAACACATTTCTTATTCCTTTGCTGAGTTTGGTTGCAGTTATTTGCAATCATCTGTATGTTCAATTGCATTGTGCTGTGCACTTTGAATCTGCAATCATTCTGACTGATTAAATAACTGCAGTTCTTTGCTAAATATTTTGTAGTTAAGTCTGGCAAGAATACAGCACAGTTTTGCACATCAAGAAATCACTCTATTGCATTATATGAGAGCAATTTATTTTGTATCTTTTCCTATGCACTTTACAATGAGCAGTTAGCTACTTCATAAACTCCAAAATCAGATTTTGCATCATTATGCTATTACATTTTTGTATCTTCTCAGCTTTTTTTTTTAGCCCTACTGTTGTACACAATAGGAGACTCAAGCTTTTTGGAACTGTTTGTGCGTGAGAAATAAATATGGAGCTTATTAAGTCACTTAAAATTAAAACCAGTGTGGACTGAGTTTTCTTCTTTGCTGATCTGATTGGGATATTGTCTTAAAACAATTTTTGAAGCATTACTATACACTGTCTCAGGTACTAGGATTGCTCTTAGATGTTGGAAGGTGGAGTCTCTCTGTGTCTGCTTTATCTCTATCTATCTATCTATCTATCTATCTGTCTATCTATCTATCTATCTATCTCTTCTGAAATATAGCTTGTGGGGGGCATGCATAAGCTGCAGAGTTGGATGGCAGTGTGAAGTAGAACCTCTGCAACAACTGGCCACCTTTTTTTTTATTAGTTTATGCTCCTGCTTCTCGGCCCTCTCAATCTGGGGGACAGCCCCAGCCACATCACTCTGGCATCCACCAGCAGGTGCAGTACCCCAGGATTACCTCCCCGGCGGGCTTGGCAGAGGGGGCTCTTCCCCTAATAAAACTAGATCCATTTGCGCCATGGCTAGCCAGATGTGGGGCCTGCGACCTCCCCCTCCTTATCCTCTGGGAGCTGTTTTCTTGTTGTTTCTCCCTCTTGTGGGAAAGTGGCATGCAATGATGCCAGGGACTGAGCCTGCACATGCTCCTGTGCATGAACCAGTCAAGAGTCTGGTGCCTCCCCATCCCCTGTGATGCAGCTCCATGCCATTGAGCCCCAGCCTCAGCTAGGGGTCAGGCAAGCACCGGCTGTTGTACTCCCCCCCAAGAGATGGACAGCAGTTCATAGGATACTCAGTACATGTTCTCCTAGCTGACCCATGGCAACCCTTGCTCATTCCGAAACACGGGTCGCCGGCATGGCTTGATGTGTGTCGTTCAATGCCTCAACCCTCAGCGCCACTGGGCCTGCCTAACTGGCCACCTTTTGATTCATAACTCCAACTATCCACAACCTAGTTTTGCAAAATTAGCATCAAAGAACACAAAAAAAATCAAGATAACAAAGAACCAAAGTTTGATTCGAAATTCTACTCCCTTATCAAGTTATTCCTCAGAGAAGGTGGCAGCTGCACAACAATGAAACATTGATTTTGTCACAGAAAAGGACCTTTAGGCCCATCCAGTCTGCCCCTTGACCCTATGTATTCCATCAGCACTGATCCTTATTGGTCATAGACGTCAATCCCTCCTTCTCCCTGCTCCTCTACCTAATATGCCTCTGTGCCTATCCCATGCCTGCTTGAAGCTCCAAAATGCGTTACCCTCATTACTTTCTCAGGCACGCTGTTCTAGTCATCTACTATCCTATCCATGAAGAAGTATTCCTGCACATCTCTTACAAACTTCCCCCTCTTAGCATGATTGTATGCCCCCTTGTTCTAGTGCCTTCCTTTCTCTGACATAAACCCTCCACTTGCACTTTGTTCACTCCTGGGAAGTACAGTAATTTTAGGTTTCAGTCATGTGTTGTCTCACTCTCCTGTCTTCCTAGGAGTACATGTTGACTTCCTGCAGTCTTTCCTCATATGGTTTGTTGTGAAACCCTCTCACCACTTTGGCTACCCTCCTCTATACTGTCTCCACAATAGCAATTTCATTGCAGAGGTGCAGCCTCCAGAAATGGACACAGTACACCAGCAGGGGAATCACCAATTAGTGATACAGTGGTAGCACCACTTTCTTCCTCCTGTTAGAAATCCCTCACCCAATGCAGCCTGGCATCCTGCTGGCCTTTCCTACTGCTTTGTTACACTGCCCAGCAAACTTGAGGTCATCAGATATGATTAATCCTAGGTCTCTTTCTTGCATGGTGACTATAAGCACTGTTCCTTCTATCTAATACACAGCCCCTGGGTTCCACAGACCTAAGTGCATAACCTTGCACTTTTTTGCATTAAAACCCATTTCATACCCCCTAGACTATTCCTCTAGTTTCCTCAGATCCTTTGCATTCTCTTCTCCCATTCCTGAGTGCCATCACTGTTGCAGATTTTTGTATCATCCACAAAAAAACACACCTTACCCTCAGGATCCTCTGCAATGTCATTTATAAAAACAATGTAGAGGAAGGACCGATCACAACCCCTGTGGTACCCCACTAATTTCTCTCCTGTTGCCTGAGTGGCTACTGTTTACCATCACCCTTTGCATCCTATCCATTAACCAGTTTGGCACCTGGCTAATCACTTTCTCCCCTACCCCGAGGCTGCTTAGTTTCTTAACTAGCTTGTTGTGCGGCACAGTGTTAAAAGCCTTATTGAAATTCAGATAGGCCATATCTACTGCTCTCCATTGATCTACCTGGTAACCCAATAAAATAAATCTATGAGATTAGTTTGACATGACCTCCTCCTTTTAAACCATGCTGCCGATGGTCCTTCAGCTCATTTGCCTCCAGGTGCTCTACAAGCCTCTCCTTCGTAGTGTCTTCATTATGTTTCCCACCACTGATGTGAGACTAATTGGCCTATAGTTGCTAGGATACTCCCTAATACTGATTTTGTGCAGAATGACTACTGTGGGCCTCCTCCAGTCCTGTGGAACTTCCCCCATCTCTACTGATGTGATAAAAAGTGCTGCTAGAGGGGCAGATTACAAAGATTGGGAAGATGGCAGTGAGAGCAATGATGGCATTTATATCCTCATCATGTCTTGCTTCCCAGTGTGTAAGTTGCATTGTATTTGTTACTAAATAAATGATATAGGCAACATCACTCTCTGGTCAGGGCTTTTTTGTTGTTTTTGCCACATTATGGTCACTTAACATCATCTGAACTGCCTGCCTGCCTGCCTGTATGCTGCCTACAGTACTTGACATGGAAGCTTTGTAAATGAGCACTTTGCTCAAAAGTTTACCAAAGAACAAATAAAAAAAAGTATGCTATAAACCTAGTATATGCAATTGGAATGCAGACCTGCATTGGCTTCAGCAAGGGTGGGAAGGGCTCCTTCATGCTATGCAACAGTGGGCTCTCCAGATCGGCTGAAGCACTGAACATGTAAAAGGAGGCTATGAGTCCTCCCACACTGTAGCACTTGTCCTAGACACTACTGTCTCTGGCTCCAGAGATCTGGATCCCCATTCCCTGGATGATGATCCAGAGATCTGGATCCCTGTCCCCTGAATGGTGACCATATATGGGATATTCTATGCATCCTTCCCTTCACCGCTCTTTCCCTCTTAAGGAATGTGTAGCAACCATGACAATAGTCACTAAGTAGTCCAAGATAGCTGACTTGGAAAGGGTTGTGATAACACAGGATACCTGGCAATGGGTAAGCCACTCGAGTGACCAGTAGAGAGCTGTCAGGAGAACAGTACCCTCAAGACCCAGCAAAGGGTGCTGCCACTGCACTACTGTACCTGCAGTAACCCATTCTTTCCTCCCTGGGCACAGCCCCTGACCTACAATAATTTCTGGTATCTGACACACTTGGCACAGGGGTGGCCATCTCCAGCAAAAATACATGCTTAGCTCTTGATTTTGGCCCCCTGGGCAGGTTGCACTGAGGTTCCCTGTGGGGCCTCCCCACTTGCTATGCTAAGGAATTTGAGACTTCAAATAAAAAAAAAATAATATAATAATAAAATAAAATGGGAAAAGGGAGAGGATGGTTGTCCATGAGAAACAGGTGGAGTGGAGTGGTATCTGATCACCAAGGTCTTGCCCATTAAGCTTGGGACATTTACCCTACCAGAGTCAATCTAGTCACCCCTCTCCACCCTCTCCCTTGGTGTGGCAGCACTCCCTGCCCCCACACCCACAATTTGATGGAGGCTGGGGAGGGGATCACTTAAATGTCCATATGCCTATTCCATGCATGCTTGAAATTCCCCACCGTCTTCATTCTCACAGCCTCCTCTGATAGACTGTTCCAGGGAACCCCACCCTTACTTTGAAGAAGAATTTCCTCATGTCACTCTTGAACATCTCCCCCAAGCTTGTTAGCATGCCCCCATGTTTTTGTGTTCCTCATCCTCTGAAAGAGACTCCCATCCTGCACCTTGTTCCTCCCTGTGAGGTTCCTATTAAGTCTCAATCATGTTCCCTCTTGCTATCCTGTCCTCCATGGAGAATATGTTGAGCCCTTGCAGCCTCACCTTCTATGGTCTCTGATGCATCCCCTGCACCATTCTGGTAACCCTCTTCTGGACCAGTTCCATCCTATCAATGTCCGTGCAGCTAGAAATGGACACAGTACTGAAGGTGGGGTCTCACTAGTGAACAATGCACTGGCAGGACCACCTTCTTCTGCTAGAAATTCCACTCCCTAGGCACCACAGCATCCAGCTAGCCTTGCTTACCCCACCACCTTATGATTACCACATATTCCTCTTGTGCTTGGTGACTGTAAGTACTTCCTTACCATCTTATGCACAGCCTCGGTTTTCCTCACTCCTGGTGCATGACTTTGCACTTTTTGTCATTGAAATCTAGCTGCCACACCCCTCTGTTTCCCCAGATCCCTTTGCATTGTCTCCACCCCTTTCTGAGTATCTACCCTGTTGCAAGTTTGTGTGTCATCTGCAAAGAAACTCAACTTCCCCTCCAACTCCTCAGCAATGTCACTTATGAAGACATTGAGGAGGACAGGTCCCAGTACCACCCTGTGATACTACACTGGTCATACTACTGTCTCTAAAAGACTATTATTTTCCACCACCATCTGCCTCCTATCCATCAACCAACTTGATACCAAGCTTACCACCTTCTCTCCAACCCCCAGGTTGATAAGTTTCTTAACTGGCATCCTGTGTTGTACAGTGTAGTTCAAGTTCAAGTTTATTGCAGGAAAACTCCATTGAGCAAGCTCATTCACAAGGAGATCCTGTGACATGTACAGTTAGAATGAACATACATAAATAAATAATTGATAAACAATATATACATAAATGCAAGTGGTCATACAATACAAGCAAGATATTACATACAAGGACACCACATCGGATGACTATAGGTAGTAAGCAAACAAGTGGAACACGAGATGACCATTTCTAGATAGTATACTAACAATTGAAAACATGGTAACTGGTATTTGCAATACATACATTTTAGCAAATTGATCAGCAACAGAAAGTATAGGGTAAGGGAGGTCTTTGTTGCTTGGTAGGGTGAGCGGAGTAGTATATACATAGACAGAGCCAGGAGTAGGAAGGGGAAGGAAAGCAGGAGTGGAACTGCTGCAGCAAGACAGCAGATATAAGTCAGGAGCCGGAGAATGAAATAGTGTCTTGATTTAAATGATAGTGCGACAATAAGTAGTAAGCATGCACAAGGCAATTAAGGTCTTACACAAAATGCGCATAGCACACATAGGAATAAGAAGGGGCTTAATGACAGTTGCAGATATCTTTTATCTTAGCTGAGCTTAACACTTTATAGAAGTTAATTGAAACTGTGCTAGTTAGTTTCAGCATGGTTTGTAATTGGTTCCAAATAGAGGGAAGGGCATGCACAATAGCACGTTTACCAAAGGAGGTCCGTGTCCTAGGTATGTCAAGCATAATTAAATCAGATTTCCTTAACGAGTATGCACTATGCGAAATACTAATGAGAGATGAAAGATAGCTTGGTAGTCTGTGCAGGAGCAGCTTAAGGGTCCATAGACCAGCATGGAGCAGGCGTCTAGTAGTGAGAGATGTCCATCCAACAGTTGCATATAGGTCACAGTGGTGCGAACGGTACGGGGAGTGGGTAATGAACTGTAATGCACGGTGATAAAGGATGTTCAATTTACTTAGGTTTGTGAGAGTAGTAGAGGAGTAAATTACATTGCCATAGTCAAGAAGGTGGAGAAAAGTGGCCTGAATGAGCTTATTTTGAGTTTCAAGGGGTAAGAGTTGCCTATTTCTAAAGGAGTGTAGAAGTTTTTACTGAAGTCCAGACAGGCCACATCCACTGCCTTCCCCTGATCCAGGATCCTGGCTGGTGCTGCCACACCCCTCTGCAACCCATTCCTTGCTCCCCTTACCTCCACAACTCTTGTTTGCACTGCTCCCTGTACCTTCTCACTACTAGTTGTATCCTTTGTTACCCTCTCTACACACTTAATTGAATTATGCTGGATCTGCCCTCTCTAATCTGACCCTGCTGCTTAACTCTACCTATGTGGATGAACTAGACCCCCCTCCTCACTGCTCACCTCCTAGCCATTGCTGGGGCTCATACCCCATCTGGAGGAACGCCTCTCTGCCTTAAAGTCTACCACACTGACTATCTGACTATACAGCCACTTAATAACTCTTACTAGCAACTATCCCCCTTGTTCCCTCTCTAACCATATTATCTTTAAATTTTACCTGCTACAACTTCCTGATTAAATAGTAATACTATTGTCTTTACCCTGCCACACCTCACTGCTTACAATAAGTTACACCTCTTAAGCTATTTTTCCACTTTATTCTACTTCTCCTACTGTCAGACTTGAACCCTTGTCTGTGGGGCTTCCACCACTCTAGAGGCAGCAACAGCTAACACAGTGCCAAACAGACCTCCTGATTACTTCAACCCTCAATAAAGCCTTATCTCTGTAGACCACACTGAGCCTAGCAAAATTATCCTGGAAATACTTCCTGCTTAAATAAATTAGCTCTGCTACTATTCCACTGACTCTCTCTGCAACCTTAAGGTATACCCCTTACCCCTTACCTGTTCCTAATTTATATTTTTTATTTCTCCCTCAGTGAGACTTGAACTCTGGCCTGTGGTGCACTCTTCTCTCTCGAGCTCTTCTGGTTTCTCCTACCCAAAGGAATGTCTTTACCTTGTCTTAACAGGTTGGTGCCCAAGCTGATTCCCCTGCCTGCCCCAGCTTGGGGTAATACAAAAGGCCTGTAAAGTGCCCACATTAACAACAAGAGTCTTAGACCTAAAAACCCTGAGCTTGAAGCTTGGACCCGCAATTATCATCCTGATGTACTTCCTATCTCTGAGACCTGGCTTTCGGAAAGATTGGCCTACTAAATGCGGCAGTGGCGTGCACATCTATGCACAATCCACCCTATCTGTAGCTGAGCTTGCACCACCCCCATGATACCTCAGTGGTGAAATCCATCTTCATTACATAGTACTTGGACAAGTGAAGAAGTTGCTTGTTGGTTGTATCTATCTGCCTCCCAGTGCTCCCGTTACATCCCTCATCTCCCCCATTTCATCCTGGGCTGGTCTCCCATCCGCAGACTTGGTGTTGTGTGAAAACTTCAATAACAATTGGCTAGGTCCAGGGTTGGGGTCAGTTCACAATTCCCTGACTGACATATACCTTTCATAGCTCATCAGTGAACCCACCAGGCACAATAATAAAACTGGTCACCACACCCTCCTAGACTGGGTTTTCACTAATGTCGCCCTTCACATCAAATCTTTCAGTGTTCTCCCTGATGCATTAAGTGATCACTTCCCTACCATTTGTGTGGAGGAACAGTTTTCCTAACCCACCCACAAAATCGTGTCATCCAGGGACATGGCCTATTTCTGTCCTTGGCCTTTTACGCCTCCCTATCCCAGGCTGATGGGTCTCTGGTTAACCTACAATCTGATGTAGATTCTGTGCTGGAATACTTCACTAATACCTTTCATTCCATTGTCCACCTCCATGCCCCTTTTGGTTACAAACATACAAATTTACCAGCAGAAATAGGCCACCTGGTCTATCAAGTCTGCTCGAGTGTACAGCTAGCTGAAGGTGATTAAACGGAGAGCTAAGGGGGCTTGTGCCCCTTGGCTCTCTAAGAGCTCAGAGGCCTCATGGCATCTTGAAATGCTGCCTGGGAACCTTTATAAGAGCTCTGGCCTACTTGCTGGCTAACAGGCTTACAGGGTCCTGCATAATCAATGTAGGAACAAGCTGCACTCCACCAAACTCGTATTCCTTCTATCCCTTGAAACTAGTAACCTCTCCAACTTTGAAGAATTCTGGGGATAAATAAACTCCCTACTGAAGGGTAAATCCTCTTCCTTACCCAGCACCATGCATCTTAATGGCTCTGACGTCATTGACTCCACAGCTATTGCTTCCGAGTTTAACAAGGCCTTCACCAACCTCTCCAAACATAAAACCTCCCTCTCACTGCCCACATACATTCTCCTCCCTCCCCCTCTTCCATTCTTACTAGCCTTCCCTTCCACCTTAAATTGGCCATCTGAAAAGAGGTACTGCATCACCTTAGGAGCATCAGTGAAACCTCCTCACCTGGATTTGACTCCCTAGAACCCTGCTTCCTAAAATTTGGTGCTACTGCTATTGCCTCTCCTGTACAAGAACAAATTAACAAATCTTTCTGTTCAAGCACTGTGTCTTGCAAGTGGAAGGCCACAATAGTTGTCCCTATCCACAAGGGCAGCTCAGAGTCTGCTTTTGAGAATTAACTGCCCATCTCCATACTTTGCTCCCTTGCTAATACACAGGAAAAAAGTTCATGTGCAGTTTCAGTCTCATCTAGATCTTAACAGTTCACTTTCCATGAACCAGCATGGTTTCTATAAATCCCACAGTACACACACCGCCCTCATTAAAGTAAAATCTGACATCCTCTCCTCTATGGACAAGGAACTTGTTACTGGTGCAATATTTGTCAACCTTACCAAGGCCTTTGACCTTGTCAACCATAACCTCCTGCTCCACATGCTCCTTTACTTTGGTCTTGATGTCCTAGCTTTAAACTGATTGTCGAGCTACCTAACCAGCTGAACGTAATGAGTAAAATGGGCTGGTCACACTTCCTCTTTTAGTCCCATAAAGGATGGTGCCTCTCAGGGGCCCATCCTTGGCCCTCTTCTATTTTATTTATTAATGAACTCCTACTGCACTGTGGTGATGAGTTTGTTCAGATGTACACTGATTATGCCATTCTGTACAACAGGTCCTCTTCTGACCCAACCTTGCTGAACCTCCATTTGCAGAATGACTTCCTTAATCTTGAGGCATGGTTTTCCAATAATCTCATGGTGCTCAACACCAAAAAGACTAAATCAATGCTCTTTTATCAAAGGACCCCTAAGTTAACCTCCCAACCCCCTTGGTGATAAATTCCTCCCATGGTGACTCCTTAGATCAGGTACAATCCTTTAAATACCTTGGTGTCATGCTGGACTCCCACCTCACATTTGACACTCATGTTTCAACTGTAGTTAATATCATTTACCAATAGCTAGGATTGCTCTACTGTCTCTTGCCCTACATATCTTTCTCCTCCTGTCAGACCATAGCTTCGTCTTCCATGCTCCCACTTATCTCCTATGGAGCCCCTATGCTCCTCGCCGCTCAGGTCTCTCCTCTTGCCAAAGTCAAGCAAGCCTATCACAGGGTCACATGCTTTGCCCTTGGCACTAATGCTAGGATACACCATTGCTCAGCCCTTGACTTCCTAGGCTGGCCCTCCTTTGAAGCCAGACTGCAATACCCTATTCTTTACCTGACCAACAAATTAGTTCATACATTCACTCCTTCCTGCTTCATGGACATTGTGCAATGTAAAACCATGACGAGATCTTAAGGTCATCTGACCTACCACTTCTCTCCATCCCAAAACCCTGCCTTGAAATGGGTCGATGTTCCTTCACCTTTTCCGGGCTGTCTCTCTGGAACTCACTACCAGCTGCTGTTCTAACTTGCCCTTCCATCAACTCCTTCAAGAGTTCTCTTAAATCCCATCATCATGCCTCCCCTCAGCTCTGCACCTGTGCCTAAGTTATCCCACCCATCGCATCTAGCTCTGTCCTGTCACACTTACCTCTTCCGTTGTCCCTTACTGCTTCTCCCAGTGCCCTGGCCAGAAGTGTTATTCCTGCCATGTTGTGATTTGATTCTGAGCTACCCTTGTTTCACTATGTTCTTTTTCTGATCCAGTCAATTGAAATTACCACGTCTGTGCTGGTAGCTACTGAATTATTCTGTAATGTTTACTGTATATAGTGTAAAATTCTGCCCTTGCACCTTGTACGGTATATTCTGTGCCTGTGTATACAGTATTATTTGTAAATACTGCACATGCATTTTGTATATATATATGGCATTCTACAAACTATTGTAAAGCGTCTTTGTACACTTATATGTTGCTGTTATACATTGTATCTCTGTACCTCCCCTTTTAGCCTCCCCCAGGTTTCCACTGAAAAAGGAACATTCTGTCTCAGTGAGCTTACCCGGTTACCAAAATTCAAATAAATAAATAAATCCACCTCCCTAGTCACCTAGTCAAAGAAATCTATAAGATTTGTTTGACATGACCTCACCCCATGAAACCATGCTGTCAGTGGTCTTGCAGCCCATTTGCCTCTAGGTACTCCATCAGTCTCTCCTTCAGCAGGGTTTCCATTGATTTCCCCATCAATGATGTGAGACTGAGTGGCTGAAAGTTGTAGTCAGAGACATGGTCAGATATTTCCAGGAATTTCTGTGCTTTCTCTAGAGAATTCCCTGCCTGCCAGCAGTACCACTGAATGGCCACCAGATAGATTCTCTTTAGAAATATTGGGAAATGTCTGCAATCTCTGATTAAGTCTTTGGCTGCAATTGAATAATTGCAAGGCTTCTCCTTGCTGCCACTCTTGTGCAGAGGGACCACATCTACCCTCCTCCAGTCCTCTGGAACTACCCCGTCTCGATTGAGTTACTGAACAGTGTTACCAGAGGGGTGGCTAGCACCATGATAATTTCACTTTTGGGTGGATCCCATCTGGCCCAATCATGATGTTTTCCTTTAGGGCTTCCAGTCTCCTTGATACCATCTCCTCTGAAAATGGACTTGTGTTGACGGCCCCTCTCCCCAGTGTCTACTGATCCATGTCAGTCTGTCCCCCCCACTTCCACTGTGAAGACTGAGCAGAAGAACTTATTTACATTTTTAGCTTTTTCTTGATCTTCTTCTGCACAGTTCCTCCCTGCCCTCCTGATCCTCAAAATTGCACCACTTGCTTTCTTGTTTTCCTTCATGCACCTAAGGAAAGTTGTACAGTATTCCCTTTTCTGACCTCCTTGGTGATCCTCTCCTCTGTTTGAACCTTTTCTGCCCTCACCCACCTTCCTTCCTTCCTTCCTTCCTTCCTTCCTTCCTTCCTTCCTTCCCTCACTTTGTTTATCAAAATGTACCTCCCCTGCCCCTTCCATCTGGGCCTCCTTGTACTTTTTAAAAGATGTATTTTTTCTTCCTTACTGCCTTAGCCACCTCCTTTGAGAACCAAACTGACCTCTGACTTCTCTTACCCTTGCTTATTTCCTTCAAACAGCTTGCTGTTGCCTTAATTATTAACTTGTTTATCTTTTTCCACTGTGCCTGTACTTCCACTGGGCCATCCCCCATCAAGGTATTTACCGAGGCAGTCTCCCATTCTTCAAACTCTGCTCTTCTGAAGTCAAGGAATCTCATCCTAGTTTGTTTTTTTTCTTCTGCCCAGTCCGTATGCTAAACCCCACTGTGCAAATGATTGCTTTTACCCTGGGAGCTACCCACTGTGATGTCTGCAAAGCTGTGCATGGTTGTAACTACCAGGTCCAGCTCTGCCACATCTCTAGTGGGTTCCATAAACAGCTGAACCAGTTGTCTGTGAAATACCTCTCGTATGGAGTCTAGGATGGCCTGCGTCCTGTTGTAACTGGAGCCAGAATGCTTCAGTATACATCTGGCAGATTAACATTCCCCATAGTTAGTTCCTCCTCTTTGCTTTCCATTTCTGCCAGTTGGCCTCCCCCAAACCCTGTATAACTCCTCCCCATGTGTTGGTGGTCTGTACACCTCCTCTTGTGTTGGTGGTCTGTATACCATCCCATGTGGATGAAAACCCTCAACCCTGTCTCTAAGCCAACCCAAGGAACCTCCAGTCCTTCCTTGACCCCATTGTTTCCTTGTATTTCCATGGTCTTCATACCTTTCCTCACATATAAAACAGCCTCCCACTTTCCTCCCTGCCCTATCCTTCTGGAACATGGTGTAACTTGGAATGGGTACATCCAAGTTGCAATTGTTGGTGGACCATGATTCTTTTATGGCCACCATGTCCAGGTTCGCTTCCACAGTAGTTGCTTCAAGATCATACATTTTATTTCCCAGGGTTCTTGCATTGACACAAATGTCTCTTCACTCTGTTTGTCCCTCCCTGCCCCTATTTTGCCCTCCCTTTTCAATTCCATCTTTCACCCTTCCTTTGTCCCTGATACTGTCCTCCCCTTTTTCATCCTGCCTTTGTCCACCCTCAACTCTTCTTTTAGCCTTAGAACAATCTCCCAACACTCCTGCCTCATCCTCATCCTCCTTGTCTCTATGCCCCTCTGCCTGTGGGGGAATTAATTTCCCCTGGACTTCTCCTTTGTGCTGCTCCATTTTTTTGGGGGGGTGCATTCATTGCCTCCTTTTTTTCTGCCTTCCCTCTTGGCTATTTTAAATACTTGTCAAAGTGACATTTAAACCTTTCACCCAGCACTGCCATTCCCCTCCTGGATGGATGGAAACCATCTCCTATGTACAGGCCTTCATTCCCCCAAGGTAGGGTCCCAGTCCCTGATGTTGTCAAACTCCTCTTCCTGCACCATGCCTTCAACCAGTCATTGAGGACCCTGGTGGAGAGTTCCCTAGCCTACTCCATGCCATACACAAGTAGTACCTCAGTGAAGTCCACTGTGCAAGCTACCTGCTCAGGCTCTCCTCTGCTACCTAAACCTGTCCTGCACCACTCCTCTGTGTCTCTCACCTAGTCATTAGTCCCCAGATGGTCAATGACATCCAGCTCTCCCTCCTGCCCCATCATGCTTGTGGTCCTAAAGAACCATTCTCCATCTCTCTGTACTGAGGCTCCAGGTAGGCAGTTCGACTCCCTCTTTCCCTCCAGTCTTGTTTTCAAAACGTACCCCTCCCCCCATGATTGATTCCCCCGGCAGAAGTTTCTTCCTCTTCTGCTGGTGTCCTCTACCTCCCACATTGGGGCTTCTCCTCTGGAAGACCCTCACATCCTCCCTGGCCACTAACATGGGTGCCTCCTCTTAAGAGTGGCATAAGAGTTATGTAGTGGCACAGGCTGAGGTATGTGTTCCCAACCCTCACCCTCAGCCTCCCAGAGCCCACCACAGTCCAGCCAGACCTTCTTCTTGGCACCCTCTGAAGTAATGATGGTGGAGTTGGTGGCCCCTAGGTGGAGAAAAATATCTCCTTCAATCTAGCTAACTTAGCCAGAAGTCTACTGACTTCCTCCCTCAGCCCAGAAAGGTGCACACAGATGGGTCTGCACCTCAGTCTCCAAAAGGTCTCCCTGAATACTGCTGCTTCACAGCCACTACACTGCACCACTCCCATCATTCCCAATGCTACACTCCCTATGACATCTGGGTATGGTTTTGAGCAAGTGGCAAGAGATGAAGCCAAAACTAAAGTATGTGTTATTATGAGGCACTACCACATCAAGTGTCCCCTGCAACCACTTACCTTTTGGTCTAGTTGTGTGCTGAGCTGTGTTTGAATTTTCTTATCCCTCACCAGAATTCCATGGCTGTTTAATGACCCATCAACAACTTTTAATCCCAGGTATCCACTGGATCCCCTCCTGTCTTATAAAACAAGTCAATCATAGAATAAGACTGTATTAAGAGTTGGAAATGTAGTACATATTTCTTCATGATTTTAAAATCTTTTTTTTTTAAATTTGAAATAATGATGTCTTTAACAACAGAGAGCATGCTTTCCAGAATCAGGTCCCCGCTCAGTAAGGTCTGTCACTTCATACAGGTTCAGGCATGGGGTGGCTCCAAGCTTAGAGCCTGTAGTTCAAGTTGGTGGTTGGGGGGCAACATAAGGGGGACAGTATCCAAAGGAGTCCCTGCAGGCAAAAAGGGGGAAGAGATGGTGTGGGACAGGGGACACCCCCCCCCACTGCGGAGGAAAGACGGGGGACTGGTATGGGATAAGTGTTTGGGGGGAGGCACGTTTTATCCAGTTACCCAGGGATACATGGCCAGGCCCAAGGGCTCAGAGTACAAGGGAAGGGGCAAACATGGTGGGAACTGTTGGTAGAGGGCAGCAGCACAGGGGCATCAGAGTGTGTGGGGGATAGGGGTTTAGGAACATGGGCAGCTTAGGTTAGACCAGCTTGAGGCATGGAATGTGAAGGAACCACCACTGGCAGGAGAAGGGCATCATGAAGGGAGTGCCGGGGGCCTGGCAGGTTGATTCCCCATTAGGAGGGGGCACAACTGGGGTAAAGGGGGATCTGCATTAAGCTCGCAGCAGGTTTGAGCCATTTCAGGTTTAGTCTCAGCATGGATAACTTATGCACAGATAAATCAGTAACATGTGCAGGCTACCTCAACCATCCGGAACCAGAGGTGATGATATTGGTACTGTGACAGGGAAGGAAACAGATATTCCTGAAAGTAAATACAGTCATAATGTCATGTAAGTGCTAGTCACAGTTCAAAGGGTGGGCAGTTGCACAGATTTGGGACGGGCATAGTGGCCTGTGGAGCACTTGGCATAAGGGAATGGCTGTTGGTGCAGCTGGATCTGGGTCTCCAGTTGGGGCTGGGGGCAGGCACAGGGGAGGGGCTGCAGTTGCGGGGGAGGCAGCCCAGTGGCAGGGCATTGAGGGTATGATGGTGGCAGTAGGCAGGGGGGTCTATCTTGCCGATGCACCCCAAAGGGGCGGTGGGTCTTACCAACAGGTGACAGAGGCTGACAGAGATGGGGCAAGCATCCCCAAAAAGGTGTCAATCCATTTTTAGCATGGAATACAGATGAAATCAGAAGGAGGCAGCAGATGGGTTTGAGGGCCTTTCCATGGAGCAGTTTCTCGTCCTTGAACCCGTGAGCAGCCATCTATGGGGCCTTGGTACCAGATGGGAGGTGGGGCAAGATGAAAGGAGTGGGAAGGCAGTAGGGATTTGGGGGGATAGGATACTTTTGTCAGAGGAATTTACGGTCAGAGGGGCCTGGTCATGACTGCATTATTGTCCACCTTGGGGGGCAATGACCTGGGGGGCCCCTTGGGGTCCCTGTTGAGGGACATGATATGGGACCTGGAGAAAGAAAGCACTGGTGGCTGCAAGGAGTGATTGGCTGGGTGAGACCACCCAAAGCAGGATGGTGGGGAAGCAAAAGGGGTGAAAGTGAGAGAAGTGGCACAGAAGCACCAATATAGGTGAGTAGTTGCAGGGGCCTATCTCTCTGGCCCTTCGGGGCCTGGGGGAGGACGTTAATATGTAAGAGCCTGAGACCCTAGCCTGCAAGGGGGGAGCCCTATCTTCCATCGCAAGCAGGAGATGGGTCAGTGGAAAAAGGGTGGGACCGGGGTAGGAAGGGGGGTAGAAAAAGGGGGGGTAGGCACCATGGGCTGGGGACAAAGGAACCCAGGTGTAGGAGTAAAAGTGAGAGGGGAGGGAGAGAGAGCTAGGGGTGGATCACTGTGTCTGCATCTAGCGGGGAAGGAGTCTGGGTGAGGATGATACCTGGTTTTGGTGAGAGAGGGGAGCCAGATCACAGCGTCTGGACCCCAATGAGCAAGCCAGATCACAGTGTCCAGACCCAGAAAAACAATACCAAAGGAGAAGGACCATGAGGGGAAGAGGAACAGGATGGAAGACATATGGGTGGACTGTTATGTCCATAATGAAGAAAATAGACTAATATTTCTGAGTAATTGTTGAATATTGTGATTACAGAATTATTGGAATGTAATGTTATAAAGTGTGCCTTTAAAATAAATAATGCCAGTGAGTATCCAAAGGTCAGTAGTTGTGGAAGTGTATTATTTCTGGGGGTGATCAGGGACAATGGTGTCTGGCTGTTCTGGTCTCTTATTTGCTCTGGGGACCTCCTGCAACCTTCCTAGCAGATCTGCTGGGATAATGGTGTCTGGCTGCTGTTCTGGTCTCTTATTTCCTGGGTCCACCTACAAGCTTCCCCGCAGGTCTGCTGGGATAATGGTATCTGGCTGTTGTTTTCTGGTCTCTTATTTGCTCTGGGGTCTTCCTGTAACCTTCCCAGCAGATTGGCTGGAATAATGGCTGTTCTGGTCTCTTATTTGCTCTGGGGTACTCCTGTAACCTGTCCTCAGTGGTCCAGTAACCAAATTTTTCCACATGTACCATTAAATAGATGGCTGATAACTAGGCTTCTCAAACATATTTTTCACCACTAAAATTTTAAGGTAAAATTTCAAAATTTTCCCGGGGGGCATGCCCTTGGACCCCCCTAGCTTTGTAAATATTTTGACTAAGGGGCATTAGCCCGCCCCCAACTTTTTACCCCTGGTGATGCCTCTGATTGGAGAGGGTTCTGAGAAGGGCAATCAAGATGGTGCAGGGTATGCATGGAAAGACATATGAGCAGAGGTGTAAGGAGCTTGATCTGTACATGCTGGAGACAAAGAGGGAAAGGGGAGACATGTTTGAAACTTTTAAATATGTAAAGGGGCTCATTAAAGTGGGAGAAGAGGGTTTATTTCAGAAGAAGAAGGGGGTCAGAACTAGAGGGTACATCCTCAGACTGCAAGGAAAAAGATACAGGGGCAATGAGAGAGGGTGTTTCATCATGGAGAGGGTGGTGGAGCCCTGGAACAGACTACCATCCAGAGTGGTGCTGGTTAAATCGGTGGAAGAATTCAAGAGAGCATGGGACACACATATGGGGCTTAATATTGGGTGGAGGGTGGTGGCTGGCAGGGAGGTGGAGGTGTGGGGGGGGGGAGGGCACAGTACATGGGCCGGTATGGTCCTTTTCTGCTGTCAAACTTCTATGATTCTGAGATTCTTGAAAGTGTTCTTCAACAATAACCATATGCAGTGGTTGGCACTTATGTGGTGTCGGCATTCCTGGCTGTTTGGAAGCAGGCCCTAGTTTCACCAGTGCATAAAGGAGGCGACAAGTCTCTGGTAGCCAACTACAGATCCATCTCGATCCTCTCCCCTGTCCAAGGCACTGGAAAATTTTGTGGTGCGTCAACTCACTGACTACCTCAAAAAGTATAATCTACTATGCCCCATCCAGCATGGCTTCAGACAAAATCACAGTACCACCACTGCCCTACTGGACTACATGAGCTATGCACATAAGGCCCTGGATGAAGGCAAACTGGTGGGTGGTTGTCTTTATTGACCTCACCAAAGCCTTCGATACAGTCAACCACCCTCTGTTACTGACCCAACTGCAAAACATGGGTGTGGCGCCCAATGCCCTTTGCTGGTTCCAAGACTATCTGTTACAGAGAAATCAATGTGTAAAAATTGGGCAAATAGTATCCAGTGCAAGAGAGGTATTATTAGGGGTATCCCCTGGATCAATACTGGGGCCCCTACTCTTCAGCCTCTTCTTAAATGACCTTCCCACAGCCTGTGACACCAAACTCAAACTAAATGCAGATGATGCTGTGCTCCTGAGCAGCAGCACATTTCAGGCTGCCCTACTATCTGCAGAACTCCTTCTCCAAACTCGAGGACTGGTTCTGTAGTCATAAGTTGCTACTAAACCACAAGACGACCAAGGCCATGCTATGTCCAGCCCCCACAACAAAAATAAGCACCAACTCCTCATCATCTCCAACTCATGCAGTGAGCCACTGGAAAAAGTTCACTTGTTCAAGTATCTGGGGGTCTTAATAGATGATACCCTCACATTTGCACACCTTATTGACTCTTTGGTCAAGACAGTCAATACCAAGATTGGTGTCCTGTACAGGCACAGGCAACACCTCTCTCTGGGGGCCCTCCGCCTCTCAGTCCACAGTTCAATTATATCTACTATTGACTGTGGATTAGTGGTCTATGTGGCAGCAATGGATACAGTGCTCAAGAGAGTTCAGACTGCGCTCAACAAAGCCTGCAGACTCACCCTGGATGCTGAGCGTGGCACTCACACCTGTACTCTGTACGAATGTGCAAATTGGCTGTTATTAAGAAACAGGGTAAAATTCCAGACTTGCACCCTTGGGAAGAACTTTCTATTGGGTAAAACACCACTTTGTGTAGGCAATTTGATCAAAGCAGCCACCTCATTATAGGTCACCAGAGGGAGGACTAGAGGGGCCTTGACTATCCCCTTCTATCTCACCTCACTTGGGCAATGTGCATTTGCCATGCGGGCCCCCTAACATAGAAACATAGAATTTGACGGCAGATAAGGACCGCTTGGCCCATCCAGTCTGCCCATTTTCCTACCTAATTGATAAGCTGCAGATCCCAGATAACCAGCAGCCTACTTCTTTCTACCCCAACCCCCTAGAATTGCCTTATGGCTGTCCCATGCATGCTTGAATTCAATCAGTTTTTGACTCCACAACCTCCTCTGGAAGGACGTTCCATGCATCCACAACCCTCTCTGGGAAAAAATACTTCCTTACATTACCTCTGAGCCCCCTCTATCTTTAAATTGTGCCTCCTTGTTCTTACACACTTCTTTTTTTGAAAGATGCTACCCTCTTGGACTTTGTTGATTCCCTTGAGGTACTTGAACGTTTCTATCATGTCTCCCCTCTCCCTCCTTTCCTCGAGGCTATACATATTAAGCTCCTTTAGTCTCTCTTCATATGTCTTCCAGTGCAGATCCTGCACCATTTTAGTTGCCCTCCTCTGGGCAGCTTCCATCTTGTCTATGTCCTTGCAGAGATTAGGTCTCCACAACTGCACACAGTACTCCAGATGGGGTCTCACCAGCTGTCTGTACAGAGGGATAACAACTTCCTGTTTTCTACTGATGATGCCTCTCCCTATGCATCCCAGTATCCCTCCAGCCCTCCTTACTGCCCTCTCACATTCCTTGCCCACCTTTAAGTCATCTGATATGACTACCCCAGGTCCCTTTCCATTTTTGTTGTTATTATCTCACCCCCCCCCACTGTGTAATCTTCTCCTGGGTTTTTGTTTCCCAGGTGCATTACCTTGCACTTCTTAGCATTAAATCTAAGCTGCCATACATTTGACCATTCCTCTAACCTTGCCAAGTCCCTTCTCATCCTTTCCACCCCACCTTGTGCATCAACTCTGTTGCAGATCTTTGTGTCATCTGCAAAGAGACATACTTTTCCTTCCAGTCCCTCTGCAAGGTCGCTTACAAAGACATTGAAGAGAACCAGTCCTAATACCGAACCCTGCAGCACCCCACTAGTAACCCCCCTTTCTTCAAAGTGGACTCCATTTACTATTACCTTCTGTGCCTATTTTCCAGCCACTTCTTTACCCAGGCTGTAATCTTAGGACCCACTCCCAGGCGGCTAACTTATATATTAATCTTTTGTGTGAGACTGAGTCAAATGCCTTGTTAAAGTCTAGGTGGGCCATGTCCACAGCCCCTCCCTGATCTACTACTTTGGTCACCCAGTCAAAGAAAACTATTAGATTCTTCTGGCATGACCTTCCTGCTGTGAATCCATGCTGCCTTGGGTCCTGTGTCCCTCTGGCCTCTAGGTACTCGACAATTCTTTCCTTCAGAAGTGATTCCATCATTTTCCCTATCACTGAGGTTAAACTAACTGGTCTGTAGTTTCCCACTTCTGCCCTGCTCCCACTTCTGTGAAGGAGAATCACATCTGCCCTACTCCAGTCCTCAGGTACCACCGCAACCTCCCATGATTTGTTAAAGAGATTAGTCAGTGGTGTCACTAGTTCTACCCTTAGTTCTTTTAGAATTCTGGGATGAATCCCATCAGACCCCATTGCTTTGTCCACCTTCAGTTTTAAGAGTTCTGTCAGAACCCTTTTATCTGTAAATGGGCTGGTATCAACTTCTGTATCCATAGTGTTTCTATTGTTTGTTTTAGGCACCTCCCCCTCTTCATTTGTAAATAGTGAGCAAAAATATTTGTTTAGTATCTCTGCTTTTTCACAGTCACCCTCTGCCCACCCCCCTTCCCCTTTATTAAGCCTCACTATCCCTCCCTTAGTCTTCCTTCGCTCCTGATGTACCTAAAAAGGTTTTATCCCTTCTTAACTGAGTTGGCTATCTTTCCTCAGTTCGGGCCTTTGCTGTTCTGACTGCCTTCCCAGCCTTTGCTTTAACTGATACAATTCTCTGTCCTGCTCCTTCTGTGATTCCTTGTACTTTCTGAATGCTTTCTTTTTCTCTTGAACCTTCACTGCCACCTCCTTTGAGAAGCATAGTGGTTTCTTACATCGTTTTGTTTTGTTTATTTGCTTCACACAAAGGCTTGTTACCCCTGTGATGGCAGTTTTTATTATTCCCATTGTTCTTCCACCCTCCTTCCTGCCCATTTGCTAGTGCATTCCTTAGGCAATCACCCATTTTGGCAAAGTCAACCCTCCTGAAGTCCAGTACTTTTGCCTTTGTATGGCTTGACTCTATTGCTGTGTTTATTGTGAACCATACTGTTTGATGGTCGCTAGTTCCCAGATGGCTACCCACTTCTACATCTGTGATCCTCTCTCCATCTCCATTTGAGAGGACCAGGTCTAAAGATTGCTCCCTCTCGAGTGGGTTCCAATACTAGTTGTCTAAAGGCATGCCCCCTGTAGGGCATCAAGAATAACCCCACTCTTAGAAGTGGCTGGTGCAACTGCACTCCAGTTAACATCTGGCATATTCATATCACCCATCAGCAATATCTCCCCTTAATCTGCCATTCTAAGTATACCTTCTATCATTTCCTTGTCTATTTCCTCCCCCTGAGAGGGGGGTCTGTATACAACCCTGTGCAGATTGTGGTGCCATTGCCTGCCTCTAAATTGACCCACAGTGCTTCTTTTCCTCCCTGTTTGCCCTTTTGTTCTGTTGCTTTGATTCCTTCTCTTATGTAGAGAGCTACTCCTCCTCCTCTGTTACCCTCCCTGTCCCTCCTGTAGATAGTGTATCCTAGTATGTTTATGTCCCAGTCATGGTTCTGTGTGTACCATGTTTCAGTGACTGCCACGATATCCAGATGTTCCTCCTCCATCAAGGCCACGAATTTAGAAAGCTTGTTACCCAGGCTATGGGCATTGGTACTCATTGCTCTCCATTGTTTAATGGCTTTACCTTCTGTAGTAGCATCCCCCACTGACCTTTCTACCTTGGTCTTTTTCTCATTTAGTACCCTGTTTTGTAGGGGGAGGCTGGGATTTTCCTGCTGCTTATCAGTGCCTCCCCCCTTGACTAGTTTAAAAGCTTGCTAATGAAGCATTTAAACCTGTAGATGAATGAACTCCCTGGGCACCTCTTGGCCACCGATTGTCTGGCACAATTCAAAACTGACCTCAAACAGCACCTAATAACACTTTCTAAGTGCACCTGCCCCTGAGTCCAGCCACACCTGCTCTCTCTCCCCCTAGCAAGCACTAGGCAGGCCTCAAGGTACCCCTTCCCTCTGTCCCTTCTCATGACTTGCCTCAGCAATCAGTTTGTGTCACGCTCCTTCGGCACCAGCCACCCCCCTCCCCCCAACACACAGTCCCATGAGTTTCCCTAACAGTCAATACTAATGCAGGATTGGCCATGCCCTCCCAAACCCCACCATTTACTTTTGCATGTCTTCTCCACTCAGCCTATCTTCACCCAATCATTTATCCCTATACCTTACCGCCCTTCTTCCCCAACCCTTCACCTCCACCGCATTACATACCTCTCTCTCATACCTCCTTTCTTCACCCCACTGCCAGCAATCCCCATCCCTCTGAACTACTGACAAGGCACTCTGTGGCTGCTTATTCCCCCTCCCCCACCCTCATAAAGTGTTTTTATTTTCATTTTAACTTGTACCTCTGTTTTGAGTTATTCTGTAAGTTCTGAATCCAAGCTGTATCGTTCATTGTAATGTACCTTTGTTTTCTCCTATTGTTCTTTGATTTGCAATCTGTGACATGGAACCTTTGTAAAAGATCTTGTGCTCAAAGGTCTTTTCCAAATCACTGAATAAATAAATACATAAAAATGATGTAACTGTGTTGAGCATTGCTTGTATTGACAAATACAGTTTTTCAACAAACATGCTATGTGTGCTACTTTACCTCTTTTTATGATCACTATCCATGTAATGCCTAACTTTTACTTTGACCCATTTGTTACCTGACCACCCTTTGCTGAGATGCTCTTGAAAATTGCCATGGACATTACTTTACAGTGGACAGGGTATATTACAACATTTGGGATCAGATATTCAAAGGGGTTGCACCTGGCACAACCGAGAGGCACCAGCGCAATCTCAGTAATGCATCCTGGGGCAATATTCTAAAGGGGGACTTGTGCAGTGCAAGTCCCGAAGTGCTGGGGTGCAATGTTAATGTATGCAGTGCATCTGAAGGGGGTGTGCCCATGCATATGTGGCACATCCCGATATTCTGCATGGGATGTGTGGCACACATGCTGGCATAACCCCTAGATGCACCGCATACTGCGGCACAAAGGTGAGCCAGAAAAAAATGGCTCAAATGCTGGCCACCCACAGGTGGGCTGCTGTACTGCATGGTACATCACAGCAACCACCAGTCGTGGGTGGCCACCCGCCCACCCAGAACACCATCCACAAGCATCCATATGGTCCTTGATGGTTTAGTGGTGCCCCCCTCTCCACCCGTAGCCCCGAGCATCATATAATTGTATAAGTCCAGTCTCTGGTGGTCCAGTGGTAACTCCCACCTGGCCCATAACCCCGATCCTCATATAATGGTAGCATTCCACACCCTGGTTGTCTAGTGGTACCCCTTCCCCCTAATGCCCCGAGTACCGTAATATGAAATACATCCCCATCACTGGTAGTCTAGTGGTCCCCCCACCCCTCCTGATGCCCCAATTGCCATAAAATTATATGGGTTCCCTACCCTGGTGGTCTAGTGGTCCCCCACCCCAACCCTATCCCTGAGCACCAAACATCCAGTAGCCATCCCTACCTGGTGGTCCAGTGGCCCCCTCACCCACAAAGGCCCTCTGTCCACCCATCACCCCCCCATCATTGACAGGCAGCAGCAACCCACCTGCATACCACCCAGCTGCCCACCGAATGACATCGTACAGTATGGGCTGTACACCCATTGGTCCACATCCTTGACCTAGTGTTTGGTAATGTGGAGTTTGTGAGGGAAGTAAGGATGGATGAGCCTTTGGCGAGGAGTGACCACCGTTCAGTGTGGTTCACAGTTGATATGGGTAGGGAAGGAGTAGTGTCGGACACAAGGGTGCTGGACTTCAGAAGGGTGTACTTTGTGAGGATGGGGGAAATAGTAAGGGAATATGTGGCCAACTCTGACCCTTGAATGGCCACATACCAGAGGTGGGAGATCATAAAGATGGGGGTAGTGGAGGCAACTAAAAACTCCATCATGACTAGGAGTAAGAGGGCAAGGGCAAAGAAACATAGCTGGGTGACCATCGGAGTCCTAGAAAAGAGAAGGAGGAAAATAGCCACCTTTTGGAGGCACAAGAGGACAGGGAGGGGGAGGACAGGGAGGAGTACATTAAGGAAGCAAAGGAAATGACAAGGGCAGTAAGGGCAGCAAAGGTGACAACATAGTGCTGGCTGGCATAGGGCATCAAGGAGGGAGAAAAGGAATTCTTCAGGTACAGAAGGGAGAAATGGGGCTGTAAGGACAACATTGTAAGGATTAAGAGTGATGGTGGATGGGTGAAAGCAGGTGGGGGGAATGAAAGAAGCGCTGAACCTGTACTTCTGCTTAGTATTTACTATGGAAAAAAAGGTAGGGGAAGATACCCGGGGGAGGGGGTGACAGCAGCTAAGGAGGAAGGGAGCATGACAGATCTGGAAATCACAGAGGAAAGGGTGCTTGAGGGATTGAGGTCTCTGATGGTGAACAAGACACCAGGGCCGGATGGCATTCATCCCAGGGTACTGAAGAAACTGACAGTGGAACTTGATGGGCCTCTGGTAGACCTATTCAATGCATCACCAGATTCAGTGTGTGTACCACAGGATTGGAGGACAGTTCACATGGTACCTCTTCACAAGAGTGATCCCAAGTATGAATCAGGGAACTAAAGACCAGTGAGCATCACATCCATCTTAGGAAAAGTGATGTAGGCAATCCTAAAGGAGAGACTGGTGACCCTTCTGGAGATCAATGTGTTACAGGACAGTAAACAGCATGACTTTGTCACTGGCAACTCATGCCAGACCAGTCTGGTGGTGTACTATGATTGCGTAACTAGACAATTGGACAAAGACTACTCAGTGGATGTCCTGTGCGTGGACTTCAGTAAGGCACTGGACTTGGTGCCCCATGGGAGACTAGGAAGTAAGCTACAAGCTACAGGGGCAGGGGGGAACATGGTATGCTGGATAGGGAACTAGATGCAGGGGAGGCAGCAAAGTGTAGTGGTGGGTGGGGAGTTATCATCCACAAGGGCAGTGAAGAGGGGAGTTCCGCAGGGCTCTGTGTTGAGACTAGTGCTGTTTGGGGTATTCATTGTGGATATTTCAGTGGGCATCAAGAGAAGAATCATCCTGTTTGCTGATGACACCAAGATGGGAGCAGTGGTAGATGACCTGGAGGGCTGGCAGGGGTTGCAGGAGGGTCTGTCAAGGATAAAATCCTGCTCTGACACCTGGCATCTGTGATTCAATGCCAAAAAGTGCAATGTTTTGCATTTTGTGGCTAAAAACCCAAGGAGGAGGTACCAATTGGGAGGTGTGCAATTGGTTGTCATGGAGGAAGAGAAGGATCTAGGGGTGCTTACTAAGGGGGCAATGAACAACTCAGCACAGTGTAGAAAGGTGGCTGCAAAGTACAACAGGATGCTGGGTTGTACTGCCAGGGGTATATCCTCCCGGAGGAGGGAGGTGATTCTACCACTGTACAGATCACTGGTTAGGCCACAGCTGGAGTACTGCATACAGTTCTGGTGCCTGTAGATGAAGAGGGACATTAAAGTACTGGATGTGGTGAAACGCAGAGTGAGCAGGATAATCGAAGGTCTGCAGGATATACCATATGAGAGCAGACCGAGGGAGTTGAGCATGTACTCCTTGGAGGAGAGGAGAGAGAGGGTTGATATGATTGAAAGCTTCAAGTACATGACAGAGATAAACAAGTCTCGTACAGAGGGGATTTTCAAACTGTGACACCCCATGCCACAATATAAGACTGAAGGGGAGAAGGTTCAGAAAGAAGATGAGGTCACACTTCTTTACAGAAAGGGTATTTTCTTGCTGGAATACGCTGCCGGCTGATGTAGTAGCCAGTAGAACAGTGGGTGGATTCAAGAGGGGATGGGACAGAGCAACAGGAAACATAGACTTTGACGGCAGATAAGGACCACTTGGCCCAACTAGTCTGCCCATTTCCCTACCTATTGGATAAGCTACAGATTCTAGTTAACCAACAACCTACTTCTTCCTATCCCCAATAGAATTGCTATATGTCTGTCCCATGCATTCT
Source organism: Neoceratodus forsteri (assembly GCA_016271365.2). NCBI lineage: Eukaryota > Metazoa > Chordata > Ceratodontiformes > Ceratodontidae > Neoceratodus > Neoceratodus forsteri. The sequence goes on from CM057450.1 coordinate 1,442,225,893, forward strand.
TGAATTCACCCACTGTTAATGACACAACCTCCTCAGGAAGGCAATTCCATGCATCCACCACCCTCTCTGTGAAAAATTACTTCTTCACATTGCCCCTGAGACATCCCCCCACTATCTTAAAATTGTGTCCCCTTGTTCCTGCATAACTCTTTTTTGGCAAGATGCTACCATCTTGAACTTTGCTGATTCCCTTGAGGTACTTAACAGTTTTTATCATGTCCCCCTCTCCCTCCTTTCCTCGAGGGTATACCTACTGTATGAAGCCATTTTAGTCTGTCTTCATATGGCTTCTGTTGCAGAACCTGCACCATTTTTTTGCCCTCCTCTGGACTGCCTCCATCCTATCTATCTCCTTGTGGAGAAGAGATCTCCAGAACTGCACGTAGTACAGTACTCCAGACAGGGTCTCACCAACTGTCTGTACAGAGGGATAATAACTTCCTGTTTTGCAGTGGTGATGCCTCTCCCTATACATCCAAGTATCCCACCAGCCATCATTACTGCCTTCTCACATTATTTCCTTACCTTTAGGACATCTGATATGACAACCCCAGAGCCCTTTCCGTTGTTGATGTTGTTTTAAACCTGACCCCTGCACTGTGTACGCTTCCCCTTGGTTTTTGTTTCACAGGTGCATTACTTTGCACTTCTTTGCATTGAATCTAAGCTGACATACTTTTGACCATTCATCCCACCTTGCCAAGTTCCTTCTCATCCTTTCCACCACCCCTTGTGTATTAACCCTGTGTCATCTGCAAAGAGACATACTTTTCCTTCCAGTCCCTCAGCAATGTCACTTATAGTCATTAAAAAGGACTGTACCCAGTACTGAGCCATGCAGTACCCCACTAGTAATCCCCCTTTCTTCAGACTGGACTCAGTTTACTATTACCTTCTGTGTAATGTTGTACAGCCTATTTTTTAACCAGGCTTCCACAGTGGGACACACTTCCAGGACTGGTAATTTGTTTATTAATATTTTGTGTGGGACGGTGTAAAATGCCTTGCTAAAGTCTAGGTAGGCCATGTCCACAGCCATTCCATGGTCTACTACTTTGGTCACCCGGTCAAAGAAATCTGTTACATTTATCTGACATGACCTTCCTGCTCTTAATCCATGCTGCCTTGTGTCCTGTGCCCCGTTGGCCTCTAGGTGCTCAAAAATTCTGTCTTTCAGAAGTGATTCCATCATTTTCCCTACCACTGAGGTCAATCTAACAGATCTGTACTTAACTTCCTCTGCTTTGCTCCCACTTTTGTGAAAGGGAATCACATCCGCTGTCCTCCGGTCGTTAGGTTCCACACCATCCTCCCATGATTTGTTAAAAAGGGTAGTCAGTGGTGTCACTAGTTCTCCCCTTAGTTCTTTTAGAATTCAGGGGAGGGTCACGTTAGGCCCCATTGACTTGTCCACCTTCCGTTTCAGGAGTTCTTTCACAACCCTTTCTTCTGTGAAAGGACTGGTATCGACCCCACTATCCATAGTGCTTGTATTGATTGGATTTGATAACTTCTCCTCCACTTGTTTTGTGAATACTGAGCAGAAGTATTCATTCAGTATCCTTGCATTCCCACTGTCCCTCTCTGTCCGCCCACCCGTACTTGATTCACTGCAGGTGTAGGGCTTCAAACAATTGGTACAACAACCCACAAGAGACAAAGCTATTTTGGTTCTAATACTGACTAATTGGGAAAGGATCACAGATCTCTAGGTAGAACGTCACCTGGGGGCCAGTGACTATCACATGATATGGTTCAGTTTGACCAGTAGAAGTAAATCATTCCATTCCAAGGCAAAATAAGGAACTTCAGAGGAGCTGACTTTGATAAAATGGCCAACACAGTTAAGCTACCCCTGGCATGATGAAATACCCCTGGCATGATGAATAGGTGAGGAAGTACAGGCAAAGTGGCCAAGCATTAAGGATGCAATACTTGAAGCAACATCCCATTGTGTTAGGGATAAAAGCAAGACCAAAAAAAGGGGGAAACCACTTTGGTTCTCAAAACCAGTAGCAGAAAAGAACAGAACCAAAAGGTTGGCCTTCAGGAAATATAAGGGAATGCATTGGGACGAAGATAGGAAGGCATACCAAACTTCCCTAAGGGAAGCAGGGAAGGCAGTAAGGCAGGCAAAGGCCCAGACCAAGGAAACAGTAGCACAAACAGTAAAATAAGGGAACAAGACTTATTATAGATACATTAGTGAAAAGAGAAAGTCCAGAGGTGGTATTGCTAAGATGAAACAGGATAAGTAGGAGTATGTGGAGAAGGACCAAGGAAAAACATGTATCATAAATAGACACTTCTGCTCAGTATTTACTAAGGAGAAGGTAGGACATGGCTCACAGCTCAACACCATGTACACACAAGGGGGAGGGAGGTGTGCACAAGTCCCTCAACAAAAGAAAGGGTCCTACAAAAGCTTGCTAAACTCAGAGTGGACATAGCAATGGGACCTGATGCCATACATCCAAGGGTACTAAGGGAGCTAAGGGTGGAACTAGCAGAGTCATTAGCACAACTGTTTAGTGAGTCTCTGAACAGAGAAGAGGTCCCAGAAGACTGGAGAAGGGCTCCTGTGATCTTGCTCCAGAACAGTGGCAGCAGGGTGGAGGCAGGGAACTACAGACCAGCCAGTCTTACCTCATTAGTGGGCAAGATTATGGAGGCACTCCTTAAGTAAAGGATAGTGCAACACCTGGAATCCATAGAAGCACATGATCAAAGACAGCATGTGTTCACAACAGGAAGGTCCTGTCAAAGTAATCTCATAGATTTCTTTGACTGGGCAACCAGAGTGGTGGACCAATGGGGTGCAGTTGATGTTGCCTACCTTGATTTCAGCAAAGCTTTCAATACTGTTCCACATAGAAGATTGATTTATAAGTTGTGTAGGTTCGGGGTGGGTCAGAGGCTGGTCAACTGGGTGGCAAACTGGTTGATGGGCAGAAAACAGAGAGTGGTGGTAAATGGTATACAGTCAGAAAAGATGCAAGTTACAAGTGGGGTAGCTCATGGATCATTCCTGGGGCCAGTCCTCTTCAATATCTTCATCACTGACATTGCAGATGGACTGGAGGGTAAGGTTTGCCTGTTTGCAGATGACACACCAACATCTGCAACAGAGTAGATGCTCCAGATTGGGGGGGGGGGGGGCAGAATGAGAAGAGATCTGGATAAACTGGCAAAATGGTCAGAAGAGTGGCACATGGGGGTTAACGCAAAGAAGTGCAAGAACATGCACATAGGTAAAAGAAACCCTGAAGCTACCTATAGGTTGGGAGGAGAGTTGCTGGCAATCACAAAGGAAGAAAGAGACTTGGGCATCATCATCACAGATTACCAGAAATCATCCAAGCAGAACACTGTAGCAGTAGGTAAGGCAAGAGGGATGTTTGGGTGTATTAGTAGGGGTATTAGAAGTCATAAGAGGGAGGTAATAATACCTCTGGTTACGCCCCATCTGGAGTATTGCATGCAGTACTGGAGGCTGCACCTGCACAAGGACATACAATAGAAACAGAAGTAGATGGCAGATAAGGACCGCAAGGCCCATCCAGTCTACCCATTTTGTCTACCTTATAAATGTGCCATAGGCCTGTACTCCATCAATGGCCTATCTATTCATACTCATCCTTTATTGCTCCCTTATGCCTGTCCCATGCCTGTTTGAAACCCTGCACTGTATTCATATCCACCACTTCATGAGGTAGGCTGTTCCATGCACCCCCTACCCACCCTTTCTGTGAAAAATAAATTACTCACATTGTCCCTTAATCGGCCTCCCTCTAATCTCATGCTGTGTCCTATTGTCCTGCTATTTTTCTTATATTAAAACATGTTAGACTCTTTCACCTAGTTAATGTCCTCATGATGTTTGAATGTTTCGATCATATCACCTCTCTCCCTCCTTTTCTCTAGGGTATACAATAGAACATTAACAAAATGGAGGCAGTCCAGAAAAGGGCATCCAAAATGGTGCTGGGACTGCATCAGAAAACATATGAGGATAGGTTAACAGGGTTCAATATGTATACCCTAGAGCACAGGAGGGAGAGAGGTGATATAATCGAAACATCCAAACATCTTAAGGGCATTAACAAGGTGAAAGAGTCTAACATGTTTCACTATAAGAAAACTATCAGGACAAGAGGATATGGCGTGAGATTAGAGGGAGGCCAATTAAGGGGTAATGTGAGGAAACTCTTTTTCACAGAAAGGATGGTGAATGCATGGAACAGCCTACCTGAGGAAGTGGTGGATATGAATACTGCACAGGGCTTCTAACAGGAATGGGATAGGCATAAGGGAGCAATACGGATGAGTATGAATAGACAGACCATTGACCGCGTAAAGGCCTATGGCACATTAATAATGTATAAAAAATGGGTAGACTGGATGGGACTTGCATTCCACATGTGCCTTCAATTTCTATGTTTCTCTGTATCTCTGGAGTGTCTCCATTCTGTCATTGTCATTGCAAAGGTGCAACATCCAGAACTGCACACATTACTGTTGGTGAGGCTCCACAATATTTTTATACAATGACATCAGTACCTCCATCTTTCTGGTACTGATTCCTCAACCTATGCACACCAGAATGGTACTAGGCCTCCGAGCAGCCCTTGAACTATGCTTTGACACCCTTAGTTCATTAAAAATGATAAGCCCCATGTCACTATCTTCCTGGTTGATCGACAGTACCTCCAGCAACCCCTCCTGTACCTCTCCACAGGGTTCACTTGCCCCAAGTGCCTAGTTTTGCACTTCTTTGCATAGAACCTCAGTTGCCACTTTGCAAGCAACCGAGGTCACTCCTCATAATCCCCACCCCGGTTGCGGTATACACACTGTTGCAATTGTTGGTGTCATCCACATACATGCATACTTTTGTCTCCAGCCATGGCACAATGTCAACAATAAAGATATTGAACAGAAGTGACTCAAGCTCCAAATCCTGACGTATACTGCTGGTTAACACCCCACTCCCAGGGTCGGACACCATACATCATCGCCCCCTGCCCCATCACTTAGCCAGTTTTTTTTTTTTTGTTTGTTTGTTTTTTTGCCCCCTCTCTCTGTCTTAGTGGAACTTCCTCAGCGAGCCCTAGACTATGATCCCTTAATCCTTTCCCAGGTACCACCTGTGGTAGCACTCAGTCCTACCTCCATGTTGCCTCGGCCTACCCCCCACGGGCAGGGAGGAGGGGGGAACCACTCTACCCCCTGCAGTCCATTAGTGTGTGTCAGGATGTCCATCTGCTGCATCCACAGGGAGCCCAGCTATGGGTTATCTGGGGCAGTTGAGTCCCATCTCCATCCTCTGTGACAGGGACCCTTTTTCTGTTTTTTCTCTCCTGTGAACATTGGCAATCTCAGAGAGCCTAGGGCAGAGCACGCAGTGGTGTGCATACGCTCCAGCTCTCAACTAACATCCCCCCTCCTTCCCTTCTTCCTGCTGTTCACTGCACCTCCAACTGTGGTCACCCAGGTGGTGGTTGAGCAGCGGAACAAGCAGCTCACCCTCCCCCACAGAGGAGAAGAGCAACTTCTGGGCACTCAATCCTCCTCCCCCCGGCCGATCCTCCAGCCAACCAAGTCCATTCCTGAACCCGGGTCACTGGCGCTGCAAGCAGTAGCTGTACTGCTGCGCTGGTGGGCCAGCAGACTTAGCCAGTTGTTGAACCAGTTTTCTACCTTGTGCCCCATTTACAGGCTACCCAGTTTTTTACCCATCCTCTTACATATAACAGCATGGAAGTCCTTGGTAAAATCAAGGTATGCAATGTCCGCCACACTCACCATATTTATGTCCTTCATCACCAAAACAAAAAAATCTATCATATTTGTTTGACATGACCGTCATGCTTTGAATCCATGGTGCCTTGGATCATGTGCGAGGTTGGATTGCAGGTGTGACACTATTCTTTCTTTCAGCACCGTCTTCATTATCTTCATCACCACTGGGGTGAGGCATATAGTTTCCTGCCTCTGATATACTAATGCTTTTTGTGCCTAGGGACTACAGGTGCCCTACTCCAGTCCTGTGGCTCCACTCCATTGTGAGTGAGTAGGTGAACATGCCTGCCAGATGTTCTGGTAGTTCCATTCGCAGCTCCCTTAATATCCTTGGGCACATGACATCTGATCCCATTGCTATGCACACCTTCAGTTTTGTGAGCTCCTTGAGGAGTCTATCCACTGTGAATGTCTTGGTGTCCACTCACCCCCCTCCACCTTACATCTGCTGGCCAACTATGCTGTATGACCTTACCCCTGTTCACTGAATAGTGAACAAAAAGTACTTATTCAGTATTTTTGCATTGTCTAGGTCTCCCTCCTTACACTCTCCTTCATCCACATTAGAGCCTTACTGTCCCCGAACACCCACTGACTTTTCCGTTTTGCTGAAGTACCCATACAATGTCTTGTCCGCTTGCTCGCCGTCTATGGTAACCCATCCCAGTCTGTGCCTTTGTGCTTCAAGCAGTGTTCCTCACTTCATACATATTCCTGGTACACCTCCCTGTCTTAGGTTTTTTGTGTGCCTTTATATTTCTTGAGACTTATCCTGCTAGCTCTGACCTTCTCTAAAAAGTCTTTGAAGAACCACAGTAGCTTCCTACTTTTCTTCCCTTTAGTCACCAGAGGGATGCAGTGGTTTGTGACTTCCACTATGGCTCCTTTCAGTTTCCTACAGTGCTCCTCAACACCCTCCTAATTCATCCTTTTTACAGGGCTTCTCTAAGACATCTCAATGTCAGCGAAGTCCACAGGTTGGGTTCCCATGCAGGGAGTTAGTGTCATTCACCATAGGCCACCACCTGTCACTGGTGCAGCCCACCATGGCACATAGTACTCCGCACGGTCACCAGGAGTGGGGTCACGGATCCACTCGGGCATCCAATGGGATGCCCAACATGGGTCCCACACTGGATCCCTTGTGTGGCAGGGCACAGGTCAGGGTGTGTGAAAATCCACTGCAGGCACATGGACCCACATGGCAGAGTTTTCCACATCCCAGAGCTGATCTTCACTGGGCACTATGGCTCCCACTGTACTGTGCAACCATCGCCATCACCTGGGAGCCCAATCCCTGATTGGCCAGGGGCACCCCAGCCCTGACATGTTGGAGTCCTGCCCCGGGCCTTCCAGTACCCCCCTCCTACCATGCCACAATGCTGGTCCACCTCAACCCTGGTGCTGCAGTGTCATCTCTCCCCCCCACATGCACACATGTTGAGCCATGGCCACAGTGCATTACAGCAGCCCTCACCCACCCACCCCCATGGTCTGTGGCAAAGGCAGCCCCACACAGCAGCGTGGCTTCACCTGGGCCAGTGCCCAGTACTGCACACCCACACATCCTCCCCCCCCAGCATGGTGCTGAACATCCTGTCCCATCATTGGTGGCCAGTGGTCAACCCCCCCACCCTTGTGGCATTGACACCCCCTGGACCCCATTCCCACCTGTTTGCACCACTGCCCCAGGATGGTCAGTGACATAACCCTCCACACACCACTGTGTCTGCCAGCTATCCTCATGATAGTGGGAGTGCCCACCTTTAAATAGGTAGTGTGCTCCCAGCATCATTCGGATGGATGGCAGATGAGGAGATGTGAGGGGGTCTGTGTCATCAACCATTGCTGGTTACTGCAGGATTCTCCCTGGTGTAACAAGCATCCTCCTGCATACCCTGGTGTGCAGCGCTGCTCATGTTCGTGAATGGCACATAATGCTTCTACACCCCTGGCGCCCTGCCCCCGCACATTGGTGTTCACGTGGCTGGGGATTGAGTATGTAGTGGTTGAGTGCTTCTGTTAGTACATCCTGCAGAGGGGGCACAATGGGTGCAGAGTTTGTCTGTGCCACAGTTACGTGGTACATTGCCACTATGCAGTTCCATGGAAAGGGCCCCATAGGGGGCAATTTTATGTCAATTGTCTTCACAGAAATGGTGATGGACAGAAGGGATAATGTGCTGCAGGAGATGATGGGACAAAACAAGCACATGACAGACATGAGGGAACTGTTGGTATGTGGAGACAAGAAAACTGCCACTGACAAAGCACAATGTAAGGACACCAAGACAGGTAGGCAAAGGACCAAACTGGATGGACCTGGTAGGCCTTATCATATGACAGTTTTAATTTTTCACTGTTTCATACAACATGGCATGACATGGTATCACACCAGACAATAATATCGAACTTGGTGCCCTCACAGTACACCCTCATAAGTCCATGATGTCCTAATGCACCTGCTTCCACCTCGCCTCATACCTGGGTGTGTCCTTTTTCTGCACAGTTCTGCAACACCCTCACACGCATCCCTGTCAATGGCTGCACAGTTGTCATGCTGTGCATGTGATCACCCTCATGCCAATGTATTTCTAGCTGTCTACCTCAAAGTCCTACATGCTACCTTTTAGAAAATACATCTAATGGAGAGTGGTGTCCCCTGCAGGAACCACTTCAACCTCCATTGGTGTTATCTCACACCATAGCCTTTGTCTCGTTACTGGATAAGGGTCACACACTCTGTTGATGAAAGTTTCTGTTCCCCAGCAGGAGTGAGAACAGGTAGAATGTATGTGTTTCCCCAACCCCCCAAACTCATAAAGAACACAACATATTCCATGCATGTCCCACTCCACAACCCCTTGACAACATCTGAGGATAAAGGGTATCAGTACTCCTGCTGGTCTGACAGGAGTGTGGCCATTTACAGCCAACACCACCAGATACGACTGCACATGGGACAGCACCAGAGGACACAGAATGTCATCCTCAATACTGTACTATAGCACCGAAATCACTGCTATGCATCAGTCCCTGCTCTTTTTCATGGATATGCCCACAGTAACATAACATAATATTACTTGTACACCACACTACCAAAGTTATTACTTTTCCAGAAGTAGTCATCCTAGGTGAAATGCTCAGAACATACAATGTTGTGCTTCTTGGGTTCGAAGCTGTCCACATGAATGTCTGTACGGTTCAGGGCCACCAGGCCACTTCCTCTTTAATTGAGGTTCAAGGGGTACCCAGTGAAAGCTGACATGGTGGCCACACTTTGTCTCCCCTGAGGTGTTAGCACATCCAGCAACCATGCAAGTTAGCATCTCTCTATTCCCACAGTAATCTCACACTAACAAGAAGCACCAGTTTACTGCTGAGCATAAAATAATGTGTGTGTGTGTGTGTGTGTGTGTCTGTGTGTGTGTGTGTGTGTGTGTGTGTGATAAAAACAGGATAATACTTTAAAATTTCAGCAAGTGAAAGCAAAATCAATTTTCACTACTAATGAACTCTGGCTCTGCACTCACTGTGGCAGGAGTTCAGTCAGCTGATGACTAGTAACGCGTGGCAAAACAAGGGAGCAGGCAGGCACAGGGGCAACAGCAGTAACACAACCACATTGCCTTGGCAACAGCAAGGCTTTACTGAAAATCATGCATGAATAAGTAACTGAAAACATGTAAATGATGATTTCACAGTGAAGCACAGTCACAAGTGTACTGATCACCAAGAAAACTATTCACAAATGGTCAGACCAAAGCTGAATCAACACATCAACAAGCATGTAAATTGTGTGTGGGAGGGAGAGAAATGGGAGAATAAAGGCAGACAAAAAAAAGCAAGATGTCCCTCTAATAGCATAAAATGTGACACTGAACTGCATTATTAAATCCAGCTCCACTTTACAGAGATCACATCCATGGAGCAAGCACTATGATGAACAGAAATGGGGGTGTTAGAAAGTGGTGGTGTCCATGGACCCAAAACAAGAAAATTGACAGTAGCAGGCCACATGAGATAACGGAAGCCCTTGAGGCCTCAAACACTGTGTGACAGTAAACAAAAATTGAAACAAGGCATGCTTAATTGGGAAAAAAAGTTTTATTTGAAAGCACAACTACACTTTACTGTCAATGCTGAACTTCACTGTCGGGAGTGTGCGCTATTACCTAGCAACAGGGACAAACACGCACACATACACACGGTGCCATGCATGAAACCAGAGAGGAAAGATCAACAGGAAGAAGGATCGGGAACGAGCAGGGAGGGCTTTTCCAGTGCGGCCATTGCAGCAAGATGGAGCTCCACAGTAATACCAAGGCACAATGATGCAGTACCTAATGGATCTAAATATAATGTACCAGGTCAGTTTACAAATATTTCAACTGAACAGACAGACATAATAGGGGGTTTGCGAGGCTGGTGTGCTACACTTTGAGGTTCTCTAGAGTTTTTCTTTAAAGGTTTACAGATTTGTCCCGATTTTTGCATTGACTGGGTGGGATACTGTATTTTAAACCAGCACATATTCCGTGCTTTGTTTCTGCCTGCCCAAATGCACTGCCAATTCAAAATGGCTTCCTATGCCTTCTAAATAAAGAGCTCTGTAATATTCATATGTGTGTGTGTGTGTGTGTGTGTGTGTGTGTGTGTGTGTGTGTACCTTTTTTTTTTTGCCAAAATGAGTTATAAAGAGACAGTCTCATTTGTAACCTACTCTGTCATACTGTACTAGGTTACATACGTGATTGACAGTGACAAATAATAAGATGTTCAAAATTTGTGGCATTGGACCCCCTGAAATGAAAGTGGCTGGGTTTGTTTATTCTCAGAGCTGAATAGCCGATTTAAATCTCTGAAGATGCTCTCACTGCCTGTTTGAGAGAAATCATGCTATCTTACTCTATCCCGCCCCCATCTACTTTCGTAAAAAGAGCCCTATCATGCCTGGGGAGTGTGATTTATTTTATTTTTTCTTATATGATAGGCTTACTTCTAGCCAATTGGAACACTATTTTGTAGATTTTAAGCTGGTTTTATCCATGAATCGATCCATTCTCTTTGAGAAAAGTGAATGAGTAATTTCTCTGTCACCTCTGACCTGCGTGTTACAAGCAAGTGCTTCCATTACAAACAGGTATATTGAAAGTCAGACACCAAAGGGGGGTCCCTTTCCTTTATAGTATACTTTAAATTGAGTCTGGTGTGAATAATATTTAATTGTGTTCCCAATTTGAAAACAGGGATATGGAGTGAACTGAATAGCAGTCTGCAAGGTCTCCAGAGACAGAACAAGGTCAATCATGTTTGTAACAAGGGACAGAGTTAAACAATCAGTCCCTGTTACAACAGGATTTAGCTACTGGGCATTGTTTATTGTGCCAAATAAGGCTACATTATGTTATTTACTGTTATGGGTTTCATGACTGCCTTTTAAATATGAACATATGAAACTTGCCAGCAGAAACAGGCCCTACAGTCTATCAAGTCTGCTCGTATGTGCAGCTAGCACCTCTATATTGCAGCTGTCTCTCCCCCGATCCCCCCACTCACCTCTTGGATCTGCTCAGTGTTCTTTACCCAGCCCCCGTTCCATGCCCTGTCCCATGCCCTTTTGAAAGTCCCCACCATCCTGTATTTCAATAATAATAAATATAATAAATTTTATTTCTCACAAGCACCTTTCAACAATCAATGCACTTTACAAAAAGATAAAAGATCATGACAAAACTGTAGACAAACAATAAAATAATCAGAGGATCCAAACTTAATTGGTGCCACCAAAGGCATGGCACCAAAAATAGGTTTTCAGCACCTGCTTAAACTCCCCCCCCCCCATGGTCGTGCACTCCTGAAGCTGATGGGGTAGAGAATTTCAGAGGGTCAGGGCTGCGTGCATAAATCCATGGGTCCCTGAAGATTTCAGAGACACCCTTGGAATCTCTCGCAACCCCTCGTCAGCCGAATGCAACTGTTGCTCCGGGCAGTAAGGCACAAGGAGCTCTTTCAAGTAGTCAGGGCCCACCACCCTCCTCTGGCAGAGACTTCGATTTCGACACAATCCTCTCCATGAAATAATGCCTTCTCATCTCCCTGCTGAACCTGCCTCCCTCCAATCTCTGCTCATGTCTCTTCATGTCCCTTCCTCTGCTTAAACAGCCCCTATGCACCAGATTCGTTGATCCTCCTCAATATTTAAAAGTCTCTGTCATGTCCCCCATCCCTTCTCTCCTCCAGGGTGAACACAGTCAAGTGATTCAGCCTCTCCTCATAGGTTCTGCCCTCCATCCCCCTGTATCATTTTCATTGCCCTGTGCTGCACCCCCTCAAAAAGCCTGACATCCATCCTCAGGTATGGACACCAATATTGCATGCAGTACTCTAACTGCAGCCTGACCAAGGACTGGTAAAGGGGCAGGATCCCCTCTTTGTCCCTGTATGAGAATCCCCACACAATGCACCCCAACATTCTATTGGCCCTAGCCACCACCCTCCTGCATTGAGCAGAGTTATTCATGCTCCCTGGTACTATGACCCCCCATGTCCTTCTCCTCAGTGACTCCTAACTGCACCCCACCCAGACATATTTCTTCCTCCAGTTCCTCACCCCCGTGCATAATTTTCCACTTCTTTGCATTAAATTCCGGTTGCCACCTCTCTGACCACTCCTCAAGCCTGGTGAGGTCACTCTGTAGTTTCTGCCACTCCTCTATGTCATCCACTACAGCTCCTATCTTGATGTCATCTGCAAACAGACTGATCCTGCTCTCCACCCCATGTGCTATATCCGATATGAACAGTCCAAACAATACCGGCCCCAGCATGGAGTCCTGCGGCACACCACTGTTCATTGGCTTGGGAGAGGAGAGTTCTCCCCCATCCCCCCATTGAAGTCTATCTACAAGCTAATTACTGATCCAGCCAGCCAGTTTAGCCCCACCCCTGTGTGTTCCAGTTTTGCCCCCAGTCGGCCATGAGGTACCAAGTCAAAGGACTGCTGAGCTCCAATTATAGGACATCTACGGTATGGCCCTTGTCCAGTGCCCTTGTCACCAAGTTGTAGTATTCTATCAGGTTGGTCTGGCATGATTTCCCTGAGATGAACCCATGCTGCCACCCATCCTGGAGATCACTGACCTCCAGGAATGTTACTAGTCTCTCCTTCAAGAGTGATTCCATTAGCTTATCCACTATGGAAGTGAGACTGACAGGTCTGTAGTTGTGTGGCTCATCCTTTGGGCCGCTCTTGTGGATAGGCACCACATGAGCCAACCTTCAATCCTGCGGTACATATCCCGTATTCAGGGAGGTGTCGAACAGGTCTGACAGCTACCTGGCCAGCACCTCCACCATCTCCCTCAATGACCTAGAGTGAATGCCATCAGGACCTGGTATCTTATCTGCCCTAAGTGCCTTCAGACCTTCCAGTACCCTGATTTCTTGAATCACTATGTCAGTCACCTCCTCCCCCCTCGTCGCCACCCCTCCAGTCCATGGAGGTAGCAGATCTCCTACCTGCCACGTGAACACAGAGCAGAAGTATTTGTTCAGTACCTCTGCCTGTTCCCTCCTTCTCCACCACCCCCCACCCTTCCTAATCCAAACTACCTGGTCCATGCAATTCTTTTTTTCCCTCATGTACTTAAAGAATTCCTTCTCCCCCTCTCTTATGCCCTGGGCCAGCCTCAGTTCCTTGGTGGCCTTGGCCTCCCTTACTAACTTGGTTACTTCCCTGGCCCTCTTTGCATATAACTCCTTGTCCTGCCCCCTCCTAGTTCTCTGCATTCACCTATATGCACCTCTCTTGGCTCTCACCCCCTCCAACACCCTCCTGGTCATCCAGCACAGCACCTTGGCCCCGAACTTCTTGCTCAGATTCCTGGTGTATACTATAGTAGCCTCTCTCAGACCAGATTTTATGATCTCCCACTTTTGGTGTGCATCCATCTCTGACCAAATTCCCTCAAGGCTCCCCCTCAGTATTTTCCACATCCTTCCAAAGTCCACCCATCTGAAGTCCACTACCTTTGTTGCTGACCCCACCGCCTCCTTGCTCATGCTTAGTCTGAACCACACCGAAAGGTGGTCATTCCCGGCTAGTGGATCCTCCACCTGTAGCTCCCTCACCATCTCCCCATTTGATTGAGAGCACATTTTGTACAAAATCAATCAGTACTGCACTTTCCAAAATTATACAAATCAGTATCCAGTAAGAATCCATCTATGTTTCCTATCGTCTTTATTATGGTTATGTTAAGAAAAGTTATACCATATCATGACAACTATAGAATTGATTTCCTACCATTCAACATTCCTCACCTTGTTACTCTATACCATCTCCCCATTTGATAGTACCAGATCTAATATGTTGCCTAGTCTGGTTGGTTCCCCAACCATCTGCACCAGATGGCTATCCGGGTAGATTGAGGCACCCGACAATCACCATGCTCCCCTTGCTACACGCCCATCAAATCTGATCTGCCAACTTCCTATCCATCTCCATTTCAATACATAATGTAGTGTCAGAAAATGGCAAGTTTTTTAAATGATGGTCAAGGTGAGCTGTTTTGTTGCTCTAATGACTTCCTTCTGTGTGCCAAACATGCTTTAAATGTCTCAATTTTGCAATGTGATAAACAGGAGTCTAAGGCTGTGTAATTAATAGTGTGTGTATGACTTTTACAGGCTGCCAAAAATCTGTTCTTAGAGGTGTTTTGGTTGTGTCTTGGGACATAAATAGCATGTTCATGTTTGTAACAGGGGACCTCCTGAAAATATCTGTCCCTGTAACAAACAAAAATTTTGGTGGTGCCTTATTTTTTAATTGTGATTATTAAGAGATTTATGTTTCATTTGAGCAAACAGTTGTTTGGGTGGTGTGACAAAGGCTTGTTGTTTGAAAATGGCCACCCACATGCTTTGGAGCAGGTGACTGCCAGCTTGTCCAAAAATACATTTGAAATGAGAAATTTGCTGCAAAGTATGAGATTTAAAATAATATATATAGGGTAACTCAGTAATTTAACAATACATTCAATGCTTTTTTCACTTAAAATCCATTTTAGTATTTTCAAAAGTTGTCCAAAAAGTTCCCTTTCAAGTTTAATATTGCTTCTAATAGGGACCTCCTGAAAACAGCTGTCCCTGTTACAAATGAGACTTTTGTTAGTACCATATTTTTAAATTGTGATTATTAAGAGATTTTTATTTGATTTGAGCCAGCATTTGTTTGGGTGGTGTAACAAACATAGAAACACAGAAATCTGTTGGCAGATAAGGGCCTTAGGCCCACCTAGTCTGCCCCAATACCACCAATAACTGTGCTCTTTTATGCACTGTCAGTATTAGATTGTATCCCTCCTCCAATTACCAGCAGTCCTCTATGCCTATCACAAGCATTTTTAAATCCATTTATTGTTTCTGCCCCCACCACTTCCACTGGCATGCTGTTCCACTTTTCCACAGCCCTCTCCGTAAAGTAATTTCTCACATTTCCCCTGAATCTCCCTCCTGCCAATTTCATCTTGTGGCCCTCATCCTTGAGCAACTTTTTCTCTGAAAATTTGTATTCTCCTGTACCTTATTTCTCCCTGTGAGGTACTTGAATGTTTCAATCATATCCCCCCTCCCTCCTCTCTTCTAGGGAGTACATGTTCAGTTCCTTCAACATAGCTTCATAGGGCTTGTGATGTAGTCCCTGTACGATTCTGGTCACCTTCTATGAACTGCCTCCACCATATCAATGTCCTTACATAGGTGGGGCCTCCAGAACTGAACACAGTACTCAGGATGTGGCCTTACCAAAGTCCTGTACAGTGGAATTATTACCTCTCTTTTTCTGCTGTTGATTCCACTGCCTATGCATCCCATCATTCTGCTAGCCTTTCCCGCTGCCTTGTCACACTGCCTCCCAACCTTGAGGTGATCAGAGGTGATCACCCCCTTTTCTCTTTTCTGCTTGGAGCATTCTATTTCCTCCCCCACCAGATGATATGGCACTCCTGGGTTTTTGTGACATATGTGCATTATCTTGCACTTTTTGAGTTGAACTTCAGCTGCTAATCCGTTGACCAATCCTTCAGCTTCTTTAGATCCCACTTCATTCTATCTACTCCCCCTGGCATGTCCACCCTGTTGCAAAACTTAGTGTCATCTGCAAACAGGCAGATCTTCCCTTCTAGACCCTCTGCAATATCACTGATAGAGACATTGAAGAGGACCAGTGCCAGTAATGATCCCTCTGGTACCCCACTGATCACTTTACCCTCTTCAGGGTGAGTGCCCTTTACCACCACCCTCTGGGTCCCATTATCCAGCCAACTTTCTACCCACTTCACCACCTTCTTTCCTTCTCCCATGTTCTGCAGCTTCCTTATCAACCTATGATGTGGGATGGTGTAAAAGGCCTCACTGAAATACAGGTAGGCCACATCCACTACCCCCCTCCTCGATCTAACTTCTTGGTTACCCAATCAAAAAAACTCTATGTGGTTAGTCTGGCATGACCGCCCTCCCATAACACCATGCTTCCTTGTGACCTGTAGATCGTTGACAACCAGGTGTTCCTCTGTTATTTCCTCAATTGTGTTTCCATGACTTTCCTCACCACTGAGATCAGACTGACCAGTCTGTAGTTTGCTGCCTCCTCCTCCTCCTGGTACCAACTTTTGTATAGAGGCACCACATCAGCCCTCCTCCAGTCCTTGGGAACCTCCCCTGAATCTTAAGAGAGGCTGAACAGAGCAGTCAATGGTTCTGCCAACACTTCCCTTAGCTCTTTTAGAATCCTGGGGTGTATCCCATCTGGTCCCTTTGCATTATCGACTTTCAATTCCACCAGTTCCCTGAAGACCTCTTCCTTTGAAAAAGGGCCAGTGTCCATCTCTGTGCCCATCATGCCCCTATCACTTTTTGTTGGCCCCTCCACCATAAAAACTGAGCAGAAATATTTGTTCAGTATATCTACTTCTTGAAGTCATCCTCTGCACTGCTTGCATTTTCCCCTTTTATTCACACAATCCCCACTTGCTCTCCTTTTTCACTGATGTACCTTTTGTCTCCCTTTACCACTGAATTTGCTATATGCTCTTCTGTTCTTGCCTTGGCTTCACTAACTGCCTTCCGTGCCTCACTTAGTTTTTTCTGATACCACTCCCTGTCCCCTTCCTCCTGAGTCTTTTTGTATGCCTAAATTCTGTTTTTTTTTTTGCTTTAACCTTTTCTGCTACCTCCTTAGAAAACCACAATGTTTCCTTTTTTCTCTTCCCCTTACTCACCTGTTTGATACAGAGTTGAGTCACCATTGCAATCCATGCTTTTATTGCCTCTCGCTGTTCCTCGACACCTTTCTTTTTCTCCCATTCTGGTGAGAGCTTCATTTAGGCTTTCTCCCATCTTTCTAAAGACTGCCATTTTAAAGTCTAGAATTCTTGTCCTTGTGTGGCTTGGTTTCTGCCCCCTCAGTTATTTCAAACCACACTGTTCAGTGATCACTGTTCCCCAGGTGCTCCTCACTGAAACTCCTGACACACTGTCCCCAAAGGCTTGTTGTTTGAAAATGGCCATCCACATGTTTTGGGGAAGGGGGCTGTCAGCTCATCTGAAAATAAATTTGAAATGGATTGTTTGCTGTAAGTTTTTATCTGAGGAAGCCTCCAGGGGTAGTGAAACGTAAGAGCAGGTCATTTGCCCTGCAGTTTGGATTTTTAAGCTCTTTATGTTGGTAACTGCAAAAAAAAAGGAAGCCTTTCCTGAAGAAATTGCTTTTGGGTTTCCTTTATATACAGGGGTGAGTGCATTTAACTAACTTGTCTACATTAAGAACTTTTTAAACAGCACCAACACCCATGTGCATCCACCCTGTCTCTTAAAAATAATATACATATATATATATATATATATATATATATATATAGTCCCAGTAATTTACTAATACATTTAAAGTGAAAAAAGCCTTGAATTCATTTTAGCACTCTCTTTTTTGTTAACATCAGATATTTTATTAGAAATTACAACCAACACGGGTCACATGATGCCACCGAGCTAATAACAGCATAGATGCCTATCTCCATCCTCATCTGTATTAAACTTCTACTTTTCTTACCCCTCTTGTCATCTTTTTCTGGTGGACAACTGCAGATGCAATGTCCCACAATGTGGATGCAGAGAAATTTGGCATTAATGCTCCAGCCAAATATAAATTATTGGCATCTCCCCCATCGCCGGATGATACACCCGGACTGAATCCAATGACACTGGTCGAGAAGGGGTCAGAGTCTAGCCTGCTTGCTTAGGAACTCAATGAAATCAAGACCTCTATGGGGAGTATAAGGTCCGACTTGAATCATATCACCATTCAATTAATGAAGGTATGAGTTTCAGTGGAGGCACTGGGCCGCTGAGTGGAACATGTGGAGACCCATATCAGTCAAGTGGAGGACTGGGCCCGACCTGACGAACAGAGGCTAGGCCTCACCAAGCATGAGATCTGCACCCTGTGGGACAAAGTTGATGACTTGGAGTCAAGATATCATAGGAGTAACGTCCGGCTGTTCGGTTTATTGGAGGCAGTGGAAGCTGTGGACATGCTCTGGTGTCTGCAAAAGCATCTCTCTATCTGGCTTAATTGGGACTTGACTACTCAGGTATGGATTGAGGGGGCCCATAGGGTCCCTACTGGGCTTCCCCCTACAAAGTCTGCTACTTGACCCCAGCCTGTTGTTTTTAAATTGTTGAGATTTCAAGATCGTGTAAGGATTTTAAGAGATGCTCACTTACTTAAAGATATTCATTATAATGGCTCTCATCTCTCTTTTCTACAAGATTTCCCCAAGATGGATCTGGAATGTCAGAAGGCCTTCAATGGGGTCAGGGATCAAGGAAGGTGTCAAGGAGGAAAATGTTATCTCATTCCACCTGCAACGCTTAAGATTGTGGCAGACAATAGAACTGAATTTTTCACATTCCCAGTGAAGGCATTAGAGTTTTTACTGGATCGCCCTGGTAGGGGTCCAGAAGGTGATGGAAAGACATTGAGACAGAATCAGGCCCCTCTCTGCCTCCACAGAAGAAAGACCAAGAAGACAAGGCATTGACCTCTGCAGCAGAAGCTCACCAACCTTCCGCTACAGAGAAGAGTCCTCAAGCCGAAGACACCATGGATTGAATAGATATGGTGGTGATAGACCTTTCTTCTCCTTATGCTATGGAACAGCTTGTTCTAGTTTATGGGAATTATTTTGCTGAATTACTAATGTTTTGAGTCACATTTGGAGTTTATTTCAATAGATCTCCCGCGGTGGGGATCCTGACCGGGGGTATCTGGGGTTAAGCATAATATATCTGAGGAGTCGCCTCAAGATATTCTTTTCTCTGTGAGTGGCATCTCTAGAGGACAGGGTGATTTATTTTTTGATGGCTGTGGGTGGGGAGCAGTTGGGAGGTCTAGGGTACATTTGTTTTGGCTGGGGTTTAGTACGCTATGTATGAGAGGTTCCTCAGCCTACCTTCCATTTTTGAGTATATTTTTAGAAGGTGAGGTGGCTTTTCTGTTGGCAGTGCAAAGGAAGGGGGCTGGGGGAGAATGCCCGGCTGTCTGGGGTCCTGTATGCAGCTGCGTGCGGGGAGTTGCTGTGTGATTTGGTATTATGTTGGTAGCCACTATTGCATGTGCTTGTTGCTGACCTTATTTAGATTTCCCATATACTGTATAGCTAAGCAAACTTTTCAGAGAGGCAAAGGAATGGAATTTCCTTAAATGGGATAGGTTTCCTCCAGATAGCAGGCAGTGTCTCTCTTTCAGTAACTATGATGACAGTGTGACTGTCATGAGTTATAGGACATACTGTATGTGGAGGGCTGCATTAGGGATCCTCTTCTGTGTGTATTTTTCTTATTCCTATAGCATGTTGTTCGAGGTTAGGTCGAGGGTTGTCTGCCTTAATGGGCTATGAGGAATGGTACACAGCCTTAAACTGATTTTTGGCATCGAATGAGATACTAAACTTTTTGGGCTGCATGGTTAGGGCAATTTGAAGGGTTGGGATGGCTAGAGTATCATCATTTGGGGGGACTTTGGGGCTGGAGCTACTGATGGGGAAGGTTTTCTTTTATTAGACCTTTTCTTTTCAATTTGTTGGTGCTATGTATCCATTGACTGGATTGTTTTTTGTTGTTGTTGTCTTATTCTGGGTATTTGTAAACAGTGGGCATAGTACAACTTAAGCTTAGAATTTTTGGGATGTTTATCTTTCACTATGGGAATTCATATGGAGGAGGGAAAGGTGCAGTGATTGTGCATCGGTTGACGGGTTGGGGAGGCATGACCTGGAGAGTACCAGGGGTGTGTGCAAGATGGTGAGGATGGAGATAATGCTTTTCTCTATGTACTGTACATAGGTTGAAGGGTCTGGGGGATAGTTTTACTTATATTTCTGTTTTTTTAGTGTCTGTTGAACATGGAATTGTTATTGAAGCACCAGTGCTGTGTGTGTGTGGGGGGGCGGATAGGGGCAGAGGTGATAGAGGTTATCTTGGTTTAAATGTCAGTCTATAAAATCGTGTCCTGGAATATGCTAGGTATGAATGGTCTGGTGAAGTGAAAGAGGGCTCTCACCCATATTCAGAAATTGGGGGACAAATTGTCCTCCTCCAGGAGACGCACTTGTTATCTAAAGAGGTGGAACGCATTAAACCGAGCTGGTACAGTCAAGTCTATGCTGCCTCCTGCACCTCTAAGAGGAGAGGGTAATGGTATTGCTTAGAAAGGGGGTAAGTTGGGTAACTAAACAGGTCTGGAGGGACCTTAAAGGTTGATGGTTACTGGTTACAGGTGCCTTGGATGGGAAGTCTTTTACTGTAGCATTGGTATATGAGCCTAATGAGGATGGCACCTCTTTTACCATGGGTTCTCCCAAATATTGCAGAATAAGTCTGAGGGTACCCTAATAGTTGGTGGGAATATGAATGAGGTGTTGGACCTGGTGTGTGATCATAGCGGGACCCCAGCTCGGCTGGACACACCGGGCTCGAGGGCCTTGTCAAGCTTGTATGGGGAACATGGTCTGGGTGATGTCTGGCATTTGGGACATCCAGATGTATGGGATTATACATTTTATTCTCCCAAACATCAGACATATAGCTATATTGATTTGATCTTGGCACCTAGGGATCTGATAAGACACACAGTTCAGGTGGATATAGAGTCTATATTGATCTCGTACCATGCCTCTGTCACTTGGTCCTTTGGGCTGGGCACGTTGAATTCGAAATCCTCTCACTGACACTGTAATGTTAATTTTCTGGCAGGTCAGGATTGGCTAAGGGGTGAGGTTAAGGAGTATCTGAATTTTAATACTACAGAGGATACTGTGCCACAATGGGTTTTGGAGAGCTTGAAATCTTATATTAGGGTAAGTTGATTTCTTAGGCCACAGTGCACAAAAAGGCTGGACAAGCTAAAGCTCGAACTTAAGAATCTCAATTAGCTGAATTGGAAAAGCAACACAAGATAGGGCAGAAAGACCCATTGTTGATTCGGCATATCAGAGATTTGAGAACCCAGCTTAATATGCTGACTACCCAGCAGACAGAGCTGGGCCTGTATAGGCTGTGACAGGCCTATTGGGAGGGGGTGCCAGTAGGCTTTTGCATACAGACTGAAGAAATTAGAAATTGCTAAAACAATACGAGGCATTCAACATAAAGGGGGCTTAGCAATGGACCCTGATGGGATTAATAGGGCCTTTTATGAATACTGTTACCAGCTTTATGCTTCTAGAAGAGAAGTACAGAGGGATGAATTGGACATTCAGGGTTTTTTAGACTCTTTATCACATCCAAGCCTGTCACACTCACAGCAGACACTTTCGGAAGCTCCTGTTTCAACCCATAAATTTCAGACAGCTCTTGGGCAGCTACGGGAGGGGGGAGCCCACTGTTGGCGCAAGTGGCAGACAAGGCCTGGTCCCATGGAACCCTTCCTCCAACAATGTGTTATGCAGTAACATCGGTCTTGCCTAAAAAGGATAAGGATCCGTATCAATCTGGCAATTGTTGCCCAGTCTCCCTCCTTAACATTGATTATAAGTAGATAGCAAAAGTACTTGGCAATTGATTGTTCAAGATCTTGCCTTCACTGATTCACCCCAATCAAGTGGATTTTGTAGGAGAAAGAGATGGGGAAGATCATATCCATAGGCTGGTGGGAATCTTAATTTCCCCATCGCTTTCAGAGTGGCCTGCTTTGAATTTGAGGCCTATCCTGATGAAGTTGAGAGGGGATATTATTAGGTCAAAACACTTACATCTATCTTTGTGGGGCAAGATTCAGGCAATCAGCATGATGTTTCTGCCATGAATTTTGTATGTTATTAGCTATCTACCTCTGAAGATTTCAGCTACTTGGTGGCAAGAATTTCAGGCGGCCTTGTGCTATTTTTACTAGGAAGCAAAAAAGCATTGACTTTTTAGGGCTTGACTGATGGCGCCATATAAGAAGGGTGGCCTTGCATCACTCTGGTTACAGGGTTTCATAGGAATTACAAACGGAATAGACTTGCATCCTTTAGTTACTTGCCAAGA
Organism: Neoceratodus forsteri; assembly: GCA_016271365.2. NCBI lineage: Eukaryota > Metazoa > Chordata > Ceratodontiformes > Ceratodontidae > Neoceratodus > Neoceratodus forsteri. The sequence continues at coordinate 1,442,248,282 of CM057450.1, forward strand.
CGTATACTATCCCATATTTGTCTATACAAAAACTACCCAATCTATTTTTGAAAAGTTCCACTGAACTACTTGTAATCACTTCATTTGGTAGACTGTTCCACAAGTTCACCACTCTTTGGCTAAATCATTGTTTTCTTTTTAATAGGTTCCATTTATCTGCTACTAGTTGAAGATGATGCCCCTAATGTTATATACACAATCTTTTAATACAAGACCATAGTCAGACCACACTGTATTGTCATATAATGCTCTATAAATCATGCACATATCCCCCCTTGTTCTCCTATATTGTAAGGTAAACTTATCCAAATCCCTAAGCCTTTCTAAGTATGTCATGTCTTTATATCTTATTATTGATTCTGTAGCTTTTCTCTGTATTTTTTCCAGCTTTAAGATGTCACCCTTCTTACATGGGGCCCATACCTCAGCTCCATATTCCAGGTGGGGCTGCACCAGTGCCTGGTACAAGGGGATGTTGACCTTCTTATCTCTGCTTTTGATGTGTCTTAAAATACAGTTCAGATTTTGGTTAGCTTTTTTGGCGACAATGTTACAGTGTGAACTGAACTGGAGGTCTGAGGTTATTGTTATCCCTAAATCTCACTCCTCCCTAGTAATGGGTGGTGTTTTGCCCAACATCTTATAAACTATGTTATGGTTCTGCCTTCCCAAATGCATAATGGTGCATTTGTTCACATTTAATTCCAATTTATATTTATTTGTCCAGTCCCCTGTATTGGTAAGGACATTTTGCATGACAGTGCCATCCTCATTGGTGTTGACTATTGCCCCGATACTACAATCATCGGCAAACTTTGTTAGCTAAATGTTTGTATGTTCATACATCAGTAAAGCTATACATACATATTGAAAAGACAGGGACCCAACACAGAGCACTGCGGAACCCCACTTGTCACATCTGCTCAGTCTGATAGAGCTCCATTAACGGTCACTCTTTGCCTCCTTCCTCCCAGCCATGAGGTAATCCAATTTGTTAAATTTACATCTAGCCCTGTTCGTTTGAGTATGATCAATAATTCATTATGTGGCAGTTTGTCGAACGCCTTTGAAAAGTCCTGCAAGGCCACATCCACTGCATCCCCATCGTCCAAAGCTTTACTCACTCTCTCATAAAATGTTAACATGTTTGTCTGGCATGAGTGAGATTTCATGACTCCATGTAGGGTTGAATCTATCAAATTAGTTGCCTCCAGATGTAATAGGATTTTATCTTTTATTATACCCTACAAGATTTTACATATCATGGATGTCAGGCTGACGGTGCAGAAATTTTCAGGGTTAGACTGGGACCTTTTCTCAGAATTGGCACAACAACTGCATCTCTCCAACTCTGTACTATCTCACCTAAATCTAAGGATTTCTGGAAAATATATGCCAGCAGGGGTGCTAGGTTTTCCGAAAGTTCTGCCAGAATTCTAAGGTGTATGTTATCAGGGCCAGAGGATTTATTTATATTGAGTTTTTTAGTCTTTCTAACACGTCTTTAACTTCAACTTTTATTTTGCCGGGCATTGATGATGAGGCAGCTAGGGGAATAACTGTCTTTTTTATGTTGTTAAATAAGGAATAAAAGTAGTTGTTCTGAATGTCAGCTGTTTCCTTGCCATCTGCTGTGTTCCCTTCAGAATATTTATATGGGCCTATATTGCGCACAGATTTCTTATTACTGTTTATATATGCATAGAACATTTTATAATTATCCTTAGTTTTGAGGCAAGTGCCAATTCATAGTTGGCCTTAGCCATTCTAATAGTCATTTTTACTTCCTTTACCAAGGCCCTATACATTAGATTTCCCTCAGGATCATTAGATTTTAATATTGTTCTATACATCATGTTTTTCTTCCTAATTAGTTTCTTGATTTTTTTATTGAACCATCCGTTTGTACCTTTGTTTTTTTATGTTTTATTCTACTTGGTATATGAGTGTTTATTTCTGTTCTTAGTTTATCAAGTAGTATTACCCACATTTCCTCTATAGATTTATTAGCAAAGATATTTTGCCGGTCTCATCTAGCCATAGTTAGTTTAAAAGACTGAAAATCAGCCCTACCAAAATGTAATTTATGTGTGTTCCTGTTGTTTACCTCCATGATGAGTCTTCCTTTATTTGAAAAGGACCATCTGGTGATACTATTTCAAGGGGACTTCGATCTCAATTTTTCCATTTTCCTACTTGTCATAATAAGGTCGAGAATATTATTGCCTCTAGTTCCTACATTCACTTTTTGTTCTAGCCCTGCTTTATCTATAGCTTCTAGATGTCTAGTTTCTATGCTAGTGTTATGTCTTTGCTCTAGCCAGTCGATTCCTGGTAGATTAAAATCTCCCATTAATATGTTTTTCTCAGCTGGATCCAATTTTGATGTGTAGTCTATTAATAAGTTATCATCTTCTCTTGAAATTGAGGGAGGCCTATAAACTAACCCTAAATTTATTTTAGCTCCTTTATTTGAATATATCTTTACCCAGAGCATTTCTAAGCTGTTATGTTCCAGATTTACCTCTTTGCTTTTTATTGTAGTCTTAATGTAAATAGATATGCCTCCATCTCTCCTATGGATTCTGGATTTAGCATAAAGGGAGTAGCCATCAAGAATTTTTATTACAGGGATCCATATCCTCCCACCAAGTTTCTGTCACTAGGACAATATGGATGTTCTGGGAATTTAGAAGATGTTTAAATTCATTGAATTTATTAACCAGACTGCTTGCATTTACAAGTACCCCTTTGCAGTCCCTCACTTGTTTATTACTAGATGTTGTTCTTTTATTTGTTGTTATGTCTGATGTATCCCCCCCCCCCCGGAACCAGTTTAAATGAAGTTTAATAATCTTGTTTATCCTCTTCCCCAACATTCTCCTCACAGCTCTATTTAAGTGCAACCCATCCCATTTGTAAATTGCCTTATTTTGAAATGTTACAGAGTTGTCCATAAATCCAATTTTGTTTAATTTGCAGAAATGCCATAACCATATATTTATTTAATCTATGGTTTTGTTTTTATAAGCCTGAAATCCATGTGGGGGTAATATACCTGAGATGATTACATCTCCTGCTTTATTTTTTATCCTGTTGGTTAATTTTTTTTATAATTGTTTTGAATTGTTACTTTGTCACTTTTTCCTATATCATTGACTCTTACATGAAGTATGACCAGGGGTTTAAGGGTTCCATCCAGTAATCCATCCCATAATGTATCTATGTCAGCCAACCTGGCTCCTGGGAGGGTGCTTACCACTGTGTTTTTTTTTTTCTCCCTCCACATATAAGTGTGTCAATCCCCCTTGTAATAGAATCCCCAATAATGAGGATATCCCTGACTTTCTTATTGTCACTCAATTGGTCATTATCTGCTTCTGTATCTAGAAGGATACCTCTTTCCTCCAAGTGTTCGGTATCTAAACCTGGCAGCTTATTGTCATTCTCCTGTTTTACTGAAGAGTTTGCAATCTCCTCCAACACTTCTTGAGGGGTTAATTTATAGCTTTGGTTTGGAATGCTTGTTAATATAACAGAGTCTTGTTTTACATCATGAGGCATTATTTGTGGTTCTGGATTTAAAATGCCATACTTATTTTGTAGTCATAACTGCTCACCTTTTGGCAGAATTCGTCTTTTGCTCTGATGTTTGTTTTGTTTTGTATGAATAGTTTGTTTTAACTTTACTGTTTCCCAATCTTTTTGTTTGACTTGGGGCCTTGCCCCAAGTTACTAGGTGTACTGGTTATCATATCATGCCTTTGTACAGATAGATTCTCAACCATGGTATGCAGAAAGTTTTCCAACCCCCCCCCCATTTCTTTTTGGACTTCCACCCTTTGTGTTAATTGTCTAATTTCTTCTTTTAGTGTTTCAACAAGCAAGCAGTTGTTTCATGTGAAGTTGTTACTTTTGGTCCCTTCCGTATACATCAAACAACTTTTGCATTGCTTCTGAATTTTCCTTCCCCTTCCTTTCCCCTCAGAAATTTTTAATGACAAAATAACACAAGTATTTCAGCAGTCCTACAGTACCTTGTGATGTGTTTCATTGATAGTTATTATATAACGACTTGATTTCACCAGATATGGCTCTAGTTGCACTCTGAAAGATGGGCATTGTCGATCTGTTGGTTGGAACTGGAAACAGAAGGTTTTCCCTCCAGCTCCTCTGAGCTTCTACTATAAGACTGCCTTGTCTCTCCAATATCTGCCTATCCAGGAATATGTATCTGATGTTTGGAAGCTTGCTATAGCATGCCTGGGAAGGGACTGGGAGATACCTTTTTACTTTTGGCCCCCGTTGGTGTCATCTTCACTTACTGTTGGGGGTGGTTCTCCCTTGTTTTGGCAACTATGGGAAAGGGGGTGCATTAAGAGAGTGGGGGATTTGTTTCCTTTATCCTCAGGGCACCTTAAATCCTCTGGGGAGATTCAATGTCAGTGTTCTCTTCCCCTGTCCCATCACTGGAACTACCTTCAATTAAGGCACCTGTTACACTTGAAACTGGGTGGGTCTCTTAACTTACTTCCCTTGGACCATTGGGAAGAGGTTTTGGGAAAACCGCCCTTGATCAGGCTTGAATGACTCCCCCTAAATATGGAGACAGAGAGAAAAGGAGCCACACATGGTAGGTGTGTGTGGAAGGTGGGGAGACCCTAGGAGACTTACAGTCAAGTACACAGTGCAGCATAACAGAGAAAGCGGGAGAGTGAGAGAGTGGGTAAGTGACCTGTTCATCCAAAACAAAAATCCTTTGTGCTCTATCTCTGTGTGATCGATAGGTGTAGTCGGTGTGGGGAGAGAGCTTGCAAGTGCCAGTTGCAGGAGACAACTGTGGTTTTCTCTTTCTCTCTGTCTCTCTCCCCCTCTCTCTGTGACTGACATGTCAGTGACTGTGAGCAGCAGTGGTTCAGAGAGTTCCCCCTCCACCTGCACCAGTGATGTCAGCTCCTCATCCTCATGCCAATCCCATTCCATAATGTCCCTTGTACTGTACCCAGCAATTAGTGCTTAATCTGCTTTTTTGGTGAAACTTTTAAATAAATAAATAAAATAAATCATTGATTCCACCCCCATCCGATCACCAACTCTGGAAAAAAATATAGGAATACCCTGGTACTGTACTGGTCCTTCCCCCTTATGTCCAATTGCCTTGGTAATCTTGTGGTCCCTTCCCCATCCCTCCCATGTGCAATTGCCGTAGTCTAGTTTAACATGGCATTATTATTTACAAGTTACTGCTGACTCAGGGTTTGGAGAGGTGCTCACTCACTCACTCACTCACTCACTCACTCACTCACTATGCACTTGTCTGCCACAATACATTTTTAGAATTAGGTTAACTATTTCAACTGAGATAATTCTCTTCTGGTAGCCAGAATGTATGTGTTCATACATAAATTACACACAACAGTGACAGAACTGATTTCTTTAAGTGTCACTTAAACAACCGATTTAAGGGTGTTTCTTTTATCTTTGAACTGTTTCTTTTAAAAAGTGCTGTGTGGTCTGGGGTTGGGGTGGGGAGTAGGATTCTATTTAAGTCTCAGCATGTTGACTGATGAATGTTGGAACCCAAAGATATGTAGATTTCATTATGATGCTCATGAGATTAAAATAAATGATCATGACACTCATTGAGTGTAACGCAATTTTTATTTCCCTTTAAGGAGTGTCATTCTGTAAAATAAATGCATGGCTTAAATTGATAAATGGTACTGTTTTCCTGCCTAACCTCAGCAACAGGTAATAGTTTGTGGTGATGAGCAGTAGTTCAAAACTGTTGTTTAACTATGTGCAATGCATGTATCTGCATGAGAATGCAGGTGCACCTAAACAGCATGGCACTGGTTCCAAGTCTCACTGATGCTGCCTATTTCATCTTTGCTCCAGATCCTTCTCCCTGTCCTAATGTCAGGGAGCACTGCCACTGACTTTATCTTTGCTTCTGAACCCACTGCATGCTCTGAAATTAGAGATCACTACCAATATTTGAGTGGGCCAAGCAGTCTTTAATCTGCTGAAAAATTCTGTTTCTAACACCAGCATTTACTGCGGGAGAAGAACAAACTACAGCTCACAGCATAGAAGATATAAGCCTGTCTTCACAAGCTGATCCTCCTGCTGATGAGCAGCAAAGGAAGAGCAACAAGGTTTGACTGCATGTCTGTGTGCAGCAGCAGCAGCAGTGGCCACACCATCTCCTGTCTGTGTGTAAGGGAGCTAAACTGAGAAAGGAGTTTTTTTTTGTCAGAAGAACTGCTTCACTGGGAATATGGTGGGTGGGGAAATATTTACCATACTTGGCTGTTTAGAATCTTCTGCCAGTTCTGAAGCCACCCTGGAATAGAAGCCATGGCTGCAAAAATGTTAACAACAGAAGCTGCCACCCCTCACCCCCACACACACCTTTTGAAGCTGTGGCTTCTAAACTGTGAAGTAGGTAGTTCAGTAGCAACAATGGACCCCCCTCCATACACTGTCCATACCCTCAATTGATCTGCCAAAAGGTCCTAGGTAGCAACAAAGAACAACAGTCTCTCCTCCCCATTTATAAAAGAACCTCAGAAGAAATGCTGAAAACACAGTTCTACAATACACCTCCCCACAAACAATGCTGAGCAAATTCTGGATTTTTTTTATTGTCCAAGTGCCACAGCCTTGGTTCTCTGACAAACCCGACCTGCCAGACTGCCATCCGTGGTGTGGGTCTGAAGCCGCCAGCTTCTCACAGAAGCTCAGGTGGTCCGAGTGCCACAGCTTTGGTTCTCTGATGAACCCGACCTGCCAGACCGTCATCCGCAGTCCAGGTCTGAAGCCACCAGCCCCTCACAGAAGCCAAGGTGGTCCAAGTGCCACAGCCATGGTTCTCTAATGAACCCGACCTGCCAGACTACCATCCACAGTCTGGCTCAGAAGCCACCAGCCTCTCACAGAAGCCCAGGTGATATGAGTGCCACAGCCGTGGTTCTTTGATGAACCCAACATGCCAGACTGCCAGCCACAGTCCAGCTCTTTAGCCACCAACCCCTCACAGAAGCCCATGTGGTTCTAGTGCCACAGCTGTAGTTCTCTGATGAACCCGACCTGCCAGACTGCCATCTGCAGTCCAGGTCCGAAGCCACCAGCCTCTCACAGAAGCCTAGGTGCAGACTCTCCCTCAGGGACTGATTACCTCCAGGAAGGGAGCCCTAGGAGCTTGATTTTTCTTTTTTACATGAGGACAGTTGTTTCTGGGTTTAAGTCTGGCATCTATTCCTGCCATGACCCATTGGCTGCAGTTAGCCCCAGGAGCACTCTGATCAGTTCCATATACCTCTGTACTGCTCTGCACTGTTAATGCTTGAATTATATTTTACCAGATTTTGATTTCTGTTAATACCGTCTTGCTAGTATTTTAGAGTTCAGGTTTTGCTGATTTAATCTAAGTGCCTGTAGAGTGTTCCTTCTTAAGACACGGCAGCAATCTCAGCTCAGGTCTTAAACTTACGCCCCTCTTTTTCACCTTTTTACTTTGGTATTGTGTTTTAATTAGCCCTACTTTTGCTCTCTCAGACCTTGTGGCACCTTTTTCAACATTTGGGTCTACAATCCATCCCTCCCCCCCCCCCAAGTTTAAGCCATTTTGCGTTTCTTTTTAGCTCACCGAACAGCCCAACCCCCCTGCCTCTCTTATTTAATTTCCTCCTGTCCTTCTCTTTCAGGTGGTCTGAGTGCCACAGTTGTGGTTCTCTGATAAACCCAACCTGCCAGACTGCCATCACCATCTGGGTCTGAAGCCACCAGCCCCTCACAGAAGCCCAGGTGGTCCAAGTGCCACAGCAGTGGTTCTCTGATGAACCCGACCTACCAGACTGACATCCACAGTCCGGGTCTGAAGCCACCAGCCCCTCACAGAAGCCCAGGTGGTCTAAGTGCCACAGCTGTGGTTCTCTGATGAACTCGACCTACCAGACTGCCATCCACAGTCTGGGTCTGAAGCCACCAGCCTCTCACAGAAGCCCAGTTGATCTGAGTGCCACAACCATGGGTCTCTGGTGAACCCGACATGCCAGACTGCCATCCACAGTCTGGGTCTTTAGCCACCAACCCCTCACAGAAGCCCAGGTGGTTCTAGTGCCACAGCTGTAGTTCTCTGATGAACCCGACCTGCCAGACTGCCATCCACAGTCCAGGTCTGAAGCCACCAGCCCCTCACAGAAGCCCAGGTACAGACTCTCCCTCAGGGACTGATTACCTCCAAGAAGGGAGCCCTAGGAGCTTGATTTTTCTTTTTTACATGAGGACAGTTGTTTCTGGGTTTAAGTCTGGCGTCTATTCCTACCATGACCCATTGGCTGCAGTTAGCTCCAGGAACACTCTGATCAGCTCCGTATAGCTCTGCACTTTTAATGCTTGAATTATATTTTACCAGATTTTGATTTCTGTGAATACTGTCTTGCTAGTATTTTAGAGTTCAAGTTTTGCTGATTTAATCTAAGTGCCTGTAGAGTGTTCCCTCTTAAGACCCAGCAGCAATCTCACCTCAGGTCTTAAACTCATGCCCCTCTTTTTCACCTTTTTACTTTGGTATTGTGTTTTAATTAGCCCTACTCTTGCTCTCTCAGACCTTGTGGCACCTTGTCTAACATTTTGATCTGCAATCCCCTCTCCCCATTTAAGCCATTTTGTATTTCTTTTTAGCTCCACAAACAGCCTCCATCCCCTGCCTCTCTTATTTAATGTCCCCCTGTCCTTCTCTTTTCAGGTGGTCTGAGTGCCACAGCTGTGGTTCTCTGATGAACCCAACCTGCCAGACTGCCATCCACCATATGGGTCTGAAGCCACCAGCCCCTCACAGAAGCCCAGGTACAGACTCTCCCTCGGGGACTGATTACCTCCAGGAAGGAAGCCATAGAAGCTTGATTTTTTGGCCTACCCATGCACCCCCGGCCCTGTTTAAATACACTTAAACCCTGCCCCAGCTTACTAGCTCACTTCTACAGGCTACTGCTGGCCAGCTCCTCAAGCTGAAAGTGACAGCAACACTGTTTCTTGCCAAGCATGTTCCCTATCTAGTGTAACTGGATCTCTGCTCACCCCTCCTGCAAGAAGCAAGTGCAGCTTCTAGTCTGAGCTGGCTTCACACCAGCAGGAGCACCCCCAGACCTCCACCAGCTGGTTGTAGACCTTCCACTAGACCTGCCAGTCCACCGCTATGCCCTACTGCCTGAAGACTCATCCAGAAAGGTCCCCTGTGAACAGCTCCATTGGCTTTCCACACCGCTGTGACCTCACTGGATCTCTGCCGGCCCCTCCTACAAGAAGTAGGTGCAGGTATACTCCCTGGCTCCCTCGGAGCATCCAAGGATCAAAAGCTACAATTTGATTGGACAAGTTGTGCTGCAGCAGGCCACCCATTAGCTGCTGCAGCCCTTCTATTTCTTTTCAATTTTTTTTACCTTTCCGAATTTGGCGACTGCTAGCTGCAGTGTCCCTTCTGAGTGACCTTGTCTCCCCTGTGGACTACTGTATAATTTTGGCCCTCTCCTCCACCCCTACCCTGACCTCCATTAAATCCTCAAAGTTGCCCTTCACCTTACAATCTATTGACTGGGCACCTCAGACTTTTCCAGCACTTTACCACACCCATAAAGTAATCTCTAGGAAATAATAGTGGTACATGAAAATCAGGCCATGATTCGTCCACTGGTAGTGCCACTCCTGATGTTGAACATCCAGTTGCTTTCCATCTCAATTAATTTGGCAAACATGATGGCCAGGGCACTAGCTACATCCTGCGTACTTCTTTTTACTATTGCACCTCTAGTGGGGCAGTACCTCTATATCTCAATGCCAGCTGACCAGGGACAAAGCCACATGGTCTCTTACACCTATGAGTTACAACTTGGAACATGCAAACATGAACCAAGAGCCAAGATACTGAGTCCTGCTCCTTTGCATAAAACCTTATTCACAGTTTGCAGCAGCTCACTCATCCTAGCCCAGCTGTATGCACCACTTGGTAGGCTAAAGCAGTATGCCACTAACCCCAGACATGATAGGAAATGGGGTTTGGCTAAATGCTGTACACTGGCTGCTGTCAATACTTTTCTCCTCTCTCTGCTATTAATTTCTGGGGATGTTCATCCTAACCTAGGACCTTCTACCAGTTTGTCCACAAACTGTAAAGTAAGTACGTAAGTAAAACTTTATTTTTAAAGCGCTTTTCATAACCAAAGCGCTGTTCAAACATAATAAAACAGACAGTCAATTAAAATAAACTATCATATTTAAAATCATTCAGAATAAGCTTTAAAAAACAAATAAGTTTTGAGCTCAGATTTAAAACTTGAAACAGTCAGGCATTCTCTTATCTGACGAGGTAGAGAATTCCACAGGGAAGGGGCAGCATAAGAAAACGCATGTGCCTCAGGCATCTTTAACCGAACCCTGGGAATCTCTAGCAATCCTTCATCAGCAGATCGGAGTGAGTGGGAGGGGCAGTAGGGAGTAAGAAGATCTTGCAAGTACTGGGGTCCCTGTTCATGTAGGGCTTTATAGGTCAGCAACCTGACCTTAATGGTGATCCTCCACTGAACTGGCAGCCAGTACAGTCCATGCAGCACAGGCGTAATATGACTAGAACTAGATGTATCAGTCAGAAGCCTGGCTGCCACATTCTGCACTAGCTGCAAGTGATGGATATCAATCTCTGGCAGCCCTAGGTAAAGGGCATTGCAGTAATCAAGGCAGGAGGTGATGAAGGCATGGACCAATATGGGAAGGTCAGCCTGAGGAACCAGGTGTTTCACCCGGGTGATATTCCTAAGATGATAAAAGGAAAATTTGACAATGGCAGACACCTGAGTTTTCAGGGACAAACCATCATCAAAAATAACACTCAGGTTACACACCTGGTCTGAGGTCAAGAGCTAGATACCATCAAGCCATAAGCCAGACGGAAGCCCAACCCTAGGACCCACCTCAAGGTGACCAGGGTCCACAACCAACACCTCAGTCTTATCCCGGTTTAACTACAGCCAGCTAGAGCTCATCCAATCTCTGATCTCAGCTAGACAGCTGTTAAGCATGAAGATCGCATCTTCCTGTCCGGGAATAAAGGACAAATATAGTTGGGTATCATCTGCGTAGCAGTGAAAACCCAAACTGTATCACCTAATGATCTCTTCTAATGGCAGCATATAAGCTGCAAACAACATGGGTGCCAAAATGGAGCCCTACGGTACCCCACAAGACAGGGAGAAGGCGTCAGAGGAATAAATTCCAGTGGCAACCCTCTGTGTCCTGCCTGTAAGAAAAGACCAAAACCAATGTAAAACTGTTCCAGACAGTCCACAAAGAAGCCTCAGGTACTCCAAAAGTACACCATGGTCCACAGTATCAAATGCCACAGAGAGATCAAGGACTAGAATAGTACGAGCCTTTCGATCTCTCGCAATTAAGACATCATTTAAGACCCGGACAAGGGCGGTCTCAGTGCTATGTCTTTTCCTAAACCCAGACTGGAGAACATCATAGACATTGTGATTTGTAAGATGGTCATCCAGCTGCAGAGCAACTACCTTTTCAATAACCTTACCCACAAAGGGCAGGTTAGAGACAGGTCTATAGTTAGCTAAGCAGTCCGGGTTTTTTAAGGAGTGGTTGAAAGACCTCCTCCTTAAGGGGATTGGGAAAGACTCCCTGCTCCAAGGACTTCCAGACAGTTTCAGAAAGGATCAGGTAGATAACATCTGCACAACCTACTAATAGCGGTGTAGGGCCCGGATCCAAACTACAGCTGGTTGGTCATACAGTCTGGACAATCCTCACAATGTCCATGAACTTTGGTTTGCTAAAGTCAAACCAGGCAACACAGGTACTCGCCACCTCACGCTGATCTCGACAATCCCTTAAAGAGAGAGCTGGACCGATACCCGATCTAATGCTGGCAATCTTATCTGCAAAGAACCAAGCAAGCTCATCATACTTTATTTGTGAAAAATCTCTACCAGACTGAAGACAGACTGGATTGCACAGTCTGTTGACAATCTGGAAGAGTTGAGCTGGTCTGTTCCATGCAGCAGCAATCTCCCTGGACAGGAACTCTACCTTCTTATGGGTGATTGCTGATTGATAGACCTCATAGTGAACCTAAGCCTGTCAACATCAAGACTGGATTTTTGCCTGGCCCCACTCTCTTCAGCTCTTTCAAGAACCCATCAAACCAGGGGGTTCTTGGGTGCAAAGTGAGTGGGCGAATATGAACAGGAGCAATTAAGTGCAGGGCACCACCCATCGCCTTATTATAGGCAAGTACAAGAGCCCCTGGACTCATGCACTCACTTGATAGACCTGATAGGTTCAGCACTGCTGATTGGCCCTTTTGGGTAATCCCCCTCAAAGGGCGGTACTGAACCACCTCCATAGGGGCAGACATAATTAGGGGTGCCCTGAAGCTATACCTTATGGTGTGATGGTCTGACCAACCATTTGGTTCCACCCCCAATCCCATGATCTCCATCCCCAGGTGAAATACAAGATCTAATGAGTGACCCCCTATATGGGTAGCAGAGGTAACCACCTGTGTAAGACCCAACATAGTCATAAGTTGGAGGAGATTATTCCCAAACTGCAAGAGTTCATCATTGATCCAGGGATTGAAGTCACCCAGAATCAACCATCTGGGTGACTCCAATGCCACATCAATAATGAAGTCCGCAAACTCCTTCATGAATTCTCCACCACCCCTGGGTGGGTGGTAGATGAGGAGAATCCTGAACCCTACACTTACTCCCAGGAAACACTCAAAAGGTCGAGTGCAACCACTGGCACATCCACAAGACCCAGGTCCATTTTAAAAAAGATGGCCACACCCTCACCCCTACGATCCAACCTCAGGCAGTGTATCACCGAGAACCCAGCTGGAGCAGCAGATGACAAAATAGGGACTGCATTCTCATCCAGCCAGGTCTTGGTGATACATGCCAGGTCAGATGTTGCAACAAGATCAAGCTATAATAGCGGTCTTGTTCCTAATCAACCTGGCATTACACAACACCACCCAGGTTGGATGGGTTTTCAAGGAGGATTCCAGGACCTGCCCCCAGTTTTTGGAGCCCTTGGGTATGGGAATCAGGCAGGGAGTACCCCTTTCCTGACCCCACTTCACCCCAGGGCATCTCCTAGTCCTCACTACTTCTAGTACAAAGTGGCTTGAAGACTGTTGTCCTTAATATTTGCACTTTGCTCCCTAAGATAGCCCAGTTCCAAGTCTGGGTTCAGCTGCACAGCCCTGATATCATTAGCTTGACTGAGTCATGGCTCACTCTGAAAGTGAAAGATACCTCAATAGCCTTGCAGGAGTATGTTACTTTCAGGCTTGATAGAGTAGGAAAAAAGGGAGGGGGTTGCCTTATCTACATCAAGGAATCCCTACAGGGGACGATGTTGCTGATCTCCACCAGTAACGCTAAGTATGAGTTGCTGGTCTTAAAGCTACTCATTGGTAGGCAAAGCAAAGCAGTTGCCATTGCCTCAGTTTATCTCCCACCCACAAAGGCAAAGCCTGGATCCAGCTTGGTCCTGGAAGCATTATCTAAGCTGAAGAGGAACTCAGAAATCATCATTACTGGTGATTTAAACCTAAACTGGTTTAGCAAGGATATAGACCTACAAAAAGCCCAGGTAGCCAATATGTACCTTACTCAGATGGTCTCTGAGAACACAAGACTTTCTCATAGGATCAGCAAAGGCACCCTATTGGATTGCCTCATAATGAATACCTCTTCTAGAATAAAAAATGTTACTGTGCAGGCTGACTGTCTAAGTGATCACTTACCAGTCGCTTGCCACTGGGTCTTTAAGGAAAAAAAAGCTCCTCCTGTCACTATTCTAAGCCATGTCCTTTGGTGTGGCTTTGCCCATGCCTTTAAAAATACCTTATCCCTTGTTGATTGGTCCCCCTTGGACAATCTTAATGACCTAGATCAAGCACTTCAGTTCTTCTCTGACAGGTTCAATGTCATCTGTGATATTTTTGCCCCAGTGAGGAGAAGGAAGATAAGGGGATTCCCAAATGGGTGGATTACAAGAGACCTTCTGAACCAGATGAAAGACAGGGACAATCTATGGAGTATGGCCAGATGCACTGGTAATCCAGTTGACTACCAGAAGTACTGGGCAGCTTGTAAAAAGTGTACCAACCTTACTAGACAGGCACTAGCAAAATACTACAAGGAACAACTGGACAGTAGCAGGGGTAATGGTAAAAGGTTCTGGGAGAATATCAAGGAACTGCTTGGTAAAAAGGATAAGAAGCACCCTACCATCCTAATGATCAATGGTAGCCTGACCCTTGACCCACATACCATTGCTGAATCCTTTAATTTGTCCTTCTCTGATCTCAGCACTGTCCTCCTACCTGACTACTTCAGCCATCCTGGCTCACTTGCACAGAATACTACTGGAAGCCAGCCTGAAATACCCTCGCCAAACACTAGTGTAAGCCTAAACTATGGTAATTTCTACTCTAGAAGCATCACACCTAAGGAAGCCAGAACCTACATACTCAAAGTGTTAGGTAAGACAAGGCTTGGCAGTGATAACCTTGATATGAAGCTGGTGGCAATTGTCCTGAAAGAGCTCTTGGTTCTTATCACTAAAATGTTTAACAAATTGCACTCCCAAGCTAAGTTCCCAAACAAATGGAAGCTTACAATGGTCACCCCTGTGCTAAAAAGTGGAGATTGGACCAGTATAGCCAATTACAGACCAATAGCAATCCTCTCCCCCCTATTAAAAGCCCTTGAGAGGATAGTGGCCAATCAGATATCAGAGTACCTTCATAAATACAACCTCCTGTGCCCACAGCAGCACATATTTTGTAAGTGCCACAGTATGACCACAGCATTAGTGGAATTCTCCAACTTTGTTCACAAGGCTCTGGACGATAGTAAACTAGTGCGATCTGTCTTCATAGATCTCACAAAAACCTTTGACACCGTCAATCACCCCATCCTGCTACAGGAACTGGTTAACTTGGGGATCTCCTAGGATGCAGTCTACTGGTTCAAGGACTACCTTTCCCACAGATCGCAATGTGTAAAAATTGGAACTATGACCTCCTCCCCTAGGGATATTGCACTTGGGGTTCCCCAAGGATCCATCCTGGGCTCTCTCCTTTTCACTTTGTTTTTAAACAAATTACCAGAGGCAAGCATGACTAAAACTAACCTATATGCAAATGATGCGGTCATCATGAGCAGCAGTACCCAGCAGGACCACTTGTAGCAGGAGCAGAAATCCACTTTCTCCCTCATGGAAAACTGGTTCAGTATGCAGAAACATCTTCTTAACTATAAGAAGACTAAAGCAATGCTGATCTCCAGCCCCCACCACAAGAAATGATCCCCTGTCTTGTCCATCATGAACAACATGGATGTACCCCTAGAAAAGGTACAGTCTTTCAAGTACCTTGGGGTCACCATTGATGACACACTCTTGTTTGTACCCCACATTGATCAATTTGTAAAAGTGGTGAACTCTATAAACTTGGTGTACTGTACAGACACAGACAATATCTTATACCTGCTGCCCTGCACTTGTCTGTTTCCTCCTCCATCTTATCAGTCATTAACTATGGCTTGGTAGTGTATGGGGTGGCAAATGACACTGCACTCAAGTGGGTACTGATGACCCTAAATAAGGCCTGCAGACTTACCCTTGCAGCTGACAACCTAACTCACTCCTGCTCACTCTATGAGCAAACTGGATTGCTCAACCTCAGAAGTAGAATAAAATATCAAAAGTGCCTCTTGGGTAAGAAAGCTATACTAGGAAAATCCACCCCTAACCTCAGGGAGATGCTCACAGAATTTTGCTCAAGCCACCAGACAAGAGGAAGGACAAGGTGATCGTTAGCTGTCCCATTCATGAAGACGACAACAGGTCAGCGCTCCTTTGTGTACAGAGTTCCCATCTGGCTAAATCAAACCCCTCTGGCTAAATCAAATCCAATTCCGCAATTACTCCCTACCATCCTTCAATGCTGAGCTGAAGATACATCTCTTTGAGGCAGCTGCCTGCAATTGCAGGTAGTTTGGGTGCTATCAGTTTGCTGAGTTAATATTTTGATCCTCCTCCCCCCACCCCAACTCATTGTTTGCACTTACACTGTTGTTCCTGTTGACTAGTGCCTCCAATACTGTACTTGCATCTCCCCTGCACCTTCCAATCCCCTTATCTCATGGTCCCACTCATATCAAGCATTCATCCCCCATGGCACCAGCTCCCTTGACTGATGCCCTTCTCTCCACTAGCTTGGTTATGACCTCATTTCCCCTTTTAGGACCTTTGACTAAGCCTGACCTCCAGGCTGCTACCCGTTTTTCTGCACTGTGCTCCCTTAATGCTCATCTACTGATGGATGTTAATAACTGGTTGTTTTTTGTTTTTTCTCCTACTCGCAGAATGTATTTTCACCTTTACTTAATTTGATATTGTAATCACCAGGCATTGTTGAAATATTTATAGGAGTCATGCGATTTGTCTTTGTCCTAATTGTATAGCATTTGTTGTATTATCTGTCTATTACTGTAACTTGACTGTATGCTGTTGTACAGACGTGGAACCTTTGCAAAAGAGCATTTGCTCAAAGGTGTTTTCTGAACTATTGAAATAAATAAATAAATAAATAATTGCTGCATTCAACTCACTCACAGTGTTCCAGATATTCCTTTTGAGGTAATGTGGGAGTAATATCACAGGCAAGCATAATGATACCACAGCCAGCACAGGACAAATTCTCCTATTGTCCTATTCTCTCATCTCAAACCATATATTGGACCAGTAATGAGGACTAAACACTGCAGTCACCTGATGTTCCAGGTAATCTTTTTGGAGGCAGAGAGTGATGTGGAAGGAATCTCACAGCTAAGCACAGGATGAAACAAAAATAACACTCCAAGTGTTCCTCCAAATACCCCTCCTGACTGATTTCTTAATAGCAACTTATGGCAGCTTACTGATATAAGCTGCCTCCATTTACATGCCACCCCTATTCAGAAGCCGGTGCCAACACTGACAAAATGCATTTAAAGTCATGGCTTCTAAATGGTGAAATATGGTAATTGTAAGAAGTCAGCTGGGAGGCATAGGGTGAGAGTCAAAGTTCAGTAAAGCAGATATTGACCTGCTTCGTGATATAGTGGGAAAATTCTGACCCCCTCAGGGATAAGCTGTTGAGTTCCAATAGCCAGGATGCTCTTTTTCTTAGGCTTCACATAATGTAACTATTTTCAGTCAATAGTGCATCCCCCAGGGACCATATTTTCCCACTGTATCCCTCAACTAAAGGCAGTATTCTATTTTATATTCTTCTGTCCTGTTCATATGTGGCTTGTTTTCCATGGATAGAAGAAAGGCCCAAACAGGAGGCTAAACTCTAAGCCATATTTGTTCAATTCAAAATTATTTTACTTGTTTTGCTGCTGTAATGTGTAAGAGTTGTAAATGCTAAGACAATGATTTAAGTATTTGAGCATAGGATGATGATGACAGCAACACTTTTGTTGTAAACCAGTCAATATTTCATGACCAGGTTGCCAAATGTATTTACCCAGCATTTGTGAAATCTGTCCATTGTCTATTTTAAAATGCAAGCTAAAGACCTTTCTTTTCAACAAGACTTTTAATTTTAATGTTATAGATTCTTTCACTCTTGTCTGTTTAAGTCATTAATATATATGTCATGTCATTGTTAAAAATGTTCTATTTATTGTGTTACACTATGAAGTCCGCAGAGTATTGTGTCAATTAAACCATTGCCTGTGCACAGTAGTGCATTCCTCCATCTCCTAACCTGCTCTCTCCATCAACAATTCCATTTCCTTCCAGTTCTTCTCCATTTCTATTGTACTACATATTAAAGGCTAGCAAGCTTGCTCTGGAATTATCAGTTACTGAGCTTATGCGAGTTTGTTAAAACTTGCTTTTTCTTTAACAGCTTCAGATCTGACTAGCACCAAATGCCTCAGTAAGGGTCTGGTTATGAAGGAATGGAACCGTGTTATTACAGTGTTTGAAAGTGGTGCCTGTTCAGTCAATTAACTGACTCACCAGTAATTATATAGTATTTAGGTGTATTTTTATGGGCAAGGATCCCATTTATTTTGATGCAAGAAAACAGCTTTTTTGATACCTTCCTAGCACAAAAAAATCTTGAATTTGGTAACCTTCATATAACTTCCTTAAAACTGTTCTGCTAAGCCATAATAGAACTCTCTTTGTTGCTATAGTAACCACAAAGAAAGCATGCTCCCACTCAGCAGCTGTACAGACTGAGTGCCTCATCAAAAGAACACTGTTGAAAAATAAATCAGTTATGCACACAAATATTGGACTGATGTGTAACTATATTTATTTTCTAACATGAACTTTTAACATTTATTTGTTGCACCATAATTACATTTAATTAATGTTCCCCACATTATGGCTAAAAATGAGAAGCAGCATATTACCGGCTATAGTAGCAATCTGCTTGTCTCTATCAGGTAACCATGATGCTGCATTGATTCTCTCCATTTTCCTAGCAGTTCTCCTCCATCCATTGCATTGCTTAAATGTTATTAATTTTCATCCTCTCCCCTGTGTTTTAAAACAGTTTATTGTTCCCCTTATTGTCATGAGAATACCTGCAATGATGAACAAGTGAAATTAGCAACAATGATTAGCACAGGTAGACAGGAATTATGCAGTACATTGACATTATGGGGCAATCACTTTAGAGTAAGAATAAGCCATTGCCTGCCACTGTCGAGCCTGTTAAAACTATGTGGCCTCTATTGTTTGTGGGAAGGCAGGCTTAAGAACCCATAGATTTTGCTTTTTCTTTCCACTAAAGATGTTAAAAACAGGCTATACCATTGAACTAGGTGTCTCAACACAAGAAGATAAATAGCAGGTACAAAACAAAATCTATTTAGAAGTTCCACAGAAAATACTGATGCAAAAGAAAGGGAAACTAACCCAAATGAACACCCAGACCTTACTACTTAGATGGCCTGCTGAGTACTATTGATTATATTCTACGTTAATTTGCAAATGAAGAACTCACAGACATTTTGAATGATCATGATATTTTTTGTAACTCTGTACATGTTAACTCTGATACTAATAAGAAAAATGCACTGAGTAAGGAGGGTGACGGTGCCAGGAATGTTACTGCCAGTGGAATTTGAAGAGGTGGACAATTTAAATGAAAAAAAAAATTAGAAATAATTTATTTAAACTTAGGTCCACCTTTTGTCCAAATAGGGTATAACCAACAATGTGTATGTACCAAGCCATAGTGAAAAAAATAAACTTTTGAATGGTGACTGGAATTTAGGGAGAAATAATATCTTGCTACCAGAACAGAATGCAATACAGGAAATCATTTTCATTTCAATTTTATTTTTCATACGTGTTAACTGATGAGCAATTTTGCCCATTTTCACAAGAGACAAGTTTTTTTTTTTTTAAAAGCCATATAACATGAATACAATACAATACAGTATGGACCAAAAAAACATAGTATAAAAATTATGTCAATGCTAATGAAACAAACAACAAACATTAAGTGCATGTACATTCATTTCTTAACAACAACTAATGTTTAAGTTTAGTATCGAATGTTTAATGTATCTGAACTTGATAATTTCTTAAGGTATAGAGTTATAAAATCTAGTTGCCCTATATCATACTGACTTTTGCCCAATAACTTTAAAAAAATGAATTTTGTACACATATTTACTCTGGGATCTAGTCCCTTTGTGAATTCATAGCTCTGTGAAACAATGATAGGACTGTCTGAGGTAACTGATCTGATGTTCCCTTATGAAACATGGTACCCATCTTTAAAATGGCTTTATTTTCAAGTGATAAACAGCCAGCATCCTTTAACAAATTACAATGATGGGTCCTACTTGGCAAATTAGTCATAAATCTTAGAGCACGGTTATATGCAACTGTTAACTTATCAAACATGTCGTTGCTAGTGGCTTAATACACACTCAATCCATAATCAAAAACATTAATTATGAACTGGCTGCCAACAATAGAGGAAGCTGATTGGCTGAGAGGTTTTTGAAGCAATGATGATATCGGGCTACATTCTCACAACCTCAAAAAAAACACCGGTCACCAACTTCCTCACCTGAACAAATTCCTCCAACCCAAACATTCCCCATGTCCCATGGTCTGGACTGATTCAGACAATGATACAGCTACTTAAAAAAATACAGCAGCACCAAATCATCTCAACTATGCTGCCACCCACTGCTGCATACATGGAAACACCTACTCCATGCCACAAGTTCAAAACCATCAAAGCAAATACATCAATGGAACACCCTCCCTCCACACAAAAGGGCAACAAGATCAAAATCACCAAACCAAAAGCAACAGCCTTTCCTGGTCATGAGGAAACTTCCCCAGCTACTACAATGGCCCCTCACATTTAAACTGCTACTAGAAACAAAATGTCTGCACTCCTAATACTCCTCACATGGACTTAATTTTTTTGGGTGATCCTGCAAGCAGTAAACTACATTCTCCACACTTGCTGACCCCTAGCAGCAGCCACTCAGGTTACTTACAGACATTGTGCTTCTTAGCAGACTGGGTTTTCAGAAAAAAAAACAGCAAAACAAAATCCACAGAAACCTTTAGCCAGTACCAAAGCAGGCAGCAGAAGTAGGTGAAATGCAGGCAAAAGTCACTTCATATCAGAGAATAGTGATGGAAGAGTGACACAGAGCTCACAGCTGCACTTCTTCATGAAGTACACTTACAACAGTGCCATCTGCTGCCCAAAGCCCTCCAGGACCTATTTTCTTAAAAGATATCCCTCCAACACCCCAAACAAGGTATTAAAAGTTTTTTTTATGTTTGTTTTTTTACCAATAAAACATTTACACCAAGTCATAATAGCAATAATGCACTCCAGGGTGTGGTATATCATGGAATATCATCACTTCATTGGTGGTTGGATGCACTCGGTCTGTGGCCAAGTGCCCAACCACCCAAGGCATGATGATATCCCATGATATACCACACCATGTCATGAATTAATGCTTAAATAAAAAACTGTGTGGTAGTGGTCTATAAGACTCAGGGACAAGATGAGTTTGTACTCTAAACAAAAGCCCTAATCTCTGATTAACCAATTTGATAACATTTTTGACACAAAGTTCAAAAGATGGGTAATTGTCCAAAGCAATCCCCAAATATTTAAAACGTTCAACTACTTCAAGAGGTCCTCCTTTTAAATCTACTATCAAGGGATTCAGTTCACTTTTTTTTACATGGACCAGAAAAGACCATGGCCATTGTTGTTTCTTTTTTTTTTTTTATGTTTAACACCATAGGCCTTGACAGAAGCCATTCCTGAAAAGAACTGAAATCATTTTGCACAGTCCTCAGAGCATACTCAGACTGTGTCACAGCATTAAAAATGACTGCATCCTCTGCATATAGGGTCAACTCAGATTTGTTACAAGTAAGGGGGGGGAAGAATTCTGAATAGTGAAAAAAGAAAAGTGCCCAAAATTGAGCCCTGTGGCACCCCACATTTAATCTGCAGAGAAGCTGAGATGCTTTCTAAGATTTTTTTTCTGTGCATTCTGTTGAACAAATACTGTAGTTATTAAACCACTCTATAAACATCATTCAAAAAATGTAATTCCAAAATAGAGTCCAACAATAGGCCATGATCTACAAGGTTGAAGGCTTTTATGAGGTCCACAAATACTGCTGCTGCAGAGTGCCCCTTATCAATGGTTGTGAACCTCTCCAAGGTCATCTCTGTGTTATGCTTTGATCTAAGACCATGTTGTGAACTTGCCATTAAATCATATTTTTCTAAATAGTCAATTATTTGAAGAAAAATAATCCTCTCCAGAATTTTTGATAAAGGAGCCAGTAAAGAAATCAAATGGTAGTTTGAAACACGTTTCCTATTGCTAGATTTAAATATGGGCTTTATAGTTGCAAGTTTCCATTCTTTGTGAAAAATCCCATTGCACAAAGAGTAATTAAATAAATATGCTATGGGGAGGCCAGTTCATTAATTTACATCTTAATAAACCTAAAATATCTATTATCAGGACCAATGTAGGGATGGGGGCATATTTTAAAACATAGTCTCTAACCAAATCAGGTGTGACAACCCAAAAATACAATTTAGGGTGATTAATATTATTGTTTCTGAGGTGGTCAACAATTGGACTTGTTATGTTGAAATTGGTCCTAAAACTATCCAAATCACCAAAATAAGTATTAAACATCCCAGCCACAATAGAGGGACCACTAATCAGACTGTTTCTGTCTAGCAATGAAATACTACCTTCATTTGATTTCCTCCCTAATAGGCAGTTTAACATTTGCCAGGCTTTTGGGGATCCCCAAAGGAATTACATTGTTCAGAGATAAAAAAAAAATGTTTGTTTAGAATTTCTAACTTCAGTCTTACATTTATTTTGTAGGGACATGTAATTGTGTAATTTAACTGAATCCCTGTCCACCTTATGTTTTTTCCACAGTCTATCTCTTTGTCTCATCAGTTCTAAGAGCTCAGAAGTAGCCCATTTGTTTTTATTGGCCCTAATTTTCATTTTCCTTTTTGGGGCAATTTTACCACTGATATTTATTTATTTTATTTACTGAAATGTTTAACTAGGAAAGGCACACTGAACAACAAGTTGCTCGTCTCACAGTCCATCCTGGGGAAGGGGTGATGGGCGATGCAATTGATGAAGTATAAACACATACAATAGAAGCCATCTACAACACTAATGAAAAATAAGGTACTTAACATTATGAAAAAGCAGGTAGAGAACTTAGGAAAGTAAGATTGTATGTAAATACAATTGACAAAATACACAGAGGTCAGATAAACTGACAGGAAATAAATAGTACTTAGGAATACAATTCACAGAAATCATAATACTTCATTATAAGTGCTGTAGTAGTTGTAACCAATGTAACTACAGTGACTTATGTCTGTGCTAATAATGGCTAGGAGCTGGGCAGGCTCAAAAAGAGTTAGGTACAGAAACAATTAACAAAGAGTTAGTTGTGAAGTACTGCAGTTAATGAGGAGGGAGAGGATGAGTGGCGAATCTGTTTTGGAAGTGAATTCCACAGTTTGGGGAAGTGATATGAGAAGGCAGACTGGCCTACAGTGGTGGATCATCGAGGGACTACCAGAGTTCTGTGGTCATGAGATCTGAGTGAGCGGGCAGGTGGAGGGGTATAGCTAGAGAGGAAGTGAGATATGTTTTGAGTGAGACAAACCAGAATTTTGAGATGAAGTTTGCACAGTGGTGTAAGTGCCTGTTTACAAGAGAGGGAAATGCCATGGAGTGGTAGAGTTGACAGTGATGGGTGAGAGGAAGAGTCAAGATCAAAGTGACAGAAAGAATTGAAGAGGGCAGCCAATCAGGTTAAGGAAGTAGTGGGAGTGGCACTGTAAACTACGTCACAGTAGTCGAAGATAGGTAGGACCATCTTCTGGATAAGTTTGCACCTTGCTGGGAGAGGGAGACAGTTCAGGTTCCTGTATAAAGCACCAAGCTTGGGGTGCAACATTTTCAGGATGGCGTCTATGTGATCAGAGAAGGTGAGTTGTTGATCAAGCCAAACACCCAGATATCTGAATGGGGAGGTGTCCTCAATAGCTGTCCCATCAACAGTATGGAAGGAAGGCAGTGAAGGGAGCCTTGAGAGTCTCTGCCTAGTGCCAAATGTCATGGAGACTGTCTTCTTGGTGTTAAGGAAGAGTTGATGAGTGAAAACCAGTTCTTGACATTATTGAAGTCCAGCTGAAGTCTGTTTGCAACATCAGAAGACGACAGACCAGAGGTGGAAATGACTGCATCATCTGCATACCTATGTGTAGAAACTAAGTTGCAGACAGATGGGAGGTCATTAAGGAAGAAGGAGAACAGGACAGGGCCCAACCCAGACCCCTGAGGAACACCAGTGTTGATCGGGAGTGGAGGGGAAATAGAGTCAGCAATTCTGACTAATTGTGTCCGGCCAGTTAAGTAAGCACTAAACCAATTGGTGGTGGAGTCAGACAGACCTGCTGAGGAGAGGCAGTTGAGTAAGAGCATGTGGGAAATTGTGTCAAACACCTTGGCAAGATCGACAAAAATGGCAGATATGATTTGACCACTATCCATCCCTGAGAGGATTGAACCAGTAAGCCTAATCAGAGAGGTAGTGGTGGAGTGGTGTTTCCGAAAGCCAGATTGGTAGGGGGTGAAGAAATTAGAGTTAGAGAGCTAAGACAGTAGTTGGGTTAGAACCAGATGTTCTTGCAATTTAGCTAGGGTAGTTAGGAGGAAAATGGGGTGATAGTTCACTGGTGTAGACGAATCACCGCTTTTAGGTAAAGGAAGAACAACAGCATGCTTCCAACTGGTTTGGATGGCAGCCAGGTCAAATGAGAGGTTGAAAAGAGGAAATAAGGGGACTGAGATAGTTGAGGTGGAAAGGTATAATAGCTTTGGATCCAGACCATCAGGTGAACTGCCTTTGGTGTCATTAAGTGTCTCCAAACATGACCGGTCAATTTTTCTAGAGGCCGCATTCATGATCTGAGTAATAACTCTTTTTAAATTTTTCTGGTTTCTACATAATGAGGAGGGCTTCCCACTAGTTTAGTCGTCCACTCACTAAAGACCAGGCAGTCATCACTAACTGAATCTGTTAGGACTCCACACTTAAAGATCTTATTAGGATGAGTTACCACAATCCAGTCCAATGTGGTACCCCTACCAGTTCTGTAATTAACTCTAGTAGTGTCTGTTATAAACTGCAGGATTCCCAACTATAGACATAGATCCTTAACATTATGAATTTGCTCATGTCCAAGTTACAGTTAAAAGCCCCAACTAAAATCCAATCCCTATTTTGTGGCAATTTATTTTTTATTTCAGTTACTATTTGCAATCCCCTATCTATTAAGCTGGGGGGATGTATACAGATGTGACTGTAATGTGTTTTTCAGAACCTAATACTATATCAATAGTTACCATGTCACAGCCTGATGGTCCTAAAGAGCAGTCAATCTCCTGTGTTTTAAATTTGGAATTAACATAAATCATAACACCTCCTCCCCTCTTCCCATCCCTGTCCTGCCTGTAAATATTAAATCCTTGTAAATGAATTTCACTATTGTTGATTTTGCTGTTTAACTAAGTTACAGACAGTGTTATTGTATACATTTTTTACTATTCCATCCAAGCCTCAAATTGCTCCCATTTTGCTAAAAGACTTTGTATATTTAAATGAACAATCTTTGAAGTGGAATTTCATGATGTCAAATTACTCAGTTCATATGAATAGGCAACAGTATTACTGTGATCGACACTACAGCAGCAACAGCGTCAGGTCACTGTAGTGATGGCGCGGGACCCCTGCACTGCTTTCTAGGGGTCTTGCACCCCTTCCCTGAATCAACTCCAACTCAAAGTTGATTAATTTAGTTATGGATGCAGGCAGAGCCTCATTAGTGGGGCAAAGCTCAAGAAAACACAGTTCGAAGTGATTGCCTTTATGCCAATCACAAATGCAGTCGACATAAAGGTGTTGCTGTAACGTTGGTTGACAGTGAATTTGTCAACTGACTGTCATGGAACCAGGATGAACTGACTCTGAAATCAATAGCATAAGAACAATCATTTTCCTGTATAAAATCCTAATTAAATAATATCTTTCTTTTTTTGTACTCAGCTTAACTAAACAACTGTTTTTGCAAGACAAAAAGTTTCCCAAACGTAATTGAGTACAGTGCTTTAAGTTGTCTAAGCTTGCCCCAAAAAGTCCTATATTAAACATGTACTACCCAGCAATCCATGACCACAATGTACTTCATCCTTCTTTGAGGTTTGTTCCCTATCCTGTTGACTAACATTACAAGATGTAGTTATCAAACTGATAAAGACAAAGTGTAAAAACATTCTAGTATAAAGCATTACAACCAACATTAAAAATTAACAAAATTGGCCTGGTGGCACTGAGGGCTGAGGTGCTGGATGCCATACCTCGTACCACGCCGATGACCCATGTTTGGGAATGAGCACAGGCCACCAGGGGTCAGCCAGGGGGAGAAGGATGGAGCACCCAGTGGCTGCTGTCTATCTCCGGGGGGGGTCATCTGCATGCTCCTGCTGCAATACCGCCATCTAGGGGAGCCCGGGTGGAAGGTGCAGCAGTTGGGGGAAGCAGTAAGGGCATTGGGAAGAAGTCAGCAGAAGGATGGAGCAGGAGGCACATCTCAGCGTGCCTCCTAGCTCATTGCCCTCATTGCACACCAATGTCTGGGGAAGAACAAGGGAAAAACACCTCACTTTCTCCTAGGTTATGACACCTCACTGCATGTCTTTGGCTTGCCACAGCAGACTCTGCTGTACTGGGTCCATGTCACAGTATGTATGGCTCTGGGGAGGTACAATTGGGGGATCCCTCCTCACTCTACCCGGGCACCTAGGTTAGTGGAACCGAGTACTCTAGGGGCAGACCATGATGGGGTGGATTGTGCAAGAGGGGCTGTCTGAGAGAGTGGAGAGAGGAGGCAGTAGGGTGCATAAATACAAGGTTAAAAAAAATAACAAAATCTAAATATTGGTTAAATCTATCCTACCACAAAACAGGATAACATACCCACTCCCCCTTATTTTAACAATTGGCAGCAAAATTATAAAATTAAATTTCCTTATCTCTTACCAAGAAGACGGCACTAAATGAAATGGACTGATAACCCACAAGCTGCCACCACTGAAGTGTAAAATTTAGCCTCCTTGTCTCTTACCCAAGGAGACAGTACCAAATGAGAAAAAAAAATAGTTCAATCCAGAAGAAATGGTGAACTGCTGAGGTACAGAGCCACAGAATTTGTTAAATGCCTGAAGGTTATGAACTGTGGCCTGGGCATATGCAGGATGTGAAAACCTTGTCTGTATGTTTCCTTTGTTTTTCAAAGTGGTTGTTGATTAGCCCTTAGAGACAAGTACATTTCAAGTTGATTTAAAATGAAAATGATGATACCTGGTGGTAAGTTAAATCCAGAGGAAATGATGAACTGCTGAGGTCCAGAGTCACAGAATGTGTTAAATTCCTGAAGGTGATAAACTGTGGCCTGGGCATATATAGGATGTGAAATCCTTTTTGTCTGTATGTTTCTTTTGTTCTTCAAAGTGGTTGTTGAATAGCCCACAAAGACAACTACAGTTGCTTTAGAAGCAGGTCAGACAAAAATGTGGAGTTAGTGCAGGACCCAGTATCACTGAGTTTGTCAGACTTAGTTGCTAGACTTATTTTTGCTTGGGATGCTGATACTTGGTGGTGATGTTTTGTAAATATTCAGTCCAGGAGACTTTCACAGATGTTGTGTGCCAGAATGACATAGTTACTCCAAGCAGAAAAACATGTAAATCCACAAAAACTAAACTACAGACACAGACAAACACATTCAGCCACCCACACAGACCCAGGAGGTAGAGAACTCTTTAAATGTATAGATATCAGTCACCAGTAATGTGGATAAAGAAGGGGATGTGGTAATATTAGATGGGGGGGATTAATAATGGGAAGCTTATAGGCTTCCAGGAGATGTAGATACATATGAAGTACTTTGTGAAAATCCAACTAAAGAGTTTAGTGAAGCTTTATTTCATTTCTTGTATCTGGCACTGTTAAAATGTGACTTCACTATGGGTGAAAATACATTTCTTAAAATAAAGTTCCACAAAATAGCCACCTTCTTTTATTTGCCTGAACTTTACAAAAATCATTTATGTCCAGCAGGCAAACTGACTGCTTTACACATCGGTTCTCTGACAGAAAATTTATGTAAATTACTCTGCCATCCTTTGTCTGAGATTCCATTGACCTGATGTGCAAACTAAAAGAGACGGCTTGGAAGGATTCATTTAAATAGTTCAGTATTGATGTCAATTGTCTGTATATGTGTATTCCCCATACAATCAATTTGGAAGCCCTTTCACATTACATCAGAAATGTATCCTGTACCAGTGCACCAACACCTTGGCTTCTGTTAAATGCAGTTGAATTTATTTTAATGCACAATTATTTTACTTTTGACCAGAACATTTATGTACACAAACAGGGCACTCTGATGGGAGCAAATTGTGCATCTATACTATAAGTGGGTGCTATGGATGATGCCAGCATGCCAGCAGAAACTGGGCACATTGGCATCATTTGTGTGACTGCCAAGGAGGGGAATCCACATGGCATTCACCAAGGGGGATTGTACCCAAAATGCACCCAAACCCCCAGCTGTGCAGACTGCAACGTGACTGGGGCATCCTGGGAACTTGCCAGCACTGTGCAGTA
Source organism: Neoceratodus forsteri (assembly GCA_016271365.2). Taxonomy (NCBI): domain Eukaryota; kingdom Metazoa; phylum Chordata; order Ceratodontiformes; family Ceratodontidae; genus Neoceratodus; species Neoceratodus forsteri. The sequence continues at coordinate 1,442,276,674 of CM057450.1, forward strand.
TTCACTAAACCATGTAATACTAGCCACATGGGTGCGCCAAATGGGTGCAGGTTACAGCACTGGGACCCTCACCACAGCCACCATTCCCTGAAAGACATACCCTGTGGTCACAGTGGGACCAGATGCAATCCTCCATGCCCTCCTCCCAGTAGACAGCAGGTGAGGGTGGGCAATAATCTGGCGGGTACAGGGGATGAGGGGGTGACACTTCTATCACTGGGGGTGCTGGGATCAGGGGTTGGGAACTGCCTACATGCCTTTCCCAGGTAGGGCATGCATGTGGGGCACATGGGATGGGGGATCCATCAGAACAGGGCGTGAAGGATTCAGGGTTTGTGGCCACATCAGTTGGTCATGGTTGAGTGGTGGGGTCCACCTACCGGGGGTCCTGTGGTGCACCAGGAAGGTGCTGGGTGGCAAGGGCTTGTTCTCTGTTCCACCAAACATCTGGTCCATGCTGAATGGGTCCGGGTGCCTGCAGTCAGCATTCACGCATCCAGACCCACACTGGTCCACATAAGAGAGTCACTCTGGGACCCAGGATGGGCATCCCATTGGATGCCTACCTGGGTACACAACTCTACCCTCAGCCACCCTGTGGAGTCCTGGGTGCCGGGGTGGACGAGCCATGGACAGATGGGCGCCAGTTCTGAATACCGGCATGTGTACACCTGTCCGTGGGTGCACAGCTACGTGGTCAGGGTATGCACATATTCCACATACCACCACACACTTTGTGCATAGTGTCCAGTGTCTTTAATATCCACTGTCACATGCACTTCATTTTTTAATGTACAGTGTTGACACTGGCCGTTGTGACCCTTATGTAACTTAGACAATTTGACTGTTAATGAAATTCTTTCTTGTTCCATCTTCAACTTTACTATCCAGAACTATTTCTGGATTGCAATTCATGTATAACTTTTGCCCATTTACAGTCTTTATGTTGGTTTGTGTTTTTGTTTCTCCCTTTCTTCATCTCTGACCCCCATCCTCTATTATTCTTTGCTTCTATTGTTTTGTCCTTTTAAGGGCTGCAGTGGGTGTAGTTATGCAGACTTCTAGCTATAGAAAAGGCAGTCAGTGCATTCCTTCCAACTGAACAACATGTTGGAGTTGCAACTCACACTGCACTATTTCTTACTCTGTTGGTGGTCACAGCACACTCTGCTGTGTCCAAGATGGCCATCAAACTGTATTGTGCATGCATGACTACTAGCATATGTGCAGCAGAGTGTGGTGGCCATCTTCATCATGGCAGACTGTGCTGTGTTCTACTGTGACTGCCAATGTGTTTTTTTTAATTATAGAGATCCCTCCACCCAACTCTCCTTCTCAGCACCTGCCCCCACCCCAAGAAACATAAGAGTAACATTGGTGGTGCCCAGTCCCCCAGTGTAGCAATCGTGTTCTACTGTGAGCTTTTTTTATGTATATTTTTCTGTTCCTCACCTGACCCTCCTTCTCGGCACCCCTCCAGAAATAAAACAGTTACACTGGGGGTGCCCAGCCCCCAGTGTGACAGTCAGGAATCCTCTGTCATGATTTGTTTTTCAATTGTAAAAATAAAACTTACAATTGATGTCTTTTATGGCCATTCCCGACCCTTCCAATTGACCATCCCAGTCAGCACCCACCACTTCACACACACCCAAATCCTTACTTACCCTTCGGGAATTGAATGCCATAGTCCTCACTGGACTGCATACATGTCTTCACTCTTCAAAGCCAGACCATGAACTGAAGAAACAGGTATGCGGTTCAATGTATTTCAATTGGGTTTTAAATGTAGTGGCATAATTTGGGCATTTTTGCATATTTTTGGCCCAAATTTTCAGCATGCCTTTTCTGGGACCCCGTCTCATGAACAATTGCATTGAGAAAACTTTGAGACTGTTCGTGGTTTGTTTTTTCCTGAGCTCGACTAGCATGGAGATCTTAGCTGTATGCAGTATCAAGCTTGAGGGAATACTGAGAATATTGAGAGCACTTATAAAACCTGTCTCATTTTACGAACAAGCCAAAGTTAAAATTGAACTGTTTATAAGGCCCCCTGCAATAAGTTAAAAAGTCTTGATTTGTTATAGGTGTATTAAACAAGACAGGTGGTTGTTTAAAAAAGTTATGGGCCACCTATAGAATTTATTGCGGTTCATTTTTCTTTCTTTTAAGCAACTGTCTGCTTTGCCTGTTTTTATCTTCTTTTTATGATCAACTAGTGGCCAGTAGCTCAGTTCCCTGGTAGTAACCTTGCATTCGAGGAGCGAAATAACATGACAACATAAACACTTCAAAAGCATTTGCGTTCAGCAGGGTGCAGTAGAGTATAGCTGAGCCCCATGTGTTTAGATTCACTTTTAGACTCAACATTTTAGTGGAAGCCACCTTCAGTAACAAACTACGTATCCACTTCAAGTTACCTTGGGCATTGATGAGAAGGTTTACAGCTCAAAGAACATTTACAGAGCAGAGGACAGCCGGGTCTTCATTTTTTACATTGATTGTGGATTTATATTGTGCTGACTGGGTAGCAGATAAACTTCTCATCATCCAAGATATCAAGATATTAGTTATTAAGACATCTAACTTTTGTTTTGAGCTCTCTGAGAACCACAGTGACTATCTAAGGGTTAGATAAGTACTGTTTTAATTATTCTGTTACTTATTAAAACTGACCCAACAAAAGAAGGCTCCACTAAGAAACTATAGGAGACTGGACAGTGGACACTAGACATTGGATATTGGACATTCTGTTAAATCACATTGTAAAGTTTTGGTTCATAATAGCTCTCTAGATTTAATTAGCAAAACTAATTACATTCTAGCACAATTTAGGAGTATATCTTCATTTAGCATACATAACATTTACTGGTGTTTATTTAAATTTTTTGTTTCATTGAGTGATGGTGTGTCTGAAACTGGCATATTAGTCATTTTAAGAATGAGGTTAGGGGGCTGATATATATTGTATTATATGATATGATACACTATTTAATCTTGGCCTATTTATTTAGGCTATTTATTTATCTAACTAGGCCATTTTTGATAACTCTGGTACTACTTAAACCTGTTTTTTAATTAATTTGTCACTAAGTTGCTCAAAAATGGTAAATACATGAAGTGGTTTATTAGTCCCTCTTACACAGAGGCCTAAAAGGAAAATTAATGGTAAACTGAAAGAGAATCCAGTGGACAGAGGGGTGATACAGGAGATTAAAACAAGCAGAGGAATTATAGAGAAATATAAGAATTCCAAATCCAAAAGTTTTAAACCCAAAATATCATCTTTTTTCCAGAAGCATCCCAAATTAATGGAGATAGCTCAACACTTGTTACTCCAAACTTGTGATATATTATGGAGGAGACATCGGGAAAAAATAAACAAGAAAATGTGGATGAAGGAATTTTTTTTCCCGTTTTAAATAAAACTGATTCACAAATTATTGCATTGGAGCAATATAGCACCAATAGTTGGAGTGAGGAATCTATAAGTTCAATGGGGACTGATGTACAGCCTTTGGTCCTGGCTGTTTTATCTGACCCTGGTTTTTCCTCCTCCAATGAAATAGATGTACCTTTGGATTCTTTGATTGAGACTTATTTTAGTGATTCTATGGATGTGGATTCAAGAGGACAGTTATTTGCAAATTTGGATAAAGCATCTGAAGCCACAAAAAATTGCCCAAGAGTTAGTAAAATTGTATCAATCAATCAGTCAATCAATCAATCAAAATCTTTTTTAACCAGTATAGTGGAGAGGGGTATAGAGCAAGGGTTATTAAGGGAAACTATGACCAAGGAAAGTAACATGCAGAGTGCCAGAAAAACATTAAAAGAACTGGAACAAACCCTCCAAAATTTGAATCAGTTGGTTATAATTAATGATTATTTGGAGACTTTGTCACCCCAGTTACAATTCTATCTTTCCCAGAGAAGCCAATAGAGGGGCAGGGTATCAATCCAAGGTTGGAATCTCTGGAGGATATTAATTTAACACCCAGGGATCTAACTTTGGAGCCATCCTTGTCAGAATTGTTGAAAGCAATTAACAACCAATATACAGAAAATGTCATATTATTGGAAAAATCTATGGACATTAAAGGGGGAATTGAGAACTTGAGAAGTGAAGTTGCTTATAACAAGTCCATTGTGGATACTCTTAACAAGAATCAAGATGTGAGTAATAATGATCCACTAATACATATGAAGATGTTGCCTGCTAAAATACAACAGAAAGCAAATAAAGCAAATCAAGTTAATCTTCCCCCACCTTTTCAAAAGGGAGTTGATACTGTTTTAGAATTAGAAGAACAAGTTCCAAATAATAGTAAGGGAAAGAAAGGAAAGAATCAACCAAAGAATTATATAAAGGGGGAAAGCATTGCTAAAATAAAAGAAGGAATACGGTTTAAAACCACACAAATAGGACTGGTGAGAATAGATCGAGAATGGCTACTAATGAATCTTTAGTAATTAACCCAGTTATAGACTCTCTCCAAACACAAAAAGATACCAGTATTAGTAGTCCTTCACCCTGTATTAGGGGGAAAAAGGATACAAAGGAGATGGAAAGAGGGGAGACTACAGATACTAATTTGGAGCCACAAACAGATAAGCCACAAAGGCTGAAACAAGAATTTAATCAATTCTCATTAATGACAGACAAAGCCCAAGGGGAAGAATATCTGTTAGAAATGTATGGAATTCATAGCCTGGGATGTGAAACACAATCTAGGTTGACAGACTGGTTATTAAACCTATAATATTTAAAAGAACAATATAGGGAAATGTTTGTCATGAGATCACCAAATCAAGGATTACCAAAATTGTCTTGTACTGTCAAACTAATAGTACATCTTGAAGATTCTGGAATCAAGAAAGTATTTTGTATGAGAAGGGTATTTATATGTTCCCTCCTCCCCAGTTGTTCCCAACCACTACTTTAAATTGCAAACAGGGCACAGCCCAATTTAAAGGGAAAAATGCAGAAGTAAATTTGGATAAAGAATGGATAAAGAATCTTACCAAAGTAATTGAAGAACAAAATAAAGAAAAGGCTAAATATCTGGGAAACTAAGACTATTGCTTTTTGGATGGGACATTGAGCAAAATCAACTGATAGGTCTCACCAAAAGAGATATAGCGGACTTTCTTTCCTGCGTATTAGGTGTGAACATTAACAGAAGTTCAATAAACTATATTCATGTACATTCACACACTGCAAAATATCCACAAACTGATATAACCTTCATATCACCGAAGATGGCAGCTTTGGTACTGCAGGCATCATATGCTTTGGATGAGCATGCAGTTTTCCTAACTAATATAGAGTCAGTATTTGGAATGGAGATGCAAAATAAAAATAAAAAAAATAGGTATGAATGAGATCACAACTATAAAAACAAATAATAGATTTTCTACATTAGAACATCTATAGATAGATTGACATGCAGGAAGTAATATAAGGGATCAAAGGCAAGTTTTCTTAACATGTAATATTGAAGGACTAAGCTCTAAGTTGGCAGACCAAGAATTAAAACAGTTTTTTATGACAACAGGCATAATATGTCTACAAGAGACCTGGATGTTGGATGATGATCCCTCTTTATTATCAGGTTATTCAAGCTTTGTTATTCCAGCAACAAAGCAGAATAAAAATGGAAGGTCAAAGGCAGGGCTGATTACATTTATAAAAACTACTCTCAGCTGTTTAATAATGGAGATAACGGTCCACCTAGAGAACTGTCAGATACTAAAGATCACAAATAAAGGGATAAAGCTCATTCAAGTCAATATCTATAATTCACCCAAAATGAAGAACAATAGAGGTGATTATTGGACTAGGTTTAAATTAAAGAAATTTTAAATACATATGAACACTATGCAATTATAATACAAGGGGATTTCAATGCTAGAGGTTCTCAAATCACTGCAGATGGAAATAATGATGGTGAGTATTTGGAAGGGATACATATCATTAATAAAAATATTTCCTATAAAATGAAATTGTGTGATTTTATAAGTAATCATAGTGGGAAACTGCTTTCAGACATTATGAATGACCAAAAATGTTGCCTCTATAATGGAAGAATGCTGGAGGATATTGAGGGCGACTACACTTATATAGGCCCTTTAGGCTTATCTTGTATTGATTTGGTCTGGGGCAATATGGAGGCTTCAGTTGTCATCAGAGGCTTAGAAATTATAATCAGACCTGAGTCAGCACATTTACTGGTACTGACATCTTGAAATTGAGAATATTTAGTCCCCGACTGAAATACTTCACCAGACATGCAAGGACTAGAGATAATAAATGTTAAGAGAATACGATGGCAAGAATTGGAAATTATGAAATCTGAAGAAATATTAAATGCTGAACATTTATTACATCTTAAGAACAAGAACTTTCAAGAGATTATGTATATATTATATATAAAACCACCTTTATATACAGCTTCACTGAATAAAAAGGTGAAACACACATGGTTTAACCACAAATGTATTAAAGCCAAAAGAAAATGAAATGATTTAATTAGGAAGAAGAAGAAATCAGGTATAAACAATATTCATAAAGCAGTAAATAAAGCTAGGAAAGATTTTAAGAAAGTTTTAGATTTGGAAAGAACTAAGTACCACACAGTTATGTGGGAAAAATTAAGGAAAGCAATATTAAAGAATGACATCAAACAATTTTTGATTCTGGTTAGTAAGGGTTATGACAAATATTAAAATAAGATTGAGGCAGCTATTACTCTGTTAAATTAGGAAGTCCATTTCAATCATTACGTTATTCTAAAGATGAGAAAGATAAAAAGTTTAATAGTAAAAATTATAGCGTAACAACTTTCACTATAGTATTTTACATAAGTAAAGATGAACTTACAAAAGCTCTTGATAAAGCATCCAAAAATAAAACCCCTGGACCGGATGGAATTCTGGCAGACATTTATAAATCATTCAAATACTGGTGGGCTTCTGTTTTACATATATTTTATTATCATTGTTTATAGGAGCAATATTTCCCCAATTCATGGGAGGGGTGTATAATTTGTCCTATTTTTAAAAAATGAACATAAATGATCCAGCCATATACAGGCCTGTATGCCTTCTGGATGCCTCACAGAAGATCTTTTGTAGAATAATATTAGACCATTTATAACAGTGGGCTGATAATAATAATTTGATTTCCAAAAACACAAAATGGTTTCAGAGAGAATCATTTAACAATACAACTTCATTTTGTTTTAAATCATCTTACATGGAAATATGTGACAATTAAAAAATCAAATCTTTTTTGTTGTTTCATTGATCTAAGAGCAGCTTTTGATTCTATAAGCAGAAAGCTACTATGGGACAAGTCGATAAAGTATAGTATTCCTAGTTAATTATTAAATGTATTACTAAGGCTTCATGAGAATACATTGCTGAAAGTTAAGTATGATCAGGAGGGGAATTTAACATCCAAAATTAATACAAATTTAGGAGTCTGCCAGGGTTGTTTGATAGCTCCATTTTTGTTTAACATCTATATAAATTTGATTCTTAAGTCTATGATAACCCTGAGTTACATTCCCCCAAAACAGGTCAGTATCCAGTGGCTTTATTAGTCTATGCAGATGATGTAGTTTTGATTTCAACTTCTCTGCTGGTCCTCCAAAGAAAAGTTACTAATTTTTCCAACCTTTGTAGGAAAGATAAATTGGTTATGAATATAGGGAAAATGAACATGGTGGTCTTTGGGAACAGGTCTAATAAACGATATGCCTTACATATTGATAGAATTAAGGTAAATACCACAGTATTCTATGATTATCTAGGCTTAAGATTTGCAAATAATTTACAATGGACTTTACATATTAAACTTATGCTACAGAAATTAATGACATCTTTTATGGCATTTAAAAAACATCATAGGCAATTAGGGCAATCTTCCATATTAGATTTAATTACAGTAATCAACATTAAAAAAGGCTGGAATAGTATATACTAGGGAAATCTAGACTCCATCTAACATAAAATCTCTTGAAATAGATATTAAAAAAAATATATAGATACGTTTTGAAAGTTCAACAATCAGTACCTGCAGAAATTTTAAGAAGTGAGCTTGGACAGCTACCATTAAGTATTTTGACTCTAGAGAAAAGAATAGTATTCACACTTTGTTTAGCTCTTATAGAGGAAAGCCGTCTTCCTCGGAGATGTTTGGAAGAACAAATAATATATCACGGTATGGGTTTCACACCAAATATAATTTAAATCATACAGGATGATATTCTTTCCCTGTGGCTTGGAAATTTACTATATGAGATACATAGGCTTCCTTTTTTTCAAATTAAACAGCTGATAAAGACTAGATTAAGAGTTATTATGGTCCAAAAAGATATGACAAGAGTAAAGAATTTGCGTCACTTTAAATGGTAGAAAATAATAAAAAAAGACCATAAGTTGGAGCCATATTTAACTATACTTAGAAATCCAGAGCAAAGAAGGGTGATAATTCTATGTAGATTGGAGCTATGTAAGGTGAAATATATATTATTTGATCAAAAAAGATTAGAAATACATGATTTCAACTGCAGCTGCCTTATGGGAGTACCAGATGATCTTAAACATACACTACTGCATTGTCCTCAATATGAAATAAAACGAAGGACATTGTTGGCTCCAATATTGTATATCACTAGTCTTCCCTTGGACCAATTGGTTAGTTATTTAATGAATAGTGAAGATTTGACTGTATTAGATAGGTTGTACAGATACTTGAAGTCTTTGAATTTATAATGATTCTCTTTGTTCCTATGATTCCAAAGAGTTCTGATAAATGAATATAGCCCTAGGTAAAATATATTTATATTAGACAGTAAATTGATAACGTGTTTGTAATTTAGTCTATTTGTATGAAATGTATTTATGGAATTTTGTAATGACAATTGTCAAAGAAATACAACTTTACTGACCAAACTGCACTGACATTAGGCAAATATATTACGAAAGGCAATTTTGTGGTCCCTGCATGAAACCACTTTTCATGTAGGCGCTGAAACTTGTCTCTGCCCTTGTTCATGAGGTGGGGACATAAGTAGGCTATGTTGAAAATTTAGTGAAAAAATAGTTTTAAGAAAATAAAGTTACAAGCCTACATTGAATGTCACAAACACAGACTTTGCTAATTTTCAATATGTTTACTCCAGATTTACAACATAGCCATATCATTACAGTACCTCATGAATGTGACAGGTGACATTTTTCAAATCCTGGCCAAAATGTTTTTTTACTCCATGAAAGGTGATTTCATGGCTCCTGTGTGAAATCACCTTTTGGGCAGGAGTTGAAAATTTTGTCTGTACTTGTTCATGAGATGGGGGTACTAAGAAGGCTATGTTGAAAATGTGATATAAAAATATTACAAAATAGTAAAGTTATGAGCCTGTGTAGAATTTTGCAAATGCAGACTTGTAACTTTGATAATTTTCAATGGCCCTATTATCCATGGTGTGGAGAGTCTATGAACAGTGTATCTAGGGCCCATATACCCTCTACGCCCCTGTACCCAGTGCTCACTATTTTCCAAGGGGGCACTAGGCTGCTATGCACTGAATTCCTCACCCTGCTAGTGAGATCTGTGAGGGGGTGGCCTGGGGGCAGTGCAGGAGGTATGCCATGCTCCACACTATGCTTGAAAGTGTGGAGTGCTGGGCAAGGAGGGGGCAAAGGCTACATATCCAGGGGGCAGATGTAGCTGCTGCATGCAGTTGCCACAGCCTGCTATGGCAGTCATGTCGGGGAATAGAGTTCCCTCTACATGCTGGCCCAGCCCTTCAGCACCCTATGGAGGGCTGGGGATGGCCATTCAGTCACTCCCCAGCCCTGGTGCTGTGGCTGCTCTGTGGCCACCCATTTGCTGTGACACTCCGCAGGCACAAGTGATCCAGTGGCAGACCAGATCTGGGTAGCCCATTGGATACCCACCTGTGTCCACAGAAGTGACCCACACATCTGCATGCCAGAGAGGTGGGGCCAAGGAGTAGGGCTGCGAAGTGGCCAGTGGATGAGAACCCATAGGTGGCATATACTTCCTGCCCCTTGGAGAATCCCTACCAATATGTTTAACCCAAATTTACAACATAGCCATTTCTTTATTAGCACCTCATAAATGTGACAGGTGACATTTTTCAAATCATGGCCAAAATGTTTTTTATACCTGGAAAGGTGATTTGACAGCGCCTGTGTGAAATCACCTTTTGGGCAGGAGTTGAAAATTTTGTCTGCACTTGTTCATGAGATGGGGTACTAAGAAGGCTATGTTGAAAATGTGATGTAAAATATTACAAAACAATAAAGTTATGAGCCTGTGTTGAATTTTGCAAATGAAGACTTGCAACTTTGCTAATTTTCAATGGCTCTATTATCCATGGTGTGGAGAGTCTATGAACAGTGTATCTAGGGCCCATAGACCCTCTACAGCCCCTGCACCCAGTGCTCCCTATTCTCCAAGGGGGTACTAGGCTGCTATGCACTGAATTCCTCACCCTCCTAGTGAGATCTGTGAGGGGTGGCCTGGGGACAGTGCAGGGGGTGTGCCCATGCTCCACACTATGCTTGAAAGTGTAGAGTGCTGGGCAAGGAGGGGCCAAAGGCTACATATCCAGGGGGCAGATGTAGCTGCTGCATGCCCCCTGGTTGCCACCGCCCACTATGGCAGTCACGTCGGGGAATAGAGTACCCCCTACATGCTGGTCCAGCCCTTCAGTACCCTATGAAGGGCTTAGGGGAAGCCATTCAGTCACTCCCCAGCCCTGGTGCTGTGGCTGCTCTGTGACCACCCATTTGCTGTGACACCCTGCAGACACAAGTGATCCAGTGGTGGACCAGATCTGGGTATCCCATTGGATACCCACCTGTGTCCACAGAAGTGACCCACACATCTGCATGCTAGGGAGGCGGGGCCAAGGAGGAGGGACACGAGGTGGCCAGTGGATGAGAATATGGCCACTGAGCATCATTCCATGGGTGTGGGACTCCACGGGTGGGATATATGCCTCTGGCGCATACTTCCAGACCCTTGGAGAATCCCTACCAATATGTTTAACTCAAATTTACAACATAGCCATTTCTTTAGTAGCACCTCATAAATGTGAAAGCTGTAATTTTTCAGCTCCTGCCCAAAATGAATTTTTGTGTCCTGAAAGTAGATTTTGCAGTCCCTGCACACAATCACCTTTAGGCCAGGAGTTGAACATATTCTCTGCCCTTCTTCATGGGAAGGGTCATAACAAGGCTATGTTGAAAATTTGGTGTAAAAATATTGAAATAAAATGTACAATATTTTTACCCCAAACTCCTCGACAGCAGCCCTATTGGCTCTGTCCAGATTTTATTGTAGATAGCTGTTAGCTGCTATCTGCTTGTGTTCTCTTTTATTCACATTTACATCCCACTGATTTATTTATTTTTTTATTTATTTATTTTTCACCTGGGCCAGCCAGAAAAAAAATGTCCACTACCCTAATATATATATATTTTTTTTAAATGGAAAGTACTGCAAGTCTGCCAGGCCAGCAGTTGCATGAGGGCATTTTCCCTCCTTACTCTCTTCCTCCCACATCCTTCTTTCTTCCCTCCTACTTTCACTGTCTATCAGCAATTGCAAGAGATTTTTTTTTTATTCAGTAATTTGCTCAGCCTCACTCAGAGGTAAGTTAACTGACTCCAGAATCCTGACCTGAGTGTTTCCGCATGGTGGGGATGAGCTGCCAGTGTGCTGAATAGAGAGAACAGTCAAATGTTGTTATTCATGACCAGTGGCTCCAACTGCATCCCTCTCAAACCACACAGCTCCTATACATGGTGGGTGTACATGCTGTTTGGTGCATGCACATCACATGCTATCCTACAAAGACTAAGAATGATCACTTGACAACTTGACAACATTTTTGCATCATGCTACAGTCTCCAGGTCTGGCTACACTAAGTACAGCACTTTCAATTTAAACCTGACCTGTTACCCATCTCAAACTACCTGACCTGAGAATTACACTGTTATACTGTCAAGTCAAATATGGCAGTACATTACCCGAACTAACCTACCCGGCTAAAAATAGACGATACCCACACTACCTGAACATCTACCCATTAGGTAGCCCATGCCTACTCTTGCCTAGTTATTAATGTGAGCAAAACCAGTAATTATTTGTTTACAACAGTCCCCTTATATCCATATTCCCAACACTGTCTAAAACATTAGAGAAACTTATCCACACACAACTACATGGATTTATAACAAACGATAACAACTTATCATCAGTCTAGTTTTTATCCTGTCTATTCAACATCAACTCCTTCAATGAATGTTAGTAATGACCTCACACGTGATCTTGGTAAAGGACACTCTGCTGGATTAATGCACAGTACTGTATCTTGATATATGCAAAGCATTTGTTTTAGTACGCCATGAAATCTTTCTTCAACAATTATACAGTAGTTCTTGCATTTCTCAGGTTATTGATTAGTTTGCTATTTTTTTGTGAAACCATCGTACAATTGCTATTTCTTTCATCTTGCAGATCTCACCCCAAGCCTGTCTTGAATTGAGTTTCTCAGGATCACTTTTTTGAATTTTAGTTATTCTCTTTCAATAACAATGATTAGAGTTGTAGTTTTGTAGTGGAAAATAATGGAGTAAATCATGGCATTGTCATTGTCTAAATGACACAAATAATGGGAATCATGGTAAATGTCATGAGAAGCCATGGATCCTCTGTTTGTTAAACATATGGGGCCAAATATTCAAAAGAGTTGAGCCATGCGCAATAGGGTTGCGCCTGCGCAAGTCCAAATTTGCGCCATTCTGCGATATTCAGCAGGAGGCAGTTGTGCCTCCGAAATCATGCTGAGCAACAGTGCAATGATAATGAAGGCATGTGCAACTGAAGGGGGAGGAACCATGCATAAATGGAGCAGTGTGATATTCAAAGACTTGCACAATGCGCAACAGTGGAGCAAGCGGAAGTTGTGCCATAGCGGAAATGAGCCAAAATAAAAAGGAGCAAGGAAGAGGTGCAAGAATGCTACAGGGAAGCCACATGTGTCAGAGGCAGAGGCACAGACAAGGCAAGTGACAGGAACAGGGCAGGCCAGGGAAAGGCCACAGTAATAGACAGGCACAGGGAAGGTGTGGGGAGCCACACAGCTCAGAGGCCAGCACAGGCAGGTGTACCAGGTGCAGGGGAGGTAGCAGCCAGGACAGCGGGGGGAATACAGTAACAGCTGCCAGGGGGTGAACACAAGCCAGGAACATGGCCAGTGCCACCTTCCACATGGAGGCCATAATGAGGGGGGTGAGAAGGTGGGAGGCAGGATGACGTGACCATGGAAGGGCCCATCGGTGGTATGCCCCCAACAGGCAGTACCGAGCCCGCACCATCTTTGAGCTGTACACAGATACTGAGATTGTGGGCTGGTACCACCTGAACAGGGCAATACTGAGGTGGCTCTGTGAGGTGTGCAGTGATGTGATGCAGGCACCCACATGACGGAGCCATGCCCTGTCAGTGGAGACCAAGGTAACAGCCTCCATGTGCTTGCTCACCACGGGTACCTTCCAGAGACCAACTGGGGACATCACAGGCATAACCCAGTCGGCCACATCATGCCACGTTACCCAATTCCTCATGCTGAGGAGTACATCCATTTCTCCAGCACAGCGGCAGAGTGCACAGCAAACATAGAGAGGTTCCACAGGGTAGCACGTATGCCTGGCATGCTAGGGGCAATAGACGGCACCCATGTGGCCATACACACACCACCTGGCCATGAGGGGGCCACATACATGAATCGCAAGGGCTATGCCAGCATCAACTGCCAGGTGGTGCACGATGCCAGGGAACGCATCATCAATGTCTGTGCCACGCACCCTGGGGAGCATACGCTTCATTCATCTGGCACCATTCAGCACTGTGACACAGATTCGAGAGTGGGAACATCCCCACTGGACACCTAATGGGTGAGTATGCAAACCAAATGGACAAATATAGGGCCTGGGAGGGCATGGCCAGAGGTGCCATGGGTAGTGGCCTACATGGCTTGGGGCAGGGCGATACTGATCACCAAACTAACCTCCACCCTCTACACACAGGGGACAGTGGATACCCACTCCGCCCCTGGCTGCTCACACCCTACCAGTGGCCCACAACCCATCACAGCAACTCTACAATGAGGCACACGCCACCACACGCAATGTCATCGAGCGGGTGTTCGAGATGCTGAAGGCACGTTTCCGTTGCCTGGACACCTCTGGTGGTGCCCTACAGTACAGCACCTCAAAGGCCTGTGGGATATTCCTGGCCTGTTGCACCCTGCATAACATGGCCTACGAATGTGGGATAGCTGTACAGGTTGAAGAGGGGGACAGCGATGGGGATGATGCAGATGCCGGCAATGACGGTGATGGGCAGCCCCCCCTTGGCCGATGGGACCCCAGACTGCTCCGGCTGGCACAGCTGCACCGGGACACCATCACGGAGGAGCACTTCAGCCAACCCAGGTAAGTCATGGGGCCATGCGCAACCACCAGTGGCCAAGGCACAACCCACAAACATGCAGGAACCCACACTGGGGGTGCATGCCATCGAGAAAAGTGGCAGGGCACAGAGGCACACACACAGCCAGGGATGGGTGAAGATTAACATGCCATGCCGAAGGACATACACACACACACACACACACACAATGCAACAAACGTGCACAGAGGCCAGAAGGCACACCAATCCAGAACGCACACCCTAGCAACACACATGTCCATAGGCCACCACGCCCACTGCCTGTCCATGTGCATGTGTCAGATGCTGGGCACCATTGCACTTTGGTGTACAGCGCAATGCAGGCATCATCATTCACATGTAAGAGTGGACAGCAGCCGGGAGGGTGTGCAGGTGGACTGTGTGTCTGTGTGCAGGGCCGGGTACCCACCCATGCACTGCCCACTGAAACACACAATTCACACAGGGCAGCACCAGACAGTAGCCATGCTGGGAGACAGGTCAGTCTCGCGACACAGTGGCACGGCAGCCACGGATGAGTGGGTGGCCCTGCCGAGACCTGCCAGCACTGGCAGGCTGACCACTGGCCTCATAGGGCAGCACCGATGGTCCCCAAGGGGTTCCACTGTGTGAACGTGACCATGGCTGTGCAGGGGTCTGCAGCACACTGTACATGCCTACACCAGGAGTGCTCGGAATGCCCACAGCTGAACCCGGTGTCGACAGGGTGGGAGTCACACGACGCCGGGAATGGGGGGGTGGAGAGTGCACTGCATGGTGTCCGCAACGCATGGGCACCTGACTGTGTGCCCATTGTGCCCATGACAGCAATCAACGCCTGTGCATGCCTGTCAATGGCAGCAGTCACATCCTTCCACAAACGGTCCATCCATGCCAGGATCCATTCGGTGTCCCTGCTGTGATGCTCCTCTGCTTGCTCCAGAGCCACACACAGTGCTTCCATGGATGTCGCAAGCCGCATCTGCTGCTGGACCGATGCTTGCAGTATGCGGGTGTGTCGTCCAAGAGGTCATCATCATCCTCCTCGGCATCCTGTCCCTCAGGGTGTGCAAGGGCCTGATGTTCTGCATCCCTTGAGGATGGGTGCTGCACACCAGGACTAGGTCTGGGCATGTCCACAGGTGGGGCACAGATGGCGCCACTGAACACTGTACCCCCAGGCCCCGTGGGCGACTGCTGATGCCGCCCCTCTGGCTGCCATACACCAGAGCTCAGTGGTGCCGCTGCAGTGGCCACAACAGTCCCACTGTCCTGAACAGACACCAGTGCTTCTCCACTGGTGCTGACAGGCACAGCCTGGGACTGTGCTGACACACAGGCCCCCATGGCGGCACCAGCCACAACCATGGGTGTGAATTGCCCTGCTGGGTGTCCATCCTGTGGCACACGTGTCACTGCCCATGACGGTTGTGTCATCATCACTGGTGCCAGACTCTGCCCCGGCCACAGCCACAGCGTGCTGGCATCCATGGACACCAGCATGCTGAGACACAGGCAGGGCTTCCCAAACACCTGTCTCAATGACATCAGTGTGGACAGCCAGGCAGCCCCACTGTCATACAAATCCACACATACCTGTGGAGGTGGATGGTCCCACCTCCGACTCCATCCAACTGTCCTCAGTGGACAGTCCCACCACCGCTGACCCATGCAGATGCTCAAGATCTGTAAGGGAAAGCAAAGTTGCGTCACTGCGTGTGACCTACCCGGCCTCCCCCTCCAAGGACAGACCATGACTTACCATGCAGAGATGGGCCACCACCCGTCTGGAAGCCACCGCCCGGAACACCCTCTATGGCACTTCGGTGCATGCTTGCAGCAAGCCTGTCCTTCACTGAGGTGAGTTGTACCACCTCCGGCTGCCCCCACCTGTTGCAGCACGTGCCGCCCTGATGGCAGCCACCTTCTCCTTTACCCTCGTCCTGTCTGTGCCCATCTTCTTCTTATACTCCTGCAAGGAGCGCTGGTGGCTGCCATGCAGGTTCACGGCACGTGCCACCTCCTCCCATGCAGAAGCACAGGCCTGAGTGGTGCCCTGCCGTCCACTGAGCAGTGGATCCTGAGCCAGGTAGGCCTTGAAAAGGGCCTCGGTTTTGATCTTGGTAAAATTCGGCCTCCTCCTCCTCCCACCACTCTTGTCCTCCTCTCCAAGAATGTGCTCGGTCATTATGTAGCCTGTAAGAATGGCAGTTGTTACCTGTGACTGTGCAGTCCCATGCATGTCCCTGAATCTACAGTCCACACTCCCACTCAGCATGCAACTCACCAATAAACTGCAGTAACTGACTATGGCCACTGCAGCACATTGTCGCACCTTTATGGCACAATCCACACAAATGAGGTGAGTAGCAACTTTAATTAGATGCATATTACAGTGCTGCGCCTTTGAATGGCTGATCGGATGATTTGCATATGATGGCTGAATATCACGCTGTTGCGCTTTGCTCAATTGTGTTGAATGTGCTGAGCCGATGGCGCAGCTCTGTGGCATGCATAGTACACCTCACTGCGCATGCCCAGATTGCTGACGCAGGCGTCTGCCATGCTGATGACTGCTGTGCGTGGTAGGCAAAGCAGGGCATGGCCACCATTGTGCCAGTGGTGCTATAGCGAAGGTCACTACATGGTGCTGTGGCAATGGGCCTTCATAGGTGCAATGGCCCAACTGCCCGATAGTCTGCTGTGGTGCTGGCACACAGGCAGCCAATCACGCTACATGCATTGTTGTCTGATGGCGCTATGCGTGGCCTTGCGCCAGGACCCTTGACCCTGTACCCAACCTTTGCCCCCTTGGCACCATGCATCAGGCATAGGTGCACCTCTATCAGGCTGTTAGGTAACAGCATGATAGGGAATGGCAGCACTGTACCATGCAGCATCTATCTGCACGTGGGGTACCGTGCTGCAGAGCGCCATATTGCTACTATAGCAAACGCAATGGCACAGAGAAGGGCTGCTCCCTGGTCTGCCATTGAATCTGGTGGCCACAGTCGAGCCACACCATGGGCCTCTCTTTGGGGAGGCCCCCCTGAATAGGGCAGGATCCCAGGTGTAGCAAGAGGTGGCCACAGCCCTCGAGGCAGTGACAGGCAGGGTCAGGACAGCGGAGCAGTGCAGGCACCGATATGGTGACCTGCAGAGGAGGGAGCTGGAGCTACTGGCCAAACTGCGGTCACGTGCCAGGATGGGCACGGTACCACGTCCAGGTAGGGGTTCCGTCAACACACTGTTATCATCCATATGAGTCACATTGTTGTTTGTGTCCCGTGCATAGGGGAGGGACCATATGGGGTTGGCCATGGCGGTGTTCACAGGGTGAGGGGTGGTGAGTCTGGCTGGGTGGGGGGCACACTCCTTGGGGCAGGGGGACTTTGCTTCTGGACTGCACTGATGTTCTTCTCTCCTTTTTGTCCCCACAGGCCCAGATGAAGTATGCTGTGCACGTGCGGAGCGGAGGGTGGTGGAAGCCACAGCCAGGTGGGCCGAGGGTCAACAATGGCCACCCGACCAGCCCAATGAGGGTGAGTGACAGACATCCATGATTAATATTGCATGCTGTGTGACAAGGTGGGCAGTGGGGCATGGCCACCATTCATTGACATCACTGCCATGCACGCCACTAGTTACAGTCAACACTGTCCAGTGGCAATGCATGTCTGGGTGTGCATCACCTTTGGTGCATGCGTGCACCAGGTGCATGGCTGTGCCACTGCCTTTGCACCACATAGCTATGTCACTAGATGGCCATGGTGGTGCTGTGCGTGATTTGGCTGGTGGGTGTGTGCAGCGTTCTGCATGGCTGTATGCACCTGGGTGGGCAGGTCCTGTGGATGTGATCACTGCGGCTGGTCACACACCATCACAGTGGTATGTCCCATGGCCGTATGCCATGCACAGTGGGCGGGCTGTATGGGGTTGTGCATTCACACCTGTTGACTGTGCTCCCTTGTCCTAGGTGTGAGATATCTGAGGGACATCAGGGACACCCTCTGGGAGCTCCTCACCCTGGCACAGGAGACGGTGACCATCCTGAAATGTATTGATGAGTCAGATGTCCTTCAGAGGCAGAGAGCGAGGGGGAGCCAGAGCCTGGACCAGCGTGGAAGAGAATAGTCCTGTTACACAAGGTCCCTGCACCCTAATTGATACCCTCAGAGGTACACCATAGACAGCTAATGATTGGGCATAGGTTATACTAATACTAGGGCTAAGGGCATCTACCATACAAGAGTAGATGCCAGGATATGAATGCATATTGTTGTAATCCACTTTGCTTGCTAATGCACACATATTATACCATGTATTTTCTGTCTATTTCTTACTTGTTAGATGCCAAGACACCTGTCCTTGGAGTAATTATAATATGTAAGGCAACATTGCCATCCTTTGGTGATGTGCACCACTACACCTTGTTATGTAAGACTCTGTATAAGAACTTCTTTGTTCTAAAACTGATGACTTTACAGAATTATATAATGTTATCTTGGACAGTGGAGCCACCTCTAATTTAGCCAATAGGGCTCATCTCTGTAACTAGAAATGTTTCTATCTTTTAGTAACCATAGTAATTATCACAGGTATATAATGTTATGCACAGGCTTTACACCTCGGAGACCCGAGAGATCCCAAGAGACTACAGAGAAACCTTGAGGTGTAGGGAATGCTAAGCACTGGCTCCCGGTTCATATTGGTAAGAACTGCTTAGGGCAACTGTGATTTATCCCTTTTGTAGTAATAAATTTGTTTATTACTTGAATGCAACTTGTTTGTGATTATTTGCATTCCCAATATCGTCAAGAATCTGAAAGCAAGGTTTAGACCTCTTACAAATTGGCGACCGTGTGCAGGCGATATTTGGTGTTTGTAATTTTTTTACTTGTTGCTGAAACTTTTCTATTCCCGACGGGGACTGTAGGTGTACATTCCCGTATCACCTCTCCCGTTTTTCCTACCAGTTTGTGGCAACTTGCAAAGTCTGGCTGACTTTTTGGGTGAGGTCGATGCCGTCTCGACCCACTCCCTAGCAGCTTTGAATTGCAAGCCTGCAACTTATACAGTAGCCCGGCTGTGTTTGAAGTACTCGTGTTGTGGATCGATACGCAACACGCTGTCTTTTTCACAGTTTGAATTTTAGTTCCCTCCTCCACAATGGCCACAGTATCAGATATCTCCGCAGAACTGAGACTCGATGTCTCTAATTTCCTTACCTCCCATGGATGATGGGCTGACTTCGCGCGGGACGCAACTCAATCCAACAACCCTGTACTGGGGATTTCAACCCAGTATGCAGAGATGCGACAATCAACCAATAAGCATTGTGCTAAAGGGTTGATTGTTGCCGCTCTCTATGCTGCTTTGGAAGCCTCTGAAGTGAGGTTTCGCACCCTTGATCTGCAGATCGCATCTCTTAAGCAAGAGATGGGTTTACAGGAAATTGAGTGTGTTAGAATACAGCAGAACTTGGAGTCGGAGCTCCAATCTCTGTGAAATGAAAAGGATTCACTATTGCATCATTCAGCACAGGCTAGTGAACAAGAAATGTGTACTCTGAAACAGGAGTGTGAAAGTTTGAGACAGGATAAGAGTCAGGTTGCGCAAATGAATGATTTGTTGAGTGCTGTGAATGCACAGTTGAGTGATGAAATGGGTGAGCTTCAGGATGAGATCAACCAGGTACATAATGATTTAGAAATAGCCTATAGGGACAATCGGGAATTGAGCACCACGTACAGTGTTTTGCAGAAGCAGAAGCAGGATCAGGTTGATATGGATGTTGCAAGTGTGAATCATGATGAATGTAGAGCTAAGATGGATAAACTGCACCATCAGCGAGAGGTTTTGGCTGGCCACATTAAGGCAATGGGAGGCGTAGCCCCTGCCTTTCACTCATCATCAGAAGGGGAGTTATCTGATGATGATGACGTCTCACAGTACAACGCCCAGTCACGCCTTACTATGGCCCAGAATCCCACACAGCCATCCACAGTATGGTGGGTCCCCTCCCACTAGTCCCCTCAGGTCTACGTCGATGACATTGTGATGCTCATCATGGGAAAGCATGCATCATCGGCGGCGCCCATGATAAGCGGAGAAATAGGCCAAGCCTGGTCACGGCGAGTGCCTCCGGTAGCCATTATTAGTGTGGAAGACAGACAAGAGATTGAAACCATGATTGATAGAACATTAGGTAATGTTCCTCTTCCTGAAAGGAGCATAGAAAACCATTAAAAGTCAGATTTGACAAATTTTCCAAGAAGCTGGCACTCAGGAAGGTGTTGTATCGCACTGCAGCACTGAAGCTGCAGCTCGCGCAACATTGGACGGTCTTGCTTGAACCGCGTTAAGCTTTGCCTGATCGACCACTGACTAATCCCCTGCAAATGGCCTACTCTGTTCAGCAAATTGCCGACAGTATTGGTCGGATGAGCCCATCCGACAACCTCAGCTGTTACTTGGAAAAGGTGCGGTCTAAATGCAAGATGCTCAGCCTCGCTGCAGAATATCAGGTCCAAATACTACGCCAGACCATCGATCCTGGTTTATGGGCCAAACTCCCCAAAGCAGTTTGCCAAGATGGGAACGCTACCTTTGACGAGGTTGTAGCAGAGCTCATCTCCTCTCATAGCCCAGGTGTAGTAGGAGTGATGCTGGCATACCCCATAAAGCAAAATGTAAAAGAAAGCCCAGCAACCTACCACCAGAGACTCTGGATGGCCTACCGAGCAGGAAAACACCTGGCACAAGAAGCTGTGGATGTAGATCTTATTGAATATAAGACCTTGTTCCTTAGGAACATGATCCCAGCCGTAAGAGAAAAGGTAGAGCCAACCACTTACCCAAATACGGATAGGTTTGCTGATATTCTTCAGAAAACCGAGAGGGTGTATCAACTGTACATCCGTGATTTGGGTTCCGGTTCCAAGAAAGTTGCTGCCATGGAACCCGCCTCCAGGACCGCGACACACTATACTGTTGAAGGGCAGGCCCAGCAATAGCAACCCAAACTTCCATCGGCCCCTCCAGCTAGTAACCAACAAAACCCCCAACAAGGCCAACAAGAACCGTGGGGTGGGAACCGGAATCGGCCCAAGAACAGGAGGCATAAGGGCAGAGGGAAACCATTACAGAGAACGGGTCCCTCATATAAGGAGATAGCTGAAGAAAACTGAAAATTCCGAGAGCTCCTGGGGCAAGTACATCCGTAGCAGATGCTGTCCCTGCAGACCCCTGGGCAATCGACCAGCGACCCATGCCACTACTGGCCATGGAGACACCAGAAGTACAAGCCCTCAGGCCCATACAAGCCTGAACCCAGAAGTTCCTCCCTATATCGCATCAGTACAGCACTGTGAAGTCATTCATGCAAGTCAGGCCCAACCTCTGCATGCCTCCGGCAGTACAGATTGACAATTACAGGCCCCAGTCCGTATTGTAAACAAGCTGGTCTTGGATACAAATGGAAGGCCCTGCACCGAGGCAGAGGTCGGGGGCCACCAACTGATTGTCCTACTAGATATAGGTGCAGCTGTATCTGTGTTACATGACGAACACCCGGACACGTCCCCTTGGTCTACCGGACGGAAGACCAATATGTCAGGAGTTGATGGTACTAGGCTACCTGCATACCGTTCTCTACCCTTACCAGTAGAACTAGCCCATTTGAAGGCCTCACATGCATTTCAACTAATGGTACTGCATGATCATCCTAGTATCATAGGCATTGATTTCCTTGCACCACACGGCTGTGTGGTGGATCTAGCTAACATGCTGCTGATACAGATCCAGGGTCAATACCATACCATCTTGATTCCTGATTCACATTCTGTGGCAACAATATCTATTAATAACAAAGAGTATGACGTCATAGATTTGTTCAAGAATCACAAACTTTTTCCGAAACTTTTACCTATTCTGCAACGACATTTAGAAGCGTTTGCAGTTAACAAGCATGACTATGGCAGAATGCATACTGTCATTGAGGTGCCAGGCCCGGCACATGAAAGGCAAAGGCAATACCCCTTTCTGACTGAGGCCTTGCCCTCCCTCCAAGAAACGATCAAGTCACTCCTCAAACAAGGAGTAATCATAACTTGTGTTTCCACTTCCAACTCTCCCGTTTGGCCCATGAAGAAACCCACAGGCACTTGGAGACTTACTATTGACTACAGGAAACTGAATCAGGTCACTCCCAGTTGTTCCCCAACTGTGGCATCGGCACCAGATGTGCTTGACTTCTAACACGGATCAGAAATGTTCAGTGCCCTGGACATTTCCAATGGTTTTTGGTCATTACCATTGGCCCTTAAGAGTCAATATAAGTTTGCCTTCACCTTTGAAGGACGACAATACTCGTGGACTTGCTTGCCACAAGGATTCCATAACAGTCCATCCCTCTTCCATCTCCACATGATGGACGCCCTACAGAGCTTCTCAGACCCCCAATGTCTCTTACAATATGTAGATGACCTGTTGTTGGCCACAGCCAGTCAGGAACAACATCTGGATCTCTTGGATGAACTACTGACTGTCATTCAGAGAGCAGTTCTGAAATGCAACCCAGCAAAAGCACAGTTATGTCAGAAAAAAGTACTCTTTCTGGGTCTAAAAATAACTCATCAAGGCTGAAGCCCTACCTGGAAAAAGATACAGGGAATTCAAGACTTGCCATTGCCCACCCGTGTGGCAACTCTTCAAAGGTTTCTAGGTATGTTAAACTATTCGAGAGATTTTATTTGTGATTTTGCTCAGAAAGCCACTCCTCTGTATGATCTACTCAAAAAGGATGTTCCATGGAATTGGGGTCCTGCCCACACCCAGGCTGTGACGCCACTGAAGCAGGCTCTGGCCTCCGCCCCAGCACTGGTCAACCCCAATCCAGCACTACCATTCCATCTGGAGTGCCACCTCCTGACATTGACATGTCAGCAGTGCTGGCCTAGAAGGTTGCATAGCACCTTGAGACCCATGCATATGCATCACGGCTCTTGACCCCAGTGGAACAGAAGTATGGCCTTTGTGAAAGGGAACCTTCTGGCCACCTACTGGGCTGTCAAGCACTTCCTGTACATCATTGGGTACTCACCACTGATCCTCAACACCAACCACATGCCAACTACCTTTCTACTCTCAGATAGAGTGAAGGATGGGTCAGTCTCTAACACTAGGCTGACGCATTGGTCACTTCTTCTCCAGGATAGAGATATCCAGGTCCACCAGACCAAAGTTCCATCTCTACTAGCTCATGGTCTCCTTTTTCAGGGAGGACCCCATGACTGTACACTGCAGTCATCTGACCTCCCAGATCCAGGTCCTTTCCTCCCTGCCACGCCACAGGTACTCGAGAGTACCTCTCTGTGCCATATTTTCACTGATGGTTCAGCATCATACTATCAGGGAGAACAGATTGCAGGGCTAGGTATCTTGGTAGTTATCCATGGGAACACTGTCAAGATATCAAAACGCTGTAGTGTAGCTTCATCGCAATATGCAGAGATGGCAGCGGCGCTGTGCCTTGAGTTCATCCAACATGCAACTCAGGATACCATCATTTTTACAGACTCTAATTGGGTTTGTTGTTCCCTTACAGAATTTCTTCCCTTTTGGCAGAAGAATGCCTTCCTCTCTTCCGACGGTAGCCAAGTGAAGTACAAAGAATTGGTGATCTACATACATGCCCTAGCAAAGAAATATACACACAAACTTTATGTGCACAAGGTCAAAACCCACTCTCTCCATGACCCCTATCATGCTTTCAATGACACCGCAGACACCCTTGCTAAGGAAGGTGCCCAAGGGGGGGACGTTTGGATGATGGACCATCCATAAGCCAATGCAGCTGTACATGTTGCAGCTCTCAAGAAGAAATCTGAGTCTTTTTCTCCCCTGGACCTCTCAGCAGCCCAACAACTGGACACTGAACTGAGAGAGGTGTTCAGATTCCTTGACAAAGGTACTGAAGAAAGACTTCCTACACATAATCCATACCGAAGGCATGAGGGTAAGTTACACTTATCCCCTGATGACAAGCTCATTTGGTTCCAACCAGATGACACTACCACCAAGTTGTGGGTAGTCCCCAGACACTTGAGATCTGAATTTTTATGCCAAGTACACGATACTCCTACCGGTGGACACCAAGGAGCAGAAAACACCCTCCAACACCTCAAGACCACCACCTGGTGGCCTGGTATTACCAAAGATGTTAAACAATACATAGACAATTGCCTTGTTTGTGAACAAAACAATCCCATACCTACAAAATTAAATGCCAAACTTTTACCACAAAGGCGCTCTGGCCCTTGGAATGCCATCCAAATTGATTTTATTAGCCCTCTGACCAATACCAGTAGAAACAACAAGTATGCTCTTGTGGTAATTGACCTATTCTCTAAGTGGGTTGAGGCTTTCCCCACTAAGACATGCACTGCAAAGACAACTGCCAAAATCCTGGTAGAACAGATTTTCTCCAGGTGAGGCCTGCCTCTCAAGGTAGACTCCGATAAAGGAACCAGTTTTACAGGTGAGTTGATGAAAGAGTCCCTTGAACTCCTTGGGGTTCAACAAAAGTTCCACATACCTTATCATCCTCAATCCTCAGGTCAAGTAGAAAGAGCCAATAGATGGATTAAGCTTTCCAAATTCATTGAGGATAATCCCAAAACCTGGGATTCCCTGTTGCCTTTGTTCCTTATGGCAATCAGGGGCACACCCTCAGCCGCTACCCAGCTGACACCCTTTGAGGTGATGATTGGAAGACAAATGAGATTACCTGAACACTTGCTGTTTGACCTGCACACCCCCACCACAGACCATGTGTCTGTGGATCAGTATGTGGAAAAACTCAGAAAAGACCTCATACACACACACTTATATGCTGCAAACTGCATGGACAAAGCCCAGCAACAATCCAAAATTCAATTTGACAAGCACGCACAAGAAGTGGATTGGCAGGTTGGAGACCAGGTAATGGTACTTCGATTTGCGCATCCCACCCACTCCTTCTCCAACAAGTGGGAAGGCCCCTATCCCATTGTCAACAAACTAAGTCCGGCAGTCTATCAGATTAGACTCCTCCACAACAACAAATTGACTGACAAATGGTTGCATGCAAACCAGTTGAAACTGTACAAAGGAACTTAATTTACTTTCCCAACCCCATTGGGCAGAATTGTACTATATACTAATCTTTGATCTTCCTTTTCAGATACACTGACAAGATGGCTATCTTGTTCCTATACCTCCTCCTCCTTGCAGGACTGATCCCCTGCATCCCAGGTATGGTACTGGAACTCCTTCGACAACTGGATCCTCCAGCACCTCCTACAGAGGGAGTTTCCATCAAAATACCAGATACTATGATCACTGTCCAGGAAGGTTCCGATGCTTACCTTACTGTCTCGATCGTTGCTCCTGACAAATCTACCCTTCAAATTGAGTGGCAAACCACATCACAAGGACAAATTCTCCCTGTGGCCAAACTCTCCAAGGGAACTTTTCAGGGTTGGCCCAACGCTAAATTATCTCCAAATGGTTCACTGTCCTTGTTACAAACAGCACTAAGACACTCTGGTTTTTACAACATCAATGCTTTAATAGATCCTTCTTACTGTAACTCTCTCTCCAAAGATTCTGCTCGCAGATTCTGTGCTGTACACCACATGGCCTCTGCTGCCATGTATCTCTCTGTTTTACCACCCACTGAGAAACAACTTTTGGAATGTCCAAAACATAACCCTGGTCCCTGTAGTGGTCTCACAGCCACTGCCCTCCCAGGTTCTTTGATTAATAATTTACAGTTTATGCATATAACTGTTTTGTTTAACCTTACTTACTGGAACATGAAAGAATTTGGTATGTGTCACAATACTAATACATCTGCTTTTTACAGTACATTATTGCTTGATAGTTTAGCTGCATTTCAGATTCGTACTAAGGATCCCTTTACTGGGTTTATTCTACTGAACATAGAGGTAATTTTAGGAGGAAAACTCCTCCTGGAAGTTTGAATCACAAACATAATAAACGTGAAGTTGACAGTTCTGATGTTACAGGTGCTACAGGTACTGTCACAGGTTTTTTGGTACGGCTATGTCAATTTGGAATAAAGCAGACATTGCTGCTATCAAAAGTCATTCTGTGAAGTTCTCCACTAGTTTGGTTAATAATGTTTTACCTCCATTATTGCATGGTGTGGATGGTCTTAGTCAGGAAGAAAGATACACTGTATACAACATGCACGATATTGCTAAAGCATTCACTGATTCGAAAGATAAGATTAATGCACTCATACAACAGAATAATAGAGAAGCTGAAAAACAATATATTGGTAGGGAAATACTTTGTTCTGCCTATGGCTCATACATCCTCACTACCATCAACAACCTCCTCCGTGATTTAGAAACTGGAAAAATCCCTGACATCATACATGATAGACGCATTTCCAAATGGTATTGTCCTAAATGTAAACTATCTACTTGTGTTTCCCTGTGTATGCAACAAACTTTGTCTATTCCTCTGTCCACAGCAAGACATTTGGGGTTTGTGACCAGACACCCTAATACTGGTCCTTGTTTCTCTACTAAGAAATGTTCTATAACAGATACCATGTTTGTCTCTTTTACTGTTTCTTTACCATGTTTTGATCCCACTACAGCTTTATTTGACAAGCTTGCACTGGCGCACTCCATAGGGCATTTGGATGAAGACATCTACAGAGAACGCCTGGATCTACCACCTCTACTGGTCTATCATTCTTTCCTGGATGCCTGGGTGGCACCGCACACGGACTGCTGTGCAAAAAAGCAATACATCTACTTGTGCCGATGTGATGTGTTTGATGCCATACGCCCTGTTTGTGGCTACTCTCCAGACAGCATTGATTGGACTTTCACTATGGATGATGACATCACTGATAATGGCACCAACTCTTTTGACTCGACTTTGTCTCCTGATCAGCTCTACCAGTCCTATCGTAAGGAAGCTCATTGCCTGTCAATGCGGATTTCAAAGACGACCTACACATGCCCTGTCCAGTTGCAAAAGTGGAGACTGCCTACTGTACGCTCACAGTACAACTCTGATGGCGAGAATTGCATCGTCACAAACTATAAATCTTATACATATGGTTCTGTTACTTGTACTATTGATTACCCCAACTTCTGTTTTGTTCCCCACCAGAAGACTGTCATTGGACATACTGTTATAACCCCCATCCCCCTTATGGATGCAGACAACATTGATGGTAACCCAGATTATTTACTCACACTGTCAGAATACCTACCATACTTTAACATACACATAGACCCACTTACACTCACACTGAAATCCCTTATAGATAGAAAGGACACACACCTCATCCACATCAGCAATAATATAACCAAAGCCAATGAAGCTGTTCTTGATTTGATTAATGATGGAGATATGAATAATGCATTAACTAACACCTGGTTAGAGATTACTTTTAAAGGTTTTGTTATTATACAAGCATTTTCAATATTCACTTTGATTATTATGCTTTGCTGCCTACGACGTACAATATGCCAACACTGTGAGCAGCTTGAGTTCCTTTACAAGGCTCGTGCATCGGGATTGTAAACGACCACTGCTCCTGTCCTTTCCCTGGATTTGCCTGTGTTGCCCTCGGAGGCAACAAGGGGGGGAATTGTTACACGAGATCCCTCCACCCTAATTGATACCCTCAGAGGCACACCGTAGACAGCTAATGCTTAGGCATAGGTTATACTAATACTAGGGCTAAGGGCATCTACCGTACAAGAGTAGATGCCAGGATATGAATGCATATTGTTGTAATCCACTTTGCTTACTAATGCACACATATTATACCATGTATTTTCTGTCTATTTCTTACTTGTCAGATGCCAAGACACCTGTCCTTGAAGTAATTATAATATGTAAGGCAACATTGCCATCCTCTGGTGATGTGCACCACTACACCTTGTTATGTAAGACTCTGTATAAGAACTTCTTTGTTCTAAAACTGATGACTTTACAGAATTATATAATGTTATCTTGGACCGTGGAGCCACCTCTAATTTAGCCAATAGGGCTCATCTCTGTAACTAGAAATGTTTCTATCTTTTAGTAACCATAGTAATTATCACAGGTATATAATGTTATGCACAGGCTTTACACCTCGGAGACCCGAGAGATCCCAAGAGACTACAGAGAAACCTTGAGGTGTAGGGAATGCTAAGCACTGGCTCCCGGTTCATATTGGTAAGAACTGCTTAGGGCAACTGTGATTTATCCCTTTTGTAGTAGTGAACTTGTTTATTACTCAAATGCAACTTGTTTGTGATTATTTGCATTCCCAATATCGTCAAGAATCTGAAAGCGAGGTTTAGACCTCTTACAGTCCCTTGATCCCTGACCTCCCATCCCCCCCTGGACCCACCCTCACACCCCTCCTATCCCATCCCATTTGTCCTCCTCTTCTCTCTGCCCACCCGCACCTTTTTTGTGTCCCACCAAAAAAATGTATGTAGTTGTTGTTCATGTAAATAGTTGATTTATTTATTTTTATAATACATATTACTTTTCTATGAATACCATGGTGGTCTCTGATTTGCAGCAGGCTATAGGTGCTCAGCTGCAGTGGTGTGCATGGCATCAGGGGTGGTGCAGTCATAGGCATGTGTGTGTGTCTGTGTGGAGGTATCTATGGTGTGGGGGTAGATATCAGTCAGTGTCTGTGTTGTGTGTGTTGTTCCCCGTGCACTGGATGACTGTGTGCAGTGGTCCATGGTGCGTGCTCTGTGTCCATGGTGCACCCATTGGCCCATTCATGGCCTGTGCAGCCGACCACATGCCTGTCTGTGACCTGCATGATCTGCTGGCATGTCAGTGGTAGCATTCCCTGCAGGTTGGACACTGTACCCATCGCTTTGCTGGGTTGCCCATGTCACTGGTGTGGTGCATGCCTGGCTCAGGTGGCACTGTGGACAACATGGTCATTATCCCACCTCCATGCTGTGGCTTGTGTGGGTGTTGTAGGGAATGTGCCCCACTGTCTGTGGCTTGTGCTCCAGGTGACACATGGTGGGGTATTGGTCCATGGTGCCTGCGCAGAGTGGTTGGCACTCCAGTGCCATGGTGGACTGCAGGTTGTGTGTACATGGCTTACATGGGCCCACAATGTGGGCTTGGTTGCCCCACCACTGCATCACTGTGTTGTTGTGCCCTTGGGTATGGGTGGGTATCTGTCCAGACCCTGTGTGGCATCTGGTGTGGTGCATGCTTCCACACACCACTGTGGGTGTCTGTGCTGGCTGTTGTGGCCAGTGGTGGGCCGGGGTATGTTACAGGAATACTGTGTGGTGTGCTGTACCACTGGGGGAGGTGTCAACTACACGATCATCCAATATGGGGTCACTCTTGTGACAACACATGGTCGGTCTCTCAGCAGTGCCTCGGGGGACTGTGTTTGGTGGCATTTTGTCTGCCGTTGTTGCATTGCCATGTGCTGCAACCTGCTGATGGGTGCTCATGGTGGGGCTGGCTTGTATGGTTCTGTGGTGCACAGGGTTGCATTGACACTGTGGGGGTGGTGGCATGCATAGGGATTCCTGCAGTGGTGGTCACTGCTCATGGGGGGGTGTCTGGGGGTCACGGTGCAGGGTGTGCTGTGCACTGGGGGGGTGGTGTGGCACAGGGTTGTCCGCCCTCCTTGTGTGCCAGTCACAGCTTGCCAGTAGTTGTGATGGGGCACCATGGCCAGGCTGTAGGTTGGTTGCTTGTCTCCATGGACCAGTGGTTATTCCAGCCCTCTCCTGGTTGTGTAGTGCTTGGGGTGTGGGGGGGGCAATGTCTGTTCTGCTGTGTGTTCCTGTGCCCATCTGTGTCATGGGATGTGGGCCCCTACCTCCCTGATTGTGCAGTTACATTGCTCTGCAGCTAGGGGGCTCCCTGCTTGCACTATGGTGCCTCTGGACTGCTCAGCTGAACATCCCTTGTTGACCTATAGTGCAACATATCTTCTCAGCTTCCCCTTCCTAGTTGCGCTATGGTGTAGGTTGTGCAATATTCAGATGTTGGCTGTAGGCGCAATTTGGTCTACTCCTTTTTTGAATAGCGCATCTGTTGCACATGGGTGCATGGACGCAATAGACTTGCACTTGCTCCTGCTATTGTGCACTTTTTGGGGGCAGTTTGAATATCTGGGCCATGATGTATATTTTTGCCATATTTTATTTAAGCACATAAGCAAAGATTTAAATGTTTAAAAAAATACTTTGCTGGGAGCCACCCCACTGGCCCAGCAGCAGTGCATTTCACTGCTGTGCTGAATTCCGATGTTCAGGAGTGAGCCCTGGGAGTTGCAACAGAAGCAAGGCCATCACTGAGACAACTGCTGCTCAGCAGTACATCTCAGTCATGGGGATTGATGATGGACTCTGCCACCACAGTGTCCCCTGTGGTTGGGCCTTGGATCTTGCTCCTGCTGTACAGGTGATGCTGCAGATGTGCCTGGCTGACATAGGCCCTTGTTCCCACCAGGGGAGGAGGGAGGACAAAAAGCCAAGGGGAGGAAAACCTAGTAGTTGCCTGAATTATGAACAGATTTGCCTGGCCTTGGTATATCTGTGAAAAATGTGACCAGCTACCAGCCAGGAAGTAAAATCTCTATGGCAAAAAAAACAACATTATTAGGCTGTCCCCGATGTAGGAAGCAGTACTTTGTTCAGCTATCTGGGAGACTGCAGCTCATGTGAAAACCCCAGAGTCTCACACTCAGCCCAACTGGGGCAACATGCATTGTGGAGGTAAAACACAAAATTATGGGTATTTTAAAAATGATGATGTTTTCATAGAAAATGATAAAAGTCTTAGTATTGTCATAGAATACACCAAAAGTTACAGGGATGTTATGGAAAATGCCCAAAATCCTAGGGTCTTAGAAAATGAGATAAATCACGAAATTTGCGATTTCCACAATAAGGTACAGCCCTATTAATAGTTTACCTTTCGTACACCATAAGCCTTCAGTTAAAATAGTCATCTTTTTTTTCTGTTTATCCCTCCTTTCACACTGCTGACTAGGATTCCTTAGACTATCTCCAGCACCCTCATCATACCCAGCTGAGGCTCTCCTGTTTGGGACACTGGGGCTCCTTGGTCAACCCATCACACACCAAGTGACCAGGTCCTACTGGGTTGCCTTGTGTGCCCCAGCTAATGTCCCATACTATCAGGTTGAAAATGGGCAGAGGTGAAGGCCAGGAGCTGCCAAGCCCAGGCATGTAGGGAGCAGTGGAGGACATGTTGGGTAGGAGCGACATCATCTTCCCACCCAACAGCAAGTTTCCGCCTTTTCTGTCCACAGGGTAACTAGATATGCAATGATGTCCTGACATCCCTTTGCACACATCTATTCACAGCACATCAATATCTCCTAGTCCTCTACCAATTGTCTTGTGTCCCTGCTCCTAGCCACTGTTAGGTGTTAGGCAGATTCCAGGCACCATAACCCTCCCACCCCAGAAGAGGAGAGCCATCCATCAAATACTCAATCCTCCTCTGCCAGCCCTCTGATGAGCCAGGGCTCTTTCGTGAACCTGGATCACTGATGACATCAGCAGTAGTGCTACCACTGCACTAATGGGCCATTCCTAAAATTATTCATCATTATGCAATGGATACTATTGTACACTCATCTAATCAGTTTTTCAAAACTCCCTATATGTTTTTTGAATAATCATTAGGTATTAATTTCAAATTATGTTGTTTTAAACAATAGCGTGAAAAGCATATCTTATCACAACACTTACACTGCAGATGTTGTATAGTAGCATTTTAGACTGTACTCTTGATTACAAATAGCATCAAAAGAAGAGATACACTTATCAAACTTGCACGTGTGGATACAGTCACAGATGAAAGACAATGATTTCATATACAGGAGTTTCTTTAAAGAAAGTGTCTGCACCAAGTTGGATGCATCAATAAGAAAACATTATTCATGCAACATAAACAATATTTTCTCACAAGGTGAGAACAAACAGATGCACTTTATTAGACATCATGCTCCAGGAAGAGCTTCATCAGTGGCGACTGGAGTGGAATAACATGCAGTTTATACCCCCGCCAACTTGTTTCATGTTATTAAAGCACTCAATACTTCTAGTACAATGAATGTTAATCTGAAAATATAACTAATGTCATTAGAAGGCATGAAAAAAAAATAAATACTGTAAATTACTTTATGAAAAGTGTATATACAAAGAACAATATAAGTATTTGTAGTGCAATGTACCAATTTTTTTTTCTATCTTACTTTTTGCTCCATTGTTACCACCTGCACCTTCTTGGCAATGGGGAGACATGCATGTTATGGGTTTTTCTCCCCATTACCCCAGAACATGGTCACACATGTGCATGGAGGCACACATATGCTCCTTGGCTCCAGTGATGGCCCCTTCCCACCACCTGGCCTAATGCTAGGGTTCCCTTATGGCTTGGTGCTACCACCTACTCTCCACCTGGTGATAGCCAAGAGCCAGGGAACCCTCACATCATTCCCTGGAGTGGAGAACTGCCTTGCAGCATCTCAATCCTGCTCTGCTCCCTCCTCCCCCCACGGCCAACCCCTGGCAGCCTGAGATTGTTCCTGCTCTCAGGTCGTCAGCATGGTGCGACATGTGGTGTCCAGCACCTCAACCCTCAGTGCTACCAGGCCGGCTCTAACAATGTATCAAATTGATGGCAACAAAAGCCTGTATCTGAATTATTAAATGCAGATTAAATACAGAATAACACAAATTCAATGTAAGCAATGTCGTTAAATAGCAAGGTATTTTGTGTGAAAGTATTGTAAAAAGCTTTTGCTACAATTACTATACTGTCTAAAAACAAAGGTTGCCAAGATCCCAGAGTGAGCAAACACAAGAAGCACAATCAAGAATTGTGTTCCAAATAAAAATATGTTTGAAAGTATTAATACATTTGTAAGAGATAATAGTTCCATAATCAAAGTAATAATGGAACATTGTGCAAACCATTCATCAATAGCTACAACATAGATAAAAAGTCATGTTATAAATTGCAAGCAAATATATATTATACAAATATTTTATTTATTTATTTGTACATCAGTTTACAACCTTTGAGCCAGAGGTTCATTTTCAAAGGTACCTCATCACATAGAGGACAAATACATTACAACAATTTTGTTACATCATTGAGGATTACAACATTTGGTAATACATGCTGTCATATCTTGACTGCAATTATTGACCAGCATTGAGGGATGTAGTGGGAAATTATTGAGCCAGAGAGAGAGAGAGAGAGAGAGAGAATAAATAATGCCATTAAGTAATTAGATTGCATGAAATCATTCTTGTGGGTGCCTGACAAAGATGGCAACCTAAACTTTCATCTCCCGGCTGTCCTCATCTGAATCATGAGCAATCCATATTATCCATATTAGGGGCTACTAAGTTTTATACCAATCAGCTAAAGAAAGGCATGATAGAAGATCTATGGGGAATTGGAAGCCAACAACCCTACCAAATGTAAGGTTTCTGAGTTTCTGTCTCCTTCATCCCTACCAACCACCAAAGATGGATTGGAGCTCCCAATGATGCCAGCTTTCCAGGTTTACTTACTGATATGGAAATCAAGAGGGTTTCTTTGGTTAGAATAGATAATAATCAGGATGCTATTTCAATATGTCCAATCTCTCCAGAAATCTCCTCCTCAAATAGATCTACAAAATCATCTTGTAGAGTATATCAGTATATACACATGTAATTGAAATTCTGAAAAAAAAATGATTTGCACTCTTCCCCTCAATCTGGTGTTCATGTAACTGCAGCAACTCATCATAATGGATTTGTACAGCTCTCACAATGTACTTGTGAGTGTTCTATATGTAAAAAGTAAGAGAAAACCAAAATCTTCCAGCTGCAGAAACTGACATCAAATTGTACCATTTAGTAGAGGCTGTTTAGGACTAGGAACTAGATAGTACAGTTTCTAGTCTTAAATCTTTGTTAATTACAGTTGTAGCAAATTACATGGTCATATATTTCTTGAAATGGAAAATAGAGTAAACCCTATTTTATCTACAAACTGTGGTGCAGCCAGCATGATTTTGGTGGATAAAAGAGGATGGCTGGTAATAGAGGATTGGCTTTCCCTGTACAGTATAATAAACAACAACACCATACTGTATGTTTAAATATACTGTGCATGTACATTTTTGAACTACAGTAATTTCTTAACTATAAGGCATCAGAATGTATTTAAATTTGCTTAAGAACACAGTAAAGAACTAACTTGATATTTCTTACTGCTGTATCTGGTGCATTCAGCTGGAGAGTGGGTCAGCAACACAGTTACTGGGATCTCAGCCTTCAACCAGACACCGGCAGGACATCAGTTGCCATGTTCAGTCAGTACAGTCACAGTGTATGGGGGGATACAGGATTCTGGGGACCAAGATATTATTATGTCTTTAAGCTGGAAGTTCAATGTTTGTGGGTTCACCATTCACCATTTAGGACACCAGTGAACATGGACTTACTTATTTCTATGTGGCTAATGAGAGGTAAAAAAAATAAATAAACATTTGTGTGTCTCTCTATAATAAATAAAGACAGCCACTGGCTGTGAGCATGAGCTTTGATTTTTCAATGATTCAATTTGATCCGGCTATTCAGTGTCAGTGGGGCAACATGGTGATGTCAGCCTTCAGACAATACAGTCACAGTGTGCAGGGGAGTACAGTAATTTTGGGTACTGGGTAGTACTGTGCAGATTTTTCAAATTCTGGTGGAATGAAATTCCATGGAATTTTCAAAATTTAGCTGAAATTCTGTCAAATTTCAACACAAAAGGCATGGTGAAATTCCACAGTAGAAAATAGTTGTGGAATGATTTTTCATGGAAGAAATGCTGTTCCATGGAATATTATTCCATGAATCACATTAGGTGGAATTCCACTGATGAACCAGTGAAATTATGGTGGAAATTCCACTGGTGGAATAGCCTTCCCATGTTAATTCCACTTGCAGAATTCCACATTCCGCACAGCACTAGGACTGAGGTATTATTACATCTTGAGACTGGAAGTACATTCAGTATTTCTGGGTTCAGAATTCAGTGTTCAGGACACCAATAAGCACAAGCTTACTTTTTTCTATGGGGCTGATCAGAGGTTAAAAAAACATGCTTTTGTGTCTCTGTTTGCAATGAACAAAAACCAACACTGATTATGAGCATAAGCTTTATTGTTTTTTTTGTTTCAGGACAGTGAATGAGTAGATACAACAGCAGGATCTGGGAATCAGCACTGTGATATTATGCATCAGTCACTACAGTGCTTGGGGGACTTGGGTGCAGTAGTATTATGTCTTGACAGGTCAGTGTTTGTGGATTCTGAATTTGGGACACCAGCACTAGTGAGCATCAGCTTAGGTTTTTTGTTGAGGCTGGTAAGACATCTGCTTGTGTCTCCATTTACAGTAACAAAAAAAGCTGTTAATATCAAGTGCCACCTACTGCTAGCAGTCACATCCACCACTGCCAGACTGGCGAATAAACAAGGGTGATTAACATGCCTCATAGTGCAAGTAGTGCAGCCCCAGTGCCTGTCAGAAAGAATATAGCAAGGGTGATGGAAAAACAGGGGATTTAACATTGTTGACATTTGGAGCATAGACACTAGGTGGTGGCAAACGAGGGTGGCAGATAAACAAAGGAACACTGTATCTAGATAAATTCTCTGCCTATCTGCATTACAACATATAGGAACACCAGAGAGAATATCTCTAGAAATATCACAAAATATCTGGAAATATCTGACTGTGTAGTTTGCTGTAGCTATAATCTAGAAGAAGAAAACCAAAAATCCCCTAAATCAAATTTTCTTCATATGGAAAACAGATCCAGAAACAAATGATTTGATACCTTTTATTGGACCAACATGGATGTTACAGAAAAGAACAAAATGCTTTAGCTTACGAACCAACCAGGTCCTTCTTCAGAAGCTTTGTGGCAGTTTTTTCAAATATCCCATACTATTAACACCAGATTATATAGAAAAAGCAGAAATAATTCTCATTGGTTTAACATATACATTTAAAACATAATAGAAGATTACGTCAGAGAAGCTAATTAACACCAGTATGCCTTAAACTGAGGAGCCTCAGAAGGGCAAAGGTTATCAAGAATTCTCTACAGCCAGAGAGTTCTTGTCACATAAATTTTAAAATGTCTCGGTATGCCAAGAAAGCATTCTAGTGATAAAAAAAAACCTTGGAGTGGCATTCTTCCTAATACATGTAAGATGAGCTTACAACTTACATTCCAATTGTCCTGGTATATTAAAGGACAGATAATGAGAGACAAAATCCTGAAATTAGGTATAACTGCAAGTTGAAATCAAGCCTCAAATTAACCTACACATATAAACATGATGCATGAAAGTACCACTTGTAAGTGTAAGTGCAAAAAAAAAAAAATCCTTGTCAAGGACCCCAAGAAAACGAGACCATGAGCCTGATAAATGCAGATTTCAACACAGAGTCTGTGTATAACAAAATGCACAGAATCAGTCTAAGCAATCTAAATGAAAACCCAAAGGAATTACACCTTTAATGACCCCCAAGTAAATGAGATATGCATCTTAATATGAGCAGTTGAAAATGTGACAGTGTGAAATCCACCCACTGACAACTAATAGAAGGAAATAAATGCACACTATATGTGAAAACTAAGTGTTCTAGCCACATAACAACTGCCCCTGCCACTCCACCCACACATATTTGTGTACATACACCATACCACACCCCATACACACACACACACACCTGCACACCCCACACAACCACAACACACAACAAATATAGCAAACACATTCCCACACACCACACCACACCACGCACAACAAACAAAACACACATACACACCATACCCACAACACATAAAACACAACACACACAAACACACAAATATACATACATCAGTATACACACACACTCAAACACACTCACCACAGTGTTAAGGTGAAAAGTCAACAATGTAGATAACCATAAACTTACAAAATCAAAGGCCCGCTGAAGAACTAAACTGTTTATGTCCATCTTTTAAAGTAAAGGTCTGTGTAAGTTTAAGTGGAATAATGTGTCATGTACCCAACATCAATGTTCAATCCATCCGCCACCATATTGAGAAGTAAAATAAGTCTAATTTCAGAAGCCCGTCTCTGTTGCGTACTGTTGAAATGTCCTTTAAGACCATCACAGACATATCTGAGATTGAGTGGTCATCCTGGGAGAAGTGCCGGCTACTGGTTTCTCAATCATCTTGTGATTAATAGAATGTCTGTGTGAATTCATTCTAGTGCGGAGTTGTTGGCTTGTCTCCCCCACATAACCTGTGCGAGGACATTTCTTGCATTGGATAAAATAGACCACATTACTTGATGTACATGTATAATTCCCCTGTATCCTGAATAGTCTGTTTTGTGATGTAACCACACAGTCTGAAGTGGAAATGAGGTTACATGTCTTACATGTGCATTGATGACAGGGTCGTGTACCATATGATGTCATGGTATACTGTTCTGGTTCAAGTTGACTCCTAATAATCAGGTTGGCTAAATTAGGTGGTTGTTTAAAAGATAGTAGTGGTAGTTCTTGAAAAATACAGTTAAGGGTTTCATCCTCACTAATTATTGGATGGAGATCCTTAGTAATCTTCATGAGGAGTTCAAGGTCAGGATGGTATGTGACTACTAAGGGTATTCTGTTGGCAATCATCCGTTCCTTATATTGCAGTAGCTGTTCTCTTGGGACCTGTGTTGCACGTTCCACTGCTCTGTCAATTTCCCTGGATGAGTGTCCCTGCTCAATAAAGGTGTTTTCAACATCGCCAGATGTGTGTCTCTGTCTTCCTCATTTGAACAGAGGCGGTGATACAAGTGCTTGACTATATATAACAGATTTCTTTGTGTGGCTCGGGTGATTACTTTTCTTGTGTAAGTATCTCTGTCTGTCTGTTGGTTTCCTGTAAAGACAGGTATGTAGGTACCATCCTTAATAGTGACAGTGGTATCCAGAAAATGTACACTTGTGGCAGAATATTCTAGGAAAGCTTTATAGTTGGGTGGAGGTTATTAAGTTCTTGGTGAAAATCTTTAAGTGTGTCAGTGCCCTCTGTCCAAATTATAAACAAATCATCAATGTAACGGAAATAAGCGAGTGGTTTATGTGTACAGTGCCTTAGAAAATCCTCCTCCAAATTCGCCATAAAAAGATTAGCATACTGAGGAGCCATCCTGGTTCCCATTTCGGTTCCCATAGTTTGAACATAATGTTTACCATTAAAGCTGAAGTTGTTGTGTGTCAAAATGAATTCAGTGAGTTTACCCACAACCCAGGGTCAATGTTGGGGTCCAATTTTTGTCATGCAGGTATTTGAGGCAGGCTGAAATGCCATCTGTGTGTGGAATATTAGTGTAGAGGAGGTTACATCCATCGTGGCTAAAAGGGTATCAGGTGGTAAGTCCTTAAAACCAGAAAGTTTATGTAGGAAGTGAGTAGTGTCCTTGATGTAACTATCCCTTTGTATAACCAGTGGTTTGAAAATAGCTTCTACAAACCCTGATATCCCCTCTGTCAGGGTGCCAGTACCAGAGACTATGGGTCTACCAGGATTACCAGGCTTATGTATTTTAGGAAGCATGTAGAATGTCCCTGGCTTAGGTTCACTGGGGACGAGGTCCTTTAGTTTGTCTTGGACATGCTCTGGAAATGTTTTAATTAACTTCTGTAGTTCTGTTTTATATTCTGTAGTTGGGTCACTTCCCAGTGCTTTGTAGTAAGTAGGTCACTTAGCTGCCAGTTGGCTTCCGTAATGTAATCTTCCGATTCAATATCACCACTGCCGAGCCTTTATCAGCTTTTTATGACAATGTTATGGTTTGATTTTAGTGTTTGTATAGCCCTCTGTTCCAATGGAGAGAGGTTGTGAAGGGCCTGTTTCTGCCTATTAAGAATCTCACCAGTAAATCCTCTGGCGAAAGCAATTAATGTATTTGTCCAGTTTCTTGTTACGGCCACTTGATGGGGTAAACTCATATGGTTTCTTTTCTTATCCATAGTAGTTTTACTGTTTGTGATTTCTTCCTGTCTGTGATGTCTTCTCTGCCATGAAAAAATTCCCTGAGTCTCAATCTGGGGAAGTATTCCTCCATTTCACCACAAAACTGTATTCTGTCCAGTGGTTTAGTTGGGC
Organism: Neoceratodus forsteri; assembly: GCA_016271365.2. Lineage (NCBI taxonomy): Eukaryota > Metazoa > Chordata > Ceratodontiformes > Ceratodontidae > Neoceratodus > Neoceratodus forsteri. The sequence goes on from CM057450.1 coordinate 1,442,316,489, forward strand.
AGAAATTGAGGCCCTTAGAAAGTACATTTAATTCCCCAGTAGTCAGTGTGTGGGTGGACAAATTAACAACTGAAAGGTGCCCATCTGTGTGGCTTAGTTGTTCAGTCACTCTGTTCTGTTCTTCATGGTTGTTAGGAAGTATGGTAAGTTGAAGGGCATTTAACTTCCTGTTTTTAATGAGCATGGCTTTTCTTAAGGTTCTTTGTGGTAGTTCATGTCTATCTCATGCAAGATGTCCGTAATAGGCTCACCAGACATCCTCTCCAGTGTGGTAGCTATTTCATTAAACTGTTTGTTAAACTGGATGACCACTCAATCTCAGATATGTCTGTGATGGTCTTAAAAAGGACATTTCAACAGTATGCAACAGAGACGGGCTTCTGAAATTAGACTTATTTTACTTCTCAATATGGTGGTGGTTGGATTGAACATTGATGTTGGGTACATGACACATTATTCCACTTAAACTTACACAGACCTTTACTTTAAAAGATGGACATAAACAGTTTAGGTCTTCAGCGGGCCTTTGATTTTGCAAGTTTATGGTTATCTACATTGTTGACTTTTCACCTTAACACTGTGGTTGGTGTTGGTGTGTGTGTGTGTATACTGATGTATATATGTGTGTTTGGTGTGTGTGTTTTATGTGTTGTGGGTATGGTGTGTATGTGTGTCTTGTTTGTTATGGTGGTGTGCAGAATGTGTTTGCTATATTTGTTGTGTGTTTGTGGTTGTGTGGGTGTGCAGGTGTGTGTGTGTGTGTATGGGGTGTGGTATGGTGTATGTATACATATGTGTGGTGGAGCGTGGCATGGGGCAGTTGTTATGTGGCTAGAACACTTAGTTTTCACATATAGTGTGCATTTATTTCCTTCTATTAGTTGTCAGTGGGTGGATTTCACACTGTCACATTTTCAACTGCTCATATTAAGATGCATATCTCATTTACTTGGGGGTCATTAAAGGTGTAATTCCTTTGGGTTTCATTTAGATTGCTTAGACTGATTCTGTGCATTTTGTTATACACAGACTCTGTGTTGAAATCTGCATTTATCAGGCTCATGGTCTCGTTTTCTTGGGGGTCCTTGACAAGGATTTTTTTTTTTTTGCACTTACACTTACAAGTGATACTTTCATGCATCATGTTTATATGTGTAGGTTAATTTGAGGCTTGATTTCAACTTGCAGTTATACCTAATTTCAGGATTTTGTCTCTCATTATCTGTCCTTTAATATACCAGGACAATTGGAATGTAAGTTGTAAGCTCATCTTACATGTATTAGGGAGAATGCCACTCCAAGGTTTTTTTTTTTATCACTAGAATGCTTTCTTGGCATACTGAGACATTTTAAAAAAATTTATGTGACAAGAACTCTCTGGCTGTAGAGAATTCTTGATAACCTTTGCCCTTCTGAGGCTCCTCAGTTTAAGGCATACTGGTGTTAATTAGCTTCTCTGACGTAATCTTCTATTATGTTTTAAATGTATATGTTAAACCAATGAGAATTATTTCTGCTTTTTCTACATAATCTGGTGTTAATAGTATGGGATATTTGAAAAAACTGCCACAAAGCTTCTGTAGAAGGACCTGGTTGGTTCGAAAGCTAAAGCATTTTGTTCTTTTCTGTAACATCCATGTTGGTCCAATAAAAGGTATCAAATCATTTGTTTCTGGATCTGTTTTTTAAAAGGACCAATACGGCACCTACAACATTTTTTTGCTTCATATGGAAAGTAACTTATCCTAGTCTCCAGAAGTGCAAAATGTATCATCTCCAAAGTATGCACAAGAACCATTTTCTTTCAAACATATACCATCATCAGCTTTTCAGGTTCCTATTGGGGAAGAGTACTTATTGAGATCTTCACTCTCTAAATAGCTTTTAAATTATATCAAAGACCCATATCATGATAGTATAATTACACTAAACATTGTGGGTAACTAAGGAAGATCTCCTGGGTATAAGTAACAGCATAATGAATAATCAATTTAAGATTTAGAAAATTATGTAAACTAAGGGAAAAATACATATTGACCAGGAGTCATCAGATAAATTAATAGTTTTATCAGAATCTCACAACATGGATAAGGAAAACAGAAGTATGGAAAGTAAATGTATTCAAGGTTCAAGGTAATCTTCCCACTCCTTTTAACAACTCAGCATTGTTTTTATTTGAATAATCTGATCCTTGAGAATCTGTGTACAAACTGCATGCTGATTTTGCCTCCTTCATCCAATGTTAACTGCTCACCCTTGCTCATTCACAAACTATAAATGGGATTCTAAATGAGGGGCGTTACTGTATATGGCATACATCAACAAAAAAACAACTCGGAGCACAACCTGACACCTCCTCAACCCGAGGTAAATTTAACAATGAGCATATTTTTTCAGCCTGGCTTGGCAACTTACTCATTTGATTTCAAAATGAGTGGGGGTTTTGCATCAGCCTAAAATTGGCTTAATTAAGGAGTGGTCCCCAGCCAATGTGCAGGTAACTGGTAGGGAGCTAGTTAAAAGAGAAAGCCATACTTCTCCATTTACAAACTTTATCCAATGTTAACTGCTCACCATTGCTCATTTACAAACTATACATGGGATTCTAAGTGAGGGGTGCTACTGTATATGGCATACATTAACAAAAACAACAACTCAGAGCACACCCTGACCCCCCCCACACCAAACAGAGGTAAATGTAACAATTTCTCTATTAACCAGCTCCCCACCAGTTACCTGCACATTGGCTGGGGACCACTCCTTAATTAGCTCAATTTTAGGCTGATGCACCCTATAAAGGTAAGCCATTTGAGGCAGATGCAGTTTAGAGTAGGGACCCAGCTGATGGGTGGTCTACCTCAACGTTGGTAGCTGGGTGACTTCACAGCAGAACCCTGAAGTGAATACCAAGAGACCCCCACTCCTTTTGAAATCAAATAAGTAAGTTGCCAATCATGGCTGAAAAAATGTTTATTGTTACATTTACCTCTGTTTGGGGGAGTGTCAGGGTGTGCTCTGAGGTGCTGTTTTTTGTTGATGTTGCCTCCTGCTGCCCAGTCCTTAAGAAAAGTTGTAACAGATCCAAAGTCGACTAACAATAATGTGAATGGTTGTCAGACCAAGAGTGACAATTCCTCTGTTCAGGAAGCTTTTATGGTTAATCCATTGAATTTCAATAGAAGAAAATGAAACTCTTAGTGATTTCAGGAATAAGGGCAAATTAAGGTATTGTTAAGACAAGGTACTTTAGTTAAAAAGTGTTGCCTACATATAGAAATGTAGGCAAGGAGACTCATGGCAAATCACTATAGTCTTTATAAACATGGATCATGCAGCTCAAATGCAGAACAATAGGGTATACTGGATTAACCAGAGATCTTTTTGGAGCAACCAATATTGTTATCTACATATCCAGTTTCTTTTCATGTGAAATCTACAGTATATCAATATAGATCCATGATCAGCAATAAATAAAGAACATGGTTTATGCACTCTTCAAATGCAAGAAATTGTTTTTCATCTTTCTTGGAATTCTCAGAAGGACGATGAATCTTATAAGAATTTTACGAAAAAACTACAGTATTTGTTACATTTTACAGTTGATACTAATGAAAAAGTTTATGCCTATAGATAGCATTCTAGAGTATTCCAGTGCCAGTACTGTTAACTTTGACAAATGCCAGAATGCCTGATAATATTTGAAAGAAACAAGATGCCTTGTCCTCCCTTGAAGCCTTTATTAAATATGCAGGAGTAAATTACGATGTACACCTTACTTCAGCATGAATAATCTCCTCTATAATCCTGATAGACGTAAACTAAATAGAATATTTAAAGCAAAAGACAGTTATGTTATCTCGGATGTACATTGAGATGGATTTCTAGGAAAATAAAATTCTATCTCTTTTTAAGTGGGAGGTTCCTGAAAGGGAACTGGTTGGCTGTTTAAAGAGAAAAATATTAGTCTGTTTATAACCAGAGTTCTGGGAATTTACCATGTTACAAATGAAATCTCATGGGTAAATATTAACCCTAGGTTTTCTATTTTTCCTCAAATTGATGTCACATGTAGAGATATAACTCTGACATCTCTAAATTCTTGAGAATTGACATAAGTTAGATACTGTAATGTGGGTACATTCTTTCCAGATATGGAAGCACAGGCCTCTCAATCTGCGATATCAAGCACAATAACTGCTAAATTGTAATGCTGAGGTAGAAGACCCCTTGTTCTCCTACCTGAATGTGCAACATACAAATTGTGTGTATTACAGTTGACTAATTTAGAAAATGGAATTGTTGGAAATGTTGCCTCTGAATCTAGTACTGGGACAATAATATCATAGAATATAAAGTTGTTAAAATAAAAGATAGGAGACACAGAGTGACTTTCTTATAAGCTGTGATCTAGGGTTATTACAGAAAATCTTGTGGAGTAGCATATGACATGGGCTGATTTAAGATATTTTTATTTTCCTTAAAGGGTATTGGTCTGTTGATGTTTCATGAGTGGCAAAGCCATGAGTGAGATAGCATGAGACCAGTACCCTCAAATGAAGATAACAATTATATCTTTGGTCAGCCCATGGCATATTTGATCTATACAACAGGTGTTTAGGTGGAATTGGCACACCACAGATGTTCCCTTTACTGAGGGGTCGATTGATTGCATGTTTTGGCTCACTGGTTATGAAACCCTGTCACATCTGGCTGCTGGAAGATATCATCAGTTCCAACAAGTATGGGAACCCTTTTTTGTCACGCAGGGAATTCAGCATACTCAGCTGGGTTCCTTGTGCTTCCCTTGGTGTTCCATGGAAGACATAGTGACCTGCAGTCTTATTTAATGAGGGCAGGTTTCACCCATACCATTCCCTTCTCTTTCCTCCCTTTTCTACCCCGGGTAGCAGCATCTGGTTCCCATTTGTTTCTTTCACAGTTGTTGTTTGTTGTAAGGTTTAGTTGTTGTTTATGTTCCTTATGGTTGATCTTGTTGTGGTTATAATAATTGATAGCAGAGGGAGTATTTTGTGTTGGGCTACATTAAGCTTTGTATATACGCATTTCTACAGAAATGGTGGAGGGAAAAGGGCCTTAAAGTTGCTCACATCAACATTCGGAGTCTTCTTCCCAACCTTGACGAGCTCACTGCATGGGTCACTCTCTACAAGCCTGACATCCTGGGGATAACTGAGACCTGGCTTAAACCCCAGATTCCCGACTCGGTCTGCAGGCTCCCTGGCTATGAGCTAAAATGGCAGGACAGAATAGGGAGCAAAAGGGGAGGAGGTATCTGATTTACTACAGGGCCCACCTCAGCGTATAAACCACACCTCCGTGCTTCCGTCAACCTGTGAGCTCCCTCCACACCGTGCTGCTGCTTGGCAACACCAAGAAACTGCCCGTGGTATGCTCCTACAACCCACCTAGGGCGGGCTGCAGGGTCTCTCCCATCTCCTGGATACTGTCTGTCCCAGTGCAGGGGTAAATGAACTCCTTATCTTGGGGACATTAACCTAAACTGGGATGGGAAAACATCAAGCAGTTTGAGGCCCTGCTTGCCACCAAATCCCTAACACAACTGGTAAGGGAGCCCATCCGTCAAAAGGCAAACGGCACTTCCTGCTCCCTCTTGGACTGGATTATGTCAAACCGTCCCGAGAGGATCTCCTCAGTAGGGGCCCTACCCGATGCCATATCGGACCACTCTCCGGTTCTGTGTATATGGAATATCCCCTCCTCTAAGGTTCCCCACAAAATCATCCAGGTTCGAAACTTTGCCAGATTAAACCCTGACCTGTTCTTGAGGAACTCAGGCTTACGGACTGGTCAACGGTCTACAGAGCACTGGATCCCTCATCGGCCATCGCCACGTTCCACAACATCTTTGTGGATCTACAAAATAGGCATGCCCCTATCACTAGGCGTAGGGTCCATGGGAAAGCCACCCAGTGGCTGAAAGGGGGTCTCCTCTTCCACATGCAAGCGAGAGACAAATGCTGGCATCAGGTAAAACACTCACACGACACTGCCCTGTTGCAGCAATACAGAAAACTCAGAAATGAGTGCAAGAAAATGATCAGGGGCGCAAAAAGTGACTTCTGCAAGGCCGCCCTTCTCAGCTCTACTAAAGACCCCAGACGGTTCTGGAGAACCATCCAATCACTGGTTGGCAGTCGCTCCTACTCCGGGGTCATTGACATGCTCATCGAAGGAGTCTCCTGCAACAATTCTCACGTGATTGCTAATGCTCTAAACTCTCATTTCACAGACCTCCCTTCTGCTCTCCCGCTAGGGTCCTCAGCCCAAAACTCAAACTGCCCTGCCTCCCCGTCCCAATGGGAGTCTGGTCTGACCTGCCCTCCATTTTACTTAAGGGGCGGTATGTAGCTAAGTGAGGTCTCTCCTTCTTGATCTCTCCCAGAATGCTAGCCCTGGTCCTGATGATCTGGAGCCAAAGCTTCTCAAACTAGGTGCTCCCCTTATAGCCTCCCGGTGGCCCACATTTTCAACCTATCCTTACCCAGGGACTGATCCGGATATCTGGAAGGTTGCCAAGGTCGTCCTCTGTCCCTAAGCAGGTGACCCCAAAATCCTGGACAACTACCGTCCCATAGCTATCCTCTCTGCTGTCACAAGCTCCTGGAAAGGTGGTTCAAACAAATCTCGAGTATATCCACTCCCATGGTCTGCTGACCCCGCCCAACACGGCTTTCATAAAGGGCACAGCACTTCCACGACTCTCATCTCAGTCTCTTCCAGCATCAGAGCTGCTATGGATCAGGAAAACTCTCAGGTGTGGTATCTATTGACTTATCCAAGGCGTTCGACCTCGTTGACCACGACCTGCTTGCCCTGGAGATGAGGTCCCTTGGTTTGTCCCCCACCGCCCTAAACTGGGTCTCTGACTACCTATATGGCAGAAAACAACTAACTAAATTCGATAAAGTCCTCTCTGCCCCCCAGCCTGTCACCTCTGGTGTCCCTCAGGGCTCCGTGCTGGGTCCCCTACTCTTGTCCCTGTTCATCAACAATCTCCCTGATGTGGTCTCCAGCTGCCGTGTCATCATGTATGTGGATGACCTGGTTCTCCTGGCCCACTCCTGTGATACAGCCACACTAAACCGTCACTTATCTGGAACATCCAGGCATGGCTCTCCAACCATAAATTGGTCCTAAATCAAAACAAAACCCAGGCTATGCTCTTCGGTTCCTCTGCCAAAATACGAGCCTCTTCAACTCCCCTACATATCAACTATGGAGATGGCTCCCCTCTCCCTACCGTGACCTCCCTCAAATATCTTGGAGTGGCCTTGATCCCCAATTGGACCTTGGTAGTCATATCCATAATGCCTGCAGTGGGGTATGCATGAGCTGGGGATGGCCTACAGCTCAGTACAACCTCACTCCAGCGGCTAGCTTAGCTCTTGCCAGGGGAGTACTGCTTCCCTCCCTCAGCTACGGCTCCCTCATATTTGCTCATACTTCTAAGACCCTCCTAAGCAAGTGGAGCACAACGTACAACAATATCTGTCGTTTTGTCCTGGCCCGCCTCACCCATCACTGCGAGCTCTACGAGAAGCTTGGCTGGCTATCCTCGCTCAATCACCTTAACTTTAGCACTGGGTGCCTCGTGAGTAAAGTACTTAGCTCCAGCACCCCTCCGGAACTGGCCCGGTTTCTTGCTCCTGCTGACCTCTCCCCCTACCTGCTTAGATCCCAAGGCCCCGGCCTATTAAGTGTACCTACTTCCGCACCAACATGGGGACCAGGTTTTGCTGTCCATGCCCCAGGCTCTGGAACTCCTTTCCTGAAAGAGTCCGTACTGCCTCTCTCACAAGGTTCCGGACCTCCCTGTGGGATCATCTTAAGGTGGCCTCTCGCTGTGAATGTCCTAAGCCTCCTTAGCCTCCTGGTGTCCACTGGTGCCGGCTTCTTCTCTCCTGCTCTGGCGTCACCACTCTTGTGCTATGTCCTCGTCCAAATCCCACCTCCCTTGCTTGACCGACGCTATGATGTTACTATGCTCATAATCCTCACCAACCCTGTTGGTCATTGAATTTATCTCTAACTTATACCTTGCCCCAGCACTGTATCTGGGTGTACCTTCCACGTAAATGTAAAACTGTAAAATTGTCTTTTCTCCTGTTTTGTACCTGAATGTATTCGTCTGAACCAATTACTGTATCAATGTACCTGTTGTACCCTTTTGTACGCTCCCGGGTCGTTCCTGAAAATAGGCATAAAACTTGTCTAGTGTACTTACCCGGTAAACAAAAACTAAATAAATAAATATTACCTCAGATTATTTTTGGAGTGGTGTGCTACTTTCTTTTATGGACACAGCTTGATGCTTTTTGTAGATGTGTATTATTCTGAGAGTACTTTTTAGTCTGTAATCCAAGGAACATATTCTGCTCTGGCTAGGTTCTGAGATGGCATTTTTACTGTTTATTGCTGAACCTGTTCTATGGTAAAATTTCAATAAAAAATCAATTAAAAAACAGGTGTTTAGGTGGTTTATGACAGAAATGGTTAAACAATATCTACAAAAGTAAAGAAAGTAAAAAAATGTCACCTACCTAAACTATAAGATATTCAATCAAAAAAATGGAATCTCTCATTTTATTTATTAAAAGAGTTTTGGAAGAAAGCAATGCAGGGCCTATATAGCTCATTTTTATAGGTGGCTCAGGGAGTAAATGAAGTGGGTAACTGAACATGTTCAGAAATTTATCTTCAAATATGAAATAAATTTCACAGCATGCTCAGTGTGACAAAATTGAGTGAGATAAATTTCTGAGCATGCTCAGTCACCAACTTCAGTTATCTTGCTCACGTCACCCAAGATAACAAGTTTATATAGGCAAATTGCTAATTTCTTGGTCTGTTACTTGTAACCTTATGATGATGTTGCTCTATATTTTGTTACTGTTTCCCATTTACCATTGTTCCTACTTTTAGTCTGTAATTCTTACAGATTGTGCCTGAAAATAGGCATATGTATGCCTAGTGTATCTTACCTGGTATCAAAAAACAAATAAATAAAATGCATTTTCACACCTTTTGTATAAATAGGGATTATCTCTTGAGGTAACTTGAAATACACATGCTATCTGGTTTGAAATGTTGTTGTGGAGATATTATGAAACACAGAAACCCGGTTCCCAGAGTTTTACATACCCGACACCGGCTGCTAGAAACATGGGTGCCCAACATTGGGATTTTGCCTGCATTAAAGTTTCTTTCATGTTTCAGGGTGCAACCCCCTTAATTTGTAGATCAAATTCCACCATGGGCAAAATCCCAGTATTGGGCAACCATGTTTCAGGCAGCCGGTGTCAGGATTGTGAAACTCAGGAAAACAAGTTTCTGTGTTTGTAGTGATTCCATTGTGGTTATTGCATGCTTGCACTAGTGGTACAGCCATGAGTGCAGAGTGGCAGTTAAAACAACATTTTAAACTAGACAGCATGAATATTTGAAGCTACTTCATCAGATAATCAATGTATATCATGGGAGTTCCTACTTTGTTGTGTGTTTCTCTTGCAGGTAAAAAAACATGCTGTATTATATAAATGGATTAACTGTTTACAGATTTTCTTTCTTTTCCACTTTATTAATAATGGCAAGCTGAGCCATTTACTTTTATTGTTAAAGAGACAGTGCCACTGTTTGATATGCTGCTTACAGGGAGACAGTTAGTGTGAACAACATGTGTTAAGGCAACTATGCAAATAATTTAGTTACTGTGCAAATAACATGTTATTTGCACAGTAGCTATGTCTCCGGTGAAAATAACAGCTTTTGACTTTCAAATGTATTTGCACCCCATGGTAAACATATGGATATATTATAGGGGTATGGTAGTACCCCTATAGTTATGGTTGAGCAGGGTGTTTAATGTTAAACCCTTTAATAGCTTTGCCTCTGTTCAATAAAATTGCAAGACATTTTGTGTGCATGATATGGGGCAAGATTTCTTGATTTGGGAAATTTTGTACTGGTCAGATGTATGGATTCCAAGATATGAATAGCACATAAAGTGGAACAATCAAGTTTTTTTTTTTTGATTTTTTGTTTGCTCTCACCTACAGCCCAGATGGTTTGACATGTTATTCTGAAATGTTCAGGATAGGCAGGGCTTGGCCTAGAATGGTGCCTTCCATTGGTTTGGCGAAAAAATATTAATCCGTTCCTGAGTTATAAGGATTTGAAATTTCAGTTCTGAGCATGCTCGGTAGGGGATTTCATTTGTGCTTTTAATGCAAAAGAAGAATTTGGACTTAGCTTTTTTTCTCACGAAAGAAGAATCTTCTTTTACGATCTGAAATTCTTTTGTGAGAACAATTCTTTCACATGGCAGCCATCTTGTTCTTTTATTTAAAAAAATGGAAAACCCATTAAAATGGTGCCTTGGAGAGAAATAAACACATGGATCTAGAAAAACAAGACTTGTTTAGCTAGATTCTAGTGTTTGTTTTTGGAAAAATAAAAGACCCTGAAATGTGGTTTTGGGATATCCTTAACCATGGAAGGGCCACGTACTGATATCTCAGTCCAAAATTACTTATGTTCTAATTCTGTTGTTAGCCTAAGGGTTACAAACCTGGCTGGAAGACTTACTGAAGTGTCCTTATTTTTCTTTCGTGAGCTGAAATTCTTCTTTTTTGAGTGTCATGAAAGAAGAATCTTGGCTCACAAAAGAAGAATCTCAGCTCACTAAAGAAGATGGTGGGACTTAATTTTGTTTTATAGTCCTTTCATATGCCAACCTTCTTTTGTGAGCTACAAAAGAATTCATGAAGGAAAAAGACTGGCTTATGAAAGAACTATGAAAAAACTAAGTCCCATCATTTTCCTTCATGAGTCAACCTTCTTTTGTGAGTTGTTCCTTGACAAGCTAGAAGATAAGCACATGAAAGAACTATAAAAAATATATATATACTGTATACAGTACGTGCATAATGCATTCTGTGCCTGGCCATAGTGGTGTACGGAGAGCTATGTCAGTCACAGAATCATGCCTGGGATGGGGGAGAGGGGTGGTTGGCCAATGCATGATGGGGTGGGGTCCACTGGATCACCAGGTTCTTTTATTGTTATGTGTTTGGGTGCAATCTGGGATTGAGGGGTGCTATAGCACTGGAACAGTTTTCACATGTTATGTGGGGGAGATTGGGATTGAGTGGAGGGACCACTACACCACCAGTGATGAGATGTCCACATTTGAGGTGGGGGCTGCTAGACTACCAGGGCACATCCTATTACAGTACAGGTAGCAGGTTATTCAATAACTTTTATAGCAGAACACTGCAACAGCACACGCCAGGTGCCACAGCACTGTGGCTGATGCACTGCTGTGCCACAGCATTCCACCTGCCTTGTTCCATGCCCCTATGCCCCAGAGCCCCTCTTAACAATGGGTTTTCCCCCCAAACATCCTGGCCACTCTAGTGTTGGATTGGGTGGAAAGGGTCTGCTTGCTGAGTCGATGTCAGCAAATGCACCAACTGTTGGATGCATCACCTCACTTGCTGCAAAGCTGAGGAGTATGGCGCAGGGACCCTCCATCATTTTGAACTGGGTGCAGGGTCCTTGGTGCAACTGGGGTTTGTCACAACCCTTAGAGTGATAAAACCTGTATCGCTGTAAGGGGTCTTTGAAAACTTTGCCCTTGGAGTCAAAATATTGAAAGAAAAAAACAAAGTTATGAGCATACATTGGAATTTTTCTATGCTGGCTCATAAGTTTGGTAATTTTCAACATTCTGACCCAAAATTTTCAACATGGTCATTTTTTCACACCACCTCATGATGATGACAGCTGTCGTTTTTCAAATACTGGCCACAATATGTTTTTGCACTTGTGACAGGAAATGATGTTTCAGCTGGGATTTGAAAATGTTTATACAGTATATCGGGATCATAGGGTGGGGGTCATAAGAAGGCTATGTTGAAAATGTGGTGTACAAATATGGTAAGATGACTGAGTTATGACTGACCTTTGAAATATTTTGGTGTCTTGGCAACTTGATGGACTCCATATTTGGGCCCCAGGCATTTGCATCTGTAGCTGCATAGAAGCACTGGGCCCTTTCCACAGCAAGATGGACTCCTTACTTTGGGCAAGGCCCTGAAGACCCTGTGCATCTGCATCTGTAGCCACAAAGATGTGCAAAGCCTGGAATGCCCTGTACTTCCACAACTAAATGGACTCCTCACTTGACATGGAAGTGCAGTGCCTACAAAGCCCAGAACTTCTGCACCCAGACACAATTTTTACTTGGTACAGGGCCATGCGCATCTCCATCTGTAGCTACATGGAAGTGCAGTGCTCAGAGGTTCCTGTGCTTCTGCAGCCTGATGGACTCTACATTTGATATTTGGCTGTAGTAGCATAGAAGCGAAGGGCCTGTAGGTCCTGTGATTCCACAGTCAGATGAGGATACGGTTCCACTATCTAAAAAAGATAAGAAAGTCATTACAAAAAACTTCATTAATGCACCAGTTAGGGTTCAACTTAAAGCAACAAAAGTAGGGAATTGTGGTGTTAGTTTTTCCAACCCTAACTCCTCATCCTCTAAATAGTAAAAGGATAAGCCCACACAACCAACCAGAGACAGCCATCATCAGGTAAGACAAACAACATACAACTTTTTCCAGGTGACACAAATGCCGTAGTACTGATGTTCTGCCTTTGTGGATTTCTATATGTGGCAGCATAAGAACAGGCTCCACAGGGTCACTTACTTATGCAGCAACACCTGTGTGTATGTTGTACAGTGTGTTCTGCATACACCTCTGCAAAAAGATGTACTCATGCACACTATACAAGGTACCTCACTAGATAGTATGATACACTACTGCATGGTTTTCTATGTGCAGCTATATAATTGAAACCTGCTATGACTTTGAACAAGTTCTAGATCTGCTGCTGAAACCATAATACCCACATTGCAATAGTACTTTCATATGTGCAGTGTCAGGCTGCACAGGGGCTTGCACTTCTACAGGCATAAGTCAGTATGTATGTCTTACCCCTGTGGTTGAAGAGGTGCAGGCCCCTCAGAGGCCTGTGCTTCTGCAGACAAAAGTACTGTTGCAATGTTTGTATCTGAAAACCAGCTACCCCCTTGAACAATTGCTAAACACACTGCTAAAGCAAATGCCACTGATTGATTCAAGTCTTATCTGTCAGGCAGATCACAATCTGTCAGTAAGGCCGATGCCATCTCCCCAGCCCTCTCCATTACCACAGGAGTCCCTCAGGGATCAGTACTTGGGCCACTTCTTTTTTCAATCTTCCTCAACGATCTCCCTCAGTTTTGCATATCGACTAACATATACATGTATGCTGATGACACTGTACTGTTCACAACTAGCAAATCAGTCCCTGATGTCACCACCAGGCTCCAGCTGGATTTCAACAATGTACAACGCTGGCTTAGTGAGCACCACCTCTTCCTAAACTCAAAGAAAACAGTCTCCATGACTTTCAATACTAGACAGAGGTTGGCAAGGCTCCCCTCCTTACCCACTTTTTACACCATCGATGGGACTGTATTAGAAGATACCTCTTCCTTACGCTACCTCAGAGTTTGGCTGGATAGACACCTAATCTTCTCTGTCCACATCAATGCCATTCTAAAGAAACTCAGGCCTAAGCTAGGGGCCCTCTACCGTATCAGAGGTAGTATCCCTCGTCCTGCTAGGTGCGAACTAATACTTAAAATGATACTGCCAACATTCAACTATTGTGACATAGTTTACGGTGCTGCCCCTCAATCCTCCTTATCCAGGCTGCTGTTCTGACCCACCACTGCACTCTTGACTGCTGTCTAAATTTTCCCTCACTTGTCAACAGAAGAACTTTGCACGCTGCAAAATTTACCACAAAATTCTGGCTAGGTTCACTCCCCCCTTACCTCTCCACCTCCTTATCTGCCCCTCACCCCTCCAAATACACACACCAATCTTATGACTCTCGTTCTCTGAATATACCATACAGAAACACTACGTCAGGCCAAATGGCATTCTCCCATCGACTACTTAAGCTCTGGAATCAACTACCGACCCAAATCCGCCACTCCTCTTCAGCCTATTCCTTCTCTACGTCCCTAACAAACTACCTATTGATGAACTGCAACTGCACCTAGCCCCTCTGGGCCCCTGTCAAGCTGCTGGTCTATACCTCCTCCTTCCTCCAGCTGGGCCAAATATGTCTTCCCTATCCTAACCCTTCTTACAACCTAGCACTTTCTGCAACCTAGCAATTTCTGTTATCTCTCCTGTTCAACCCCCTTCCTGAGTACCTAATTACTGTCCTTCCTGCCAAACTCCCTCTATGTATTCTAGTCTAGAAATGTTAATAACTCTTGATGGTTGTAATCCTGTACTGTATTTATATGCTATTAAGCTATTACCTGATTTATGTATCCTGTTTGTTTTACATAAGTTCCCACTCTCCTTCCCCCAGGATGTACTGTGAGATGAGCATTTGTTGCTCAGTGTAACTTTCCTGGTGAAACATTTCAATAAATAAATAAATAAATAAATAAATAAATAAACAACCATGATACCTACATTGTGCCCTTCTGGAGCCAGAAGTCAATGTGCATGTCATACACCTCTGGCTGAATAGGTGCAGGCCCCTTGAGGGCCTGCGCTTCTGCAGACAGAACTACTGTTGCAATTTTGGTATCCTGGATTTTGTAACTCCCATGCTTCTGCAGCCAGATGTCTGTGTGTTTATCTTACACCTGCAGCTCCATAAGTGTGGCCCCATCAAGTGTGTGTATAGAAACATAGAAACATAGACTTTGATGGCAGATAAGGACCACTTGGCCCACCCAGTCTATCCATTTTCCTACCTATTGGATAAGCTGCAGATCCTAGTTAACCAACAGCCTACTTCCTCCTACCCCCCACTAGGATTGCCTTATGTCTGTTCTATACATTCTTGAATTCCCCCACTCTTTTTTACCCCACTACCTCCTCAGGAAGGCCATTCCATGCATACACTACCATTCCTCCAACCTTACTAAGTCCTTTCTCATCCTTTCCACCCTGCTTGTGTATCAACCCTGTTGCAAACATTTGTGTCATCTGCAAAGAGGCATACTTTTCCTTCCAGTCTCTCTGCAATGTCACCTAGAAAGACATTAAAGAGGACTGGTCCCAGGACTGAACCCTGTGGTACCCTGCTAGTAACACTCATTTCTTAGGGGTGGACTCAGTTTACTATTACCCTCTGTGTCCTGTTGTCCAGCTAATTTTTTTTACCCAGGCTACTGCCCTGGGACCCACTCCCAGTCTGGCTAACTTGTTTATTAATCTTTTGTGTAGGACTGTGTCAAATGCCTTGCTAAAGTCTAGGAAGGCCATATCCACAGCCCCTCCCTGGTCTACATCTTAGGTCACACAGTCAAATAAATCTATTAGAGTTGTCTGACATGACCTTCCCACTGTGAATCCATGCTGCCTTGGGTCCTGTGCCCCACTGGCCTCTAGGTACTCAACAATTCTTTCTTTCAGATGTAATTCCATCATTTTCCCTTCCACTCTGCCTTGCTCCCACTTTTGTGAAGGGTAATCATGTCTCCCCTCCTCCAGTAATCAGGTATCACACCATCCTCCCATGATTTGTTAAAAAGGGTAGTCAGTGGTGTCACAAGTTCTCCCCTTAGTTCTTTTAGAATCCTGGGGTGAATCCTATCAAGACCCATTGCATTGTCCTCCTTGCATTTGAGGAGTTCTTTCAGGACCCTTTCTTCTGTGAATGGACTGGTATCTACCCCCCTTTTATTATTTGGTGTAGGTACCTCCCCATCCTCTTCTTTTGTGAAGACTGAGCAAAAATATTCATTCAGTATCCCTGCCTTTTCACTGTCACCCTCTGCCCACCCCCATTCCCCTTTGTTAAGCCTCACTATCCCTCCATTGGTCTTTCTTAACTCCATAATATACCTATAAAATGTTTTATCCCCCTTCTTAACTGAGTTGGCTATCATTTCCTCAGTTTGGGACTGAACGTTTCTTTTTTTTTTTATAATTGAAAGTTTATTCATACATTTTCCACCATAAAAGGCAGCATACAGAGAAACTGATAGAGACTCATTGATACATAGTGAAAGGATGCTGCCCACCCCCCCAACCTCCCCTTACTGCAGTAACCCATCTCAATACCCGTGGATGCCAAGCATCTAACCAAAAACCATGCAGGAGCAATAACCCTAGTATAGGTTTAGTTTGGAACCAGAAAGATTAGTGAGTGAAGGGGATCCCAAACTCTAGTATAAACTGCCAGACTATTGTGCAGACTGGCTATTGCTTTTTCCGTGTGCAAGTTGGATAATACTTTCTTACCCATTCCTGGAGAGAAGGGGAGGACCTGTCTTTCCAGTGATGGAGAATTCTTTTCTTAGCCAACAGGGCAACCATGGAGATATGAAATTTGTGTACCCTAACTCTAATAGAGGACAGGTCCCCTAACACACATATCTCAGGGGTAAAATATTCTTGGAGGCCCAACAGGGGGTCTTAGGAAGTTTGGATTGAAACCCATGAGGTGGTAATTCTTGGACAAGACCAAAGCATGTGAAAAAGTGTGCCCTCATCCTGTGAACATTCATTGCACTTGATTGAGTCTAAGTAATCCCACCTGTGAAGTTTGGCCGGGGAATAATATAAGTTGTGCAATACGTGGTATTGCATGAGACGCAGTCTATCTTGAGAAATGAATTTATGACATGACTTCCAGAGAGAGTGCCAATCCAACTGAAGGTGAGGGAAAAAATACTCCCACATCTTGATGGCCCAAATTGACCCCCAAACTTTTTATTAAACAAAACCTGATATAGTTTAGAAATTGCACCAGGAGAGCCAGAAAGTGGGGATACCTTGGGTATCAAAGAAGAGATATTCTGGGAAGGAGGAGTGCTACCAAGGGTAATTACAAGTAAGTGTTTCAATTGCAGAACTTTAAAATAGGAAGAAGGCGGGATGAGAAATTTCCTAACCATCTCTTCCACTGATAACCAGTGCCCCCCACCATCAGTAAAAGCCAGGAGCTTTCCCTCTCCCGGTTGAGGCAACCAAAGATGGGAAATTTGACTCTTGTTAATAGTAAATGATGGAGAGTTCCAGATAGACTGGGCCAGGTTCAGATGGGGGAATACTATAAAAAGGAACATATCTGTGAGTAGACCTTTAAGGAGGTCCTTATCATGGAATACTCTACCGCCACAGTTACTTGGGATAACCTAAGGAAAAATAATGTGAGAGGATCCAGATTTTTGTCATTGATTGCATCCAATTCTATTTTGAGCCAGATGGGTTGCATTTCTTCTGGGCCGGGAGATACCCATCTTGAACATTTCACAAGATGACTAGCCCAGTAATATATAGCCAGATGGGAGATTCGTAGCCCCCTCCTCCAGTTTTGGAGCTTCCAGCTTATGATAAGCCAAACGGGGATACCTGTTGGCCCAGATGAATCTAGTGAAGACACCATGTGCCTTTTTAAACCATAGTAAAGGAATAAAGGTTTTGAGAAGGGACAATGGGTAGAAAATCCTAGGAAATATATTCATCATAATTATGTTGATCCGGCCCCATAGAGAAATAGGGAGTTTAGACCACCTCTCAAGGTCATGCGTAATCCTCTGCAATAGGGAATCTAAATTCTCCTTAAACCATGCTAGGGGGTTATGTGAAAGTTTGATACCCAGATATTTGAATGACCTGGGTGTTCAACATAGACCAAAAGGACTAATATCACTTTTGAAGACTTTGTGATTTAATGGGAAAAATAGGGACTTACTGGCATTCAATTTGTAATTGGACAGACCACTAAACCATGCTGCTTCCCTTAGTAAAGCTGGGACAGAGGATACCGGATGGGACAGATGTATTAACAGGTCATCTGCATATGCAGTGACTTTGACTTTGTGCCACCCAATTCTCACCCCTTGTATAGAATCATTATTGAGAATATTTTGAATAAGAGGTTCCAGATATAAGTTAAATAATAGAAGGGAAAGGGGGCACCACTGCCTCGTACCTGAGTGAAGCGAGAAAGGATGTGAAAAGGTCCCATTCGTGGAAATTCTTGCTGAGAGGGGACATGGAAGGCCTCCAGAGTGCGGAACAAGAAGTTCCAGTTCACACGGTCGAATGCCTTCTCGGCATCCAGGGAAACTAAGCCCGCAGGGAACTCCACATCCCTGGTAGCCAAGAAGACATGTGACAAGGTGCGTAAATGATCGGAAGATGAGCGCCCTTTCATAAATCCAACCTGATTTGTACCTATTAACCATGGAAGAACCACTGCCAGCCTATTAGCCAGAATTTTAGAGAGGATCTTAATATCCTGGTTTAAAAGCGAGATAGGTCTGTAACTTTGAACCAATTCGAGATCTTTATCAGGTTTAGGAAGCAGGACAATCAGGGCCTCATAGAGATATGGATCTGTCTCCACCCCAGATAGAATTTGCTGAAATAAGCGACCAAGTATTGGTAAGAGGAGGTCTTGAAAGACCTTGTAAAATAAAGCAGAAAATCCATCTGGACCAGGGACCTTGTCAGCTGGCAGTTCACTAATAGCCTTAGCAATTTCCTCCTGAGAAATAGGGACAACCAGAACATCACCACACCGACCAGCGAGAGGGGGCAAGTGGGAGTCCCTTAAATAACCCTCTATGTCTTCAGAACGGGGGGGTGCTCCATGTCGCTATACAAATTAGTATAATAAGCAGCAAATTCTTGAGCTATCTCAGTGGGAGACACCTTAAGAGATCCATCTGCCACTGATCTGATGGGAGGGATAAATCTCATTGATTCCTGTTGTTTAATACGCAATGCCAGTAAACGTCCCGCTTTTTCCTCCGATCAGTGTAGTTAGCCCTGGTACAAATAATGGCTAGTTCTGCTTTCTCTTGAAGTAGCCCCATGTATTTATCCTTTAACTCCAAGAGTTTCCATGTATCCTCATCTAGAGGATTGGCTGGAAGATTAACTTTCCAGGGATCTGATTTGGGTTAATAAGGATTTTAGTTCCTTCTCCCGCACTCTTTTCCTACCAACCGCCATGCTAATAAGTAGCCCTCTCATAAAGGCTTTGAAGGCCCCCCACAGGATATCAGACTTTGTACTATCTAAAGGGTTTAATAAAAAAAAGGATTCTATTTGTTCCCTTATAAGTTTGCAACATTTAACATCCTTAAGGAGCTGGTCATTGAGTTTCCATCTAGTTTCCCTATTGGGTGAATTAAGCAGTACCAAATTGCATACTACTAGTAAGTGATCGGAGATTGGGCCGGGTTGAATCGAGAAGGTCTTCGCCCCAGGCAGGAGACACTGAGAAATGAGTAAGTAGTCAATGCGGGACTGTGAGCCATGTGCCATAGACCTAAAGGTAAACTCTCTAGAATCTGGGTGTCAAACACACCAGGCATCGCAGAGCCCACATTGGTCTAATAATCCTTGAATGCCTTCTGTCCGGGGGTAGCCCCTCCCGGACCATTGCCAAGTCTATCTAAGTAAGAGTCAAGTGCTTGATTGAAATCTCCCCCTAAAATAATTTTAATGGGAAGCATTGGGAGAATGATAGATGTAAGCCTCATAAAAAATCCAGGGTCATCCAGATTAGGGCCATAAACACAGCCCAATAATATTAGGACAGACCAAAGGGTACCTTTAACCAGGATAAACCTACCCTCGGTATCATTAATCACTTGTGTGGAAACAAATGGAATACTCCTGTTAATCATGAGCATGACCCCGCAACTATTTGTGGTGCCCTGGGCACTATAAATCGATCCGACCTGTTGCCTCCTTAATTGCAAAGCTTCCGCTTCTAATAAATGGGTTTCTTGCAAAAAGGTTATCTGTGAACTGAACAAACTTAAATGTTTGAGAACCTTATATTGCTTGTGTTGCTTTCTGATCCCCTTAACATTCCAAGTCACAAATGTTAACGCATTGGCCATCTAGGAAAATAATTGAACTAGAATAATTACACTCAGCACACGGGATGTATATCCCCTGTAAACATATCCCCAGGGTTACTGCAGTAACGCCCACCCTCCTCCCTAGTCCCCCAAAATAGAAGCCACCCATCCCTCTATCCCCCTCGAACCATGCCCCAAACCCCGCCCACACTCCCCCCACCAAACTGTCACAAGCAACATTCAGCACAGTACTGGTTCTAATCCCTCTACTCCCGCCCCCTGATAATGAACCCAGACAGTTAGCACTGTTGCACTCAAATCGCAGTCTGTAAAAACCAAACACTGCCAGTTATACCCCAAATGAGAGAGAATGGTCCTGGGCTTTCACCTCGATCCAGCCAGAACATGGACATAAGGGAATTTATTTTAGAGGGACCATAGGGAGACCATTACACCACCGAAGTGTTCGTGGTAACCAGGATTGAGACGAGAAGCACAGGGTGAGCCACCTGTAACCAAAACCAAACCAGAAACCCCTAAAGGGAAAGATAACTCAGCTCGTATTGAGAGCGGGAATTGAGATAAGAAAAACTGGGATCACTCCACCGGAGGGGAAGGCATAATAAATGCCTCTACCCACAATGACCCGACATCCAATGTACAGGTCCTCCCTGCCAAATTGAGAGTACTACGCACCAATTAAATAGTAGAACACTGCTAAATCCTCCTCGATTAGTGCTTCCTCGCAAGTCCCCAAAGGTTGGAACGCCCTCTAGTGGCCAGTTCCCTGACCTGACTAAATGAGAATCAGGGATGGAGAAAGCCCATGACCATCCTAGTACCAATCCAAACAAGGAAAAATGATAAACTAGCCCACAACCAAACAAACTTGGCTCTTTCTGCCCCCAACAAAAGTAACTGCCAAGACTTGGCACACAAATCCCCCCGAGAAGGCCCCGAACCCAAGTGTCCACTGCTTCAGACCAGCATGGGCCCATTATGAGACAGAAAGAAAAGAAAAGTCGGGGCGGCCCGCAATGATCCCCCCAATCCAAAGTGGTAGATGCAATTTCCCAAGTCTTCATGCTTAGAAGATTTCCCTAAGGAGAAGAATGAAAGTTCAAACTCTCGACTCCGTGTAGTACTCCATACTGCACCATAACCATTCAAGAGTCCTTAAAGAGGTCTGGCAACGTGGATTTAAGGCTCATCAAAGCTTCTTCAGGGTTTTCATAGCTTTTCCAGGATCCATTAGTTGAAATCTGTAGTCTGGCCGGGTAACCCATCCTAAAGTTCAAACCTGCTGCAATTAGCTTAGAAACAATAGGGTGGAACACCTTACATTTCAAGCAAACCGAGAAGGGTAAATCTTGTGAGATTCTCAACTTTATATTTTCCCAGCGAACCTCTTGCAAAGCTCGCACTTTTTGCAGAAAATGCTGTCTCTCCAAATAATTCAAAAACTGGCACACAATAGTGTGGGGGGGGGATCCTCCAGAGATGGTTTAGGCCGTAAAGCCCTGTGGGCACGCTCTATAATGTAGCCAGGGCCAAATGGAGATGGGCCAGCCATCCACTCAACCAACTTCTGAATGAATGCTACAACATATTGGCCTTCCTCTCCCTCCGGTAATCCGAGGATCACTACATTATTTCTTCTGCTCCGACCCTCTAGATCCTCGAGCTTAGCTTCAAAATGAGACAATTTCTGACGCATCAAGACCAGGACAGGGTCGAGACTACTAAACCTTTTCTCAATAGAAGCAATTTGAGCTGTATTATCAGACACAGACAGCGAGAGTTCATCTAGCTTTCTAGATAGTGATTTCAAATCCATTGCCATATCCTTCATTTCCTCTCGAAAGGGTTTAAACTCCTCAAGAAATCTAGAAAACGTTAAAGGCTCCTGATCACCAATTTGGCTTGGAGGATCAGGGCCAGAACCTCCAGAGGCCCTGGATTTCTTAGGGCCCTTCTCAGAAGTTGCTGGAGGGGTATGCTTCTGTGGGGCTTTCTTCATGTAAGCCTCCATCCACCCGAGATATAGCCAGGCCAGAGTGCCACAGCTATTACACAATGTTGAATCTCAAAAACAAGAGAAAATAGTGAATTAGAATGTCAAAATGAGATAAAATAATAAACGGGAGGCAGGAGCTTCTTGAGGGAGCTGCTACTCAGCACTCTGCATCACGTGATCGCGGGCCTGAGCTTTTCTGACTGCCTTCGCTGCTTCCTTCTGCTTCAACTGATACAGTTATCTGTCCTGCTGCTTCTGTGATTCCTTATACTTCCTGAATGCTATCTTTTTTTCCTATCCTTCCCAACCACTGCTTTTGAGAAACATAGTGTTTTTTGTTTTGTTTATTTGCTTCACACAAAGGCTTGTTGCCACTGTGATGGCAGTTTTGATTTTTCTCCATTGTATTTCCACCCCTCTTTCCTCCTCATTTGCTAGTGCATTCCTTCATCACTCTCCCATTTTGCCAAAGTCAGCCCTCCTAAAGTCCAGTACCCTCACTTTTGTATGGCTTGACTCTATAACTGTGTTTATCATGAACCACACTGTTTGGTAGTCACTTGTTCCCAGATGGCTACCCACTTCTAAATCAGAGATCCTCTCTTGGTCCCCGTTTGAGAGTACCAGGTCTAAGATTGCTCCCTACCGAGTGGGTTCCAGCACTAACTGTCTGAGGCATACCCCCTGTAGGGCATTGAGAATGACTCTGCTCTTGGATGCGGCTGCAGCAAATGTGCTCCAATTAACATCTGGCACATTCCGGTCCCCATCAGCAATATCTCCCCTTTTTCTTACAGTGTGCATGAGCACCTGATGCTGTAGAAGCACTGACCCCTTACAAGCCAGGACTTCTGCAGACAAAATAACTCTTGTAATTTGGGTATCATGGATTTATATCTGTGGCTGCAGGGCCTGTGTGTTTGCACAAAGAAGCACTGTTCTGATTTGAGTATCCTGAATTTCTATCTGCAGTGGAAAGTGATGTGTATATCTTGCGGTGTGCATGCTGCAGATAGAAATCCCTGCTTTTGTTACTTTTAGATGAACTTTAACTGCTGCATTAGCAGTGTTTTGCAATGAACATATATATCTATATATATATATATATATATATATATATATATATATATATACTGTATATGTGTGTATATATTATAGGAGTGTGGTAGCATCCCTCCTGCTAGGGTTGAATAGGATGTTCAATGTTAAACCCTTAACTTTGCACCTTAACAGCTTTGGCAGCATTTGATGAAATCAAATACATTTTGCATGTGTTGTCTAGGAGCCAAGATGTAAATGTGTGGAAAGTTTTGTAATGGTAGCTTGTGCAGTTCCTGAGATCTACATATGTCATTTTTCTGTAGCTGTCTTATTTTTTTTTTCCTATACTCAACATGGAATGTTTTTTACTCTTACTACAGCCTACATAAAATGGAATATTTTCCCAAAACTTTCAGGTTACAGTTGTGATGTCTTGAGGCAGTGCCTTTGAAAGGTTTCATGACAAAAATATTAAATGGTTCCAGAGTTATAAAGTTTTAAAGTTTTGTGTTTTTCTGTTCTGAGTATGCTTAGTAGGGGTCATGGGATAACATTCAGACATGACACAAAAATTCTGTGTCGCAAGACCATTTTTGGTTTCTCACCACTTGCATCTCTCAGCATGAAACATTTTTTTTTTTGTGCTGTGAGAACTGCCATCTTGTTTTTTTCTCCTCAAACTAATAATCATGGAAAATACATAAAAATGTTGTCATTTTGGCCAGCCTGGTAGTGCAGAGGGTTGGGGTACTAGATGCTTTACCTCACGCTATGCCGGCGACCTGAGTTCAGGAATGACCTCGGGTCATCGGGCTGCTGGCGTGGGGGCAGGGCAGAGCAGGATCGAGCATGCTGGCAGGCAGTTGTCATCTCCTGAGGGTGGTGAGGGTGGGTTGGCACCCCCTGTAGTTCCACTCGCACCGGGTGGTGATCTGGTGGGTACCGTAGGTGGAGAGCGGGTGGCAAAGTATTGGGAGGTGGAAGAGGCTGAGCTGGCACCACAAGGTGCAAAGTCTGCCTCCACACACTCACACAGCCATGTGCAGGGGCCTTGGGGGGTTAGGGTAGAAAATCCATTAAAAAAAATTACATATGTGTCCCTGTTATCAGTTGACTGGAGTAGATGATGGGGACCAAACCGCTAAATAAAAAAATAATTGTGTCATTTTAAAAAATCAGACAGTAGAAACTAGTTAAACAGTACCCATGTTGCTAGATTCTAATGTCTGTTTCTTAAATTATTGGCCAGAAATACCTTTTCTGGGCACCCCAAAATCCTGGGTACCCAGCTAAACAAGAGGATCCATTGACCCTAATTCTCTGTCTGTGAACAGCGGGGCCTTCTTGAGTTCTGCATCCACCGCTGGACCTCATGCTATTGACTGCTCTGAGAGCAGTGAGCTGCCAATTGCTTGGTGTCTAGTGGCACCCCCCACACTCTGATCACCATTCTCTAATGTAATATAGAGAATAATGGCTGGGTAGGGGGTTATAATGAAACTTTTACACAGATCTATGTTGTGGGATGCCACATAATACACCTAGAGTGAAGCTCAAGGGGTTTATTAAGGGATCCCATGCCAAGGGAGTGTGTAAAATTTGAGTTCTACACATCTACCCAGCCTTTATTTTATATAATTGCTGGTCATCATCTTTTTGCCATAGCAATTATATAAAATAAAGAGAGAGAGCCATGGAATATGGTCGGATTTCAGCACAGTCCGTGGTCTGGAGGACATAGCAGAAAATAAAGTTTCCATTTTTGTTTTGCTTTTCTTTTTTTTTAAATCATCAGTGGAGAAAGAGACCTTTTTTCACAAATAAAAAGAACTTACTGCCGACTGTAAGGGGTGGTGAAGTCTGCCGCAATAGGGACTTGCCTGGTGGGAGGTCACAGAGTAGAGGAAGACAAGTGACTGGCACATGCATGGTCCAAGGGAAACACAACGTGTGTTTGTCATTATAATCAGCTGGTTATAACAGCAAATTATAACTGGATTTCCCTATGGGAAAAAGCACTGGCTAGTAATTATGTCATGTTTCTCTGGCGTCTAGTGGTGACTCCTCCCCTCTGATCATCATCCTCTTATGTAATATAATGTTTCACTGGTGTCTAGTTGCACCTCCCACCCTCCAGTCACCATCCCTGAATTAATGCCGGAAAGTTTAGCTGTAATAAAGAAAACACCCTCTTTATTTTAACCTGAAAAAAGAAAACAGCTCTCAACAATCTGACCCTGCCACCATGACCTCCCAGTCAGCACTCACCACCCGGCACCTCTGCTACACCCCCACACAGACTTACTCACCTGAACAGGTCCCATGGCATAGATCCACTCTCTGATGAGAGACATGTCTTGCTGCTTGAACTGGTGACTGAAGTATGACAAAATAAGGTAATTGTGGTTCAGTGTATTTCAGTAGGGTTTTGAACTTTTATGCATACCTTTGTCATGTTTGTATATTTTCACCATAAATTTTCAACATGGCTTTTTTGGGAACCCTCATCATGACTAATGGCAGTGGAATTATACCATCGGTTCTGAAAGGTGATTTTTGTAGTCATTTGGGGAAATCACCTTTTGAGTGGAATTCAAAAATTTGTTCTGCCATTGTTTCTAAGATGGGGTCACACAAAGGCTTTTAAAAAAAAATTGGGTGAACATATGTAAAAATAGTAAAGTTAATAGTGTACATTGAAATTTATTTATTTATGTTCCCTCATAACTTTGGTAATTTTAAATATTTTGAACAGCTGTCATTTTTCAAATCCTAGCCAAAACGTGTTTTCTCATCCATGGTGTAGAATGATGTTTCAGTGGCATGGAATCGCATTTTAGTAGGGATCTGAATATTTTCATCTACTTGGTTCATGAGGTGGGGGTAACAAAAAGTCTATGCTGAAATGTTGGTGTACAAATATGGGAAAATGCCCAGGTTATGACTGAACATTGTCGTATTTCAATGTTCACTCACAATTTTGTTAATTTTCAGTATGTTGACTCTAAGATTTCAGCAGTCATTTTTTCCACACCGCCTCATCAACATAGCAGGTGTTTTGTTTTTTATTCTGGATGAGATGTCTTTTTGCACTTCTGGTGTGAAATGACATTTTGGCCAATACACTACAAATGCTACATGTCATGTTTATAAGTGCAGTCATAACACAGAAACATAGACTTTGATGGCAGATAAGGACCAATTGGCCCACCTAGTCTGCCCATTTCCCTACCTACAGGATAAGCTGCAGATCCTAGTTAACCAACAGCCTATTTCTTCTCACCCCCCACAAGAATTGCTTTATGTCTGTCCCATGTATTCTTGAATTCTCTCACAGTTTTAGACCCCACAACCTCCTCAGGAAGGCTGTTCCATGCATCCACCACCCTCTCTGTGAAAAAAATAATTCCTCACATTGCCCCTTAACCACCCACCCTCTATCTTTAAATTGTGCCCCCTTGTTCTTGCACATTTCTTTTTCTGAAAGATGCTACTCTCTTGGACTTTGTTGATTCCACTGAGGTACTTAAACATTTCTATCATGTCCCCCCTCTCCCTCCTTTCCTCAAGGGTATACATATTAAGCTCCTTTAGTCTCTCCTCGTATGACTTCTCTTGCAGATCCTGCACCATTTGAGTTGCCCTCCTCTGGACTGCCTCTATCCTGTCAATGTCCTTGCGGAGATGGGGTCTCCAGAACTGGATGCAGTACTCCAGATGGGGTCTCACCAACTGTCTGTACAGAGGGACAACAACTTCCTGTTTTCTGCTGGTGATGCCTCTCCCTACACATCCCAGTATACCCCCAGCCCTCCCTACTGCCTTCTCACATTGCTTGCTAACCTTAAGGTCATCTGATATGATTACCTCCAGGTCCCTTTCCATTTTTGTTGTTGTTACTGCCTCCCTCGCATTGTGTAATCTTCCCCTGGCTTTTTGTTTCCCAGGTGCATTATTTTGCACTTCTTTGCATTGAATCCAAGCTTCCATACTTCTAACCAGTCCTCCAACCTTGCCAAGTCACTTCTCATCCTTTCCACGCCTCCTTGTGTAGCAACCCTCTTGCAGATCTTTGTATCATCTGCAAAGAGGCATACTTTTCCTTCCAGTCCCTCTGCAATGCCACTTATAAAGACATTAGAAAGGACTGAACCTAGTACTGAACCCTGCAGTACCCCACTAGTAACCCCTCTTTCTTCAGAGTTGACTCCATTTACAATTACCTTCTGTGTCCTATTGTCCAGCTAATGTTTTACCCAGGCTACCACCCTGGGACTCATTCCCAGGCTGGTTAATTTGACTATTAATCTTTTGTGTGGGACTGTGTCAAATGCCTTGCTAAAGCCTAGTTATGCCATGTCCACAGCCCCTCCCTGGTGCACTACTTTGGTCACCCAGTCAAATAAATCAATTAGAGTCATCTGACATGACCTTTCCACTGTAAACCCATGCTGCCTTGGGTCCTGTGCACCACTGACCTCTAGGTACTCAACATTTCTTTCCTTTAAAAGTGGTTTCATCACTTTCCCTACCACAGAGGTCAAACTGACAGGTCTGTAGTTTCCTGCCTCTGTCTTGGTCCCACTTTTGTGAAGGGGACTCACATCCACTTTCCTCCAGTCCTCAGGTACAACACCATCCTCCCATGATTTGTTAAAAAGGGCAGTCAGTGGTTTCACTTGTTCTCTTCTTAATTCTTTTAGAATTCTGGGGTGAATGCCATCAGGCCCCATTGCTTTGCCCACCTTCAGTTTTAGGAGTTCTTTCAGAACCCTTTCTTCTGTGAAAGGACTGGGATCAACCCCCCTATCAAGAGTGCTTCTGTTAATTGGATTAGGCACCTCCCCTTCCTGCTCTTTTGTGAATACTGAGCAGAAATATTTGTTCAGTATCCCTGCTTTTTCACAGTCCCTCTCTGCCCACCCACCATCCATTCTATTCAGCCTCTCTATCCCTCCCTTTGTCTTTCTATGCTCCCTGATGTACTTATAAAAGGTTTTATCTCCCTTCTTAAACAAGTTGGCTATCTTTTCCTCAGTTTGGGTCTTTGCTATTCTGACTTCCCTCCCTGCTTCCTTCTGCCTTAACTGGTACAGCTCTCTGTCCTGCTCCTTTTGTGTTTCCTTATACTTCCTGAATGCTATCTTTTTCTCCCTCACTTTCCCTGCCACCTCTTTTGAGAACCATAGTGGCTTTTTCTTTCATTTTGATTTGTTTATTTGCTTCACACAAAGGCTTGTTGCCTCTGTGATGGCAGTTTTGATGTTTCCTCATTGTTGCTCCACCCCTCCTTCTAGCCCGTTTGCTAGTGTTTTTCTAAGGCACTCTCCCATCTTGCCAAAGTCAGCCCTCCTGAAGTCCAGTACCTTCACTTTTTTATGGCTTGACTCTGTAGCTGAGTTTATCATGAACCACACTGTTTGATGGTCACTTGTTCCCAGATGGCAACTCACTTCTAGATCTGAGATCCTCTCACTGTCCCCATTTGAGAGTATGAGGTCTAAGATTGCTCCCTCTTGAGTGGGTTCCGAAACTAGCTGTCTGAGGCATGCCACCTGTAGGGCATTGAGAATGGCCCTGCTCTTGGATGTGGCTGCAGTAAATGTGCTCCAGTTAACAGCTGGCATGTTCAGGTCTCCCATCAACAGTATATCCCCTTTCTCTGCCATCCTAAGAATGCCTTCTATCATATCCTTGTCCATTCCCTCCCCCTGACATGGGGGTCTGTATACAACCCCTGTGCAAATTGTGGTGCCATTTCCAGTCTCTAAGGTGACCCACAGTGCCTCCTTTCCTCCCTGTTTACTCTTCTGTTTAGTCACTTTTATCCCTTCCTTTACATAGAGAGCTACTCTTCCCCCTCTTCTCCCCTCCCTGTCTCTCCTGTAGGTTATGTACCCTGGTATGTTAACATCCCAATCATGGTTCTCTGTGTACCATGTTTCTGTGACTGCTATAATATCCAGGCATCCCTTTTCCATCAAGGCCACCATTTCAGGGAGCTTGTTGCCCAGGCTGTGGGCATTGGTACTCATTATCCTCCATTTCCTTATGGCCTTACTCCTTTTTGCCCCATCCCTGTCCTTATTGCCTTTGTCACTTTCTCCATTTACCCCTGCCCTTCTCCCTTTTGACATCTCTATCTTGGTGTTTACCTCACTTACTACCCTGACTTTTTTGTGGGGGCTAGGATTTCCCTGCTCCTTTCCAGTGCCTCCCCTCTTCACTAGTTTAAATGCTTGCCAATGAAGCATTTAAACCTATCACCTAGTATTATGGTTCCCCTCCTGGACAGATGCAGCCCATCATGCCAGTATAGGCATCACTCCAGGTGGACCCCCATTCCCCAATGAAGCCAAATCCCTGAGCTCTTCACCAGCTTTTCAACCACTGATTGAATTCCATGGTGTGGAGCACCCTAGCCTCACCTACGCCATAGATAGGCAGCACCTCCGAGAAGGTTACCGTGCGTGCTACTTGTCTAAGGCCCCTCCCCAACTCCACAAACTCTTCCTGCACTGCTCTGATCCCTTTCTTAGCCAGGTAATTTGTCGCTAGGTGGACAATGACATCCAACCCCTTCCCCTGTGCAGCTGCTCTGGCAATCTTGAGGATTCGCTCCCTGTTCCTCCAAGCCATGGTGCCAGGCAGGCACCTTACCTCCCTCTCCCCTTACTCCCCCAGTTCTACCTTCCTAACAATGGAGTCCCCCACCAGGAGTTGTTTTCTTCCCCTGTAGGGTCCCATGTCACCCTCCTATGGGTCTCCCTTGTGGAGGTTCTCAGCATCCTCCTTGGTCTCCACTGGGGGTGTCTCTGAATGGAATAGGAATTGTGTGTGTGTATATATATATATATATATATATATATATATATATATATATATGTATGTATAGTATATATTGAAAATCTGGGGTAAAAATAAAAAAAATAAAGAGTGAATGTGTGAAGAGTGAATATGTAGAGTGAATGTTAAAGAGTCAATGTGCAAGGCCCTGCACTTCTGTAGACAGATGTGTTCTTTCCCTGGTACAGGAACAAAATGTCCCTGTGCATCTGCACCTGTTGATGTAGATCCTGAAGGGACCTGCATGAATGAAGATACAAATCCACCATCTCAAAAAGAAAGGAAATTATTTGCAAAAAACCTTGTTAATGCATCAGTTAGGGAACTTAATGTCACAAAAGTAGAGAAATGTAGCATTATGGTTTCCAACCCTAATTCTCCACCCCACCCCAACCCCAAGCAGCAAAAGGAAAAAATCATTATGAATTGGGCTGTCCTGAGTCTTGGCAGATAAGGGTTGGGGGTCTTCTTTGGGGTTTTCAACTCTACTGCTCAACCCATTCAATGAGCAAATAAGGTAAGATGTGATCTCTTTTCTTCTGGCAGTGCCCACAGTTTGTTGGCAACATGTGGGGAGACACAATTCTGTACATTTAAACAATATATCAGAATGGGGTGAGTGTTAGGGTTGAAAACCCCAAGGAAGACCAATCCCTGATTTCCCAAGACTCAGGACAGCCCAAACCATAATGAGTTATCCTTTTGTTGCTTGAGGGGTAGGGGTGGGGAGGTAGGGTTGGAATCTCTAATGCCACATTTTCCTACATTTATGGCATTAAGTTACCCTAACTGGTACATTAACAAAGTTTTTTGCAAAGAATATACATACATATAAGGGATATGCAGCGGTTCAGTGTGTGATAATGCATTTATCTTGTACAATTTCCAGTGACCTCAAGTAACCTCACGAGTGCCGAAGGCACGAGTGAGAGTTACGAGAGGTGACTGGAAACTGTACAAAATAAATGCATTATCACACTGAACTGCTGCATATTCCATTTATGCAACAGGTTTAGATGTTGTGTGGACATTTTGATTTTGGTAGGTGTAAATAATTTGTCAAAAGGGAAAGAAAATTGAATTTTATGCTGTTTTTGCGATTATAAAAACAAAATTGTATGTATAAATGAAACACCACTCATTTTGTAGATATTTTTGAGCTGAACATTTTTCATGCTCACAGTACCATGCTATCATTTTTGTTTTAAAGTTATTTATATTTGTTTGTCAAAAAGGGAACAAAAATTACATTTTCTTCTGTTTTCTTGCTAACCATATACAATATACAGGGTTTATATAAATGAAACATTATTCATTTTGTAGATAATTTTGTGCTGAACAATTTTCGTGCTCACAGTACCATGTTATCTTTTTTCGTTTTTAAGTTATTGACATTTAAATATGGTTAGTACTGCTTCTGAGGCTGAACATTCTAAATTAATTCTGAAGAGAACTGTGTAGATAAATGAGCTAGTGATGTAGTTACTGTGTGAATAAATGGGTGATGATGTAATTACTATGTGGATAAATAAATTTATTACCATAGTAACGAAGATAAATGGTTTTATTCTACTGTTTTTATCCTGACCCTGTTGCATAAATATATATATTTACTATATATATTATATATTTATATATATATATATATATATATATATATATATATATATATATATTATATTATATATTATATATTTATTATAGGTATTTCTGCTCAGTCTTTACTGAGGAAGAGGAGGGTAATGGGTCTGAAGTGAGTACAAGGGTGAGAATGGTGCAGAAATGGACACAAGTCCCTTTACATGAGAAAGGGTCCAAGGAACTGGAAGTAATAAGAGTTGATAAAGCAATGGGGCCAGATGGGGTGCACCCCAGGGTCCTTAAAGAACTAAGAGAGGTGGTGGCTGAACCTCTGGCTATCCTGTTTAGCCGATCACTGGAAACAGGGGAGGTACCCAAAGACTGGAGGACAGCAGATGTAGTCCCCTTTATACAAAAGTGGGAACAAAGAGGAAGCAGGGAACTACAGACCAGTCAGCCTCACCTCAGTAGTGGGGAAGATCATGGAAGCACTACTGAAGGAGAGATTGGTGGAACATCTGGTTGTCAATGGACTACAGGACCCAAGGCAGCATGGTTCCACCAGGGGGAGGTCATGTCAGACCAACCTCATTGAATTTTTTGACTGGGTGACTAGGGAGGTGGATCAGGGGAGGGCAGTGGACATGGCCTATCTGGACTTCAGCAAGGCCTTTGACACTGTGCCACATAGAAGACTATTACACAAACTGGGGAATATGGGTGTGGGCAGGACAGTAGTGTGGTGGGTAGGTAACTGGCTGGTGGCAGGACACAGAGGGTGGTGGTAAATGGCTGTCACTCTACAGAGGGAAGAGTGACCAGTGGGGTACCACAGAGATCAGTGCTGGGACCGGTCCTATTCAACATCTTCATCAGTGACATGGTGCAGGACCTAGAAGGCAGAATTTCACTGTTCGCTGATGACACAAAGCTCTGTAACAGAGTAGACACACCAGAGGGTGTAGACAGAATGAGAAGAGACCTGCAGAAACTTGAAGAATGGTCAGGGGTTTGGCAGTTGAAATTCAATGCAAAGAAGTGCAAGATAATGCATATGGGGCACAATAACCCTGGCATAATATATCAGTTGGGGGGTGAGGATATAGCATGCACCAAGCAGGAAAGGGATCTTGGGGTTATCATCTCTGATGACCTCAAGGTAGGGAAACAGTGACAAGGCAGCAGGTAAAGCAACAGGATGCTGGGATGTATAGGCAGGGGCATTACCAGCAGGAAAAGGGAGGTCATAATTCCGCTATACAAGACACTAGTGAGGCTCCACCTGGAGTACAGTGTACAGTTCTGGAGACCATACCTACGTAAGGACATAGACAGGGTAGAAAGGTTCAGAGGAGGGCAACAAAGATGGTGCAAGGATTGCATCACAAGTCCTATGAAGACAGGTTGAAGGAACTGAACATGTACTCCTGGAGGAGAGGAGGGAGAGAGGGGATATGATAGAGACATACAAGCATCTTACAGGGAGGAACAGGGTGCAGGAAAACACGATTTTTAAGCAAAAAAGATGTTCCAGGACTAGAGGGCATGGGATGAAGTTGGAGGGAGGACGATTCAGAGGAAACATGAGAAAGAATTTCTTCACAGAATGGGTGGTAGACAAGTGGAACTCCCTGCCAGAGGAAGTGGTGGGGGCTGAAACAATCACGGGATTTAAGAATGCATGGGATAGACATAAAGGAATTCTGGAGGTCAGGGGTAAGGTACAACAGACTTCTAGGAAAACAAACTGAACTTACAAGCTCAAATGGGCAGACTGGGTGGGCCATAGACCCTTATCTGCCAACACTATCTATGTATCTATGTATATATATATATATATATAAAATGGGTAGGAAAAATCAATCAATATTGGCATGCCTAATTAGGTAAAACACATCACATGACCATGCGTATATCAGAGCATGACCACACACTTGCACTTTTATCCCCTTTCCAAAACTATTTTGCCATTTTATAAGATAGATAACCCACTATACGGTGTGCAGTCATACTCTGATATATGCACTCCTTGGGTGGTTGACGCACACCAAGGTGTGCATACATCAGAGTGCAACCGCACACCCTAAGAGTGGGTTATCTATTTTGATATATATATATATATATATATATATATATATATATATATATATATACACACACATATATAGATATATATATATATATATATATATATATTAGAGGAATAAACCCATTTATGCATTAGTTGGGTTGTTCCTCAGTGAAAAGTGGATTGGTGTTAGGTTGAAACCCTCCCTTGGACCCCTTCACCCTCAACCAGCATGGAGTGTGCATTAACATTCAGCCTAACTCTCACCCCATCACATGTGTAAAACAGCAGAAGTATAGAGAATGGGGTGAGAGTTAGACCGACGACCCCAATGCACACCCCAATGCTGGTTGGGGGGGTCTGGGGTCCAAGGGGGGTTTTCAACCCTAACACCGAATTTCCTCACTTTTGTCGCTGTGGAACAACCCTAACTAATGAATTAAATGGAGTTTTTTGCCTCTAATTTCCCTTCTTTTTGAGAATGATAATGAGAAATAGTGAATGTAATGCAGCGGCGGGAGCGCGGGTCCCTCTGGGCCCCCGCTTCCACCATGTGATGTCTTGTGGCATAGTAACAGGAACAGCAATGTAAACAGAAGCGCTAACAGTGGTGCACATGGTAACACAAGCGCGAATGAGAACAGAAAGGGTAACGCACATGGTGGCATAGACGGGAATGGTCTGCCTCGTGATGTGTTGTCACATAATAACATGGTGCCTGCAAACGGAAATGTCAATGGGCATGGTGATGCAAAGTGAAACAGAAAGAGAAACAGTACTGTAGACACAAATGGCAAAAAATAACAGAAACGCAAGCGCAAATGAAAACACAAAGGGTAACGCACATGGTGGCGTAGACGTCAATGGTAAGTGAAACGGGTACGGAACCGCAAGCGGAAAGGGCAACAGTAACAGTAATGTAAGCGCACAGGCTGGTTTTCCCCAAAATCTGCATAGAGAAAGACAGTGCGTACAAAGAATGTATGCATAATAATAGGTATCGGAGCAGAAAATGAGGACTTGGAATACTAAATAGGTTATATTTCAGGAACCGTACGACATAGAAAAAAAATTTAAAAGTCATATGATTTATGATGTCCTGGCTAGTTTTGTACTTAGCCCCCATTAGCTCATTAGGGGGCTAAGCATTTTTCCAAGGAAAGTGCGTATCTCGCACCGTTTTCAAGACACGGGCCCTGAAAGGCGTGCCAAACGCCGTAATGTTATCCTATGGGAAAAAAAGAGAAGTTCGGAGCACCATAACTTTGCCTGTCTGTAATATTTTTTCACCAACACACTGAAAGGCACATCTGTGGGTAGTTGGCTGTCTTCCCTCCAAATTTCAGGAAAAAAGACCAAACCGTTATTTTGCAGCAGGGTGCCAAAGGATTCCTGTATTGCGTCGGGCGCCGTAATGTTATCCTATGGGAAAAACCATCAACTTTGGAGTGCTGTAATTTTGCCGCCATGTAATGTTTTTTCAACACAACACTAAAAAGGCAAATCTGTGAGATGTCGGCTGCATTCCCTCCAAATTTCAGCCCAAAACTCCCAACCGTTCTTTTGCAGCGCAGTGCCAAAGAATTGCTGTCATTTTCCCACAGACTAGAAAACTACTGTCGCAATTTGTGAAAGCTTTCACAAAAATTTGCCACACGTTCATGAGCACGAAAGTACTTTGCGAAAGTACTTTTTCCAGAAATTTGAAAAACATATTTCTGGGGTGTTTTACCCCAAAATAAAGACATGGCTAGCAATCTCAGGGTCTGACTGGGTGAATACAAAAAGAATTAGGTTGCTAGATGGTCCCAAATTTAAATGCCAAGCATTTTTCTGATCACTAACTGAAAACAAAATGGTGGATTTGTGAAAGTAACAGGGCCATTTGCAAAAGTAAAAAGGCATTTGCGAAAGTGTTGAACTTTTTGTTAACTTTTCCCATTGACTTATAATGGGAAATTGTTTTTTGAATAACTTTTGAACCATTTAAAATTTTTTCACCAAATCTTCGAAAGGCACATCAGGGACCCTGGCCACACATTCCCTGAAGATTTTGGGCCAGTCGCGCAAACCGTGCAACCTGTAGGCACGACCGTAGAATTCCAGAAAAAGCGTAAACGCGCGCGCAGATCATGCTTAATAACTCCACAGCCGTATATCTGACTGGTATGACACTTGGCAGATCCAAAGGCCTATGGTTCTTGATCACATATTCCAAACTTCAGGCAAATTCATCAAACAGTTGCAAAGTTATTAAGGTGCAAAATTTTGGGTTTAACATAGAAATGGCTCCTCAACCCTAACTATGGTAGCACTACCGTGCTACCATAAAATATCTACTACTGGTGCAGTTGCAACAGTATAGTTAGGGTTCAGTAAGCACTTTAATGTTAAACCTCAAATTTTGCACCTTAATGACTTTGTAGCCATATGATGGATTTGCCTAAATTATGCGTACATGGTCTGGTACCAGAGATCTCTGGATCTGGCAAGTTGCATTATAGTTGGATGTAGATTGCAGAGCTACAGAACACCCCAAAAAATGCAAAAAAACCCTGACTTTTTGCGCATTTCTTTGCTCATGCTCACAGCCCGCATGATTTGTTTGTTTGGTCCAAAATCTTCAGGGAAGATGCAGTCTGGGTCACCGATGTGCCTTTTGAAGGTTTGGTGTAAAAATCTTAAACCGTTCAAAAGTTATTCAAAAAATAAATTTCCCATTATCGTAAATGGGGGAAAAATATATGTGCATCACAAAAGTTTCGCAAATGCACTTTTACTTTTGCAAATGGCCCTTTTATTATCATGCTTTGGCGATCTGGTTTTCAGTTACTGAGAAAGAAAAATGTCTGATGCTTAAATTTGGAACCCCCTAGGTAAACACTGACTGCTGGGTTTATGTAGTTGGGTCCTGAGGATGCCAGCCCTATCTTTTTTTGGGGGGTAAAACCCCCCAGAAATGCCATTTTAAACATCAAGGAGAAAATGCTTTCACAAATCATGAAAGAAATGGCCAAAATACTTTCGCAAATGCAAAAGTTTCTTTCTACTTTTTGCAAAACTTTCATGATTTGTGAAAGTATTTAAAAAAAAATGCAAATCTTTGCCATCCTCCTGCAACAAAACAGTTGGGTCTTTTGGGCTGAAATTTGCAGGATGGTAAGCCCTGGTCACACAGATGTGCCTTTTGGTGGTTTGATGCCAAAACATTCATGGGGCAAAACGCTACAGCATTCCAAAGTTGAGAAATTTCCCCTAGGATAACATTGCGGCATCCATTATGCCTTTTGGCACCCGTATCTTGAAAACGAAGCGAGAGATGGAGTTTTCACTACTGGCAGCTTAGCTCACCTGCAAAAACAAGTTTGGAAATCATAGATGACATCTGCAGTGGAATTCCTTTCCTACTTGCTATGGTTACAGAGATAATGACAAACACACATTCCAAGGGTTCCAAGGGTGCCTTTTCAGTGCTTTTCGGTGCCCATATCTCAGAAACTATGAGAGATATGGATTTAGTCGATTAATGTTGTGAGAAGTACTCACTGTCATGATTACAAGAGCACTAGAATTTTTTTCCTACCTGCTATGGTTGCTGAGATATTAGTAAATTAGTTTTACAAGGGTTTCTTGCCCTATAGGGCCACTGCATGGCCCCGTAGTTATGTATAAGTGGTAGCGCAGGGCCCATAGGGCCCCTGCTCCCATATACACATAGCAATATGCAACAAATGGACCATGTGAAGGGAGCATGGGGCCCAAAGGGCCTGCGCTCCCACTAACACATACCACTTACATTATACTTTCTCAAAAAGAAGGGAAATTCATTAAAAAA
The DNA here is from genome assembly GCA_016271365.2 of Neoceratodus forsteri. Classification (NCBI taxonomy): domain Eukaryota; kingdom Metazoa; phylum Chordata; order Ceratodontiformes; family Ceratodontidae; genus Neoceratodus; species Neoceratodus forsteri. Next base: position 1,442,353,828 of record CM057450.1, read on the forward strand.
ATCCATTAATGCATCAGTTAGGGTTAATAGTACAGCAACAAAAGTTTGGAAATGTGCTGTTAGGATTCAAAACCCTAACTCCATATCCCCCCACACACATGCAAGACTGTAAGACACTATACCACTCTGTCACATCTGTAACCACAATAATCACAACACTGTACTTATTTCACATAACACTATGTAATGAAAAAACAAATATAGTGTCATCAACTCTATACTGCCAGCACAGTATGATGATGCATTATTGCTGGCATATCTTCTTCATACAACGATGATTAGTCTTTACACATTTTCAAAATATTGACTTTTTTGTGTCACTATTCAACAATTGGGGTTGCTGCAGGTATCGTTGCTACCACTTGGACATGTGGTAGCAGGACAGATACAGATGACACATAGTACTTTAAAGATACAAGGAACCTCTGTGCAGAAGCACTGAGGCAATGGTTACCCCAAAGGACATTTCGCCAGGAAGCCAAGTTTCAAAGAAATACAAAATCACACATGCCCCCACAATGCTTTTAAGATACTGCTCAGGTATGAAACTAGCATCATCATGTGTTGTTACATTGCTGTGTTACCTGAAATACTCATAAGCAGCATGTTATTGTTAGCTTTGGATGTTACAACTGTTGCTTTCACGTTACTTGCAAACTATACTACAAATAATTACTTGTATTATTACTACAGCTTGTTATTAGGACTGACTCACTCTATCAGAAAAATGCAAAGATTCAATGACTGTTGGTAGGCTTATACTAACTCTCAGTTCCAAAAAACTGTGGATAACATACTGTGTGTTTCATCACTTCTTCACTATTGAAATATAGGCATCTGCTTAAATCTTGTTATTGCTGTTTGTAACACAAAAATGCTTACTGTGGGGCATCACCTATGGTTGCCCAGCATGCATGTCTACCCACAAGGCACTATGTTGGCAGCAGAACTCATACAGTTGGTGACCCATGATGATGGATGTGTCTTACAGTACATTTAGAGAGTTATACATTACTTCTGTTACCTGTTGCTGATTGTCTCTGATTGGTTGTGTTGCCTTGGCCATTCCCCTGCTTGCATGTGTGTGTGTCTGTGTGTGTGTGGGGGGGTGCGGAGTTAGGGTTTTGAACCCTAACAGTACATTTCCAAATGTTTGTCACTGTACTATTAACCCTAACTGATGCATTAATGGAGTTTTTTTGCAATGAATATGTGTGTGTATATATATATGTGTGTGTGTGTATATATATGTGTGTGTGTGTATGTGTGTGTATATATATATATATCTATATATATATAGATATATATATATATTCTATGCAAAAAACTGCGTTAATGCATTATTTTGGGTTAAAACACTAAAAGTCAGGAAATGAAAAATCTTTAGGGTTGCCCCTCCCCAGACCCGCCTCATCATCCAAAGATTGACAGCTGACGGTGTGTGTCATTGGGGTTGTGAGGCCTAAATGTCACCCCATTCCATCTGAAATTACATTCACAATCCAAGCAAATAAGAATGGGGTGACATTTAGGCCTCACAACCCCAATGACACACCCCGTCAGCTGGTAATCTTGGGATGATGGGCAGGTCCAGGGGGAGGGGCAACCCTAAAGATTTTTCATTTCCTGACTTTTTGTGTTTTAACCCTAAATGATGCATTAACGCAGTTTTTTGCATAGAATTTCCTCACTTTTTGAGAAAGAATAAAAAACTAAGAACTTGCACAAGTTGATGGGAGTGCGGGCCCTTTGGGCCCTGAGCTCCCACCAACCTGCAGAAGGTGGTGGGAGCATGGGTCCTTTGGGACCTGTGCTTCCACCAACTTGTAAATGTAACACTGTAATTCACATCTACAGGACAGAACATACCAAGAGCACCCTCCAAATTTCAACGCAAAAGACCAATCCATGTCTGAGATGTAATATGTTAAAGTTTGAAATTTTCATTTGTCAGAGTTGCAGAATTCGGCACCTGTTAACATTTTACAGGCACAATGACTGACAACTACATCCATGACACTACAGCTGGGTACCCTATCAATTTCAAGCCACCAGCACAATGCAAAGCACTGTCCTCAACATGTAAATTGCATCATGCAATAGCTCCACAAAAAAAAATTTTCTGACACATAAACACTGTAATTCACATCTACCAGACATGCCGAGAACATCCATCAAATTTCAAGTAAAAAGATCAAACCATTTCTGAGATATTTAAATTTAAAGATTGATGAAATTGCCCTATCTAATGCATTATAAAATCTAGCCATCTTGTCCCTATCTCATGAACAAAGATGGTGGTCAAAGAATCTCACGATCAAAGCATTTGCAGGCTCACAATCAAAGAATAAAAAATGCTGTAAATGAAAAATGAGAAGGAATTCCGGGAAACCACCACCATGGTTCAGCAGAACGGAGCCGACTGAGCAAAATCCACCCAAATTTGTCTTCCTAGAGTTAGGACCGACAACCCCAATGCGCACCCCGATGCTGGATGGGGGTGTGAACGGGGAGGTCAAAGGGGGGCTTTCAACCCTAACACCAAACTTCCTCGCTTTTGTCACTGTGGAACAACCCTAACTAATGCATTAAACAGAGTTTTTTGCCTCTAATTTCCCTTCTTTTTGAGAATGATAATGAGAAATAGTGAATGTAATGCGGCGCCACGTGATGTCTTGTCACATAGTAACACGGTGCCCACAAATGCAAATGGTAATGTGCATGGTGACACAAAGCAAAACAGAAAGATAAACAGTACTGTACATACAAATGGTTAAAATAAAGCAAATGCAAGCGCAAATGAAACTGCAAAGGGTAACGCACATGGTGCCGTAGATGGGAACGGTAAGTGAAACAGGTACGGAACCACAAGCAGAAGTGGTAAGGGTAACAGTAATGTAATCGCACAAGCTGGTTTTCCCCAAAGGCTGCATAGAGAAAGACAGTGAGTACAAATAATGTATGCATAATAATGGGTCTCGGAGCAGTAAATGAGGAGTTGTAATACTAAATTGCTTATATCTCAGGAACCGTACAACGTAGAAAACATTTTTTAAAGTCATATGATGTATGGTTTTCCTGGCTAGTTTTGCATGAACATTTTTCTGATGAAAATGTTCTTATCTCACACCATTTCCGAGATACGGGCCCTGAAAGGCATGGAGAACGCAGTAATGCTATCCTATGGGAAAAAAGAGAAGTTCAAAGTGTGATAACTTTGGCTCCCTGTAATATTTTTTCACCAAACCACTGAAAAGCATATCTGTGGGATGTTGGCTTTCTTCCCTCCAAATTTCAGCCCAAAAGACCAAACTGTTATATTTGCTGCAGGGTGGCAAATGATTCCTGTAATGTGGCGGATGCCGTAATGTTATCCTATAGGAAAAAGCGTCAACTTTGGAGTGCTGTAACTTTTCCACCCTGTAATATTTTTTCATGAAATCACAGAAAGACACATCTGTGAAATGTTTGCTGTGTTTCCTCCAAATTTTAGCCCAAATTACCAAACCGTTCTTTTGCAGCAGGGTGGCAAAGAATTGCTGTCATTTTGCCTTAGCCTGGAAAAGTAGTGTCGCAATTTGCAAAAGCTTTCGCAAAAATTTGAGACACTTTAATGAGTGTGACACTACTTTGCAAAAGTACTTTTTTCAGAAACTTGAAAAACATATTTCTAGGGTGTTTAATCTCAAAATAAAGACATGCCTAGCATCCTCAGAGTCCGACTAGGTAAACACAAAAAGAAGTGTTGCTAGAGGGTCCCAAATTTAAATGCCAAGCATTTTTCTGATCACCAACTGAAAACAAAATGGTGGATTTGTGAAAGTAAAAGGACCATTTGCGAAAGTAAAAACTGCATTTGCGAAAGTGTTGAACTTTTTGTTAACTTTTCCCATTGACTTATAATGGGAAACTGTTTTTTTGAATAACTTTTGAACCGTTAAATATTTTTTCATGAAATCTTCAAAAGGCACATCGGGGACCTGAGCCACATGTTCTCTGAAGATTTTGGACCAGTCGCGCAAACCGTGTGACCTGTAGAGACGACCAAAGAATTGCAAAAAAGCATAAACGCTCGTCAGATCACGCTTAGTGACTCTGCAGCCGTATATCTGAACAGTACGAAATTTGGTATATCCCAAGATGTATGGTTCTTGATTGTGTATTCCAAATTTCAGGCAAATACATTGAACAGTTACAAAGTTATTAAGGTGCTAAATTTTAGGTTTAATATGTAAATGGCTCCTCAATTTAACTTTGGCAGCACTACCTGCTACCATAATATAAATATATATATATATATATATATATCTATATATATATATATATATATATAGATATATATATATATATATATATATATATATATATATATATATATAATATATATATATATATATATATATATATATATATATATATATATATATATGAATGAGAGCCAGACAGGCAGACAGATGGATGGATGGATGGATGGATGGACAGACGGACAGACAGATAGACAGACATGTTCATTGCAAAAAAAAAACTACATTAATGAAGATTAGGGCTATATACTGTAAAACCCAAATCCTCTATGTTTGGGAAGGTACTAATATGGCTTTCAATCCAATGTCCACAAAGTTTGGAAATGTGCTATTAGGGCAGTCAAGCTGAATTCCAACCCCTTCAGTTCACCTTTTTACCCAAGACTAAGTTAATGTTTGGGGCCATGCATCAGTTGTTTGGTACCTCATACAGGACCAGCATATTCAAAATGTGTAAATAGCAACCACAATACCCACCCCAGCCCATGCCCTTGTGATCCATGGCCAAGCTACAGCTCTGACTTCATGCCACAAGGCTGCACAGTTTCATATAATCATCTTTTAGTCCAATGCTAATTTGCACAGTTACCACACAATTGTATATTGATGATGTGTGGCCTTGTGAACCCTGTGTAAATTATAACATACATTTAACAACAGCATTTTGTTTCAGGTATTGCCTAGTAGGATATGTATCATCCACATGCACTTTGATTCATACAGTTTCAAGAAGACACTGCATAAAATGGTATACATGTCTCAGACGAGTAACATGCTTTGAGTAGTTCCAAGTAGAAATGGGTGAAGTGAGCAAAATTTGCTTTGTGAATTAATTCACAAATTTAGTGGAATTTGTGAAGTTCAAATTCATGAAATTTAAAAAATTTGTGGATCGTGAAGTGTGGAAATTCACCACAAAGTGTGGAATTTTGCCTGCGAATTCTGTGCTTCATGAGGGCAATTCTGCACTTTGCAGCAAAAACTTCACGATGCAGGTGAAGCTGAAGTTTCCCAGGTGTGGGGAGCTTTGGAAGCTCAACAAAGTATGAGTTTTCGGCACTTTGTCCGAACTCACTGGTGAAGTTTTACTTTGCTACATCTCTAGTTCCAAGTATGCCTCTGAAAGAAAGAAAGAAAGAAAGAAAGAAAGAAAGAAAGAAAGAAAGAAAGAAAGAAAGAAAGAAAGATTGCAGTACGTATAGTACTGTACTTACAAATATATAAAAAGTTTGCTGCTTTGCAAAGGGTTCACAGTATTGTGTGTAAAGCAAGTCACATCATAAATAGATGTAAAACCCTTCAGCTGTGCACCACTTGTATTCTAATTACAGACCTTAAATGAGTAGGGCGTGTATTAAACAAGGAGTTGAAAAAGCATCAGAATGACGTGAAACATCAGCAAGTAGGGGGGCTGCTGCATTAATAAATGTATTTTTAATTTGACCATTTAGCATTTTGGTCTCTGTTTGTCAGTATACTGTGTAGCCTGACTTCTTGCGCTGTACATGGACTCTACACATCATGGCACCGGTAATAGTTTTCATTAGCCACCTCTCATTTAGTTTCCATTTGATTACTGAGGGAATGATGACCCTAAGAGGCTACCCTCAAGGGAACACTGTAGTGGCCTTGAGATGCAAAGAGGAATTCACCAAATTAGGGGGTTTTCATTTTGGGGGTAAATGTTGGTCCTGTCTGTGACCAAGAGATGCAATCACTGTGCTGAAAATGGCGAGATACCTGTTGCTAAAGTCTAAACTGCTGAAACATGTAGGAGATGGGCCTACTATCTATATGTGGAATCCAAAGCTGATACTGTATGGGTATTTGAGATGTTATCTCTGTCAGAAGGCCTGAGAGATTGCCAGCCATTGCCTGAGTGCAGGCTAAGGTAGATGCTGGCGAACTTGGGTTCAGCACACTGTCTGTTGAAAGTAAAGGCCAGATTAATGAGAGGTGCCTAGAGTCAGGGTAGACATTAGCCAACAGTACCAGAATGAATTTCCTAACAGCAATGCTGCCTTCTGCATTCCAGCTAAACAGACTCTGCAGTGGCATAGTAGTAAATGAAAAATACTCAAGGTCACTGATATGCTGTGATTGAAATAATTAAATTCTGTTTTCAGCAGTTGAAATTTCAGGACTGTGCTGGTGATTGCTTATTTAATTTCTGCCTTTTATTGGGATACAACTCTCAATCTTTTAGTATGTGTATACATATATAGATATTGCTGGCTAATTATTTGTATTAATAATTTGAGTAAAAGAAGGATTAATATACACACAATTTAAGAAAGCAAAATGAAAATAGTAGAGGGAGCAATCTGGAAAAAAAAACAAGTTCTGTAGTTTTATTGATCTGTTATAAAATCCCAAATTCCATGAAATTCTTTGTTTTTACCAGTGTGCAGACCATCCAAATACTGGAATTTTACCAGGTTTTCTGGTAAAAACTAAAAACCTATGGTCTTGAAAATAAGTGAACCCAAAGTGAATAACAAGGTGTGAGCAGTGGTAAATTCCAAAAGTATCATAAGAAAGGCTCTGTCTTGAGCTGGCCTGCTGGTACAGTGGTTGGACTTCCGCTTGCAACACCAGTGACACAGGTTTGGGAATGAGCCTGGGATCTGGAGGGCCAGCTGGGGGGAAGAGGCTTGAGCATTCCAAGGACAGCTCGTCTTCTCTGGGGGGAAGGGGGGTTTCTGGACTCAGTACTTGGGTGACCTCGGGTGGAGACATGTGGTACTACAAGTCCGAAGTCACACCAGGGGTAGGCATGCTGGACATCAGCACCTCAGGTGTCTACACATCAGGTTGCACAGCATGCCTTAAGAACACCAGGAAAAACAGAGTTGTGCCATGGTACAAACAGAGATGCTCCAGTGCAACTGTGGGAGCAGAGCTGCAGAGCAACAGAGGGGGGCATGGCACAGAGAACAGACTCAGGGACAGAGCCATGGAAGCACAGTGACAGGCTACAGGAGGCCTCCACTAGCAGGTCACAGGAAGGCACACACAGGCACCCAGACACTTGACCCCAGAACACAACAGTGGCACAGATAGCAGGCGACAGAAGGTGCCAGTGGCCAATGGAGGTCCACCAAGGGGGGCCCCCCCTGTAGGCCGCTGACCATGCCACACACCTAGGACCATGCAGCCAAGCACACACATGCCACACAAGCAAACAGGAAGCTCATACAGTAGGCACTGAACATGCCGGGTGGCAGGTAGCATGGCAGACCACATGGGACAGGCTGCACAATGCCAAGCAGGGGCCCGAACACAGTGTGTGAACAGTACCTGACCAATGACCATGGCTGTGTGCCATCACCACCAAACACACAACCGCCACACACCCCTGACAGCTGCCCCATGGGCACCCCAAGGCACAGCCACCAACCCAGGGGATGGACACCACCACAGTGTGACACACCACAGCACACAGCAGTGAACCACTGAAGCACAACACATGCTCCGTCTCATGCACACCACATGGACAGACACTGGGCCACTGCAGCATGGCACCTCACGCCACCTGCAAATCAGACACAGACACAGGCAGGTAAGTCAGAAAAATATATTTGGAAGCAAATTATTTACATAATACCAGGGGCTGGGAAAGGGTACATACAGTGAGGGAAGGGGACAGGGAACAGGGACTGTACAGTGGGAGTGGAAGGGGGGACTGTAAGGGAAGGTACATTAGGGGAAACAGGGGAAAACATGGGCAAAACTAATGGTGCCCCATCCAGCCAGCCACGATGGTGAGCCGACGCTCCCTCCTCTTGGCTTGCAGCATCCTTCTGATCTGCACCATCACCTCCAGGGTAGATGAAGCCACAAGTAGCATGTGGCGCATCACCCTTGGCAGTCTTTGCCACCGGACCCTTATAACAAGGGACAGGACAGGTAATCAGTGCAATGGCCCAAGGAATCATGCCCACCCACAGTGCACAATAGGCTGTGGGAACACACACCCCTGGAGGGCCCATAATGGCCAACCGCGGGGGGAGGGGCAATGTCAGCCAGCAACTCAACATACCACGACATTGCATAGAGGTGGTCCCTGCCACACAATGGCTACATGACTGTGCAATGATAGTCACATGGCACAGTGCACTGGCAGCACCACAGCAACAACAGTGGCAGGCAGGCACATGCCCAACCCACCAGCAGCTGGCTCACGTCCAATGGACGTGCCACAGTGGCATGCACCACAGACAGAGTGACACACACAGCTGCCATGGCACATGGCACAGGCGACCATGTCTGCACCCACTCCCTCCACCACCCCATGTACAGTGCAAAGGACCATGACAGTGCTTACCTGTCCCCGGTGGCCCTGCTGGTGCCAGTCCAGTGCCATCATGGTACTCTTCTCCCTGCTGTGCTGCTGCAGCCCTGGTCTGCCGTTGGTCCTTTGGTCCTGGGAATGGAAAGAAGACAGGTGCACATTAGTAACCAACTACAGCAGCTTCCCCTCAACCCCTGTGCACAGGGCGTGCCCCTGCCCAACTCATCCCACATGCCTGCATGGCTGCATCACAACACACGTGGAAGCTGACAATGCCACTCCATGATGCACATGATGACAGTGTACCCCACTACAGGGCATGCCAGACAGCCAAGCCAATGCCACAGTACAGTGCCAGGGCAGACATGCAACATAGGATGACTTACCTGGCTGTGGCACAGCCCCACGCCTGGTGCATGCCTGTAGCCTCCTCAACCTCTCCAGGTCCTGCTGCATGAGGTCCTCATAGTGGTGGCAGCATTGCTCACCTATCCTGGGTACCCCCATCCTGTGCTCGAGGCTGGCAGCTATCTCTTGCCACACAGTGCCCCTGGCCCACTGCAGGGGCACCTGCCCAAAGATCTGGGGGGCATGGGGCTCCAAGGCCAGCCACAAGGTTGTCCAACTCCTCCTGTGACCAATTCTGGGCCCATCTGCATCTTCCCTGTGCCATGGTCCTGGTAGCGAGTTTGGTGGCGAAAATGGTGGGAGGAAGTGCGGCATGAGCACAACATGTGCCTGATGCATGATGCGCAGGAGCACGTGCAGTGCCTGCTCATCATCCAGTGGCGGAGATGTGTGGAGTGGACATGACTATGCAGGGTCAAAGGTCTGGCCCAGGGGTCAGAGGTCTGGTCCAGGGGTCAGAGGTTGCCCGACATTACGCACGTACATGATTTGGCAAGGTACCCCATGCACAACCATGTGGGTAGCCACTGCATCATGCTGTCCGTGCACGGTGCGCGATTGACACCATGATGCCATGATGCGCATGCGCACTGTAGGCCTGCACACTGTGCATGTGTGTGCATTGCACCACCGTGACTTGCTCCAGTGCAATCTCATTGCACATGACGCAAAATCCCAATGTTCAAACACCACATGCAAATGATCTCATCAGCCAATGCATGGCACAGTGGGTGCATTAGCATGGCATTACTGATGCGCCCAACCTCATTTGCATGCGTTGGGCCTTATAAATGCAACGGAACAGCACAGGCCATGGACAGGTATTACAATCTTGATAGGTAAGTTGTGCATGCTGCTGCAGCATACTGGGAGCAGACAGCACTGCAGGGTGGGATGGACCAGGCAGATGCTGACCCTGACACACTGTGCTATCTATGTCCACAGGCAACAACATGTTGGCACAAAAGGAGGGTGAGGAGCGGCGGCCTGCACTGAAGTGCAGGCCCAACATCACAAAGGCCAAGACTGATCCCTGTTTGAGGCCTACCTGGATAGGGAGCCCCCTGTAGAGTGGTGCCATAGGCACACCACAGGCCAGGACTGGTGCATGGGATGAGGTGGCAACCTATGTGAACCAGCGCTGCAGCCACCAGCGATCAGCACAGGAGTGCCGAAAGAAGGTGGGAACAGACAAGTGGTGGATTAAGGAGAAGGTGGCAGCCATCCGGGCATCCCGTACTGCCACTGGAGGAGGACCTGCGGATGCACCCATATTAAAACTGCAGGAGTTGGTGGCAGCCACCATGTGCCTCACCACGGTGGAGGGTGTGCCTGGAGGAGGATTCCAGACAGGTGGCAGCCCATCACTGCACGGTATCTATGTCTGACATGCACAGCTGGTGGTATGGAGGGTGTGTACATGGGCATTCTGGCATGCAGGTGGCTGGCATGCATGCCATGTGCATGTGTGTGCACCCACATGCATGCCATGCTGCAGGACACATGCAGTGGCAGTGTACGGGGGCACATATGGGTATTGCATCACTGACATGCCATTTATCTCTTGCAGCACCAGCATGCCTCCATACAGATGATGAGACATCAGCAGTGGCAGCAACAGTAGATGCCGGTATGGCCCAAGAGGGCCAGCCGTCCATATCCACCGGCATCTAGGGACCCAACAGACTGCAGCTCAGCACTATGGTGCAGGTGGATGTCCTGGACCTGGGTTGGGTGAGGCCCTGGATGTGACCCTGCAGGATGCCAGCCTTGGTGTCCTGTGTGTGGAGACACAGATTGAGGCGGGGTCCGACTCTGAAGAGGACTACTCTCAGCTCCTGGACAGCATAGGTGGCATTCTGGGTGTGTCGTCTCTGCCAGCATCTGAAAAAGGCAGCGTTCCCAGTGCTCTGCCAGTGGCGAAACAGCTGTCTGCCACCACTGTGGGTGCAGCGGTGTGTGCTGCCATGGCTGTGCCCTGAGGTGGTGGTGGTGAGGTCGTGCAGGTGCAGGGTGGCGTACAGTGACTGGACAGGTGATGGCAGTAAGCTGCAGGTGCTGCGGGGCAGCCGGACACAGGGTCTGCCACTGGTGTGTCTGCTGTGCCCATTCCCCATGCAGACCCCACTGTGCAGCGCCCACTGGAAAGGGGGGCAGTGCAGCATGACCAGTCACCACAAGAGGATCAGCATCCCACCAGGAGCCTCAGGATGCTGAACGTCTAGCTGAACACACCCAGCTGCTATGGGTGTCCATTCATCAACAGGTGCTGCTTGACACTGGGGTGCGTGCACTGCATGCAGAGGTGTGCCAGTTGGCTGAGCAGAAGGAATGGGGCACTGCACAGATCCTGGCAGGGCTGCAATGCATGCAGGAGGCCATGACTGCAGTTTTGGAATGCATTGTCAGTGTGATCACAGATGGCTCTTCATTGCTGGCTGCCACAGAGCATGGCCATGCACAGGTGACCCCCCTCAGTGCACTGTCCACTCCACGGACTCGACATTGGGTGACCCCAACACAGTCAATGCCAGACTCTGATGTAGGCATCCCAGGCATGCCTAGCACTGGCCTTTTCAGGCACCTGCACACCCCCAGGAGGACATGGTCATGGTCCCACAGTTTCACCCCTGGGGGCTGTTGCAAACCCCCCCAGCTGATGCGCAGCCTGTGGCTGCCAATTGGTCTCGGCATGGACACCACTGTGGCCGTGGTGGCAATGGTATTGTGCAGCAGCCCTGATCCGTGGGCTGACCTGATTGCAGTCTGCAGCTGCTGCCCTGTGCACACATGGGTGGTGTGTGTGTGTGTGCCCACTGCTGGGGGGTCGTGCCTGTGTGATGCGCTGTGTGCTGCCTGTGTGTGTGCTTGCCCAGCTGCTTGACCATGTGACGTGGGCCTGATGAGGGCAGTCTAGCATCAGTTGCACTTGTGCACTGGTGCAATGCATCTGATCCATGCCACATACCAATGCCTGGGTGGGTGGGTGCATATGTGTGTGTGTGTGTGTGTGTGTGTGTGTGTGTGTGTGTGTGTGGTTGTGTGCCTCTGACACCCCTACCCCTGCATCACACCTCTGTGTGTACATGCCCATTGCCATGCACATCCCTGCATGTGTGTTGTACCTGTTTGTGTGGCCCATGCTTGTGTACCACACCACCTACCTGTGTGCACCATAGTGCTCCTGTGCGATGGGGTCCTGGTGGCATCTCACTTGCTGGAGCAGCTGGTGGTCCCTTCTCCCAGGGTGTGGCTGTCCACCACCCTCTGGCCCATTACCTCCATCGTCCCCACTACTGTCACCCTCAACAGGCTCGACAGCTATCCCACGGTCAATGGCCATTGTTGTGCAGTATGCAGCAGGCCAGGAATAGGCCACAGGCTTTCGAGGGGCTGTACTGTAGGGCACCACTTGACCTGTCTAGGTAACAGAACCATGCCTTCAGCATGCCAAAGACATGATCGATGATGTTGCACATGCTGGCATGTGCCTCGTTGTACCATTCCTCTTCTGGGGATGATGGGTGCTGGTAGGGGGTGAGCAGCCAGGGCCTCAGCAGGTATGCGCTGTCACCTGTGTGGAGAGTGACATGGTTAGCCCTATGCTATTCTGTGCTGTTCCCCTTGCCTGTTCCTGGCACCAATGCCACCATGCATACCCTGCCTACCCCCATCCCCAGGTCTGCTCTGCCCATTGCCCCTTGCCCATGCCATACTCACCCACTAGGGTGCCCGTGGGGATGGTCCCATGTTCAAACCTGTGGCACAGCACAGAGCTGTGCCAGATGAATGCATCATGTGGATTCCCAGGGTGTGTGGCACAGACATTGGTGATGCGTCCTGTGGCATCGCACACCTCCTGGCAGTTGACACTCAGGCTCCCCTTCCTGTTAATATATGCAACCTCCTTGAGGCCAGGTGGTATGCGGATGCCCATGTGGGAGCAGTCAATTGCCACAATCATGCCAGGCATGCATGACACCCTGTGGAAGTCCTGCATGCTTGATGTACGCTCCATTTGTGTGCTGGGGAAATGGATAAATTCCAAAGTACATGGCAGCAGTGCATTGAGGAACTGTGTGAGGAGGCGGGACATGGCCAACTGGATTATGCCTGTGGTGTCCCCTGTTGATCTTTGGAAGGTGCCCGTGGTGAGCAAGCACATGACGGCGCTCACCATCATCTTCACGGACATGGTGTGGCTCCGTCTGGTGGGTACCTCCATCTCCTCACTCCACAGCTTGCAGAGCTGCCTCAGAATGGCCCTGTTCAGGTGGAACTAGCCCACAATCTCTGTGTTGCTGTAGTTCTTAAAGGTGATGCGGGCACGGTACCACCTGTGTCGGGCATACAGCCGATAGGCCCTTCCTCGGCCACGTCGCTGTTCCTCCTGTCCCCTCACACCCCTTATTACTGCCTCCATCATGAAGGGCACACTATCCATTTATTTAGGGAGGCAGTATAGTGCAGTGGTTTAAGGCTCTGAGCTGCAAATCTGGAGACCTGGGTTTGAATCTCACAGCCCCCACTTGCATATACTGTGTGATCCTGAGCAAGTCACTTAACTTCCTTGTGTTCCCAGGTTGCACCTGTAAAAAAGCTTTCAGCTTAGTGTGTCTCACCTGGTTAAACAAAAAAAAAAAAAAAATCCATGGCCCTTGCTGTCCACTGTCCCCCTGGGTGGTTGGCTGCTGGCTATATGCCACCCTGGCACATGGTATGTATGTGTGTGTGTGCGTGTATGTGTCTCCCCCTCTCTCTCTGCCCCTCTCTCAGGCCACATCTCTGTCCCTGTCCCTCTGTGTGTGGCCTTTGTCTGTCTGTCTCTGTCTTTCCCTCTCCCTCTCAACCTTGGCATAAGTGCTGTCTGTGTGTTTGCACCCTGTATTTATAGGAACCAGTCTGCTTGGAGCAAGTTCGATTTGCTCCACACTTGTGCCATGGTTTCACGGTTGAATATGCCACTGCACTGGATATTCATGGGAACACCCCCTACACTTGCACCCACCTGCATTCATTATAGTTGTGCATTGGCAGAAAGGATTTTGCACTGCACACTGGCTCCCACTGAATATGGCTCCTTGGTGCAATTCCGCACTTGAGCTGGCGCACCTCAGTTGCGCCATGCACAACTGCTCTGAATATCTGGGCCATGGTTTATATCTTGTCATGCCTAATTTAACAGCAGATCCTGAAGTTATTCTAGCAATGTAGAACACTTAAATGGAATTCTTAAGTTCTGAATATGAAGAAAAAAACAGCTTGAAACAAAATGATCTGCTTATTGGGGGCACATTACATCTTTCCAGGACGGGATCATATTAAATCTTTTTAGGAAAAAAGCATCGGATTAATTTTAATAATTATTAGCCAGCAATATTTATATGTGAAGCTGACACTGGCCAGATAGGGGAAGAAGGAAGACACAGAAGAAAATAATGCTCACTCACATAAAGAAGACTTGGCTGTCTGTGAAATTTTTAGAAGCAAATGGTTTGATACCTTTTAGGCATCTATGCTGCACCACTGATTTTTTCTTTTATTATGTCCTCTTTGGCAACTTCTACTATTAAAACACATTAAATGTATAGTTCACTAAATCTTAATCTTGGGATAACTCTTGAATGACTCCTAAATAAGTTTTAAGCCATTCCCTTTATGGGAGATCAAGACCTGTGCAAAAGGTTAAGTGTTATTTTTTCATATTTTTTTTACAAATTTCCAAAGTAAAAGTGTGGAGAAATACAAAAGTATGTACAACTAACCTCCTATACATTTTCAACTCGGACAGAAGTTAATATTTGCGTAAAATCAAACCCAAAGTTTATACAGTTTTTGTTCTAAAGTAATTTTATTCTAAATCTTATTGGACTCTTAATGAACTAAGCAAATACATGTTTAGATAAAACAAATTGATGACTCCAGGATTAGGAGGTCATTAAAATTGCAAAAGGTCAAAATATGAAACCTTAAATGTACTCATTAAGACTATTCCTCTTAGTGTGTAATTTTAATGAATTAAAGACATTTGAATATAGACCAACAATTATACAACCATTGTGAGACATATTTTTAGGATCAGAGGAATGGTGCAAGGCTGCCAAAATCATGTTGATCTCATTGCTTCAGTGCTTCAGTGTATGTGGATCAAACCAAAAAGATCCATAATAAAAGTTTCTATCTTCTCAAAAAGTAATGATATTTTATTACATTTGATTTATCCTGAAAATACAAAATAGCAATAAGGAAGTAAAACAATCAGGATCAGATTTCAGCGTTCTCCAACCATACGTTGAAACTGAGCCATGATAAAGGTGTTTATCTTCTTCAAAGCAATTATATTTTATTTTGCTATATTTAATATTCTGTATCTAAGTAGACACTAGAAAAAAAAATTAATTGGGTGTTTGGAAACAGGCAAATGCAACCAGACATGGAAGGAAGTCAAAAGAGAGTATCAGTTGTGGGAGTTAGTAACAAGTCGAGGAGCTTGCTTGACCACTTCAACGGGGGGGCAACCACCAACATTACTGACTGCTGGTGGGCACTGGTAGCAGAGGAAGAGCTGGGCAAGTGCTGCAAGCAGTCAGTGTAGGAGGAGGAGGCAGATGGCAGGCTGCCTGTCTGCCATAGTCCAGTTCTTGTTTTAAATCCCTGGTGGTGCCTGAGTGGCTATAGCAATCATCTGTGCAGCAGCCCTCCATCTGTAGGGATTATGGGGAATCAGTTTAGGTGTCCTGTTGTATTCAGGCAGGCTTGAGCTCCATTACAGCAAGAGGTATGACTGGAGCCCTGGACCCCCAAGTCTGCTACTTGTACAGGACTGACCACTTGAGGCGAGGGATCCTTGCTGCTTGCAAAGGAAGTGGGAGGGGTAGCAGTTGGTGTTCATTTGTGTGCTGGAGCAGGCAGGGGAGCTAGCTGGACTGGGAGGAGTGCCTTTAAGTGTAAGGATTGCATGAGTCTGAACTGTTGCAGATTGAATGGGCGTAGGTGGGGGGGGTGCTCAGGGTGTTCAAGGCCCCCCCCCCCCAAATTACCTCAGAAAATTTCAAATTCCTGTATTTTATTTTCGGTTTGGCTCATCTGTTAAAACAGTCAGTGTGTCAGCAGTCTCCATAGTGGCTGGCGCTAGCTGCTACACAATGTGCATGCATAGGATCATTGATGGCTAGGGGAGATAGAGAAATCATCAATAGAGACAGCGGGAGGAGCCTGGTGAGACAGACTAGTGAGCATGCTGCTTTGCTGCATCATCTGTACAGCGCTGAGCAAGTTGTGGTGTCCCGATGACTGTCATGGTGGTAGATTAGGATTGTGTGCTACTCTTCTCTATCCTCAGTTGAACTGTGGGAGAACTTGAAGTATGGTCTACCACAGAAAGAACAAACCCATCCCAGGCTGAGCTGCAAGTAATATGTGGCACATCTTCTTGACTGTGCTGGATGTTGGCTGGACTGGTTGTGTGATCTGAAGAGAAGATAGGAGAGGCTGAGTAAAAGTCTGCCCTGGCCTAGTGGTCTGTAGTCCTGTCTTGGAAGGGGAGCGACTGTTAAGGCAAGCCTTAAGGAGGATAATCAGCAGAAAAGTGGTGAGTGGAGAAAAGAATAAAGGCTGATTCGGGGGAGGGAACTTCTCTCATTCAGAGAGGTGGTGAGGAGTATTGGCACCATCTCACAGGGCAACAGACTCATTACATCTCAACTCCACCGATGTTCTATCCAACTTGGCTCTTATCATGTGGAGTGAGAATAGGTGTGGAAAGGCAGATGCTTGACTGACATCTTTGTCTCTGGCTGTTGCAGAGTGCTCCCATGTGCAAAAGTGCAATAGAGTTAGAAGTACTCTTTATATGCAGAGGTGGGATGGTGGTAGAGGAGGAGGAGTGATGCAAATGTGTGGAGGTGCCCAATGTGTAAGAGTGTGATGGATGAGGAACAATGCTCCCCATGTAGGGGCAGTGGGATGAAGCAGTGGATTACTCCCCATGTACAGAGCTCATATGAAGTGGGAGGAAAGCTCCCCATGTGTGGAGGTTGAATGGGGGGGGGGAGGAGTGCTCCCTATGTGCTGGAGGTGGGATGCAATGGGAGAAGTGCTGTCCATGTGGGGGAGGTGAAATGTGGTGGGAGAAGCATGGGGTGGGTCAGGGGATCAGTGCTCACAATGTATGGAGGTGGGATAGAGGTGGACTAATGATACCTATGTGTGGAAATGGAATGGAGGGAAAAGTGCTCTCCATGTTCAAGTTTATTGTGAAGGGATAACATCCATTGAGCAAGCTCATTTGCAAGGATGTCCCTTGTAAAAACAATGATAAAGACAATACATGGTGTGAGTTACAAAAAGTAAGGATACATAATATAAATTAAAGTAAAGCAATTTTCTTTGCATTAGTAAATACAATAGATAGATAGACAGACAGACAGACAGATAGATAGACAGATAGATATATAGATATTATATTTATAAAAGTGCCCATTTCCTGAGACTCTGGGCACTGTACAATACAAACAACAAACAACAATATAAAATCATTCGCCAAAAATGTATGTAAAATTCAGTTAGGAGCAGATTTAAAATGCATTTATCTATCCCACAAACATTAAACACTTAACCAATAAAAGCTTGTTGGAACAGGTAAGTCTTTAAGTCCTTCTTACAGGTTTGTACCAAGGGATCCTCTTTTAAATAGACAGGAAAGGATTTCCACAGGGTAGGCATGGCCACTGAGAACGCACTGTCCCCGGAATGCTGCAACCTAATCGTGGGAACTCCAAGGAGGACTCCCCTGGCAAAATATGTACAATGTTGAATTCAACAAGGATTGAGTCTAAATATGGTTACATAAGACACTATGTCCACCATGTGGAAGAGGGCTGGAGAAGGAGACTTGCTCCCCATTTGCAAAGAAGGCATGGAGGGGGAGGAGTGTTCTCTATGTGCAAATATGTAATGGAGGGGGAGGAGTGCTCCCCATTTGTGGAGGTAGGATGGAGGAGGGGGGGATCAGTCACTTAAGGGCCACCTTCCTAGACCCCACTCCAGGCTGTATGTGAAACTGTTTGAAATGGGGACAGTTTATGATGCTGCAGATGTGCAACCCACATCTCTTCTCTGGCTGCTGTATAGTATTGGGTTGATAGATGGGGTGCAAGAGGGGCCATCAGTCACACTCAAGCACCCACTGTATCCTGCTCCCCCACCCACACATCATCGTGGGAACAGTTGTGGAGGGGCAGATACAGGGTCCACATTTTTATATGTCAGTACCTCAGAGTGCTCTCCATGGGCAGAGCATGTTAGGTGGCAGAGCCTCTGGCTGAAGCAGAGTGTTCTGCAAGTGCAGAGGTGTGGCATAGGGTGAGGAAGTGCCAATCACCCAAAGCCCACTTCAACCTTTCTGCTAGCCCTGGTGGAGCAGAGACAGATATGGAGGGGCAGATGTGCAACTTGCATCTCTATCCATGGCTGCTGCAGGGTGCTACCCTTGTGAGGAGGAGGGATGGGGCATCATTCTCCCAGAGCCACCTGCCTGGAGTCCCCTCAATGCCAGTTCCAGCTTTCATGGAACTCAGATGGGTGAAGATGGACAGATGTGTGAACCACATCTGTCACCGGCTCCTGCGGAGTGCTCCTCATGTGCAAGAGCTGGAATAGAGGGAGAAAATGCTTCACTTGTGCAGAGATGCAAAATGATGTGTTGGGTGCCAATGGCCTCAGGCCACCCAGTGTATCTGGACCGCAGCCCCATTTCCACCCACCTGGAGCCCACCAGGCTCGATTGAAACAGATGTGGTGTGGTAAATGTGCAACTCACATTTCTGTCTCTGGCTGGGGCAGCCAATGTGCAGTGGTGGGTTGGTTGCTGAGGGGGCACCAATCACCTACTTCTGCCAGGCCACAGTTCACTATTTACCTTGGGCTGCCTACCTGGAGGTCACCTTGTCACTGTGCCAACCTGTGTGGAGCGGGATGGGTATGGAGGGGAAGATGAGTAACCTACATCAGACTCCATGGGCTGCATAAACATATCCACTTCCCGGCGCACTACATTTCTGTTCTGCAACTGCAGTAGTGATGGCCACCATGTGCAAGATAATGATGTTGACTTTTTTTTTTTTTTTTTTATTTAGTTGTTTAACCAGGTATAGAACACTAAGCTGAAAGCTTTTTTACAGGAGCGACCTGGAGACTTAAACTGCGTATGCATTACTATTGTGCATACATAGTTATGTCAGAACTGCCATGTTGAGCAGAGCTGACTACAGGGTAAACGGCACATATGCGAGTATCATGCATGTGCAGTACTGTAATGGCTGCAGTATTACGGCTGCAGAAAAAGTACCGCATATTCTTTTCCTCACTCTTGCCACTCCTAAAAGTGCTCCATAGCCATATCGGCTCTGACCAGAGTTTGTTTATGTAGTCAGGACATAACTGCTACAAGAGCCAACATGATTAATTTGTGTATCATTACCATAGTCCTTGTTGGCAACAGGTTCCCAGGAGGAAAGGGAGATAGCCTGTCTGAAATTAAATAATTACATCACCTTCTGAGACCCATATTCTGTGGCTGGCATGCTAAAGGCCACATACTTATGGCATCCACAGTGTTAAGGGGCAACTTGCATGTCATTATGTGGCCATCAGCAGTTTGGCACAATGTCTCCAAATACAAATGTAGGAGATAACGTGCAGAGCCTCAGCCACCCCCCAGCATGGGACCCCTACCCACAAATGCCATCCCTGGCAGTCTAGCAGAACTCCCTCCTTCACTCAATTCCTATCAGTATTGTGAAACTGTACTAAAGCCCTTTCATGGCCATCTAGTGGACAGTCTCTGTTGCTGTTGTGGAACTGCACTAATTCCTTCCCTGGCAGTCTAGTGGACCCCTCTCCTTCACCTGATCTGGTGTTGTGAAAATGTAGTGATGCCCATCCTTGGCACTTTAGTGTTAGACCCCAACCAATAACTATCAAAGCCTCCCTCCCCAGCCCACCCACTGAGCACCCACCAGCTCCACCTCCTGTGAGTCCCTAACTCACCTATCTATCCATAACTGAGCTGCCATCAGTATCACAGACACTGACCTTCTATGACTCCCCACTCACCATCTTAGCCATCTGTCGTCTGGTTGATAGGTAGTGAGCATGCTCATACAGTACTGTAGAAATGGTTCTTCCTAAAGAATGCATGCATTCACACCATATCAGTCAGAAAGTGGCATTCAGAGGTGATGCAAGAAGGCTGGCCGATGGACAGGTGGCTGAGTAGCTAGTCAACAGTGGGTGTGGGTGATGGGTGTTTGTGGGTGAGCCAGGGTGGGCCTTTGACAGTGATGCATCGGGGTTAACACCAGACTGCCATGGATGTGCCTCAGAACAATTCCATGATGCAGGATTAATTGGGGGGGTTAACTAGACTGCCAAGGAAAATCTTATTTATAGTTCCAGACTACTGACAGGGATTGAGTGGGAAAGGACTCAAGGATTACAGGCTCCAAGGGAAGGGTTTTAATGCAGTTCCACAATATTGAGAGGGTTCAATTAAGGAAGGGGAGTCAACTAGACTGCCAGTCATGGGTGCTATGCCAAGATTGTGACATCATCAACTGTGCGGTCAATAACAGTGATGCGTGATTAGTACAAAACCATGCAGTCCAAAGCCACACAGATTGTATATACCAACTCTGAAACTGTGCATTGCTGTAATGACCGCACAATTTGTGACTGCACGTATTTGCACTTGTGGTCTTGATTGGACACCCCAGGCATGGACTTTAGTACAGTTCCACAATACTCTCAGAGATTGGGTGAGGGAGAGGTGTTCATTAGACTGCCAGGGTTCTTATCTTTAATATTAAACAGTACTGACAGCAACTGGGGTGGAGGAACCACTAGACTGCCAGGGTTGGGATCTGCAATAAAGCTCTGTACCAACAGAGATGTGGTGGGTGGAAGCATGGGTTAACCAGTCCTGCTCATGAGGGGCAGTGGTCATTCTGTACATCACTGTGTGCATTGATAAAGCAGAGATTCATTAGCATTAATCAGAGCTACCCCAGATGTTCTTTACCACTTAAAAAACTCCTTTGAATATACCATTGCATACTGTATGCAAGAGGGCACCCTCATTTGCAAGGTTGCAGTGTAGTCTGTGTATCAGCACCATCCTTTGCATGCAGTACCAGGTATTTATTTATTTATTGGGAACTCTGAATTACTAACCTTTTAGCAAAGAGCTTGTTTACAAAGGATCCTCGTCAACACTTAAGAAGATAGATTTTGCTGCAACAGCATAATTACAGCAGACAAACTTGACACTGGGGTTGTACTACTAACATAGAGTTTACATAGCATGTGGTAGCAAATACATTTACAGTTTACACAAGTCAAGACATGAATGAAGCAGCTGGTAGCATTGTCAGTTTCATAGTTTCAACATTATGTTTGATATGTATTTGTATATGTTTTATTGCTCTTGACACAACACAAATTGTTGTGTTATCTATGTAACCTTTTGTACTGTACCTAATTGACGTGGAACCTTTGTAAAAGAGCCTCTGGCTCAAAGGTAGTAATTCCTAGAACAATAAACTAAACTAAACTAAACATAGTGAAGGTACTCAATGTGCAGCCATCTCAGAGAAGTTAAGTGTAGAAAGACAAGCTGGGATTTGGTAAGTGCAGGTAGGTGGTGGTGGAGTTCATGGGGGGAGGAAGAGGTCAGGAAAATGAGCTAGAGGTAGTGTGGGTGTACTGGACAGAGGGCAGATAGAGGGGAAGAGTGGGGACAGATAAAGTGGACAGTGGACTGGGTAGGAGGTAGTGTGGGTGAACTGAACAGGGGCAGGTGGGGGGAGGTAGTGAGGGGGTACTGGACAAAGGACAAGTGGGGGGGATTTGGTAGGAAGGGAGAGAGGGAAGGGGTGGGGGAAGGGGAGAAGGTGCAACCCGGCCAAAGCAAGTGGGCAGTTGAGTGGTGGGCCGGATGTTGGGATTATGTTTGACACAGGCAGTGGACTGGAGGAGAGATGGACTTAGGGAGTTCGGATTTGAAGTGCCCTAGGCATTGAAGGTTGGTGATTGTGACCCTTTGGATAAGGTTTCTGCCCCACCCAGATGCACTGAGTTGGGTTAGTTTGGTGCTATGCTTGTCCCCAACATGCGCACCCCATCTATGTGAAGGGGAGAAAAAAAACAGGAAAAAGGGTGATGGAGCAGGCATACATGGCACTCAGTATGCCATCCCTAACACATGCCACAACCAGCATCTCAGTCAGTAGCAACTGGATTACAGTATCCAGAGGGAGGACGGCCCTCTCCATTCTGGTCCCACTATGGGGGACAATCTGTGGAGGAACATGGCTGACAGGAGAATCCTGAGGAAGTGGTTGCTGATGGGGGGTAGCAAGGATAGATATGAAAGGAACCAACCTGCCCTGGATGAGGAGAATAAACACCTTTATAGAGAAAAAGATATCTAAATACTACTTTGTGTAACTTTTATTAAAATGTAATACTTTTACCTGTGTCTTGCATTCAAGGGTGGCTTGTATCTGAGAGCGGTTTGTGTTGCAAAATCAAATTTTTAAGTGATAACAATGAAATATTACACATCTTGGATTTGACAATGTTTATTGTTATTGGTCTACTTCACATTAAACTAAGTAAAAGAAACATCAACTAAGATAATCAATTTAAAAAAACTACAATAATGATCCTATTTACAGAAGTAAAAATCACACAGTCCTACTCAAAGGCCCAGATATTCAAAAGAGTTGAGCCATGTGCAATAGGGTTGCACCTGCACAAGTCCGAAAATGCGCCATTCTGCGATATTCAGCAGGAGACAGTTGTGCCCCCCCCAAATCACGCTGAGCAACAGCACAATGAAAATGAATGCATGCGCAACTGAAGGAGGAGGAACCATGCATAAATGGCGCAGTGCAATATTCAACACGTGCCATGCACAATAGGGGAGCCAGTGGGTGAATGAGCCAAAATAAAAGGGAGCAAGGGAGAGGTGCAAGAACGCTACAGGGAAGGCACATGAGGCCGAAATCTAGCAGGACAAACTGGGCAGCAGGGACACACAGGTCAGGCCAGGAAAGGGCACCTGGAATCAACAGGCTCAGGGGAAGGTGTGGGGAGCCACGGTGCAGAAGGGGGAAGTACACCACACAGCAGTGAGGTCAGCACAGGCAGGTGTTCCCTGTGTAGGGGAAGTAGTAGCCAGAACAGCAGGGGGAATACAGAAACAGCTGCCGGGGGGGGTGAACACAAGCCAGGGACATGGCCAGTGCCACCATCCAGATGGAGGCAGTAATGAAGGGGGTGAGAAGGGGGGCAGCAGGGGGGCGTGGCCATGGAAGGGCCAGTCAGTGGTATGCCCCCAACAGGCAGTACCGAGCCCACACCAGCTTCGAGCTGTATAGTGATACTGAGATTGTGGGCTGGTACCACCTGAATTGGGCAATTCTGAGGTGGCTCTGTGAGCTGTGCAGTGATGTGATGCAGGCACCCACACGACGGAGCCATGCTCTGTCAGTGGAGATGAAAGTGACAGCTTGCATGTGCTTGCTCACCATGGGTACCTTCCAGAAACCAACTGGGGACACTACAGGCATAACTCAGTCAGCCACGTCACACCATCTCACCCAATTCCTCAGCGCACTGCTGCCACATGCTGCGGAGTACATCCATTTCCCCAGCACACTGGTGGAGCGCACAGCAAACATACAGGAGTTCCACAGGGTAGCACGTATGCCTGGCATGCTAGGGGCAATAGACTGCACCCATGTGGCCATCCGCACACTACCTGGCCCCGAGGGGGCTGCATATATAAATCGCAAGGGCTATGCCAGCATCAACTGCCAGGTGGTGTGTGATGCCAGGAGGTGCATAATCAATGTCTGTGCCACGCACCCTGGGGGAGCACATGATGCCTTCATCTGGCACCAGTCAGCACTGTGCCACAGATTCAAGAGTGGAGTTGTCCCCACTGGCCACCTAGTGGGTCAGTATGCAAACCACATGGACAATCATAGGGCCTGGGTGGGAATGGTCAGAGGTGGCATAGGTAGTGGACTACATGGCCTGGGGCAGGGCAATGCTGATCACCATACTAACCTCCACCCTCTACACACAGGTGACAGTATATTCCCACTCTGTCCCTGGCTGCTCACACCCTACCAGCAGCCCACAACCCCATCGCAGCAACACTACAATGAGGCACACGCCACCACACGTAATGTCATCGAGTGGGTGTTCGTTATGCTGAAGGCACATTTCCGTTGCCTAGACACCTCTGGCGGTGCCCTACAGTACAGCCTCTCAAAGGCCTGTGGGCTATTCCTGGCCTATTGCATCCTGCACAACATGGCCAAGGAATGTGGGATAGCCATACAGGTCGAAGAGGGGGACAGTGATGGGGACAATGAGGACGCCGGTGACAATGGTGATGGGCAGCCCCACCTTGGGCGACGGGACCCCTGACTGCTCTGGCTGGCACAGCTGTACTGGGACACCATCATGGAGGAGCACTTCAATCAACCCAGGTAAGTCATGGGGCCATGTGCAACCAATAGTGGCTAAGGCACAACCCACAAACACACATGGACACACACCAGGGGTGCATGCCGTCAAGGGAGCTGGCTGGGCATGGAACCACACACACAACCAGGGATGGGTGAGGTCTAACATGCCAAGCAGACACACACACACAACGCACCAGACATGCACAAAGGGTAGGAGGCACACCGACCCAGAACGCCACCCCTAGCCACACACATGTCCGCAGACCACCATGCCCACTGCCTGTCCTTGTGCATGTGTGAGATGCTGAGCACCATTGCATATAGATACCATGATTTTGACAGCAGATAAGGACCGCTTGGCCCACCAAGTCTGCCCATTTCCCTACCTAATGGATAAGCTACAGATCCTAGTTAACCAGCAGCCTACTTCTTCCTACCCCCACCCCCTAGAATTGCCTTATGACTGTCCCATGCATGCTTGAATTCCACCACTGTTTTTGACTCCACAACCTCCTCTGGAAGGCCGCTCCATGCATCCACAACCATCTCTGTGAAAAATACTCTTAAATTACCTCTGAGCTGCCCCTTCTATCTTCAAATTGTGCCCCTTGTTCTTGCACACCTCTTTTTGAAAGATGCTACCTCTTGGACTTTGTTGATTCCCTTGAGGTACTTGAAAGTTTCTATCATGTCCCCTCTCCTCCTTTCCTCGAGGCTATACATATTCAGCTCCTTAAGTCTCTCTTCATATGTCTTCCGGTGCAGACCCTGCACCATTTTAGTTGCCCTCCTCTGGACAGCCTCCATCCTGTCTATGTCTTTGGAGATTGGGTCTCCAGAACTGCACACAGTACTCCAGATGGGGTCTCACCAACTGTCTGTACAGAGGGATAATAACTTCCTGTTTTCTACTGGTGATGCCTCTCCCTATGCATCCCAGTATCCCCCAGCCCTCCTTGCAGCCCTCTCACATTGCTTGCCCACCTTTAGGTCATCTGATATGACTACCCCCAGGTCCCTTTCCATTTTGTTGTTGTTAGTATCTCACCCCCCATTGTGTACTCTTCCCCTGGGTTTTTGTTTCCCAGGTGCATTACCTTGCACTTCTTAGCATTGAATCTAAGCTGCCATACATTTGACCATTCCTATAACCTTGCCAAGTCCCTCTCATCCTTTCCACCCCACCTTGTGCATCAACTCTGTTGCAGATCTTTGTGTCATCTGCAAAGAGACATACTTTTCTTCCAGTCCCTCTGCAATGTCGCCATAAAGACATTGAAGAGGACCGGTCCTAATACTGAACCCTCATGTACCCACTAGTAACCTCCTTTCTTCAGAGTGGACTCCATTTACTATTACTCTCTGTGTCCTATTCTCCAGCCAATTCTTTACCCAGGCTGTCATCTTGGGACCCACTCCCAGGCTGGCTAACTTGTATATTAATCTTTGTGTGGGACTGTGTCAAATGCCTTGCTAAAGTCTAGGCAGGCCATGTCCACAGCCCCTCCCTGATCTACTACTTTGGTCACCCAGTCAAAGAACTCTATCAGATTTGTCTGGCATGACCTTCCCTCGTGAATCCATGCTGCCTTGGGTCCTGAGCCCCTCTGGCCTCTAGATACTCAACAATTCTTTCCTTCAGAAGTGATTCCATCATTTTCCCTACCACTGAGGTTAAACTAACAGGTCTGTAGTTTTCTGCTTCTGCCTTGCTCCCACTTTTGTGAAGGGGAATCACATCTGCCCTTCTCCAGTCCTCGGGTACCACCCCATCCTCCCATGATTTGTTAAAGAGGGTAGTCAGTGTGGTGTCACTAGTTATACCCTTAGTTCTTTTGAATTCTGGGATGAATACCCATCAGGCCCCATTGCTTTGTCCACCTTCAGTTTTAAGAGTTCTTTCAGAACCCTTTCTTCTGTAAATGGGCTGGTATCAACTTCTGTATCCAGAGTGTTTCTACTGTTTGTTTTAGGTACCTCCCCACTTCCTTTGTAAATACTGAGCAAAAATATTTGTTTAGTATCTCTGCCTTTCTCAGTCACCCTCTGCCCACCCTCCTCCTCTTTATTAAGCCTCACTATCCCTCCCTTGGTCTTCCTTCACTCCCTGATGTACCTATAAAGGTTTTATCCCCCTTCTTAACTGAGTTGGCTATCTTTTCCTCGGTTTGGGCCTTTGCTGTTCTGACTGCCTTCCCAGCTTCCTTTTGCTTTAACTGATACAGTTCTCTGTCCTGCTCCTTCTGTGATTCCTTGTACTTCCTGAATGCTTTTTCTCTTGAACCTTCACTGCCACTTCCTTTGAGAACCATAGTGGTTTCTTACATCGTTTTGTTTTGTTTATTTGCTTCACACAAAGGCTTGTTACCTCTGTGATGGCAGTTTTTATTATTCCCCATTGTTCTTCCACCCCTCCTTCCTGCCAATTTGCTAGTGCATTCCTTAGGCACTCACCCATTTTGGCAAAGTCAGCCCTCCTAAAGTCCAGTACTTTTGCCTTTGTATGGCTTGACTCTATTGCTGTGTTTATTGTGAACCATACTGTTCGATGGTCGCTAGTTCCCAGATGGCTACCCACTTCTATATCTGTGATCCTCTCTTCATCTCCATTTGAGAGAACCAGGTCTAAGATTGCTCCCTCTCGAGTGGGCTCCAATACTAGTTGTCTAAGGCATGCCCCTGTAGGGCATCTAGAATAACCCCACTCTTTGAAGTGGCTGCTGCAACTGCACTCCAGTTAACATCTGGCATATTCAGATCACCCATCAGCAATATCTCCCCTTTTTCTGCCATTCTAAGTATACTTTCTATCATTTCCTTGTCCATTTCCTCCCCTGAGAAGGGGGTCTGTATACAACCCCTGTGCGGATTGTGGTGCCATTGCCGGTCTCCAAATTTACCCACAGTGCTTCTTCTCCTCCCTGTTTTCCCTTTTGTTCTGTTGCTTTGATTCCTTCCCTTATGTAAAGAGCTACTCCTCCTCCTCTTTTACCCTCCCTGTCCCTCCTGTAGATAGTGTATCTTGGTATGTTTATGTCCCAGTCATGGTTTTGTGTGTACCATGTTTCTGTGACTGCCACGATATCCAGATGTTCCTCCTCCATCAAGGCCACTAATTCAGGAAGCTTGTTACTCAGACTACGGGCATTGGTACTCATTGCTCTCAATTTTTTGATGACTTTACCTTCTTTTGCAGCATCCCCCACTGACCTGTCTACCTCAGTCTTTTTCTCATTTAGTACCCTGTTTTGTAGGGAGAAGCTGGGATTTTTCTGCTGCTTATCAGTGCCTCCCCCCTTGACTAGTTTAAAAGCTTGCCAATGAAGCATTTAAACCGATTGCTCAAAAGACTTGTTCCCTTCCTGGACAGATGCAGACCATCCTGCCAGTATAGGCTGGTGTCCCTCCAGGTGGAACCCCAGTCCCCAATGAAGCCAAACCCCTGTGCTCCACACCATTTTTCAACCATTCATTAAACTGCATGGTGCAAAGTACCTCGCCTCACTCATGCCATTGACAGGCAGCACCTCAGAGAAGGATATTGTGTGCTACTTGTCTTAGGCCCCTCCCCAATTCTACAAAGTCCTTCTGCACTGCTCTAATCTCATGATTAGCCAAGTCATTTGTCCCTAGGTGGACAATGACGTCCAGCTCAGACTCCGTGCAGCTGTTCTCGTGATCCTGAGGATGCGCCTGTCTCTCCAAGCCATGGCACCAGGCAGGCACCTTACTTCAGTTTTCCCTGCTTCCCCCAGTTCTATCCCCTAATAATTGAGTCCCCCACCAGGAGCTGCTTCCTTTCCTTGTGGTGTCCTCTGCCTCCTTCCTGTGGGCCTCCCTTGTGACAGTTGTCCTCAGCCTCCTTAGTCTCCTCTGCGGGTGCATCCATAGGGGAGCTATGCTCCCCCAGAATGGTGTATGGATTGTGGTGTGGAACAACTGACTGGGTGTGCCTCTGTTCCACCATCCTCACCCTCCCTGAGCCCACTGTGGTCCAACTGCTGTGCTTCCTTCGCAACCTCTGAGATAGTGGTGGTGGCTCTGGTGCTCCCTGGATGGGAGAAGTTCCCTTCCTACTGTCCAGTGTGGCCTGGGGAAAGGTCCCCTTACTACTGTCCAGTGTGGCCTGAAGATGGGCAACTTCCTCCCTCAGGGCAGAGAGTTGTCTGCAAATAGGGCAGCATCTCAGCCTCCAGAAAGACTCCCAGAAGACTGCTGCCCCACAGCCATTACATTGCACTACTCCCCACATTTTTTTTTGTGTGTGTGATTGGTTTGTAATATATATATCTATATCTATATATCTATATATATATATATATATATATATATATATATATATATATATATTATATAATGTGTATGCTTATATTGTCAGTGCAGTGTGCTAGAGAGGATATGACATTGATATGCACCTTGCACTGTTCAGGAAATGATGTCAGAACCCCAGGTATAAAGGAACTATTTCCAGGGGTGGGTGGGGTGAGGGTGGAAGGGTTGGGCCTAAACTGTGCCCTCACAAAACAATCAGCTAAAGCTCTGACCCACCGCTGCGATGAATGCCTTCCTGTCAGCAAGATGCCTTACACAACAATTTGACAGAGAAAATACCCTGCTAATCAAACAGAGAAAAATCCACACATCCAAGTCAGACACAGGTAAACCTCCCCATCCCCAGCCCCAAAACAGGCCTGGTGGTTTGTGCACATTGGTGTACAGCACAATGCAGGCATCATCATGCACACGTAACTGCAGACAACAGCCAGGAGGGTGTGCAGATGGACTGTGTGTTCACGTGCAAGGCCGGGTACCCACCCGTGCAATGCCCGCTGAATGACACAATGCACACAGGGTAGCACCAGACAGTAGCCACATTGGGAGACAGTTCAGTCATGCACCACAGTGCCCTGGCCACCAGCACTGACAGGCTGACCACTGGCCTCATGGGGTGGCACCGATGGTCCCCCAGGGGTTCCACTGCATGAACACAACCGTCCTCGCGCAGGGGTCTGCAGCACACCAAACATGCCTGCACCAGGCATGCTCAGGATGCCCACAGCTGAACCCGGTGTTGACAAGGATGGTGTCGCACGACACTGGGAACGGGGGGTGGACAGTGCACTATGTGGTGTCTGCGATGCATGGGCAAATAACCGTGTGCCCATTGTGGCCATGACAACAGTGAATGCCTGTGTCTGCCTGTCAATGGCAGCGGTCACATCCTCCCACAACTGGTCCATCCCTACCAGGATCAGAGCAGTGTCTGCTGTGATGCTCCTCTGCCCACTCCATAGCCGCATGCAGTGCATCCACCAAAGTCGCATGCTGCATCTGCTGGTTGACTGATGCTTGCAGTATGTGGGTGTGCTCATCCAAGAGGTCATCTGCCTCCTCAGCATCCTGTCCCTCAGGGTGTGTGCGGCCCTGATGCTCAGCACCCCTTGAGAGTGGGCACTGCACACCAGGACCAGGTCTGGGCATGTCCACAGGTGGTACACTGATGCCGCCCCTGACCCTGTACCCCCAAGCCCATTGGCCGAATGCTGATGCTGCTCCTCCCCAAGGCTCACTGGTGCCACTGCAGTGGCTGCAACAGTCCCACTGTCCTGTACACACACCAGTGCTGCTCCACTGGTGCTGACAGGCACAGGCTGGGACTGTGATGACATGCAGGCCTCCATGGCAGCACCACCCACAGCCATGGCCGCGATGTTACCTGCTGTGTGGCCATCCCGTGGCACACACATGTCACTGCCCATGGTGTTAGCGACATCATCATCGGTGATGGACCCAGCACCAGCCCGAGTCACAGCATGCTGGCATCCATGGACACTGGAACGCTGGGACATGGGCAGGGCCTCCTCTGCACCTGTTCCAACAACATCAGTCTGGACAGCCAGGCGGGCCCACTGTCGCACTGAGCTGTGTATACCTGTGGAGGTAGATGGGCCCTCCTCCATCTCCATCTGACTGGCCTCAGTGGACATGTCCATCACTGCTGACCCATGCAGATGCTTAGGATCTGTAAGGGAACACAAAGTCACGTTACTCCCTGTGACCTACCCTGCCCCCCCAATAGACAGACCATGACCTACCATGCAGTGATGGGCTACCACCCTTCTGGAAGCCACCACCCAGAACACCCTCAATGGTACAACACTGCATGCTGCCAGCAACCCTCACCTCCTGTGGGGTCAGGTGTAGCACCTCCATCTGTCCCCCACCTGTCGCAGCTCATTCTGCCCTGATGGCAGCCACCTTCTCCTTTATCCTCCTCCTGTCTGTGCCCATCTTCTTCTTGCACTCCTGCAAGGAGCGCTAGTGGCTGCCATGCAGGTTCACTGCATATGCCACGTCCTCCCATGAAGCAGCACTGGCCTATGGTGTTCCCTGCCGTCCGCTGAGAAGCGGCTCCTGATCCAGGTAGGTCTCAAACAGGGCATCCATCTTGGCTTTGGTGAAATTAGGCCTCCTCCTCCTCCCACCACTGTGTTCCTCCTCTCCCACAACTCTCTCGGTCATGATTTAGCCTGTGAGAATGACAGTTGTTAGCTGTGACTGTGCAGTCCCATGCATGTCCCAAAATCCACAGTCCACGCCCCCAAACAGCATGCAACTCACCAATAGACTGCAGTAACTGACTATGGCCAGTGCAGCACAATGTCACACTTTTATAGCACAACCCATGCAAATGAGGCGAGGCGCAACTTTAAGAGGATGCAAATTGCAGTGCTGCTCCATTGAATGGCTGATTAGCTGATTTGCATATGACGGCTGAATATCACGCTGTTGCGCTTTGCGCAGTTGTGTTGAACGTGCTAAGCCAGGGCACAGTTCTGTGACATGTGCAGTACACACCTCACTGCACATACCCGCGTTGCTGATGCAGGCGTCTGCCATGCTGCTGACGTACTGTGCATGGCAGGCAATGCAGGGCATGGCCACCATTGTGCCAGTAGCACTACAGCGATGTTCACCTATTTGGCGCTGTGGCACAGGGACATCATAGGCACACTGCGGCAGCAGCGCGGTAGGCCACTACTGGAGGTAGCACACAGGCACCCAATCATGCTACATGCATTGGGTTCCAATGGCGCTGTGCCTGTCCATGCACCACAGACACTTGACCCTGTGCCTGACCTTTGCCCCCTCGGTGCCATGCGTCAGGCATGGGTGCACCACTATCGCGCTATTCAGTGACAGCGCAATAGGGAATGGCAGTGCTGTACCGCGCAGCATCTGCATGTGGTGGAGCCACGCTGCAGAGCACCATTTTGAACCTACAGAGCAAGTGAGATGGCATGGAGGAGGGCTGCCCAGTGGACACAAATTGAGCTGGCTAACCTGGTGGCAATTGTTGAGCCAGTTTATGGTCCACTGTTTGGGGGAGGCATCCCTGGACAAGTCCAGGAGCTAGGTGTGGTAGGAGGTGGCTGACACCATGGAGGAGGCCACAGGAAGGGGGCAGATGGTGGAGCAGTGCTGCCACAGGTATGGTGACCTGAGAAGGAGGGAACCGGACCTGCTTGCCCGCCTGCGGACACGTGCCAGGAGGGGCATGGTGCCACAGCCAGGTAGGTGTTAAGTCAACACACTTTTATCTTCCATATGGGTATCACAGTTGCATGTGTCTGGAACATGGGGGAGGGACCGTTTGGTGTTGGCTGTGGTGGTGTTATCAGGGTGTGGGTTGGGTGGGTCTGGCTGGGTGGGATTGCACCCACATGGGGCAGGGGGACATTGCTACAGGATTGTACTGATGTTCCTCTCTCCATGTTTGCACCACAGGGCCAGAAGAGAGAGGTGGCTGGCCAGGGAGCAGTGGCACCAGCAGGAGGACAGGGCCAGTAGGAGGGGCGATGGTCCACAGCACCAGAGGGACTGGCCTGATGATGGTGAGTGCCATACTTCCATGATTACTATTGCATGCTGTGTAACAGGGCGGGCAGCGGGGCATGGCCACCATCCATTGATACCACTGCCATGCACGCAACTTGTTACAGTCAGCACTGTCCAGTGGCACTTCATGTCTGGGAGTGCGTCAATGGTGGTCCATGCATGCACCGGGTACATGGCTGTGCCTCTGCCTTCGCACCACATAGCCATGTCACTAAACAGCCACGGTGGTGCAGTGCAGGACTTGGTCAGTGGGTATGTGCAGCGGTCCGCATGGCTGTATGCGCCTGGGTCAGCAGGTCTTGTGGACGAGATCACTGTGGGTGGTCACACACCATCACAGGGGCATGTCCCATGGCCGTATGCCATGCACAGTGGGTGGGCTGTATGGGGCTGTGCATTCACACCTATTGACTGTGCTCCCTTGTCCTAGGTGTCCACCAGCTGCAGGCTATCCATGAGGCACTGCAGGAGATCTTGACAGTGGCGAGGGCATCGCTGGACATACTGCAGGGGTTTGAGCAGCTGGGTGTCCGGTGGAGACACAGCAGGCGGAGCAGCAGGAGCAGGGAGCGGGGCTCCCAGTGACCATCCCTATGCCCCTGATTTCCCCTACCCCCTGGACCCACCATCACACCCCTCCTTTCCTGTCCCATTTGTTCACCCCTGCCCCTTACCCATACCCACCTTGTTTGTGGCCCTCCCCCCACACATCTGTACATACTTGTAAATAGTTTTGTTTGATGTTTTCATTACAAGTCTTTTGATATGAATACTGTGGTGGTCTGTGATTTGCAGCGGGCTATAGGTGCTCAGCTGCAGTGGTGTGCATGGCATTGGGGTGGTGCAGTCATGGGTATGTGTGTGTGTCCATGGGGAAGTGACTATGGTGTGGGAGTAGCTATCAGTCACTGACTGTGGTGTGTGTGTTGTTCCCTGTGCACTGGATGACTGTGTGCAGTGGTTCATGGTGCATGCTCTGTGTCCATGACACACCTGTCAGCCCATCCATGGCCTGTGCAGCTGACACCCTTGCATGTCTGTGACCTGCACAGTCTGCTGGCATGTCAGTGGTGGCTGTCCATGCAGGGCAGCCACTGTACCCATCACAATTCTGGGTTGCCTCCTGTCACTGGTGTGGTGCATGTCTGCCTCAGGTGACACTGTGTCCTCCACGGTTGTTTTCCCACCTCCATGCTGTGGCTTGTGTGTGTTGCAGGGGATGTGCACCACTGTCTGTGACTTGTGCTCTGGGCAAATGATGGTGGCGTACAGGTCAACAGTGCGTGCGCAGGGTGACTGGCACTCCTGTGCCATGGAGGACTGCAGGCAGTGTGTACACGTTTTTCATGGGCCCACACTGAGGGCTTGGTTGCCCCGCTACTGCATCCCTGTGTTGTTGTGCCCTTGGGTATGGGTGAGTGTTTGTCCATGCACTGTGTTGCATCCAGTGTGGTGCATGCTTCCACGCACCACTGTGGGTGTCTGCGCTGGCTGTTGTGGCCAGTGCTGGGTTGGGGTGTGTCCTTGGGAGGGTGTGCAGGGTGCTGTACCACTGGTGGTGTGGTCCGGGGCATGCTCTGTCACATGTGGGGTACCTCGTGTGCTGACTCATGGTCGGTCTCTCAGCTGTACCTTGGGGGGGCTGTGTGTGGTGGCACTGTGTATGCGGTTGTTGCATCACTGTGTGCTGCCACCTGCTGATGGGTGCTTGTGGTAGGGCTGCCTTGCATGGTTCTGTGGTGCACAGGGTTGCATTGTCACAGTGGGGGTGGTGGCATGCATGGGGTTCCTGCAGTGGTGGACGCTGCTCCTGGACAGGGTGTCTGGGGGTCACGGTGCAGGGTGTGCTCTGCATTGGGGGGATGGTGTGGCATGGGGTGGTCGACCCTCCTTGTGTGCCAGTCACAGCTTGCCAGGGGGTGTGATGGGGCACCATGGCACAGCTGTGGGTTGGTTGCTTGTCTCAATGGGCCAGTGGTTATTCCAGCCCACCCCAGTTGTGCAGTGCTTGGGGTGTAGGAGGACAATGTCTGTTCTGCTGTGTGTTCCTCTGCCCATCTGTGGCGTGGGTGGTGGGCCCCTACATCCCTGGTTGTGCAGTTGCCTTGCTGCACTGCTGCTGGGGGGCGTCCCTGGTTACGCTATGGCGCCTCTGGACTGCTCAGCTGAACATCCCTTGTTGCGCTATGGCTCATCAGATATGCTCAGCTTTCCCTCCCTAGTTGTGCTATGGCGCAGGTAGTGCAATATTCAGTCATCGGCTGTAGGCACATCTTGGCTGGCTCAGTTTTAGAATATCGCTCCTCTTGCACATGGGCGCAATGGACTTGCGCTTGCTCCTGCTATTGCGCACTTTTTGGGCGCAGTTTAAATATCTGGGCCAAAGTGTTTAATCTGACATGACTTCATTTACTTTCTTGAAGCTGTGGCTTATATTTGAGGGTGACTTTTATTAAAAGTATTAAGTTTAACCTACAGCTTGTTTTTGAGGATACCTTTTATTTGAGGGCAGCTTCTATTTGATGAAGTACAATATTTAGCTTTTTTTCCAGTGAACTGAGCATGTGCAAACAAGTATCATTATTAACTACACAATGAATTAACATTTTTTCATCAAACCACACAAAAGATCTGTTCCTCCATAACATCTAAAACACCTCTAAGTTTCATAGTTTAATGAGCTGTAGTTTATTTCTCTGTCCTTAAGCAAATATTTTGTTACAAAAATAGACAAGAATACATAAATTCAATACTTTATGAATCCAAAATAAACAGATGTTTCTAAAATGTGCTGCATTAGCAGACAATAGGACTGATATAACACATATCAAATCTTGCAGTCCTATGGTCTAAGATGGTTGAGTTCTCATGTTTTGCCCCTTGTCCCCATAGAAAATGCTGTTCAACTTTTCACTGTGTACCACCATAGCCAGTTAAGGTATATGTAGAAAAATAGGGTATAACAGTTAGTGTATATGAAACCAACAAGATAGTTACACCATGTTAATGTTATTACCATAACACGTGTATATGTAGAAAAATAGGGTATTACAGTTAGTGTATATGAAACCAACA
Organism: Neoceratodus forsteri; assembly: GCA_016271365.2. Taxonomy (NCBI): domain Eukaryota; kingdom Metazoa; phylum Chordata; order Ceratodontiformes; family Ceratodontidae; genus Neoceratodus; species Neoceratodus forsteri. The sequence goes on from CM057450.1 coordinate 1,442,389,350, forward strand.
AGATAGTTACACTATGTTAATGTTATTACCATAACACATTAATAACTAACACACTACAAACCACACTATTTCACCCACATAACACATGTAACAAGCAGCTTAACATATGTACAACTCACCTTAATAACCCTAACAAACCTGGTTACAATACAGTCAGGGCCTTTAACAGCCACTACAAATATAGCTTACAACCTGGTGAAAAATTCCTCTAACTTTAAAAGTAATACACCATTTCTCTTCCACTTCACTCCCCCCACAGCATGCCCCTTGACTCCAGTACTCACCTTATCCACCAAGCTCTCGATGCTCCTGTCAGCTCCAGCATGCTGCTCCAGTCTGACTTCCCACTCATGCAACATAACACTCCTCACCCTGATCGCCACGCTCAACCTCATTTGACACTGCTGTTTAACACCACTGCTTCCAACTGCAGAGGCATGCCAGTGACCACACACACTAACACGCACACTAAAATGCCAAACTGGACACTCAGATGCCATCCTGAAAGGAAATCATGCTAAAGCCACTCCCCCATTTATAGGGAGAGTGCTAGAATGGGCATGCACATACTAAAATGTGCACACCCAGGCCAGCCCAGTGGCACAGAGGGCTGAGGCACTGAGCACCTGTCTTCTCTCATGCTGGTGACCTGAGTTTGAGAATGAGCTGGAGTTTCTGGGGGGAAGGCTAAGAGAGGACTGAGTGACTGCCAGACATGCTTCCTCTCCTGGACAGGGGTGGCAAGCCTTCCTAGCTCTTGGCTGCTACCAGCTGGATGCCTGGTGGTTGTGCCAATGCGAGGCTGGAAGTAATAAGTCAGGATGAGTGGAAGGGGCTGTAGTTCCAGAGCACATGAGCACCGCCACGTGCATGCATCCTCCATGTTGCTGCAGCACTGGGACCTGGGTGAAATAACCAAAGAAGAAAATGGTGGGCAAGGATACCACAAGGCCTTATCCAAGGCACCGCAACTCACCCTACCACTTCCAGTCTAAGTGGGCAATTAAGGATGTGAGTCTCCGTGGTGGGCATTGTCCTACCTCCAGCCCTGCTGCTGGAGCAATCTGTGGGGGGGAAACCAGCCCCAAACTGAAGAAAAGAGATAAGGGATGGTTGACGGTGCCCGGGGACATGGCCAACAGATGCCCAGTATGACTAAGGTGGATAAAACCTTTATGAGAAAAAGCACACACCTATGCTAGACTATGGAAAAAAATAAGCATGCAAACAAAATAACATCCCACTGCACTAAAGAAAAACTGCACTGTGGAAAAAGTCTAAAGACCAAATGAAAAAAAAAAACACAAACTGCCAACAGACACAAAAGTGATCAAACCTATGTACTGTACTACATAAAATAAATGATTGCAAAGTCCAACATACTCATAAAATCACACTCTCAGGATTGAATAAGCTCATAAAAGCCACTCTCCCTTGGGCTCATGACTTAATTGCTTTGTTGGCCACTCGATGGTATTATTTCCTTGTATACAACACTTTGCCATTATTTATTCTCTCTCTCTCTCTCCCTCTGTCTGTCTGTCTGTCTTGCTCTTTCTCTCTGTGTAGATCTCAATTGCTATCTGTTATCTACAGTATCTGTCTGTCTATCTATATTATTGTACATATAAGTTGCAAAAAAACTTTGTTAATGCTCCAGTTAGGGTCAGCTGGTTCCAGCAGTAAGTTGTGTCTTCAATCAGAGAGTGGGACTTGAACCTGGGACCTTTTCAGGTGAGTGAGGGTGTGTAGGGGTGCACTGGGGGGGGTGAGTGCTGAGTGGGAGGTGGGGGAACTGATCGGAGAGGGAACCTTTTTTCCCACAGGTTTAAAATAAAAAAAAACTTTGAGGGACCTTTTTCTTTTATTTCACTGTGTGGCCAGTTCAGGTGAGTGAGGATGTGTTGGGGGGTCAACCGTGTGTGGGTTGGTGGGTGTGCAGTGGGAGGTCAGGTGGGGGTGTGGGGGTGATTGTTGGTGGACTTTTTTTGTTTAGGATAAAAAAATCAAGTCAGCGAGGGATCGTTTTCTCCTTTGCAGGTTGATACTTACATAGAAGGATGGGGGTGCCAGTGACCACCAATGGGAGATATTATTACAACTTATTTAGAGATTACAGGGTGGGGATGCCACTAGACACCAGGGATTTACATTTAGAGGTAATACAGATTTATTACAATTACAGGGTGGGGGGTGTACTTCTCGGCAGCAAAAAAATATATATTTAAAATGTATGGAAATGGCAGGGTGAGTGGTGTCAAAAAACTCCCTGGATATATATTTTAGCAGAGGTAAAAACTGAAGGGTGGGGGTACCACTGACACCAATGAAAGTGTTTTTTCTAAAACAATATATGATCAACTTATGGATGCATAGGAGTGCAGGGTTTGAAGGACCCCGTGCTCCTACAGCCAAATAAGGATACAATTACACTGTCTCAAAAAGTAAGGACATAAATTGTACAGTTAGGGTCAAAGTGACAAAAGTTAGGAAATGTGGTGTTAGGGGTTCCAGCCCTAACACCCCACTCCCACAACCAGGCAGGAGAGCAGGTGTCAGGTGTGCCTCCTTGGGCTTCTTATGCCTAATGCTCACCCCATTCTCATAAAGTCTACACATCTTACCTTATTTACAGATGTAATGGGGTGAGTGTTAGGCTTGATAAGCCCAAGGCACATCCCACACCTACTCTCCTGCCTGACTTGGGGGGCGGGGAGTAGGGCTGGGAGAACTTGGTGAAATTATGACCCTTATTAAATAAGAACCGGAACAAGGTGGAGTTCAGATTGGTTCTGATTTTTTATAAATATTTGAAAACATGTTATAAATGCATAAAAGTCGCCAAAGTCAGTCATATTCAACACAGAGGCCAAAAGGAAATAATGTAATGCATTATTTGTATGCAAATTACAGTAAAACTGCTAAATAAAAGCAATAATTAATTACTACTAGCTGCTTCATGGCTGGCCTGTACTGGTAGCAAAAACATCCTGCATATCCTGCCCAGGCCCACGACATGAGTGTGCTGGAATAGTGGGTGGGAGAGAGTGAGAATGAGAGTGAGTGAGAGAGAGAGAGACTGAGAGACCGAGAGAAAGATCGAGAGAGACCGAGAGAGAGATGCAAATATTATTGTACCACAAAGAAATACCAAGCCTATAAAGAAATATCAAGCACTGCAGGCAGCTAAGATTATTTTTATTAATGCTGCTGCATGGATATTATTTTGATGGATTTTCCAGTCAGAGCAAATCAGGTGAAAAAAATGAATGATCAAAATGAGCAGCAGTAAAAGCCCACCCACCCTACCCATGTGAATGATGCAACTGCATCACATGTCCCAGTGTACTGTGGTATAGTACACTACCTGGTCCAACAAGTGGTAACATTGTCTACGACTACTTCTACTACTGTTCACCATATAATACATTTATTAAACAAGAAATAAAAGATATAAACTGATCACCACCCAGGCAGCCAGTCACTCACATCACATCAGTCAAGTGCAGTGCAGTCATAAAAATAAAGGTTGCTACTGCCACCTGAAGACCTGATTAGACGCAATTACAGGTCTTCTTAGTTCCACAATTGCTGCCATGCCAACCAGTGCCAAATAATTTAAGTACATAAAAATTAAAAGTAATAATCTCAGCCCAGTTACTGTAAATGAGATGTAATGTTGCTACAGCCAGGATAGCATGCCATACACACAATAAAGACATTAATTGACATTTTTTTTCTGTAATTGCAGCCAAATATTGGGGATGTGAGAAATATATTATACAAAGAGAATTCAGATCCATTGTTCAGACTTCTGCTAAGCTATCCATTGTACGAAAATGAAAACAGTAATACTACAGTACAGTCAGGTCAGTGGTAAAATAATTTTTAATCAGTTACTGAGGATAAAAAGTGACAAGTAGTAGTAGTGAGGACAAAAAGTGACAAGTAATACACAACGTGATGTGAGGACAAAAAGTGACAAGTAGTAGTAGACAGCAGCACCCTACCTTTCAGACCAGAGTGGTATACCTAGTACCACCAAGTAAGTGCGACATGAAATGCAGCTGCTTGCTGTATTTGGACTCTGACCCACCAATGATATTATTTGTCATGTCTCTGTGCTTATTGTGATCATTAAAATAATTCTGGCCTGGCCTAGTAGTCCATCCTTCTGAGTCCTCACCTAACGTACTGCAATTAATTGCTGCCTCAAGTAGTAGACCCTATTCACAAAAGATTTTCACCATAGGCACAAAATAAATCCTTGAAAGTGTTTTGTGGATACAGCCTGCTCACTCAGACAATATGTTTCATTCAGGTATCATTTGAAATTAAAGTGAGGAATGTTGATTTTCAAAAATGTCAGGTGCTGAGCATTTTCTGGTGTCAAAATGTATCATGTGTCAGTAATGATGTTACCAGCTAAGCTAAACAAACATTCTGAACACACGCTAGTCGGAGGCCAATTCACGTACTTCATTGCAATGTTTACTAAAGCAGGCCACATACTTTGCTTGGGTTTCCAGTATTTCAAAGGATCAGCATTCCAGCTGATATTGGGCTCTGCAAGGTACATTTCAACAATGGTCTGTGCTGAGGCTGTGTTACAAGAGGCAGATGAAGAAGATGTTACAATTATATCTTCTAAGTGACTCCAGAGACATGAAGCTGAACCAAGTGACTGTGGGACAGTGCTATGTTTGGATGGTGGTGAAGAAGAAGATTCGGCTGCAGTGGCTGAGGAGGAAGAGGGAGAAAAGGCTGCAACAGCAGAGGATGGGCCATGTGATGCTGTGCTGGGTCGTGAAGAAGATTCTGAATGTGGTGCTGCTGTCATACACTGTTCCATGACAGCATGCACCTCATCAATTATTACTTGTTTGTTTATTGCCAAAGAAGTGTCATCATCATCATCACTCAATAGTTGCTTGGATTTGTATTGTGGGCCCAAGATTGCTGCTTTAATGTAGTACACAGAATGAAGCATTTTATATAGTTCGTCATCTTCTGCAACTTTTTTGATCATACGTCTCATTAGATCTTGTTGTATTCTGGGGGACAACTTGTATGTGTCAGCAGCACCACTAGCAGCCTGTGTGCTCATGGAAATGTCTTGGTTCTCTGACTTTTCCCTAACCAGATTCAACCTGAATTTTAAAGTTTCTATCAGGGGTATCACCTGACTCAGAGTTGCAGTGTTTGCACTAACCGCTCTGATGACTGATTGATTGATTGATTGATTGATTGATTTATGACTTTGATAACTGAGTAAGTGCACTGATCCAAGGGACTGTTTTCTGGCATGATCCGAGCCATATAATGGCACCAGAGCATACAATACACAAAAGGAACAAGCAAACAGAAATAGCAGCAGCACGTAATGCCGAGCAACAGAGACAAAGTACAGTGACATAGATTGAATTAAGAGCATTCAATGGTACAGCAAGTGGCTGTCCATTTACAATAGTTTCATTAACAGAAACCTCCCCACAGCAGACAGTATGGCATAGATATATGAAGCAGTTACACCGAAGCAAAATACAGTAACAGGGTAGAAATTGCGAGCAATTAATGGTACAGCATGTGGTTGTCCATAACAAAAGTTGATTAATAGATCCTCCTTGCACAGGCAGACAGGTTCCCTATGTATACAGGCCATAGATAAGAGCAATATGGCAAGGGCTTGCAGAGGTGTGCTCCCTGGGAGGGGCAAGTTGTTGGGGCATGTACAGAATACAATAGGTCGGTGGGGAGCTACCTCAGCAAGCAATGGCAGCTCAGTTCAACCAACAGCCAGGCATTAAAGTTGGAATTAAGCATGGGATGTGTGTCCAATGTGCAGATAGGTGCAGGAATACCATTCCACAGTCCAGGGCCAGTGACAGACAGTGCTCTCCCTCCCATGTTGGTGGAGACACGGGGAACCTCTAGGGGAGGGACAGCAGAGGAGCAGAGACTCCTAGGCATAGCTCTAGATTTGAGAAGGGATGAGAATGGGGACACATGCCCAGTTCAGATGGTATTGTCCACTGTACAGCAAAGGGAAAAGTCAAAGCACCCCTGAATGGGAATCCAACCCAACATCTGATAGAGGACACTGATGGGTTGAGAACGTGGCAAGGAAAGCAAAGTGGCAGGTACTGTTATAGGCTGTGGAAAGTCTGTCACGAAGAGTAGAGGACACCTGAGAGTAGACTGGGAACAGTAATCCAAGATGGGGAGCAGATTGCCTTGGACAATAGCTAGGCAGGCCTTGGGGGTGAAGTACTGTTGTAGGCTGTAGGCAGACCCTAGTTTTTGATGTACCTGATGAACTATTAGGTTGATGTGCTCAGAGAAGGAGATTGAGGGATCGAGTGTAACCCCCAGGTATTTAAATGTTGCTACAGAAGGCACTGCACCTTGGCCTCCTTTTCATGTTTTTCCCCCCTCTGGATTTTTCTTGGGCCTGTTCCTGTTGTGGTTTATTCCCACTGCCCTCCTCCTCAACCAAAACATTTCTTTCCATTTCTTTCTCATCTTCAATTTTCATCCCATCCTGTTGTAAACCTTCTGCTGCCTGATCATTCTCTTCATCTTTATTATTAGTACCCTCATCAGGTTCAACCTCAGAAGAATCAGATGACATCTGTGAGGGACTGGCAGTAGCATAGTGTGCAATTGTTCCATACCTTTCGGTGCTTTGTCGGGTGGTACCCATCAACTCTTTAATTTTAACTACAAATTTTTTTTTTTACTTGGGACTGATCCAACAGATGCACCTTTTTGGGATTCAAGCATTTACTTGGAAGACAAAACTTTAGACATGAAAAAATCACTTTTTGAGGTTTTATTTTGTTTTTCCTTTGTAGGCTGACAGCCATCTGTTGCAGTGGCACTGGCTGCACTGCCTTCCTGAGAAGAATGCGCCTCATCAACACTATGATCCAATTTTTATTTCTTATGCTAAGTGTGAAAAAAAAAAGATCTTTCTACCTAATGTCCTCCGAAGACACCCACCCACACACACAGGCCAGCGATGGATTTATAGTTGTTAGTCGTGAACGTGAATCATTCGTGACTGCAGTAGTACACAGCACACTGTAGTCCACCACCACTTCCTTCCAAGCTTAGCTGACTGACTCCTACTACAATTACTTTTCAGGGATCTACTCAAAAGTGTGCTTCAGAATTTAAATTGGTGACGCAGACATATGGTACACAGCTGCACACACAGTTCCACATGGCTTGGTTAATGCTTATACATCAGTGATAAACTAAGAAGGAGAAGGAATAATGGATGACATGAGTGATGATGACTGATGATTATGACACCTGTGTGTGTACTTTTATTACTTGTGTTGTAGTGTACACAGACTGGCACAGGTCACAAATTCAGAATATCCCTTGGGCCTTCCCACAGCCAGCAGCATAGGCACAGTAACTTGTCTGTTGCTTGTCAAAAAAGTATCTTTTGTTTATTTGTAATACATAAAATTATGAATGAACTTTAATGAGGGATCGTGATTGGGTAGCACAAGTCAAAGATTTATTTTGCCAGTCTGCCCTTGCCCTGTATGCACAGCCACATTGAGGCTAGGAAAAAAAACTAACTTTTATTTGGGATTTCTGGAACTGTTAAATTTCTCGTGGGCCCCTCCCCCAGTCTCTCTCTCTCTCTCTCTTTCTCCCCCAGATCTGTAATGGATGACACAAGTCAAAGATTTATTTTGTCAGCCTGACCTTGCCCTACACACACTCACACAACCACACTGAGGCCAAGAAAATAAATAAAATCTTTTATTTGGGATTTCTGGCACTGTAAAATTCTCATGCCCCCCACTAATCTCTCTCCTCTCTTTCTCTCTCCTCTGGATCTGGAATGGCACAAGTCAAAGATTTATTTTGCCAGCCTGCCCTTGCCCTGTGCTACATACAGCCACACTGAGGCCAAGAAAAGAAAAAAAAACTTTTATGGATTTCTGGCACTGTAAAATTTCTCTTGAGCAACCAGTAGTCTCTCCCTCTCTCTTCTGGATCTGGAATGGCACAAGTCAACAATTTTGCCAACCGGCCCTTGCTCAGTGTACACACAGCCACACTGTCTGAGGCCAAGAAAAGGAAAAACTGTTTTGGGGATTTTCTTTCACTGTAAAATTTCTATTGGGCATCAAGTAGTCACTCCCTCTCTCCTCTGGATTCTGGAATGGCACAAGTCAAGGACTTTGCCAGCTTGTCCTTGCTAAGTGTACCAGCCACACTGTCTGAGCCCAAGAAAAAAAAAGAAAACTTTTATTTGGGATTTTCTGTAACTGTAAAATTTCTCTAGGGCCCCCAGTAGTCTCAGTCTCTCTCTCTCTCAGTCTCTCTCTCTCTCAGTCTCTCTCTCTCTCTCTCTCATCTGGAGGATCTTCTGGATTCAATTTCTGGATGGCTTAAGTCCAAAGATTTCTTTTGCAAGCCTGTCCTTGCCCTGTAGTACACTGCCTGCCACACTGCCTTTTTTGCTTTGCCTCCCCCCCCCCCGGCAGCCACCCATTAGCTCTCTCCCATCTTCCTTGAATTCTTCTCCTCTCTCTCCCATGTTGATGACTTTGCCTTCCCCCCTTTGCCCCAGTAAGCCTCCATGTCTCTCTCCTCTCTTCCTTTCATCCCCTCCAGCTCCGCTTAACAAATAGATTTTTTTTTTATTTATATTTGGTTTCTCTCTACAGTGTGCAACTGCAGGATCTGCTCTGCAGCACCAAGCTCCTTCAACCATCCACCAAATTGTCCAGGTCCACATTGTGCAATCACCATGGTTATATACCATGAGTGCATCACATGACTGACTATCCTGCTCTGTTGCCTGATTGGATGCCGCTGACTGCCTGTACATGGAGCAAGCATGCCAAGTGCATCCCCATAGCAACAGTACACTGAATGGCACTCCACAGAGCTGGAACCGGACTTCTGCAGTGAAGTCCATATTTATCAAGGTCTGTGAATTATGGGCTCGATCAGGGGGTTCGGATCTCAAGCAGAACAGTCCACACAGCCCTGGGTGGGATGCTAGGGTTGGAAATCCTAACACCACATTTCCCAGCTTTTGTTGCTTTGACCCTTACTGTAGCATTAACAAAAGTTTTTTGCAATTTATATATAGATATATGTATTTATAACATGGGGTTGGCAAAGACAGGTACCTGATTGGTACAGAACTATCAGGTGACAGTTGATTAATCCAGCATATATGTAGAGCAAGTGGTGAACCATCCACCAAGAGATTAGTCAGCACTCCTGATCTTGTTATTCTAGCAGAAATGCAGTCTAAGCAGCAGCCATTAATTTCCTCACTAAGACAGCGAGAGCTGAAGCCTACCAAGCATACACATCCTAGAATCAACCCCATGTTATAACATGATTATAAAATGGATCATGTCAAATTAAAAAAGACTTGTTATGCACAGTAGGTGTGTCTCTGAATTACTTTCAGTAGTTGATGTTGTACTGAGATAACGTTACACCATGAACTGCATTTAGATATTTCTTTACAATCTGCGCTCCCCATCCTGCAGTTACTTAGAGTGAGAGTGACTGCCCAGTCCATGCCCTGTAGTAACAGCGATGTAGCTGTGTGTTCCCCTGGCCTGTTGTTTCCCCTCCCATCCCCTCAGGAACAATTGTATAGTCCACGTTGCAAGCTGTGCTGTCCTAAGTCTCCCTGTCCTGTCCCTCTCCCTAGTGAGTTTCCCACCCACCCACCCCACAGATCTTGTCATGTTCCCCACACTGATGTATGAGTACTGCCATGGCACATAGTGAGAGACACACACAATGGAACAGAGCAGTCAAGTGACTACCCTCCCCTGCAGTGCCAGTCCACAGCACATGCTACAATAATTTTCCCCTCACCACTCTGTCTCTCCAAACCCACGCAGTTGATCTCTGGGAACCGAGCGAACAGTGCCATCTGTATCTCAGTGTCTGTCTCTCTTCTGCTCCTGTACATTGGTATCAGTAGGGAGTGAGTGTGCATGAGTGAAGAGTAGCCAGCAGCATAAGGAAAGAGCAAGAGAGACAGACAGACAGAACAGTGTTCAGTAGGAGAAAGTTGATTCCTGTCCTGGCAGTTCCCACAAACTGCACTGATAGAGAATGAGAGATGGAACCGAGATGGAGAGAGACAGTGAGACAGGAGACTTCAAGCTCTCTCTCTCTGTTTCTCTCTGTGATAGTGTCAGCTTTCAAGTTTGTTTTCTCACTGCTCTGTTGGGCTGGGAAGTAAAACTTCAATTCCCCTGCTGTATTTCCTGGATTCCCCGGCCCATCACACAGCACCTCGATCCCGAGAGAGAGGGAGGGAGGGAAAGAGAGAGAGAGGGAGAGAGAGAGAGATTGAGAGAGAGAGAGAGAGAGAGGCAGAGTGACAGTGAGTGACCACAATAGTGCAGTCTGGTGCCACAGGTAACAGTGACACAAAAGGGCAAAGCATCAGGACATCTGCTTACTCTCTCTCTCTGTTGGGTTGACACAGGGACAGTTGTATCGGTGACTGCTGTGGTACTAGTACTTATGAAGAAGGAGCCCCGCTGCTGCCGCTGTGTCCCTCTCCTCTGGGTTATTAATGTTGCTGCAGTGTGTGTCACAGTGCTTTCTATATAGTGCACCATGCCTAACTGCAGCATATCTGTATGCACTGGTGATTCCTGTAAGGTTGTCATTGCTGATCCAGTCTCTCATACTACAGCTTTTGTTGCTGCTCTGTTTGAAAAAGCACCCTCTGTGTAGTGCAGTGTGTGTCACAGTAGCATATGTGTGTTGATCTGCAGTGCCAATTTCTGTACTGTTGCACTGTGCTGTTTCTGTCTAGTGATCACTAGTCACTAAGCTGGGGGGGCACCTACAGTGCAGTACAGAGCAGGACAGAGAGCATGGTGCAAACTCAGTGACCTGTGAAAATCAGTGCTGTCAGTGAAACTCTCCCAAGTGATGCCTACCAAGCTGCATTCCTTGCTGATTACAGTAGTCAGGACAGGGGAGAAATGTTATGCAGCACTTCAAGGGGAGAGAAATGGAGTGACCACATGACACACTGTCCTCTGTCAGACAGTGCTGTGGCTGTTTCTGTTCCCCCTTGACATTCTGCTGACTGGGCTGCTAGTGTGAGGCAGATGTATGCAGTCTGGTAGTTAAAGTTATGTTGTGCTGACTGGGGAAGGCAGGAGACTGAACTATGTGTCTGTTTCTCTTACAATCTCCTCTCTATCTCTGTCTGCCTATGTCTGTGTTTCTGTGGTGTAAACAGAGAGAGAGATATACAGTTTCCCTGTGGCAGAGTGTACTGTGATCTTGCCAGATTGTGACATCTGCAGTGTTCTGTGTGTGGGGTGGGGGTGGTGGGGGGGCTACAGTAATGGTGGTAGGCAAAGTAGGATACAATCTAATGCACAAGAAATGTCACAGATCATTTCAGTAATGTATGTGTGACATTTCTATGTGCATAACAGCAATGCAGTATGCATTATTTGTTAGTGGCTATTTGCAAGGTGGCAGGGTACACCACCTTTCTTGCTGTTTAAACATCAAAAAACATGTTTCTTGATGTTTTCTAGTTGTTTAAACATACCCCATAATATAAGCACAATGACCCACTCCAGGGTGTGTGGTTATTGGGGATTAACTAACACCCTGTGTGCTATGAGGACACTCAGCCTATGGCCTCATGCCGCACAATGCACCTGAGGTGTTGATTAATCCCCAGTAACCACACACCCTGGTGTGAGTTATTGCTTACATATGATATATGTAATAGTTAAGCTACTACAGAGCATGCAGTCATGCTCTGATACACACAGGCCTCAGCATCACATTTCTACATTTATATTCATTTCTGGAGTGAAAAAATGTTTCATATACTTCTTGCTTAAATGACTGATATTAAAGGATTTTCATTAAATCGATTTTACAAATAGATGCCCAGTGGGTCAGGCCACTAAAAATAAAAGTAAAAGTAAAAGAAAGCTCGGGAGCAGGGGACAACACAAGTGGCAGGATCAACTGGATAAGTGATACATTTGTAGAATATTGTTATTTTAGGGATTTAAATATGTCCTGGGGCAGGTACCTAGAGAACAAAATAATTTTTAGTATCTATTCATTATGGCTGTGGGAGGAGCTTATAGCCATCTTGCTATCTGTAGCTGGAAGATGGAGTATCGTGGAACATATGTTTTGGACTTTTCAACGTACCCTTCCATGCCAACTGAAATAAAATATTCCCTTCTTTCTGTTAAGAATGTTGGATACATAACTCCAAGCTGCTTTTCAGATGTCATTAGGAAACTGAAACAGTTTGTTAAATATGTGTTAAATATTGGTTGCCTAGTAAACTGGAGATTTGTTAACCCCCTTCAGAATGCAACAGACTGCACATTTAAATACTTAGCATTTAAACAGCTTCTTGCTACTAGTTTCACTTGGGAATGTATTGTCTTTCAAGATAGATTCATACCTCATAAATGTCATCCTTTCTCAGGAAACCTATGATTTACACTGTTTTTTAACCTCTACAGACATTATCTAATGAGCACTGTCTCAGACATATGCCAGGTCTTCAGTGAACTGCTTAGACTAAATATGTAGCAATCAGAAGCCATTTTCTACTATGCTTTTTAGGAAAAAACATATTGAGCTACAGCAGACAAACACACACTCGCACACACACACACACACACACACACACACACATACACACACACACACATATCCTCTGTACACACCATTCTCATGGCCACAACATTCAAAATAAATATTGCATTCTAATATGTTATAAAGAAACTGTTTATGTCAGTGAAAACAGTGAAGTTCAGTTTAGAGTAGATTTCCTTTAAATATTTCTTATCCTATATTTTGTACACATGCACACACACACACACACACACACACACACTCTACACACTATCCTCATGGCCACAATATTGCCAGGTGGCCTGGGTTCAAGTCCCAGCTGAGGTACTGATTCTTTCTCACCTCTGTTTGTATGTGTTCCATAAAATATGCACACCACACTCCTGTGTGATTGTTAAAAGTAAATATTTGTGTTGCCATTGGGTTGTGCATTTCAGAAAGAGTAATGTGCTTGGGGATGGCCCAGGTTCCAGTTGTCTAAGTGGCGCAGCTGGTTAGCACAGTTGGAGTGGTATTCTGGGCAGCCTGGGTTCAAGCCCTAGCTGAGGCACTTATTCTTTCTCACCTCTCTTTGTATGTCTTCCATAAAATATACACACCACACTCCTGTGTGATTGTTACAATAAAGAAACTGTTTGTTTATGTCAGTCACAACAGTGAAGTTCAGTTTAGAGCAGATTTCCTTTTAATATTTCTTATCCTATATTTTGTATCGTGCATAGTGCAGGGGAGATGCTACATCCCATTTTCATAGGGAACTTCATTTACATATTTTTGCACTGTATTTACTCAGGCTGTCCCAGATTAGATGCAATATCTTGTTTTCAGTGGGGTCATGATTTTACCATTTTGATAAAGTATTTCTTTAGGGTAGCCTAGTCCAGGGTCCCCATATTCAAAGGAGATGAGCAGTGCAACCCAGTGGAAAAGGAAGATGTGCTGTGCAACACAAACAATGCACCACGGCATGATATTGAAAAGTGCAGGATGCTTCTGCCACAAGGGAATGGGTCAGGGTGCACACAAATAGTATGCCGTGCAAGTTGAGGGACCATTCCCATGCATATGCCGCACTGTGGCATACGCAGTGGGAAAGTCACCCCTCATAGCCCAAAGCAGTGAGACCCACAGTTAGGCCATGGATAGCTGGCCTAACCTGGCCAGCCACCCACAGGTGGGCTGCAGAAGTGCACCCAGTGGAACAGCAGCCTGAAAGCCCTGGTTGACTAGAGGTGCCCCCTCCCACCCCAGATAGATCCAACTCCATCCCCACAGAGCTCCATAGTGTAGGGCCCCCTGGACCCAATCATACCAGAGGAAACTATGGTCCATATCCATATAGAAACATAGAAACATAGACTTTGATGGCAGATAAGGACCACTTGGCCCACCCAGTCTGCCCATTTCCCTACCTACTGGTTAAGCTGCAGATTCTAGTTAACCAACAGCCTACTTCCTGCAACCCCCAACTATAATTGCCTTGTGTCTGTCCCATGCATTTTAGAGTACCCCCACCCACCTCCTTGGTACATAGACAACCCCACTCCCACCATACTAAACCTGTTGCAGAGACTGGCACTGCCCTCTACACCCTGCCACAGCCAGCCACTGACTGCAGTAGACCCGGGCTGGGGACCTGCACTCCAGAATGACCCAAGTGGCTATATCATACATTGGGGCACCACACAAGCTGTGGACCCACAAGTGTATGCAGCTGTGTGTAGTCCCTTGCAAACTGTTAGAGGGAATTGACATACCTCCAATGCATGCCTTGTCAATGCTGTATCTTCCTACTGTCATACACTCTCCCCCATTCCCCTATGTAACATGCCACCCTCCAGACTACTGAGGTATCCTGGGTGCCATGGGGTGTGGTATCCTGCAATGCCATTTGTAGTGTATGCCCCAGGCTATGGATGGTGCATTCACTGTTTCCCAATTGTACAAACAAATGGGAAGTCAGTTGTAACATGCCTGTTCCGGGACCTGTGTGAGTGAGTACAGCATCAGCTTTCACCCACACTGAGCAGTGCAATGGCAACAGGATGATGGATCCGCATGCAAGTACCTGAGATGTATGGCCTCTAGAGATGCAGCGAATTTTTAATCCACTGGCGAAGTGAATGCTAAGTGGCCACTTTGCGTTGGTGGAGCACAATGTAAAGTGGCCACTACAAAGTGCTCACTTCACATTCTCATTATTACTTCACATTGTCATTATGCCTTAATGCGAAGTAAGGCGAAGTGATAAGTAAATAGACAGCAATCCACACATCACATGGTTTACAGTACTGTAAGTCACATGTCTTAGCCAGGCAGGAAGGAAGTGCATCAGAGAAGCAGTTTCACTTTCTCCTTTGCAGTCATAGAGGGAGAAGGCTTTGTGGAGAGGAGAGCAGTTTTGAGTCACTGTCAGAAAGTGCTTTATTGCCTTTGTGTTTGAAGAAAACAACAGCTCTTTTAAAATGCTATATATTTATTTAGTTTTTGTATTGTGTTTGTGATTTGTTTTTTTGGTAGTGATTTTTTTTATAAGTGTTGTTTTGTTTGTGTGTGTCAGTGTGTGTGTGTGTGTGTCTGAGAGTGTGAGAGTGAGTGTGGTCACCTGGTGAAGGCTAGGCATCGACTGTGGTTGGACTTTTTTATAGCCGGGGAATTGTGTGGGAAGGATGGACCCTGGAAAAGGAGAATCGCTGGCCCGTGGGTGCAGCAAGAGGAGGGGAGTGCGGACATGTGAGGGCAGTCGTGTGATGCTGGACCACTCCCGACTCTTGGGTGTTACTTCCCTCATGGAAGCAACAGCAACAGCAGCACCAGTGCCACCAGTGGCTGCTGTGCATCCACCTACTCTGCCACTACCACCACCACTGGTAGCAGCTGCAGGGTCTCCAGCAGCACCCCTTCCACCATCTCCACAGCCACAGGAGGTGCCCCAGGAAAACATAGGTGGTGGGAGGACTGTATCTGCCCCCCACAGCTCCCCAGTGTGGGAGTTTTTTAACTCTGTGGGGGGAGACAGCACAGTCATGGTGTGCCATCTGAGTGGTGTGCTGGTATGCTGTGGCCACCAGGGGACACATTTGGGGACCAGTTGCCAGCGCACCCACATGTTGAACCACCACAAGGCGGAGTGGCAGGCTGCCATGGAAGGGGCCAGGCATCCGCCTGCTGGCCCTTCTGTGGCAGTGGCTGAGGGTGCTGCTGGGGTTGAAGTTGTGCCTCACCACCGCAGCTGAAGGAGGGCCACTACAGCAGCTGCACCACCACCAGCACCACCCTTTCCACCACCACCACTACCTGGGTTTTCACCTGCAGTGGCCGCCGCCACAGTCCCTGCAACAGAGGCTGACATTGCCCTGGTGTGGGCAGCACTGGAGGAGAATAATGAGAGGGTAGGTGCTGTGCAGCAGCAGGTCAGCACAATCCAACAACAGCAGTAGCAAATACTCACAATGCTGCACCTGCTGCTGGACCACCACGGCATTCCACGGCCACATTAAGGGATTGTTTTCTGGACCCACCCACCAACTACTGTGCTGTACTGTTTCTGTGTGTGTGTGTTTTTTTTTGTTGTTGTTTAATAATACACATTTTTCCCTTCTAGGGGAATCTTTCTTGCTCCACATAGTGCAATACATTTCTGTGAAAACCACCCGTAATTTCATTACAGTGTGTCACGTGACAGAGGAAGTCCCGTTCAGAAAAGCCACCCACATTCTGACCCCCTTTCTCAGCAATATTAGGACGTGATTCCAGGGAGATCACGGGTGTGTGCTCCATTACCGTGAATGTCCGATTGTCCGGCAGCTTTCTGAATATTTCTTTATGTTATAATGGTCAGTTTGTGGTGAAATGTGTGGGCACGTTTCCAGTAAGAAGAGCCTTGTTAGTGGAAACGTTCCCACATTTCACCACAAAGTGAACTTTATATCATAACGAAACATTGGGATAGCTGCTGGACATTCACTACAGTGGAGCATGCACCTGCGCTCCCCCTGGCATCACGTCCTAACGTTGCTGAGAAAGGGGGTCAGAATGTGGGTGGCTTTTCTGAATGGGAATTCCTCCATCAGATGACACACTGTAATGAAATTCCAGGTGGTTTTCTCAGAAATGTATTGCACTATGTGGAGCAAGAAATATTCCCCTGGAAGTAAGGCGCCCACATATTAGGTTACGTGCATCACCATAACTATGTAACGTGGTGAATCTCTGTAAAGCAGCAGTGCAACAATCTGTTGAGAACTCTGACCTATATTTTTTAATGCTATGTTACAACTTCCTTTACTTACATCCTGACTGGAATGATATGAGAATTTCCAGTAGTTGAGTCTGCTGTACTACCTTTTTTCATGTGTGAAATAATGAAAGGAGCATTCCTTTTAAACTGGTGCTGATCAGGTCTTTATCATTGTTTTCCTCTGTTTTTCTCCATCACATCAGTTAGTTGTTATATATCACTTCTGTTGTAAATTAACAGTTATGCAGCAGGCAGTGTTTTATGACACCACGGAACAATATTTATTGAAAAGCAGCTGCAAATAAATACAAACCTGGTCAGAACAATACTGAAAGGCATGCTCATTTTTTTTTCATACATGAAAAAAAGTAGTCAACTAAGCAAAGCAGACAGAAATTGTGAAAAGAAGCGTATCATTCAAGTCACGACTCGAAGGTAACTAGTGGCTGTGGCAATGTAAAGTAGCATAAAAAGTACAGTTCAAAATTGTCACAACATTCTTGCAAAGCTGCTTTAATTGATAATGTCAGTATGACATCATGAGCTCACAACAATCACACAACACACAAAATGCATCCCCAGAATTAATGGCCCACTCAGTCATGCCTTGTGTGCAGAAAATTGACAAGTGGTAACACAGTGAAATGAGAGTGTTTCAGCACATACAAAGTCCCCCAGAATTAATGGCACACTCAGTCATGTGCACAGTGGTGGCACAGAGTCCCCAGACGTTTTCTGCATGCCCAAAATGCATCCTCTTTCTGTGCAGAAAATTGACAAGTGGTAACACAGTGAAATGGGAATGTTTCAGCACATACAAAGTCCCCCAGAATAAAATGATGACCGTGAGTGACCTGTTGCTGGTCCAATGTGTTCTGCAAGGTGATTCAAGCAAATGCAATGTGATCATCTCAACTGGATGGAAGGGTGCCCTTTGTCTGTACACTAATAGTAGCTTTGGTGAGTAAATATATAAATAGATATTTTTTTGTGTATTTTGTACATGAGGAGAGGGGTTGACGTGGACATGTACTCATGGTATTGTTCTGTATCACACGTCACAGAAACTGTTGGTGTGCACATTCCAGTGCTCAATGAGAATTTTCTGCATTGAAATTGTAAATGGATAACTCTCAAGTACATGAAGGTATGTATTTTTTTTGGGAGGGGTGAGGGGAATCATATTTGCAGGTTTGTCTGTAATGGTTTCTTATTTTGTTACTTCTTCACAGATTTCATCTGCATCCTTCTGGAGTCCGGTTGTTAATGATGGTCATGGCCATCTAATGAAACAACTTCTGTGTGTTGCATGTGTGCCCAAGTCCGGGGGGGTGGCTGATGTTGAAGAACCTTTTTGGATAAGGCCACTTTGACAGAACAACGAAGCATCTGGAAATTTCCTAAAAAAAAGAAATGAATGACTTCTTACAACTTAATTGTTATTTGTCCCTCCCTGGTTCTCAATCTCAAGTCAAGTTACATTTCAAACTCACATCTTGTCAACTAACAACCTGTGTGCAATATTTGCTGCAGTCTTTCCCAAACAATGAAACAGATGAAATAGCATCTTCATACTTACCTGAATGGATTTCACATGGATATTCCATAGGTTCCTCTCTGTACGGTACAGCTGCAGTACCATTCCCACCGAGTTTTAGCGATGGAGACTTAGAAACATAGACTTTGACGGCAGATAAGGACCGCTTGGCCCACCTAGTCTGCCCATTTCCCTACCTAGAGGATAAGCTGCAGATCCTATTTAACCAACAGCCTATTTCTTCCTACCCCCTACAAAAATTGGCTTATGTCTGTCCCATGCATTCTTGAATTCTCCCACAGTTTTAGACCCCACAATCTCCACAGGAAGGCTGTTCCATGCATCTACCACCCTCTCTGTGAAAAAATACTTCCTCACATTGCTCCTGAGCCATCCCCCCTCTATCTTTAAATTGTGTCCCCTTGTTCTTGCACATCTCTTTTTCTGAAAGATGCTACCCTCTTGGACTTTGTTGATTCCATTGAGGTACTTAAATGTTTCTATCATGTCCCCTCTCCCTCCTTTCCTCAAGGGTATACATATTAAGCTCCTTTAGTCTCTCCTCATGGCTTCTCTGCAGACCCTGCACCATTTTAGTTGCCCTCCTCTGAACTGCCTCCATCCTGTCTATGTCCTTGCGGAGATGGGGTCTCCAGAACTGGACGCAGTACTCCAGATGGGGTCTCACCAAATGTCTGTACAGGGGGATAACAATTTCCTGTTTTCTGCTGGTGATACCTCTCCCTAAATATCCCAGTATCCCCCAGCCCTCCCTACCACCTTCTCGCATTGCTTGCCAACCTTAAGGTCATCTGATATGCCTACCCCAGGTCTCTTTCCATTTTTGTTGTTGTTAGTACCTCCCCCCATTGTGTAATCTTCCCCTGGGTTTTTGTTTCCCAGGTGCATTACTTTGCACTTCTTTGCATTGAATCCAAGCTGCCATACTTCTGACCATTCCTCCAACCTTGCCAAGTCCCTTCTCATCCTTTCCGCCTCCTTGTGTATCAACCCTGTTGCAGATCTTTGTGTCATATGCAAAGAGGCATATTTTCCTTCCAGTCCCTCTGCAATGTCACTTATAAAGACATTAAAAGGACTGGACCCAGTACTGAACCCTGCGGTACCCCACTAGTAACCCCTCTTTCTTCAGAGTGGACTCCATTTACAATTACCTTCTGTGTCCTGTTGTTCAGCCAATGTTTTACCCAGGCTACCACCTTGGGACCCACTCCCAGGATGGTTAATCTGACTACTAATCGTTTGTGTGGGACTGTGTCAAATGCCTTGCTAAAGTCTAGGTAGGCCATGTCCACAGCCCCTCCCTGGTCTACTACTTTGGTCGCCCAGTCAAAGAAATCAATTAGATTCATCTGACATGACCTTCCCACTGTGAACCCATGCTGCCTTGGGTTCTGTGCCCCACTGGCCTCTAGGTACTCAACAATTCTTTCCTTCAGAAGTGATTCCATCACTTTCCCTACCACAGAGGTCAAACTTACAGGTCTGTGGTTTACTGCCTCCGTCTTGGTCCCACTTTTGTTAAGGGAAATCACATCTGCCTTCTTCCAATCCTCAGGTATGACACCATCCTCCCATGATTTGTTAAAAAGCGTAGTCAGTGGTGTCAGTAGTTCTCTGATTAATTCTTTTATAATTCTGGTTTGAATTCCATCTGGCCCCATTGCTTTGTCCACCTTCAGTTTTAGTTCTTTCAGAACCCTTTCTTCTGTGAAAGGACTGGGATCAACCCCCCTTCTCCAGAGTGGTTCTGTTAATTGGATTAGGCACCTCCCCCACTTCCTCTTTTGTGAATACTGAACAAAAATATTCATTCAGTATCCCTGCTTTATCACTGTCACTCTCTGCCCACTCACCATCCATTCTATTCAGCCTCACTATCCCTCCCTTTGTCTTTCAATGCTCCCTGATATACCTATAAAGGTTTTATCCCCCTTCTTAACCGAGTTAGCTATCTTTTCCTCAGTTTGTGCCTTTGCTATTCTGACTACCCTCCCTGCTTCCTTCTGTCTTAACTGGTACAGTTCTCTGTCCTGCTCCTTCTGTGTTTCCTTATACTTCCTAAATGCTATCTTTTTCTCCCTAACCTTCACCGCCACCTCTTTTGAGAACCATAGTGGCTTTTTCTTTCATTTTGATTTGTTTATTTGCTTCACACAAAGGTTTGTTGCTTCTGTGATGGCAGTTTTGATATTTTCCCATTGTTGCTCCACCCCTCCTTCTAGCCTGTTTGCTAGTGCTTTTCTAAGGCACTCGCCCATCTTGCCAAAGTCAGCCCTCCTGAAGTCCAGAACCCTCACTTTTGTATGGCTTGACTCTGTAGCAGAGTTTATCATGAACCACATGGTTTGGTGGTCACTTGTTCCCAAATGGCTACCCACTTCTAGATCTGAGATCCTCTCACTGTCCTCATTTGAGAGTATGAGGTCTAAGATTGCTCCCTCATAAGTGGGTTCCAAAACTAGCTGTTTGAGGCATGCCACCTGAAGGGCATTAAGAATGGCCCTGCTTTTGGATGTGGCTGCCGCAAAGGTGCTCCAGTTAACATCTGGCATGTTAAGGTCCCCCATCAACAGTATCTCCCCTTTCTCTGCCATCCTAAGTGTGCCTTCTTATCATATCCTTGTCCATTCCTTCCCCCTGACATGGGGGTCTATATACAACACCTGTGCAGATTGTGGTGCATTTCCAGTCTCTAAGGTGACCCACAGTGACTCCTCTCCTCCCTGTTTACTCTTTTGTTCAGTTGCTTTTATCCCTCCCTTACATAGAGAGCTACTCCCCCACTCTTCTTCCCTCCCTGTCTCTCCTGTAGGTTGTGTACCCTGGTATGTTAACATCCCAGTTATGGTTCTCTGTGTACCATGTTTCTGTGACTGCTACAATATCCAGGCATCCCTCTTCCATCAAGGCCACCAGTTCAGGGAGCTTGTAGCCCAGACTACGGGCATTGGTACTCATTACCCTCCATTTCTTGATGGCCTTACCCCTTTTTGCCCCATCTCTGTCCTTATTGCATTTGTCACTTTCTCCATTTACCCCTGTGCTTCTCCCTATTGACATCTCTATGTTGGTGTCTACCTCACATAGTACCCTGATATTTTGGGGGCTAGGATTTCCCTGCTCTTTTCCAATGCCTCCCCCCTTGGCTAGTTTAAATACTTGTCAATGAAGTATTTAAACCTATCACCCAGGATCCTGGTTCCCATCCTGGACAGATGCAGACCATCATGCCAGTATAGGCCTGCATCCCTCCAGGAGTACCCCCAGTCTCCAATGAAGCCAAATCCCTGAGTTCTGCACCAGTTTTTCAACCACTGATTGAATCCCATGGTTTGGAGCACCCAAGCCTCACCCGTGCCATAGACAGGCAGCACCTCCGAGAAGGTTACTGTGTGTGCTATTTGTCTAACGCCCCTCCCCATCTCCACAAATGCTTCTTGCACTGCTCTGATCCCTTTCTTAGCCAGGTAATTTGTCTCTAGGTGGACAATGACATCCAGCTCCCCTCCTCTGTGCAGCTGCTCCTGCGATCCTGAGGATTCGCTCCCTGTCTCCCCAAGGCATGGCGCCAGACAGGCACCTTACCTCCCTGTCCCCTTCCTCCCCCAGTTCTACCCTCCTAACAATGGAGTCTCCCACCAGGAGTTGTTTCCTTCCCCTGTGGGATCCCATGCCACCCTCCTTTGGGTCTCCTTTGTGGAGGTTCCCAGCATCCTCGTTGGTCTCCACTGTGGGTGCCTCCATAGAGGAACCACACTTTTCCAGAATGGCATAGAAATTGTGGAGAGGTACAACTGGAGGGATGAGCCTCTGTTCCACCACCCTCTCCCTCCCAGAGCCCACTGTGGTCCAACCACTCCTCTTTCTTGGCAACCTCTGAGGCAATGGCAGTGACCCTGGTGGTCCCTGGGTGGGAGAGGAGTCCCACAAATCCTGGCCACTCAGCCTGGAGATGAGCAACCTCCTCCCTCAGCCCAGAGAGGTGTCTGCAGATGGGACAACACTGCATCCTCCAAAACATCTCCCGGAAGACTGCTGCTCCACAGCCACTGCACTGCACCACTCCCATCATGTCTTTTTTCTGGCCCCCTAACTGTTATTTGGAATACTTACTCTTTCCTTTGTTTATTTCTTTTTTTCCTCTCCTTACTTACTTACTGACTCTGCACCCTTTTATCTCCTGATCTTCCTGTTCTGAGACAAGAAGTTCCTATATTTCTCAGCAGTCTCCGTACTTGCTCAGAGTCAGACCTCCAGCAGCTGGGGGGGGATGGAGAGCTATTCTTGCCCTTCTAGGATGGTGAGTCTTTGGTGGCTCTGTGATCACTCACTTCCTGCTCCAAACAGGAAGTTCCTGTTGTCAGTTAAATCCTGTGCCTATAAAAGTAGAACTGGTTTAGGGTGGAGGGAGTGAAGGAGGGCAATATAGTCCCAGTAGAGAAGTTTTAGTTGTACCAGTAGCTCCTTCCTCCTGGAGTTCTGTCTGTCCTCTGGCAGAAGCTATCTAGGGCAGTATTTATATCTGGTCTTAACCTGGCTCCATCTAGCTAAGCCACTCCCCCTACTTTGCAAATCTTTCTACACTTAGTTAATTTCACAGATAACAATTCCCTTCTGACACCTGTGACAAGCACCTAGATAAGTACACAGATAAAAGATAACAATTTACTTCAACTACCTCTGACAAACACACCAACTCCTTTTTTTGTTTTTTACCCTTTATTTAAGGTCCCAGTACAAGAGATCTAGTTCTTAGTCCCAGTAGAGAAGTTTTAGTTATACCAGTAGCTCCTTCCTCCTGGAGTTCTGTCTGTCCTCTGGCAGAACTTTTTTTGTTAACCTGTAAAAAAAGAAAATCAAGTGCACGGTATGTGTTTTACCATTGCAGCTCTGAAAAGCTACAGAAAACAAAACATACAACTAAAGGAAGTGAAACAGCATAACAAACATGAGTACACATACTCACGTTATGGTTTAAATATTAAGAAGCTTTGTGTCTGTGGCTGATGGATGCAATGATCCAGACAGACTCATGTTCACTGGTGGCAGTGGCTAACATCAGTCCTGGTGGTGGTGTTTCAGGGGTCAGACAGACTCATGCTCAGTGGTGGCAGTGGCTAACATCAGTCCCAGTGGTGGTGGTATGGGGCATGGACAGACTCATACTCAGTGGTTTTATTTTATTTTATTTATTTATTTATTTCAATCTAGGATTACAATACCTTTGAGCTGAGGCTCTTTTACAAAGGTTCCACATCCGAGTGTGCAGCATTCATCATTTTTGGTTACAGACATACATTTTTGACTTACAGACATGTAATAATCAGTACAAAGACTTGAGCAAAGGGCAAGACTAGGAAAGGAGGGAGGGTGGGGGAAGTGAGGGAAGGAGATCGGGGGGAAGGAGGTGCAGGGGTGAGGGAGAGTACAAGGTGGTGGGGTGGTGCAGGAGGGGAGATACAGGGAGGTGAACAAGGGTGGGTGACAGTACAGCCAGGGGGCCTTGTCGAGGGAATTTGACAGGTAAGGTGCTAGGGGGGCAAGGACTGATTGTAAGTGCTGGGTGCTAGGGCATGTGCAGTTGGAATGGTGGTAATGTTAAGATGAACAATTGCAGGATGCAAGCAGTGAGAGGCACAGCTTGGACTTGAAGAGGCCAAGTGTAGGAGCAGTCGCTATATCGCTGCCAAGAGAGTTGAGCCAGCTGGTTGCCTGATAGGTGAATGATCTTTGTCCTTGGATTGTGCGACATTGTGGAATATGCAGTAGATGGGAATTGGGTCTCTTTGTAGTGACGTTCCTATGTCAAGGCTTAAGAAGGGCACAGACACCAGGTGGAGCAAGCCCCATTATACAGTAATTTTCTTGGCCGTGATGCAGGTTTGGTATTTTATGCGTTTGTCCAGTTGTAGCATCCAGATTGGGAATAAAGGTCACATGTGTGGGTACAGCAATGGGAGCCAGTGATGAGTCAACAGGCCTTATTCAGGCAGGTTGCAATACATTTGAGAGCAGTGGTAGTTGCAGACCCATATGGATAAGTCCATAGTCTATGATGCTGACGATGGAGCTTTGGACGGCCACTGATAGTGCTTCTGAGGTTAGGTGTTTCCTGTGTCAGAATAATATGCCTAACCTCGCATTGGCAGACTTTGCAACATTGCTTATATGGACAGCGTATGAGAGGTGAGGATCAAGGGTGATGCTGAGGTACTTGAAAGATTGTGTTTGCTCCAGGGTGGCTCCCTGTTCGGTTGCATTGGAGAGGTGGAGTTGTTTGTTTTTGTTGTGGGGGCTGCAGCAGACCATAGACTTGTTTTTTTTCTGATTGAGAAGCAGTTTATGACTTAGGAACCAGGATTTGATGGAGGAGAAGGTCCACTGAAGTTTATTTTGTAATTGAATTGGGTCATGGTCCGAGGCGAGGATCACAGCATCGTCGGCATAGAGAATTATTTGTTCTGGGCAGCAGTCCGGTAGTGAGTTTAAGAATAGGCTGAAGAGGAGGGGTCCCAGAATGGAGCCCTGGAGGACTCCCAAGTGGACCAGTCTAGGGTCCAAGATCGTATCAGCAATTCTTACTGTTTGGGACTGTTCTTCCAGGTAGCTCTTAAACCAACCAATGGAGTCAGTTGACAGCCCAGTATTCTGAAGCTGGACAAGCAGGAGGCAGTGATTGACAGTATTGAAGGCTTTAGTTAAGTGGATGAAGATTGAGCCTAGTAGTTCGCCAGAGTCAGGTGAGTTGTGGATTGTGCCGGTGAATTCAAGTAGGGCTGTGGAGGTGCTGTGACCTTTGCAGAACCCGTGTTGTTGCTTGCACAGGATGTTGTGCGTATCCAGGTATTCTGTGAGCTGGTCTGAGACAATGCGTTCTAACGCCTTGGAGAGTGGGGGTAGTAGGGAGATAGGTCTGTAGTTTTCGTGGGCAGATTTGTCACCACTTTTATGGATTGGGGTGACAATGGCAGATTTTCACCGGTCCGGGAACTGTCTAAGGCTGAGGGAGAGGTTGAAGATTCTGGTCAGTGGACTAAGCACTTCTTCAAGTGTGAGAGACAGGATTTTGAGATCAAGGGAGTCATTACTGAATCTTGATTTACCAAAGGCTTTGGTGACATATTTGCATACTTGGTGAACCTTGACTGCTTTGAAGTAGAAGTGGGGGGAGCTGGTGGGGGTAGTGTTTATTGTGGACAAAGGGGCTTCACCATCTTTGAAGTAGTCCTGGGGCAGGACAACACTGTGGTCGGTAAAGGCTTTGTTAAAGGTATCCGCAATGGTTTTTGGGTTGTGTTGTGGTTCTGTTGATGTTGAGTATCGATGGGGGTTGGGCAGATTCCTGGTGATTTTCTTTATGTTCTTCCAAATTCTGACCATTGCCCCAGGAGTTTGTGAGGGCATGCTTATAGCAGGCAGACTTCGTTGGCCGGATGGTTTTGGTGCAGTCATTGTGGGCACGTTTGTAGTTTTGGATGTCGTTTTGCCTTCCAGAGTTTCTGGCCAGCTCCCATAGTTGGTCTCTTGTTTTTAGCATCTTGAGGAGGTCACCTGTGAGCCAAGGGTTACTGAGTGATTTGACTTTGCATTTTTTTATAGGAGCATATGTGTCACAGGCCACAGTGAAGATGTTTATGAAGTGGTCTAAGGCAGTATTTACGTTGGTTGCACTGAAGATAGGAGACCAGTCTAGATGGAAAAGGTGGGGTTTGAGTCATGGGAGGTGATCACGAGGTAGAACCCTGCTGGTGATAGTTTTTGGCAGTGGTTTGACAAATTTATTTGACCAAGTGCAGCTAACAGGGGAGTGGTCGCTGAGAGAGTCAGGAAGGATATCAGTGATAGAGATCTGTGATGGGTGACTGGTAAGGATCCAGTCCAAGAGGGTGCTGGTGCCGGTCCAGTGGTGGCAGTGGCTAACATCAGTCTCAGTGGTGGTGGTTCGGGGGTCATACAGACTCATGCTCAGTGGTGGCAGTGGCTAACTTCAGTCCCGGTGGTGGTTGTCTGGGGTGGCACACCGCCTTTTAACAACTTCACTTAAAACCTGCCAACATTAACCACATCATCATCCTCATAAAGAAAGCTTCCCTCACAGTCATCTATGTCTGAAGTCTGACCACTGGGAAATTCTTTCTCCATTGTGTCATCATCTACATCGGTGGTGGGCCATTTCAGGCAGCCACTGCCAGTGCCACCAGGATGGTCCATTTCCACATCACCAAAACCACCATGAGTAGGCCGAGTTATGAATACTGAGGTTGCAGTCTGTGCTGGTATGTGCCTCTCATTCATTTTAATGAATGGCAGCAAACTAACATTTTCAGGAGACAGGTTTGTCC
Source organism: Neoceratodus forsteri (assembly GCA_016271365.2). Taxonomy (NCBI): domain Eukaryota; kingdom Metazoa; phylum Chordata; order Ceratodontiformes; family Ceratodontidae; genus Neoceratodus; species Neoceratodus forsteri. The sequence continues at coordinate 1,442,416,144 of CM057450.1, forward strand.
AACGATCCCTGACTATTGCACCTGCTGAGCTGAATACCCTCTCAACACTTACACTGGAGGGTGGGCATGTGAGGTACTTCAGTGCCACTGCAGTCAGCTCTGGCCATTCACTGACCTTTCTACTTTAGTACAAAAAAGGATCTTCAGTTATTGTCAGATGCCTGTTTTCAGACAAATATGACTCAACCATTCTCCGAGACGCACTAAGTCCAGTTGTTGATGCATCATCCTGTTCTCCCGAATCATTTATTTCACAAATACCCAATTGGGACAAAGCCTCCCAAAGCAGGTTGACACCAGCCACTTTGGATGACAGACCACCTTGAACTGCTGTCCCCTTCCGCTTGCAGGATATGCTTGATAGTCCTACAGGTACACCTTCAGCTGGATTATGCTGCTGAGGTTTGCTGACCTTGGCACATGACTTCTGTGCCCCTTGAACCAAGTGCACCAGTTGACCACTGATATTTTTTACCTGTTCAGTCCCTCCCTCCAGTACTGATGCCATTCCACATTTGTATCATGGGCTCAGCATTGTTGCTATGGCAAAGTTGTCACTACACTAAATGCTCTCAACGTGATGATTCTGGTCGAATACTGTCAGCACGTGTTGCAGCAACATACAGCTACCACTGTCTCTGGCAACATCAAGGCCATGCTGTACATTCACCAATTTCTGCCTCAGCACCTGCAGCAGTGGAATTGATTGGATAATGGAGGCAGACTCACACTCATTGCCTGTGTGGCATGTTCAAAAGGCCGCAAAATTGCTATTACAGAGTCCATGAGGTGCCACTGTTCAGTCGTCATAGACATGGAGGCCCTGGAACTGTCACAGCCAGTGTGCATCACAAGATATTCTGAGATGGCTTTGTATTGTTCATACAACCTCTCTGCCATGTATAAAGTGGAGTTCTATTGGGTGACAACTTCCAGCTTCAAGCGGTGCTGAGGCAGGCTGTTTTGTAAGTGCAACTGCCGCAGTTGGTCACGGGCCTTTCCAGATCTTGAAAAGTGAGAGCAGATACGTTGTGCAACTATCAGCATTTCCTTTACATCAGGGTGCTGTAGAAACTCCTGCACTATAAGATTTAAACAGTGGGCCATGCATGGAACACGAAAAAAAAAACACCATTCATGATGCATTTCACCACTTTTGACCCATTGTCACTTGCTATGAACCCAGCTCTCAGGGACAGAGGGTTTAGCCATTTGTCAATTTCAGTCAGTACCATGTCCAACATGTTCTCACCAGTGTTTGAACAGGTCACATCATGCATAGCAATCGTTGCATGCTGTTGAATTCCTGGAAGATTGCTACCATGACAATCTACCTTACTGCACTGATTATTCACACTACCAACATCACAAACATCCCCCGGCACCTGCGCCCAGTGTGCAGTTATACACAAAGATGAACTCCCCACTGTTTTGCCACTTGTCCACATATCCATACTTAAATGGATGAATGGAGAGGAGGAATGTTGAAGGGCATGTCTTACTGAGTAGGACACAGTTCGGAACAACTCGGGGACAGCACGGGTAGAAAAGTATGTCCTGGATGGGTCTTTTCATTTTGGACAGGCACATGCAGCAAACCACCAGAACTCAGAATTCTCCACAAAGGAGAAGGGCAAAAGATCAATTGCCAACATTTCTGCTACAGCAGCATTAAGTTCACTTGACACTGTATGATTCGGGGGGGACTTCAACTTATGCGCAACAACACTCTGTAACGTGGGCTGACAAACGTTTTACATGGGATGTGTTCACAAATGGTTGTGCTCTGTGACAAATGGCATTGGCAGGGGGTGCAGTGTGGAAGTTTGATGAAGACGGTTGCACAGGTGATGATGACAAACCCAGAAATGCAGTTATTTAGCCAGATTTGCCAACCGGGGTTGATGTACCACTTGCACTAGACATACTGCATTCACTACCACCACCACCAAAACTGCTACTCTGACCAGCACTGGACAACACTTCAAAGTCATTATGGTCCTCCACCTCATCCTTCCTATAATAATCCTCTGCTCTTATTACCTCAGTACTGCACACATTTAATTTACTACTGGATTTAACAGTCATGGAAGGGGATAACATGCTCACTATGGTTGCCAGGGACGAGGGTGAACGACCCACTGTGATATTAGCTGCCAGCTTGTGCTGGGTCCACAGTGCCAAGTGCCTATTCTTAAGATGCATATGCTGTCCTGCTGTGCCCATATGGCTCCCATTTTTTACCTCGACTTACACGCACATGGCAAGCCTGGTAGATTGCAACTGACTCATCATTTGCATCTTGAACAAAAAAATCCCGAACAAGGGATCTGTGATGCTCTGCTTTTAACATGTCCATGATGTGACTTATTTAAGTCTGTTATTTTAAGCACTGAAGTGGGGGGGGGTGCACATAATGTTTTGGGCACTGCACACCTGGACTGCAACTGACCACCATGACTACCTATCATATCTATTACTGGGTCATCATCATCAACTAAAACTGGTAAATTGCAAGTTTTTACGGGGGGTGGGGGGATTCCTGCAAACAGACTCAGACACAGCCACTTTGAATTTCTTTTTCTCCGGTTCCCATCTGGGGTCAATTACATCATTATCATATTCATCAGCATCACACACATCCACATCTTCTGCTTGGATGCTAGCAAGCGGACTGCATGTTGCAACAACAGCAACATCATCATCATCATCATCATCACACTCATCATCAGCATCTACACCACCATCACCTGATATTTTTTTCACCACACTGTGAATCACTGCATGGAAAATGAGTGACATTAACTGCCACGGTGGAAGGAATATCACATTGTATGCTATTGTTGACATGATTATCAGAATCATCAGGTTCAGTTACTGGGATGTTACTGGGATGTATGACATCATCTACACTGCCACTCACTTGAACTGCTTCACACTCAATATTTTTGGATATGGTACACTGGTCAGAATTCGAACTTGATACACCAATACTAATACTACCACCACCACTAACACCAGTAACACTAACACCACCGACTGGGAAAACATCATCTCCTCCAACTATGAGTGAAGCTACTGATTCAGTAATATTGTCAGTAATTGTTGAAATTTTCTTGCTGATTGTGTGTTGTGTGACCTGCTGCAGCAGTTCATAATTTCAGGTTGTTTACATTACAATACGTGGCATATTACTAAACTTTTCAATTTGCTATGCATTACTCGTTCACCATTGTAGACAAACTGTTCTGTGTGTGTGTGTGAGTGTGTGTGCGATGTTGTATGATATCAAATAATACACCTTTTATTGTGCCACAGACTAGTGTAATTGCAGGCACAGCAGTGTGAACCTGCTATCCACTGCTGCTGCCTGATTTTGTACTTCAATCGTGGCATCTGTTCTTTGTTTTGCTGCTTGTACTGTCATAAAAATCTGCAGTCAGTGCTCCCCCCACCCCCACCGGCAAAAGGAATTTTTTACCAGATTGGATTGTTTTTGTGACCTCATCAGCACCACTGGTTACTGAAGTTGTTTTCATTGAATGACAGACTAGTCTCTTATCTGTTGCTGAAGCTACATCCTGAAATTATGAACTGCTGCACCAGATCCACACAACACATAATCAGCAAGAAAATTTCAACAATTACTGACAGTATTACTGTGTGTACATTAACACAGTCAGTTATATAACAAAAATATAACCAAAAAACAAAGAAATCACTATTTCTCCAACTGAAATCTATCTACACCACAGAAACGCCCCTCCTCCAAAGCACACTTTCACTGCCTTTCACTACACACACTCAATGTTGTACATTAACATTCAAAATCCACACAAAAACAAAAATACTCAATGATATGAGCACAGGAGAGTTTCCTACAATCGATGAACTAAAGTTTGAGCCCCCCCAAAAAATGCAAAAATGCTTTTTTAACAGCTTTTAGAAGGTTTCAATCACAGACAGCTCTCAGAGAACACAGTCTCCTACTCCTTCCTACACACATTACCCCGAACTGAGGCTGTGCAGATCAATATACTACCCATGTGACCTGAAATCCCATGAATCACTGCAAAATTCACCTTCGAAGCTTAAAAACAAGGTGAAGTGAGGTGAAGTGCATTGTTCTCAATGCACTTTGCCTTACAATTTGGTGGAGTAGTGGTCTGGGAAGGCAGAATAACGTGAAGTTATTGTCAGTGGACTTTGCATTACTCATTATAATGCGAAGTACTCCACTTCATGTTGTGGAGCACTCCACGAATTAGCCTTTGCTCCGCGTATCACTTAACGAAGCAGACTGAGCCCACTTCGCCCACCACTAATGGCCACTGAGCATTATCACCTGCACACAGCTCGTATCTATGTATGACACAATCCAGCATCCTACTGCTAGTGCTCTGCCACCCTAAAATAAGATGCCATTTCTTCTATGAACTATCCAGGCTAAATATATAGCAATCAGCAGGCATATTCTAGGAAAATACATTGTAAAAATGTGTAAAAGGAAGACCACATTGAAACTGCCTCTCAGCAGATTTGCATTGTGCAAATTCATTAGAAACAATGGGTAAAAGCATCCCAAAAGCTGTCAACAGCCATATCGGCTCTGACCAGAGTTTGTTTTTCATGGTGACTGTTCATGCCAGCCTATGTGTGGGAGGTGTGGAGAGATCTCCTGGTCTGCGATGGCAGTGAATAAGTTCTGGGGGTTACATAGAACTGCAGCCATAAGGTCATTGTGGGAGGTGTGAGGTCATTGTGGGATAATGTATGGCCATGTGGTTTGTTTCATCCAATTAGGGACCCAATTTTTCACAAATTGTTTCTACCACTTTTATAAATATACATACACACACAAACACATGCACACACACACACAGGCACAAGTGCACACACACACATACACACACACACATTGGGGACCCCATTTTTCACTAAATTTTCCTACCTATTTTATAAATATACACACACACTAATATATGTGTGTGTGTGTATATATATATATATATATATATATATATATATATATATACACACATACACACACATACATATAGATATATATATATGTGTGTCTATATATATATATATATATATATATATATATATTATATATATATATATATATATATATATACACACATACATATAAATATATTTATTTATATATATATATATATATATATATATATATATATATATATATATACTGGGCGGATATTCAAAGGGTTGCGCCATGCGCAATAGGGTTACACATGCGCTGAAGTCAGAAAGTGCGGCATTCTGCGATATTCAGCAGGAGGCAGTTGCGCCACCGAAAACAGGCTAAGCAACAGCGCAATGCAAATGAAGGCATGCTCAACCGAAGGGGGTCGATCCATGCATAAAGAGCGCAATGCGATATTCAAAGACTTGCGCAATGCACAACAGCGGAACAGCCGGAAGTTGCACCCCAGCGGAAATTAGCCAAAATAAAAAGGCTCAAGGAAGAGGTGCAAGAACGCGACAGGGAAGACACATGAGGCAGAGAGACAGAGAAGGCCAGAGCAACAAACAGTGCAGGCCAGGGAGTGTACAGGACAGAAGAGGGGCAAGGGAAGGTGTATAGGGCCACAGAGTGCAGAGGCCAGTAGGTGTACCAGGTGCAGTGGAGGTAGCAGTCAGAACAGCGGGGGTAACAGAGCAACATCAGCCGGGGGGGTCACAAGCCAGGGAGATGGACAGTGCCAGCTTCCACATGGAAGCTGTAATGAGGGGTGAGAATGCATGCTGCAGGGGACGTGGCCATGGAAGGGCCCGTGGGCATACGCCCCAACAGGGCACCGTGCCCGCATCAGCTTTGAGCTGTACACAGATGTAGAGATCGTGGGCGGTACCGCCTGAACAGGGCAATACTGAGGCGGCTCTGTGAGCTGTGCAGTGATGTGATGCAGGCACCCTCACGGCAGTCACGCTCTGTCGGTGGAGACCAAGGTGACAGCCTGCATGTGCCTGCCAACGACGGGCACCTCCAGAGGCCGACAGGGGACACCACAGGCATCACACAGTTGGCCACATCATGCATCCTCACCCAATTCCTCAGCGCACTGCTGCCACATGCTGCGGACCACATCCATTTCCCCAGCACTGTGGCAGAGAGTACAGCAAACATGCAGGAGTTCCACAGGATAGCACGTATGCCTGGCGTGCTAGGTGCCATAGACTGCACCCATGTGGCCATACGCACGCCACCTGGCCCTGATGGGGCTGCATATAGGAACAGGAAGGGCTATTCCAGTGTCAACTGCCAGGTGGTGTGTGATGCCACTAGGCGCATAATCAATGTCTGTGCCACACACCCTGGTGGAGCACATGATGCCTTTATATGGTATCAGTCCACAGTGTGCCATCGATTCGAGAGTGGGGACATCCCCACAGGCCATCTAGTGGATGAGTATGCATGTAGGAATTGCAAACTTGAGGCAAGGGTGGGAATGCCACAGGTGCCATGGCAGTGGCACACAGGGATATTGGCAATATGGACCTGAACATGATACTCATATCCACCATCTCCACACAGGTGACAGCGGATACCCACTCCATCCCTGGCTGCACACACCATACTGGCGCCCCATGACCCCATCGCAGCAACGCTATAATGAGGAGCATGCAGCAACACGCAACATCATCGAACGGGTGTTTGGGATGCTCAAGGCACACTTCCGATGCCTAGACACCTCCGGCGGTGCCCTACAGTACAGCCCCTCAAAGGCCTGTGGGATATTCCTGGCCTGTTGTATCCTGCACAACATGGCCAAAGACTGTGGGACAGCCATTCAGGATGAGGAGGGGACAGCGATGGGGACGCCAGCGCGCCGTGATGATGATGGAGCAGCCCCTTGATGGCGGGACCCCGACTGATCCGGCAGGCCCAGCTGCACTGGGACACCATCACGGAGGAGCATTATGCCGACACAGGTAAGTCAAGGGGCCATGTGCAACCAACACTGTCCTGGCGCAACCCACAGGCACACAGAGTAACACGTCAGGGGTGCATGACGGCAAGGGGAGTGGAAGGGACCAGGCACACAAACACACCATCAGGGAGGGGCGAACAGTCATATAGACACACACACATACACACACACACACACACAGGCACAAAGCGTACATGGGCAGGTGCACAGCAGAGCAGGAACAGACATGCCAAACACACAGATCCACGGACCACACCCACCACCTGTACTGTCCAAGTACGTGTGTCAGATGCTGGGCACCCTTGCACCTTGGTGTACAGTACAATGCAGGCATCATCATGCACACGCACCTGTGTACAGCAGTTGGGATGGTGTGCAGGTGGTCCGTATGTCTGCGTGATGTGCAGGGCACCCACCAGTGCACTGCCCACCATGATGCACAGTGCACACAGGGCAGCACCAGACAGGGCCCGCACTGGGAGACAGGTCAGTCATATTGCACCGTTCCACGGCCACCACGGATGTGTGGGCTGCCCCACCGTGACCCAACAGCACTGGCAGGCTGAGCAGGGGCCACTTGGGGTGGCACCGATGGACCACCAGGGGTCCCACTGCTCGATCGCGACCTTGTCCGCAGTGGGATCTGTAGTATGCCAAACATACCTGCAGCAGGGGTACTCGGGATGCCCACAGCAGAACCCGGCATTGACAGGCTTGGTGTCGCACGATGCCGGGAACGGGGAGTCGAGAGCGTACTGTGTGGGGTGCGCGGTACAGGAGCACCTGCTTGTGTGCCCAATGCAGCCATGACAGCGACCAATGCCTGGGTCTGCCTTTCAATGGCGGCGGTCACATCCATCCGCATATGGACCATCTCTGCATGGTCCAGAGCACAGTCCCTGCTGTGCTGCTCCACAGCCACACACAGTGCCTCCACGGACATTGCAACCCACCTTTGCTGCTGTACTGATTCCCGCAGCAGGTGGGTGTGCTCTTCAAATGGGTACTCTGCCACAACGGCATCCTGTCCCCAAGGGTATGGAAGGTCCTGATGCTCAACACCCCTTGAGGGTGGGTGCTGTTCACCAGGACCAGGAATGGGCATATCAAAGGGCAGTGGGCATGTGCAAAGGCTGGACACTGTACCCCCAGACCTGGTGGGTGACTGCTGCTGCTGCCCCTCCAACCGCTGTGCCCCAGGGACCACTCGTTCCACTGCTGTGGCCGCAACAGTGCCAGACACCTGCACAGCCACCGGTGCTGCCCCACTGGTGCTGACAAGCACAGCCTGGGACTGTGCCGACATGCTGGCACACACGTTGGAACCAGCTAGGCCCAGGGGCACGTGCTGGCCTGCTGTGTGTCTGTCATGGGACACACACATGTCACTGCCCATTGCAGTCCTTGCATCATCAATGGTGCAGGTATGTGCTACAGCCACAGTCACAGCATGCTGGCATGCTTGCATGCCAGACTGCTGAGACACAGGCTGTGCACCCCCCACATCCGATTCACCGACACCAGAGTTGGCAGCCCGGCGTGCATGCTGGTGCAGTGCATGCTGGCTGGTGACAGAGGTGGATGGACCCTCCTCCACGTCCAGCAGGTCTTCCTCACTGCCTGGACCCACCACCACCATCCCCTGAAGACAAACAGGATCTGTAACAGAAAGAGAGGACATGTGAGTGCATGTGAACAACCTCCCCCCCCCAACACCACCACCATGTCATACCGTGCAGTGATGGGCTTCCACCTGTCTGGAATCCACCTCCTGGTATGCCCTCAATAGCACTCCACTGCATTGATGCAGTCAGTAGGTCCTCAGCCTGGGGTCAGCTCCACCACCGCTGGCTGGCCCCCGCCAGTGCCAGCACGTGCCGCCCTGAGGGCTGCCACCTTCTCCTTCACCCTCCTGCGGTCTGTCCCCATCTTCTTTTTGCATTCCTGCACGGAGCGCTGGTGGCTTCCGTGCAGGTTCACTGCCCGAGCTACCCCCTCCCATGCAGCCGCACGGGCCTGAGGGGTGCCCCGCCATCCACTCAGTAGTGCCTCCTCCTCCAGGTAGGCCTGGAAGAGGGCCTCTGTCTCCACCGTGGTGAAGTTGGGCCTCCTCCTCCGCCCACCATCCTCACCCTCACCTTGGCTCTGCTCGGTCATGACAATCTGTATGGTTGGAAGTGGACACCTGTCACTGTGCAGTCTACAGCGTTATTCCATGACCATTGTCCAGAACATCACACAGCATGCAACCCACCTCTCACCTGCAGTAACCGAATCTGGCCAGCGCGGCCCAATTTCGCACATTTATAGCGCAATGCATGCAAATTAGGAGTGAAGCAACTGTAATGAGATGCAAATCGCGCCACTGCACCTTGGAATGGCTGATCAGATGATTTGCATGTGTTGGCTGAATATCTCGCCGTTGCGCTTTGCACAATACGGTTGAGCCGGCTGAGCCAATGGCGCAGATCTGTGACTGTGTGGTACACTGCATTGCACATGCCCAGGTAGCTTACACAGGCATCTACCGCGCTGATGACGTGCTGTGCCCGATCGGCAATTCAGGCCATGGCCACCATTGTGCCAGTGGCGCTACAGCACTGGGCACCATATGGCGCTGTGGCACTACTGCACAATAGTCCACTGTGGCACTGGCACGCAGGTGATCGGTCGCGCAGGATGCGTAGATGTCAGATGGCGCTGTGCGTGGCCTTTCGTCATAGACCCCTGACCTGGTGTCCAACCTTGGCCCCCTGGCGCTGTTCGGCTGCCATGTGTATGGCTCTGTTGCGCTGTTTGGTGACAGCGTTATGTGAACCGACGGCGCTATACTAACAGCGCGATTGGAACCTATGGTGGTCTATTGCGCAACATTTCCATGTGGGGTTGCTGAGCTGTAGGGGCACCATATTGCCTGCTGCACGACCGCAATTATGGCACGCAGGAGAGCTTCCCAATGGAGTCAGGTGGAGGTGGCCAACCTGGTGGCCCTGGTTGAGCCCCACTTTGAGGCACTGTATGGTGATCAGCCCCTCACCATGACCCTCACCCAGGTGTGGCTGCAGGTGGCCACTGACCTGGTGAGGGTCACAGGCCGGTGCCGGTCTGCGGAGCAGTGCAGGCACAGATTTATTGACCTCCGCAGGAGGGAGCCGGACGTGCTGCAACACCTCAGGTCACGTGCCACAAGGGGCGTTGTGCCTAGGCCAGGTGGATGTACCATCTATGCACCTGTATTCTCCGTAGGGGTGTGACTGTGTTTTGGTGGCAGTGCATGGGGGATGGCTCTGTCATGGTTGGCTGTGTCAGTGTGTGCAGGTGTGAGATGCATGGGTCTGGCTGTGTGGGCAGGCACACTCACTGGGGCAGGGGGCAGTCTGCTTTGGGGTCACACTGATGTTTTTCTCAACATTTGTCACCCACAGGCCTGGCGGAGAGGATGCAGGCACAGGCAGAGGAGGGCCGTGGCAGGGCCCAGGTGGCGGACGGAGGAGGCGTGAGGGGTGGGCCACAGCAGCAGCAGCAGCAGCCACAGCTGCTTGATGAGTGTGAGTATCATTACATCATGGATGCTATTGCATGCTGGAGGGGGTGGGCATGACCACCAGCCATGGACAACACAACCATGCACGACACAGGTGACAGTCATCACTGTCCAGTGTCACTGCACGTCTGTGTGTGCGTCACTGGTGGTCCATACATGCACTGGACACATGGCTGTGGAACTGGCATCCCACCACATTGCCACGTCACTTGACAGCCTTGTTTGTGCTGTGATGGACATGGACAGTGTGTGTGTGCAGTGGTGCACATAGCTGGTGCTGCCTGGTTGGGCGTGTCATGTGCATGGTCACTGTGGTGGGTGCATACCATCACAGGTGCGGGCACTAGGCTATATGCCTTGCAGGATGGGTGGTGTTCAGGGTTGTGGACAGTCACAGCCATTGACTGTGTTCCCTTTTCCTAGGTCTCAACATCCTACGCGGATGGACCGTGCCCTCCAGCGGCTGGCCAGGCTGTCAGTCGCGCATGACTCCTCAGGGACATGCAGTGCCATGGGTCAGGCGACCGAGGAGACGGAAACAGCAACAGGCAGCAGGAGATCAGCCTGCCAGGTGCTGAATGTGCTTCCCTTCCCACTTCACCCATCCCTTCCACCTGCCTTCCCTCTCCCAGTTGTTCACCCTCATCCCTTACCCACCCCTACCTTGTACCTCTACCCCTTGTCTTGTACATATCTGTATATAGTTGTGTTATTGGTGTTGTACATATCTTTTCAAATATATATATATTTTGTTATGAATACTGTGGTGGTTCTGATTTGCAGCTGGCTATGGTTGCTCAGTTGCAATGGTGTGCATGCCATCTGGGGTGGTATGGTCCTGGGTATGTGTGTGTGTGTGTGTGCATGGGAGGTGTCTCGTGTGGGAGTGACTTTCAGTCAGTCTGCCATCTGCTGCGACCCCTGCTGGGTGCCCAAGGGTGGGTCTGGCTTGTATGGTTCTGTGCTACACGAGGTTGCAGTGTGCCGGGGGGATGCATGGTGTTTACTGCAGTGACAGTCACTGCACATGGGTGGTGTCTTGGGGTCACGGTGCAGGGTGTGCTGTGCAGAAGTGGGGGCTGATGTGCACTGTGGTTGTCGACCCCCTGTGTGTGGCAGTCTCAGCCTGCCAGTGGTTGTGCTGGGGCATCATGGCCCTGCTGTGCTTTGTTGGCTTGTCCCCATGGGCCACTGGATCATCCATCCCTCCCCCAGTGATGCTGTGCTTGGGGTGTGTGGGTGTATTGTTGGTTCTGCAGTGTGTTCCTATGCCCATGTGTGGCATGGCTGGTGGTGGGCCCCAGCCTGCCTCCCTGGTTGTGCAGTTCCATTGCTCTGCTGGGGGGGGGCTCTGCTTGCGCTATGGCACTTCTGGACTGCTCAGCTGGGCTAGCCTTACTGCGCTATGGCGCATCATTTCTGCTCAGCTTCCCCTTCCTGGTTGCGCTATGGCGCAGTTTGTGTGATATTCAGACGTTGGCTGCTTGCGCAGTTTGTCTTGCTCCATGTTTGAATATCGCGTCTGTTGTGCATATGCGCAATTGACTTGTGCTTGCTCCTGCTGTTGCGCACTTTTTGGGCGCAGTTTGAATATCCGTCCACTGTATATATATATATATATATATATATATATATATATATATATAGTTGCCGGATTTCTTTTTTGCTGCACTGTATTAATATCAATGGTTGAACAGTTGCCTTAATTCCATATTTCTTGCATGTACCAGACACTGGGCTGTCTCTGCCCTCAGCATGTAATATTAATCTGTTTTACTACCTCTTTTCTCTTTGCCTAATGTGTCATATTGACTGGTTGTCAGTACTGTACCCTTATTCAGTCTATCTTATATTCTGTATGTATACCATGTTAACTGATGAGGAGCCTTTGCAAAAGAGTCTGATTTCTCAATAAATAAATAGATATATATATATATATGTGTATATATATATATATATATATAGAGAGAGAGAGAGAGAGAGCGAGAGAGAGAGAGGGAGGGGACGGGAACTACTTTTGTAATTCTCTTCTCCCTCTACTTTGGGCTGCCCATGACCCAAACAAATAAGATCACTTATAGGGTGGCTGGCTACCTCTCCCAGGGCTGAGATACAGCTATGACACACTGATCAGTCCAAATGAGGATGTAACACATGTCAGTGTCTGCTGTTCTCAGCCTTTGCTGATTGTATTGTGAGGCCTTCTGGCACCACGCAGTTCTGCTTAAAGTTGAGCCAGTTTAAATTAATTCATGGTCATTTGCATACACTTCCCATGATGCTTTGCATTATTATGGTAAGGTTCTTTAGTTGGGTTTCAACTTAATATCAGTAGTGAAATGTGCTAATAAGGCTTCCAACCATAGCCCCCACCTGCCCACCCCAGAAGCAAAGGGGAATAAATTGGGGTTTGTATTTCTAGAGTCTTGACAAATCAGTTGAGGGTTCTTCCTTGGGGTTGTCAACCCTAGTGCTCACACCTCTCACTAGCCTGTAGTCTCCCATCTGAAGCAGAAGGTACAGCTCCAAGCCTCATAGTGATACACTTTTCAAAGGCAGAGAAGTATGTCTCACCAAATGTTGCCAACAGAATCTGTTGTAGTTTTCATTATGAAGAGCCCTGTGTGAAGAAAAGAGAGTACGTCTGACCTTGTTTCTTCAGGGGAGGAGGTAGGCATTAGCACTGACAGCACAAAGGAAGGCCCAAATACTGATTCATCATAACTCCAGAGACCCAAAATCCTAATGTCTTTTTTCCTGTTGCTGCTTCAGGCAGTGGGGATGAGGAGTTAGGGTTGGAAACTCTAATGCCACATTTCCTTACTTTTGTGGCATTAAGCTGAACCCTAACATAGAGGATAATGTATGGTCCTCTATTGTTAACCGGTCAGTTAACAGTCGAGAGGTTGCCAGGGCAATCATGTAAACCTTGAGAGTGAAGCTCGAGAGGTTTACATCGCCATGGCAACCTCGAGACGGTTAAAAATGACCGGTTGCCGATAGAGGGACCATACATTATTTTTTATAGTGTATGGTCCCAAGTAAAAAGGCTGCTTACTTTTTGATTACTAGTCACCGCTGCAGCCGTTCAGTCCTTCCTTAATCGCTGCTGTTCATGCGTCGGTTCCCTGTTGAAAAAAAAGCGCTCACATGCGCATACCAATCACTGTTGTTAACCTATCGATGTGACGTAGCATCGATAGGTTAACAACATGTCTACGACACACCAATAGGTTAACAACCTTAGGAAATGATGATTTCCTAAGGTTAACAGCGTTCTACCATACATTATAGGTGCATTAACACAATTTTTTGCAAAGATATTCTTTCCATTTTGAGAAAGTGTAATCATATACTCATTTACACAGGACCCTTCAGGACCTATGTGATCTGATGCAGATATACAAGACGTTCTGGGCCCTGCACCAAGGAAGACACCATCCACCTATGGAAGTGGAGAGCCCTACATAAGAACATAGGAATCAATTTGGTAGATGGGGACTGCATGATACATTTAGTCTGCTCGTGTTTCTGCCCACCTCACTGTTTAAACTGTACCCTGATGTGTCCACAATGTCTGTCCCATGCAAGTTTGAACTCTTGTATTGTCTTGGATTCCACCACCTCCTGAGGTAGGCTGTTCCATGGGTCTATGACCCTTTCTGCAAAGGAGTACTTCCAAAGGTTACTTTTGAACCTGCCTCCCACCAGCTGCAAGTTGTGCCCCCTTGTATGTGCATCCCCTGTTTTGCTGGAAGAGGTTTCTTGCTTGTGTTGTCTTGATTTCCTTAACGTACATAAAAATTTTGATCATGTCCCCTCTGTTTCTTCTCTGCTCAAGGGTATACAGATTTAGTTCCCTGAGTTTTGCCCCATATGGCACATGGTGCAGTCCATGCACCATCTTTGTAGCCCTTCTCTGTACTGTCTCCTGGTGGTCTATGTCTTTTTTGAGGTGAGGCCTCCAAAACTGATTGCAGTATTCTAAATGTGGCCTCACCAAGGACCTGTAGAGAGGAATGATAAGCTTGCTATATCTACTTGTAATTCCCCTACCAATGCAGCCAAGGATGCCACCCACCCTGTGTGCTGCCTTTTCACACTGTTTTCCAACCTTTGAGTCATCCTCCTGGGTTTCTTTTTCCTATGTGCAGAACCTTGCACTTCTTGGCTTTAAACTTCAACTGGAATCCCTTGACCATTCCTTGAATTTTTTTCTGGTCTGCTTCCATACTTTTCACTCCCTCCTGCATGTCTACTCTGTTGCAGAGTTTTGTGTTATCTGCAGACAGGCAAACCTTCCCCTTCAAGTCATTTGCAATATACCTGATAAATATGTTAAAGAGGATATGTCCCAGCACAGACCCGTGTTGAACACCACTGGTCACTTTGCCTTCCCTTGATAACGATCCATTGACAAGCACTCTCAGCATCCTATCTTGCAGCCAGTTGGTGATCCAGTTCACTGTCTTATGATCAACTCTTGTATGCTTTTATTTGTTAGCTAGCCTTCTGTGGGGGAAGGTGCTGAAGGCTTTGCTGAAGTCCAGGTACACAATGTCCACTGCTCCTCCCTGGTAGATTGCTCTGGTAACCCAGTCAGAAAAGTTGATCATATTAGTTTGACAAGAGCAACCTGGTGTGAAGCCATGCTGCTTGGGGTCAATCTTTTTGCTATCCTTCGGGTACTTCACTATCCTCTCCTTTAGTAATGACTCCATAATTATTCCTGCCACTGAGGTCAAACTGACCGGTCAGTAGTTTCCTTCCTCCTCTTTGCTTCTGCTCTTGTGTAAAGGTACTACTGCTGCCCTTCTCCAGTCCTGAGGTATTATTTCACTGTCCAGTGACTTGTTGAAAAACCTCAACCAGTGGTGCGGCGAGTTCGTCCTGAAGCTCCTTCAGTACCCTAGGGTGGATGCCATCTGGTCTCATTGCTTTATCTATGTTGAGCCTATTCAGCTCTTCTGGGACCCTTTCCCTTGTGCAGGATCTTGTCTGTTCTTGTGATGTTGTATACTGACCTACTTAGTATAGGACCCTTATGTTGTCTTCTATGGTGAAGACAGAGCAAAAGAAATCATTTAGTAACTCTGCTTTGTCTTCTCTGTCTCTGCCATCTTGCTTCCTTTGTCACTAACCTAACTATTCTCCCCTTACTCTTTCTTTTCTCCCTTATATATCTGAAGAAGGTTTTGTCTCCCCTTTTGACACCTTGTGCTATTTTCTCCTCCGTCTGTGCTTTTGATCTCCTAACTGCCTTTCCTGCCTCACTCAGCTCGTTTCTGTATTCTTCTCTATCTAATTCACTTTTAGTTTGTTTATATTTAGCAATAGCCCTCTTTTTTTCCCTTGATTTTGGTTGCAACTTCCTTGGTGAACCAGAGTGGATTTTTCTTCTTTTGGATTTGGTGATCTGCCTAGGGCATGTAGCTGTAGCTTTATTTAGAGAAGTTTTTAATGCCTCCCAACAGTCTTCTACATCTTTCGAGTTTCTGCCATCTAGCATGGATGTGACTATATGTTTCATTTCAGGAAAGTTAGCTCTCCTGAAATCTAGAACCTTGGTTTTAGTGTGACTGGTATCTTCTACCTGGTTCACAGTTAGCTAGATTGTCCTGTGATCACTGGTCCCCAGACTGACCTCTACTTGCACATCTGAGACTTTTGTGCTATTTGTGAGCATCAAGTCCAGTATTGCTCTGTCTCTGGTGGGGGAATTCACCAGCTGTTGTAAACCTGCTCCTTGCAGTGCAAACATGAAATCTTTGCTTCATTTGGAGGATGCTGTGTATGCAGACAAGTCCCCATCTGGCAGATTGGAGTCCCCTACCAGCAGCAACTTTCCCCAGACCGGTATCATCAAGATGGTCTCCATGAGCTTTTTATCTATAACAGCTTCTGGGATGGGGTCTGTAGATAACTCTAATCTGGATTGGGGCCTTCTCTCTTGTCCCGAGGGTAGTCAATAGTGCCTGTGCCTTGCTTTGCATCCTTTGAATTTCTGTTGCATTGATGTCCTCTTTTACATACAATGCAACCCCCCCACCCTTTTTACCTTCTTGATCCTTCCAGAAAAGCATGTACCCCAGTATGGTGACATCCCATGTGTGGTTCCTGATGAACCATGTTTCAATAACGGCTACCAAGTCTAACTGAGCTTCTGCCATCATGGCCATGAGATCAGGAATTTTGTTCATCAGGCTATGAGCATTGATGCACATTGCCTTCCAACACTGTTTATTCTGGTTAGTTGAAGGCTTACCCTGGCTCTGTTGCATATTTGATTTGTGTTTCTTGTTGTGTGTATAACAGGAGCATATGCGTGCTGAACTTTTGGTGATGGGGAGGGGCGCAAGGCAACCCTTGAGGTGTAAGGGGTGCCTGTGCCACCTCCCCGCCCACTAGTTTAACTGACCAATATGGACATCAACCTTTTGACCTAGTTCTTGTGTAGCTTCTTTAGAGAGCTGCAGGCTGTTGGATTTAAAAAACTTCCATTCCCAGAAGTCCTGTCAATTACCGATATACTGGTGACCTTTTCCTGGCACCAGTTCCTCAGCCAGGTGTTACATTTGGTGATGTTCTTTTCCCTGACCTTCTTTCTGCTATCTCCCTCTAGACAGGCAGAATCTCTGAGAAGGTGAGACAGGTCAAAAGAGAAGAAAGACTGTCACCCAGCATGGAGATATTTCATTTTCCTCTACTGACATACTAGCTAGGTCATTTGTACCTATGTGGAGAATGACATGAGTGTTCTGTTCCACTCCACTTATGATCCCCTCAATGCAGCTTGTGACCCTCCATGCTGATGTCCCTGAGAGGCACCTGACTGCAACTGAAGCATGGTCCTGCTGGAGGTGAGGTTCTATACCCCTAATCATGAAGTTGCCTATTATTAGAACAGGTTTCTTCTTTTCTGATTTAGCATGTTTAGGGGTGGGATGCTCCTCCTTGTGCTGGTTTGGATGTGGAGAATGTTCAATGCCCATTACACAAGTTGGAGAATCATCAACGCCATCTTCACAAGTCACCATAGAAGATAGTGGTGCATATCTGTTCGATGTCAAAATAGGATTGGAACTCCCTTTAGCAGAGGATTTTTTGTTAGTTCTATGGTTCCTAGCTATTTGCCAGCCCCCTGGCCTGTTTTTCCTTTGAGGTAGGGGTGCTTGTGCAGTGTGTCTAGGACCTGTAGGTTCTCTGATCTTGCCCAGTGGGGTCTGATGTATGATAGCGTGGAGGCATTGCATCTCAGCCCAGGCTGCATGCAGCTGAGATTTAAGGTCCCTAAATGTGATGCATGTTGGACAGTGCCCCAGTCTGAGGATAAAAGCTTTGCTAAACAGTGTGCCACAGCATTTGCAGTTTACAAGATCCATATTTGCTGTATTACTCTGTATAGGCTTTTAGGTGAGAATAGTTAATTGCTTTATAGCAATACTTGAATGAAAGAGTAGTAGATGTGACTTTTGGCTGAGAAATTTCTATTAGCCAACCACTATTTCAGTAATGGGTACTGACTTGTCAGTGAAGAGCAGTGAAGCTCAGCAGACAGTAATGCTAGGGGCTGGACAGCTCTTGGCATATGCCTTCGAGGGGTGCCCTTTGTGTCTGGGCTGTTGCTTCTGGCTGAGAGCCTTCTGTTAGCCGACCACTATTTCAGTAGTTGGTACAGTAGTAAAAATGCTGATTTACATACAGCAGCCAGGAATTCTGGGTAAGTGTTCCAACAGCTCCTTATGCTGAGAGAGCAGCCGCTGCCTGGGTCTGAACAGAGCAAGTGAGGAGAGAAGCCATCTCAGTGGAGCAAGGAGCACAGACAATGAACTCCAAGGGGGATTCACCCAGGTAGAACTACTGTCAAGGTATCCTTGCTTCTGCACCTGTTGGAGTCTGCCTTCCCTCTGTAACTTTTATCTCTCCCAGTTGTGTGAAGATCAATGAAGCTCAGCAGACATAAGGCTAGGGGCTGGACCACACTTGGCATATTCCACCTAGGGTTGCCCTTTGTGTCTAAACTGTATGTATGTATGCCCCGCCTGTGTAATTAGGTGAGGCAGGAAGGGTCCAGGGCAATGTAGACCCTATAAAGGAGGACGATGACCCCAGGGGTGGGTGGGATTGGGGGTAAGGTGCATGGGCAGAACCTTTGTTTCTGATACCTGTAAAAACAATCAGTGATGTTCTGCCTTTTAGATGTACCAAGCCCTTGTTACATTAACTGACTGTAAAACCAAAGTACACACAGAACTGATAGGATGGAAAGGAAACTTATTTTTATGTTAAGAGGGCATGGAGTAAGTGTTCTGACAGCTCTTTTTGCTGAGAAAGCAGCCGCTGGCTGGAGGTCAATAAGCACCCTCACTAGAGTGGTCTCTGTACTATGCCCTGCATGAAACCTGGACTGGAGAGGCTCATAGGTGGAGGAAGAAGCAAGATGTTTTTCAAGCTGCATGGCCAACATGTGGCAAACCATACTTCTCTATCTCCAAAGAGTATGTCACTAATGAGGCACTGGTCTGGAGCTGTACCTTGTGATTTGGACAGGAGGCTATGGGCTGGGGGGGAGAGAGTGGGCATTAGGGTTGACATCCACTAAGAAGACCCCACCATTGATTCTCCAAGACTCCAGACACCCAAAACCCTAATTATATTTTTACATTTCCCTACTGTACTCGCTTTACGTTCTTCTACCCTAATGTCAGCATTAACATTTTGCCATTAATATATATATATATATATATTTATAAAATAAGTTTGAAAAAAGAAACTAATCAATTGGTGAAAGACTATCAGGTGACCGTGCGTACATCAGAGTGCGACTGCACACCTGCACTTTTAACCCCCTCCAAAACAATTTTGACATTTTATAAAATGGATAAACCACTCAGAGGTGTGCGGTCATGCTCTGATATACATACGCCTTGGGCGGTTGATGCACACCAAAGGCGTGCGTGATATCAGAGCATGACCACATCTCAGAGTGATATATTTTGTATGTATCTATATCTATATCTATATATCTATATATATCTATATCTATAAATACATATATGTATATATATATATATATATACATATATATATATATATATATATATACACCTATATATATATCTATATCTATATCTATATATATTATATATTATATAGCTATATCTATATCTATCTATACACACACACACACACACACACACACACACACATATATACATAAATTCATGGCAAAGAAAACCTGCATTAATGCACCAGTTGTGGTTCAGCTTAATGCCATAAAAAGTAGAGAAATGTGGTGTTAGGGTTTCCAACCCTAACTCTCCAACCAAACTTCAAGTAGCAAAATCATAAGCTCATGCAAGCAACCACTAACAGCCATTGTCATGTAAGACAAACAACATACAGTACAACTGTTTCCAAATAACACAAAAAACATCCATTATCAGAGTCCAGCAGACATAGAGTCATATGAACACTGCAAAACATACACTCCCACTTCCAGCCACAGATGCATTGGTCCACAGGGGTTTGCACTTCTGCAACCATGGATGCAAATCTAAAATACCCAAATTACAATACTTCTTCTTCCTGCAGAAGTACAGGACATATGATGCCAGCACTTCTTCAGCCACAGATCAACATGCATAGTGTAATACATATGCATGCACTTCTGGCTGAAGAAGTGAAGGTCACTACATGGCCTGCATATCTGCAGGCACTGATACAAATACATGGATACCCAAATTACAACCCTACTACTGTCTGGAGAAGTGCAGGACCCTGCAGAGCCAGAGCTTCTACAGCCACAGATGCACATGCACAATGTAAAACATATGCACAACTTCTGCAATCATGCTGTTTCTATGCTAAGCAGCACTGATGGATTATGGGTTTTTAAAGTACAGTGTGCTGTATGCATATTTTTGAAGGTACCACATTAGTGTTACTGCATTTGTGTCATTTGTAAACAGTGTTATGTTGTTTGTCTTAACTAATGGGCCATCGGGGGCTACTGGGGTGAGGAGGCTCAAGAGTCTGGAGGACAGCTCTCCTGGCTGTCTGTTGTTGCTTGTGTGATTTTGTCCTTTTTTTTTTCCTGTTCTGTTTCTCCCAGTCAGTGTGGACTGCTCCTTCTACTGACCCTGCCCTAACCCTGTCACCTGGAATCCCAGGGGCTTACCTTAATCCTGGTCTTCCCCCAATGTTTGCCCTGTGTGACAGGAGTCATGATCTACTTCCTGACTATGGAATGGATCCAGTTTCTGCAAGAGGGCCCTGTAGCTAGGGTGTGGAGCCTGTGAGGTTTTGGTTTCATTCTGCCCTGCCACCATCCATTTTCCACTGTATTTCTCATTGGAAGAGACGACGGGCAGTGCCATCCAGATGTGCCCATGTACAGTCCCAGGTGCAGGCACATCAATGGCTCCTTCTCCCCCATTCCCAACATTGCAGTCCCAGCTGCCTGTACCCCCAGTCACCATCACATGAATGCTGGGGCTGGTGTCCTCCCTACCCAGAGAAGGAGATCTGTCCTCCAGACTCTTGAACCTCCTCACCCCAGTAGACCCCGATGGCCCAAGATCACTCCCAACCCCGAGTCACCAGTGTGGCAGCAGGCAAGGCTTGGTGTCTCAGCCCTGTTTGCCACCAGGTCAACTTGTTCTTGTCTTTTTACTACTTGGGCTGTGGGGACTGGGATTGGAAACCCAAACCCAACATTTCACATTTTGCAGCATTAATTTGAACCCTGACATTAATGCAATTTTTTGCAATTAAAATTGTTTCTTTTTTAGAAAGTTTGTAAATGCAAATTACAATAATACTTCTGCATCCGCAGATACACATGCAAACTACAAGGCATACAAAGCCAATTCTGGTTGTAGGAGGGGACTGTGCTTCTGCAGGCATAGATAAAAATGTATGATACCCGAAGTACAACCTACTTGCGGGTGTAGAAGTATACCCTGCCCATGCATTATGTGGATGTGTGATTTGTGTAGGGCCCCCTACTCAAATGCCATACAACAGACATGCATATGTTAGCTTAAAGGGGACAAGAAATCTGTGCTAATGGGCAGCCGTTAGTAATGTTCTTAGTAAGATAAAAGAAAGATTTCCCTCCAAATGAGCCATATTTAACTGTACCTGATTAAACACTGATGTGAACAATTGTGTTTTCAATTGTTTTCTGCTTATGGACAACATTCTGCACAGTTCTCTTCATAGAACCAGTAATTTGGAGTTTTTACTATGTCATAGTTTGTGTACAGAATGCTAAACATGAGCTATTGTCCTATCAGAACCATGCTTAGAGTTCTTTGCTCAAACCGTGACAAAGTTAAAACTCCAAATCACTGGTTCCATGAAGAGAACTGTGACAGAATGCTGCCCATAAAAACAAAATAATGTGAAACTCAGTTTTTCACACCACTTTGTATTCAGGTACAGTCACATATGAATCATTTAGGCTTACGTATATCATTTCTGTAAATGGGAACATTATAAACTGCTACCAATTAGAAATAATTTCCTGTCCTCTTTAACGCACTAATAGGCTGTTCCATGCATAAACATGATCAATGATAGCCTTGGAGGCAGGGTAATTCTTTTCACCATTGCCAGCACTGCCCCTGGCACCAGGCTTAGTGCTGACTTCAATAACACCACCAAAGAAGCATTATTAGATGACCAGGGTGTCTGATCAACAGTTCTGTGCTTTTCCTTGTAGGATCAATATTTGAAAGGAGTATTTATGATCTTCAATAGGAGGTAACATGGAAAGCTTTGTGGTTTCAATGTTTTTGCTTTAAAGTTATGAGAATATCACTATGAAATGTGTTCCTTAAATGCAATGCTCTGTACCACCCATCCCCACACACAACCAATTTCCAGCAATTTTCAGCACCTACCTTTTTAAAGAAATACACACCTTCCGTGAGTGTGCAAACTCATGGAAATGATACTAAAGGAAAGACTGGTGTCGTACCTAGAGGACAATGGCCTCCAGGATGTGAGGCAGCATGGGTTTGTTTCAGGGATGTCTTGTCAAACCAGCCTCATACAATATTATGACTGGGTAACAGGTGAGCTGGATAAGGGTCATACAGTGGATGTTCTTTACTGGGACTTCAGCAAGGCCTTCGATTCGGTGCTTCATGGGCAGCTTGGGGGGAAGCTAACTGGTGTAGGGGCAAAAATGATAAACTGGATTACAAGTTGGCTGAGTGGCAGGTTGCAATGGGTGGTGATGAGAGGGGAGCTCTCAACTTCAAGGCCAGTGATGAGTGGGGTGCCAAAGGGCTCTGTGTTAGGGCCAGTATTGTTTGGGCTCTTCATATTAGACATTGCACACGGGGTGGTGAGCAAGGTAAATCTGTTCGCTGATGACACCAAAATCGGAGCTGTGGTGGATGGAGAGGAGGGATGGAAGCAGCTGCAGGGGGATCTACGCAAGCTAGAGGAGTGGTCAGAGTGGTGGCAGCTGGGGTTCAATGCAAAGAAGTATAAGGTTATGCACTTTGGTGTGAAGAAACCAAGGAGAGAATATTGGCTGGTGGGGGTAAGCTGGGGATCACTGAGGAGGAGAAGGACCTAGGGGTAATGGTAACAGGCACCATGAACATGCAGAAGAGTGGCTGCAAAAGCGAACAAAATGCTGTTGTGTATAGCAAAGGGTTTTTGTCCAGGTGAAGAGAGGTGATCTTGCCCCTCTACAGGTTGCCGGAAAGGCTGCACTTAGAGTATTGTGTGCAGTTTTAGAGGCCATACCTAAAGCGTGATATCAGGCTACTGGAGGGGGTGCAGAAGAGGGCAACAAAGATGATATCTGGAATGGAGGGGAGAGACTATGACAGCAGGCTTGGAGACCTGAATATGTGCACCCTGGAGGATAGAAGGGACAGGAGGGACATGATAGATACATTCAAGTATCTGAGGGGAATCAGTAAGGATTGGGCAGATGGGGTCTTTAAGTTAAGGAGGGGGAGCATCACCAGAGGGCACAGGTTAAAAATAGAGGAGGGAAGATTTAGGAAGGAAATGAGGAGACACTATTTCACAGAGAGGGTCGTAGCAAAATGGAACTCCCTGCCAGAAAGGGTGGTATCATGTAAATCTGTGAACAGCTTCAAAAGGGCATGGGACAGGGAACAGGGGAGAGTGAGGGTGGGGGAGGTGGGGGTGGCAATGGGATGACAAAGGGGAGGAGGTGGGGCAGCTGCAAACTAGGGGAGTTGGCTGCACACTCGAGCAGACTTAGATAGACCAGGTGTTCTGTATCTGCTGGCACATTCATATGTTCGTATGTTCTAATGATACAGTGAGCACTACAGGGAATTTTTCGGTCATATTTTTCTGTTGTTACTATATATGTGTATTTTTAATACACTGTACAAAATATACATATGTGGTTATAAACTTGTTCTTGCCATTTATTTAATTCCATTATGCTTATCTGTCATACAGTACTTCTCTTTTTTAGGATCATAAATGATTAAGCCATTTAGTGGCAAAACAGCACAGAAGCCTCTTAAATGAAATAAAGAAATCGGGTACTGAGATGGAGTCTCTTTCTTGTTTTTTTTTTTTTTTTTTTTGAGTTGTGTTGCAGAACTGATGGACTCTCTCAATGATCAAATTAACATAGTTTCTAAGGTAAACAGAGCACACACCTGGACTATTCATATGGGCTTGCACTTTCAGAAGTTTTCAGTAATAAACTTCTTTCCCAGGCAGCCTACTACAGCAGCCAACACAGGCAGAACATGATTTCTGGCAGGAGCAACAAGAACTGTATTTGTTCACTGTGTAATAATGTAAACCCATAAGCCACAGGGAATGTATGATTCAAAAGGCACATAAACAAGTGGAACAGCACATATTCCAGCCCTAAAGGGTATAGCCATACCAGGAATAGGGAGTGTTCCCACATATACATGTACCCAAACTGAACAACACAAGATGTTGGAACAATTAGGGAGTAATAAGAGATCTACAGTAGCTGGCAGCAAGAAGTACCTACAGGTACAGGATTAAAAAAGCTTGAACACCTGTAACAAAAAGATACTAAACTGGAATGACATGCTAAAGTCTTAGGAGAATATATAAAAGCTAGATGTATTCCCAGAGTCTTAAGGGTAATAATAGAGCCAAATCTTAGTATCAACATATGAAATCTTAGACAATAGGTGGGAAGCTATCAAAAATAAATGCAGTTTTTGCCTGATGATATACCTAATGGAGGCAATCATTTCTGAGTAAAAGAAACTCAAAATAGAAATCACAAACCAAAGTGACACCTTAAAGAGGTTAGTAGGGGACACAGACTACATAGCTAACATTACCAAATTAAAGAAAGAATGAAAATAATGTGAGTATATTAAAAGAAACAAACAGAAAAAGTTCCAAAGAGGCATAAATGATTATAAAGCAAAATTGGGTTTGTACATTTAACAAAAAAATAGAGAAATATGGGCAAGTACAATAAATTTCAGAGTGACAATGACAGCGGGGACAGTGTAGTGATCTCTAGCTGTCAACCAAGCAGTCAACCTTTCTTAGTGGAGACAGGGGCACACAAGGCCTCACCAGAGGACAGACAAGGAGCAAAGACACATATCATATTCCTGAGAGGGATTGGACAAGATAGACACCAATTAATGAGAGATACATGGCCACCACAGAGATACAGGGATTCACCAGGAGGTGGTGGCTACAGAGGAAGAGGGAACAGAGGTTAAAGATGCAGAGAAGGTTGCAGCAGGAGACTGAGGTAATGGTGTTCAACATCAGTCACAGACAGATCAATAGTGTGGAAATGGCAGTCCTCAACAAGGTGTTATCCTTCTCAGCAAATAAAGATTTTGGATGATTTTAAACTACAAATATACCTTCAAAATTGTTTTTGAAATTTGAGGCTGAAAGTCCCATTTGCTGATAAAGAACACAAAGAAGTAACACCAAAAACCAAAGACTGAAATCAGCATTTAACATCAAATCAGCATAAAACCTATGACCAGCCTATCTAATTCAGTGGAAAATTATGTACTAGCAGTACAAAAAGATATTAAGAAGCTACTGCCTAAAAGGATAAAGGAACCAAGAAAAAAGTGGGACAACTTATCGAAGGAAGAGAGGGAAGCTTTAAAAACTCTAGAGAGTAACACATCCATCTTTATAAAGCCTGCAGAAAATGGTGAAAGCATAGCTATCATAGATTATGAGAATTACAACGTGGAATGCGTGAGACAGATTTATGATGTTAATAATTACCAGAGGTTACAAGAGGAGTAGACGACCTTCTACCAGATGTCAGGAAATAAAGAGGAGGAACCTAAGAACTTGGCATATTAATGGGATGGATCAACAAATGGGAAGGAGAAATACTGAACAAGAAAACTCCTGAAACACCGCTACTCTATAGCATTCCATTAAACATCAATAATGAAGATCAAAACAGCATGAATACTAGTGACCTTAGATATTATAGATCTCTACTCCTCGATAAGGCATAAGAAAGGATTAGATGCATTATATCAGATTCTTAGTAGGCACTGGAAGGACAGTCTACCCCCCCAAACATTACATAAGAGAACTGGCATCCATTGTCCCTAGAAGGAACTACTTTTCCTTTGAGGCAGAGTTCTTTCAACAGATTAAGGGTACCGCAATGGAGAGCCAAACAGCCCTAGCATATGCAAACATCTATACATACTAATGGGAGACAGAGCACATCTTGGGTGATACCAATAAACACTACAACAAAAGTGGCATTGTATTATAGATGACACCTTTTTCTTCTGGACAAGAACAGAAGAAGAAATAATAGAATTCTTAGGAGACATCAACAACATCTCAGATAACATACTTGTAAAATTTTACAACTACAGCAAGTAAGGAGGATGTTTCCTACCTAGACATCAACATTTACAAGAAAAATGGAAGACTGGGGAAAATATTAAACCAAAAAAATCAAGTACAGCAAAGAAAATAATATTTAACAAAGAGAGCTTTTCTCCACCCAAAGTTGAAGAAAGTATTCCCTACTCGCAATTCTTACAGATTAAAACAAAACATTAGTGCAGCACCCAACTTCAGAAAGGAACTTAATATAATTCATGAGAAATTTGAAGACACTGATATAAAGAATGGACCCTAAATAAAGCAGAAAGGAAACTGGAGGTCAAGGAATGCTCTAACTTGTTATAGATGACACCAAGAACAGATACAACCAACAGTGATAGAAAACTGGTATTCATCACTCAATACTCTCCCTACACCATATACATCAGGCATACAACAACATCACATTGGCACATCCGTGAAGAAAATGGGAGGTTGGTAGACTATTCAGGGAAATACCTTTTTGTGTAAATAAGAAAACTCCAAATTTAAAAGAAAAAACTAATTCATACTGATCACCACTATGAGAAACCAGAACAAAGACAGCTACTACTTGTACCACTTAAGGAAGGAAACTTCCTATGTGGGAGATGTGCCTAATGTCATAATACATCAAGAAGGAACTTTTCATCAATCCAAGGAACCAAGAGAGACACAAAATAAAAGATCATAGTACATGTGCCTATACACATGTAATATATGTTACACTCTGCCCATCTGACAGGGTCTTCATAGGAAAGACTGTGAGGGAGCTCAAAAGGAGAATCAGTGAGAACAAGAGCTCTATCAGATGTCATGATGAGATATCCACCATGGCTAGACACTTCAACGAAGCAGGTCACACCTTTTCTTCTTTAGATTCAGTGGTCTGAAACAAGTTAGAAAACCTGAATGAAGGGAGAGCTGGGACACAGCTCTCCTTAAAAGAGAAATGTAGTGTAAGTACAAATTGGGAACTCTGGAACCAGAAAATGGGATAAATGAAGAAACAAACCAGATGCTTATCTTCAAAGTCAACATCTGCTTTTATGACACCAGCATCTGCTATCCGTAATAACTACAGGAAAGGAGAATGGGCCCCAGTCATACCCTGTTACAATATATTAAGCCATCCTGCGGCTGAGTAAACATTGGCAGCTAGATGCAACAGGGATTCTTGGATCTGGGATCCATATCCCAGCAATTATCCCCTCTTCAGCTCCAGTTGACATATTTTAATTGAGGGCACTGTACCATCAATAAGACAACCTCAGCTCTGTGGGACTGTATCCTATCCCACTGTAAATTCTCAGTAATGACTCTGTTAGTATTCCATGCCCCCCCCCCCACTCATATGACTAGTATTGTCCATCCAAGTAATAGCACAAACAAAACAGGCAAGTACAATAATTAATTTGCACATAGACAACAGGCTGTAGTAATTTAATAAACAAATGAACCTAAGTGAGATTAATATATTAGTATAAATCCATCCATCATCAGACAAAGACAAATGATAAAAATATAAAGAGGGCAGGCTTGTAATGTCAATCAGATGAGTGGCAACCTTTAAATAAGGTTGTCAAATCAGGTTTCAGTCTCTGGTGAGTGGGATGACATCACATCAAGTGTGTGTAGGTAAGACACAGAACTGCAAATGTTTGTGCTCAGATACATATATAAAAAAAAAATAAACTGAAACTAATCCCTATACCTTTGGCATACCTATTTTCATGCATCATACCTAGAGTTAGGCAGAGCATTTGAGATGCCCGTAAAAATTTCCAGAAGAAGTGAGTACTGCACTTTTCAGCATAAGATGGGTTGGCATCTAAATAGGCGTTAATACAGTAACATTTTTAAAAGTGCTAGATTACAGAAGCAGGCTACAACAAGCATTTGTCAATGCCGAATGTTGATTGAGTTGGTCTGTTGAGCTCGCTCAGTGGCCTGTGTCAGTGGCTCAGTGTGTTTGTCCCGGTGCTGCAGGCTGCTCTTTTGTACTGGGCTGCTGCCTGTGTTGGCAACTTGTTCTGCTGAGGAAGAAATCCACAGCTGTCCCGACAGAGCTCCACTGAGGTGGCTCACTCCCCCTCTCTCACTCGCTCATTCTGTTTCTCCTGGCACTGCAGGCTGCCATTTTGTACTAGGCTCTTGCCTGTGTTGGTGGCTTTTCTACCCACAAAGAAATCCACAGCTGTCCCGACAGAGCTCCGTTGAGGTCGTTCACTCTCCCTGTGTCACTCAGTCATTCTGGCTCTCCTGGTGCTGCAGGCTGCCCTTTTGTACTGGGCTCCTGCCTCTGTTGGTGCCTTTTTCTGCCCACAAAAAAATTTGCAGCAGTCCCGACAAAGCTCTGTTGAGCCTGCGTTGCTGCTTTCTTATGCCCACAAAGAAATTTGCAGCAGTTACAATACAGCTCTGTTGAGCTCAGTCACTCGCTCATTCTGGTTTTCCTGCCACTGCAGGCTGCCCTTTTGTACTGGGGCCCCTGCATAAATTGCTGCCTTTTTCTGCCCACAAAGAAATCTGCAGAAGTCCCAACAGAGCCCCCTTGAGCTCACTGAATCCCCCTCCCTCACTTGCTAGCTCGTTCTGTGTCTCCTGGTGCTGCAGGCTGCCCTTTTGTACTGGGCTCCTGCCTGCATTGGTGGCTTTTTCTGGCCAGAAAGAAATCTGAAGCAGTCCCTACACAGCTCCACTGAGCTTGCTCACTCCCCCTCTGTCACTCTCGCATTCCATTTCTGCTGGCGCTGCAAGCTGGCCTTTTGTACTGGGCTCCTGCCTGCGTTGCCGCATTTTCTGGCCACAAAGAAATCTGCAGCAGTCACACTAGAGCTCCATTGAGCTCATTGACTACCGCTATGTCACTCGTTTGTTCTGTTTCTCTTGGCTCTGCAGACTGTGCTTTTCTATGGGGCTCCTGGTTGCATTGGCACCTTTGTCTGTCCACAGAGAAATCTGCAGCTGTCCCAACAGAGCTCCATTGAGGTCGCTCAGTCTCCCTCTCTCATCGCTCATTCTGTTTGTCCTGGCGCTGCAAGTTGCCCTTTTGTACGGGGTTCCTGCCTGCATTGGCGCCTTTTTGTGCCCACAAAGAAATCCCAGCAGTCCTGATAGAGCTCCGTTGAGCTCACTAAGTCCCCTTGTCTCACTCGTTAATACTGTTTCTCCCACCGCTGCAGGCTGGCCTTTTGTACTGGGCCCCTGCCTGTATTGACGCCTTTTTCTGCCCACAAACAAATCCACAGCAGTCCTGACAGCGCTTCGGTGAGTTCGCTCACTCCCCTTCCCCCACTCGCTCTCTCGTTCTGTTTCTCCCAGTGCTGCAGGCTGCCCTTTTGTACTGGGCTCTTGTGTTGGGGCTTTTGTCTGAACACAAACAATTCCGCAGCACTCCCGACAGAGCTCAGTTGAGCTCGGTCACTCCCCCTCTCACTCGGTTGATGTTAATCTGTGCCAAACACTGATTTCACAGAGTGACCGTGCTATTGTCTGGCAGAAGTGCAAAAACATATTTTAGCCAGGATGTGAAAAATGACAGCTGTAGTGTTCATAAGGAGTTGTGAAAAAATGCCACTGTTGAAAATGTGGCGTGACAGTATTACAAATTTGCGAAGTTACAAGGGTGCGTGGAAACAGTTCAACGCATGCTTGTAGAACAGTCATGTCATGGACTTTTGTCACCAAATTTTCAACATAGGGATTTTAGGACCTCTGCTCATGAACAGTGCCACTGTCATTTTCTTAACCTGTCCTGAACACTGATTTCCCTCAGTGACCACATTATTCTGCACCGGAACTGTGAAAACACATTTTGGTCAGGATGTGAAGCATGACAGCTGTACTGCTTATAAGGAGGTGTGAAAAAATGGCACTGTTGAAAATCTGGTGTGACAATATTACAAATCCTGTTGAGCTCACTGACTCCCTCTCCCTCACTCACTCGTTCTGTGTCTCCTGGTGCTGCAGGCTGCCCTTTTGTACTGGGCTCCTGCCTGCATTGGCGGCTTTTTCTGGCCAGAAAGAAATCTGAAGCAGTCCCTATACAACTCCACTGAGCTTTCTCACTCCCCCTCTGTCACTCTCACATTCCGTTTCTGCCGGCGCTGCAAGCTGGCCTTTTGTACTGGGCTCCTGCCTGCGTTGCCGCATTTTCTGCCCACAAAGAAATCTGCAGCAGTCACACTAGAGCTCCATTGAGCTCGCTGACTACCGCTCTGTCACTCACTTGTTCTGTTTCTCTTGCCACTGCAGACTGCACTTTTCTATGGGGCTCCTGGCTGGATTGGCACCTTTGTCTGTCCACAAAGAAATCTGCAGCTTTCCTGACAGAGCTCCATTGAGGTCGCTCAGTCTCCCTCTCTCATCACTCATTCTGTTTGTCCTGGCGCTGCAAGCTGCCCTTTTGTACGGGGCCCCTGCCTGTACTGACGCCTTTTTCTGCCCACAAACAAATCTGCAACAGTCCTGACAGAACTCAGTTGAGCTCAGTCACTCCCCCCTCTCACTTGGTCGATCTTAATCTGTCCCAAACACTGATGTCCCAGAGTGACCGTGCTATTGTCCGGCAGAAGTGCAAAAACATGTTTTAGCCAGGATATGAAAAATGACAGCTGTAGTGTTCATAAGGAGTTGTGAAAAAATGCCACTGTTGAAAATGTGGCCTGACAGTATTACAGATTTTCGAAGTTACAAAGGTGCGTGGAAACAGTTCAATGCACGCTTGTAAAACAGTCATGTGATGGACTTTCATCACCAAATTTTCAACACAGGGATTTTAGGACCTCTGCTCATGAACAGTGCCACTGTCATTTTCTTAATCTGTCCCGAACACTGATTTCCCACAGTGAACACACTATTCTGCGCCGGAACTGTGAAAACACATTTCGGTCAGGATGTGAAAAATGACAGCTGTACTGCTTATAAGGAGGTGTGAAAAAATGGCACTTTTGAAAATCTGGTGTGGCAATATTACAGATCTGCAAAGTTACAAGGATGCGTGGAAAATGCACAACGCACACTTGTAACACAGTCAATTGATGGACTATCATCACCAAAATTTCAACATAGGCATTTTAGGACCTCTGCTCATGAACAGTGTCATCGTCATTTTCTTAATCTGTCCCAAACAGTGATTTCCCACAGCGACCGCTCTATTCTGCGCCGGAAGTGCGAAAACACATTTGGGCCAGGATGTGAAAAAACGATAGCTGTACTGTTCATAAGTAGGTCTGGAAAAATGGCAATGTTGAAAATCTGGAGTGAAAATATTATAAATTCGTGAAGTTATGAATGTGCGTGCCAACTGCACAACGCACGCTAGTAACACAGTCATTTTATGGAGTATCGTTACCAAATTTTCAACATAGGCATTTTAGGACCTCTACTCATGAACAGTGCCACTGTCAATTTCTTAATCTGTCCTGAACACTGATTTCCCACAGCGACTGTGCTATTCTGCGCCAGAAGTGTGAAAACACATTTTGGCCAGGATGTGAACAATGACAGCTATACTGCTCACAAGGAGGTGACACAAAATGGCAATGCTGAAAATCTGGCATGAAAATATTGTAAATTTGCGAAGTTACGAGCGTGCATAGCAACTGCATAATGCACGCTCGTGAAACAAATCATTTTGTAATTTTTCCATCAGATTTGCAACATAGGTTTTTGAGAGCCCACCTCATGAACATTGGCACTGTCGTTAATCGCCCGGCGGGTGATTCCGCACAGTGACCGCAAAACCACCTTCGGCCCGATTAACGCCATGACAGTTCAAGAAATCATGAGGAGGGGTCCCAAAAACCCCATGTTGAAAATTTGGTGAAAAAATTCCCAAAAATACCCGAGATATGCACTAAAGTTGAAGAAACCCTATTTATTACATTATACAGCTTACCGGCATTTCCTCAGTTCGCGGTCGGCTTTGAAGAGTGTAGACGTGTTCCCAGTCCACCGAAGATCGTCACACCAAGCTACGGAGGTAAATATGGGGTGTGGGGGTGTGGGGAGACAGGGTGCGCAGTGGGTGGGTGCGGGTTGCAGGTGGGGGCAGGGCAAGCGTCGAGGGACTGTTTCCTTTTTAAGAGAAAAACAAAACAAAACACGTCATGGGACTGTTTTTCCCTTCACAGGGGTATCTGGCATGCTGGGGTGGGCTCCCAGCATGCCAGCAAAGGCTTCAGTTTGGGGGCAAGCAGTAGTTGACGGGGGATTGGGCACCCATGTCGGTAGGAGCAAAATGAAGGGGGGGGGTCATTATGCCGACAGGGATTGGGCACTCTGTTGGCAGAAACAAAACCGGGGAGGGTTATAATGCAGACTGGGATTCAGCATCCCATCAGCAGGAAGAAAACAAGGGGTGTGTGGTCCATTATGCCGACAGGGATTGGGCACCCCGTCCTTGAGGAACAAAGCAGGGGGTGTTACAAAATGCCGTCAGAGTTGGGCTCCCCATCGGCAACAAGTAAACACGGGGAGTATTGTTTGTGAACAAGGCGGCAAGCCACTGCCATGTTCACAAACAATATCAAGGGTCCTACATCCCACCCTGCAATGATGGATCACTCCCTCATTGCAGCGGATGGCTGACGCTGCAATGACAAGGCGGCCTTTGATTGCAGTGGCTGATTTTTTAGAAAGTTGTGGCACGCTGGCTGAACTAGTGTCAGCAGCAGCGTGCCACGGCATTGGGGGACAGGGGACAAGCCTCTGCAGGCTGTGGGGGCATTGGGCACAACAGTGCCACAGCTCCACAACCTGCTCGTGGAGAAAGCTGACGAAATATGTTTCTTGCGCATGCGCGCAATCAACATAAAAATAGTGTGCAATAATAGAGTGCTGGCAGGTTTAAGAGCAAATAGAATGGTACTGTATGAATCAAGTGGCAGTTTACCTTCATAAGTGCACATACATAGAGAGTAATTAGGTACTGCTGTGTGAGAATCTGCATAAGGATACAAACCAGGTACACCTTAATACCAGAGCATAAACATAGACTGAAGTTTTGCTAAAAAGATGAAACCTGAGCAATGTTTAGGTCTGCTAGCCAGAAATTAGATAGTGAAACCATTGTGTGAGTTTTGAAGTTGTTCCAGGCAGAGTTAGACAAAGTTTAAAAAGTATGAAGAACTGTTTTTGCAATGTTTGAATTATTACCTCTTAATGTAACTAAGGTCTGCTATCACATTATCTGAGAGTATAACGCAAATGAATTGTGAGGCAGCTGGAGGGATAGTGTATTAAGCAGAATGTTTATATAGAACATAATGAAGGAGAGTACATGGGAGTCACGTGATGCAGAGCTCTTGCTAGCTTCGCTCTCTGCCCGCTCTGCACAAACCCGGTCCATTTATCTTTCTCCTGGGTTCCCTGGTGTTCTTTTTGAGTATTCAAAGGTGTTATCTACTGACCGCAAATATCAGGAAAGGTGGTTTGTACTCAAATGGAAGAGGAGATGCCAAAAGCGTCGGCAAAGCATACCCCTCCGGCGAGCCCTGAAAAGGCCCAGAAGAAGCCGCGGGCCTCTCAGTCACAGTCATCCCAGCATAATTACCCGGGCAGTGAAGGGGAAGACCTACTGACACTGGCGAAGTTTCTCGAGGAATTTAGGCCTTTTAAGGCTGAAATGGCTGAAATGGCCACAGAAATCAAAACCATAACGGTCACGTTAGAATATCTAAACAGAAAGGTGTCAGACAATGAGGCTCGGGTTAGATCTGTGGAAAACCGTGTGGAGAGGATCGACCCTGAATTAGTTAAACTAAGGCAGGGCTTAGCCAGTATGGAAGCCAAATTGGAGGATCTTGATGGCAGGAGCAGGAGGAACAACGTGGTAGTGATTGGCCTGCCAGAAAAAGAAGAGGGTAATGACCCAATTAAGTTTTTCCAGAAGTTTGTGGAGAAGATCGCAGGTCCTTCACCCTTTGGACATTCCTACTTTATAGAAAGGGCACACCAAGCTCTCCATCGTATGCCGCAGCAGGGAGCACCCCCGCGTGTTTTCATGGCCAGATTTCTGAATTTTCAGGAGAAACAAAGCTTTCTGCAGAAGGTTAAGGAAGCTAAAGCCCTGAAATGGGAAGGGAGTGATATAAGGATCACCCAAGACCTGCCGTTATCGGTGCGCCAGAGGAGAGCTGCTTTCCACCCCCTGGTATCTAAAATTATGGCAGCAGGTATTAAATTTAAAATGGTGTGTCCTGCAGTGCTGCGTCTACATTTTGGGCGTGGAGAAAGTTTGATGACGACGAAAAGGCCCTAACGGCACTTCAGCTGGCATTACCTTCCCTTTTGCAGCAACAGGGTTTAACCCCTTGGGAAGCTGGTATTCCTGGGATAAGAAGAAGAGTCCTTTAAGTTTAATGTGGGACTTAATCTGGTAGTACTGGTGCATTTTGGGACCTGGTGGCTGGTGTTCTCAATGTGAGACCGATAAGATGTGGTCTTAGTTTCTCCGGGGTCCCGCCTCCCCCCCTCAAGGACGATTACTCCATACAGAGTAGACATTGATGCAAGGGTGTGTGCGTAGGTACACATAAGGTATTGGAGCCTACTTCACCTGGTGACAAGGGATCAGTCTTTTGGGAGTGGGGGGGAGGACGTGTGGGTTTTTTTTTCTTTCCTCCGTTCAGCATACCCAACGGTGAAGAGATTTGGACTATGCATCTACAACTGGAGGATGTATGACCACCAATAGAATAGAACTGTGGGAGTTGGGTGAACTTATCGAAGACTGGTGTAACAGAAATAAGAGCACCGGCTAATATGCCAGAGGACAGATAATAATGCCGGCTGGCACCATGACTTTCTGTGGACCGTTGCATGGAATGTGGCCTCGTGTGGGTTGTTTTTTTTTTTTTTTCCTGACTGTTCACTAGAGTCCTACTTTAATGTTGCTCAATGTTATGAGGGTTATAAAGGATAGGTATTAACCGGTTAATAATAACATCTCCTAGAGCTTAGTGTTTTACATTGTTACTTAGGTAGTGGGTATTGGGGCACTCTTGAAGCACAATTCGGTGCAAATTTACTTTGTTGAAGGGATGTTGGAGGCAGTTATTCCCTCTTCTGTTGTTTTTGGGTACTATTGATAAATATTTAATATTGATGGTTGGGGACTCTGAGATGGAAAGAGGTTATAGACGAGGGTTTTTTAAATCCAGGGGAAATTAATGTTGACTACTTCTTGTATTAGTATTATGGGCTGGGGGTTGGTGGGGAGGATGATACAGTGATGCAAGCTGCCATCAGGGCCGTGTAAATGTGGGAGGGGGAGGGAGGATTATGGAGGGTTAATGTTATTTAGAATTTATAGTGTTTATGGAGTTGCCAGGGGAGAATTGGGGGTGGTGCACAAGTCCTTAATTCGGTGACAAGGAGGGCCAATTAAGTAGGAGCATACCAGGGTCTGAATTTGAAACCCAAGAAATGGCAGTGGGTGGGTGTTTAAGGTAGTAACCTGGAACGAAAAGGGAGCACGTCAGAGAGGTAAGCAGTATAGAATACTAAAACATTTGGATGTGTTAAAAGCCGACATTGTTTATTTACAAGAAACACACTTGCTTCAAACGGAGTGTAATTCTATGAGGCGCCTACAGATGGGGTCAGTTTTTTCATCGCAAGGTAACACGCAAAGCAGAGGTGTTATGGTGCTCCTGCATAGGTCTATTCCCTTTACCCCACTTCAGATTATACAGGATGGTGAGGGCAGATATGTGTTTGTGAGAGGTAGGCTACAAAATATGGAAGTTCTTTTGGGATCTATTTATGGCCTCAATTCGGATTCCCAGGGGTTTTTTGTTAAACTCCTGGAAGTTCTGACCCTGTTTACACAGATTCCCATGATCTTAGGAGGTGACCTGAATCTAGTGTTAGACCCACTGATGGATAAAACCAGGAGAAATTTTGTGGTCTTTTCTCCAGCTCAGAGGGCTCTAGGTGAGCTGTTGGATCAGGTAGGACTAGTGGATGTGTGGAGAGTCATTCACCCGAGGGCCAGGGAGTATACGTTTACCTTTCCAGTTCACTGTTCAGCATCCCGAATAGATTACCTGTTACTTTCTCGTACCCTTCTTCCTGGTGTGCTGGAGTCTGAAATTGTACCTGGGCCTCCGCCTGATCATGCAGTAGTGGGTCAATCTCTTTTCTGCTCTACCTAAGAGGGCAGCAGGTGGAAGATTAATAATCAGATGCTGCGTAGCTCAAAATAGTAGAGGTTATCTCCACACATATAGAAGAATTTATAGCCAATAATTTAGGAGATAATATCAGCCCGATATTGTTTGGGGTGCTTTTAAAGCCTTTATAAGAGGAATATTAATAGGTGGCATCAAAAGAAGAAGGAGAGGGACAAATTCTGTCCAAGTTACTGAGCCGAATAAGAGGTAGTGAAGTTACCTTGACCCCGCAGTCTTCTGAAGAGGAAAAGCTGGAGTTGGTCAGGTTGCGGGATCTCTATTTAAAGATGCTTGGGGAACAAGCAGAATTAGCATTAATTAAGACCAAGGCTAGCTATATGGATCAGGGTGAGAAAGCGGGTAGGCTTCTTGCCAGGAGAATCAAGCAACTGGAATCATCTTGGATAATCCCAGGGATTCAATCTAATGTAGATGGCCAAGTTAAAACAGCGCCTGGAGAGATAGTGCACGAATTCCGATACTACTTTAAATCTCTGTATAGCAAGATGGTTAAGTCCCCTACTGAGAAGGAGATTCTCGCGTTCTTAGAAGGGTTGGATCTCCCCTTGCTGTCTGAACTCCAACGGACACAGTTAGTGGCTGATATTACGCAAGGAGAAATTGAATCGGTTATTCAGACTCTCCCATTGGATAAAACGCCAAGGCCGGATGGACTTTCGGCTAATTTTTACAAAAAATTTTCTAAGTTATTATCCCGTTTGCTTCTTAGTTTGTTCAGGCACATTCTAGGTCACCAGGCACAGGATCAGTCTCTATTTGAGGCGATTATTGTTCTAATCCCCAAGCAAGATAAGCCCCCGGAACAGCCATCCAGCTACAGGCCCATTTCCCTGATTAACTATGACATTATGATTTTGGCCAAATTGTTGGCCGAATGGGTATGTCAGGTGTTACCCGGGCTTATTGGACCAGAACAAGTTGGTTTTATGAGAGATAGGTCCTCGGCTGACCACCTGAGAACCTTAGCGCATGCCTTCTCAGTGTCTGAAGATAGTAACACCGCTATGGCCTTGCTGTCTTTAGACGCCGAGAAGGCTTTCGACAGGGTTCACTGGGGTTTTTCTAACCACAATGGGGAAATTTGGGTTTCCTGATCTTTTTTTAAAATGGATAGGTTCTCTTTACTTGAATCCTACAGTGAGGATTAGTTGTAATGGTGCTACATCGGATCCCTTTAATCTTTACGTTGGTACCAGACAAGGATGTCCTCTGTCCCCTCTCCCCTCTCCTCTTTAACCTATACCTAGAGCCCCTTATCAGGACAATAGTACGTAAGCAGAAAATTGACGGTATTAGAATTCTGGACTATACTGTGAAAATAACGGCATATGCAGATGATCTTTTGATCTATATGTCTAACCCGAGGGTGTCCATTCCCGCCCTTCTGGATGTTATTCGGGCATTTAGTAGCTTGGCTAACTATAGGTTAAATCTAGATAAATCAGTTGTATTTCCCCTTAATAAAAATGTTCTTAAGCAGGACATTGTAGAACTGGGTCTGTCCTGGAAGTCAGATTATATAAAATATCTTGGTTTGAATTTATCAAGGAGTAGGACTAAAATATTTCAATTAAATTTAGAGTCCTTGAGGCGTACCATTGAGTTAGACTTAGAAAGATGGGCGAGGTTACCAATCTCTTTATGGGGGAGGATTAATTTAGTTAAAATGAACATCTTTCCAAGATTGTTTTATCCTATTAGTATGTTGAACGTTTGGATACCACTTACTTGGTTTAGGAGGCTACATAATATGATTGCTAATTTCGTGTGGGGTTATAAGAAGTCCCGTATGGCCTATCAAAAGTTGGCAGCTCCCAAAGTACTGGGAGGGTTAAGGCTCCCGCATTTTGCCCTGTACTTTTGGGCAGCTCACGCCAGCAAGTACTTGAGGTGGATGAAGGGAGCAGAAGCTTCGGTAACTATTCTATATACCTCTTGGCTGCAGATTGAATTGGCCTTGACTCAGAAGTACGATTTGAAACCTGAGGCTCTCCCATCTCACTCCGAAAATGTTGCCCCCCCAGCTGCGGGGCTCCCCAGTTGGGATCTCTGTGAGCCCATACCAACTCTGTTGCTTTCTGAAGTATGACCACCTGAGTGACTGGTCCAGCCAATTTGGGGTAATCCACGTTTTGTAATAGGTAACAAAGTCCTTAACCCAGCTTGACTGCCCCTACCTGGTACATGCTGTTTGAAAGATTTTTGTTCGCCTGACGGGGAGTTACTCTCCTCTGGTGAGATTCTGAATAAGTTTGAGATGCCTGCTACAGCAATTTTTAAGATATATCAGATTAGGCATCTTTTAGCTGCAAAGTTGGGTAATGGGGTAATCCGGAGCCCTAGATTGGGCTTCTATGACAGGTTAGGGCCAGTGACCGGCTTGCCGCATGCTGTTTCTAAAATATATGCAGTGTTATTTGAGTGGGCGTATTCCTTAAATCCGGTTCAAAACTCATACTGGTCCTCAGTTTTTCATGACACTGCGCTCAATTGGAAAGTGTTATGGACAAATTGTCATAAGTTCTTTCTGCAGGACCGTTAAGGTTGATGCAGTTCAAAATTCTTCACAATATTTACTACTCTCACAAAAACTGGCCAGGCTGGAAATTGTTCCTAATTCTGTATGCTATAGGTGTCAAGCCGGGGTTGGGGATTTAATGCATATTTTCTGGAGTTGTCCTAAGGTAACACCGTTGTGGGCAGAAATTAAAAACAGACTGAACCCGTTACTGGGGCTAGGGGACCTCTTTACCCCCGAAGTATGTTTGCTGGGTGATGTCTCTCATATTCCTGTCAAAAATAGGAGGTTTCATATAGTTCTAATTGCTGCCACGCTTAAGAAAATTGTCCTCAGACACTGGAAGGATTCTGTCGTGCTCAGTTACACTGAATGGCTGGAAGAACTATTAGCCAGTTTGAGGGTTGAGAGAATGATAGCTATCCTCCAGAACAAGCTTCCTAGGTATAATAGGATCTGGGGCCCCTTTCAGGCTATTTATTCTTCATAGGAGGATATAGAATGGTTACTGTTTGATGGCATGCTACATGATTGGACTTGTGCTAGGAGGGTTAAAGGGAGGGTAGAGGGGGATGGGGAATGGGGGAAAGGGTCATGGGGGTTATGTTACAGAGTTTAGCTTATTTTATGTATAAATATGAGTGTGTATCTACTATTGTCTGGTTGCATTTGAAGTTGCTGGAATGTATCTCTGTAACGGAAAATCTAATAAAATTTAATGGCAAAAAAAAAAAAAAAAGAACATAATGAAGGAAATTAAGCCAGTTGCATACGTGATGGTCCAAACTACATGAGTACAAGAAAAGTGAATAAGACTAAGACTAACCACACATGAGACAATGCTTTAATGGATGTAATGAATTCCTGAATACCAGCATCCATATGTTAGTTTCTGTGTTTTCTGAAGAAAAAGTATATGCATATGTATTCAAATATGTATTCAAACTGAGACAATGGGTATCAAACACTTAAAACAACAGCGAGGCACTAAATGTAGGCACTTCCAGTCCCATCAGACCTCTTCCTGCCTGGCGGCACCTCTGCTAGCCACTGCCCAGCTCTCACCCACCCACTACACAAGACAGGTATGGACCACTGAGCTCCATGGCCACCGGCTCACCTCTTATTGGCTGCCTGCTTCTCTGCTGACTCCTGGTTGGCTATTCTCTTGGTTCCTGTGTTGTGATTGGTGAGACGTGAAACCCAACCACAGTCTGGAAGCCAGGGCTGCCATGGCTTTCTCCTGCTAAGTGCTGGTGGCTTTTGCACTGTGGTTTTCAAAGAAGGGACAGTTTCTCGGCAGCCCCTCCCACCCCCTTCCTCTGCACTCTTTAAATAAACATAGGATCCACCTGTTTCAGCCCTGTCCTCTTCTGATTGGCCACTCCTCTCTCTTACCCATCCCTTTATCTTCTACAGTGCCTGTCCCTTAAAGTGCCCTCTGTCTCCCTGCTGTCTGGTTTCTTTCCCTAAGGACTTACAGCTGCAACATCTCCTTTGTCCTGTTCAGCCCCAAAATTAAACATCTGTTCCTCCCCCTGTTTATGGCTTCACTGACAGCTATGCTGCTTCTAGCTGATCTCAAGCTGTATTAGCCCATGACCAAGCAGGCCTATTGCATTTCACAGAGGACTGTCCCCGTCCTGATCTACCACCAGCTCCATCCTGATGGGAATCCACCCTTATCAGTGCCCTCACTCATGCAATCCTATCTAACCTCCAACGTCACCAACTAGCCTCCTTACTTCTATCGCTCCCCTCTCCCTTCCTCTGTCCTAGGCCCCTATGCACTTACCTACTCCTACTCTCCTTGCTCTTACTGGCAGGAGACATTAAGACTAACCCAGGCCCCATGCAAGTTGCACTCACATCTATTGACCCTACTTGGGCCAGTCCTCCTGGGTTAAAACTTACCCACATGAATATTTGCAGCCTCCCAGCCAAATTTCCAGAAGTTAAAGCCTGGGTCTCCTTTTACAACCCCAAAGTATTATGCCTCAGAGAGACATGGTTGATGCCACAATATCCCGACACTAGGGTCCAGCTAGCTGGTTACTCCCTATTATGCAAGGCCCATCCCAGCAAAAGAAAGGATGGTGGCACTGCCATTTTCTTACTTGAATCGATCACCACCACGCTCATCCTAAACTCTGACAACGACTCCCCCAGTGACTGGCTTATCACTGAAATTACACTTGGATCAACAAAAAAAATATTCCTGGGATGCTGCCATAACCCCCCTGATGGAGAGGTAGAAGGCCTTCAAAACCTCCTCACTGGCTATGGGTCACTCTCCCCTCCCAGAGATTCCATCCTTTTTGGTGACTATAACCTTAACTGGCTTAGCACAGATGAACCTGACTATGGCAGCCTTTTAAAGCAACTAAAGCTGGTGCAAATCATCAATATCCACACACGTGTCAACAATGATACCGTCAACCACACTCTCCTGGACTGGGTGATTACCAATCGTGATGACAAGATTACGCATGCTGGCACGTTGTCGACTCCTTGAGTGACCATTACCCTACATTTGCCATATGGTCAGGAAGGGCCCTTCACCCTCCCCCTAAGTACATATCTGTCTGTAATTTCAATCACCCTATTTTGCCCTGACTCATTGAGGACTTTGATGCCATAAACTGGCAAGACCTCTATGCCATCTCTGATGTATCTCAAGCCACCTCCCATTTCACCAGTGCTCTACTGGCCATCCAAGACTGCCACTTTCCCATCACCACCCAGCACTTCAAAGGTGGATGCAAACACTAGATAACCAAAGAGCTCTTGACCCTCATGAAGTCACGAGATAAAAAATGGGCTGCATGCAAATTGACCCCCTCCCTTGCCCTTTGGAACAAGCAATGCCACCTGCGAAATAAATGTAAACATACCACCAAGTCTTTAAAATGCGAACACTCTGTTAGGCTGCAGAGAGAAAACCTAGGCAATCCCAGAAAATTCTGAGACACCATAGGCTCCCTTTTAAATCCCCACACCCATAGTCCCAATGTACACCTGCACTCCCCTTCTGGCTTGCTAACTGACCCCACTGAAGTCACCAAAGCACTAAACGCCAAATTTTTGGTCCTGTCAGCCTTCCTTAGCAAGCTACCCCCTAGCC
This sequence comes from Neoceratodus forsteri, assembly GCA_016271365.2. Lineage (NCBI taxonomy): Eukaryota > Metazoa > Chordata > Ceratodontiformes > Ceratodontidae > Neoceratodus > Neoceratodus forsteri. The sequence goes on from CM057450.1 coordinate 1,442,458,370, forward strand.
TCCCCAACCCTCAGACCATCCCATCACCCCAGCACCTTCCCACCCTGCTCCCACTGTCACATCTACCCTAACCAATATAGGCTCATCCCCTTCCACCACACCATTTCCTACTAACCCCCAAATGCTTCTGCCCCCACCCTCTTTTTATTTCTTGTCTATAACCCCTAAAGAGACCAATAAAATGCTGAAGAGACTAACTATTTGGGGTAGCCCTGGCTCCGATGACCTCTCCCCGGTCTTTTTCAGTTGCCCTACTGATCTCCAAACCACTCACCTTCGTCTTCAACATTGTCCTAGCTACCTCCACCATGCTGGCCTCCTGGAAATCCACTAGAATAGTCCTCATTTTTAAATCTGGGTGCCCCCACTCCACTGACAAATACCAGCCCATGTCTATCCTTCCCCACCTAAGCAAACTCCTTGAAAGAGTCATACACAGCCAACTAATAGACTACCTCTCCAAACACAATCTCTTATGCAATCAACAGCATGGCTTCCACAAGCATCACAGCACTGCAACCTCCCTTGCCCTTTTTACAGACCACATTCTCTATAATATGGACTGTGAGTGTGCCACTGGTACAGTATTTGTAGACTTATCAAAAGCCTTTGACATGGTCAATCACTCCCACCTCATCTCTAAGCTATAAGCCTTGGCTGCTTCTCCGGAACCACAGACTGGTTCTGAAGCTACCTCTCTGGGTGCTACCAAGCTGTGTGTATTGGTATCACCTCTTAACCTCCTGTGGCTGTCTCCTTGGGTGTCCCACAGGGCTCCATTCTGGGCCCCTTACTCTCCTCTATATTTGTCAACTCCCTCCCCGCCGACAGCCTCACCTGCAGCTCTCTGCTCTACACTGATGATCTTGTCATCTTCCACAGTGATAAATCCCTCTCCCACATATCCTCCATCCTATCTGAGAACTACTGCACAACCTCACACTGGTTCTCATCCAACCTCCTGCTAGTCAATGCGAAAAAAACAAAGGCCATGTTGTTTGGTTCAAAACCTTGACTAGCCAAGACTATACATGCAACTGATGACCTTCTCATTTACCCCCCTGAGGGAGAGAAGAGGGAAGTAAGGTGGCTGCCTGGTGCCATGGCTTGGAGGGACAAGAAATGAATCCTCAGGATTGCAGAAGCAGCATCACAGGAGAGGGAACTAGATATCATTGTCCACCTTGGGACAAATGACCTAGCTAGGCATGGGATCAGTGCAGTGCAGGATGAAATTGTGGAGTTGGGGAGGGGCCTCAGAGAGGTAGCAAGCACAGTTACCTTCTCAGAGGTGCTGCCAGTCCATGGCAGGGGTGAGGCTAGGGTAGTACACACCATGCAGTTTAATGAATGGTTGCAAAACTGGTGCAGAGCACAGGGCTTTGGCTTCATTGGGGACTGGGGGTACACCTGGAGAGATGAAGGTTTATACTGGCATGATGGTCTGCATCTGTCTATGAAGGGAACCAAGATCCTAAGTGACAGGTTTAAATGCTTCCTTGGCAAGCTTTTAAACTAGCCATGGGGGGACGTGATAATAAGAGGCAGGAAATTTCAAGCCTCCCCCCCACAAAACATGATGTGTAGTAAGGTAAACACTGAGATACAGTGCTCAACAGAGGGCAGGACAGGGGTAAATGGAAAAATAGACAAAGGCAAAAAGAGCAGACATGGGGGAAAAAGGATAAAGCCAACATTAAATGGAGGGCAATGAGTACCAATGCCCATAGTCTGGGAAACAAGCTTCCTGAGCTAGTAGCCTTGATGGAAGTTGAACACTTGGATATTGTGGCAGTCACAGAAACATGGTACAAGGGGAACCATGACTGGGATGTCAACATACCAGGGTACACAGTCTATAGAAGGGACAGGGAGGGGAAAAGAGGAGGTGGAGTAGCTCTATACATAAAGGCAAAGGCAAATTTATTTAAAAGACGCCCAATCCCGGAGGCTCTGGGAGCCGCACAAATTTTACAACATTGCATACCACATAAATATTTAAATTAAAATAGTACATACAAAATAATCAGCATTAAACTCCAAATGCTTGCAGAAATAGGAATGTCTTCAGGTGGGCCTTAAAGGCAGTTATAGTGGGGGCCTCCCTGACTGCAGTTGGTAAAGAGTTCCAAAGAGCGGGAGCGGCAACACTAAAAGCTCGGTCGCCTGCAGATTTTAACCTCGCTGTTGGAACAGTCAGGAAGCCACCACTAGAAGAGTGGAGATTACGGGTAGAGGAAGAAGGTACCAGGAGTACTGACAGGTAACCAGGGCCCTGCCCATGTAGGGCCTTATAGGTGAGAAGACCCACCTTGAAGTATTCTCCACCTGACAGGCAGCCAGTACAAATCGCAATACAGGTGTAATACATAATTTGTTTTGCCCGGGTCAGCCGGCCGCAGCTGCTTGCAATCAGCTGCAGTCTACTAAGAGAACCCCTGAGACCCCGAGATAGAGGGCATTACAGTAGTCAAGCCTAGATGTGACTAAGGCATGTATCAAGGTAGGGAGGTCCAGAGACGGAACAAGGGGCTTAATCCTGGCAATGTTTCTAAGATGGAAAAAACAGGAACGAACCACGGAAGATATTTGAGCCTCCATGGACAGGTTCCTGTCAAGAATCACACCAAGATTTCGCACCCAAGAGGAGGCCATCAATGACGCAGCTCCTAGCACAAGTCCAGTTGCAGAGTCAGAGGCCATCCCATCACGAACTCTGTTCGACTCCACTACCAATACCTCAGTCTTGTCAGGGTTCAGTCGTAGCCAGCTGGAGGCCATCCAGTCATTAATCTCAGCCAGACAGATATTTAACACATCCACTGCGTTGGATGTTCCTGGGGCAAAGGACAGGTATAGCTGAATATCATCAGCATAGCAATGAAAACTCAGAACATACTTCCTAATGATCCCCCCCAGGGGCAGCATATATACTGCGAACAACATTGGGGCCAATACCGAACCCTGAGGGACTCCACACAAAAGGAGGCAGGGTGTAGATGAGAAATTTCCCATCACAACCCTTTGTCTCCTATTGCTAAGAAAGGACTCAAACCAGTCGATGACAGTACCGGTGAGTCCACACAGCTCCCTCAGGCAGAGAAGCAACACACAATGGTCCACAGTATCAAATGCTGAAGAGAGATCGAGGAGAACAAGAATTGTCCTGTCCCCTCGGCCTCTAGCCCTGAGGAGGTCATTCTGCACCCGAACTAACGCAGTTTCAGTGCTATGTCTGGCCCGAAAAGCCGACTGGAAGGGATCGTACAACTCGTGAGTCATGAGGTGTTCCTCCAGCTGAAGCGATACCACCTTTTCAACAATCTTCCCCAAAAATGGGAGATTGAAGATGGGACGGTAATTTGCCTTGATCTCCAGGTCCAAAGAAGATTTCTTTAAAAGGGGTCTCACCAGAGCCTCCTTCAAGGCATCTGGAAAGACACCCTGAAGCAAGGAACACTGAACAATCGAGGCAAACACTGGGCCAACAGAGTCAATGCATCTCATTAAGAAACGCGTTGACACTGGATCCAGCTCACAAAAGTTATGCTTCAAATTGGCTGCCACCTCAATAACCTCATGAACCTCCACTGGCCTAAACTCTCCCCAACTAGGCGGAGTGCACTCAGAACACATCTGGTGACCACTGTCAGCAATGGTATTGCTGGCTGAAGAAACCTCCCGCTGGATCAAAGACACCCTGTCCGAGAAAAAATGAGCAAAATCCTCACAATCCTCATTTGAGGAAACCTTCCCGGGCTGCAGACAGACAGGATGGAGAAGTCTATCAACAGTCCAGAAGAGTGAGGCTGGTCAGTTTCTCCCAGCAGCAATCTTCCTGGACAGAAACACTGCCTTCTTACAGTTGATTGCCTCCTGATATGCGCAATAATGCGCACGCAGGACCAGTTTGTCTGTCTCCAGAAGGGACTTCCTCCAGCAGCGCTCTAATCTCTGACCCATCTTCTTCATTTCCCTAAGATCTCCATCATACCATGGAGACCTCAGGTACAAAGTTCTGGGTTGTACACGGATAGGTGTGAGGGAGTTGATGGTGTCAGATAACACCTTATTATAGGTGTCCACCCCGACATCAACACCTCCGACGCATGCACCACCCACACTAGATAAATCAACTGCCGCCAGAAAACCCTCAGGGGTAAGATCACGTAAAGGCCGGCAGCGAATCATCTCAGCAGGGGAAGAACTTAAGGTGGGAGCCCCAAGCGTGAACTTCACCGTGCAATGATCAGACCACAATACCTGATCAATCCCAAGATCTGCAATCTCGAGCCCCAGTGAGAACACCAAGTCCAGTGTGTGGCCATCCCGATGAGTTGGTGCATCAAAGACCTGCATCAGCCCCAACAAGGACATACTCTGCAGAAATTCGCCGGTGCACCTTTGGACTTTATCGTCGGCCCAAACATTGAAGTCCCCCACAAAGACACATCTGGGGGAACCCAATGTTTCACCGGCAACAAACTCAGCAAATTCCTGCAGGAAACCCCCCATCGGGCCAGGAGGGTGATAGATGAGGAGGATCCTGCAGCCCACACCGAGTCCTCCACAAATGGCCACACACTCAAATGAACTTGGGGTTCCCACTGGGTGCACGGTGAAGGTCAGGCTAGATATAAAACAAATGGCTACACCACCACCCCTGCGATTTTCTCTGGGGCAGTGCACCACGGTATACCCTGGGGGGACTGCAGCCTCAAAAATAGGGCCAGCATCATCTCCCACCCAGGTCTCCGTGATGCAAGCCAGGTCGACCGATGAAATCAAGGTGGCAATAATTGTCATCTTGTTTCTGATCGACCTGGCATTGCACAGCACTGCCGTCAGAGACATAGAGAGTGGTGCAGCCCCTTGGGTTAATTGACCACTCAGTCTGGTGGTCTCCTTGGAAATGGACACCAACCACGTCTGGCCTCTCCAAGATGCCTTAAATAATACAGGGCATCTTCTGGACCTAACCACCTCTATCCTTCCATCAACCAGCTCCTGGTCATCCCACTGCCAACAAGCAGCACAACCCCTTGCAATCCCCACTTTCCTACAGCATCTAATAATAGTATCAGACACTGGGAGAGGGACAAAGGGACATAAAGCGTGTAGCTGTGAGCTCCCATAGATGATCCAGACACAGTCCAAGCTGCTAACGAGCGGCGTCCCAAAAGTCACAAATAGCAGAACATGCAGAGCTAAGGGAAGGGATCAAAGCTACAGAACTAAAAAGTAAAAAGGGAGGACAAGAGGCACTCTGGGTCACCTTAGAGACAGGGAATGGCATCACAATCCGCACAGGGGTTGTATACAGACCCTCATCTCAAGGGGAGGAAATGGACAAGAAAATGATAAAGGACATTCTCAAAATGGCTGAAAAAGGGGAGATACTGTTAATGGGGGACCTGAATATGCCAGATGTTAACTGGATGACATGTAATGCAGCCACATCCAAGAGCAGGGTCATTCTTGATGTCCTGCAGAGGGCAGGCCTTAGACAGCTAGTGTTGAAACCCACTCGGGAGGAAGCAATACTAGACCTGGTACTCTCAAATAGAGAGAGGATAACAAATTTAGAAGTCGGTAGACATCTGGGAACAAGCGACCACTGCACAGTGTGCTTCACAATAAGCACAACCATGGAGACAAGCCATGCAAAAACAAGCATACTGGACTTTAGAAGGGCTGACTCTGACAAAATGGGTGCATACCTGAGGAATACACTAGCAAATGGGCAAAAAAGGAGGGGTGGAAGAACAATGGAGAAAAATCAAAACTGCCATCATAGAGGCAACAAGCCTTTGTGTGAAACAGATAAAGAAAACAAAGTGGAGTAAAAAAACACTATGGTTCTCAAAAGAGGTGGCAGGGAAGGTTATGGAGAAAAAGGCTGCATTCAAAATGTATGAGGCATCACAGAAGGAGCACGACAGGGAACTGTATCAATTAAAGCAGAAAGAAGTGGGGAAGGCAGTCAGAATAGCAAAAGCCCAAACTGAGGAAAAAATAGCCAAGTCAGTTACGAAGGGGGATAAAACCTTTTATAGGTATATTAGGGGAGCATAGAAAGGTTAAGGGAGGAATAGTGAAGATTAATAAGGGGAGAGGGGAGGTGGGCAGAGGGAGACAGTGAAAAGGCAGAGATACTGAATGAATACTTTTGCTCAGTATTCATAAAAGAAGATGAGGAGTTACCTAAACCAGACAATAGAAGCACTCTGGGTAGGGGGTTGACACCAGTCCATTTACACAAGAAAGAGTCCTGAAAGAACTCCTAAAACTCAAGGTGGACAAAGCAATGGAGCCTGATGGGATTCACCCCAGAATCCTAAAAGAACTAAGGGAGGACCTAGTGACACCACTGACCACACTTTTTAACAAATCATAGGAGGATGGGGTGGTACCTGAGGACTGGAGGAGGGCAGATGTGATTCCCCTTCACAAAAGTGGGAGCAAGGCAGAAGCAGGAAACTACAGGACCTGTAAGTTTGACCTCAGCGGTAGGGAAAATGATGGAATCACTTCTGAAAGAAAGAATTGTTGAGTACCTAGAGGCCAGTGGGGCACAGCACCCAAAGCAGCATGGATTTACAGCAGAAAGGTCATGTCAGATGAATCTAATAGATTTCTTTGACTGGGTGACCAAAGTAATAGACCAGGGAGGAGCTGTGGATATGGCCTACCTAGACTTTAGCAAGGTATTTGGCACAGTCCCGCACAAAAGATTAATAATCAAGTTAGCCAGCTTGGGAGTGGGTCCCAGGGTGGTAGCCTGGGTTGCAAACTGGCTGCACAACAGGACACAGAAGGTAATAGTGAGTGGCACACATTCCAAAGAAAGGGGGTCACTAGTGGAGTACCTCAGGGCTCAGTACTGGGTCCAGTCCTCTTTAACATCTTTATAGGTGACATTGCAGAGGGTCTGAAGGGAAAGGTATGCCTCTTTGCAGATGATACAAAGATCTGTAACAGAGCTGATACACAAGGGGGGGTAGAAAGGATGAAAAGGGACTTGGCAAGGTTGGAGGAATGTTCAGACATATGACAACTTAGATTCAATGAAAAGAAGTGCAAAGTAATGCACCTGGGAAACAAAAACCCAGGGGAAGAGTACACAATAGCAGGGGAGGTACTAACAACAACAAAAATGGAACAGGACTTGGGGGTAGTTATATCGGATGATCTAAAGGTGGGTAAGCAATGTGAGAAGTCAGTGAGGAGAGCCAGGGGGATACTGGGATGCATATGTATGTAGGTATCACAAGTAGAAAAAGGGAAGTGGTTATCCCTCTGTACAGACAGTTGGTGAGACCCCGTCTGGAGTACTGTGAGCAGTTTTGGAGACCTCATCTACACAAGGACATAGACAGGATGGAAGCAGTCCAGAGGAGGGCAACTAAAATGGTGCAGGGTCTGCATCAGAAATCATATGAAGAGAGACTGAGACAGCCTAATATGTATACCCTTGATGAAAGGAGGGACAGGGGGGACATGATAGAAACGTTCAAGTACCTCAAGGGAATCAACAAAGTCCAGGAGGGTAGCATCTTTCAGAAAAAGAGATGTGTAAGAACAAGGGGACACAATTTAAAGTTAGAGGGAGGCCGGCCCAGGGGTAATGTGAGGAAATCTTTTTTCATGGAGAGAGTGGTGGATGCATGGAACTGCCTTCTTGGGGAGGTTGTTGGGGCTAAAACAGTGGGGGAATTCAAACATGCATGGGACAGGCACAAGGTAATTGTAGTGGGGGTGGCAGGAAGTAGGCTGTTGGTTAACTAGAATCTGCAGCTTATCCAGTAGGTAGGGAAATGGGCATACTGGGTGGGCCAAGTGGTCCTTATCTGCCGTCAAAGTCTATGTTTCTATGTTTCTATGATGACTCTGCCCTCTAGAATGTCCCTACCTTCAAGTACCTAGGTGTGTTGCTCGACCCCTCTCTCACTTACAACGACCACATAAACAACACAGTCGGGAGAGTTAACCAGAAACAATTCTATGTCATAAGGGTGAATTTGGCATGCCGAAAGCCCTTATGGCAACCCTACTCAGTGAAATGAATTTCGGTGATATGGGAACCAGAGACGTAAGCGGCACAAAAACTTTTTATTTTATTTTAGGTGGGAGGCTGCACCCGCACCTCCCCGGAGAGCTCGCCCCTGGCACCCCCCCAATTGGATTCTCAACTCCAGGGGTGCATGTCGGAGCAGGGTGCATATCCTCTCCCCAAAATAAAGCACTGTCTCGGGCTGGGTGCAACAAAAACTACTGGTGCCCTGTCCTGAACCCTGTATCCCTGCCACCCCAAGCCAGCTCCCAATCCACCATGCCATGACGCCAGGTAGCCGGAACCCCATGGCACCACCCTTCGCATACCCTCCTGCTCCACATTCATCGGATTCGCTCCCACCCACCCATGCACATATACGTGCACGACATCCTTTCACCTTTTCGCAACCCGCCCCATCCATACGCTGACCCCAGACCCCCACCATAGGGGTACTAGTTGAAAGTGGGTCACCATTTCAGCAGGTGCCCACTTGCTAGTAGTGCCCCATATCACATGATACCACCAGGAACTGGGTGCTGCTTATCGCCTTAAGCCCTACCTGACCAATGAGGCCCACCTTGCCATAGTCACTGACAACATACTCCCACTCTTGGACTATTGCTCTCCCATATATTCTAGAACCTCAACAACACTTCAAGCTAGGCTCACGGTAGCATACAACAATGCTTGCCAGTTTGCCTTGTTCACTCCTTACACTACTCACCAGTGTGACCTCTACTGCTCCATTGGATGGCTTCCCTTGCAGGGGCATTTTGACTATACCCTTGGTTGCCTTTTGGATACCCCCACCAGAAGTGACAGTGTCTCTTCCCTGACCACCCTCTTCAACTTCAGAACCTCCACCAGGAATCTACGCTCCTCTACAGTGCCCACCCTTCAGGTACCCACAACCCTCACCAGTACAGGTGGGAGAGCCCTCTTTAGTGTGGCCCCCTCTCTGTGGAATGGATTGCCCACCCCTCTTAGAGTATCAGATAGTCACCAAATTTTCAAACACAACCTTAAATCCTGGCTTCTGGACAAATATAACTGCTACGGCCCCTCTTGCTAGCACACATCCTGCCGCAATGCGTCCTCAGCAATTTCTTTCTCTTCCCATCTTCCCTTTTATCTCCCTAAAATGTTGGCCTTTTTCTACAGCATATATCTCCTTTCCAACTCTATCCAAGTATGCACTGTCTGCCTATATGCTAATTAAATGTGCTTGTCTACATAAATGTACTCTGCAAATACTACCTGTCAGTGCCATTATACACTACTGCATTAACCGCCGTTAAAACACCATTAAAAATGCCATTAAAGTTCCCCATTAAATTCCCATTAAATTTCCCATTAATCGGTACATAAATAATGGCCAAATTAACAACATGATTTGTGTGAAAGCATTAAATTCCCATGAAATCTAATGGTCTTTTCATGTGGTTGTATGCCATTAGATGTTTAATGGCCATTATGTTAAGTGTCCATTTAATGGCTAGTTAGCCATGAAATAAATGGCCATTACTTGTTAAGTGCCATTAATTTAATGGTCTATCTACCATTAATATTTTCTGCCATTAAATTAGTTTAATGGTCTTTTTTAATGGATTTCAACCATTAAGTTACTGGCCATTAATGCAAGATAATGGCCATCAAATATGTCATTAATCTTACCATTAATATGGCCATTAATTTAATCTATATTTTGAATGTGTGTATTAATGGCCATTAAATCATAGTTATATATTAATGTCAAAATTAATGCTATCCTTCCCATTAAATGATACCTTTAATATCCCATTAATGGGTACATAAATAATGGCACCATTACATTTTTCTCTTCTTTTTAATGGCCATTTTTCTTTTAATGGTATTGTATGATTTTAATGGTGCCATTAATAACATAATATGCCATTACGACCTAAGAATTTTAATGACCCATTAATTGTAGTGAATTAAACCCTGACTGTTATGCACCAGAATTCACCATTAACTTGGTTTTTGATGAGCCAATTGCTGTTACGGATAACACTGATGCAGAGCAGTATCCATCAGCATGCAATTCCCTTGAACAGAGAATCTTGATCATCATCGGACAATAACACACTAATTGCGTTTTTAGCTGTTTGCATTACAACTTGTAAACCTCAACAGTGCCGACTGCAGTGTGGTTATAGTGTGTTTCAGCCTTTAGTACCCACTCCTGCATCTTCTAGCTTCCCTCCTAGCCTCCCATGTGGCCCTGAACTGAAGGGCTTGCTGAAGTCCAAGTATAGGACATCCGCTGCATGGTCTCTGTCCAGCTCCCTGGTCACCCAATCATAGTACTCAATCAGGTTTTTCTGGCAGGACCTGCCCGAGATAACCCTGTGCTGCTGCCTTTCTTGGAGCCCACTGTCCTACAAAAAAAGTCACCATTCTCTCCTTAAGGATTGTCTCCATGAGCTTACCCACAACTGATGTGAGGCTCCCTGGTCTGTATTTGCCTGGATCATCCCTTGGGCCACCTTTATAAATGGGCACCACATGGGCTAACCTCTAGTCCTGTGGGACACATCCTATGTGCAGAGAAGTATTGAACAGGTCAGCCAGTCATCCTGCCAGGCTCCCTACCAGTTACTTGAGTACCCTAGGGTGAATGCTATGTGATCCAGGTGGCTTGTTCACACACAGTGCCCACTGCCTTTCCAGTACTCTGCCCATCATAATTTCTCCATCTGTCACCCCCTCCCCACCACCCCATGAGATATCTGCCCCCCCATTGTGAATACAGAACAGACGTAGTCATTAAGTTCCTCTGCCTGCTCCTCCGGCTTCTCTTCCACCCCGTCTTTCTTAATTCTCACTATCTGGTCCCTGTTCTTCATTCTTTCACCTATGTATCTGAAGAAGTCTTTCTCTCCGTCCTTAATGCCCTGTGCCAGCCTCAGATCTCTGGATGCCTTGGTGGTTCTGACTAGTCTTGTAATGTCCTTGGACTTTTTTTTCTGACCCTTCGGTGGCACCTGGGAGTCATCTCTCTGCCAATCACCCTACACACAAGCCAACCCTCTCTGCCAATCACCCTACGCACGAGCCAACCTGTGCCTCATGGAGCCGCAGCTATACCACCTGGGTGGGTAAAGAGGTGGGGCCCATACACCCCGTAAGCTTACTTTGTCTCGTCGGGCAAGGTGGTCGGGGTGGGTGATAGCATATCGAGGGCATGCTCCTGGTGCCCTGTCTTCCCAGAGATGGAGGGTTGTTATCCTCCTGGTTTTTCTCCCTACATGTGGTGTGCGCCCTGATGTCTAGGCACAATGCGTCAACATCCACCACATGTCCTGGCCAGCCTTACCTGCAATCAGGGCTTGCTGTACCTCGAGCCTCCTCTCGGGGTCACGCAAGTTGCAGGCTTTGGCCCTCTCCCTCCCCTTGGAGAAGGCAAGCTGTGGTGAGACGCTCGAGCCTTCTCCCCTGGCTGGCCCTCCAGCGACCCGAGTCTACTCCTGAATCTGGGTCACCGGCATCACAAGGGGAAATCCAACCGCTGCGCCAACGGGCCAGCTCAATCCTTCGACTTCTTAGTATACTCTTCCCCATCTCCCCCTTCCCTGATCTCTTGAGCCTTTGGAAAGCTCTCCTCTTTGCTCTCACCCCCTCCATTACCTCCTTGGTCAGCCAGCTGGGCTTCTTTGCCCTTCCTCCTTCTTGCTCTGTATCCTAGTACATGCCTCAGTAGCCTCTGCCAGCCTTGCCTTAATAATGCCCCATTTTTGATTGGCATCCATGGTGGTTTGGCTTCACTCCAGATGCCATATCAGGATTTCCCCCATCTTTTTTTTTTTTAAATTTTCCTCCGGTCGTGGCCCCCATGGAATCTCTCTTGAGCAAACTGATCCTTGTGCTGCCCGCCTAAAGCCTCTCAGATCTGTACCTCCTCTCTCCCCCATCCCCACAGCTAGCACCCCTAGTTTAACATGCCCAGGGTGGGTCACCCCTCCTTTTGGATGCTCTTATGAGACAGACTCTGGCTGCAGGGTATGGCCCACAGTGGAGGACCTGGAATGTCAGTCAGGGCTGGCCCAGCGTAGGGCATGGGGGGGAGACAGGTGCCGTCGCCTGTCCATGGCACCGTTGTTTTCCCTGTTCTGTGTGTTACCTCCCCCAGTCCCTACCCGCGTGGTGCACATCGATGCCCTGGCATATGGCAACCCTGCCAGCAGCATCCACGCTAGACTACGTGCACATCTGGCATGCTGCAGTGTCCCCGGTCTCCACCAGGGGTCACTGGCTCGCCAGGACATCCTGCCCTTCTACCCAGGGAGGAGAGCCCCACAAGGGCACTCATCCTCAACCTTCCCCTGCTGACCCCCGGCAGCCCGAGTTCACTCCCGAACCTGGGTCGCTGGCATGGCACGAGGTGTGACGTCCAGCGCCTCTACCCTCAGAGCCACCGGGCTGATTTCCCTCATCTTGTTAAAGTCTGCCTCCCTGAAATCAATCACCCTGGTACCTGAACCTCCAGTAGTTTGCTTCCCCATTGTAAGTGTGAACCACACTGAGTGGTGATCACTCCCAGCTAGTGAGCCCTCAACCTCCAGGTCTCTTACAGCCCTCACCATTTGATAGTACTAGGTCCAGAGTCCTTCCCAACCTAGTTGGCTCATGCATCAACTGCACCCCAGGAAGCTATCCTGGAATGCTCCCAGGATAACCTGCTCCCAAGCACATGCAATGGTTGGTGTGTAGCTTGAAGTCCCCTACCACCACTGTTTCCCTTCCTGCAAACCCTCCTACTTCAATCCAACTCCCTGTCCAGCTCCTCAACCCTTGAGGCGGTGCCCTATACACCACCCCTATCCTCAGTACCCTGCCCTTTGTACCCAGAAACTGCATCCACAGGGCCTCTGCCCTGCCTTCCTCCCCCTCTTCCCTTATGCATTGTATTTTTTTCCCTTACATTGATAGTCACCCCTCCACCTTTCCTGTTTGCCCTGTCTGTCCTGAATAGCCTGTGTACAGTGATCACCATATCTCAGTTCTGGTATTGGGTGGTTCAAGTTTCTGTTATGGCTACAACTGTTACCTGCCATGCTGCCAAGAGAGCCTGCAACTCAGCCGATTTGTTTCCCAGGCTCCTCACATTTAACGACACTGCCCTGCATCCTTCTCCTATCCCTTCCCCACGCCGATTTACCCCCATTGCTTCTACCCAGATGCCCTCTCCTGTGGCTTGGAGGGTAGGCTTGTCTGGCTCCCCTCTTTGGAAAACCTGTCTACCAGCTTTCCACTTGCCACCTAACTTTCCTAGTTTAAAGCTAACCTTTTTGCTATATACCCCTCCATCTCCTGCTTTTCAGCTGTACCCCTCTCCCTCGTTACCATCCTCCAACTGCCTGACACCTGTTCCCTCCGTCCCCCCCCCCGTCTCCCTCTCCTGGTGTTCCACCAACTCCCCGTATTCTACCATTGTTGCCAGCACTGTAAGCCTGCTGCCTGCCACCATGGTATTGTCTAGCATTAGCCTCTTCTCCCTGTGCCTTGACTTGACTTCAACACTTGACCCACTATCAGATGTGAACCTGCACTCCCTCCCTCCACCTGATGTCCTTCTCCTGATGCTCCCTCCTGTTACCCCATTGGAGAGGCCCTCCTGGCCCCTTTCTTATTCTTTCTGCCAGCATCCTCTCCAGCTCTCTGAAAAGCCACTGCAGTCCTCCCTCCGGCCTCTTTAGCCTGTGGCAGATTGAACACCCTCCTATGTCTCCATAATATGTTCAGCCCAATAGCTCAGTTATAAGTAACATGTAGGGACTTACCTGCCTAGGGAGCCATAAGTAGGAGTCCAAAGGGGTGATGTACACTGTTCCTGTAAAATAAAAGATAGAAAAAGGGTTCACAAAGGATCTGCAGCTCTTTATGGAGGTTCAAAAGGGAGGAAGGGACAGGACAGGCATAAAAATATACTTATCTGATGAGATTTAGGAACCCTTATCCTGTCAGACCTGTAAAAAATAAAATAGAAAAACAGGTTATAATAAACAAGGAGTCAACATCCATCCTGTCAGACCTGTTAAAATAAAGACAAAAAAGGTTAATATGAGGAAAATACAGTAGCGAGGGCTAAGGCCAAGAGATATGAAAAGGGTATATGACAGCACAGAAGTAAAGAGAAAGAGAGCTTAAATAAAAAGTTACAGTTAGGAAAAAGCAAGAAGACAAATACAAAGGAAATAAAGTCATAAGCAAATAAGAGATGGCCCACAGGCACAGCGAGAGCTTGAACAGTCAGAGGACCAGCCCAGGAGAGGACAGGACACTTCCTTTTTCGGGGGGGGGTCTCGCATCCCACTGCTGTAGCACCACGTGGGTGCCCACAGGTGGTGGTGGTGCATGGAATCCATGAGTGACAGAGAGTGCCACTGGAGTGTGCACACAGGTTGGCTGTACCAGGTCTTGCCAGCAGCCAATCCCAAAGTGTGCTCCCAGTTGGGGGGGGCATGGGAACAGCATGCAAATCCAGGCAGATGAAGCCCCTGCTGCAGGCTACTCCTGCATAGGACCCTAGCTGCAGCACTCCTGGATCGGATCTACACCTTCAGCCCACCCCCAGCCAGATGACTGCAGGGAAGGAATTCCAAAAGCTGATGGTGTAACCAGTACCAAGGGGTAAGCTGGGGGCAACACAGGGTTGATTCGCAGGTGGGTGTGACTAGCAGCAAGGTCTCAGGAAGGAGGGTATAAGGCTTAGGAGAAAAAGGCCTGCATGTTGTCAGGAAACAGGGGGGGTTTCTTTTTGGCCCATGTGGAACTGTGGGTACCAGGCAACACAAATCTGGAGTGAGAAGTCCCTAAATTTGAGCTTGGGATCAAATAGAAGCTCAGAGCAGTACAGTTGGGGATTAGTTGAAGCTACACTAGAAAACACAAGAACTTAACTACAAGGATCTGTCATCTAATGTTCTGCCTAGCTGAGATGTATTTCATTAATTTACAGTTCTGTACATATTTTTACAGGGGGCCTAGCTCAGCACAGCATTGTACTTCCTTTCCACTCTTACAATGACTGGTTCTTGATCAAGCAAGCAGAAAAATTGTTCTATGTGCTCATGAGCACAGGCCCCCATGCCTTGGCACCACTGTCTCCCTACCTACTGAGCTCCCTTCACCCCCTCACTCCTGCCCACCTCAGGGGCTCTGTCCTCACAGGCCACAGATGCCAAAACAGAAGCATATGATTAAGCTGGAGAAAAGGACTCTCTTCCCTCTCCGGCAGCTACTGTCTCCCCATGTCCTCTCCACCCAGCAGCCACAGTCTCCCTCCAACACCCCCACCCGGCTCCTTCCACCACCCACCAAAGGATTCCTCCACCCAGCAGCCACAGTCTCTCTCCAACACCCCCACCCGGCTCCCACCAACCCCCACCAAATGATCCCTCCACCCAGCAGCCACAGTTTCCCTCCAACACCCCCACCCGGCTCCTTCCAGCCCCCACCAAAGGGTCCCTCCACCCCAAGCTCTCCTGTAGCCCACACATACTGCTGTGTTAAATGGGAAAGAGATATCCACAGAGCAGATAGCTCTAAGTTTAGTTCCAATACTGCACTCTCTAACCAAATCCCTTCCCCCACTCAAGTTTAAATCTGTAGAGAACAGCAACTCTGAGAGCTTCAAATCTATCTTCCCCTCTTACTCTCAGTTTGAATTAGGGATCAAACAGTTCTTATTAAAGTCAGGACCCCCCACCAATCACCCACAGACTAGGATAAATAAAAACACCCTCAGAAGTCTGGTTCCAAGTCTATGAGAAACAGCAGTTTCTTTCTCCTGTGCACTCAGATGGTTGAAAAAACATTGAGCTGTACTAGAATGCGATTGGCTACTGCCACTCAACTGGAGAATGCTGAGTTAATTGGTTGATGCTGAGTTATGTAAAGGTTGCTGTGATTGGATGTTAGCTGCAGCAGACAGAGAAAGAAGACACCCGATTTGCTGGGACCACTTCTGTTGTACAGCGCTTGGTTTCAGATTCATTTTATTTTAGGCATTACTGTTGTGCTTAATGGAATGGTTTCCTGATGCTATTGGTCAACTTTTCCGGCACTTGATTATTCTTTTGTGACCAGCCTGCTTTAAAACGGTAGCTTCCTGAACATCTAAACACAGACTTGTAAAAGGAGGGACAGACTGAAAGCACTGCAGCTTCTGTTTTTCATCTTGGCAACACCAGAGACTGATATTTGAAAGGGGGGAGGGGATGTTATCTGAGATTTACACAGAGTTGCCTGCAAAAATATTATGCTTGTTAGAACATTATTAGCAATGAATTTGTCAGCTTTACTCCAGTTTCTCATTGATTGTGTGCAGTACTGTAGTAAGATAATATCTTGAGATTAAGTTCCTTAGAAAGAAACTATTAAGAGGGGACTGTTACTATATGCAGTAGCAGGCATTACAAGGGAAACTGAAGAGCAGCTTGCATTTGTTTTGCCAAATTCCACTGTTTTAATCTAGTAAAGCAAAACAGACACAAAGGCACAGTCCTACAGAGTAAATAGAATCTGGCTGGACACACAACTACAGTTTAACTGCACAGAAACGTATATCTTTACTAATATTGTACATTAAAATATGTTTGTTTAAACACTGAAAGTTCCAAATTTCAGATGCTAACTGCAGCTTTTGGCACCTGCCCCCCCCCCCATTTGTAAGGCATAGAATTGTTTATTCAACCACTTGCTTGCATGTGAATCCTGCATTATTACTTTGCCTCTTCCTGACCGTTGTTGGTATGAACTGTTGTATAGCTGGCTAGTGGCATTTTCCTGCAGCATAATTGTGGGGGCATCTAAGACATGATTATGTATCATAAAGATTTCTTCACTATGCTGAAAGCACCATAGACTTTTATTTTTATACAAATAATGCATTAAACAAAGTTTTCCTTTTGGCCACATGCTGTACATGCCCCTCATAGCACAAGTCCTTCCCCTCCCTCAGGTTTGAATTTCCAGACTTAAGCTTGTAGCCCTGTTAGAGAAAGACCCATTCCCTTCCTCCTTGCTCAATTGAATTATTAGACCACATTTAAGTCCTCACTCCAGTCAGGTTAGCACACGACCGCGGAGTACTCTTCCTCCCCCTCCCCAACATGTCGGCTATCTTGAGGCTGTTAGCAGCTGAGCGACCCCTGCTGATTTATAAAATATGGCACAGAAGTTCTGAGTCCGGTGGCTGCCCTAGCATACTTACCTGGCTGACAGACAAAGTCCATGATTAGCCCTTACCCGAGTGGATGACTGCCTTTTTGTTATGCTCATTTTCCTTGAATTGCAGCGGCCACGCTCCATCCTCAATCTGTAGCTTGAACTTTTCTGTATTGCAGTGTGAAGTCTGGCAGGCAGGCCATATTACAGAGATGCTCACGTGAGGCCTGCCTCAACTATGCCACTGTGGTAGCCCCACATTGACCAGCCATGAAATGACCAAAATGGTGTCCAATGTCTGTTTCCATTGCCCATCTACTTGGACCAGTCTTGGGGGCACTGGATCTGCTTCCATCACCTATTTATTTATTTTAACTGTGCCCTGTATGTACCACCAGGCTATTACAAAGAGGTGTACCAGGCTATCAGGCAGGGGCATTACTAGACCACAAGATCATTTCTGTTACGTTGCAAACATAAATGGGGGGGGGGGCACTGGACCACCAAGGACTGATTTTGAAACTGATGGGTGTTAAGGGTCTGATGCACCCCATACTTACCTGACTGATCCTGCCTATGGCATTTTGAAGCATGTAGTGTACCCACAACCATTGTGGCTGTCCAAGTGTGAAGCATGACACTGGGGGCAGCTGACTGCCAGTCTATACCTGGTCTCAGTATACCAATGGAATATGTACTTTGGAAACCAGAGCTGTTAATAGTGCAGTTTACTCAGGCTGTCTATGTGGCATGCCCCTGGCTGCTACCTGTGTCATACATCACACTGGGACAGCAGTGGTTAGGGGTGCACTGTGCACTTCAAAATGGGGGCAGGAGGGAGGCAGGATCAACCAGATACAAAATAAATATTTAAACAACAGTAAGTTAAAATTAATACACTTTGCAAGAAAGCTAATCAGGCCATGATTTACACCCAGGCATGGCCTGATTACTGATGGATGTTTCCCTTTAATTTCTCTTTTACAATGCCTTCAGGGACACATAGTGAATAAAGTAGTTGTGAGACTCAGTTCTGGGACTCCATGTTCATAGTTCTGCATACTAACCACCATCTTATGTTGCCCCCACCCCCCACTCACTTGCCAGGGTCACAAAATGGCAAAAGTGTCCTAGCTGAGACACACATTTCATTAATTTACAATTCTGTACACATTTTTACAGGGGGCTTTAGCTCAGCATTGTACTTCCTTTCAGCTCCCACAATGGCTGGTGCATGATCAAGCAAGCAGCAAAATTATGTTCTATGTGCTCATGAGCACAGGCCCCCATGCCTCGGCACACACCGCTGTCTATTGAGCCTGTCACACCCTCACTCTGCCCACCTTGGGGGCTCTCTCCTCACAGGCCATACTGGGCCACAGATTTCAGCAACAGGTCCCGTATGTACTCCCACCCCATTCGTTCATCATGTCTCCAGTCCTCTCCCTCCTCACAGGCTGCACGCTCAGTATGCCTTTGCCCTTGGGCTCCTCAGATTCACCTTTTGGTCACTGTGTGTCATGATTCCCCTCTCACAAGCCACTACTCCTCCTTTTTACAGCCCTGGTGATAAACTATTTCCCCTGAACGCCCCCCTGCTCTCCTTACTATGCAATACTCTCTCACACAACAGCTTCTGCCGTGTTGACATACGTTCGTGCACCAGGGATGCTTCACATGGAGACTTCTGGGACATGTCATTTTGAACAAGTACATCCCTCCCATGACCACCTGTAAACACCTACATGACAAAATTACAACTTCTAGCTGCATTGTGCCATTTGCTCTCTGAAGCATTTCATGCTGGGTTCTGCTGGGAACTGGGAATTGTAGTTCTGCACTGTCCCAAAGCATGTGTGAGGGTGGCCCATTGGACTAGGCAGTCAGTCCCCAGTAGGGATCGGGAAATGAATGAATGAATGAATCAGTCAGTCAGAATCTTTATTTAACCAGGCAAGCACCACCTTCCTTGTCACTGGGCCACCCACCCTTACCCTGTTCCAGACCCTTCAGCTGACCTTCTTCCTTACATTTGAAATCCCCTTCCCCACCCACAGACCCACCTTGTCCCCGACCCAGCATTGCTGTGCTGATCATGGAAAGGTGCTGCCTCACACGTGCTGTGAGCACACAGCTAGTTTTTGGCTGTGGGAGTCCAGAAACATGGAGGGAGGGAGGGGGCCATTTGCAGAGGGGCCAAATCTGGAGGGACTAACCACATACTTCTCAACTGTCCCTCATGAGGCTAGGTTCATGGCACCCACTCCTTTACTCCTTCATTGCATGGTAACATGTCAATTCATTCCAACCTATCTACGCCATGAGAACTCATTCTGTACTATTTGCTCTGATGTTAATAATCCCTTACAAATCATTCCCTGACAATTTACCCCCAGCATAAATTTTATATATTAAACTCTGGTGGGGGGTACAATTTGGGAGCAAATTGGACAGGGAGCCAACTGACGCTGAAACTAATAGTACAGAGGAAATTTTCACACAGCAGATTAACTGTTGACATGACATGTGGACTCCAGCTGTAACAGAGGCAGACTCACCATTATGGCTCACATTTCCCACCTCCCAATCAAGTAACTAAATCATGTGTTGGTCCAGAGGGAACTTGTGTGTAGATTTCAATTCTGAATGATGGGGAGTACATGTAAAACAAAAGTTACACCAGCAACACAGAGGAGCCATAGTTCTTAGGGCAAAGTACAGATAAGACAAATAGTAGATAAAAGTATACTTATCTGATAAGCACAAGTCAAAGTTCAGTCAGTCCTGTGGAAAATATATGTTTGACACATAAAATTGCCATTAATGCATTGGCACAATGTAACCATAATGTTTAATGGTAATGAAAAGCTCATTGGGACAGTTTTAATTGCCATTAACGTAGTGGCACAACATAAACATATAATTGTCAATGCAATATGGAAAGCTCATTTGTATGGTTTTAATGGCCATTAATGTACTGGCATAGCATGAACATAATTTTCATGGCAATGAAAAGCTCATGTCTTCGTTTTAATGGTTATTAGTGGAAAAGCATGTCATTTTCATGACCATTAAACTCTCAGCTGAAGACATTTAATGTCCATAAATGTATTTAATAACCACAAGGATAGTTTTCATGGCAATGAAACTAGGTTATTACATTTTAATGCCCATTAAACTCTCAGCTGAAGACATTTAATGGCCATTGTCATGCCCATTACTGTTTTAGCAGACAGGCATATCAATTTCATGGCAATTAAAATCAAAGTAAGCCACAGTTTTAATGGCCATTAATAAATTAATGGTAACAATGACAGTTTTCATGGCAATGAAACTAGGTGCTCATGTTTTAATGGCTATCAAAAGCTTGTTGCTATGTTTTAATGGGTATTAAAACCACCATTAACTGTACATTAAACAAAATTTAATGAACTTTTAACACCTGTTGAACATTTAATAGGAGTCAGTAAGGGTTAATTAATGCTATGGATGACTACATTAATGGTTTTCACCCATGAAACCACAACACCTAATGGGAATTTAATGAGAGAACAAATTTCACATTAAACAAGATTTAATTGGCTAAATTAATGGGTTCTCATGATATTAATGGAAAAATAATGGATTTTAATGGAATTTTAATGGAATTCAATGCAGTAGTGATAGTGACCACTACTGTATTACCTACTGTATGTACCTCTCACCTGCTGTACAGTACTTGTGACTACTACCTGTAACACTATTGTATATACCATTACCTGTATTGCACATGTATTGTGATTACCTGTGTATGTCAACTGCCACTAGCTGGCCCAGGTCATGCCTGAAAACAGTCCCCAGGATCAGTGCACTTACCTGGTTACCAAAGAATAAATAAAATAAATAAATAATGTACCTTGCATAAATACAACATGACCCTTTAGGATTATGTGCCTTGCATATAATATAATATAATATAATATAATATAATATAATATAATATAACATAACATTATTCATAACATGGGTTAGTAAAAACATATAACCCCATTTGTGGAGTCCCTGTATGTGGCCATGTATTAAATTCCCTTTTTAATGCACAGTTCCAAGGAAGGACTCAGTGAAAGTTGCTTCAAGACTTGTTTGCTTTTCAACTGTGAACGGCAGCCATGTACAAGTGGGAAAAAGTGAGAGAGGCTCTATGCTGTTTTCCTCCCCAGTGCTGTGTATGCCGAGGTGGCAGGTGCTGCTGTCAGTGGCCCTGAGCAATAGTAGTGACAGTGTGGAGAAGCACAAGCTTGTGACTGAGTGTGCAGCATGGCTGAATTGTTTCAAATGCTGCAGACCCTCGGCACAACTGTCTGTCCTGGATGTACATTTTGCATCCTGTCCTCACCCCCTCAACTGTACAGAGTGTCCCCCACCCAGATTCATCATCCCCCGTGACACATAGTTGGAGTGATACTACCTCAGTCCTTGTATACTGACTGTACAAGGGGAGCAAGCAGAACAACAGGAGGCCCATCTGGGGAAAGTGTGGGAGAAAGTGGTGCAGCATTGGTGACTTGTTGGTAAAGAACTCGTAGTTGATGGTGTAGAGCATGGCTGAATTGTTTAAAATGCTGCAGAAACCTGAAGTACCTCACTGTGGCATCAACTATCAGTGTAACAGTGTTCTCCCATATTACGCCACAACATGCTGCAGGCAGAAGATGTACTGTAAGAGAACAGTAACTGACCAAGAAAAAAGGTTTTGCCTCCAAACAGTGTGTCCCTCAGCTCCATTCCAGATGTTTGCCCATAGGAGTGTTTGCTGGTCATTGGCAACCCGCTGCCCTCCTCCAGAGCTGGACTCGATCCTCTGAATCCACCCCCACCCCCAAAAGGTTAGTGTTATGGGAGCCCCTCATGGGAGTCAGGGAAGAGTAAGGGAGACAGAGCAGAGCACAGTGTTTCTGATGCTGCTATTCAGAAAAAGGGAGAGAGACAGAGAGAGGGAACAGTTGTCAGTTCCCCACATGGTAGCACGCTAGAAGATAGGTTCTCTCCCTGTTTGCAGCACACAGAAACATCAGAACAGTGAAAGACCATAATTTCAAGTAACGAGGTGCTTGTTAATGTCACCGACACAGGTGAGCAGTGGCATAATGTGAACAGGATGCGAGCAGTGCACCATGCTCCAGGGTGAAGGGGACAGAGAGAGAGACACACACATACACACACAATTCTTCAAGGTGCTACAAATGTGTGGTGCAGTGAGAGAGAGAGAGAGACAGAGAGAGAGACAGAGAGGGGGGAAGAGACATTGAACAGCAGAGGTCATGCAATGTGTTTTATGTCCCTCCCTGTCTTTCTGAAACATACAGTAACAGTTCACTGACCGTGTGTGCGAGGGAGACACCAGGACCAGGATTTAGTTGGGGATAGATGGGATAGAGAGTGGAAGAGAGCCAGCAGAGTGGGAGACAAGGTAAATGGAAACCAGAGCAAATCATGCAGATCCCTTCCTATGTACAGCCATGCTGAACCGTGTTGCACAGGATGGTAAAGCAGCCACAAATTCTTCGGGGAGAAGTCCATCTCAGTATGTGTCTTTTTATATTGGTGGGCTTCCAGCGGGCATCAGACAGACATGTTTGAGACAATACTAATGAGTTTCAGACACAAGAAATGTGACACATAACATCAGTAGTGTTAATGTCACATTTCTGTATGTACACCGCCCATGCAGCGTGGTCATTTTCTGAGGTACTACTTTGGGAGGTGACAGGATACAGTCCCTTTCTGTGTCTTTCCAGATGAAAAAAACATGTTTCTCTGGCTATATTTGGATGTTTCAGCACACCAATGTTATAAGTGCAATAACCCACTCCAAGGCGGGGGTTTATAGGCATTTAATGCACACCTGGTGTGCTGTGAGGCCTGCAGCCTCATGCCTCACAATTTTATTTTATTTTATTTTTTATTTTATTTTGATAGCAGTTTGAAAAACCTTTGAGCCATAGGCTCATTTACAAAGGTACCTTGTCACAATAAGACAAAAGAAATACACAGCATAACAGTAACTTAAGACAGCAATAAGTACATAGATACAAACAAGCTGGTACAGGTAGGATTGATGCAAACAATAACAGAGTTAGGTTGTCACTAAGCAGCTTAGTAGTAAGCTTTGTCATAAGTATTGAGTACGGCTTTGACTAGTGGCAATTACAGCTTCGGGTGTTAAAAAGGTGGTTCCGTAAGGACGTTTTGAAGCACGATATAGTTGGAGCTTTGGAGATGGAGGGGGGCAGCATGTTGAACCAAGAGGGGGCCCTAAAGCTGAAGGCTCTTTGGCCATGAGAGGTCCTAGCTCTAGGGATAACAAGAGAGATTTTCCCAGAGGTCCGAGTATGAACTAGTGGGACAGAGTGGCGGATGGTGGTGGTCAGTCCTGGCGGGGATAGCCCAAGAAGGGTCTTTTTGGTAAGGGTACAGGTCAGATATTTGAGGCGCTCATCAAGATCAAGTACCAGTGCTTTAGAGTACAGTAGACAGGTGTGTGTTAGCTTAGGTGCCCCAGTAATTAACCTGCAGGCCTTATTCAGAATAGTGCGAATTTTACGGATCACGGTCTGATCAGCAGCACCATACACCGGCAGTTCATAGTCCACTAGGGACAGGATGGAGGAGGTGACTGCAAGTCGAAGATCCTCGGGGGGAGGCAGTGTTTATACTGATGTAAGATGCTCAATCGGATATTAGTGGCAGTGGCTAGGGCAGCGATGTGTCCATGGAAGGAGAGAGAGGGGTCAAAATGGATCCCTAGGTATTTATAGGAGCAAACTTATTCGAGTGGGAAGGAGGACCCAGAGTGAATGAGGAGTTTGAAGTTGCAGGACTTGTTTTGAGGATGAGTGAAGAACATGGTTTTGGTTTTTTTAAGATTTATCACCAGTCTATGTTCCTTGAACCAGTCCTCGGCTTCGGCGAAGGACTTCTGCAGTGAGTCCTGGAGGGCAATAGGGTTACGACTTGAGGCAAAGATGACTGCATCATCAGCATACAATAGTATGTTCCCAGAGCAGGAGCATGGAAGGGTGTTAAGGTAAAGGGAGAAGAGTAAGGGGCCCAGAATGGAACCCTGGGGAACCCCAGAAAAGATGGGACAGATGTCTGAGTAGGTCCCATTAATTTTTACACACTGTGAGCGGTCAGACAGATAACTGGTGCACCAGGAGACAGGCCCACCAGCAAAACCAGAGAGGCTAAGGGCATCAAGAAGGAGGGGGTGGGAGACAGTGTCGAAAGCTTTAGAGAGGTCTATGAAAACAGCACCAGCCAGAGAACCAGTGTCTAAGGAGGAGTGGAGAAAGTTGGAGAACTCTAGGAGGGCTGTGCTGGTACTGTGGCCCGCTCGGAAACCATGCTGCTCAGGACAGAGGACATTGTAGGTGGTAAGGTAGTCAGAGATTTGAGAGGCCACCACCTTTTCCAAGGACTTGGATAGAGGAGAGAGAATGGAGATTGGCTGATAGTTTCCAGCCACAGACCTATCCCCACCTTTAAAGATAGGGGTGACTGTGGTGATTTTCCAGGCAGTTGGAACCTTCCCCAGGCAGAGAGAATGGTTGATGAGGCACGTGATCGGGGTAAGGACTGTGTCTAAGACCAGCCTAAGGATACACGGATCCAGGGAGTCACTGCCCATACTATTACTCTTGAGGGCAATGACAAGGTGCGGCCTAAGTTCTTGGGCAGAAACACAGCGGAGGAGAAAATAAGGGCAAGAAATATTTACAGCAGGTGCTGGGGGAGGAGGGTCAAAAAAATTAGTAGGGAGGATAGGGCTAAGGTCAGTGAATGAGGTGTTGAGGTGGTTGGCTATAAGGGCTGGGTCTGAGGAGATCACGCCATTAATGTTATCTGGAAGGGTGGGGGGGGGGAGTGTGCACTCCCATTTAACTGTTTAATGTTATCCCAGAAGGTTCTGGGGTTCCCCCATGAGGCAGTGAGCAAGGACCGATAGTGCTCAGACTTGGCCTTTCTGATGGCCCGAGTGCATTTGTTTTGGGCGGCAGCATATAACTGCCTGTCACTGGGCCAGCCAGTCTCAATGGCATGGTGCCATAGGTTGTCCCTATGTTTGAGTTGGTGGATCAAAGCTGGGGTTACCCAGGGGGCATTCTGCCTTTTAGAACGGCGGGTCAACATTGAGGCAAAGATATCACAGGCATTATTAAAAGTCTGGGTAAAGAAGGAAAGGGCTGTGTCAATGTCAGGAGTTGCCTGAATAGGAGACCAGTCAATTTGGGACAGAAGTTCCTTAAGTTTTATCAGTCCACCAGGCATTAGGCACCGCCGGCATGTGGACAGTGCTATGGGTTTGGGGACTGAGGATGACCAGTGGAATAGAATGGGGGAGTGATCGCTGAGAGAGTCTGGGAGGACTTGTACATTGCGGATCCGATTAGGGTGGTTGGTGACTACCACATCAAGCAGGGTACTGGAGCCTCTCTTGGGGTTAGTCCTAGTAGGGTGAGTAACTAGTTGCATTAAGTCTATTGCAGAAAAGGAGTCACAGGTAGAGGAGGAGTTGACATTTAAGTCACCCACCAGAATTTGGTCAGCAGAAGGAGGTAGTGAGGAAAGGTATTCTGTAAGAGAGGCAATGGTCTGTGTTTGGTCCCTGGGGGGCACGTATGCAGTAGTCAGATAAAGGGGTCCCTTTAAAGGGTCAGGGGTTAGTTTCAGCGTAAGAGCCTGGGCCCTGGATTCAAGGATGGGAGCTGGCAGGGCCAGTATGGGGAGAGATTCCTTGACATAAATAGCGCAGCCGCCACCCCGTCTCCCAGCATTGTCAGACCGGAAGAGGGCAAAACCGGGAAGGGAGACTAGGGAGTCTGGGGAGGATTTCAACAGCCAAGTCTCAACCAGAGCGATGACAGGGTTAATCGATGTGACCAGGCATTGTAGTGAGTCAAACTTTTTGAGGAGGCTACAGATATTCATGGAGACCATGTATAGGCCTGCGGTGCTAGTCGGGGAGCTCCTGGGAACCGGGACAGGGTTCGGATGAATGTTCCCTGACAGAAGTAGTAGCATGACTAACACCCTGGCCGGGAGATGGTGAAAGGTTTTCCTACAATTGACATGGGGGAAGGGGAGTTTAAGGGAGCAGGGGGTGGGCAGGGTGGTACAGGAAGGGAAAGCAAGAATAAGAAGACACCCAAATGTGCCTGAAGTGAGGAGGAAGCTGGGGGGGAGGGCAGGGAGGACCGAGACACACAAAGGTCCCAAGGGGGCATGAGAGCAAGCTCAGGAGCATGGAGAGGGAGGGGTGCTAGGGCACAGTGCGGGGTAGCAGATGGGTAAGTGGGCAGGTGCACTGCTAGTGGAGATAGGCACAGGCAGAGCGCGAGGCAGGGCCAGTACATTGTGGTGCACATGATCCAAGGGAAGTAGTACTGTACAGGTAGGAGTAGGATGTAGCGAGGGAGCATAGGTCCCTCTAGTGGCCAGCAGGTATAACCTGCAAATGGGAAAGTAGGGAGATAGGTTCTGGACAACAGGACATGATGTCACGGGGTGGATCCTTAAATTGACCACCGCCCCTGGGTGGGTGGGTGGTTGGGGTGGGCAGGGCAGACGACGTGAAGCGTCATCGGGCTAGCACCCCATGCAGGTATCCAGACAGAGAGAAGAGGTTCTCTTTACCTTGAAAGTAATCAGGCTGGAATTCGGCTTCCTCAGTTCCTCAGGTGAGCTGCTTGTGTTGCTAGGTTCGTCCTGAGTGCCTGCCGCGGTCGGCAGTGAGCTTGGGGGGGGGGGGGACCGGCCTATGTAGTGGAGAAAACAAAGCCTCTCATTACTATGCAGCGGGAGAAATATTGCGACTTACACAAAGGGGCTCCACTCTAAACAAACATGGCTATTCCAAAATGGTGTCACAATAGGACCCAGCTATCCTAATACCTTCAGTTACAAAGCACAATTAGATCCAATACCACAATTTTAAACAAGACTGCTATGTATTAGAGGCTTAGCGTATCTGGCTGTAAGGTATAATCAGCGAGGCAACTCGAGGGCACCCAGTGTTTCCCTAGCTTTACACATCAGCATTAGTAGCACAAAATTAAAGGAAAACAAGCCCACCCAGCGGTGAACAGGGAACAAAGTTCATAATACAATAATGTTCAGCAGGTAGCACCCCCCCTTCAGGCGTCCAGATGGAGAGAAGAGGTTCTCTTTACCTTGAAAGTAATCAGCCTGGAATTCGGCTTCCTCAGCTCCTCAGGTGAGCTGCTTGTGTTGCTTGGTTCGTCCTGAGTGCCTGCCGCGGTCGGCAGTGAGGTTGGGGGGACGGCCTCGAAAGTAATCAGGCTGGAATTCGGCTTCCTCAGCTCCTCAGGTGAGCTACTTGTGTTGCTTGGTTCATCCCAAGTGCCTGCCACGGTCGACAATGCACCCCAGGCATGCATTAAATGCCTATAAAGACATGCCCTGTTGTGGGTTATTGTTTACATAATATAATATAATATAAATAGAATAATAGATAGGGGACTGTATTACAAGGCTACATTTACTGGTTAGTGGTTATAAACCACTGCCAGCAAGTGTCCAACAACTCCATAAACCACATATGTAGTTTACTGAGCTCCATAAACCATAGGCACATAAAAAACAAAGCAGCACCTTAAGCCACTGGATAAGCTGTCCTCATGCCGCTTGTCCAGTAGCGCTAGATTTTTCATACAGCTTCTCGACAGCTCCACAGTACCTCGTGAAACAATTTTTTAAACCCAATTATATCAAAAACTTAATTAAATCAAAAAGATGTGCCATACTGGTAGAACCAGTAAATATAAAAAAATAAAACTTGGGTAAGTGTGTTTAAATGGGGATTTTTATTTATTTATTTATTTATTATGGTCTATCGGTGGTGCTGGACCTGTCAGGACTGCTGAGTGAAAGCACAAGTCCAGAGGACCTTGTACTAGCCTACAACAAGGCAGTGGGAGAAACCTTGGACCTGATTGCTCCTGTTCATGTTCGACCACTCACTCTTCACCCAAGGTTCCCTTGGTATGATGTGTCCTTGAAGGGGTTGAAGTGGGTTGGTCGAAGGCTGAAGAGAGCATGGCAGAAGTCCAGCCTGGATGCTGACAGGCTTAGATTGATGGAACATTATAAGGGCTGTCAATCAGAAATCACCCGTAAGAAGGCAGTGTTCCTGTTCAGGAAGATTTCTTCTGTGCAGAACTGACCGGTTCAACTTTTTCGAACTGTTGACAGATTGTGCAATCCAATCTATCTCCAGTCCAGAAGAGTTTTTTCACAAATTGAGTGTGATGAGCTAGCTCGGTTTTTCGCAGATAAGGTTGCTAGCATCAGGTCTGGAAACGGCCCGGCTCTCTGTATGAGGGATTGCGGAGGTCGATGGGAGGTAGTGAGCACCCAGTCTGTCTGGACTGATTTCAGCTGACCGGAATTCATGGATATTGTGAAGATTGTCCAGACTTTGCACCCAACCTGTTGTAGTTTGGATCCAGGCCCTACCCCCCCTTTTAGTGGGTTGTGTAGATACCATTTGCCCGATCCTAGCTGAAATTGTATGGAGATCCTTGGAGAGGAGAATCTTTCCAGACCCCCTAAAGGAGGCGGTCATTTGACCACTCCTTAAAAAACCTTCCTCGGATCCCATCGATCCAGCTAACTACTGACCTGTCTCTAATCTGCCCTTTGTAGGGAAGGTTATTGAGAAGGTGGTTGCGCTGTAACTGGACAATCATTTGGTAACTCACAATGTCTATGAAGCTCTCCAGTCTGGTTTCAGGAAGAGGCATAGCACAGAGACTGCCCTTGTTTGAGTATTAAATTATCTCCTAATGGCCAGAGATTGAAAGGCTCGTACCATCTTGGTCCTTCTCAATCTCTCAGCAGCCTTTGACACTGTGGACCACGAAGTGCTTTTGGAAACCCTGCGGATCCTTTGTGGAGTGTTGGGGTAAGTCCTCGAATGGTTTTGATCTTTCCTCGTAGGCAGGTCCCAGAGGATGGACACAGGAATTTACTCCTCTGACGCCCTCCCCCATCCTGCACGGTGCCGCAGGGCTCCATATTGGTACCCATGTTGTTCACAGTGTATATGCTGCCATTGGGAGATATCATCAGGCGATACGGCTTGAGTTTTCACTGCTACGCAGATGATACTCAGCTGTATATGTCCTTTTTGCTCGGACAGGTAAATGAGATCTCTGTGCTAAATAGCTGCCTCTCCGAGATCAAAGACTGGATGAACTAGGGTTCGTTGAGACTAAATCCAGATAAGACTTAGGTGTTGGTTGTGGATCCGGGTCTCCCTTGGGGGCGGGTTTTGGGGCTGGGCACATGTCGGGCCTATGGCTTGATAGTGTCCAGCTCATTACCTCAGATCGGGTGTGTAACCTGGGCATTATTTTTGATGACAGCTTGACCCTGAAGTCTCAGGTGTCAGCTGTGGTTAAATCATCATTTTACCATCTGAGGAATATCGCCCGGGTGAAACACCTGATTCCACCGGGAGACCTTTTAACATTAGTCCATGCCTTCATTACCACCCATCTTGACTACTGCAATGCCCTCTACCTAGGGCTTTCTGGGGCTGATATCCGCCGCTTGCAGCTAGTGCAGAATGCTGTGGCCAGGCTGCTGACTGGTACCTCTAGGACCAGTCACATTACACTTGTGCTGTGTGAACTGCACTGGCTGCCAGTTCAGTGGCAGATCACCTATAAGATAGGCTTCCTTACCTTTAAAGCCCTACATGAACAGGGACTCGACTACCTGAAAGATCTCCTGACTCCCTACTCCCCCAGTTGCCCTCTCCAATCCACCAATGAGGGATTGCTAGAGATTCCCAGGGTTCATCTTAAAACATCTGGAGCTCGTGCTTTATCATTTGCAGCACCAAACCTGTGGAATTCTCTACCTCGTCAGTTAAGAGAATGCCTGACCATCAGCAGTTTTAAATCTATTCTGAAAACATATTTAATTTCTTTGGCCTTCCCTAATTAATTGATTAACTAACTGATTGATTTTAAATAATTTATTGTATCATTTGTTTCATATTGCATTTTATATTGTGTACAGCGCCTTGATTATGAAAGGCTCTATATAAATAAAGTTTGCTTTGCTTTGCTATTTATTTGAATCTAGGATTACAAGTACCTTTGAGCCAAGGCTCTTTTACAAAGGTTCCACATCAGTTGCATTACAATACAAAATGAACAAGAACAATTCAGTAACAACAGCAGGATAACAGGTTAACAATCAGTTACATGTATACGATTGAAGACATATGGGTTAAACTAGAGCCAGTTGCACTGACAGGGTAAATAGAATTACAAGACATGGGAGGAGACAATAGGTAAGAGCAGCCAGAGGCATTGTCACATCACAGAGAGAAGTGCTGGTGTTGAAGGGGGTGAAGGAGGGAGAGAGGTGGGGAGGAGGATGTAGGGGTTAGGGAAGATGATAGAAGTGCTGTGTACAAGGCAGGGGCAAGGACTGAGTAGTGGTAAAGGAGGGCTGTTTAAAGGAGACAATCACAGGTGTCAGAGGCAGATGAGTAGGCGGAGCTTCGCCCTTGGGGTTTATAGGGCATCACACACCTCCGGTGTGCATACAATTCCCATAAACCACACTTGCCCATGCATTATTTTATATATAATAGGTTCTAACATGTTACCAGAACCTTGAGATGGTATTATAGTGGAGAAATTTACACTCCCCTATTTGTTATTTTTTGTGAAATATTGATCCAGACAGGATTTTACCTCTGTGCTCCTGCCTGGAACTGAAGTCAGAAGTGCTCTGCCCAGCAGCTTGTTCTGCAGTAAAAGTCACCTGTCTCTTCCACTTGCTGCCCTCACCTGGACAGAAGCCATGCAATCTCTTAAGGAGGCAAAAATCAAAAGCTTTTTTTTTTTCTGTTTTATTTTCTTTAACTTATATGAACTGGTGTCTTTGTTCATTTGTGGTATTTTTGGTTTGCTGATCCATTTTGAGAGCTCTGGTTTTGTCACTTGTTGTGATGAGTGATTTTTACTGTTCAGGAAGTTACAGTAAATGCAGGCTCATGGACAGCTGTTTATCATGTGCATGGAGCTCATGGAAGCAGGGTGCCATATTTGGAGATGTATCGATAGTATAATGGGATCTCATAATACTATTGATGAAGATGGAACGATGGCATTACGGAATCTCATAATACTATTAATGGATTGCATTGGTGGTATTACAGTGGAAAAAGGGTATGGTTTTCAGTACTATGCGTATCCATATATTACAATATAAATTTCGGTCAGCAATGATCACCCATGGAGTGAGACATTCTCACAGTTTCTTTTGTATTACCTTGAAAAGATGGATTCGTTCAAAGCACACTGATTAGGGAACTTTTAGCAAATGCCTAACATTTTGATATTAGTTTAGAACTGGGAGAGATATTTAAATTTATGTGAAGCATCTGACAGAAGGAAGTGTTATGAGATGAGATAGACCAGGGATCTGATCAGTAGTTCTCTTTGTAGGATCAATATTTGAAAGGAGTATCAATGATCTGCATAATACACAGGTGTAATGATACAGGGGAGCACTAGAGAGAATTTTATGGTCATATTGTTCTGTCACATTGTTCTGTTGTTACTGTGTGTGTGTGTGTTTTTAATATGCAGTGCACAATTCACATATGTGATTATAATCTTGTTCATGCCATTTATTCAGTTCCATTATGTTTATCCTATGTACTTATAAAACTGGGATTTACATGTATTTTTCAGGACTATGCATGATTAAGCCATTTAGTGGTGAAACATAGCACAGAGGCCTATTAAATTAAATAAAGAATTAAAGAAATTGGCCACTGAAATGGAATCTAATTTGTTTTTTGGAGTTGCCCCCAGAGCCATTACCCTCCTCGGTATTGCAAACAATGATTCTTGTGAACCAAGAATTTATTGTTCATTCTTTCTTATGTTGCAAACAGAAAATTCTTTGTTTGCACTTGTTTTTGTCATGAACAAAGATCTTTTTATTTGCATTTTTACATTTTGAGACGGAAGTGGCAGTTGTCTCCAGCTGTGGTCATCTAAGGGACATAAAAAAATAAGATTGTTAAAAATTTGGTGAAACAAATGTTAAGCTGTGACTGAGCTGTGACTAACAGTTGATTCTGGGTACAAAGTCCAAATTTTTATTTTCTAACAAAGAATTATTTACTCACACTTATTTATTTCACAAAGAATTCTTTGTTCACACTTCTATATTTTGAGGAAGTGTCTGTTGTCCCCTAATGTGCTAATGTAAAGGTCTTAAAGAAATAACATTGTTAAAAATTTGGTGAAAAAATGTTTATAGAAACAGGGGCCAGATTCACAAAACTTTGCCATGGCACAAATGTAGGTTTTGGGACAAAGTGGTATTCACAAAAGCCCAGTATGCACACAGAAACTGGGTTTCCACTTAGGCAAAGTGTGGAGGGGGCTGCATTGCAAGTGAGGCAGAGGGGACCTGCATATCAATGCTGTCCCATTCACAAAGCATTTGCTCTGCACATGGACCTTTCTGGGTCCCCTTACACTAAGCAAACATCACCAACCAAGACCTTGCATTAATCCCCCATAACCCTAGTGACTGACAAAGGTACTGCAGCAGCCCCTGACCTGTGATTGCTGATCACTGGCCCAATCATAAGAAACCAGTCTCCCTGGTGGTAGTGGATCCCCCCCCCCCATGATTGCCAATCACCGGCCTGATATATACTAAAACTTCTCCCTAGTGTCTAGTGGCCCCCCCCCTGCTGATCTCTGGCCTGATACAAATAAAGATACTCCCTAGTGTTCTAGTGGTCCCTTCCCCTACCAATAACCATCCTGGTCACAGAACTGAATGCTGTTGTCACGTCCCTGGTGGCTAATGGTCCCTCCCTCCACCCAATTAACCACATGAAGTATACAAAAGTTATTCCTGTTGTCCAGTGCAACCCCCCTCTTCCTGATCCCCTGTATAGGAAATATAGACATTCCCTGGTGGTCTAGTGGACCCCCCTCCATGTTTCCAATCCCCTGCATAGTGAATGTAAACTGCTTTCTGGTTGTCTAGTAGACCCCCCCACCCCAACAGGCAATGCCCCATCAACCTGCTCCCCCATCCCTTCCCTAAGTCACTGACCAGCACAGCTGTAATCTCTCAACCATGGCCAGCCACCAACTGAACTGGCACTGAGCGTATATTGAATAAGTATGCTCTCATTGAGTGACAGCTCAGTGAGATAGTGAGCTGTCAGTCAATGAGTGCATACTCTATACAGTACGCACTAAGTGACAGCTCCATCAGTAGCTAGCTGTGGTGTAGAGAGGAGGGCTGTGCCAATCGCCAGCATGGGGATGGGACAGGGGAATAGAGTGGTAGGGCACTGCATGCTGGATGGGTGTTCCATTAGACCACCAGTGAGTGGTGTACATTCACTACGCAGGGGATAGGGAGGGGGTCTGCTAGACCACTGGGGGCATATCTGTATTTACTATTCAGGGGATAGGGAAGGGGGTTTCACTGGACACCAGGGACAACTTTTGTATACTTTGAGCAGTTGATCAAGTGGTGGGAGGGACAACTAGCCACTAGGGATGTGACAACTGCAATCAGTTCTGTGACCAGGATGGTGATTGATGGGGGAGGGGACCACTAGACCACCAGGGAATATCTTTATTTACACTGGGCCAGTGATCAGTGAGGGGGGACCACTAGACTGCCAGGGAATATCTTTATTTGTATCAGGCCGGTAATCATTGAGGGGGGGACCCTCAGACCACCAGGAACACTCTATATGATATACTGGGCCATTGATCATTGAGGGGGGCCACTAGACACCAGGAACATGCTTTAGTATATATCAGGCTGGTGATCTACGACCAAGGAGGGGAAGGACCACTGTACACAAGGGAGTCTGGTCATTTTTGATTGGGCTGGTAATCGGCGATCATGAGGGGAACACAGGACACCAGGGACACTTCTAAGTTTGGTACAGGGATGGTGATCAGCAATTGGTGGGGGGGACCACTTGCAGGGCAGGGGCTGGAGGAGCTGCACTATGATCTTTGCAGCCCTTGCAAATCAGCCCATAATGGGCATGCAAATGACCACCTAGCATATTGCATACCCAATGGGCTCATTTGCATGGCAGCCTTTGTGAATTGGAAATAGAGCCCCTATGCTATTCCTTGTTAGCCTATGCTCCTGTCTGCATGTCAGGCAGCAATACTGGGGTAGCACTGGCAGTACTGGGTTACTGCTGCCTCAGACTAGCCCTAATCACAATTGGATAACGCAATACACTATCCAACTATGAATAGTAGTTTTGGACTCCTGGGCAACCGCAAAGTGCAATGAAAAATTATGTGTTGCCTTTGCAATTTTTTGTGTATCTAGCTCCAGGTGAGTTATGAATAACAGTTGATTTGGGGTAAAATGTCCACATTTTTATGCTATGAATAAAGAATTATTTGTCTGCACTTTTCTATGTTGCAGTCAGGAATTGTTTATTCACACTTGTTTAGTTCACAAAGAATTCTTTGCTCACACTTTTACAATTTGAGGATTGTTTGGCCACACTTTTACAATTTGAGGATTGTTTGTTCACACTTTTACAATGTGAGAATTCTTTGTTCACACTTTCACAAATTGAGAATTGTTTGTTCACACTTTTACAATTTGAGAATTGTTTGTTCACACTTTTACAATTTGAGGAGGAAGGGACCATTGTCACCCACAGTGTTCATGTAAGACCCTTAAAAATAAGATTGTTGAAAATGTGAAATAAAATCTTTAAAAAACAGCCAGTATCAGGTATGAGTAACAGTTGAGTTGGGACACAAAGTCCAAATGTTTATGTCAAGAATACAAAATTCTTTGTATTGTTTTATGTTGTGAACAAAGAATTCTTAGTTTGCAAGATTCTTTGTTCACACTTTCTCATGAACACTTAATTCTTAGCTCATGACAATAAAATAGTAACCCTCACTAAGCTGGTGACCTAAGATTTTGGGGGTGCCCAGAAAACATATTTCCAGGTCATTTTTAATCAAAAAATCCTGGAACCTAGCTAAACTGGTCCTGTTTGCCTGTGTTCGGGTGTTTGTTTTTCAAAAATGCATAATTTTTATGTACTTCTAAGTTTTTTGGACCAAAACAAAAAATTAGACTGCAACACTCGTGACCATAACATTTTTCTTGCAAACATAAAACACATTTTCTCATGAAAATATGTCAGCTCACAAACATAAATTCTTTACTTTTATTAGAGTATTATTCTGTTATCCTGAAAACCATACTAGCATGCTCAAAGTCCAAATTTCAAAACCTTATAACTCCCAAAGCATTTGCTATTGTTTCATGAAACCTTCAAAGGGGACACCTTTGGGCCAGGTCCCTTCTATATTGAAAGTTTTGGAACAATATTCTAGACCATTATTGTTCCACAGGTGAGAAAAAATGGCAAACGTATATTTTTAAAAGGTTTTTAAAATTCTAGATCTCATAATCTAGCTGAGTGGCTGTAACACGGATGCTTATGGGATTTCAGTTTTCAATTTAAAGGTGTTCCCAATAAAAGCGTTTAAGGATAAGTAAATTAATGACACTGGTAAAATGTTAGATAGGCTCATGATAAATTTAGATTGTATATTGCTAAATGGGAGAATCAAGGGAGATCCAGTAGTGGAGCTTACAAATTTGGGCCCAAATAGCTCCTTCATTACAGATTTAGTATGGACTAATTTGACTCTCTTCGGAACCATTCACAATGTGTTGATTCTGGAAAGACCTGAATTATCAGACTTCCCAGTTAATTTTGTACTAAATGTAAAGTAGGAAACTTATCTTAATCAATATCAAAACAAGGGAAACATTGAAATATTTAGTCTTAAAAGAACCAAATGGTTGTATGATAGAATAGGTAGGTTGGATCTTGTATTAAGCTCTGACCTTATTACAACCCTGAAATTTAGTCTCCTTGATATGATAGCTCCTTCTCAAGTACTTACAAGTTTTGATTTATTGGATAAATCCTTGTGTGCCATTTTTATATGCAAGAAAGAAAAATGTTGGTGTGAACAAAAACTGGTATAGTAGAACTTATAATGTAGATATCTGATAAGCATGAATTAAATAGGTCCATTAGACAAATTGAAAATGATAGGTCATTCTTAATGTATTTTGTACTTCAAAATATAAGTACAATACAATACAAAACAGATCAGACAATATCCCACTACAAAATCAAACACCATTTTAGGGACTTGGGTTGAAATTTCAGACAAAGTGTTATGCATTTCAAATAATAAAAACTTTCATAGGCCCTTGGCAGGTTGCCAGTCCCTGGGGGAGATTGCCTTGTGTTATGTATTCCACCTTAAGGCTTGCTCCCACATGCAGTCCTACCCTTTAGAGATGAGGAAGCCGAGTGCTACAGAGAAGGGGATTGCAATAAGGTTTGGTGCATCTGTGTATCTTTGAAGAGTACACCCACAGACTAGGGGGATGGTTGTATGTGATAATAGTGCATAGAAATCGCCAACAAGCACAACAGCGATGAGCACTACAGTGTGCTGGAGAAACTTTGATGGGTGGTCACTTTCGCTGTGGGGGAGCGTGACCTGTACTTACTTTTCATGTGTGGGGGGCTATGCTCCCCAAGCCCCCCATAACTAATATAATCATCAACAGTAGTGGGATGACAATGGAGTACAGGGGAAAACTAGGGAGGGGGGCTACTCTACAGGGGACACAAGTCATCAGTGGGAGAATGTTTGGGGGGCAACATGTGGGTGGGCAGAACAAGACTGGGAGGGTGGGGGGACGGGAATTCAACCATGAAAACAAAAATGAAACAACAGAAAAAAAAACAGTATCCCCCACAGCCAATCCAGAACCTGGATTCACCAGTCACAGAGGTGGTGATTGTAACCATAACACCAGACAGCCAGCTCAGAAGTGGCCTGATGAACAAAGCCCTATATACTGTATAAAACAACTACTCCATACAAAAATGAAAGCATTGAACTTACAATGTGCTATTAAGAGCACATAGCCCATTTTACAGTAGCTATTTTCACGTCACTCAGATTGACTTGCTGAAACTGAGTCACTGTATTCATGGGATACTGAAGGATGGTAGTCTGACAGTGGGATTAAAAGCTTCAACAGCAGATTTTCCCTCGTATCCAGCTCACTGATCATTTCCTGTTCTTTCACTCCTAATCCATCTGGTAGAGTGCACAGGGAAAGCAGCACAGTGAAGTACAGTAGTTTGCACTCCATCCCTGTGACTCAAAAGCATTTCCACATTGAAGTCTGCAATGCAGATATGGCCACGGCGGGTGCTGCAGGTAGCAGTTTTCCCCAAACTTTACAGAAAGTTGAGCAGCCAATCAAATCCAGCAAAAGCCCCAAACAGAGAAGTGGCTAAACCATTAAAGCAGCTGCATGCCTAACTGCTCCACCACAGAGGGTCCAGACACAAAGGGCCCAGCATCATTAGGAATGGGATCAGCTGCTGAAGCTCTGATTGCATAGACTGCAACTGCATGTGTTACCACAGGAGGCCAGGGGCAAATGATTGGGGCTGAGTCTGCAACAGAAGGCATGACAGCAGGACTCATGACTGCAACAGCAAGTTCCCAGGAATTTATTAAGCACTCACACATGAGAGTCTTAGGGTAGAACCTCAGGTGGGAGGAAATCAGTAAGGATCTGGACATCTGGTTCACAGTTCTCAAATGTCTCAACTCCCCTCACACCAAATAGCTGCTCGTCTGCTGCAAGCAGCATGTGTGACAAACCTCAACAATAGAACAGTGTCATCTGTTAGGAATCAAAATCAGATGAGGAAACAGGATAAGCAAATATAAGAAAATGAAAAGTCTAAGTTTCAGAGAGATTTTTGGTCTAAAATAAGAAAAACAGCTGTCAGAAAAGACATTAAAGGATTCTGGACTATGGTGGCAAGGGGTTTTAATGCCTATTTGAACTCTCTCAAATCACATATACAGCTGAGTGAATGAGGAAATCATTACTGTTAATTGTATTTTAGTGAACATAAATCATCTAGAGAATCAGGGGCCAGATATTCAAAGCTTTTCACCTGGTGCAAATTCGTTGCACTGGAATAGAGCTATATTTGTGCCAGGCTACAATATTCAAAAGCCCTTTTAGCGCTGGCACTGTGTGATAGCGCCAACACTAAAAGTTAATGTATGCAGGGGAGGGAGGTAGGGGAGTGGCCATGAATGCCAGCGCACTGGTATATTCAAAAGATTAGTGCCGCACTACAGATTTTACCACCACCTGTAGCACAGTGCCCAATACCGCCTGCAAAATGCATGCAGAAATATTAGCGATTGATGATAGAAGTACTTTGAAGTGTAACTTTGATACACTTCAAATTCTTCAATGTTAACCCTGGTAGTCTAGTGCCCCCACCCCTATCAAGATCCAGCCCCATAGCATCTGAAATGAACTTACTTCCTGGTAGTCTAGTAGTCCCCCACCCCATCACGATCCCCAACCCAGTAGCTGTAGGCAAGTACTCATTTCACTGGCAGTCTAGTGGTCCCCCAGCTCCCTATCACAATCTGAGTCCTGTAGCTTTAGAAGTTACTCATTTCCCTGGTAGTCTAGTGATTCCCCCACCCCATTATGATCTCTGACCCCTATATGTATTATTTACAACCCTTCCCTGGTAGTCCAGTGGCCTCCCCAGCAGTGTCATCCCCCAATTATGCCCAATCAGAGCCGGTGACTGGCTCAACTCACTGCTCACCTCTGTGGTCAGCCACTGACTGAGTGTTGAATGAGCGTACCATAGTGAGTGATGGATGAGCATGCGCTCAATCATTACTCGCAATGCAGCTCATTAAACTCAGTCAGCGGCTCGCCATGGAGGTGGTGAGAATGAGCCAGTCGCCAACTCCGTTGAGGCATAGTTGGGGGGGTGGGGGGTCGGCACTGCCATGTGGGAGAGTGGGGGGGGCACTGGACTATCAGAGAAAGTAGTTAGTTTCTATCATTAAAAGGGTATTTGAAATGGCTGACTCTGATTGGCTGATGTAAGTCTATTAGCCCTATGTTAATCTTTAAATAATATACCTTTACAGCCTGATTACAGGTGTCATGATTTAGCAGGTACTAAGGTTTTGAATCATTCTATCGATGGAACTCAGAGCCGCCATTAAAAAAAGTGGTGTGGGAGGAATCATGTAGACAGTCGTTCCATGTGCATAACAGAACAAAATGTAATAGATATATAGATACTTGCACACATACGTACACATGACTCCTATTGCTGGCACACGTTAAGGTATTTTGACTCCCAGCTCTCTTGTGCAACTGTGTTGGCGACTTGAGAGTGGTCACCACTAATAATGGGGTTGTGGCAAGAGACAGAAGCACCTGCAGTCTGAACACATGCAGACTATTTCTAATTCACTTTTAAACAATTGCAAAGTCCTGCTGTGGGTGCCACTGCCACCTGGTCCTGAGTCCCACCTGACAATGGCAGTAGTCATTCAACATTAAAAAAAATCAGTGATCACCGATTCAACCATCGCGCCCCTCCCCCCCCCCAACAGAGAGAGCTGTGACTGAGCACTGTCAGTGCTTCATGGAACAGATGCCTTCCATAGCAAGTCTGAAGGAGGAAAAGGGTCCAGTGTTGTTGGTCACTTCCTAGCCTTTGGGAGGGAGTTCCCTTGCAGGAATGGAAGGAGGGGGGACCAGTTTGCTAGTAATCACCAGTACCTCTCAGAGTCAGAGCATCAATGTCTTTCTCAAAATAATTTAAAAATGGAAAAATGAGAACAATCCAAAAATGACAAAAATCCAAAGAGGTCAATTCTGTTCCCCATAGTACACATACTATATTCATACAAAAAGGAAAATCAAATTGCATGAGCCAACTCTGGTGTTAACATCTCGCCATTACCCGGTAACAGTTTGCTACAGTCTGTTTGCTACAGTCTGATTACTGCTGCAGCAAAAAGCATCTTTTATGTCATCCATGACCGGTGTGACAGTCTGTTGGCTACTATTGCATGGTGTTGGCTTTGCCATAATGTCACTTTTTATCTAGCGGCGGTTGTACTGCAACTGTCACACCTGGAAATGTATTGCACAGTTTTATATGTTAAATGGTTAACATCTATTCCATTTTTATGTGTCCGTTTCTGTAGTGGGTACTGTGTGCTTATTGCTACTATAATTATTTTTTTGTAGTGAGGTCGTTGCCATGGCCACCATACTTACGCTGCTCAAAGCACATATCAAATCTTCATTCCTCTGTCAGTATCAGCAGGCACTGTAAGGGGTATGGACTATTTTAATTAAAATCCTCTTTCTTACTAAAAAGAAAACAGGGTATACAAGTGTATTTTAACATTTGTTTTATTCTTTTAATAATAGCAATAAGGTACTCCCAGGGGTAATGTTAATGTTCAAGTTAATCACTCCTGGGGGCAATGTGGCATTTGGCTGTGCATTGTGCCACATTACACCCCCAGGGTGTGATTAACTAGAACAATAACATAATCCCTGGTCATACCTTATTGCTTAAAGCTACGGGATCAGCATGGGGTGGGAGGACCACTGGACTACCAGGAATATTGGACTGTGTACAGAATGGGAGCATACCTCCCAGATTATATCCCTCAGGGTACCCCTCTAAAGTGCCCTGTCCCTCTTGAACAAGGTGCTGCACACACAGAGGATGTACTGTACATTCATACTCTATGGCTGCAATTAACATTCCACATTGCTACAGGAAGATGTACACCTTGTACATGTGAAGGCTAGGGTTCCACTGTGTTCTGGGCATGTATCTCCATGTTCAATGCTGTGTCCCTCATCATGAGTGTCATTGTCCCTCATTGCCCTTCAGTCAGCATGGTTGTGTACCTCATTGCAGTCCCGCATGGGCAGTGGTATGCACTGGCTCTGCCTGCAAACACTCATGTCCTGCAGCATCCAGCCTGTACTTCCATTCTGCCCAAAAGGGGGTTGCTGTGAGCATACCCTGGCCTGCAGCTTCCAGCCTGTACTGCCATTCCAGTCAGCAGGGGGTTGCTGTGAGCTCCATGAGAGAGAGGGGACATGGTAGAAACTTTCAAGTACCTCAAGGGAATCAACAAAGTCCAAGAGGGTAGCATCTTTCAGAAAAAGAAATTTGCAAGAACAAGGGAGTAAAATTTGAAGATAGAGGGGGGATGGCTCAGAGGTAATGTTGAGAAGTATTTTTTCATGGAGAGGGCTGTGGATACATGGAATGGCCTTCCTGAGGAGGTCGCGGAGTCAAAAACAGTGGGGGAATTCAAGAATGCATGGGACAGACATAAGACAATTCTAGTGGGGGGTAGGTGAAAGTAGGCTGTTGGTTAACTAGGATCTGCAGCTTATCCATTAGATAGGGAAATGGGTAGACTAGGTGGGCCAAGCGGTCCTTATTTACCATCAAATTCTATGTTTCTATGAAACATGTAACTTAGAATGATGAAAGAATAACACAGTCAATTCTTTAAAATGAGTCAGGTATTGATCTGGAGTTCAGTCAATGACAGGAAATCTCACAGTACTAAATGCTATGATTAAAACTGCTTTATTATATGCTGCTGTAGTTTGCGGCTTTACTAATCTTTCCTCTCTAGAAATTATCCTAAAGCTTGGCATTTATTTTGCATATTTCAGATTGTATCTCTGCATCTGTGCTGTGAAAGGATTTAGGACAATACACAATCTCAATCCAATTTAAAGAAAGGCAATTGATATTTTACTTCTATTTGTTTGCTTTGCAAGATGCAAGATAACCTGGAATATGTTTGAAGAAAGTAATAGAATATTCCATGAGAGGATTTATTTTCTTTATACTAAATTGATAAGGGATACAATTTACCTTTTTAGGGACTGGATGAGCTCTTAATGGAAATGTATTACAGACCTAGATCTGAGATTGTCTGAATATTTAAACAATATTTTAGGGATGTAGCAATCCAGTCTGATAGACATGGTATCTCGGAGTTTAGGTTCCACTTACTGTATAAGCATCAGAAAACACATGTTGGTATGGATATTTACTTATCCTCACTTCTCAGTCCTAGAAAATTTGGTACTAGAACTTGTTTCAAACTAGAACTATATAGAAGTACTTTAACTTACTCTGTTTAAAACAAAAGAGAACAGAGGCAGGATTCACTAAAATCTGCAAAGTGCTGCACAAAAGTTTGCATGGCACCTCATGGTTGTGCTGAAGGGCAGTCTGCTATTGACAGTCGGATAGCGTGATGTGCTATCCAACTGTGAATTGGAGCCGGTGGGGATAATGCTAACCCAGGAAAAGCAGTAATCTCCCACCCAATATAGCAAAACCCCCTTTCTATAGTGTAGTGTCCCTCCCCCCTCCCTGATCTCCCACCTGGTATCGAAAAATCCCTTTTCCATAGTGTAGCGTCCCCTTCCTGATCTCCACCCATTATCAAAAGCCCTTTTCCATGAGTTAGTGCCCCTCCCCAGTCCTGATCTCCCATCCAACATAGAAAAAATTATTTTCCAAAGTGTAGTGTCCTCCCCCCTCCCAAACTACCATCCAATATTGAAAACCCCCTTTTCCATAGTGTAGTGTCCCTCCCCCCTTCCCAGTCATGTATTACCATCCCCAAATTCCAACACCCCATGCTCTGGTAGTCTAGGGTCCCTCCTCATCCCCCACCCCATCTAGTGTGACCCACCACCACATTCCCCCATCCCAATTGGTGATCGACGACCAGCAGCCCTCTTCACACCACCTCAGCTGGCCACTGAATGAGCCTTCAAGGAGTGCCTATTGCATACAGTATGGCTTCTTGACTTTGTCACAGTCAAGGAACCATACTGTATTCAGTAGGCATTCCTTGAGGGCTAAGTTGTACCAGCCAAGATGATAATGCGGGAGGAACTGTATTATCGCTGATCACTGATTTGGATAGAATGACTGATGGGTCACACAAGTGAGTGGGGGAAGAAGTCTAGAACAACCGGGCATAAGGATATTAAGAATTTGGGGATGATGACAGTGACGGAGAGGGGAGGGACAAGCATTTTGCCAGTGGTATTGTTTCCATGCAAGGGCTGTGCAAACGGCCTTTGTGTGGATCGCAAGTTTTGTGAATGGGATTGTGAGGATATGCAGTTCCCTCATTTGCTTTGTGATGCTCCTCTTTGAATTGCCCAGGTGCAAACCCAGCTTGCCTGGACAAACTGGACTTTGTGAATATCACCTCTGGGAAAACCCAGTTTGCTCTGTGCAAAGACAGTTTGTGCCCGGGCAAAGTTTTGTGAATCAGGCCCCATGTGTTACCTTCTCTGTTTTGTAAATGTAATTCAGAGAACATTTATGATCTTAGACACATTATACTCGTGTACTCATACAAAATCTAAGAGACAAATGGTGCCCAGTTCTAATAGGGAATGCATACAGTTCTCCCGAAGGTTTATTAACATGCCTATAATCTGACAAAATATTAAGATCTTCTAAAGTTTCAAAATGTCTTCTCTCTCTCCCAAACTATCATAATTAGGCCTTATTAATGATTTATCTTTTGTTGCACATTGTTAAGCAACCCTTTTACTACTAGAGGTTACTTACTCTGAAATATGGGGGCTTAGATAACCAGAACTGAATCCAGTCTTTCATTCAGTTTCATGACCTTAGGTTTCTATGGGTATTTTCTAATGCTCAATATTCAACAAACCCTTCTATGCACCAAAATTAATCAACATGCACAGTATTTGTTCTTCATATTTTGCATTGAAGACTGCAATTTGTTATCATGGTTTAATTTATTATCAAGCATCCCAGAGGATGCTCTCCTCCTCCTCCACATAGGTCATAGATCATAGGTGACTGTGCAGCTGGGAAATATAGACATAGAAACATAGAAAGGGGATGGCAGAAGGAGACCATTGGTCCATCTAGTCTGCCTGTTAGTTAATAGGTACCCCGATAGGCCTGATATGCTATCATTTAGATTTCATATTTTAGGCAAGGCTTCTCCTCTGGTCTTGTGCTGAATGTATGACTTGTCCCAGCCTAGTTTAAATGAGGTGACCATTTTGGCCTCCACCACTTCTGCAGGCAAACCATTCCAAGGTGCCAGCACTAGTACTGTGTGGAATTTTCAAATGCTGACGGAATGAAATTCTGCAGAAGTTTCAAAATTCTGCTGAAATCCCATTGAATTTCACCACAAACAGAATGGTGAAGTTCCACAGTAGAAAACAATTGCAGAATGATTTTCCATTGGAAAAATGTTATTATTCTGTGGATCT
This sequence comes from Neoceratodus forsteri, assembly GCA_016271365.2. NCBI lineage: Eukaryota > Metazoa > Chordata > Ceratodontiformes > Ceratodontidae > Neoceratodus > Neoceratodus forsteri. Next base: position 1,442,502,963 of record CM057450.1, read on the forward strand.
CAACATTTTCTGCAAAAATTGTTGCAGAATAATTTTCTGCAGAAAAATTGCTTTTCTGCAGAATATTATTCCGTGGATCACAGTAGGCGGAATTCCAATCAAGAACCAGCAAAATTTCTGCAGAAATTCCACTGGCAGAATGGCCATTCCACACTAATTCCACTGGTGAAATTCCACATTCCACACAGCACTAGCCACCACCCTTTTTGAGAAAATGTATTTCCTGACATTGCTCTTGAAACTCCCCCCCTTGAGTTTCCATGTGTGCCCTCTTGTAATTGTGTTGTTGGACCTAGTAAATAGTTTTGTGTAGGGTACTTTATTAATGCCTTTTATGTACATGAATGTCTTGAACTTGTCCAAGACCCTCTCCTTTCTAGATTCGAGTGAGAATAACTTCAGCTCCTTCAGACGTTCGTGATATGGCAGGTCATGTAATACTGTAATCATTTTTTTCCCCATCTCTGGACGGCCTCCAGCCTGTTGATATCCTTCCTGTGTGGGCTCCAAAACTGGATGCAGTACTCCAGCTGAGGCCTCTCTATGGATCTATAAAGAGGCATAATGATGTTCTTGCTCCTGCTGTCAAAGCTTCTGCTGATGCACCCCAACATTCTGCTGGCCTTGCTATATACAGAGTTGCATTGATTGTAATTTTAAGGGTCTCAGTGATTAGCACTCCTAGGTCCTTTTCCTCATCTGAGGTGGTGAGTTGGAGTCCATTTAACCAATATTTGGTTCTTGCCTAAGTGCAGCACTCTACATTTCTTTGCATTAAAGCTCAGTTGCCATTCTCTGGACCATGTCTCCAGCTTTTTTAGGTCTGCCTGAAGTTTACAACTAGATTCTTCAGTATCCACCCTGCCTCCAAGTTTAGTGTCATCAGCAAAGAGAGAAATTGTACCTTGTATGCCTTTACTGATGTAAGTTATGAAGATGTTGAATAGCACAGGACTGAGGACAGAGCCCTGTGGAACCCTACTGATGACTTCTCCCTTTTTTGATCCTACTCTGTTGATTACCACCCTATGGATTCTGTCCCAGAGCCATGCTTCTATCCAGCTGGTTATCTTTTCTGATATGCCTGTGTCTATGAGTTTAGCGAATAGGCATTTATGAGGAACCGAGTCGAAGGCTTTACTGAAGCTGAAATATAAGTGGTCTACTGAGTGCTCCCTGACTACTTCTGTGGTGACCCAGTAGAAGAATGATATGAGATTTGTCATGCATGATCTCCCTGCTGTGAAGCCATGCTGTATGGTATCCTGGAGGTTGTTCTTGTCCAGGTATTCAACTATGTCCTGTTTAATCAGTGTTTCCTTCAGCTTGCCCACCACTGATGTCAAGCTAATGGGCCTGTAGTTCACAGCCTCTTCTTTGCTCCCACTCTTATGCAGAGGTATCATCTTTGTGGTTCTCCAGCTGTTGGCCATTTCCCCTGTCTGTAGTGAGAGGTTGAATAGCAAGATCAATGGTTCTGCTAGTTCCTTGGACAATTTCTTTCAGGACCCTGGGGTGTGTGTCATCTGGACCTGGCGATTTATTTTGGGTTAGACCCTCAAGTGATTGTAAGACTCGTTTCATGGAAAAAACTTGAGTAACCATAACTTGAGATTCTTTTGTAAGAGATCTGATGCCACTCACCAGCATGGGCCCATTCTGTTCTCTTGTAAAGAAAGAGCAAAATAATTAATTTAGGACTTCAGACTTTTTCCTGTCATCTTCAACTATTATATCACCATTCTTAAGCTTGACCACCCCTTATGAATTCTTCCTCTGCTCTCGGATGTAACGAAAAAACTGCTTGCTTTCATTTTTGACATTGTCAGCTATGCTTAGCTCTGTTCTTGCCTTGGCTTCTCTTATGGTCTTTTAGGCTGCTTTGCTTATTTTGAGGTACTCTTCCCATGAGTTTTTGGTAAATTTTGTTTTGTGATTGTGAAAGATCCTGTGTTTTTCCCTGATAGCGGTCTTGACTTTAGTGTTGAACCATATAGGGTTTTTTCGCTTGTTCTTTTTGGTCAATATACTTGCATACGAGGTTTTGACTTCCCTGATTACTTGCTTGATTTCCTCCCAGAGATCATTGAGATTTGACTGATACTTGATTGTGTCTAGTTGCTTTCATGTGAATTCTCTCATCTTTATGAAGTTTGCCCCTTGAAACTTAGGACCGTTGCCCGTGATTGGGAATAAGAGGCTCCAATGTGTACAGTGAATCATACCGTGTTGTGATCACTGTTTGCTAGGGGTTCCCTCACTGATGCAGTGCTCACCAGTTCTGAATTTGTAAGAACTACATCTAGGATGGCATTCATTTTAGTGGATTTGACAACTAATTGTGAGGGGTGGCAGTCCAGTATAGCCTCTACAATAGCTTGGCTCCTGGAATATTTGCCAGATGAGCCAAACCAGTAAATGTCTGGCAAATTTAGATCCCCTATTATGATAGTATTCTCTTTAGATGCAATACCTTTGATTTCATCTGTCAGGTACTTGTCTAGAGTTTTAGAATGACTGAGTGGTCTATAGATCACACCTATTTAGACCTTCTTCCAAGAGGGAGTGCCAAGATGAACACATAGGGATTCAACACCTCTTTTCTGTAAGAGATCGAATGATGTTGCCTTTAAGTCTTCCCTTACATAACGTGCAACTCCCACCCCACCCTTAGCACACTTTCTGTCATTCTGAAGAATTAGTATCCAGGTATGGTGAGATCCCATGCATTAGATTCAGAGGCTCAGGTTTCTGTAATTACCACCATGTCCATTTTGGACTCAGCTGGACCTTGTTTCCCAAGCTTCTGGTGTTCTGGCTAAGCACCTTCCATTCATCCTCGGTTCCCTTTGTGGATTGTGCAACTGCTTTCTTAGCCTTAGGTGCACTGGTAATGGTAGTGTAGGTCTGGCTGATCTGTCTTTGAATAATAATGTATCTGGGATGACATTCTTTTTTATGGGAGCTGTGATGATGGAGCCATCTGATGAGGGGGGTGAGATGGATGTCTTTGTCACCTGCTCCCCATTTCCTAGTTTAAACAACTGATATGAATGTCAGTTTTCTGACCAAGAGAACTTATACCTTCATTGGTGAGATGAAGATCATCAAACCTGAATAGTCTTCTCTCCGAGAAGTCCCTCTAGTGCCCAATGACATGAAGACCCTTCTCCTGGTACCTGGAATTGTGCCAAGCATTTAATTCACTGATCTCCTTAGATCTGACCAAGGAGTTGTTGCCCTCTTACCCCAAACTGGTAGAACTTCTGAAAAGGAAAGTGAGGTTGACATGCTGTCTAGCTGTTATGCCAATTTCTTAACGCTTTTTTTTACCTCAGGTATTGTCTGGCTTGTCAGGTAATTTGTTCCAATGTAAATTACCAAGTTGGGTTGTTCAACATCTTTGCTTATGATACCCTTGATGTGGCTTGTGTCTCTCCTGGCCAAAGTCTCTTATGATGATTGTACGCTTGAGCTCTTGGTTCTTTATAACCGGCAGACTGTCACTCTTGGGAAGGGGCAGAGGCAGGTGTGAACATGATGACATGCTAAGTGAACTCACATCATGTCACCATTATATGCATTGCCTTGGGACTGGCAGGAGTGGGAAAAACAGAAAAAGGGTTTCTGGCATCTAGGTCATGCTGCCCTGGTATACCCACCCCCCACAGCTCTCCTCCAAGCCATGAGCATCCTGTCAAGGAGAGCCCCGTACCCCAGGTGGGAAGGCTATCCAGGGAACAACAGTCAGCCTAAGGTGAGAGAGGCTGTGGCAAGTGGCAATGAGCGGGGTCCTGGTACCAGTTCAAAGTAAGGGGTCATAAACAGAATGAAAAAAAAACCTTAATTTCTATGAATTGTTGACTTATGTTTCCTTGTTCTTGTTTCTGGTATAATTAATCAAGCATTTGCCCTTTACCTCAGTAATTGGTCAAAGAAATTTTTGTCCAGCTGATCCTCCAAGAACATACAATAGGAAGAGATTTTCAATGGATCCACCAAAGATCTGCCCACCTCTATTTTCAAAATGGGCACCCATCTAAAATGTTAGACCATCTAATCGATGGTATAACTTCATCTGAATGTTATGCCATAAAATGATACAGTTATACAACCAGTTATGCAAATTGAAAATCATGACTTTTTGTCACAAACAGATGCATCTTTTGAAAACAAGCATTTGTCAATGTCGAATGTTTGCTTGCTGGTATTCGCATTGGTAGTGCAGGAGTTTGAGAGATGCATGATAGGAATGGCAGTGAAATATTGAAGTAACACCAGCCCCCACCCCCACCCTGCAGAGACTAAGAGGCATTGGGGATGTGCCTTTGGGTCATCGGCCATAACACTCACGGCATTCCACCTCACCCCGCCCTGCAGACACTGAGAGGTGTTGCAGTGTGCCTTGAGGTCTTCGGCCCTTATGCTCAGCCCATTTGAAAAGGAAATAAGCTGAGATTGGTGCAGTATAAGAGAATGGAGTGAATGTTAGGGTTGAAAATCCCCAAGGCACACCTCGATGGCTGTCAGTGGCTGAAAGATGTAACACACATGATCTCATTCATATGCAGCAAGAAGGCCTTTCAATAACTGGTGTCAGACAAACAAACTGGCTTTTAGTTACAATGTTTCGTAGTGACAAACCTCTGTACCACATCAAGGTAACCAGTCCTACAGAGGTCCAGTCACACAGACACAGACTATGCTAGACACAACTGTCAGACTAAGACTTGCTTTTAGTTACAGTATTGCACTGTGACAAAGCCTCTGTACCACATCAAGGTAGTCAGTCACACAGAGATCCATTCACCCAGATACACCCACCCCAGACACACACCCAACACACTCAACACCCAACATGGACACACACACACACACAACACCCACCCACAAACCAGACACATCCCCACACAACACCCAACACCCACCCACAAGACACACACCCACACAACAACCAACACCCACCCACACGCCCCACCCACACACACACCACCACCCCCACACACACACCACACTACTGTAACTCCCTGCTGCTTTACATCCACACAGAGTCTCTCCCAGACCCACACCCACCCAGGTGCCATACATGTTTTAACTTATTTAGAGGTGACAGAAAAAAACTCAAGTTCACCGAAGGTCATGGGAGTTGGGTGTAGCATTTAAAACTAAAGTTAAGCTACTGGTCAAAATAAAGAAAATGAATTGTTTTTACCTAAATGATCCGAAGTTCACTGCACGTCAGGGGCAGAATTTTTGTTACTAAAGGTGGTGCCACAGTGGTGGTAACAAACAACAAGAAGTTAGGCTGCTGCAGCCAGTCAGTGTGCAATAACAGTACCTGATGCCTTGAAGGATACAGTGGTGGAAACAGTCAGAACTCAGAAGCTGCTGCACTTATTTCCAGTGGCTGAGTAAGACAGTAGTACATTTTCTCTCCAGTGTTCACTGCTCCATGTCTCGAAGCAACAGCGACCAGATGTGATGGGCCAGCTGAGCCGAGTGACTGGAACGGAGTATGGTGAGACAGTGTGCAGTCGATTTCCACACACAGACTCGGACTCACTGTACAAGAAAAAACAAACACTAAAAGCTCAATTACTTTTCTTTACAGACAGCGATTCTCAGCTGCTCTCCGACCGACCATAGGTGCTGACAAGCTCACTGCCTCCTCCGCTTAGGCTCTGTCAGTCCACTAGCTGTTCCCATTCTTGGCTGCATCAAATTCATAGCCAAGCTGCTCTCTTCTTCTGCTGCACTCTGAGCCAGACTTCTTCTCACTCTCTCCCAGTACACTCTGAAGACATGGCGTGGAAGGGTGTAGCCAGGAATTTCAGATCTGCACACCAAGTGAACTCACTGCTACTCCCCTCCACCATTGTTCGGGCCGGCTACCCCCCGTCCATGCTCTGTTCATGCCCTCTCACCCGACAAGCGCCGTTTTCTGTGGTGTATGCAAGCACGCCACTAGCCAAATCATCATCCACAGTTGTCGGACTAACAGACTAGCTTTTAGTTACACTGTTGCATTGTGACAAGCCTCTGTATAACATCAAGCCAGGTAGCCAGTCCCACAGCGATCCATTCACACACCACCAGCCATGCCACCACACCACCAACCTGGCTCTTAGTTACAGTGTTGCATTGTGACAAGCCTCTGTACCACATCAAGGTAGCCAGTCCCAGAGGTCCATTCACACACCACTAGCCATGCCACTGCACCTCTAGCCACACCAGCAACCTGGGTTTTAGTTACAATGTTGCAGTGTGACAAGCCTCTGTACCACATCAAAGTAGCCAGTCCCACAAAGGTCTATTCACACATCACTTTGCCAACCATACAAAATTACCTTTTTATTCCTGCATTTTCCAACTGGGAGTGTAGTTGGTACTGGTAGAAGATACACAAGGGATAACCCCATATTTGAGGATAACACTATATTTCTTTGACAGAAAGGTTCTTTATTAAGAAATCGCTCACAGCAAGTAATATCAAATGTGTAGGCACCTCTTTTCATTGCCAATAAAATCTCCATCAATGAGGTTCCTTACTTTATTGAACATATCCTAGAACACCAGACACACAGTATGTTAGCCAGATAATGACTCGTACACCATACTTTTGCATTAAAAAACAGCTGATCTGCCTCTAGTCTGAGGCAGACAAAACAAGGTACCTGCTTGTACCATAGCAAACTTATTGTCTAATGAAAATAGTTGCCTATGCATTGGTCTTACTGACTGAACTTCCTAATAAAGAACCTTTCTAACAGTGAAATATGGGGTTGTCCCCATCTTATCTTCTACCAGGCTCCCTCCCAGTTGGACAACATAGCTTGCATATTCTTCAACAACAGTGCATAGTTATAGACAGATAGCCACCCACGAAAGACAAGTTGAAATGGTGGTGCTTTAATAGTAAACACTAAAAAAGTCCAAGAACAAATCAAGCACCCACCAAGCTGGGTAGCAATTGCACAAAAGTACCAAAACCAACCAAGTACTGAAACCAAAGACTTCTAATTCGGTATTTAGGTACTTGTTGTAATTATTTAGGTACTTATTGATGTGACCCCCCATCCCAGGATGCATCATCGTAGCATGTCAGAGTTCAGTCTATAGTACTGCTTATTTGGGGGCTCTGCCCCCCACACCATCACTGTAGTCTCTGTACTATAGTATTGCAATAGTAACGCAATAAGGTTCAGAGTTGTTCACTAAATATTGCTTTTCTGGGGGCTTTGCCCCCACACACCCCCTTGTAGTATTGCTCAGTAAATGTTGATTATTGTGCTGTACATTTGTTTCTGCAGAAAACTACATCAGGGGTGTGGTGGACGGAGCCTCCCAAAATAAGCAATAATATTTAGTGAAATCCACTGGATGGCAAAACTAAGAAGCATAATTATCAATGTTACTTTACTGAACAACTCTGAAACTAACTTAAATAAAGTGTTCAAAACCCATCACTGTATTAGCCTCGTAGAACTGCGCTATGTGTCATGCGTGCTGCCGTAAATCCTGTAGCAACTGCAACAAGTCTGGGATTTATAGTAACACCCACTTAGTATTGTACATTTGTACCCCCTTCCAAAAACAAAACAAAACATTGCAGGGCAAATCAATATATGCACCACCATTGGGAGAGAGAGACAGCACTTCAGCTGGATAAGCATTGTGCAGAGTGAATTTACAACTTGCTGCAAATTTTTTATCCCTCTACAGTACTGCGCGTTAGGAGATTTAACATAAATAATAAGTAAAGATTAATGTAAGGTTGCAGGAAAGGTTTCCACTAACAAGAATGCATAATGGTTCTATAAAACATTGGCATAGCTAGCATTAACAGATAATAATTAACTCTTGCAAAGGTCAGCAGCAACATGTATTAAATCACCTTATAGTATAGTAGAAAATAATTCTGTCTTCAGTTCTGTTTGACAACCTTTCCTGCAACCTTACATGACTCATATTTCTTCACTTATGTGCATTAATGCAGAACTGCAGGAAGATCAAAACTATGTAGCAAGCAAGTTAATTAACCTTGTATCAAAGTGGGTTCAGCAAGACATCTTTCCATCCTAACCCTTTAGTTTAGTATATTGCCACATAATCGCTTACCTTTCAGGAAAGTTCACTTCATATAATATTTTTCCCACCCACTAAGACACGACACTTGTTTCACACTGAAATTCACAAGCTCACAGCTACCTACAGCAGTGTAAGCACACTTCTGCAGCTGCAGGTGCTGTGCTGCTACTATCTAGCCTGTGAAGGACTGCTCTGGATTAAGTAATACTACTAGTACCATACCGACCACTGTCCACTAACACTCCACTGACTAAAATAACGCAGTTACACTTCACTACAGAACTAGAACTGGAACTTAAGGAGTGAGTTTTGAGCCGAGACTGATCAGAGATCTCCTGTAGTAGTCTTACCTACAAGTTTCTGCTGTGAGAGCTCCTATCTTGTCTTGAAGGGAGGGGGAAGGTCTTCAGGCAGCCCAGACTCAGTACCGCAGTGAGAGTAGATTCATGCAGTGCAGCAGCATGACTCCTCTGGCTCTCTCTTTCACTCTTCGGCTATGGATCGGTTGGCATGGACTGGGGCCGGCTCAGCTGCTGACTCTTTCCACCCGTCAGCTGGGCTTGCAGGGCCAGGGCACTGCTGGTAAAGCTCCATCTGTACAGTACTCCATTAGATCTTAGTTTAGACAGTGACCAACACTTGCGCAGCTTCTTCTCGGTGCTTCTTAACGGGACACTGTTGCTGGTGAGGGTCCTGGCTGCTGCTTGAACTGCTTCCTGTCGGCAGCGCTCCCTCTATGGCTGCAGCTCCAGTCAGATCTGTCAGCTCTCGCAATGATGCTCCTCTCGACTCAAGGGCTTCACACGCAGTAGGTCCTATTCTTCTGAACAGGAACAACAAAGTGGAACTGGTAGTTTGTTTCAGGGGCTTTTAAACATGCAGCCCTTATAGCCTTGCCTCCTGATGTACCCAGTGGACCTGATTGAGAAAGGCTGCTACATGTATCAGGTCCACTTGGCATTCATGTCACAAACATCTAAATTTACCAACTGACACCCCCCAGGAAGCACAAGGAGGACTATCCAAGGTTGAAAGTGCACGAAAAAGAAATCAACAAAGGAATATGCAGACACGTCAGGTGGCTTTTTGCTACACCCTGCTACTCAATAAGAATGCCATGGCTTGTCTGGCATATGCCTGCCTATGCCCTGTAGTCTTGCTCAGCAGAAAGGCTGGCTCTGCTTTTGGCTCCTGCTACCCCCCACTGGTCTGCTGCATGACATGGCTTGCCAGTCATATGGATGGCTATGCCCTGCAATGATAGGGTGCTTCCTCATTGAGGCAGCAAATTTCTTTCAAGTTGAAGGCATGCTTCTCAGCTGCTGTCATAGACAGCATGCTTATTCATTGGTGCCACAGAGACAAGCCCAAAAAAGCAGTGGCGGCTTTGGCCACAACACTGCTGCACCTCCACAACCTGCTACTTCAGCAAGCTGCCACAAAATGTTTCTTGAGTATGCATGCAAGCAAACATAAAAATGTAATATTAAATGAATGCTGAAAATAGAATAGATGTCTCAACCATAGGTCTTCTTCAGGAATTTATCGATAAAGAGAAAAAAGTAAAGTTGGTGGAAAAAGTATTTTTTTCTCTTTATAGATACTTACTGAAGAAGACCTATGGTTGAAACACTGATTCTAATTCTATATCTCTTTTTTAAGTGTGCATTTGGTATTAACTTTTTGTTTTCAGCCCCCACCCTGATGCAACACATTGGTTTTATTTTGTTCCAACAATCTATGTGATGAACCCCCACATGTCAGTAAAGAACAGGGTATGAGACAATGTCTCTTAATGTGACATAGGCCTACATGTTTCACTTGTGAAGATACAGTACATCAACTGTATTGTTCTGCATTTCAAAATGTAATAAAATATAAGTTTAAAAAAATAGGGGTAGAAGCCATGTCCCCGCCACTGTAAATGAGATGTTGTGGGGTTACACAGGGTAATTAAAATTGTAATGAAAAAAAGTAGCCCTTATAAATTGCCTAAAAGGATGTTGCCCATCTCTTCCACCATTCCTTTTACTGATACAGTGAGCAAAGGTGCCAAAGTACCTCCTCATCACAGATCTCCTTTAGAGTAGTAACACACTATCACCAAGACACTGCACTGTGGGCGCTAAGAACATATTTGGCCAAGAGAATTACAGCTTTACATTTTTAATGTGGTATTAGCCACTGATCACCCAGTCTGTCCCACTCTAATGGTACTGGGGAGTTGGGGACTAAGAAGGCCATCATAAAGGTGTGGAAACATTTACCGCACTGCTAAAGGATGAGTCCTTTTATTTTTGTCATTATTATAATTTTTTTCCCCATTTTTCTCTGTTTGTCCCTCGTGCCCCACACCCAGATGATCATGGTGGTATGTGCAACCATCCTCCGGCCAAGAGGATGGGCCCGTGGCTGCCTTCATAATGGGTACTGAGGCCACTCCATGACTGGTGGGTAGCAGGGCTGCACAAACTCTCTGCAGCCTGCATCCTCCCTCCCCAAGAGCAGAGAGCCTCGCCGCTACAATGTGCTTGGCCTCCAGCTTGGGCTTCCAGGGCTTATCCACAGACCCTAGCCCTCCCCAGTGGCAGTGCGGGCATTCTTTTTTTTTGTCTGAATTATTTCTTCCCTTTGATATATTTATTTATTATTGTACTGGGATAAAAAAGCTACTGAGTCAGTTTGCACCGACAGATTCAGAATAATTAGATTCAAAGAAACTCCCACACACTCCCCACCCAGTACATTCACCACCAGTAAATCATTCCACCACCTCTTCTTTGCAAAACGAATCTCTGCCTTGTTACCCTCTTGAACTCTCTCTCTCTCGGGCCTGGTAAGACGACCATCTCAGCAGTATCAACAGGAAACAAAACCCCCATCTTTTTGGAGAAGTTTACTCTAAAGGCACAAAACAGATACCAAAACACCACAACAAAGGGATAACTGCAGGTGTCTCTCACTGGTGACTCAGGAGGGGATTACATTCATTTTTCCCAGGTGTAACAGGGATTTTCCCTGGGTCATCTCCTCAGTGGACACTGATAAATGTATCTAGATGTCAAATACATGAGAGGTTCATCTTGCAGGCAACTGGTCCACACACCAACACAGTCTAAATGTCCACAGAATTCTTTTTTTTTTATTTATCCACCTCTCACATTTACTCTGTTTTGTTCTTCACCCCTCCCCACCGCGGTCCTCACCTAACAATTGAGGATGCCATGTATGCAATAACACATGACACAGTGTGTGGTAATGCTAAATTACCACGTGCTTCAGGTTGGTTGCCTTCAATCACCAGGTAAGTGCAGTAATTTATGGCATTATGGTACACCCTGAAGCATGTTGCTGCACTTGAAACAATTGTTTTAGAAGTTGAAAAGTAAAGAAAAAAGAAAGTAAAATCTGGGGATCACGTGATGTGCTAGAGGAGATAGGATGTCCTGAGTACTGCTCCTGGGCCCTTGCCAAACTACTCAAGCCAACTAAAGTTATCTAGGGCCTCCCCTGGACATTAAATAATTCTATCTGTTTATTTAGGAGCCTCTGCTTACCTTCATCAAGTCAATTGGTGCAGATTGCAGCTTTTTTTGACTCTGCCGCATACACCACAGGCCGGACCGCATGGCTGAGATGGAGTGTGGAAATTCAGAGCCAATGTCTAATCAAACCCTGACAGTGAAGCATCCAAAACCCCTCTCACCTGTGCAGGAGGACCAAGACGATGAAGTGAAGGTGGATGGGGGAGACAAATCATCTTCAGACGACATACTTGAAATAAAACAGCTGCTTCAAGGGCTAGTGGCAGGTTTCTCTGCAGTAAAACTGACTTTTAATGCCCTGGCACAGAGGATGGGGGTTGTAGAGGCCAGGGTTTCCTCCCAAGAAAGGAAAACCTCAACAATCGACCAGGAGATGGTCACTCTGCGCAAACAGGTTAAAAAGTTAGAGGACCGCATTGAGGATCAAGAATCGCACAGCAGGAGGAACAACTTAATAATGGCTGGGCTCCCTGACAGAGAGGAGGGCACAGACTGTGTATCTTTCATCCAAGATCTGCTTTTCAAGCTGCTTGGTCCAACACCATTCAGGAAAGCATATAATTTAGAAAGGGCACATAGAGCCCTCAGAGAGACCCCCCCCCCCCCAGGAGCACGGCTGCGTCTGTTAATAATGAAATTCTTAAATTACAAAGAAAAGACTCATGTGCTCAGTAAAGCTAAACAGTTGAAAAATCTGCACTGGAATGGGGCGACTATCTGGTTTTTTCAGGACCAGACTCCATCTGTCTGAGATAGCCAGAAGGAATACTTGGAAATCAAAAAGAAACTGTATCTAGCTGGGATTAAGTTTAGGATGCAGTATCTGGCGACACTAATTGTGAAACTTCAATCTGGAGATCAAAGGTACTTGAAGCGAGAGATGCTATGGACAGTTTGCGGTCAGAGCTCCCATCCTTATTCAAGTCTCTGACCTGACTCTTTATAGAGGATTGGAGATCTAACCTACTAATGGAACTGATGATGTGAGAGGTTGGAATATCTTGCGTTGACTGAATTAGATAAACATTTTCTCCGACATGCATAGCTCGGTGAGAGGTTTTAATAAAATTGTTATTTGTTTTCATAATTGTGTTATTCTAGTAAAGCATGGGGATTAAAGTTGGAGGAAGGGGGAATTAATTACTGAAGGGAAACATTCGGTTAATGCTGTTTGAGGGAAATGGTGCGGGTGACACTGCTCTTCCGGGTAACTTTTGGGTTGAGACAAAGGGATCAATGGACTGAGTTGCTAGGGGTAAGCTGTGCTTATATGGTAGTTAACAATACCCAATTGCAACAGTGACATAGACTGGAGCTCTTCGTGGGCTATCTGATGGTCTCAGCGGGGGTATAGGTCCCATGCACCTGGATTGATTGGTTCAGTGAGAATGGCCGGGTCATGTTGGTTGGTCTGCCTTTGCTCCAATCACTTTGGAGGATACTCATAATCCAGTAATAGCTGCCCTCTTTACAGACGCTGTTGGCATCACAACGGCTACTGGAGAAATCGGAGTACAGGCATATGTCACCATCGGGAGGATTCCCGGTTTCCGCTCATCAATCTATAGGGAGAAAAGAATGTTGCCGCTTGTGTCCCTCCAGATCTGGTGGATGGCAGGCACCCTTTTCAAATTAGGTGAGTGTCTTCTCCCGATTGGCCAAACAGCATCACTGAAAACAATTTTTCAAGGGGGTTGAGAGGGACCTGATTTCACCGCATGACCAAAAGGGGGGGGGCTGACTTCACTACATGACCGAAGGGGCTTTTCCCTCTTCTTTGTTTTCTCCCCCTCCTAGGCACATTTAAGGAGAGGGATGGAAGGCAAGGGATTGTGCACTGATTAGATGTTTTTCCACTTTGTTAAGCGATCCAGATGGGGATGCAGCACTTAAGAGAGGCACCTCAATGTTAGGGCAGGGCAATTAGTGAAGTAGGGGGACCAGGTACAGGGATTGGGGGGGATCCTTTGATATGCTTGAGAGACCAAATTTGTGGATGCCGAAAGGAGGCAACTGCGGGGGCTCACCCCTAAAGGGTTCCAAGAGTTCCATGCTGGGATCGAGGGACTGGGTGGTACTCAGGGAAATGCTCATTCATGGATTGTTATTTTTTTAGGAGGGCGATCAAAGGATCGGGAGTTTGTGTGTGGGGGTGGAGGGGAATGGGAAGAGAGAGAGACCACTGGTTCAAGTAAAGATGGGTGCAGATCATGCGAGGATGATGGGCAGGGGTATGACCATATGCAATGTTAACTGTTAAAATAATTTCTTGGAATGTTAGAGGCCTTAGGGGTAGATAAAAAAGATTGGCGATTTTGAGGCATATCTAATGACTGGGAGCCCAGGTAGCAACATTACAGGAGACTCATCTATTGACTGAGGAGCTTGGCTTATTGAAAAAGTTGTGGGTGGTCCAGGTGTTTGGAGTGGGAAGCACAACCGCTTCGGGGGGTGTAGCTATTCTTGTGGGGAAGGTCTGTCCCTATATGGTAAAGCAGGTAGTGACAAGGGAGGATAATAGAGGGATTCTTATTTCAGGCACTGTCTTGGGCACAGATCTCTCAATCGCCTCCATTTACTGCCCCACACCCTACAATCCTGACTTTTTTGCCTCATTAGAGGTGGACATAGCTATGCTACCAGCACACCCTCTTATATTGGCAGGGGATTGGAACCTGTGTTTAAATAACTGGGAGAACAAGAAACCACCTTCCAAAAAGCCACTATCTAGGGCACAGGAGGCCATGAGTAGATATTTAGAGGCCATGGCACTGGTGGATCCCTCTCGGATTCATAACCCGGTACCCAGAATCATGCCTCTCTTCTCAGGGGCTCACAAAACCCTCTCCAGGATTGATTTTTTCCTGGTCAATAAGAAAGCACTGGTGGGAGTAAATGAGACGTTTACCCAGAGTACAATCCTATCTGACTACTCCCCAATTCAGCTGACATGGGAGATTGAGGCTTCTCCACCTAAGCCATATAGATGGAGACTGGATGAATCTCTCCTGACTGACACTAAAATGCAGGGAAAGCTAGAGGATGCTCTAAATGAGATCATCCAGTGTCAACTACCAGCGTTGCTGGATAAACAGTTAGCTTGGCCAACTTGTAAAGTTCTGTATGTGGGAAAAGCCCAAAGATACACAGTGAGAAGAACTAGGCTGAGATGAGCCCGAGAAGAGTTTATCCTAGGGGCAATAGACTCACTTGCTCCCTTAGAAGGATCATCTAAAGAATTAGATACAGAGTTCAAAGACCTTAGGGAGGAGATGGCTGACATTGTTTATGGCAAGGTGGACCACTGGTTGGAAAAAATTCAGGCCAAATACTTAATGCAAGGGGATGTACCTGGCCGCCTCTTAGCGGCTAGGATGAAAGAGTGGGAGGTAGCACAAACTGTAACGTTAATCAGGGTGGAGGGGGAAATAATAACTGACCGCCACAAAATGGCTGATGTCTTTGCGACCTATTACAAAGGGATTTACCAAGGGGGAGTGGCTGGAAATGAGGTTGAAATTCAGGCATTTCTTGATAGCATACCCCTCCCTGTTTTAGATTCGGTACAAGCAAATGAGTTGGCTGCCCCAATAAGGGATGGGGAAATTTTGGAGGCTATTAAATCATTACAGAGTGGTAAAACCCCTGGACCTGATAACCTCACAGCCAAGTTTTACAAAACACATATTTCAACTATACTTCCCCTGCTAAAAGATACCTTTACTAAGATAATGCAGGAAGGAGTGTCTCATCCCCCACTCTACCAGGCATACATCACCCTTATCCCAAAACAGGACAAACTAAAATAATTGCTGGAGAGCTACAGACCCATAGCATTGATGAACCAGGATATCAAGATACTGATGAGGATCTTGGCTAATAGAATCCTGAAAGTTGTTCCAGTTTTGATTAGTCAGGAACAGGTAGGGTTTATGCCTGCACTAAGGAAGCTCCACCATATCCATGCTCTTGACCACTGCTCGAGTTTCCCATGGTCTCTATACATTCTTTCCACCCCTCCTCATTGTTCACCCTATTACAGATTTTAGTTTATCTGCAATGTCACTTAGACATTGAAGAGAACCTGTCCCAGTATTGAGCCCTGTGGCACCCCTCTGGTCACTCTCTCATTATTAGAGTGAGTGCTGTTAACCACCACTCTCTGTCACCTATCAGTTAACCAGTTTCTAACCAGATTCACCACTTTGGATCCCACCCCATGGCTGCTGAATTTCTTAGTCTTCTGTACGGCAACATGTCAAAGGCCTTGCTAAAGTACAGATAGGCCACGTCCACTGTCCTCCCTTGATGTATTTCCCTGGTCACCCAGTGAAAGAACTCAGTCAGATTCATCTGGCATGACCTCCCCCTCATGAATCTATACTGCTTTTGGCCCTGCAGCTTGTTGGATTCAAGATACACTACCAACATTTCCTTTAACAGTGCTTCCATTAGTTTCCCCACCTCTGAGGTGAGGCTTACTGGCTTAAAGTTATTAGCTTCTTCCCTGCTGCCACACTTATGAAGAGGAACCATGTCTGCTCTCTTCCAGTCCTGAGGAACCATGTCTGATTCCAGTGAGCTGTTGAATAAGGTCATCAGCAGAGCAGCACCTCCCTGAGTTATTTCAGTACCCTTGGGTGTATCCTGTCTGGTCCAATAGCCTTGCTCACTTTCAGAGCTGCAAGTCCCTTCAAGACTATTTTCTCTTAACACAGAAACATAGACTTTGACAGCAAATAAGGACTGCTTGGCCCATCTAGTCTGCCCATTTCCCTACCTACAGGACAGGCCGCAGATCCTAGTTAACCAACAGCCTATTTCTTCCTACCCCCCACAAGAATTGCCTTATGTCTGCCCCATTCATTCTTGAATTCTCCCACAGTTTTAAACCCCACAACCTCCTCAGGAAGGCTGTTCCATGCATCCACTACCCTCTCTGTGAAAACATACTTCCTTACATTGCCCCTAGACCACCCCCTTTAAATTGTGTCCCCTTGTTCTTGCCGTCTCTTTTTCTGAAAGATGCTACCCTCTTGGACTTTGTTGATTCCACTGAGGTACTTAAAGTTTCTATATGTCCCCCCCTCCTTTTTTCCTCAAGGGTATACATATTAAGCTCCTTAAGTCTCTCCTCATATGGCTTCTCTTGCAGACCCTGCACCATTTAAGTTGCCCTCCTCTGGACTGCCTCTATCTTTCTATGTCCTTGCGGAGATGGGGTCTCCAGAACTGGATGCAGTACTCTAGATGGGGTCTCACCAACTATCTGTACAGTGGGATAACAACTTCCTGTTTTCTGCTGGTGATGCCTCTCCCTATGCATCCCAGTATACCAGCAGCCCTCCCTACTGCCTTCTCCCATTGCTTGCTAACCTTAGGTCATCTGATATGATTACCCCAGGTCCCTTTCCTTTTGTTGTTGTTACTACCTCCCCCATTGTGTATTCTTCCTGGGTTCTTGTTTCCCAGGTGCATTATTTGCACTTCTTTGCATTGAATCCTAGCTGCCATACTTCTGACCATTCCTCCAACCTTGCCAAGTCCCTTCTCATCCTTTCCATGCCTCCTTGTGTATCAACCCTGTTGCAGATCTTTGTGTCATCTGCAAAGAGGCATACTATTCCTTCAGTCCTCTGCAATGTCACTTATAAGACATTAAAAGGACTGGACCCAACTTAGAACCCTCGGATACCCACTAGTAACCCTTCTTTCTTCAGAGTGAACTCCATTTACAATTACCTTCTGTGTCCTGTTGTCCAGCCAATGTTTCCAGGCTACCACCCTGGGACCCACTCCCAGGCTGGTTAGTTTGACTATTAATCTTTGTGTGGGACTGTGTCAAATGCCTTGCTAAAGTCTAGGTAGGCCATGTCCAGCCCCTCCTGGTCTACTACTTTGGTCACCCAGTCAAAGAAATCTATTAGATTTGTCTGACATGACCTTCCGCTGTGAACCCATGCTGTCTTGGGTCCTGTGCCCCACTGGCCTCTAGGTACTCAACAATTCTTTCCTTCAGAAGTGACTCCATCACTTTCCCTACCACAGAGGCCAAACTGACAGGTCTGTAGTTTCCTGCCTCTGTCTTGGTCCCACTTTTGTGAAGAGGAATCACATCCGCCCTTCCTCCAGTCCTCAGGTACCACACCATCCTCACATGATTTATTAAAAAGAGTAGCCAGTGGTTTCACTAGTTCCCCCCTTAATTCTTTTAGAATTCTGGGGTGAATTCCATCAGGCCCCATTGCTTTGTCCACCTTCAGTTTTAGGAGTTCTTGCAGAACCCTTTCTTCTGTGAAAGGACTGGGATTGACCCCCCTATCAAGAGCGCTTAAAGCGGACTTCAGTTTGCCTTTCCTCTCCTTTTTTTTATCACATCTCTTTCTCACCTATTCCAGCCACAGTACTACAATGAATCCAGCCACCACTCCTCCGTTCACAGCCGACCCCAAAGCTTGACATGTCCAGTTGGCATATGCTGCTATGTCCTTCGAGAGGGGCCCCCCCAAGCTCCCGCATCCTGTGAGGATCCAATACCGGCACATGCCTGGTTCCAGACATCATCCAACGGTGAAAGGTGCGGCCATCAAGCTGCCGCAGACTGTTCTGCTGTTTTTCCTTTTTCTCCCCAGTGAGAGCACGGACATGCAATGATGTCCATGCACACCGTGCAGATGTCTGCCGTGCTCCCCCCCTTACTTAACACTCACTCACTCACTGCAGTTCCTCTGGGCGTTCCCAGGGACCGCCAGAGCATGATGTGTACCCATCCCTTTTCCCCAGGACTAGGAGAGCTGTCATCAGACGCTCAATCCTAGTCCCCCCTACCAACCCCTGACAACCCGAGCTTGTTCCCAAACTTGGGCCACCGGCGTGGAGCGAGGTGTGGCATCCAGTGCCTTAACCCTCAGCGCCACTGGGCCAGCTCTTCCCTCTCCTTTTATTTCTGCTGATCACTGGTGATCTGTCCCCTCTGCTTTCCCTGTAAAGACTGTGCAGAAGTACCTGTTCAAGAAGTCTGCTTTTTCTTGGTCCTCTTCTGTGAAGTATACTTCTGCTGCCCTCCTTATCCTTACTGTCCCTCCCCTTGCTTTCCTCTTCTCACTTATGGACCAGATTAAAGTCTTATCTCCATTTGCTACCCCTTGTGTTATCCTTTGCTCTGCCTGCACCTTTGCTCCCCTCACAACCTTACCTGTTTCCCTCTGTTTTACTTGGAACATCTCTGTCTTCTTTCCTCTGTGCTCCTTATACTGTATCTCCTGAATGCCACCCTTTTTTCTTCACCACTGTGACCACTTCCCTAGAGTGCCATAATGGTCTCTTTTTCCTTTTGCTTTTATGCAATTTCTTCATGCAGAGGCTGGTTGTCTTAATTATGCCCTCCTTTATTTTTCCGTATGATTCCTCTACTCATACCTGGCATTCCTCCCACTAGGCAGTTTCTGAGTCAGGCTCCCCTTTCCTTAGTATCTGCATTCCTAAGGTCCAGGAGCCTCTGCTCTCATCTTAATGTTAAACTGCATTGCATGGTGATCAGTGGTACCTAGGGGGCTGCCCACTGTAATGTCTGCAATGCTGTCCCTGTTTGTAAGCATCAGGTCCAGCACTGTCATGTTCTTAGCTGGTTTGTTGACTATCTACTTGAGAAAGGTCCTTTGTAGGTGGTCAAGGATGGCCCTGCTCCCTGCTGAAGCTGCAGATGGAAGGCTCCAATCTACATCTGGCATATTGAAGTCACCAACTAGCAGCACCTCCCCCTTTCTTGCCATCTTGATGATGTCCCTTCCAAGTGCCTTTTCCAAATCCTTTTCATGTGCTGGAGGTGTGTATGCCTCCCCTATATGGTTTGTGGTCCCAGTGTTTGTCTCCAGGATGACACACTGCACCTCCAGTCCTTCCTTTTCCTCAGGTTCCCCTGCACTTCTGCAGCCTTGATTCCTTCCCTCACATATTGCCCAACCCCATCTCCCCTCCTTTCTTCCCTATCTCTCTTGAACAGAGAGTAGGCCAGTATGGCCATATCCCAGTCATACCTGTCAGTGCACCATGACTTCATTATGGCCACCAAATCAAGGTTATCCTTCTCCATGATGGCCTCAAGGTAGCAGATACATAGTTGAGATATAGACTACTCTTAATGCCTTACTTCCCACTAGCCTGCCTCCCTCCTTGTTTTCTGTCTCCCTTCCTGCCTGTGCTGTTTCCTGGAGTTCCCCTGACCCCCTAATTCCCTTGTTACCCTCTCCGTTACCTGTTTTCTTCACTCATCTCTTCTTGCCATCCTGATTTATACCCATCTTGTCCTCCACCTTGTCCCAGTCCTGTCTTCCTGTGCTCCTGCCTTGGGAAATCTTCCTCACCTTTGGCCCTCCCTCCTTGTTTCTTAATCGTCTAGGGGGAGACAATCATTTCCTCCTTTGGTATTACAGCCTGCCCCCCCCCAGCTAGTTTATATGCTCATCCAAGTGGCATTTAAACCTACAACTAAGGACTATGGCACCTTCCTGGAAAGATGTAGGCCATCTTCCCTATAGAGGCCAATATGCTCCCAGGCCAGTTCCAAGTCGAACAGAGCCAAAGCCCTCCTCCATACAACATGCCTTCAACACCTTGTTAAAAGCTGTGATGTGGACTGCATTTTCCTCTCCTTGGCCATACACACATAACACTTCAGCAAATGCCACCATGTGTGATACTTGCTTCAGGCCTCTACCTAGCTCTATGAAATTACCCTGCACTACCGCTACCCTATCCCTTACCAGGTCATTTGTCCCTAGGTGAACAATGACATCTAGCTTCCTCCCATCTCTTGTTACCCTAGCAATCCTCTGGATCTGTTCTCCATTCCTCAGACCCAAAGCACCAGGGAGGCACTTCATCTCATTCTCCTTCCCTCTTCCCACTCTCTCATCTATCCCCATAACAATAGAGTCCCCAACCAGAAGTTGCTTTCTCCCCAGCTGGGACCTCTTACTTCTTTCTTGGGGCCTCCCCTTTTGAGGACACCCCCCCCCCACACACACACACACATCCACATTAAGTATTACCAAAATATTAGTCTTTATCTCATTATTAATATAAAGAATACTGGATGGGCAGCTATGCACAGCCAGTGTGTTCTGTCACAGAGGGGTTCTGATTTCCTCTGACCTTGAGAGCAAAGCTCGAGAAGTTTTATGGGAATCAGAACCCCGAAGTGTCAGAACACACTGGTTATGCATTAGTTACTCATCCTGTATTTTTTATAGTGTATAGTATTACGGGAAATTGCTGAGATAGTCTGGTGTTTGTTAGAATCCGTGGTGTTTCTGGACACCCTGAAGGAGGCGGTAGTGGTACCCCTTCTTAAGAAACCATCTCTTGACCCAGACTGTCTTGCTAACTACAGACCCATCTCTAACATTCCCTTTGTGGGTAAGGTTATTGAGAAGGTGGTCATGTTGCAGCTGGAGGATCATTTGACCAGCCACGACATCTATGATCCTCTCCAGTCCGATTTCCGGAAATGGCATAGTACTGAGACTGCCCTTGTTTGGGTTCTCAATGATATCCTAAAAGCAAGAGATCAGAGAAGCCATTCCATTTTGGTTCTTCTTCTTGATCTCACGGCAGCATTTGACACTGTGGACCATGGGGTGTTGGTCGAGCGCCTGCAGTCAATCTGTGGACTGTCTGGTACAGTCCTCAGATGGTTTCATTCTTTCCTCACTGGCAGGTTTCAGAGAGTTGTCTGTGAGGTTTACTTCTCTGACAAGGTTTCCCTGCCATTTGTGGTTCCGCTGGGCTCTGTACTGTCCCCCATGTTGTTCGCAGTGTATATGCTGCCATTGGGAGACATTGTAAGGCAGTATGGGCTGAGTTTTCACTGTTATGCAGATGATACTCAGCTCTACCTGTCCTTTGTGCCTGATCGAGGGTGAGCTGTCTTGAGTTTTAATGACTGCCTTTCTGAGACTGAGGACTGGATGAGTGCCAGCTGGCTGAGGTTGAATCTGGATAAGACTGAGGTTTTGGTGGTGGACTCAGGCAGTCAGGTAGAGGGGCCGTCGGAGGGGCGAGCCTCGGGGCTTTGGCTCGGTGGTCACCAGCTGATGACGTCTGAACGGGTGTGGGATCCAGGTGTGATTCTTGATGAAGGATTCATGCTTAAACATCAGGTATCATCCATTGTCAAGACTGCCTTTTATCATCTAAGGAATGTAGCCCTTGATCAAGCACTTAGTTCCGCCCAATGACCTACCAGTTTTGGTTCACGCCTTTGTAACCTCTCACCTTGATTGCTGTGATGCCCTGTACCTAGGGCTACCAGGGGTTGATATCCGCTAATTGCAGCTGGTGCAGAACACAGCAGCTAGGCTGCTGACTGGGCTACCTCATAGCTGTCATGTCACGCTGGTGCTGCGTGATCTGCACTGGCTACCTATTCAGTGGCAGATCACCTTTAAGGTCAGTTTACTGACCTATAAGGCCCTACATGGACAGGGACCGAGTTATCTGCAAGATCTCCTTCATCCCTATTGCCCCTCCTGGCCACTTCATTCCACCGACGAGGGATTGCTAGAGATTCCCAGGGTTCGTCTGAAGTCATCTGGGGCCTGTGCATTTGAATTTGTGGCCCCATCCCTGTGGAATTCTCTGCCTCGTCAGATTCAACAGTGCCTGATGGTGGAGAGTTTTAAATCTGCATTACAAATTCATTTGTTTACTTTGGTGTTTTCTGATTTTATTTGATCTGTTGCAGATGTTTTTATATGCTTAATTGTTTTCATGTATTTTATGGTTGTACTAGCGCTATGGTTTTGGAATAACGCTATTTTATAAATAAATGATTGATTGATTGATCGATTGATTGAAATGTGTGCATTGTGTTTTTTTTTCTCTTTCTTAATGAAGCTGACCTGTGCAGTCTCTAGAGGTTCTAGAATGCTGTTCTACCACAGAAGAGTACAATCACATTCCATGACCTTTGAACTGTGAATTTCTATATAGGAAAATGCTCTACTATAACTATATTTTCAATTTATCATCAGTGAATTTTCATTTCTCTCTGATGTTTTAAAAACAGCTTTTATTACTATTTTTATAATTAATGACTCAAGTTATTAAAGATGGCCACCACTAGCAATTAAAAAAAAATTCCCCTCCCTCAAGGTTACTTTTTGATTTTATAGACTGTATTCATACCATGGATGTATTAGGAGGGTGCTGGCACACATTTCTGGTGGCAAACAGCACAGCACAACACCACACCAAAATGTTTCATCTATTAGCGGGTGCGACCAGAGAGAAATTATGTTTTAAAAGACTTTAAAAGAAACTCCATACTGTATCTCAGTTCAGGAATGAAATACAATGAAAAGAATAAATTAATATATTGATGTGTTTGCCAGAAATGCAATATAGTATTACTGAAAAACCGTATGACAACATTTTTTTTCACTCACAAATACTGCTGCTTTAAAGACCAAAGAGAGAGAAAACAAAAAAAAACTAGACAGTACTGTACAAAAAGTGAACTGGGTGTGATTAGATATCAGTTGGTAATGCTGCATTGCATCCTTCCCCTTTAATCCTTTTATATGCAGTTCAGTTACACTGTTCTCCATCACTTGTAAATTCACCAAGGTGAAGCGTGCTGCACTCCCCCCCCACACACACACACACATCCATATTAAGTGTTACTGAAATATTAGCCTCTGGCTTATGATTAATATTGTCAAGCTATATTTCCACCGCTGCTTCCGATATGACAGATGTTACATGTGGGACAGGGTGCAGAGTGGCCCACAATGAATTAACCACCTTGTATTAATAATTTCCTCTTCATTCAGCCACACTCAGTGTAGTTCCCAGCTACACAGCTGTGGTTCATTCATTCACAGCAGCACGTGTTCCTCTTTGGTTATGATTTGCACTGTCAGATCACACAGATAATAACGTCCCCCCCACCTACACACACACACACACACACACACACACAGTATCTTCTTTCATGAAACAGATAAGCAAATCAAAACATCTGAGGAATTAAAAAACAAACATTTGTCAATGCCGAAAGTTCATTGTGTGCAGTGGTGCCATTTGGGGGAGGGAGGGGGTTACGAGCCGGTGTTGGCAAATTTCAACACAGGTTCATAACTTCATTGTTTTTTAATATTTTTATACCACATTTACAACATAGCCATCTTATTACACCACCTCATGAAGAAAGGAAGAGTACAATTTCAACTCCTGTCTGAAAGGTACTTTCACGCAGCGGCTGCGAAATCACCTTTTGGTATGCAAAGAAACATTTTGCCCAGGATCTGGAAAATGACAGCTGTCACATTCATGAGGTGCAGTGAAGAAATGGCTATGATCTGTTTCAAGACCGAATTGGGCCTAACTGGTGTGCCAGTTGAGAAGGCCAGGTCATTCGAGTGTACTGTGGTAGCTGGTGTGGGGTGCAGGATAGCCCTCATCTACCGTCCACCAGGTGATGAGAAACTATTTCTGCAGGAGGTAGCAGATTTTGTCACTGAAATGGCATTGGAGTCACCCAGACTGATGGTTCTCAGCCACTTCAATGCCTGGGTCGATGTCGAATACTCGCTTTTTGGTCAACACTTCCTCCAGGTGATGACATCTCTGGGCTTCAGACAGGTTGTTTCCTCAGCTACTCACAATGGTGGTCACTCAATTGATCTGGTCTTCCTCCTGGGGATCGAGGCCTCTGACTTGGTGGTGGAACTGGTAGGTTGGTCTGACCATTTCACAGTTGGGTTCAATTTTTCAGCCCCCCTGGGTAGGTAGACCCCTGTGGATATGGTCAGTTATCGCCCTTTTCGGGATGTGTTCCCCGAACATCTGATGGCGGTGATGGACCTCTCGCTGTTTGATGAGACTAGCATAGATCCTGAGCAGTTAGTTGCGGCCTATAATAGGACCATCTTTCTTCAGCTCTCGATCTGATAGCTCCTATCTGAGTTCACCCCTTCCCGCTTCACCCTGGGGCCCCATGATTTGATGGTACTCTTAAGGAGTTGCGGAGACAGGGGCATAGGTTAGAGCATCATTGGCGGAGGACAGCCTTAGATGCCGACCACCTTATTCTGTTAGAACGTTATAAATTCTATCAAACAGAAATTCCCCATAAGAAGGCAGAGTTCCTGTCCAGGGAAATTTCTGTCGCACGGAACCGACCGGCTCAACTCTTCAGAATGGTTGCCAGGCTGTGCAACGCAGCCTGTCAGCAGTTCCATCGAGTCTTTTCACAAAAGGAGTGTGATGAGATCACTCATTTCTTTGCAAATAAGGTGGCTAACATCAGGCAGGAGTGCCACCAACTTCACTCTATGGGAGATGCTGTTGGTCGATGTCGTGTCACAGAGCCCGGAGTTTCCTGGAGTACCTTTGATCTGCCGGAGTTCGTGGAAATTATGAGGATTATCCAGAGGATGCATCCCACTTGCTGTAGGTTGGATCCAGGCCCTACTTCCCTAATTTTGGGTTGTAGTGATATCATTGGCCCGGTCTTAGCTAGGATTGTCTGGTGCTCTTTGGACTCGGGTGAGTTTCCTAGCTCCCTGAAAGAGGGGGTGGTGATACCACTCCTGAAGAAAACTTCTTTAGACCCGGAGAACCTAGCAAACTACAGGCCTATCTCTAACCTTCCTTTTGTGGGGAAGGTTATTGAGAAAGTTGTGGCGGCTCAACTGGAGAACCATTTAACCATCTATAATTTATACAAACCTCTCCAATCGGGTTTTCGTAAGAGGCATAGTACTGAGACTGCTCTGGTTCAAGTGCTCAGTGATCTCCTGATGGCGAGAGATCAAAGACACTGCTCCATCTTAGTTCTCCTTGATTTATCATCAACCTTTGACACTTTAGATCATGGGATTCTGCTCGAGTGTTTGAGGTCCATCTGCGGGCTGTCTGGATCAGTTCTCAGGTGGGTTACATCTTTCCTCGCTGGTAGAATGCAGACAGTTGTCTCCGGTATTTTTTCCTCCGAGGCTTTCTCTCTGCCTTGCATGGTACCTCAGGGCTTGGTGCTGTCCCACATGTTATTTGCAGTGTATATGCTGCCCCTCGGAGACATCGTAAGATGGTATGGGCTGAGGTTTCACTGCTATGCTGATGATACCCAGCTCTACCTGTCATTTGCCCCCGACCTGGTTAGTGCTGTCTCAGTATTGAACAGCTGCCTCATAGAAATCCAAGATTGGATGAGTGCCATCGGTTTAAATTTGAACCCAGGAAAGACTGAGGTCTTGGTAGTTGACCCGGGTCATAGGACAGAGGGGTTGAGGAATGAGCTCCCCTCTGGTTTAGTCCTGGGGAGGGCACAGATTCTCACCTCTGAACGGGTGCACGACCTAGGAGTGGTGCTTGACAATAGCCTGACCCTTCGTCATCAGGTGTCGGCAGTCATCAAGCAGGCCTTTTACCATCTCAGGAACACTGCTAGGATCAAACACCTTGCTCCATCCAGTGACCTGCCTGTCTTGGTCCATGCATTTGTGACATTGCGCCTTGACTATTGCAACTCCCTTTACCTAGGTTTCCTGGGGTTGATGTCCGCTGCTTGCAGCTAGTGCAGAATGCTGCAGCACATTTGTTGACTGAGGCTTCGAGAAGAACTCATATTACCCCCGTGCTGCGCGATCTGCACTGGTTGCCTGTCCAGTGGTGGATCACCTTTAAGGTAGGTCTATGGACCTACAAAGCCCTACACAAACATGGTCCTGATTACTTGAAAGAGCTCCTGGTTCCTTATACCCCTCTGCGACAGCTCCGCTCGGCTGACAAGGGGTTGCTGGAGATTCAGAGGGTAAGTTTAAAGTCATCTGGTGCTCATGCCTTTGGGTTTGAGGCACCTACCCTCTAGCATTCTCTGCCCCATCAGCAAAGGGAGTGCAGGACGGTGGGGTGCTTTAAGCAGGCACTAAAGACCTATTTATGGGGACAAGTGTACCCTGAATTCCTTTGATTTTTATCTGTATTTACTGTCTATTGTTTTTTAGTTTACTGTGCAATGCCTTGAAGCGTGAAAGGTGCTATATTAAATACATTTATTATTATTATTATGATGAAAATTTCGGGTCAAAATATTGAAATGTACCAAAGATACGAGCCTGCGTTTGTCGATTTAAGTGCATGCTCGTAACTTTGTTATTTGTTAATATTTTCACACCACATTTTCAGTGTAGCATTCTTATGACCCCACCTGATGAAAAAGTGCCAATGTCATTTCATTCACTCATCCCAAAAGGTGATTTTGCAGAGTCACCACGCCATTCTGTGCCACATGTGTAAAAACTTGTTTCAGGCAGGATATGAAAAATGACAGCTATACTGTTCATAAGGAGGTGTGAAATAATGTCAATGTTGAAAATCTGGAGTAAAAATATTAAAAACTGGTGAAGTTAGGAGTGTGCACAGAAACTGCGCAGTGCACTCTCATAATGCAGACATTTTTTGGAATTTTTTCACCAAATTTACAACATGGACTTTTTGGGACACCACCTCATGACTAGTGGCACTGTCATTTCATTAATCAGTCCCGAAAATTAATTCTGCAGAGCGACCACAAAGTCACCTTTTGGGATGGAGTAATGAAATGACAGTGACAGTATTCAGGAGGTAGGGTCCCAAGAACCCCGTATTGAAAATTTGGGGCCAAAATTCCTAAAAATGGCTGAGATATCAACCTAAGTTGAACCCCCCCCCCCCCATTGATTCCCATTATATGGCTTACCTTGAAATCTTCACTTTGCCGGTCAGCTTTGAAGAGTGCTGACATGTCCTGGTCTACAGAAGATCATTGCTCCCAACCCCTGGAGGTAAGTATGGGTAAAGGGGGGGGGGTGTAGGGAGGTGGTGAGCAGTGGGAGAGTTGGGATGGAGAGGAGGATGGGGAGACAATGATGGACTGTTTTTTTTTTCAGGTTTAAAGAAATAAAGACACTGGGGATGGTTTCCTTTTTTTTATAGGGAAATGATGTAAACATTTCTGGACACTGGGAGTGTGCTCCCTAGTGTCCGGGGAAGGAGACAGGGAATGGAGGGTGCAAGGAGGACAGCAGCAGTGGGAGGGGGAGAGGAAGGGATTTGCTCTGTGTGTGTGTGTGTGGGTTCGAACAGAACGAGGGTGTGGGGAGGACAGCAGCAGTGGGAGGGAGAGGGAGGGATTGATTTTCTGAAGTGGGGCCTCGAACAGAACGAGGGTGTGGGGAGGACGGCAGCAGTGGGAGGAAGCAGGAGGGAGTGATTTGCTGGTGGGGGGGGCCTCAAACAGAATGAGGGTGTGGAGCGGATAGCAGCAGTGGGAGGAAGTGGGAGGGAGTGATTTGCTGGTGAGGGGGCTCGAACGGGAACACAAGGAAAACAGAAGCAGTGGGCAGGCTCAGCGCATTCTCATATGCCTATCTACACCCTGTAGTCCTGCTTGGCAGAAAGGCTGGCTCTGTTCTTGGCTCCTGCTACCCCCTGCCGGTCTGCTGCGTGATGTGGCATGACAGGTGTATGGGTGGCTACGCCCTGCAGTGACGGGGCACTTCCTCATTGCCATGGCAAATTTAATTTAAGTTAGTGGCACACTTCTCAACTGCTGTCTTAGACAGTGTGCTTATTCATTGGTGGCACAGAGAAAACCCAAAAAAAGCAGTGCCAGCATTGGCCACAACACTGCTGCACCTCCACAACCTGCAACTCCAGCAAGCTGCCACAAAATGTTTCTTGTGCATGCACACAAACAAACATAAAAAGCATCTGGGTTGCTTGGTTTCAATCAATTGGATGCAGTCAAAGCACAGCATACATTTGTGTATCTGTTGGACCCTTTTGAAAATTCGCCGTAATGTTTAGCACTGAATATCAAGCCAACGATTTAACTTTCCTCATGGCTTAGTCATCATACAGTGCTTGTCAATTACTTTAGACCATAGAGTGTGATAACAGGAAAAGGCTCACTGGCCCATCTTGTCTGCTCATACTCCTGTGATGATCCTGATTATTATCTTCCTCCTTTATCCTCTCCCTGTTTCCTCCTCCTTCTGCCCTTATCAGGCCCTTTTTATTTATTTATTTATTTAGTTTTTGTTGACCGGGTAAGTGCACTAGACAAATCCTGCCTATTTTCAGGCATGACCCGGGGGAGGGGGATACAGATGAATGCCAACTGACCTTGAACCAGATTGAGCTGTTGGTGGTAATTTTAGTGAATGAGGGAAATTTGGCCAGGACACCGGGGAAATTCCCCCTACTCTTTTCGATAAGTGCCATGGGATCTTTAACATCCACCTGAACTACCACCAATCCAGGCAGATGGGACCACGGTTTAACGTCTCATCCGAATGACGGCACCTCTGAAGTGCAGCACCACTCTCATGCTGCACTACAGTGTCAGTACTGGGATATTAACCCAACTGCCAGATGTGGGAACTGAACCCACAGCCCTCTGATCTCCTGGTCTCAGAGGCGTGTGTGCTACCTACTGAGCCACTGACACCCTTGTGCCCCCCTCACCCATGTTTGAATCCAGCAAAAGTTTTGGCACAAACCACCTCCTCCAGAAGTTTTTTTCCACTTGTACATCACTCTTTCTGTAAAAAAGTACTTGTGGACATCCCTTCTGAACATTCCCACAGCTAGCTTTAGTGGATTTCCCCTTGTGTTGTGTTTGTACTTAGGGTGAACAATTCACTGCATTTCACCCTGTCGATGCCATTGAGTTGTTTTTACATTTCCATCATGTTCCCCACTCTCTCCTTGTCTACTGGGTGTACATTCCATGGTCCCTCAATCTTTCCTCATGATTTCTTCCCAAGGCCTTGATCATCATTGTCATCCTTCTCTGTACATCTTGCACCTTGTCACAGTCCGTCCATAGGTTTGGGTGCAAAACATTGGCAGGTATTTCAGGTGAGTGTTAAGCAGAGACCTACTGTATACAGATAAAGGATCACCTCTCTTCTTCTACTGAAGATCCCCCTTTCTATGCACTCCTATACTGTTTGCATTCTCAACTACCCTACTATAATGCACTGACGATTTTAACCTTTCCTATATTTTTACCCCAGATTTGCTTTCTCAATGTTGCTGTCTATCAGTAGCCCCCCATTAGGAATTACATTTCCAAGTTCTTTTTCCTGACGCTCATTACCTTGCAATTTTTGTCATTAAATCTCAGTTGCCATATCCTAGATCACTTTTCAAGCACTTAAGGTCACCCTCATTGATATAATCTAATCCTTGATGTGAACCCTACTACAGATCTTTGTGTCACCCACAAAGAGGCAGATCATTCCCTGAACTATGACCCCTATATCACAAATGAGTAAATTAAAGATGACAGGCCCCAGGACTGAGACTTATGATACCCTGCTCGTTACCTCTTTAACCTTAGAATACTTCCCATTCACTACCACCCTTTGTATCTGTCCCATTAGCCAGGTTTCCACAAACATTTCTATCCTTTCCTATACCTCTTGATTCTCAGTTTGTTGGCTAGTCTCCTGTGAGGGGGTTGAGTCAGAGGACTTACTCAAGTCCTGGTATAACATTTCTACTGTCTGTCCTTTGTTGGCTACTATAGTGACTCAACTGAAAAACCTAATCAGGTCCATCTGGCATGAACTCTGCAATGTGAGTCCATGTTACTACTTTTCTGAAGACTGTTTCCCTTTTGAAACTGTACCTGTCTTTCTCAGTATAGCCTCCAGTAATTTTCAGACTATAGATGTCAGGCTGACAAACCTTTAGTTACCCAAATTGTCCTTACTGCTACTTTTGTGTAGGAACACAGTATTGTCTGCCATCGAATCCCTGGGAATCACTGCAGTGTTCTGCAAGCAGTTAAACATGCAAATTGATACGGTATGATCACTTTCAAGTCCTGCATGGGCATACCTGCTTTCCCAAGTCCTCAACTGAATAGCTCATTTCTTCATTTCTCTCCTCTGACTTTTTGTTCTTAAAAGCTGAATAAGTGATAGTGACATCTCTGTGGTTTGCTTTGAAACCATCTGAGACTGACTTCCATGAAACATCTGGGGCCAGATATTCAAACTGCGCCCAAAAAAGTGCGCAATAGCAGGAGCAAGCTCAAGTCTATTGCGCCCATGCGCAAGAGATGCGATATTCAAAAATGGAGCAGGCCAAATTGTGCCTACAGCCGACGACTGAATATCGCACCACCTGCGCAGATCTGATGCGCCATAGTGCAACAAGGGATGTTCAGCTAAGCAGTCCAGAGGCGCAATAGCACAACCAGGGTGCCCCCCCAGCTGCAGAGCAATGTAACTTCACAATCAGGGAGGTAGGGGCCCACCACCCATGCCACAGATGGGCACAGGAACACACAGCAGAACAGACATTGTCCCCCCACACCCCAAGCACAGCACAACTGGGGGAGGGCTGGAATAACCACTGGCCCATGGAGACAAGCAACCAACCCACAGCCTGGACATGGTGCCCCATCACACCTACCAGCAAGCTGTGACTGGCACACAAGGAGGGCAGACCACCCCGTGCACACCATCCCCCCCAGTGCAGAGCACACCCTACATCGTGACCTCAGAGACCCCCCACATGAGCAGTGACCACCACTGCAGGAAACCCCATGCATGCCACCACCCCCACTGTGTCAATGCAACCCTGTGCACCACAGAACCATGCAAGCCAGCCCCACCACGAGCACCCATCAGTGGGTTGTAGCACATGGCAATGCAACAACGGCAGACACAGTGCCACCATGCACAGTCACCCCAAGGTACTGCTGAGAGACCGACCATGCATTGGCACAAGAGGTACCCCACATGGGACGGGTGTGCCCATGACACCACCACCAGTGGTACAGCGCCCTGCACAGTATTTCAGTGACACACCCCTACCCACCACTGGCCACAACAGCCAGCACAGACACCCACAGTGGTGCGTGGAAGCATGAACCACACTGGATGCCACACAGGGTATGGACAGACACCCACCCATACCCAAGGGCACAACAACACAGGGATGCAGTGGTGGGCAACCAGCCCATTGTGGGCCCATGCAAGCCGTGTACACACAACCCACAGTCCACCATGGCACTGGAGTGCCAGCCACCCTGCACAGGCACTGTGGACCCGTACACCACCAGTAGTCGCCCGGAGCACAAGCCACAGACAGTGGGGCACATCCCCTGCAACACACACAAGTCACAGCATGGAGGTGGGACAATGACTGTGTTGCCCACAGTGCCACCCAAGCCAGGTATGCATCACACCAGTGACAGGGGCAACCCAGCAAACTGATGGGTAAAGTGGCCGCCCTGCAGGGAATACCACCACTGACATGCCAGCAGACCATGCAGGTCACAGTCAGGCATGTGTGTCGGCTGCACAGGCCATGGACTGGCCGATGGGTGCGGGCCGATGGGTGCACCATGGACACAGAGCATGCGCCATGGACCACTGCACACAGTCATCCAGTGCACAGGGAACAACACACACAACACAGACACTGACTGATATCTACCCCCACACCATAGTCACCTCCACACGGACACACACACATACCCATGACTGCACTACCCCTGATGCCATGCACACCACTGCAGCTGAGCACCTATAGCCTGCTGCAAATCAGAGACCGCTACAGTATTCATATCAAATTCAAATGTATTGTAAATATAAAGTGAACTATGTACAAGAATAAAAACTATATACACACTTGGGGGACACAAACAAGGTGGGGGTGGGTAGGGGGAAGGGGTGGACAAATGGGATGGGATAGGAGGGGTGTGAGGGAGGGTCCAGGGGGGTAGGGGAAGTAATGGACTAAAGGACTTTCATCGGGACTGCCATTCCTGGCTCTGGGACCTCTGGCCTCTGTGCCTCCGCAGCACCCCCATCGTGTCCAGCCTCCTTAAGATGTCGAGGGACTCACGGGCCAGCTGTAGAAGCTCCCGTAAGGTGTCCCGAATGTCCCTGAGATGGCGTGTACCTAGGACAAGGGAGCACGGTCAATAAGTGTGAATGCACAATCCCATACAGCCCGCCCACTGTGCATGGCATACGGCCTTGGGACATACCACTGTGATGGTGTGTAACCACCCGCAGTGATCACGTCCACAGGACCTTCCCACCCAGGCGCATACAGCCATGCAGAACGCTGCACACACCCACCGGCCAAGTCATGCACAGCACCACCGTGGCCGTTTAGTGACATGGCTATGTGGTGCAAAGGGAGTGGTACAGCCATGCACCTGGTGCACGCATGGACCACCAGTGATGCACACCCAGACATGCATTGCCACTGGACAGTGTTGACTGTAACAAGTTGCGTGCATGGCAATGATGTCGATGAATGGTGGCCATGCCCCGCTGCCCACCCTGTCACACAGCAAGCAATACTAATCATGTATGTATGGCACTCACCCTCATCGGGCCGGTCAGGTGGGCGGTGATGGCCCTCGGCCCGCCTGGCTGCATTGTCCCCCCCCCGCCACTCTGCCCACAATCTGTGGAGTTCGTCTGGGCCTGTGGGGAAAAAAGGAGAGAAGAACATCAGTACATTCCTGAAGCAAAGTCCCCCTGCCCCAAGGTGTGTGCCCTCCCACCCAGCCAGACCCACCCACCCCACATCCTGTGAACACCGCCACAGCCAACCCCATACAGTCCCTCCCCTATGTGCTGGACACATACAACATTGTGACTCATATGGATGATAAAAGTGTGTTGATGGAGCCCCTATCTGGACGTGGCACCATGCCCCTTCTGGCACGTGCCCGCAGTCGGGCCAGTAGCTCTGGCTTCCTCCTGCGCAGGTCACCATAGCGGTGCCTGCACTGCTCTGCACTATGCTCCCATCCTGTGGCCTCTTCCAGGGAAGTGGCCACCTCCTGCCACACCTGGGTCCTGGCCCTGTCCAGGGGGGGCTCCCCGAAGAGAGGCCGATGGTGTGGCTCAACAATGGCCACTAGATTGGCCAGCTCAATTGCTGTCCACTGTGCTGCCCGTCTGTGCACCATTCTAGCAGCTATAGTAGGCAATATGGCACTCTGCAGCGCGGCTCCCCACATGCAGATGCTGTGTGGTACAGCGCTGCCATTCCCTATCGTACTGTTACCGAACAGCGTGATAGAGGTGCACCTATGCCTGACGCATGGTGCCAAGGGGCCAAAGGTCGGGCACAGGGTCAAGGGTCTCTGGCGCAAAGCCACGCACAGTGCCATTGGATGACAATGCATGTAGCGTGATTGGCTGCCTGTGTGCCAGTGCCATAGCGGACTACTGAGCAGTTGGGCCATTGCACCTATGATGTCCCAGTGCCACAGCGCCATGTAGTGACCATCGCTATAGCACCACTGGCACAATGGTGGCCATGCCCTGCATTGCTTACCATGCACAGCTCATCATCAGCATGGCAGATGCCTGCGTCAGCAACCCCGGGCATGCGCAGTGAGGTGTACTACGCATGTCACAGGACTGCACCATTGACTCAGCACATTCAACACAATTGCGCAAAAGAGCAACAGCGCGATATTCAGCCGTCATATGCAAATCATCTAATCAGCCATTCAATGGCGCAGCACTGCAATTTGCATCTACTTAAAGTTACTCCTCGCCACATTTGCATGGATTGCGCTATAAAGGTGTGACAATGTGCTGCAGTGGCCATAGTCGGTTACTGCAGTTTATTGGTGAGTTGCATGCTGTTTGGGAGTGTGGACTGTGGATTCAGGGACATGCATGAGACTGCACAGTCACAGGTAACAACTGCCATTCTTATAGGCTACATAATGACTGAGCAGGTTGTTGGAGAGGAAGAAAACAGTGGTGGGAGGAGGAGGCCGAACTTTACAAAGGTTGAAACCGAGACCCTGTTCGAGGCCTACCTGGATCAGGAGCCACTGCTCAGTGGACGGCGGGGAACCCCTCAGGCCCGTGCTGCTGCATGGAAGGAGGTGGCACATGCCATGAACCTGCATGGCAGCCACCAGTGCTCCGTGCAGGAGTGTAAGAAGAAGATGGGCACGGACAGGAGGAGGGTAAAGAAGAAGGTGGCTGCCATCAGGGCAGCAAGTGCTACAACAGGTGGGTGACAGCTGGAGGTGGTACAGCTGACCCCAGCAGAGGACAGGCTTGCTGGAAGCATGCAGCACAGTGCCATTAAGGGTGTTCCGGGTGGTGGCTTCCAGACGGTGGTGGCCCATCACTGCATGGTAAGTCATGGTCTGTCTATGGGGGAGCAGGGTATGTCACATGCAGTAACGCAACTTTGCTTTCCCTTACAGATCTTGAGCATCTGCATGGGTCAGCGGTGGTGGGCCTGTCCACTGCGGACAGTCGGATGGAGTCAGAGGTGGGACCATCCACCTCCACAGGTATATGTGGATCATTGCGACAGTGGGGCCATCTGGCTGCCCACACTGATGTCATTGTGACAGGTGTGGAGGAAGCCCTGCCTGTGTCCCAGCATGCTGGCGTCCACGGATGCCAGCACGATGTGGCTGTGGCTTTGGCCGGGGCAGAGTCTGGCACCAGTGATGATGACACGACCGTCATGGGCAGTGACATGTGTGTGCCACAGGATGGCCACACAGCAAGGCAATTCGAGCCCATGGCTGTGGGTGGTGCCACCGTGGAGGCCTGCATGTCAGCACAGTCCCAGGCTGTGCCTGTCAGCACCAGTGGGGCAGCACTGGTGTCTTTTCAGGACAGTGGGACTGTTGCAGCCACTGTGGCGGCACCACTGAGCCCTGGGGTGAGGCAGCTGGAGGGGCAGCATCAGCAGTCACCCACTGGGCTTGGGGGTACAGGGTTCAGCGGTGGCATCTGTGCACCTCCTGTGAACATGCCCAGACCTGGTCCTGGTGCGCAGCACCCACCCTCAAGGGGTGCTGAACATCAAGGCCTTGCACACCCTGAGGGACAGGATGCCGAGGAGGCTGATGACCTCTTGGACGAGCACACCCACCTACTGTGAGCATCGGTCCAGCAGCAGATGCAGCTTGCGACATCCGTGGATGCACTGTGTGTGGCTCTGGAGCAGGCAGAGGAGCATCGCAACATGGACACCGCACTGATCCTGGCAGGGATGGACCATTTGCGAGAGGATGTGACCGCTGCCAATGACAGGCATGCACAGGCATTCATTGCTGTCATGGCCACAATGGGCACACAGTCAGGTACCCATGCATCGCGGACACCACACAGTGCACTATCCACCCCCCGTTCCTGGCATCGTGCGACTCCCACCCTGTCGACACCGGGTTCAGCTGTGGGCATCCCGAGCACTCCTTGTGCAGGCATGTTCAGTGTGCTGCAGACCCCTGCACGAGCATGGTCACATTCACGTTCATGCAGTGGAACCCCTGGGGGACCATCGGTGCCACCCTATGAGGCCAGTGGTCAGCCTGCCAGTGCTGGCGGGTCTCGGCGGGGCTGCCCACGCATCCGTGGCAGCCGTGGCATTGTGCCGCATGACTGACCTGTCTTCCAGCGTGGCTACTGTCTGGTGCTGCCCTGTGTGCATTGTGTGTGTCAGTGGGCAGTGCACGGGTGGGTACCCGGCCCTGCGTGTGGACACACAGTCCACCTGCACACCCTCCCAGCTGCTGTCCACAGTTGTGTGTGCATGATGATGCCTGCATTGTGCTGTACACCAAAGTGCAATGGTGCTCAGCATCTGAAACACGCACATGGACCAGCAGTGGACATGGTGGCCTGTGGACATGTGTGTTGATAGGGTGTGCGTTCTGGGTCAGTGTGCCTTCTGCCCTCTGTGCATGTTTGTTGCATTGTGTGTGTGCATGTGTGTGTGTCCTTCAGCTTGGCATGTTAATCCTCACCCATCCCTGGTTGTGTGTGCCTCTGTGCCCTGCCACTTCCCTTGATGGCATGCACCCCCGGTGTGTGTCCATGCGTGTTTGTGGGTTGTGCCTTGGCCACTGGTGATTGCGCATGGCCTCATGACTTACCTGGGTTGGCTGAAGTGCTCCTCCGTGATGGTGTTCCGGTGCAGCTGTGCCAGCCGGAGCAGTCGGGGGTCCCATCGGCCAAGGGGGGGCTGCCCATCACCATCCTCACTGGCATCCCGATTGTCCCCATTGCTGTCCCCCTCTTCGACCTGTACAGCTATCCCACATTCATTGGCCATGTTGTGCAGGATGCAACTGGCCAGGAATATCCCGCAGGCCTTTGAGGGGCTGTACTGTACTGTAGGGCACCGCCGGAGGTGTCCAGGCAATGGAAATGTGCCTTCAGCATCCCGAACACCCGCTCTATGACATTATGTGTGGTGGCGTGTGCCTCATTGTAGCGTTGCTGTGATGGGGTCGCGTACCGCCGGTAGGGTGTGAGCAGCCAGGGATGGAGTGGGTATCCACTGTCACCTGTGTGTAGAGGGCGGAGGTTAGTTTTGTGATCAGCATCGCCCTTCCCCAGGCCATGTAGGCCACTATCCATGCCACCTGTGGCCATGCCCCTCCCAGGCCCTATGATTGTCCATGTGGTTTGCATACTCACCCACTAGGTGTCCAGTGGGGATGTCCCCACTCTCGAATCTGTGGCACAGTGACAACTGGTGCCAGATGAAAGAATCATGTGCTCCCCCAGGGTGCGTGGCACAGACATTGATGATGCACACCCTGGCATCGCACACCACCTGGCAGTTGATGCTGGCATAGCCCTTGCAGTTTATGTATACAGCCCCCTCGGACCCAGGTGGTGTGTGTATGGCCACATGGGTGCAGTCTATTGCCCCTAGCATGCCAGGCATAAGTGCTACCTGGTGGAACTCCTATATGTTTGCTGTGCACTCCGCCACTGTGCTGGGGAAATGGATGTACTCCTCAGCATGTGGCAGCAGTGCGCTGAGGGATTGGGTGAGGTGGTGGGACGTGGCCAACTGGGTTATGCCTGTGGTGTCCCCAGTTGGTCTCTGGAAGGTACCCGTGGTGAGCAGGCACATGCAGGCTGTTACCTTGGTCTCCACTGACAGGTCATGGCTCCGTTGTGTGGGTGCCTGCATCACATCACTGCACAGCTCACAGAGCCACCTCAGAATTGCCCTGTTCAGGCAGTACAGGCCCACAATCTCAGTATCAGTGTACAGCTCAAAGCTGGTGCGGGCTCGGTACTGCCTGTTGGGGGCATACGGCTGACGGGCCCTTCCACGGCCACGCCCCCCTGCCGCCCACCTTCTCACCCCCTCATTATGGCCTCCATGTGGAAGGTGGCACTGGCCATGTCCCTGGCTTGTGTTCACCCCCCCAGCAGCTGTTGCTGTATTCCCCCTGCTGTCCTGGCTGCTACCTCCCCTGCACCGGGTACATCTGCCTGTGCTGGCCTCTGTGCCGTGTGGCTCCCCACACCTTCCCTGTGCCTGGCTGTTCAGAGTGACCTTTCCCTGACCTGCCCTGTTTGTGCCTCCTGCCCTGTCTGTCTGCCTCTGCCTCTGACACATGTGGCTTCCCTGTAGCGTTCTTGTGCCTCTTCCTTGCTCCTTTTTATTTTGGCTCATTTCCACTATGGCACAACTTCTGCTTGCTCCACTATTCGCATGGCGCAAGTCTTTGACTATCGCACTGCGCTATTTATGTATGGTTCCTCCCCCTTTGGTTGCGCATGCCTTCATTATCATTGCTCTGTTGTCAGCATGATTTCAGGTGTGCAACTGCCTCCTGCTGAATATCGCAGAATGGTGCAATTTCGGACTTTCGCAGGCGCAACCCTATTGCACATGGCTCAACTCCTTTGAATATCTGGCCCAGGAGCATTATTAAATCCAAAATATTTTTTTTCTGATTAACTCAATGTATTTCTTGTTCCTCTGTAAAGAGTCCAACTTCCAGAGCCTACTGTTCTCAGTATTTTAAAGGAGTTGCATTTGAAATGGATGGGGTCATGATCTGAAATCAAGACAACCTTCTAGTTCATTGTTTTGTTTTAGCCATATATGAAAAGGAAAATGCCCATTTAGGAAAGATAGAAGATAAATACCTCTTCAAATTCTTTTCCCCACCAAAAGGCACTTGCTCACTGACAGTCAAACAGCAGTCAACCTGGGAGGTGAGGAGGACTGTGCCAGTCCTCATCGTTTAAGATACCAACCAGTGTCTGGGGTGGGGTAGTGGGTCCAGAGTGGTAGAGACAGGCATATTGATTTTAACATATTCCAGAGGAACATGGTCAATGATCAAAGGAGGAAGAGATCACTGGAGCCAGGAATACTGATTGTAACATATTCCAGAGGGAAGTGGTCAGCGATTGGTGGGGGGAGGTAGGGGACCACTAGATACCAGGGAACTGTACACGTAAAAGTGAACAGGCAGTTTGGGTGCAGCCATTGCACCAAGGTAAGTCAGGGTATATAGTGCTGCAATGGTGGCTGTTTAGTGCTGCCAAAATAATTAAATATACCTCTGCACCCTTTATGCATATGTGATCCCTCATTTGCATAGGCACAGAGAAATATTCCATGCAGTTGCGCTGTTGGGTTATCCTGGTGCACCTGGGGCCTCTGAATATAGTCCTCACCCCAACTCCAGCAGTAATCCTAGTTAATACAGTGGTAACCTGGTTAGTGCCATGATAACAATTTGAATATGGGTGCCGTTGCCTTGCACAGCAGTACTCTTTTTCAAAATAAGCTGCTTTCTTTTTTCTCCAGTTCTCACTGATATACATTTCTTTTATTCATAGAACTTGCAGAAGTCTAAGTCTTTGATTAAAATAAAGTTGCACAGATCCATGAAATAAGTATTTTTCCTGCATGAATGCACTGAATTTGATTATGTTAAACTTGAACAGAAAGTGTTTTTATACCTGAAGATACTATTTTAGTCAATATGTCACCATGTAAACTGTAGCTAGATGTTATTTTCAGCTTTTTTGTTGTTTTTTTTTAAGCCATTACCTTGCTTTTGATTTGCAGGTTGGTGGCCTCTTCATTGACCTATGAAATGTATTGGACAAGCCTCGGTTGGATACTTTGTAAATTAAAGCACAGTAAAAATGATTCTTTGAAATGACTAAGAACCTGCAGACTGTTTCTTAAAGTACTATGTTGGCTGTATGCCAGGCCAGTAGAACTTCTTGGTTACCTTGACTACACTGAAAATGTTTGCATTTTAAAAACAAATACACAAGAATGTGCTTAGTACATTATATTTACACAGATCAGCAAGACAACCAGTAAAAATATTTTTCTTCTACTATGGATATAATATAAATTATCACTGTTGTACAAATACTATATTTCCCTAATACTACATATATTCTGTTATGATTATACATTGCTAATTTAATCAGCATTTATTTATTCTATACAATAGCAAATATTGTTTACTTTAAGTACATAAACCAGGTAAAAAAAATAGAAATGGGTTGATAGCATTCCAGAGCTCACCCATATTGAGGATACAGTAGAAATAAGAATGAACATGGAACTAAAAGGGACCAGTATGATAATGAATTGAATAGGAGGACCAGTTATTATACTTATATTATACAATATCAAGAAATAATCCTGACTTCTGATTGGTCAGTTAGCCATCACAGCATGGATGTTATCCTGGCATAACCCTACTGTTCACAGCTCTACTGTCATCATTATGGCAGATGAGCTTATGGCAGATATGGCAGATCTCTTTTTTTGCATCTCCTCTTAAGAAACAAAAATATTTTTCCACACTAACAAAAACATTCTTTAAAATTATTTTTTTATTATAAAACAACAAGCCATTGTACAGTATAATAGGAATAATGCCCTCCAGGGTGGGTGTTATGCTGGGATAACATCCCTTCTCGGGTGTTGGACGCCCTCGGCTGGTGGCCTCGGG
Source organism: Neoceratodus forsteri (assembly GCA_016271365.2). NCBI lineage: Eukaryota > Metazoa > Chordata > Ceratodontiformes > Ceratodontidae > Neoceratodus > Neoceratodus forsteri. The sequence continues at coordinate 1,442,543,412 of CM057450.1, forward strand.
CCCAACCACCCGAGGTGGGATGTTATCCTAGCATAACACCCACCCTGTCAGGCATTATTCCTTTAATAAAGGTTCATGTTCCCAAAGCATCAGAGAAAGCTGGTAGTATGAGAATCAACATATCATCAACTGCATTCCTCCTCCAGGTTTTGAAGGAGTAATCCTCATTCAAAGCATTACCAATGAAGTTCCAAGAAGCTTGATGATAGCAGGCCAAGTGGTGTTGGATGGACCCAGGATTAGTAGTTTGAGACTTTACTTCGCAAAGTGCTTTGTGGGTGGGAATTACAATGGTTTCTTCAGTTATCATGAATTTGCACATCATAAAGACTCCACTAAGCTTTGCTTTTTTTTCTCTTTTGGATAATTCCTGAACAGGACCTATTATTGAAATGTCAGTGGTAAAACTATTTTCAGCATGCATTTAATATTGCCATTTTGTTTTGTTTTCTGGCCACACAGTAAAGCAGCAGCTTGTTTTTTTTTTGTTCTTTCATAATGTGTATGATGGACTTATGCATTTCATCCAGTTTCAGTGCATCATGCTGCTCTTTTCTGTGAATGATACAACATGAATTGTTGTTTGAGCTCACAAGAGGATATGAATACCCCAAAACAACAATGGGCAAGGTGTAATGGACACTTTTAGGGTCTACAAAGACTCCAACCTCATGCCCATCAAGTAATTCTAATGTTCCAACCTCACCAAGCAAGGCCAAAACACAGATTTCCAGCTTCATTATATCAAATAAATGGTCTTATAACATTTAATTCTGTTACTGCATTAATGGGAAAACTGTGTGGCTCAAATGTCAGTTTAACATACAGTATGTAAAAATATATGGGTTCTGGACCAATCGATCGGTCTTACAAAAAATTTGCAATTCTAAAAGTCATACAGTACTCCAGACAGCATGACTGGAGGATGTCACTTGTGTCAGATTTGGGTATAGCCAGCTTAGTAATGCAATGGTTGAGCTACCACCTGCAAGCCAGTGACTGGGGTTCAAGATTGGACTCAGGATTTGGGGTCTGGCTGGGGAGGGAGAATTCAGTGTCCCTTATACAGCTCTCCTTCCTCAAAGAGGAGTGTTAGCATGTCCTACTGGCTGGCTGCCACCTTGATGAATCTAGGTAGAAGCACGGGAGGACCACATCGGAAGGCATCCCACAAAGAGATGCTGGGGAATCTCTGTGGAGACAGAGCACAAACATTGTGTCATTGCACATAGACAGCCATAGTCAAGAAAATGGAAGAAAAACCTCTGGCCATGTCTGGATGAATGCACAGTTTCTCACAGGTACTGCACTGGTTGCTGGGCACCCTCATTTAGGACCTATGGCAGATGACACCCAGAGTAAAAGTAAGATACAGGGATGTCAGAACACAGAGATTGGGGACCAGTCAAGATGGGGGCCAGTCAGTCAATAGAAGATAAAACTGCTGATTTAGTACAATTTGGGGTACAGCCAGAGTAAGTATATACAATTATTTACTTAATCCCTTACTGAAAATTGGTAAGCAGAAAAGGCATTTTGAGCTGAGGCTTATTCCCTGGTGTGAGCTGGCGAAAGGGTACTGGACAAAAATATATACAGCAAATCATAGTACGGTGTATACGGAAAGTATTGAACAGCTACTTTATTTTGATTTACTATTCAATGAAAAAGGCACAACTGTCAGACATCTTAATGAGACGGAAGTGTCATGCTGATACATCGTGCTTTGCCCCGCTGGCAAACCTTTATATATAGTATATTATAGGGCTGCAATAGCACCCCTGTGTTTAGGGCTGAGTAATATGGTTAATGTTAAATCCCTAACTTTGCAACTTACTAGCTTTGCCCCATTCAAAGAAATTGCTCAGAATTTGATATGCTCAATCTTGGGGGCAAGGTCTCTTGATTTAGCAGGTTTTGTTCCAGTTGTGTGTGCAGATTCCAAGATCCAGATAGTGCAATAAAGAGGAAAAATTGGGGGTTTTACTGTTTTCCTGCTCTCTGTTACAATTCAGACTGTTAGGAGTTTTGTTCTGAAACTTTAAGGGTAGGAAGGGCTTGCCAAAGAATGGTGCTTTCTATTGGTTTGGTGAAAAAATATTAATCTGTTCCCAAGTTATAATGATTTGAAATTTCATTTCTGAGCATGCTCAGTAGGATCTTTCAGACATATGTCTGACACAAAACAAGAATTCCTACTCATGAAAGAAGATTCTTGTTTCGTGAAACAGAATTCCTGTTTTATGACAAAATAATTGTTATTTCTTCTGGCAGTCATCTTGTTTCCAGGTTTTTCAAAACAATGTTTGTCTTTAAAACCTTCATTTTTAAAAGCATACAAATGATGCCCTGGACAGACACAAACACATTACTCTAGCTAAACAGGAACTGTTTTGCTCTATTCTGGACTTAGCAGCCCCGATTTCCAAACCACTTAGACTGATGCAAGATGTCTGCATCAAACATTTCTGCCACAGTTGGCACCTTGCATCAAAAGATGCGGCATTCCTGATTCTGAAACTTGGTCTGCATCAGATAGGGAAGCTGCTGTGACAAATTGGGTCTGCACCATGCTTGCAACCAACATCAGGGTGTGTCAGGGCACAAGGGGGCTTGTGCCATGGTGTAGCTGCATCAAGCCTTTTTTCAGGAGTCTAAAAGTCCCGCTATGGATGCAGCAAAGGGCACCACTTAGACCAGCCTGGAGGTTGACTAAGTGACTTGCAATACTGGGAGGGGATCTGATAGTGGGTTGCTAGCCATAGAAGGGGGATAGGGACTGGGACTGGGGGAACTGGGGAGACAGACGGTCATCAGCAGGCATGATGATATCCATCGAGGTGTGCCTGTCGCATACTGTATGTATGGTGTAGGAACAGTACCATACATACAGTAGTTTAGTTATCAACCCTGATTGTCTAACAGCCCCCACATCTCCCCCACACAATGTAAAAATGATTCCCTTGTGGTCTAGCACCACACCGTCTCCCCCAGACATCGTAAAATGATTCCCTGGTACTCTAGCAGACACTGCCCCCAATCACACTGATCTTCCCCAGACATAATAACAAATACTCCCTGGTAGTCTAGTGGACCCCACACACCCTGATCCCTGATCCCCAATCTCCCTGCCCCAAAACAATGTATGTTACATAGCAGATGGTCTAGTGCCCCCCAACCTGACAGGCTTTGCCTCACCACCCAGCTCCCTTCATCCTGAGCAGGTGACCAGCACAGCCCTCCTCTCATCACCATGGCTGGCTGCTGACTATGCTGTCAATGAGCCTATACTGTATACAGTACAAGTTCTGTGAATGCCAGCTCACTTCAAGCTTTCAATCACTGTCAATGAGCATGTACTGTCTGTCAGAGTACCAGGGAATCATTTTATGATGTCTGGGGGAGATGAGGGAGTGCTAGACCACCAGGGAATCATTTTTACATTGTGTGGGGGAACTCAGGGGAACTGATAGACCTCCAGTGCTGATAACTGAACTACTGCATTTACAGTGCTAGCCCTACACTGTACATACAGTATATGGCAGGCACACCTCAATGGATGCCATCATGCCAGCTGATGACCTGCTGTCTCCCTGACTCCCCCACTCCCACCTCCTGTGCCCTGCATGCTCATGGCCCCATCCTGGAGGGATGATTCTTCCCCCCAAAATCCTGGCCCCTCCAGTTTTGCACCGGGCAGTGAGGCCAGACCAGACCCCAATGGCAATGTCCACGGGTGTGCCACTGTTTGGTGCAGCTAAAGACTTGCAGCAAACCTGGGGAGTTTGGTGCCATGATCCTATTTTTTATAGAGTCAGGTGCAGGATCTCTGGTGTACCCAGGGATTGCCACAGCCCAAGATGACCACACATTGTGGTGCTCTAAGGACTTTTTGAGAATCAGGCCCAGTGTTTCAAAAACAACCCTGAAATATAATTTTGGGACATCCCTAAAATGAGAGCAGGCATCCTGTTTTGTGAGCTCACAAATATCACAAGAAGTAAGAAGGTGGGCTCACAAAAGAAGATTTTGGACTTCATTTTTTCAGAATCTTGTTTTATGAACAGGCATCTTGTTTTCTGCACTCACAAAGAGTCTCACGAAAAAAGAATGTGGGCACATGAAACAAAATTTTGTACTTCTTTTTTTTTCAGGATCTTGTTTCATGAGACAACAGTCTTCTTTCATCACCTTCACAAAACAAGAATACTGGCCCTCCAAACAGAAATATGGGCTCACGAAAAAAGAATTTCATTACTTTGGAAGAATTAAGACTTTTGTTCAAAGCCAAACTTTTTACATGTGACCCAACTTCATGAACCATTGTGGAAACATTCTTGACACATGATCAAAAAGGTGCATCTTTAGCCACATGGAAGCACAGGGCCCCTTCCATACCCAGATGGATTCCTGCACATCTCCATCTGCAGCAGCATGGAAGTGCAAGGCCCAGAAGGCCCTGTGCTTCTGCACCCACACAGTTTCCTTAGTTGGCACATGACCCAGAGAGCCCTGCGTGTTTGCATCTGTAGCTGCATAGAAGTGTAGGGCCCAGAGGGTCCTGCACTATTGCAGCCTGATAGCCTTCTCATTTGGTGCTTTTGGGCCCTGCATATCTATGTCTATAGACACCTCCAGGCCCTGCGCTTCTGCAATGAGTTGAATGTGTTCACACATGATTCCACTATTTCAAAAAGAAAGGAAATTCATTGCAGAAAACTACATTAAAGCACCAGTTAGAGATCAGCTTAAAGCTACTTTTTTTGCTGCTTGTGGGGGGGGGATTAGAGTTGGAAAGCCTAATGCTACATTCGCCTACTTTTGTTGCTTTAAGCTGAACTTAACTGGTGCATTAATGCATTTTTTGCATGAATACACATAGGTGAAAGATGGCCACTGCAAAGAGCACTTGTTCACTGAGCTGGCCCTCAAACTCAGCTCACCAGCATGGGATCACAAAGACAATCTGCTTGAGTAAAGTCTTGCATGACACACATTTGTAATAATATATTTTTTTTGTCAGATGCAGGGTGCTTGCACCAAACAGCAAAGATGCAAGTCGCACCTTGCAGCCACCATTGTGGCATTCCCCATTCCAGAACATGGCTGCCCTGGACAGGGACTCTGCTGCACCAAATGGGCACTGCTCCACTCTTGTGACCTGCATCTGGCTACACCAGGTTGCAGTGGGGCTTGGGCCATGGTGGGGCTCACATTTCCAATTCCAAGAGCCCCGCCAGGGCTGTTGCAAGGGGCTCTACTTAGACCTGTCAGGAGGTGGTCTAAGTCCCTTGCGACCGACTGGGACACTATGTTATGTGGGCTACCAGTGGGCCCATGGGCAGGAGGGCCATAGGGAAGGGGTTATCTAGACAAACAGGGAATTTTTTTTTATTGTAAGGGGGATCTGGGCAGTACTGGACTTGGGTGATCGGGTTAGGGGGAGGGACTGCTAGCTACCAGGGGCAGGTATTTTTTTATAGACATTGGCAGGGTGGGTGATGATCAGTTACGGGAGGGACCACAGACCTCCAGGTTTATTAATTTTTTTTTAACACAGAGGGCAGGTGGGTTATCAGGTATGTGTATGGAGGAGGGGGGACCACTAGCCACCAGGGTTATTTATTTTTTTAAAACACATCAGGTGATGGGGTTGGGAGAGGGACCACTAGTCACCAGTGATTAATGTTGTGTATGGGGAACACAGGCAGAATTTCCATCAAAGTTTAGAAATGGTTTTCCAAACTTTTACAGAAGCAAAAGTCAGACCTTTGCTTACATTCCACCTGCGGAAGTTTATTTTAGAGGGTGGGCACATGGGAGGGGTTTTGGGCAAGAAAAGGGGCCCCGGGGTCTGCTTTTCTAGTAATACTATAAGGAAACACAAGGGAGGGCTGGCTGAGCTGTGAGTAGGAGGGAATTTAAAAAGGAATGGATAGATAGATAGATAGATAGATAGATAGATAGATAGATAGATAGGCAGACAGACAGACAGTGAGAGACAAAGAAAAAGATCCATTGCTTGCTCACTGCTGGCACAAAAGCTGGCAGCACATCTCCGTCTGTGGCAGATGTCAAGAAAGTCTCATTGTTCTCATACAAAGAATGAGGGTAAGCAGTTCATCTCACTGAGCTGGACAACAGGGATCTTGAGATGCCCAGAAATGGTATTTCTGGCTGCATAAAAAAAGACCAGAACTAGCTAAACTGACCTCATTTAGCTAGGTACAGGTGTCAGCTTCTTTTATAAAAACATTGTTTTTATGCATTTTCCATGTTTTGTAGTTTGTCAGAAAAAAAAAACAAGTTGTTGGCTATCACAACACAAAAAACATTTTTTGTGTTGTGAGAAGCAAGTGTTGAGAAAGCAAAAAGCTGTCACCCCACAGAATTGTTTTGTGTTGTATGGGGGGTTAGCATCCCCAAAAAAGTTAAATCCTTATAACTTTGGAACTGCTTAATATTTTTTCACAAAACAATTGCAAGGCAGAACCTTCACCCAGCGTGCTTCTACCCTGAAAGTTTCAGAAAACAAAATCCCATTCTGGATTGGCTGTTAGGGAGAGCAAGAAAAAAAAATCCATGTTAAGTACAGGGAAAAAAAAAATAAAAGTCTACAGCTAAATGACCTGTGCAAATCTCAGAACTGCACAAGCTGCTGTCACAAAACTTTCCACACATTTAGACCTTAGTCTGGGTTTCCGAAGGATGGCACAGGGCTTGCATCCAGTCCTATGATGCCAGACTTGGGTTCTGGCAATGCATTGAACCTTTTGCCATAAATGCACCCAATTTTACATTCTCAGGTGCAGTTGTGGCAGTTTCCACTGTTTACAGCGGCTTGTGCCATTAATCCAGCAAAAGCTCCGTAAAACAGCCCACAGGATTGCTGCACATTAGACATGAAAAAGCTGGCCTAACTTGTGGCAATTGTCAGCATGGGATAGAAAATCTTGTTAGATTGCTGCAAGCACTATGTACTATATTGTCGGGCGCACTGGGGCTTGCGACAATCTAAAGCTTTGGAAAATCCGGGCCCTGGCCTCTTGGACAATGCATGCCAAATTTCAAGCAATTTTATCAAACACCACAAAAGCTATTAAGGTGCAACGTTAGAGGTTTAAGATAGAACCTGTCGGTCAATCCTAACTACTCTGGCACCACCGCTCAAATGATAGTGCCAATTTTCAAAAGTTCAGTTAGGGTGAAACTTAAAGTCTTCCAGCGGTATGTTAACATCTAACTTAAATAGCCAAACCTAATTCAGCAGTAACTAAAGCACACTATAAAATTAAATAAAAACTCATTCACTCAGTAGGCTCAAGGAGATGGTACTTGCACCAGTGTTCTTCATTAACTGAGATATCCTCTCCTAAGAAGACAGTCACTAGATCAATCACAAGTTACTGTATGTACAGTTTTGCCCAGTGTCATGTTTTGTTTTGCCATTGCAGTATAATTACCGGTGAGCATTTTTTTTTTTACTTTTTTTTTTATTTGCAAAAAAGGACAGTGCAGTAGTGTATGCACAGGTATACATAGTATTGTATCAGATAAGGAACGAGATGAGTCCTCATTCAGGATACTAAAACAGTTATCAACTATGTCCTGTGGGAAGAAGATATGGCCTTCAGGTGTGTCCTATGAAACAGTCCTGATATACAGAAACAAATAAAAGTATTCACTGTCCAAGCAAGTTGCCTGTTGTGTAGTTGTTCCTGTGCATGTAGTCCATCATAAAAGACAAGAACCATTATTAAAAAAATATAGCAGCCAAGTATAGCCACATTAACAAGGAGAGAAACAGATCACTTGTTAGGATAACACTGATTCAGCATAATATATAAGTGAGATCATTTAGTAGCTTGTGTTTGCCATCTTCATGCTATATGTAATAGCCTTCCACATGTTGTGAGAGCGCTGCCCTCTTTCTCTTCAATTAAGTATACAAATGGAACTATGTCCCTGGGAATTTCTATGTTTGGAGTCACAGGCTAGTGGTGATTTTTTTCCAAACGGTAAATAACCTTCACATTAAACACCTAGTCTTCCAACCCTGTGAAATTTTGAGAGTCATCGCTATGTGATGGCCTTCTCTGCTGCTGCCAACAGAATTCCCAGAAATGCCTATTGTCATTTGGATCTTTTTCCTGGGGTTAATCTGCCTAAGATCATTTGTCCAAACTCCCGGGGTCTGCTCAGTCCAACCATGGTGCTGAATTTTAGTCCTGTGACTGCCCATAAAGGCTGGATGCTATGACAATTCCAGATAATGTGACAAGGAGTTCCCTCTGCCCCACACCCCTGCAGCAGTGGCTGTTATGCCACTTGACATACTATTTAGTCCTGAAGGGCCAAGGAAAAATGGAAAATGAACTTACATCTAAATTCTTTCCAATTATTGGAAGTCAAGGTACAATATACCACTTCCCAGATGTCCTGTCAATCCTGATGGGTTAGCTGTAATGCCATGTCTGCTTCCTAGGTTGTTTGGTAATGGGGAAGTGTATCCCTATGGTGCTGGGTGTAGCACTTTACCAAATGGGAGATATATTTTTTGTGTATCTTACCTGTCCCTGCACTCTCCAGGACCTTGATTAAGGGATGGGGTTCTCTTTGTAAGTCTTATAATCTAGGGTTTACACTAAGGAAAGATGTCACCTAGAGATACATGAAAAAGTCTGAAACACACTGTAAATTCAGCTCACATGTGTACAAAGGTTTTTATTGTACAGTTTTGCACAAATTGTGCAAATCTGCCGAGGCCCAACATCTACCCTTTTCGGGAGCCTGTATCTGTCCCAGGATGTGTAACTTCTATGCATATATTTAGGTGGTATAGCAGGTGAGTGATCCTGTAATGCCCAAATCCTGCCTCACTTAACTCAAGATGGAGAAGAGCTGTTTAAGCCAAGGGTTCATAAAAGATCAGTTTGTCACTTTCCCAAGGGGGGGGGGTAGCAAATATCTCTAGAGGGTGAGCTCCTTTGTCACTGTTCTGTTCAATGTACATCCAGACATTGGCCAGGCTATCATTTTTCTGCGCAGTCAATGGTAGGAGTTTTGAAATCTGGTAGTACATTTTCAGATTTGGTAAACCCACCCCATCTCCACTAGGTCTCTACAAATCCCACTACAAATCCTCATTTAATTCTGTTTTTTTTCCTCCTCCCATAGGAAGCAGTGCATAGCCTTATTCAGGAGTTAGAGAGTCAGTTTGAGGATTTTTAAGCTGCAAAATTTGAAAAGGAACAGAAACCTTGCTAATACATTCATACGAAGAAACTCTGTTTTTCCTGGAAGGAAACGGGTAGAATCTCCCACCTGCTGAGATCCACCATTGCCTCTCTTGTCAGCTTACCATAATTTGCCTGGTAGAGCCCTATGAGACCTACCAGTATATGGATGCCCAATATCAGATTTGAGCAGTGACCATTTTGGAGCGAATAAGCTGATTTAGTACCGGTGTTAAGGAACCACTAATCAGTACTGCTTCCCTCTTTCCTGTATTCATTTTCAATCAGTCAGTCAATCAATCAATCAGTCAATCAATCACTCAATCAGCTTTATTTATAAAAAGGCACTATTCCAAAGATCATAACGCCCTAACAATAAATACATAAATACACAGATAAAAACATCCATCATAACAATACAGTATGATTCCTCAGGTATTATCACAGAAGGCCAGCCCAGACAAGTGCGTTTTTAGTGCGGTCTTGAAGCTCTCTGCTGAAAGGCACTTTCATATCCGGTGAGGTGAGAATTCTACAGGTTAGGGGCTGCAAACATAAACGCCCATGACCCAGATGACTTCAACCGGATCCTGCAAACCTCTAGTAATCCCTCCTTGGCAGAGCGGAGTGGTTGGAGGGGGCAGTAAGGATGCAGAAGCTCTTGTAGGTAGCTTGGACCCTGTCCATGTAGGGCATTATAGGTCCGCACACCAACCTTGAAGGTGATCTGCCACTGAATTGGCAGCCAGTGCAGCTCATGCAGCACAGGTGTGATATGACTGGACCTAGATAGCTCAGGCAACAACCTGGATGCTGCATTCTACACCAGCTGCAAGTGATGGATATCAACCCCCAGAAGCTCTAGGTACAGGGAGTTGCAGTAGTTAAGGCAGGAGGTCACAAAGATGTGGATCAATTTTGGTAGGTCACTAGGTGAAACAAGGCACTTAATCTGGGCAATGTTCCGAAGATGGCAAAAGGAAGACTTGATGACAGCTAACACCTAAGACCGAAGCGTAAGCTCGTCATCAAATATTACCCCCCCCCGATTCCATTCCTTTTCAGAGGTCAGCAGCTGATCTCCACCAAGCCAAAGCTCAGAGGGACAGCCAGCTACTGGCCTCTGTTTCCTGTGACCCGGATCCACCACCAACACCTCGATCTTGTCAGGATTCAACTTCAGCCAGCTGGTGTTCATCTAGTCCAGTATCTTGGCGAGGCAGCTGTTAAACAACATGACTGCACTATCCTGATTGGACAGAAAGGACAGGTATAGCTGGTGTCATCTGCATAGCAGTGAAACCCCAGCATGTACTGTACACCGCAAACAACATAAGGGACAGAACAGAGCCCTGCGGTACACCACATGGCAGAGATTTTTGTTTAAACTGTTGTGTAAATTCTTGCTATTGTACTGCAATTATTTATGTTTTATACCAGTATTCCTCACCCTCCCATCTACTCTTTCCTCTCCCCCAGGTCACATCTGTAAAAATAACCTGTTGTTCTCTATATGGCTTACCTGGTAAAACATGTTCAAATAAATAAATATACTTATGGCATGTTGTTTACCTTGACTGATATTTATATCATACTTTACAACAGTGCCCTGAAATAATGAATGATAAGTGGAAAATTTAGCTGATGAGTAAAACCTACTCATTGCTAATTCTTTGTTCACAAGTTCAGATTTAATTTTCTCCTCAATTTCCAGTGAGTCCTGCAATATGGCCTCAATTAGCTGTGCAGAAGGATAGAAGCTCTTATGAAACCTGACCTCAACGAACACTTTCATTTGTTGCATTTCTTTTATATAACGTGATGCACTTTACCAGCGAAGGTTTTTTAATTTGCACATTCATCTTTCTGAATTTGACTATCTAAGCTACATAACTCGTAATTAATCTAGTTACTAATTATTTATTCAGGAGAAGATATATAAATTAATAAAGTAAGTTTGGTGCAAGTACCAGCTACTTGTGCCTGAAAAGCAAATGTGTTTTTATTGAATTCTGTATTGTGCTTTAGAATAAAAATAACAGTAATAGCAATAACATTAAGAAATGCAATTTATATAGTGCCTTGTACACATTTCAAGGTGCTGTACAATATATAATGGAAACTTTAATATAATACGATCAAGAAACATTAAGCACTAATCAACAGAAGTAGGTTTTCAGTTTGCATTTAAATTGCTCAAGATTAATAACTGATGTCTTAGTTTTTTTTTTCTTTTCTGGTTAACATTACTTAGATATTAACATTTCCTTAGAGGACATCACTTTTATTGCACCGTTTCTGCACTTTTGAAAATTGGCTCTGTCACTTTACAGCAATTTCTGTGTACTTTATATAGATTTAACTCTAGAGGGGTAATCAATATACACTGATAAAGTACTTGGTGTCAGCGTAAAACAGTCTCATTTGGTGTCTTATGTTGATTATCATATATGCACCTGTAAGACTGCCCAGTTTTCTTCCTACTACTAGATGGTTTTATACTGCATGCACCACAGACCACTGAACAGCATTTTTGTTTGCTGTGAAACCTGAGAATAAAACCATTCATGAGTAGATTGGGTATACGTATGCACCCTAATATTCAGAGCCAGCCATGTACACCATGTAGGCAGTTGTGCTGGGTAAGCAATAATATCTAACAGGGTGGGCTTTATTGGGTAATACTGGACCACCCAGGGGCATAATGAGGTCCAATGCCACAGGAAGAGGGACTTATAGCCCCTGGAAGATCTGGTATTGCCCAATATCACCCATCCTGGAGGGTGTTATTGTGCTTAGAAAATAGGCTGCATATGACTTTTTAACTGGGGTCGAACTTCCCTCTCTTTCAGAGGTACAGAAATTGACATTGATTGGCATCATAACAAACTCTGAGTGGAGGCAGTAATTAGTTCACTTTCACCAGGTAAGGCACTGGGGCCAGATGGTCTGTTGCCTTTATTTTATAAAACCTTTAAAGCCTAACTGGTCCCAGTGCTTGGACAATTATATAACTACCTGTATGATTCTGAAATTCATCCCCCCCCCCCCCGAGGTACTTCTGAAGCCTGGAAAGGATCCCTTATTTCCTGAGAATTACCACCCTATTTTGTTGTTGAATGCAGATATTAAGACCCTTGCCAAAGTGTTGGCCTCTTATTTAAAACTAGTGTGGGCAGGTTTAATAGGTCCTGAACAGGCAGGGGTTTATCTCGGGAAGGCACTCTAGCAAACATTATAGAGAGCTTTTTCATCATTTGTCTGGGTCCAGGAAGACAGATACTAATGCTGTTCTGGTTTCCCAGGATGCAGACAAAGCCTTTGACCATGTTGCTTTACCCTATTTATTTACGATTTTGTCTAAATATGATATCTCCTCTGAATTAATATGATGGATTCCAATTCTTTATGCCTGCCCATCAGTTTGTGTTTTATGTAGCAAGGAGCTTTTGAAGCTTTTTCAGATTACACGGGGTACCCATCAGGGATGCTCCTTATTGCCCATGCTTTTCAATTTATATCATACTGGTAATCATACTGGTGTATAGACAGAAGAAGGTGATTTGCCTATCTAGTCTGTCTACCCGCAGAGAAGGGTCAAAAGTTCCCATTACAGAATAAGTGTTTATCAAGTTGGTTTAAAATGTCTGTATATTTATATTTGTGGCTATCTCAGCTGGTAAGGTGTTCCAGGTCCTACCTACCTCTGTGTATATGTGTTTCATTGTTTATTGTTTCTGCATTGATCAAGTTTAATCTGTTATTTATGACATCTTAGTCCCATGGGTTTCCTTTGCAGTTCTAGACCCATTTCTGAGAGTAGTTATATATTGAGCTCCTTATCTGAAAAATAATCTCCTCTTCCATGATTAAAGGTTGAATAACAGGGAAATGGTAATTTATAATTTCCATCTTTGCAATGATATATTATTACATATCCCAGTTTGCAGAAAATCTTTACCTGCTGCTTTGCAAATTTTAACCCATTTTTGCCACTTCTCTGGCTAGAAGCTCAATCTCAACCAAAAAACAAAGCTGGGTGAGTCCCTTTTCTCAAATAGTTTGTATGTCTTGTATTTTTGGGGCTGGTAGTGCAAATGTTCCACAACAGAGAAATTATGACCAGCCACACTTCATTATATCTCAAATGGCTCAATTTCTCTATTGATCTCTAGGAGCGGTTGGACCAAGGTGGGCTCAGGGAGGGAGAGGGTGGTGGAACAGAGGTGCATCCCTCCAGTTGTACCTCTCCACAATTCATATGCTGTTCTGGCAAAGAGTGGTCCCTCTATGGAGGCACCTGCAGTGGAGACCAAGGAGGATGCTGGAACCTCCACAAAGGAGACCCACAGGAGGGTGGCACAAGACCCCACAGGGGAAGAAAACAACTCCTGGTGGGGGATTCAATCATTATGGGGGTAGAAGTGGGGGTGGAAGGGGATAGGGAGGTAAGACGCCTGTCTGGCACCATGGCTTGGAGGGACAGGAAGTGAATTCTCAGGTTCGCGGGAGCAGCTGCACAAGGGAGGGAGCTGGATGTCATTGTCCACCTAGGGATCAATAACCTGTCTGTGAATGGGATCAGAGTGGTGCAAGAGGAGTTTGTGGAGTTGGGGAGGGGTCTTAAACAAGTAACATGTACAGTAACCTTCTCGGAGGTGCTGCCTGTCTATGGCAAGGATGATGCTAGGGTATTCTGCACCATGGAATTCAATGAATGGTTGAAGAACTGGTGTGGAGCTCAGGGTTTTGGTTTCATTGGGGACTGGGGAGCCACCTGGAGGGATGCAGACTTATACTGGTGTGATGGTCTGCATCTGTCCAGGGGGGAACCAGGACCCTAGGTGACAGGTTTAAATGCTTCATTGGCAAGCATTTAAACTAGCCAAGGGGGGAGGCACTGAAAAGGAGAAGGGAAATCCCAGCCTCCCCCCCACAAAGTGCAGTAGACACCAAGGTAGAGAAGTCAGTAGGGAGCAGGACAGGGATAAATGCAGAAAAAGGTGTTAAGGACAGGGATGGGGCTAAAAGGGGTAAGGCCATAAAAAATAAATGGAAGGTGATGAGTACCAATGCCCACATTCTGTGAAACAAGCTCCCTGAACTAGTGGCCTTGATGGAAGTGGGATGCCTGGATATTGTGGCAGTCACTGAAACATGGTACACAGAGAACCATGAGTGGGATGTCAACATACCAGGATACACAGTCTACAGGAGGGACAAGGTGGGTAAAAGAGGAGGAGGAGTAGCTCTCTATATAAGGGAAGGGATTAAAGCAACAGAATTAAAGAGTAAACAGGAAGCTGATGAGTCACTATGGGTCACCCTGGAGACAGGAAATGGCACCACAATCTGCATGGGGTTTTTGTACAGATCCCCATCTCAGGGGGAGGAAATGGACAAGGAAATGAAAGAGGGCATCCTTAAAATGGCAGAAAAAGGGGAGATATTGTTGATGGGGGACCTGAATATGCCAGATGTTAACTGGGGTACCTTTGCTGCAGGCACATCCAAGAGCAGGGTCATTCTGGATGCCCTACAGGGGGCATGCCTCAGACAGCTAGTGCTAGAACCCACTTGGGAGGGAGCAATCTTAGACCTGGTACTCTCAAATGGGGAAGGAGAAAGGATCTCAGATTTCGAAGTGGGTAGCCATCTGGGAACAAGTGACCACCAAACAATGTGGTTCACAATAAACAAAGCCATAGAGTCAAGCCATACAAAAACAAGAGTATTGGACTTTAGGAAGGCTGATTTTGGGAAAATTAGATAGTGCCTCAGAAAAGCACTAGCAAATGGGCAAGAAGGAGGGGTGGCGGAACAATGGGGAATAATTAAAACAGCCATTGCAGAGGCAACAAGCCTTTGTGTGAAGCAAATCAATAAAACAAAATGAAGGAAAAAAACACTATGGTTCTCAAAAGAGGTGGCAGAGATGGTTAAAGAGAAAAGGATAGCATTCAGGAAATATAAGGAAACACAGAAGGAGCAGGACAAAGAACTTTATCAGTTAAAGCAGAAGGAGGCAGGGAAGGCAGTCAGAATAGCAAAGGCACAAACTGAGGAAAAGATAGCCAACTCTGTTAAGAAGGGGTATAAAACCTTTTATAGGTACATTAGGGAGCGAAGAAAGACCAAGGGAGGGATACAGAGACTGAATAAAGGGGAGGGAATGTGGGCAGAGGGTGACAGTGAAAAAGCAGGGATACTGAATGAATATTTCTGCTCAGTATTCACAACGGATGAGGAGGGGGAGGTACCTAAACCAAACAAGGGAGAAAACTCTAATAGGGGGTTGATACCAGTCCATTCACAGAAGAAAGGGTTTTGAAAAAACTCTTGAAACTGAGGGTGGACAAAGCAAAGGGCCTGATGGTATTCACCCAAGAATACTAAAAGAACTAAGGGTAGAACTAGTAACACCACTGACTACTCTCTTTAACAAATCATGGGATGATGGAGTAGTACCTGAGGACTGGAGGAGGGCAAATGTGATTCCACTTCACTAAAGTGGGAGCAGGGCAGAGGCAGGAAACTACAGATCAGTTAGTTTGACTTCAGTGGTAGGGAAAATGATGGAATCACTTTTGAAGGAAAGAAATGTAGAGTACCTAGAGGCCAGTGGGGCACAGGTCCCAAGGCAGCATGGTTTCACAGCAGGAAGGTCATGTCAGAGGAACCTACTAGATTTCATTGACTGGGTGACCAAAGTAGTAGAACAGGGAGGGGCTGTGGATATGGCCTACCTAGATTTTAGCAAGGCGTTAGACGTAGTCTCACACAAAAGATTAATATACAAGCTAGCCAGCCTTGGAATGGGTCCCAAGGTGGTAGCCTGGATAAAAAACTGGCTGGACAACAGGACACAAAGGGTAATAGTAAACAGAGTCCACAGTGAAGAAAGGAGGGTAACTAGTGGGGTACTGCAGGGTTCGGTACTGGGACCAGTCCTCTTTAATACCTTTATAAGTGACATTGGAAAGCACCTGGAAGGAAAGATATGTCTCTTTGCAGATGACACAAAGATCTGCAACAGGGTTGATACACAAGATGGGGTGGAAAGAATGAAAAGGGACTTGGAGAGGTTGGAGGAATGGTCAAATACGTGGCAGCTCAGATTCAATACAAAGAAGTGCAAGGTAATGCATCTGGGAAGCAAAAACCCAGGGGAAGAGTACACAATAGGGGGTGAGTTAATAACAACAAAAAAATTGAAAGAGACCTAGGAGTAATTATATCAGATGACCTAAAGGTGGGCAAGCAATGTGAGAAGGCAGTAAGGAGGGCTGGGGGAATACTGGGATGCATAGGGAGAGGCATCAACAGTAGAAAGCAGGAAGTTGTTATCCCTCTCTACAGACACTTAGCAAGACCCCATCTGTAGTACTGCGTGCAATTCTGGAGACCCCATCTACACAAAGACATAGACAGAGTGGAGGCTATTCAGAGGAGGGTCACCAAAATGGTGCAAGGTCTGCACCAGAAGACATACAAGGAGAGACTAAAGCAGCTTAATATGTATACCCTTGAGTATCTCAAGGGAATTAACAAGGTACAAAAGGGTAGTATATTTCAGAAGAAGAGATGTGCAAGAACAAGGGGGCACAATTTGAAGATAGAGGTGGGACGGGTCAGAGGTAATGCTAGAAAGTATTTTTTCACAGAGAGAGCTGTGGATGCATGGAACAGCCTTCCTGAGGAGGTTGTGGAGTCAGGAACAGTGGAAGAATTCAAGATTGTATGGGACAGGCATAAGGCAATTATAGTGGGGGTAGGAGGAAGTAAGCTGTTGATTAACTAGAATCTGCAGCTTATCCATCAGGTAGGGAAATGGGCAGACTGGGTGGGCAAGTGGTCCTTATCTGCCATCAAATTCTATGTTTCTATGTTTCTATGATCAAAGTGAGATCCTCCTGTTCCCATCACTTCACCCATTGTGCTTCCTCAGGGTAGGGGATCTATATATAGACATGATTATTATTAATATTCATATTTCAATACCTCACCATCACGTCACTGCTTTTTTAATAAACATTTCATTATCACTTCCTCTATCTAGTTATTACTCTTTATATTTCCATTAGTATAGCCTGTAACTTACAATATCATAGATTAAAAGCTGGGAGAGATACTAACCCTCACTCTGAATAAAGAGGGAGATATCATTTTTCAAACTACTGCCGTCAAATTGTACAAGCACATGCTGCAATCAGGGCTGGTAGCGGGTACCACTAGACTACCAGGGAATGGTATGTATTATTCAATGTGCAGACCAGGGTCAAGAAGGGAGGGAGGGCACTGGACTACCGGGGAGGGATGCTTTTCATTTATTACATGATTGGGAATGGGCAGGGGGACACTGGACATCCAAGGAGGGTTGATTATTTTGCAATATATGATCAGGAATGGGTGTGGGGGGGCCACTAGACTACCAGGGAGTTGATGAGTGCAGTGGGACATGGAGGTTTCAGGGTACCCGGTGCATTCTGTCAGGTGCATCCCTGCTCCAGAGATACAAATGGGGTCATAATGACATGCAAATGGCCCCATTTGCGCCTTGCATGGCTAATGGAACCATTTGCATGTCATGGTCTGAATACCTGGAATCTACATGCGGCGTATCCCCATTCCAGATATTCAGACCACACAGGGGAATGCACCAGCGCATCTTTGGTAGCCCCCTTTGTGCTGCCCACATCTTATGATATATGCAGAAGGAATGCTTGATCATGCATCTTGTCTGAATATAGCAATTTTGTGCTCCAGCACAACTCAGTTGCGCGGCACAGGCACCGGTGCCCATTCTGGGCATGGTTTGAAAATCCTGGCCCTTATGCTTAGCTTCTTATTTTATTCTAGTATGCTTAAGATAGAGACTCAAATAGTATACACTCTCTGCAAGTGCTTTTAGCCACATGTTTACCACAGTTCTGAAGATATTTCTAGCATGTCTCCTTTATATGACTTAGCTTACAGTTTAATTTCAGGTCCTGCTGCTTCAAATAGTGTTCCCTGCATACCTTCTCTAGTTGCAGGGATCCGTTTTAAATCTAACATTTGCATTCTATTATGCAAGTATTTTTGGCCACACAAGTACCACAGTTCACAACATTGTTCTAGCATTTCTCTTTTACATGATTTCGCTTGAGCTCTAACATTAGTTCAAACTGGTTCAGATAGTGCTCTCTGCATGCCCGTTCTAGTAGTAATGAGATCCATTTTAAATCTCGCATTTGGGTTCTAGGATTGTTTCTGGGTCACTCCCCTTTCGCATTAGTTTTTCCACTTTATTATTACTGTTTAACTTATAATTGGCCCTACTTGTACAGCATGGGTCACCTTCCAATTTGTCATGCTTTGCTTTTCTTGTCCATTTCTTACTTAGTCATTTCTGTTGTATGCTCTGGTTTTTGCCTTAAAAAAACATAGACAGTCTGTCTCCTCTCTCAGCCTTTAAAATGTTTACTAGTTCTCTACTATGTGCTCAAAATAGAGATTGTACTCACCAGTTTCAGTAGTTACATTCTTTTGGCAGTCAGAGCGAACTGCGCTGTCAGCTCGTCTGATCTGCAATTTTAAATCCAATGCAAGAAGGGCAAGAAGGGCTCCAGCCAACCAATGGGAAACATGTGACTCCCGTTGATTGGCTGAAACCCTTCTTGCCCTTCAACAGAAATGACTAATAAAGAAATGGACGAAAAAAAGTGAAGTATGACAAATTGCAAGGTAGCCCATGCTGCACAAGTATAAGTTAAACAGCAATAATAATAAAGTGGGAACAACTAATGGGAAAGCGGAGTGACCTAGAAACAATCCTAGAATGCAAATGCTAGATTTAAAATGGATCATTACTACTAGAATGGACATGCAGCGAGCACTATCTGATCCAGTCTGAACTCAAGCTCAAGCGAAGTCATGTAAAATATAATGCTAGAACAATGTTGTGAACTGTGGAACTTGTGTGTCCAAAATACCTGCATAGCAGAAAGCAAATGTTAGATTTAAAATGGATTCCTGCCACTAGAGAATGTATGCAGGGAGCACTATTTGAAGCAACAGGACCTGAAATTAAACTGTAAGCAAAGCCTTATAAAGGAGACATGCTAGAAATATCTTGAGAACTGTGGTAAATATGGCTAAAAGCACTTGCAGTGAATGCATACTATTTGAGTCGTTATTATAAGCATACTAGAATAAAATAAGAAGCTAAGCATAAGATATCTTAGCAAGAATATGCCAGGAGCATTCTTGGATTTGTCTGACCTGATATCAAAGTATAAAGCAAAGTCAGGAAATAGACACCCATGACAGAAAGAGACACAATTTGAATACTGTCTGTATTGCTGTTTGAAGCATATTAGAATGAGAAAGACCATCTATTAACAATGATGTTACCTAGAAATATGAGCATTGATTTTTATTAAACCAGGGCAACCTGTATCCTAAAAAGAAAAACAGACAAAGCAAAGACTAAGGTAACATCACTAAAGAGGTGAATATTATTTTTTGTACATAAATGTGTAGAGCCGCCGGCCAGTAAGAACGAGTCCCACTGTATGAAGTTGACAGGAGACACTAGACTATCGTAAATATTATGAAAACAAATGTGTCTGTAAAATGTGATGGTAGTAGTTTGAAAAATAATACCTCCTATGTATTCACAGTGAGGGTTAATATCTCTCTCAGCTTTTAATCTGTGATATTGTAAGATACAAGCTATACTAATAGAAATATAAAGAGCAATAAATAGAGGAAGTAATAATGAAATGTTTAAAAAAAACACTGCTGTTATGGTGAGGTAATAAAACATGAATATTAATAATAATATTAATTATGTCTATATATAAATCCCCTCCCCTGAGGAAGCCCTGCAGGTGAAATGTTGGGCACATGAGGCTCTCACTTTCATCAATAAAGAAATTGGACTGTTTTGAGGTATAACAATGTGTGGCTGGTCATAGTTTTCTATGTGAGCTCAGTCTCCACAAAACAGTTGTTTTCCCCCTATCCCCTAGCAGCTCTAAAGCGGACATCCAAGTAATGTGCCTTAGGTGGGAGTCCAAGGTATTACTCTATGTTGGGATAAAAATTACCCTAGAATGCCATCATTTAAAATCTTTTAATTTAGACCCACTTGTCAAACAAATGGAATAGGATTTACAATGATAGCAGCATTTACCTCTATCACTTTGGGGTAGGGCTAATATTCTTAAAAGAAATATTCTGCCATGACTTGTGCACCCCTTGGGTATGTTAAACCATGTCCTTCCTAAAAGATGGTTCAATCAGGTCCAAACAATGTGGTCAAAATTTGTATGGGCAGGTAAATTGCCTTGGAGGGCTTTTAATAAATTATGTAGACCACAGGACAAAGGTGAGCTTCAACTTCCCCACTTGTTAATCGATTATTTTTCCATGCATGGGAAGAAGTACTTCCAATTGGGTCTTCCTCTCGCGGTTGTGGTTTTGTCCCTAGCTGGTTGCAGATCAAGGAAGCTTTAGTGGAGAGTTTCCATTTTTCTTTGTCCTCCCTATTATACACCTCACTGTCCAATTTACCACCTGTACTTAGATCCACACCCCTAGAAGGTTGGTAAGGGTGCATGCCCAACTTTGCCATTTCTTACAAATCTCCTATCGACAAGATATTAGCCAATCCTTTTTTCATAATCCAAATCTGTTATCTGGTAAAAAGCCTTTCAGACTAGTGGGCTGGAAGGGTCTCAGCTTAGATTTGGTTGGTGCTTTGCTTAAAAATGATACAATTCTTTATTTTTCTGATTTTAAACTCAAGTTTAATTTACCACCACATTCTTGTTTGCAATACACCCAGTTTAAGCACTGTCTTCTGAAATTTTTGGGAAACCTCGGATAGCATAACTCTGCTGAACCATTATTTACTTCATTATCCTCACTCTTGGTTCAGTGAAAACCAATGGCAAATATTTCTTGGGAAGTAAGCCAGTAAACCTAGAAAAAAATTGCTTCTAACACTTATTATTGGGACAATGCCTTACATCTCGATTACACTGCCAATGTTTGGGCTAGGATTTGGAACAATCTTTATAGATATGTGAAACAAGATAGACTACGCCTATTACAGTTTAATATATTGCATAATCTGTACTTCATCCCAACCAAATTACATAAAATGGGTAGACTACTAGACTCTAATTGTACATGTTGCCTCCAAGAAGAAGGCATCTTGCTACACTCTCTCTGGACATGTCCCCAGGTGGCCTCCTTTTGGAGGCTCATACAAATATTAGTGCCCCCTATTTTTGGACATGACCGATATTTTACATTAGATATTTGTATTTGGGGGAATTATGATTTAATAGCATCTAGAATAGAGAACTCTAACATGGCATTAATTGCTGGTGTAATTGAACTACTTATTTTATGCCATTGGAAAGGAAATTATGAACCGTCACTTGTGGAATGGGTACAAGAGTTTTATATATCCCTAAATGCGAAAAGAGCTATTCCTTTGGCTAATCACACTTTATACAAATTCCAGGATTGCTGGCTTCATTTCATTCAATTCCTCTCTGGAAAGGGATGAAGGGAAGGCATTCCCTTACCGGTCAATTTCCATGTTTAGTTGGACAGGAAAGATTGGTTACTTTATTTTTGCTTCAGACTTTAATTTTAATGTTTTAACATATTCTATATATAGGCCATGCATGGGATGTGAGGGGGAGAAATGTGGGGGGAGGCAATACTGGGGTTGTATTATTTATTTTCCTATTTATTATTTTTGGATTTTTATTAGTTTGTATTGTTCACATTTTATCTTGTTTTGTTGTTGCTCATTAGTGATTATAGGTGTATTGTTTATTTTTATACTGTATTTATATATTAAACCAAATAAAGCATATTAAATTGTGAAAAAAAAAAAGGAAAATAGGCTACATGTGCCATTTTTTTCTGGGATTTCAAGAAACCTAAAGTCATGCTATACAAAATGACTATATTTGCATTTGTATCCCTTTTTTGGGTAAAGTAGTCCCTCTGCTGCTGGCATTTAGTAGCAGAGGGTGCTGTTTGTATTGTAACTTTCCCTTTCTTTAGAACAGTTTTACTTTTTAGAGCTGCCAATTTCTTCTTCAGCTCCTATAAAGTGCATTTGTGTAAAGCAGCATTTATTGGCAAACTACTTTGTTCACTAGTGTTTGGTGCACACATTATACTTTCATTTATTTGCAGCCCACAAGGTCCCGATGCCACATCAGTGGTTACAGACCCTTCTGTAGAGATAGGGACCTCAATCTCCTTCTGAGTGTCCACCTGCATTCCCGACTCCCCTGGTTTCTCTGTGCAGCATCTACATTCCGTGCTGACAGCGTCTATCAAGCTGTCACTTGGCGCCTTTGATGAACGTGTGTCAGACATTGATAATGACACTGTCAAGTCTTGACTGCCAAAATCTTGTCTTGTGACAGCTTTAATGAGGACTTCATAAGCTTTACTCAGCTTCTGTGGGAAGACTGTTGACCCTCCAGCACTCGAGTTTCGTACTATTATTTTTATTTTTACTGCCTGAAAAAAAAATTTTTTTTTTTTTTGTCTGTGGCGAGTAGGAACAGAGGCAGCCCAGGAGGCAGTATCAGCATGTCACAATTTGTGGCATTTGGTCACAGAGTGCTGGGAGGCTGGTCACTCACTCAGTGCTCCCAGATCAGGCAAAGCATTTTCCTGTAATGCTCCCTAATTTTCCCTGTATTTTCCCTGTAAGATTGGGATGAAGTTCCTGTAGATTTTCCTGCATGCACAAATCAATGTAAGTATGCAATTGGTGTCATTGTGCCACTGCGACAAATGTTCAGGCTGTTTTATGTGTTCTTATTTATTTTAAATATAAAAAATCACCTACAACATATCACATAACTACTCTACAACTATAAGAACTTTATATGTAACAATATAATACAATCTTGAGGTTCTGGGGACATGTTGTAATGTATAAAGCTCAGTTCTCAAGGTTAACATGTCTCCAGAACCTCCTGAAGGTATTATAACCTTGTAATAATGCAGTCCCTTATACAATATTCTGTTTATAGTATGAAATGCCTTAACTTCAAATTTACCCCTTAATCACAGACTGATATATTTTGTGTTCTGCTCACACTGCATGAAAGGGGTATAGGGATGCACAAAATGCGCCTACCCCACCCTTGCCCCTGCACCCGGCAGACAGGTGCACCCATACTGGCATTCACCAATGCCGACCACCTATCCACGGTTCCTCCCCCAATGCACAGGACTCTGCAGGGTGGCCGGGGGAGGAGTTGTCCCAGGCAGACATCTAATGGGATGGCCCCCTGGGACCCATAGTGGATCTCACACATAGGGTGGCATGGGTCTGGGGCTGTGCATGCCGATAGCATGCACCCAGACCAGCACGGCACCCTCCAGTCCCAGTGCTGCCTCACATAAACTTTCTGGGTGCTCACCCATCCAGCTGCCCCTGCTGCCTAGCAGTCAGGAGCAGCACAGTATGCACTGTCCTGGTCCCCCAGTGACCAAATACCTGTGTTCATGGGGGCATGCTGTGGGTTATGGCAGGGTCTCCCTGGTGTACCCTGCACCACCCTCTGCACCCATGTGGCCAGCACTACGCAGGTTAGTGAATACACATAGTGCTGGCACACCCCCGGAACGTCCCCATCGCAGAGCTGTCTGCAGACATGGGGGATCGGGTGAGGTGGGTCTGCATGTGCTCCCTTCATGGATGCCACGCGGGTGGCATGGGGGTGTGGAGTAGCTACTTGCCCCAGATATGCGTGCATAGCCACTGCACACCAATTGTGCATTTGGCCTACAGCTCTGTGTACCTGTAGTGCTCCATTAATAAACATTGTTTCAGTGTATTGTTGTTTTTCATTGGCATGCTTAAGCACCCCCCTACACACACACACACACACACGCACACACACACACACAGCCTTGTGCACTGAACTCTCAGAGGTAAAAACAAATATTCCCTATTTTTTTTCATTTATTTTACTAATCTTAGGCCAGACCAGGGTCTATGGGTCCCTTCTGATCTCACACATATAATTCATAACTCCTGCTTATCTTTATGAAGACACCCCCATACCTTCCCCAGGCTCACAATTAAATAGAAACACTGTCTAATTTTTTTTTCAAATAACCTCAACCGCTAGGCTGGTCAGAAGACGTGCAGCCATAGTGATCTTTTTAAAAACACAACTCTGCTCTGTGCACCAAACAAGCCAAGTAGCACTTAAGCACTCTTTGTGTCCCCGTCACCCTTTAAAGCCCACCATCATTGAGTCTCTTGTCTGGCTTGCTTTTTGCACTTCATGTGTTTAAAATAGACAAATTTACAAAACAGAAGGTTTGTTTGCCTTGGTGACTTGGGGCGCTGCTTCCTTAAAGCAACACTTAAGCACTCTTTCTTGCACCCCCCCCCAAAGCATATCATCATCAAGTGGTCAGTCTTTTGTCTGACTCATTTTGCACTTAAAATGAGTTTAAAATAGACTAACCTGAGGCTGCCCACAAGAACACTAGTTTACATTCAGTGGCTTAGGCTCTCTGCCAGTCCAGAACGGTGGCATTTGAGATGCAGCTCGGCTGACTCAACGGTGTTGCTGTTTTGAGTGGGCCACATGGCAGGTGTTTGAATCATGCAGCAGCTCAATGGTTCTTGATCAGAAGATCTGAATTTATCCTCAGAAAGATGCACTGCCAGCATATTACCTTACTACCTCAGAGAAACACAGGCTGCAAATGGACCAACGGAATTGCTTAGTGTAGCAAAGTCAGCAAACTGAGCACCAATTGGAGGGCTCTGTCTGGATCTTGGCAGCCATGAGATTCATAGTGGGCATTTTCCCATAGTGTTTGTCCATTTCCCCATATATTTTAAAAATAAAAGATTTCCTTCCCGTATCCCGTTTTTGTAGTAAAAATCCCTTAAAATACAGGAATCCCTGTAGATCTGGGAGCACTGCTCACTAAGCAAGAGAAAGAAATGGCAGCAGATCGACTTTTAAAATGTTGTGGTGCCAATGATACCCAAAGTAATGGGGCACACTGAATTGACAGTTGTTTTTCTCTGAGCACTTTTGAAAAATAAATGCATGCCTGATCAAGTCTTTCAGCCAATCAGCATGCATTATTTTTTAAGCCAATTTTCTAAATGGCAAATAGCGCATGGATGGTCTTGTGCAATATTTAGACAGTTAGCATGTTCTGCTCAAGTGTGCTTTTGCCATACCAATACAATGCATAGTGACTATGCACTGCACAGACACAACCCATGGCTGAAAGAGTGCTACAGGGAGCCCACTTGAGGTAATGCTGCCCAAATCATATAGCCTTAGGGCTCCTGTGAGCCATATTTAGCCCTAGCATGCTAAAGACCCTGTTGTGCATGCAAATACTTGGCACCCATTGGCATGTCCATTAAGCCTTGTTAGCATGCTGTGCAGTCCTGCACTGCCTGTCCTGTTCCAGAAGCAGATTTCTTGGTATCTAGCAGTCTCTTGATCGCCCATCCTGGGCTGTTGAAACATCTATTCTCTGGTTTTCAGTTGCCTTCCTGAACAGTTGTAAAATCCCACTCCTGACTTGCCAACTTCAGACCCACATTCCCCCCACCCCACCCTGGATACTTGTCCATCCCTACCAACAGTGACCAGTACAGTCCTCTGCTCATTTACTCAGCCAGCTGCAATGTGACTGCCTATGAGTGACTGAAAGAAGTTCTCATGATCACACACTGACAGTCAGACATTGGCCAGCCAAGAATGTGAGTGGAGGGCAAGGTCAGTTGCCATCATCATTGGTAGTTACTGACCAGTGTACAGGGTGATGGGGGGTGCTGGGTGGTAAGCTCAGAACAGGTGAGTTGGGAGGGGGTGTTTGACAACTGTTCTGGGGGAAGACCAGTGGGCACCAGGAAATGGATGTTTTAATAGCCCAGCATGGCTGATCATGGGTGGGAACTCTAGACACCAGGGAATAGATGTATTTAAAGCTCAGCATGGGCAATCGGGGGGCCACTAGATGGTCTATGTTACTAACAGAGCTGCTCAAATGGGGCAGAGTGCCTCATGACAAATAATCATTCGGTCAAGAAAAAGTCACAGCACTCACCCTCTGAATAGAACAAACAGATGTCCATTCATACAATGATGCAAAATCTTCTGTTTTATTCCCATAAAGTGCAGAATGCAGATAGTAACAGCCGGTGGAGAGCAGAAAAAATGACTGATATTTCACCTGTTGCAGGTTTTGTCAAAGTGAATGACAAAGCCTGCAACAGGTGAAATGTCAATCATTTTTTTGTTGCTCTCCACTGGTTGTGGCTATCTGCATTCTGCACTTTATGGGGCCTATTCTCAAAAAGATACAACAGACGCAATGCACTTGCATCCAAGGAGAATGATGACACAAATGGTAACTTGTGTCAAAAGATGTGACGTGAGCGATTCTCAAAAGCAGCATGTGATATAGTGGTGCAGCACTATACCAAAGGTGACTTATGCCGCATTTGCACCTTGTCCTAAGATGTGCAATGGCGTAATGTGACTTGCACCAGAAAACAGCTGCAGTGTCCTGTTTTCTAAGCTTCTAGAAGCCTCAGAAGGGCAAGATACACTATTCCAAAAAGGCATAAGTTACAACAGGGGGAGCAGTTGTAAGTGCATTAGAGCATATAAGGAGGCCCAGTGAAAGAGACACAACAAAGTTACTGTAGAGCAAGTAATGTGCACACACAGTAGCTCAGAGTAACAGTGAGATGGCAGCACCAGTATCTTTACAGGGCATCTTGCTAGCAGTGGAAAGGTGGCTTAGGCACCACTGGAGGTGGGATGGCAGGAGCCAGGGGAACAGGCATCAACCAGTGCAGCAGATACCAGCCAGGCACCATGCACGTGTGTACCAAACAAGGAAGTCATACCTGGACCTCATGGAGGAGCAGTGCATAGCACGTTACCATCTGAATAAGGCCAGCATTGGTGAGCTATGTGATGAGTAGTGTGATGAACTGCGACGTGCACTTGGAGGGGGCATGCCATACCTGTGGAGGTCAAGGTGAGTGCAGCATTGTGTTTCCTAGCCAGTAGGACCTTCCAAACCCCCACTGGTGACACTGTGGGACTATCATAGCCAGCCATGTCCTGAGGCAGGTGCTGGATGCACTGCTACTCCGGGCGCACAGGTACGTCATGTTCCCACGGGAGGCACCACAGCAGCAGGCGGTGAAGCAGGCATTCCACAATATGGCACAGTTAGTTCCCCCATGTCCTAGGTTCCCTTGACTGTACACACAAGGCCATCAAGGCACCACCAAGTGAATGGGAGGTGTATGTAAACCGAAAGGGCTTCCACTCCATGAATAAGCAGGTGGTGTGTGACAGCCAGTGCTGCATACTAGATGTGGTAGCCCAGTACTGTGGTTCCTGCCAAGACTCATACATCCTCTGCAATTGCAGTCTACATGAAGCATTCGATAGGGGAGACATTACAGGAGGATGGCTTATAGGTAAGTGTCACTGGCACACAAAGATGCACACCAGATCCAGCAGGCACATAGTGCAGGGAAACATATCTGCAGTCCATGGACAGTGCAATGATATGTGAGTGTGGGTAACATGTGCCGTGTAATTCATCATGTGTCATGTCCACCCCACAGGTGACAGTCAATATCCGCAGCTGCCTTGGGTCATGACAACACTATAGCACCCACAGAATGAGGCAGAGGAGAGGTACAATAATGCCCTCACATCCACATGGTATGTCATAGAGAGAACACTCGGCATCCTTAAGTCCCAATTCAGGTGCCTGGATCACTCAAGAGGAGCCCTGCAATACAACCCGGAAATGGTCTGCAAGATCTTCATGGCCTGCTTTATGCTACACAATCTGTCCCTGAGCAACTGTGTGCCACTACCAGACCTGGATGATGTACAGGATGAGGGTGATAATGATGACAACGAACTGGATGCAAATGCAGGACAACCACAGGGTCGTGCCGAACCATGTCAAGCAGGACAACGTGCCAGATGAGAGCTCATCCAACACCACTTTACCTGAGGAACACCATCACCCAACATGTGGCACTGGCAGCACTAGGTAATGTTCCTATCAGCCATCATCACACAGTACAGATGTACTGCCTGGTGCTACCCACCCGACAAGGCGGCACTGTACATAACAGCTGGTGGCCATGGGTGGTGGGTAGTACCTGGTGGGCATGGTAACCTTAAGAGGTGTCACCGACTAGTATGGGATATCAACACATCAAATGCTGTGGGCAGGGAGGTACTCAATGGGCAAACAGGTGCATAACATGTGGTGTATCCTGCAGAGGTGGCCCTCAGGGACAGACTTATGAACTGTGGCACATGACACACTGATCCACAGTCCCATAATGTGATTATCACAGGCAGCACAATGGCCTACTGACCCATGAGTGCTGTAGGACATGCAGGCCCTAAGAGACGCTCCCCCACCAACACAGTACCACACATCATAATGCAATTCTCAGGACACATCAGAATACATCACAAAACACAAATGCTTGTAGACTCCAACACACATGCATTTTGCATTAAAAAAGACACGCACATGTGTTTTGCATCAAAAAAAGACACACACGTGTTTTGCATTGGAATATGTCCACACATGTGGTTTGCAGCACCACACACATGGCACATGCAAAAGACACATGAACACGCAACTGCACAATGCCACAGTTCCACACAGCCACACATCAGGAAAACCCTGCTAAACTCTAGGGCCTGTGTAGTGAACATAACACTCAAACATGTCAAACCTGAGTGGAAGGCCGCCCAACTTTAACCTGAACAGACAGCCCAACTGGTGAACCTGGTGCAGCAGTGGAGGAGGACACTGCTGCCACCTGGGTCCAGGAGGCACACTCCCTCTGAAAGGGACAGTGTGTGGAGGTAGACAGGGGCATGCCTGGAGTGAGTCTCTGGTGTGCGAAGGACACCTCACCAGCTTAAACACCAGTAGCAAGACATGACATGACATGACCCCAAAATCCTACGTAGACTAATGGACATGGTCTCCACTTCTGATGTGGCCATGAGGACTGGCTAGCATCCTGCAAAAGGTAGGTTGAACAACCTTATTGTTGGTCAGGGTCATGTAAATGGAAATTGTTGCATGTGTTTGTGTCTGTGAAACTGACACATGTGTAACCATCATGTCCCCACAGGACGGAACTGGGATGTGGAGGGAGTGGCTGCCAGGGGAGCTGGGAGGCAGGAGGATGATGCAGCAGGCCAGGAGGTAGCACCCGACTGGGATGGGCAAGATAAGTGCACTATGTGATGTAGCCCCATTGCCAGATGCACTGCATGCCAAACACCACTGTCATCATACAGGGCAGCATGCATGGCCTTTGCACATTACATGTCACAGAGCCACACTGGGATGACACGACAGCAGACAACACACATACGACAATGCAGGCAGCCACATCATGCAGATGCAGTGCAACAGTGGCACTCCCCAGGCCAGTCATCAGAATGGACCCCACCCAACAGACACCCCACCCTGGACACATACTAGAAGCCAATCCACAACACACAACTGACACCTAGGCATGATCCAGTGTCAGTGTGTACCCCCCACCCACCAATGGGGGGCGGGAAACACAGTCACATGTCCACAGGGCGCTGTAGGTGCATGTTGGGTTGTGCACACTGGTACATGTGTCTGGCCTGAGGTGTCTGTTCTGGTGTGGCCATCCCAATTCCAGAAACAGGCACAGCCACTGTATAACTGCATCCATGTAATGGGCCTGTTACAGTGCAGGGTGGCATGTGTTGTCACTGCTGCAGTGTCCACACACTGCAGAACTGTGGTACATCATGGGTATTACTTGGGGGGGAGGGGATCACTGTTCCTGGACAGGGACATTTTGTAGCCTGTTTGGTGGGTGGAGGCCTTCCTGAAGTATGGGACCGAAGTGGGTGTGCATTTTTGGACATTTAGGGGTAGCCCACACCTCTTGGTTTCAGTTGGGGGCACTTTGTGTGCACTGGTCCCTGAGCATATACATTCTGTGGTGGGGCCCACACCACCATACCCCGCAGCACCCTTCAGCAACCTGTGTGTTGTTGCACATGGGCATCAGGTACATAGGAGTGCCATACATCCTGAGAGATGGACCCATGGCAGTTGGGAGATGGATGAGGGGGATGGGGAGGCATGAGACATGTCCAGATGGTGTGTAGGCCTTGTGATGTGGTGGTAGGTAAGGCCAGGCATATGCTTGGCAGGTAGGTTTGGTCTGGTACCAGTGTTGATGGGGTCACTATCCCCCTGTAGGGGACATTTGTGCAGTGGGATATTGCATGATGGTGGAGGGGGACAGCATGGGGGGACACATGGTGGTACATCAGCATAGGGAGGACATGTGTAGCCTGGAATGGCCAGCTAGTGGTTGTGAGAAGTTCCATACTGCCTGCTCCATGCCACACCTTGGCACATTTGCGTGTGTCACTGACTGTATGGGGCAATGACACGTGTTTCATTTCCATGTCACAGCTGCCACTCAATGTGGAGGTGGAGTGTCACAGAAGGACAGCCCATGCTACAGGGTGCTACTCAGGGCAATGCGGAGGCAGAAGGAAAGAGATGCTCATGCATATGAGGAGCACACAAGATACCATGCACAGCAGGCCCACTGGATGGAGACCGACAGCAGTGACACTGGTGATGGACAGCATGGCCAGGACACAGCTGTGAACACAACAGACATTGGGGACACAAGCCGACCACAGCAAAACCAGGCGGGCCAGGGGCCAGATGACAATCAGGATGCTGCCCCAATCAACACAGAGGACACAGCTGGCCAGGATGCAGGTGAGGGGGCTGTCATGGAGGAGGTGGGTCATAGTCCTGCACATCAGCTGCAGGAGGAGGACATTATCCAGTATGCAGGTGAGGGGTCAGCTGAGATGGAGGTGGCTGACATTCCTGGGATGGAACCACATGACAATGAAGGTGTCCAGGATGCGGGTGTGTTGTCTGCCAAGGATGGTGCCGATAGGCCTGGACAGCAACCACAGGTGCAGGATGTTGAGCAACATGCCCCTGTCCCCTTGCCTTCCCATGAGAGGACCCAGTTGATGGTGGGCCTCATGTGGGACATCATCCAGGACATGGCATGTCTGCAGGGTTCACTGCACACATTCATGACAGCACTGCAGGAGTTGCAATGAGGTAGAACTATGTGCCATCGGTTGCTGTGGACATTATGTTTGAGGTTTTGTATATTTATTTTAACTGTTGTTGTTGCAGGCAGTGGGTGGTGGGATTTATAAGTATGTTGCACTGGGTGTTGTGGGCAGTGGGTGGTGGGATTTGTAAATATGTTTCACTGGGTGTTGTGGGCAGTGGATGGTGGGATTTGTAAATATGTCACACTGGGTGTAGTTGTAAACAGTGGGTGGTGGGATTTGTACATATGTTGCATTGGGTGTTGTTCCTATTTGTACTGTTCATTTGCATGTGTGTTTCATAATAAATCTGTTGTATGGTTGCAGTGCAACCCCTTGTCAATGTGTTGTATGTGCAGGGGTGTGGTAATGTCACCTACTAGGGGTCTTGTGCAGTGCACATTTAGTTCAGTATGCCATGGTAGCTGTGCACACACACACACACACACACACACTGTGGACCTTATGGCGTTGTGTTCTGCTTGGACACAGGCAGCAGAGAGGCATGTATATGCATCTCAGTGGTTGCCTATGGAATGTGTCAGGCCACTGTGCTGAGTCGCATCCATCCACCACAGTTCCTGTACCTACCCCCTCCCATGGCAAACATACCTCCTCACAATGCACACTGCAGGCAAGTGATGACTGACTGTTCAATAGCTGCCTGCAGTAGAACAACAACATCAACAACAACATTGTGTGGTTGTGCAAATTTTATTATGTGGTGTGGCGTGTCCATATCCCTGTACACAGTGCCCATAACCCTACCCAGTGCTGTCCCATAAACAGTGTCCCCACCACTTGTGTTGTTGTCCTATATGTACATCTCTTTCCCCAGTACAGTTCACATGTCACCAGACTTCTCTCTATGCTGGGTCATACCATATGAGGCCATGACACATATCTGACAGTGCATGTCACTGTGTGTTGGGGTGGCTGCACCGGGTCTGAAACACACGCTGTTAGGCAGGTGGGGGCTGCTGTGATTGTGTGCTCATGCCCCTGCACATGATGTTCCCTCTCTCTGCCACCCCAGTTCCACTGTCCTGCACATCTGTGCCAGTGTCCTCAATGGGCATTATCCGTCTCTTCCAGCCTCGTGTCTTGGGTTGTGTGACTGTGCTTTGTGCTGTTTGAGACTCCACCATTGCCTGAGTGGCCCTTTCCCCCAGCCCATGATCAGACACCATTACACTGTCCCTTGGGTGTCTTATGGCTGCAGTGGGGTCCTGTGCCTGCAGTGGGCATGGCCCTTGGCAGGGGGGGTGCTGCTGGTGGTGGTGTTAGTGGATGTGCCTGGTGGTCCTGTGGGACCTGACACATCTTGTAAGGGTGTGCTGGTGTGTGTTGGGGCAGCCACTGGTTTTGGGCCTTCTGACCCATGTGCACTCGTTGCACCACTCTGCAGGTCTTGTGCTGGCTGGGCAGGTATGTCACCCCATGCAACATGGTGGTGTGCTGTGGCCTCTCCCGAGGTGCATCTGCTATCACCAGTACTGTGGTTGTCAGTGCAGCTGTCTGCCATTGCGGTATCGCTGCTGTCTGCTCCAGTACCCCAGAGCATTGTTCCAGGGCCTCCATCTGCCCCTGTGTAAAGTTATACAGTCCATGCAGGACCACCACAATGTCTGACAGCAGTGAATTTGTGTCACATGTGCCTGACTGTATGGCAGTTGCGATGCATGTCAGCTCTCCCTCCATGCATTGATGGTGTTTTTCCAGGCCCCTCCATAGTGTGGTTATCTCAGTTGTTAGTTCCTCTTGCCTCACCACCACAAATTCACAATAGTTCCCAATGTATGCTGCTGGTGATGTGTCCTGCTGTTGGAGGCTTCTGGCAGTCACCTCCAGGCAGGCCTCAAGCTCAGTCACACTGAGTGGGCTACTGTTCTGTGTGCCAGCATCATGTAGGCTTGGTGTCTGCACAGTCTCCACTGTGGGTACGTGTTCCACTGGCTGCTAAACTGTTGCTGACATCAGGCTGTGGACATCTGCAATACTGTTGGCCTCCCATTCTGTTGTGTGTCTGTCTGCAACCTTGTCCTCCTCTTAACCCCTTTCCTCCACCTCTCCATGCTGTGACACCATGTCACCTGCGGTGTCCATTCTGCTGTCCCTCTCACTGTTCATGTCTTCTTGGGTAGCCTGCTGTCTGCCTCTCCCACTGGCTTCACTAGGTTGAGTATCACCTGGCACCTCTGTGGTTCCTGTGGGGTAGAAATGATATC
Organism: Neoceratodus forsteri; assembly: GCA_016271365.2. Classification (NCBI taxonomy): domain Eukaryota; kingdom Metazoa; phylum Chordata; order Ceratodontiformes; family Ceratodontidae; genus Neoceratodus; species Neoceratodus forsteri. Next base: position 1,442,577,111 of record CM057450.1, read on the forward strand.
ATGAGTTGCCGCTCCCATGCACCATGTTACCCTTACCCATCTGTCTGCTGTTCCCATCCATTGTCATCCATCACCTGCCAAGTACCCGTACAGGTGCATGGGATGACTGCACCTCCCCCTCCTTTTCCAAGGGCTGATGTTTATAAAGGGTGATACATACTTGTGTTATGGTTGTGGCAATACACTGTTACTGGCCTAAGACATGCAGTGCTGACTGTGGTATGCCTTGCATTTACAGATGGCACACTGCTGCTGTTCCTCTGCTGTGCGAATCTGAAATGGGGCACTTGCCTATAGTGGCAGGGCTGCTTCCAACATTGCAACATGGTGTTGAGGACCACCCATGGCCCCTGGTTTATCATGGGGGTATGTCACATAACCACAGCACATGGGCCTTCCCTGGGTTTCCACATGCAGTTTCCCATTGCCTGGCCACACATGTGATGTCACCTCCTGCATACTGCTTTGGGCCTGTGGGACAGCCCCACCATGATTGCCTCGCACACAGACACCGTCTTAAGGCTGTGGTGGGTTCCCTGTATGCTGCATGTTTCCATGCATCACCATTGACATTTGTCCTTCCACATATGTTGTGCCAATGGTGTTCAGCTATACATGTTGGCCATTCATGTATTGGACCACAGGGTGGTCAACGCTGTGCTTTCCTACATGCATGTACACATTACCCATGCAATGCCTGTCTCTGTCCATGTTGTCTGCATGCCTCTTGTTATTACCCAGCACATATTGCGGGTATGTCGTAAGCCATGTTGCACGGCCCCATGTCTCGGCACTGTGCACCCCTTGCTCCCCCCCATGCTCCACAGCTTCATGTTCCATGAGCAAGGTGTTCCTTGTGTCCTGATTGTCTGGGACCTGTTTCCAGCCATTGCCTTCACAGTGCAGTACCAATGTCTAGAAACAAGTCCCTGTCAAACTGGACAACTCACACATCACATGGGGACATCATCAGCCACTTAGATCCCTATATATATTGGTCCAGCCATGTACATACAGTTATTGTAGTTTCATTTCAATCAATAGATCCTCCCTGCACACATACATAATGACACAACTAAGGTACTATTCAGAGATTCTATTGCTGGTGTTTCTTTGGTGGCCATAACACAGCACCCTCCTATCCCTACCACTTTGCAGGGGGACTCCCTTCACCTTCCTGGCAACAGATAACATTGATTGTCAGGTTCCACATGATGCCTGTGTTTGTGTCTGTGTGTGTATGGCACTGGCACTCTGACAGATTCTGAATTCATGTGTATTGCATGTTAACATTCCATGGGGGTTGGGGAGGAGACTTTGTACTACTCTATTGATGCAGACCTTTGTTTTCCTCTATTCCATGGTAAGCAATCACACAGTGTATTGAATGTGACAATGATAGCTGCATGACAGTTGATATACATCTGTGGATGGACTTTGTACATCATTTGGGCACTGTTTCTTGCATTTGTTAGAGCATTCACAACATTTGGGGTGTTGTTTATTTTGATGATGCCAATAGGTCCATATTATTTAGGCAATGGGTCACATCAGGAACATTGCATGTAGTCGGTGTTTGCCTCGGTCAGAGCATGAAGAAACTCAGCTATGCCTCATGCCTTATACCACACCTGACTGTCTGGTACATTGGGTATAACCAACACCCTATTGTGCCCTATTCCTCCCCCACAGCCATTCCACAGTGCCATGTGCACACATTACACATGCCTGTGTGTGCCATCCTTTCAGGGACACAGGCCTCACTGTGCCTGGCTGTGGGCATGGCCTCTTGTCACAGGCCACCTCTCCCTGCAGCCTAGGCCAGCCATGCCCTGTCCTCCTGCTTTTCTCTGTGGGAATTGCTGTATTCTGCACACACACATATACACACACACACACACACTTCTCTCACACTCATACATGTTGGCAGTGTTGCCCCCCCCCCATACATATACTTGTGCTGCTCTGCAGCCTGAATGTGTCCAGGTCTGTGCCCCCAGATATGGTGTGGCTGCCGAGATGTGTAGCTATCCTTTCCTCTTGGCTACTGAGTGGCTGTAGCTGGCTGCTGACTCCTCCAGTGGCCTGAGTGCATCTCCGGTTGTGTGCCAGCTTCTGTTTGCATCACTTCTTCATGTCATTGTACTTCTTCTGGAGGTCCCTTATGGTGCATTTCTGGGTGACCACAGCATTATCCTTTTTTGGCCACCTCCTCCCAGTGCTTCTTGCATTGGTCATGTTTCATCTTGTCACCACTCCTGGAGAGTAATAACCCCAGATTGCCATTGTCTCATTCATGAGGATGTCTGTCTCCTCATATGAGAAGTTCTTCCTCCTATCCTCCCATTTTCTCCTTGCACCCTTCTCTGGTTGCGCTTTGCTGCTGTGTCTTCTGCCATTTCCTAAAGTGCAGTATCTATGTCCTGTCTGAGACTTGTGCACTTTTACATGATGCAAGTCATCGTCTGCACCCTTCATGGATTTTCTTGGCACAACTTGCATTTCTTCTAGAATACAGTATGATGCAAGTCACATGTCACAACTTTTTGGGCACATTTTTCACCTTGGTGTATTTTATGGCTGGCGTAACTGCTCCTTTGAGAATAGGCCCTTATGTGAATAAAACAGAAGATTTTGCATCACAGACCTTTGTTTGTTCTATTTGGCGGGTGAGTGTTGTGACTTTTTTTCTTGACGGGACCACTAGACACCAGGAACAGATGTATCAAAAGCTTAGCATGGGATACTGGGGTGCAGCCATTGCACTTTTTAAGGCTAGAGTTTTGGCACTGTTATACAGTGCTGCAATGGTGGCTGTTTAGTACTGCTGCAACTTTTAAGTATACTGCTGAGTCCTTTATGCGGGATCTCTCATTTGCATAGGCACAGTAGTATATTCTGTGTGGTAATGTTGTCAAGTTTGTGCGGTGTACCAGCGGTCACTGAATATGGTCTTCATCCTGACCAAAGGCATTATTCATGATTAGTAATTGTTGCACTCACTGTTTGAATATAGGGGTGACTGTATATCTTTCATGTGATTTTAATTTTTTTTTACTTTTCAGTATAACTTATTTTATTGAATTATTCTATGCTTATTTTGTATCAGACATAGTTTCTTTATTACTGCTGTTGTGCTATAGCTGAATGTGTGCTGGATAAAATCATAACTAAGCTCTGGCTTAATCAATTTATCATGAATAAACAATATTAAATTGTTTCATGGAAATATGAACTACATCTTGTTTGTATTCACCTGTATGTTCCATACCATACATACTCCCTCAGTGTGAGTAGATCCGAGTAACTAATTTCTGTGTTTGATAAATCTGTGTATAAAATATGTGCAATAGTGATTGTATTAAAATAAAAACAGCTGTTTTGCCAAAAAAATGATTCAAGTGAAAAAAAATGAGTTTTTCCCATGATGGATCCAGAACAGTGTTTATTTTTCACTGGTCTGTGTTGTCTATAAAGGGAAATGTCAATCAACTTAATTGATGTGCCATTTAAATCAATCGTGCAGCACTTCTGTGTAGCTCTTACACCCTACAGCAACCCAGCTTCTGAAATGAAAGCCCTTCTCCAGTTATCTTTTTCCCCATTTCTCTACAGTGTACATTAACTGCTGTTTGTTTGCTTGTTTTAGATTAGTAAATGTTCATTACTAGGCATGAAGCAATTTTAAATTCTATGCTATTCTGGTACTATATCCCCCACACACATTATCACTGTTTTACTTCCTACACTAAGTTATCCTTCATAAACCTGCCATCCAGCTGTTCATGACTCTTTATAGAAGACACACACAGATACTGGGGAAAAATGTTACTGTTTATCTATCACAATCACAACTCTGAGTACAATCTAAAGAAAACAAAGAACTATAACAGGTTTCCTCCCCAAGGTGGCTGAGCTCAAGAACTTTGTCTTAAAGCATAAACCACATGTGTTGGCAATCTCAGTCGTCTCTATGAGCAACTCAGAAGGGTTTGGCTACTCCCTGTCTGAGGTCTGCCTATATAACTTCCTTCACTTGGTATTTTTAAGGCATTTCCCATGCTAATTATATTTTTTGCATGATTCTGGATATTTATGCATTTTTTTGGTAATCTGTCTACAATCTCTTAGTCTTTACTTCATGGTATCATCACAAGGTCCTGGCTGCTCCATATTTTAAGTATGTCATTTAACATGAATTGCCAAATGCTATAATTGCACATTGTTAGTACTATTGCAAGGCCTAGGATACTCACCAACTGTGGTCTGTCTATACAATTGATTCAGCCAGCAAATCCTGCAAAGTGCTTGTTACTATCTCAAGGCATCAGTGTAAGGACTGGGCTACTCCATAGCAGGTGGCTGCTGCACAGCTGTTATCTGCATATCACTGAATTTTCAGCCTACTCAGCCCAGGCCTTGCTTCCCCTCATACCAGACATGCTCTGATCCAGACCATAATAAGCACACCTGTCTTGGAGTCACTACACCTTTCAACACATTTTAGTGCTGGTCCCATTACTTCATTTCTTAATTCCCCTGTCCATTAGTGTGAACCTAGCCATGGTCACCAAAGTATTGTGCAGTGGCCTAATTTACTGCATATTATTCTTAATCCTTGACCAGCTATCCACTGTGCTAGTGGTATGCCCTGAATGAATTCAACAGCTCTTCAGTGCAAAGCATACTTATGAAATTGTCCCTAACCAGTTCTACTGCTCTCTTTCAGTGCTGTTACAAAATAGCCATCTGTTCCTGCTGCGACAAACATCAAGGTGCTTTCATGCTTTCAGCAATGGAATCCATATCTGTAAGATCATCCTTCTCCTACTTGCCATATCTGGAGATATCAAAAGCAACCCTGGCCCTGAAGCCGACATTCCTCTAGCCAGTGACAACATCTGTCTAGGTTCAAGGGTCCTCCGGTTATGCACCTTAATGTACATAGAGCTGACCTTGATTCAACAGATTGGTTCTTCATGAATGCAATCCCTGATGTCAGCTGTGCACTAGACTTCCTCATTTCTGAATTGCTGAAACTGCTCAACAGAAATTCCCCCCACTCCGACCAGGAACAGGCTAAATAATAACATCATCAAATTAATGAAGCATAGAGATTTGGCATGCGAAGTACAGGTATATATAAAAAGAATCACACTCCCAATCTAAACAGGAAGCCTACTGATATCTAAAAAAACAAATGCATGCTAGAACACAACATAGGCAAGAGTTTATACTTTAAAACACAGCAAGGAGCTAGCCTAAGTGATGCAAAAAAACTTCTGTGCCTGTATAAATAGCATACTAATTCTAGAACCGCCAAGGCCCCTCTGAGTTAATGGCACTAAACACACCAATCCGAAGATAGTGACAGATTTATTTAACAATAATTTCTGCAATCTAGACAAGTTTAATAATCATCCAGCTGAAGTGTTGATGAGCAGCTCTTGAACATTCATGAACTATTCATGAATAAGTCATGACAATAAACCATGAATAAATATCGAAGTTCATCAATTATGTTCATGAATGTTCTTGAATTGTGCAAGAACAATAAATGGGCAAACTGTGCTCATGAACATTTATGAACATTGCAGTCCATAAGGGATCATAACAACTCATGGCATTCTAACAGGGTTTGAATAAGTACTGTTCATGAGTGTCATTTATCCACCTTTGTTCATTAGCAATTCATGAACATTAAGGAATGACATGGAGGAGCTCAGGTGAAGTGTTAATCAACAGTTTCTGAACATGCATGAATAGGGTTCCATGTTGCCGCGGTGACAGGAATGTTGGCGACCTCCCTTACAGGGACACATGGTCGTTGACATCCCTGATGCCACTGACTCTGGTCCCTGACCTGAAAATGCACTGACACACTATTGGTGTTAATGCAATGGGGCTGTACCCCCCCATGTGGGGGCTCTGCCCCCTGAACCCCCCGGACTTAAGGATTCCAACTCTGGGCCGGGGCAGATCTCAGGGGAGAGTGACCAAACTCCGGAGTTGATGACTCCGGCATCGCTCCAGCAACCCGGTCAACACTGCTGGTGTCGTTGGGTTGCTGTCACTGTAACAGTATCGCTGTAAGAGCATCGCTGTTACAATGGTATACCCATGAATAGTTCATGAACAATTCATGAACATTAACAAATTCATAATGATAACGTGGAAGAGATTAATAGACACACATACATACATGCACGCACACACACACACACACACACACACACACACACACACACACACACACACACTAGATGAGACAGGTATATATTATACAAATATTGACCAGAGTCAAGGGCTATAATGTGAATATATTGGCCCCAAGGGATGAATTGCCTTCCAGTCGTTATATAGCCCAAAGCCAAAGGATTTGGACAATACGATTATTAGAAAGCAATAGTTTATCCTGTGGGGCCAATATTTATCATTCCAGATATTATCATTCCCGTACAAGAAAAGTGTCTAGCAGGGAACCCCAGGGATCAGTCTTATGCCCTACAATTTTTCAAATCTTCATATCAGATTTAGGCAACAACATTTTGGACTGGATAACAAAGTATGCAGATGACACCAAACTAGGGTGCCCCAGTGACACTGTTACTTGTATTAGGAGTCTTCAGGAAGACCTTGATAAAATTACTATGTGGGCATATAGATGGGACATGACATTCAATATTTGTAAGTGTAATGTAATTCTCTTGGGAAGAAAGGCAATACTCATATATACACATTATGTGGTGCACCTCAAAAATCTGTACATATCGAAATGAACCTCGGTATTATAATTAACAGTTCCCTAACCTCAAAAAAAAAAAAAAAATGTTCTATGGTTGTAGCTGGAGCCAATAAGATACTAGGTGTGATCAAGTAAAAATTTGTTAGTATAAAAGGGGAGGTGATCATGCCACAATACCATGTTTATGTTCAACCTATTTTGGAGTGTGAATGCCATGTTGGGTACCCATATAAGGTTAATGATATGCTAGACTAGAAAGAGTCCAGAGGAGGGCAACCAAACTTGTGGCAGGATTACACAGCATACCATACTGAGCATACTCAGATAGGTTAAAGCATTTGAATTTATACACCTTACATCTCAGGAGATTGCAGGGTGATCTGTTAATGTGCGACATTATTAATGACCCTTACTTATTTGACCAGCTGAACCTGCCTTTCTAGACTAAGGAGGTTAACACCAGAGGTCACAACATACAACTCAAACCAACTAGATTCTGAACAAATACGAGAAAGTAATTTTATTCAGTACATCTAATTAATCCTTGGAATAGTTCACCATCGTATGTGATTAACTGCACTAGTAAGAATAGGTTCAAGCATATGCTTAATACATTTTTTGATGAGGGTTGTTCATTGGTATACCACTAAAATATGGAGTTATTATGGGTTTATGGCCTTTTATGCTCCTTACAACCTCTGTGAACCTTTGTGATATTTTTCCACTATAGCCCAAAATGACTCCAGTCAATATCTCTTTTATGAAACCTTGTGTCAGTAATATTGACAGCCACCCCCCAAAAGTACCTGTAGAAAAAACAATGAAAGCACCTAGGTGACATAAGAAATAAATAAAAGACTGACCTACACCCTGTACATATGGGAAAACATCACCTCTACATCGAGTCACTGTCTTTTATCTCCTGGGTAAAACCAAACCTTCATTTGTGTCATGGGTAAATTGGCTGACCAAATGCTACATAATGTTCATAACAGCACAGCTAACCAAAGCACCTAATAAAATACTGCTCAATGGATCGGTACAGCAGGAGAGAGTACGAGGGGTATTTGCACAGCATGGAGCAGATGCCCTCTTTCACTCTTCCCACTCCACTGATAGTGTAAGTTGGCAGTAGTGAGTAAGAATACAAAAAGTGTTGCCTCCTGGGAAAGTGCTACATGCACTTTACGTATCTTCTCTCCTGATAGTTATCTGAAGGTGGGCAGAGTTTCATTACTCTTTTAGGCCCCATTCCATCTGACTGATTAATGGCAACCTTTGCTGTTTGCTCTCCCTCCACCACACTGCAGATAGAGCCATAGTCGGGTAGTGAAGTCAAGTCAAGTCATGTTTATTTATAAAGTGCCTTTCAAAATCAAGGTGCTGTACAAAAATAAATAAAACAGGAAAATCCAAACACTAAACAACCATAACTATAAAGAATAAGCCAAGTTAAAAAGATATGTCTTTAAAGCAATTTTAAAACTGTCAACGGTCGGGCATTCTCTTAACCAGCGAGGTAGAGAATTCCACAGGGTTGGAGCCGAAAAGGCAAAGGCACGAGATCCCAATAGCTTCAAATGAACCCTGGGAATCTCTAGCAATCCCTCACTGGCGGAGCGGAGAGGACAGAGGGGGCAATAGGGAACCAGAAGATCTTTCATCTTTCTTGAAGGATGAAAGGAGAGAGCAGTACTAAAAACTGAGATGGGTTCATAGTATGAATAAATAAATAAGTACATACATTCATATATACACACATAAAACACTTAAAAGTCATTGAAACTGCCTAACAACCTTTGCTCATGCTCCACTGTTTAAAAACTGCTAAAGCCACTGATTCCTAATGTGTAACATATTACAGTTGTCAACAGTTTTTTTTTTATAAAATAAAGTTACAAAAAAAAAGAAATAAAAACATTTTGCTCCAGATTATAAAGTGTGTGTGTGTGTGTGGGGGTTATAGGAGAAGTGTTAGGATCTAACAGCAGCTGTTTCAAATATTTATAGCTGACATGGGTCAACCTCCTCCCCTCCCTGCCTCAGTCATTATCTCCTCACCAGCCAAGCAACCCCATGCTATCGACCCAACACCGGCAGAATTTTACTCTGACATGACCACCCCTAAATCCCTTCCCCTTTTTCTCTCTACTGACTAAGTCAACCTCTGACAGCTCTGGACCTTTGTAATATTTTTTTTTACTTTGGTCACCCTTTGTATTATACTTTTTGTCACCTCTCTTTGGTGGCTGTATACCCCCTACCAATATGGCCATCTCAGCCTAGTCCAAGACAACATCATCTTACTGACTGCACATAATTACCTTTTACCCACTGCCTATACCTGCTGTAATCATTATTGTCACTTACTCAGCTCTTCTGTGTGTAACTGTTAATGTATAACCAGTCTGTTACCTACCATGTACGTGTCCAATTGTTATGATTTCATTCTTGATGTGGAACCTTTTTAAAAGAGTCTAGGGCTCAAAGGAATTGCAGTTCCAAGCATTAACTAAACAAACAAACAAATAAATAAATAAATACAAAATAAAATTAATAAACAACAATTTGGCTAGGTAAATATGCAGATGACACAAAAATAGCAAGGACAACAAACACACAGGAAGTTATCAACACACTCCAAAATGAACTTGATAACATATAAAAATGGTCAAATGTATAGGGAATGAATTTCAATGCTGAAAACTGTTGTGTAATGCACCTTGGGTATCACAACAAGGAAATGCTTATTTTCTGAATGGACTTCCCTAAGAAAAACAACCGAAGAAAATAATTTAGGCATAACAATGACAGGAAAATTGGCTTATGATACACACTGTAACATACAAATTAATAATGTTAAAAGACTAATTTGGTCCATCAAAAGGAACTTTAGAAGTAGAAATGAAAGTATGATAATGCCATTGTATATATTTCATGTGAGACCACTTTTGGACTATGGCGGCCAGGCATGGGGCAGTATTATTAGGGGGACAACAGACGAGTTGGAAAAAATTCAAAGACAGGCAACTAAAATGATCTCTAACATAAAGACGTTGTCATATAATGAGAGTTTTCAGAACCTAAACTATATGGGCTGGATATTCAAAAGGGTTGCGCCATGCACAATAGGGTTGTGCCTGCACAAGTCCAAAAGTGCGCCATTCTGCGATATTCAGCAGGAGGCAGTTGCGCCACTGAAAACATGCTGAGCAACAGTGCAATGCAAATGATGGCATGCGCAACCAAAGGGGGTGGATCCAGGCATAAAGAGCGCAATGCGATATCCAAAGACTTGCGCAATGCGCAACAGCGGAACAGCCGGAAGTTGGCGCTTGAGCGGAAATGAGCAAAATAAAAAGGCTCAAGGAAGAGGCACAAGAACGCTACAGGGATGCCAAGTGGGAAGAGAGAGAGAAAGACAGAGAGTGACAGGCCAGGACAGGCAAGGAAGCAGTGGGGCCATAGGCTGCAGAGGCCAGTGGGGGTGCCCAGTGCAGTGGAAGTAGCAGTCAGGACAGCGGGGTAACAGATCAACATCAGCGGGGGTCACAAGCCAGGGATATGGACAGTAGCAGCTTCCACATGGAAGCTGTAATGAGGGGGGTGAAAATGCAAGGTGCAGGGGGATGTGGCCGTGGATGGGCCCGTCGGCGGTACGCCCCCAACAGGCAGTACTGTGCCCGCATCAGCTTTGAGCTGCACATAGATGTAGAGATCGTGGGCCGGTACCGCCTGAACAGGGCAATACTGAGGTGGCTCTGTGAGCTGTGCAGTGATGTGATGCAGGCACCCTCACGACGGAGTCATGCTCTGTCAGTGGAGACCAAGGTGACAGCCTGCATGTGCCTGCTCACCACGGGCACCTTCCAGAGGCCAACAGGGGACACCACAGGCATCACACAGTTGGCCACATCACGCATCCTCACCCAATTCCTCAGCGTACTGCTGCCACATGCTGCGGAGCACATACATTTCCCCAGCACCGCGGCAGAGCGTACATCAAACATGCAGGTGTTCCACAGGGTAGCACGTATGCCTGGCGTGTTAGGGGCCAAAGACTGCACCCATGTGGCCATTCACACGCCACCTGGCCCCGATGGGGCCACATATAGGAATAGAAAGGGCTTCTCCAGTGTCAACTGCCAGGTGGTGTGTGATGCCACTGGGTGTATAGTCAATGTCTGTGCCACACATCCTGGTGGAGCACATGATGCCTTCATATGGCATCAGTCTGCACTGTGCCATCGATTCGAGAGTGGGGACATCCCCACAGGCCATCTAGTGGGTGAGTACGCATGTAGGAAATGCAAACTCGGGGCAAGGTTGGGAATGCCACAGGTGCCATGGTAGTGGCACACAGGGATATGGGCAATATGGACCTGAACATGATACTGATCTCCACTATCTCCACACAGGTGACAGTGGATACCCACTCCATCCCTGGCTGCTCACACCATACCGGCGCCCCATGACCCCAATGCAGCAACGCTATAATGAGGCACATGCCGCCACATTCAACATCATTGAGCGGGTGTTTGGGATGCTCAAGGCACGCTTCCGATGCCTAGACACCTCCGGCGGTGCCCTACAGTACAGCCCCTCAAAGGCCTGTGGGATATTCCTGGCCTGTTGTATCCTGCACAACATGGCCAATGACTGTGGGATAGCCATACAGGTAGAAGAGGGGGACAGCGATGGGGACGCCAGTGGCGCCGGTGTTGATGGTGATGAGCAGCCCCTTGGATGGCGGGACCCTGACTGATCCGGCAGGCCCAGCTGCACTGGGACACCATCACGGAGGAGCATTATGCACAACACAGGTAAGTCAAGGGGCCATGTGCAAACAACACTGTCCTGGCGCAACCCACAGGCACACAGAGTAACACACCAGGGTGCATGACGGCAAGGGGGTGGAAGGACCAGGCACACAAACACACCATCAGGAGGCGAACAGTCATATGGACACACACACACACAAACACACCAGGCACAAAGCATACATGGGCAGGTGCACAGCAGAGCAGGAACAGACATGGCATACACACAGATCCACAGACCACACCCACCACCTGTACTGTCCAAGCACGTGTGTCAGATGCTGGGCACCCTTGCACCTTGGTGTACAGTACAATGCAGGCATCATCATACACATGCACCTGTGGACAGCAGTTGGGATGGTGTGCAGGTGGTCCGTATGTCAGCGTGATGGGCGGGGCACCCACCAGTGCACTGCCCACCATGACGCACAGTGCACACAGGGCAGCACCAGACAGGGCCCGCACTGGGAGACAGGTCAGTCATGTTGCACCATTCCACAGCCACCGCGGATGCGTGGGTGGCCCCGCCATGACCCAACAGCACTGGCAGGCTGAGCAGGGGCCACATGGGGGTGGCACCGATGGACCACCAGGGGTCCCACTGCATGATCGCAACCTTGTCCGCAGTGGGGTCTGTAGGATGCCAAACATACCTGCACCAGGGGTGCTTGGGATGCCCACAGCAGAACCCGGCATTGACAGGCTTGGTGTCGCATGACGCCGGGAACGGGGAGTGGAGAGCGTACTGTGTGGGGTGCGCGGTACAGGAGCACCTGCTTGTGTGCCCAAAGCAGCCACAACAGCGACCAATGCCTGGGTCTGCCTGTCAATGGCGGCGGTCATATCCTTCCTCATATGGACCATCTCTGCACGGTCCAGAGCACAGTCCCTGCTGTGCCGCTCCACAGCCGCACACAGTGCCTCCACAGACGTTGCAACCCGCCTTTGCTGCTGTACTGATTCCCGCAGCAGGTGGGTGTGCTCTTCAAATGGATACTCTGCCACAATGGCATCCTGTCCCCCCAGGGTGTGGAAGGTCCTGATGCTCAACACCCCTTGAGGGTGGGCGCTGTTCACCAGGACCAGGAATGGGCATATCAAAGGCCAGCGGGCATGTGTCATCGCTGGACACTGTACCCCCAGACCTGGTGGGTGACTGCTGCTGCCCCTCCAACCGCTGTGCCCCAGGGACCACTCATTCCACTGCTGTGGCCGCAACAGTGCCAGACACCTGCATAGCCACCAGTGCTGCCCCACCGGTGCTGACAGGCACAGCCTGGGACTGTGCCAACATGCTGGCATACACTTTGGAACCAGGTAGGCCCAGGGGCACTTGCTGGCCTGCTGTGTGTCCGTCATGGGACACACACATGTCACTGCCCATTGCAGTCCTTGCATCATCAATGGTGCAGGTACATACTACAGCCACAGTCACAGTGTGCTGGCATGCTTGCATGCCAGACTGCTGAGACACAGGCTGTGCACCCCCCACATCTGACTCACCGACACCAGAGTTGGCAGCCCAGCGTGCATGCTGGTGCAGTGCATGCTGGCTGGTGACAGAGGTGGATGGACCCTCCTCCATGTCCAGCAGGTCTTCCTCACTGCCTGGACCCACCACCACCATCCCCTGAAGATGAACAGGATCTGTAACAGAAAGAGAGGACATGTGACTGCATGTGAACAACCTTCCCCCCCCAACACCACCACCATGTCATACCGTGCAGTGATGGGCTTCCACCTGTCTGGAATCCACCTCCTGGTACGCCCTCAATAGCACTCCGCTGCATTGATGCAGCCAGTCGGTCCTCAGCCGGGGTCAGCTCCACCACCGCTGGCTGGCCCCCACCAGTGCCAGCACGTGCCGCCCTGAGGGCTGCCACCTTCTCCTTCACCCTCCTGAGGTCTGTCCCCATCTTCTTTTTGCATTCCTGCACGGAGCACTGGTTGCTTCCGTGCAGGTTCACTGCCCAAGCTACCCCCTCCCATGCAGCTGCACGGGCCTGAGGGGTGCCCCGCCGTCCACTCAGTAGTGACTCCTCCTCCAGGTAGACCTGGAAGAGGGCCTCTGTCTCTGCCATGGTGAAGTTGGGCCTCCTCCTCCTTCTTCGCCCACCATCCTCCCCCTCACCTTGGCTCTGCTCGGTCATGGCGATCTGTATGGGTGGAAGTGGACACCTGTCACTGTGCAGTCTACAGCGTTATCCCATGCCCATTGTCCAGAACATCCCACAGCATGCAACCCACCTCTCACCTGCAGTAACCGAATCTGGCCTGCGCAGCCCAATGTCGCACATTTATAGCGCAATGCATGCAAATTAGGAGTGGAGCAACTGTAATGAGATGCAAATCGCTCCACTGCACCTTTGAATGGCTGATCAGATGATTTGCATGTGTCGGCTGAATATCGCCCCGTTACGCTTTGCGCAGTACGGTTGAGCCGGCTGAGCCAATGGCGCAGATCTGTGACTGTGTGGTGCACTGCATTGCGCATGCCCAGGTAGCCTACGCAGGTGTCTGCCGCACTGATGACGTGCTGTGTGCGATCGGCAATTCAGGCCATGGCCACCATTGTTCCAGTGGCGCTACAGCACTGGGCACCATATGGCGCTGTGGCACTACTGCGCAATAGTCCACTGTGGCACTGGCACGCAGGTGGTCGGTCGCGCAGGATGCGTAGATGTCAGATGGCACTGTGTGTGGCCTTGCGTCATAGACCCCTGACCTGGTGTCCGACCTTTGCCCCCTGGCGCTGTTCGGCTGCCATGTGTACGGCCCTATTGCGCTGTTTGGTGACAGCGCTATGTGAACCGAGGGCGCTGTACGAACAGCGCGATTGGAACCTATGGTCCTATTGCGCAACATTTCCACGTGGGAGTTGCCGCGCGGGCGCCATATTGCCTGCTGTACAACCTCGAACTATGGCATGCAGGAGAGCGCCCCAATGGAGCCCAGTGGAGGTGGCCAACCTGGTAGCCCCGGTTGAGCCCCACTATGGGGCACTGTATGGGGAGGAGCCCCTCACCATGACTCACACCCAGGTCTGGCTGCAGGTGGCCACTGACCTGGTGACGGTCACAGGGTGGCACCGGTCTGCAGAGCAGTGCCGGCACAGATTCAGTGACCTCCACAGGAGGGAGCCAGATGTGCTGCAATGCCTAAGGTCACGTGCCAGGAGGGAAGTTGTGCCTAGGCCAGGTGGGTGTACCATCTATGCACCTGTATTCTCCGTAGGGGTGTGACTGTGTTTTGGTGGCGGTGCATGGGGGATGGCTCTGCCATGGTTGGCTGTGTCAGTGTGTGCAGGTGTGAGATGCATGGGTCTGGCTGTGTGGGCAGGCACACTCACTGGGGCAGGGGGCAGTCTACTTTGGAGTCACACTGATGTTTTTCTCAACATTTGTCACCCACGGGCCTGGCAGAGAGGATGCAGGCATGGGCTGAGGAGGGCCGTGGCAGGGCCCAGGTGGCGGACGGAGGTGATGTGAGGTGTGGGCCACAGCAGCAGCAGCAGCAGCAGCCACAGCTGCTTGATGAGTGTGAGTATCATTACATCATGGATGCTATTGCATGCTGGAGGGGGTGGGCATGACCACCAGCCATGGACAACACAACCATTCACGACACAGGTGACAGTCATCACTGTCCAGTGTCACTGCACGTCTGTGTGTGCGTCACTGGTGGTCCATGCATGCATTGGGCACATGGCTGTGGAACTGGCATCCCACCACATTGCCACGTCACTTGACAGACTTGTTTGTGCTGTGATGGACATGGGCAGTGTGTGTGTGCAGTGGTGCACATAGCTGGTGCCGCCTGGTTGGGCATGTCATGTGCATGGTCACTGTGGGTGGGTGCATACCATCACAGGTGCAGGACACTGGGCTATATGCCTTGCAGGATGGGTGGTGTTCAGGGTTGTGGACAGTCACAGCCATTGACTGCGTTCCCTTTTCCTAGGCCTCAGCGTCCTATGCAGAATTGAGCGTGCCCTCCACCAGCTGACCAGGGTGTCCATTGAGAACCATAACATCCTAAGGGACATTCAGCGCCATGGGCTCCGGCGATGGCACAGCCAACCAAGACAGCAACAGGCAGCAGAAGACCAGCCTGCTAGGCGTTAGACAGGCTTCCCCTTCCCACTTCACCCATCCCTCCCACCCTGCCTTCCCTCTCCCAGTTGTTCACCCCACCCCTTGCCCACCCCTACCTTGTACCCCTACCCCGGTCTTGTAAATATCTGTAAATAGTTTTGTTATTGTTCTTGTTGTTCTACTTTTCTTTTGCAATATATATATATTTTTTATGAATACTGTGGTGGTCTCTGATTTGCAGCTGGCTATGGATGCTCAGTTGCAGTGGTGTGCATGCCATCTGGGGTGGTATGGTCCTGGGTATGTGTGTGTGTGTGTGCGTGTGTGTGTGTGTGCATGGGTAGGTGTCTCCGGTGTGGCAGTGACTTTCTGTCGGTCTTGCCATCTGCTGCCGCCCACTGCTGGGTGCACAGGGTGGGTCTGGCTTGTATGGTTCTATGCTACACGAGGTTGACGTGTGCCGGGGGGGATGCATGATGTTTACTGCAGTGACAGTCACTGCACATGGGTGGTGTCTTGGGGTCACGGTGCAGGGGTGTGCAGACGGGGGCTGATGTGCACTGTGGTTGTCAACCCTGTGTGTGGCAGTCTCAGCCTGCCAGTGGTTGTGCTGGGCGTCATGGCCCTGCTGTGCTTTGTTGGCTTGTCCCCATGGGCCAGTGGATCATCCATCCCTCCCCCAGTGATGCTGTGCTTGGGGTGTGCGGGTGTCTTGTTGGTTCTGCAGTGTGTTCCTGTGCCCATGTGTGGCATGGCTGGCAGTGGGCCCCAGCCTGCCTCCCTGGTTGTGCAGTTCCATTGCTCTGCTGGGGGTGGGGGGGCTCTGCTTGCACTATGGCACCTCTGGACTGCTCAGCTGGGCTAGTCTTGTTGCGCTGTGGCTCAACCTTTCTGCTCAGCTTCCCCTTCCTGGTTGCGCTATGGCACAGTTTGTGCTATATTCAGACGTTGACTGCTTGCGCAATTTGTTTTGCCCCATGTTTGAATATCGCGTCTGTTGCGCATATGCTCAATTGAATTGTGCTTGCTCCTGCTGTTGTGCACATTTTGGGAGCAGTTTGAATATCTGGGCCTATGTCTTTAGAAACTAGAATAATTAGGGGTGACTTATTATTGTGTTACAATATTATGCAGGACTGCCATCTGATAAATGAATTAGACCTTGAATTCAGAAATGATAATCTAGGTACCAGGGGACGCCATCTGCAACTCAGGCCAAAAAGATTCTACACAAATAAGAGAAAAGTCTTTTTCACACAGAGAGTGAGTAATCCATGGAACAAATTGTCACTGGAGATAATAGGTAGTAAGGACGAAAAAACAGTTTAAAAATAGACTTGATACTTATATACAAGCAGGAAATAGTTTGTGTTATTATGGGTGACTGGTAGGCGCTCACATGGGCATACCACCTTCTTAGTTCCTTAACCCTTAGTATGAACCTTAGTATGAACCAGTTTTAGCCAAGTTGGAGGTGTGTATTGAACAGTGATTGATAGTCTGACTGGGTAATAGTTCCAAAGACTATTGCCCAGTCTAGTGATCTATGGACCAGTTTCAGTTTGAAACTGGTCAGTAGTTCAAAAACTTTTAATGTCATGTGATGGGCTCTGGATCAATCAGAGATCAGGATTTTTTTCTTGATTATGTGTAACTACTTCAGTAATACTGAAGTATTCATGATAAGCACAATATTACATTTTACGGTTTTCATGCTGTCAAAATTTGATACCATGACAGCCCTAGCACGTGCACCATTAAAGTGTCTTTAAACATGTTCATTAAATGTCCATTACAGTGAGTCATTACATTTCCATTAATTGTACAGATAAATTATGTGCAAGCACACACATTAAAATCTTAAAAACCATTAACACCCCATTATTTTAATGGGCTTGTTTGGGAAGAGAGCACCATTAAGATTTAATGGGCATTAAACAATTATCTGGCATACAGGTACTAATTTATGTACATTAAGTAAGGAATAATCCACAGTTGTGTGTGGGTGTAAACCCATTAAAATTTCACATTAACCGGTATATAAATAAGGGTGCCATAAAAATTTAGATTTTCATTATAACGGTGCTATTTATTTTAATGGTTTAGACTGCGTTCTAATGGCTCATGAATCTGAACTCTTATGATATGATGCCATGATTTTTTTTACACACAAAATGGCATTAATTATTTTGTACCCAACACAGAGACACAAAAATTCTTCACCCTACCTACAACAAAGTATGTCTTTTTTCGCTGTCATTCTCCCCACTATCCTCTAGCTAAAAGAATAGAGATCCACTATGCATCCCCATAAGGTACAGAATCCATAATTCATGTTTTATCCTGCCCTGTAACACATGTAGGTGCTGCGTTAAAAGGTAGTCCTATAAATTAGTAAGTAGATTCCTTACCTGGCCTGGAGAGATCCTCAGCAGCTGCCCTGAAACAGTTGGCGGGGGCCCATAATTAACAAAAAAAAACTGAACATGAAACAAAGAATCATAAGTACTGTAAATAAAATAGTCTGCTTGTAGGTAATATCCTCAGAGCTAATTTGTGGGTATAGAACTCTATGTGAACTCTCGGTGGGAGGGCTGAAGCCCTAGTTAGCCAGTGACTGGATCATCACTAGATTGGGGCCATTTTTATTTTTGATTATGATAAATGATCTAGACACGAAGGGCCCATATATAAAGTACAAAGATAATACTACAGTATTAGATATTTGGGAACATGTTGAAGAGAGTACAATGCAAAGTGATTTAGATGATATAGAAATGTGATCTAAAAAGAATTTTATGTAAATCAATCCTACAAAAAACAAAGTGTTAAGTTTTGTTCAGCAGAATAAATGGGCTGAGATAAAAGGATTGTCTTTCGGGGGTGAGGAGGTAGAAATGGTAAGAAAAGTGAAATATTTGGAATTTATTTTTCAGAATGATTTTTCTAGGGCAGAACAGGCTTTAGGCATGGTAAAGAAAGCAATAACTAGATTATACTTTTTAACTGTTATGAGACGTGCTGGTTTGAATGAATCAGATTTGTTTTATTATTTCACTAAAGTGGTTAGCCTTGTGGTTGAATATGGAGCTGCTGTGTTGCATAGTGTCTTCACCAAAAGTGAATCTGAAGATTTGGAAAGAGTATAAAAAAGGGCACTAAGAGTAAATGTTGGGTGGGTAGTGAGTTATAGGGAAACCTTGATTAAATGTGGGCCTGATAGGTTAGATACTAGAAGAGAACAAATGATTAAAGAGGTTTAAAAAAAAATTGTGAGCTTGACCATAAATTGCATTGTTTACTTGTATCAAGGAATATGTCTGGGTATAATTTGTGAAGTAAGGAGATGTGGGAAAAACCTGTGGTAAGAACTCAAACTTACCGTAAATCTTTGTTTGTGCAATATTTGAATGTGGTGAAATGAATGTTATTTTTTTTTTATTCTTTTCTTGTTTTAAAATTGTATAATTTTATGTTTTGGATATGCTATATGTAAATATTTATCTTTTTATGCTGTATAGAACTTCAACCAGTACTTGTGTCCCTGGTTGCAATATTAAGTAATAAAGTATTAACTATCTAACATCTCCATGTGAGCAGGGGATTGTGGGATATGGTAGTAGCCCCCATGGACTGCAGTATCACCTGTACCATAAAACAAAACATATTTAAAAAAATAAAGAGGGCACTGTTGAGCAGCCTAAGGACTGGCTTCCTGCATTCATAGCTCTGCATTAGCCCTGCTTATTTTACACATTTCTGCCTTTCATTTCACGCACATCAAACATCTAGGCAGTTACACCACAAGGATGAGACCTCAAGAGTGACTGCATTAACTTTTTATTAGGCCTTTCACTACTTTTTACCCACCACTTATTCGTGTAGAATCTCGCCTTGGTTGGGACATATTATTTTAGCTCTATAATGACAGCAGGAAGTGGCCCAAGCCTCCCTCTCTGGAATATATGACCTCTCTATTGGAATCCCTGGTCAAGAACATGAGTGAGCTCAAACGTCCCCTATCCTCCATAAGGGAAGACATCCAATTTCTAACAGATCAGGAGAACACTGCAGAAAATCATTTGGCAGGGGTGGAAAACATACACTATCGGATGTGCAGGCTTGATGAACATGCTGGCCAACAGGACAGACTGTGGTTCCAGGCAGAGGACCAAGAAAATAGGGTCTGCTGTAACAATGTCTGAATCCTGGCTGTCCTGGAGGGCATAGAGGGCCCTTCCATGGAACGCTTCCTCCAGGACATGGTCCCATAGCTGGTGGCTCAGCACGACATGCTCCCCCAGAGGGAGAATGGGCCCACCACCTCCACCCCCATCAAACCCCTGACCCTGGCCCATTATAGCCTGCCTTCTCCATTTCTCTACCAGGAGTGGCTCCTCTGCTTAGTGCATAAGATAGGATCCTTGACCTGGAGAGGGGCCTGTATTTCACTCTACCAGGAATTCTCTACCAAGGTAGTGTAGTGACTGTGCAAATACACAAATCTTCATGAAACTCTGCACTCCACCAGCATCAGATGTCACTATATAGGCCTCTCAAGCTTTGGAGTCTATCACAACAGTGTGGAACAGACCTTCCAAGCTCCTCAGGATGCCTGGGTCAATGTCCGTAGAATGTGACCTGAATTGCCAACACCTGCTACAGCCTCCAGGAAACACCATGGTACGCATGATAGGAGGGGACATGTTATTCAAATGTACTCAAGGGCCAAACCCAGTATGACCCAGAACTCCAGCACTACCAGAACCAATGGAAGAGATGAACACATCACATCCCACTGGCAGAGAAGAGCAATGGCATCAGAAATAAAACTGCAAAAATAAATCTGGAACCAGGAACTGGGGATGGATGAAAAGATCATCACAGACACCGGAATGTAAGCGTTGCACCAGAAGCAGGGGGGGTAAACACCAGTTAAAGATTTTGGCTTCCCTTTCCTCCCCATATGCAGATGCATTATTCTCCCCCCCAGTAAGCAAGTCACCCTGTCTGTGAATAAGCCAGTTGCTGCTCACTGCCTAGAAGACTGCCTTCTGGCACTGGCAGCTCCACCCTCGTCAATGCTCTCTCACCCTCCCATGTGGCCTGATATAGTCAGAGATCCTGAAAGGACCCATGGGATGGACCAATGCATGCTGCAATAAGGATCATCAGTACTGTAGAAGGGAGCAGAGACTGTGGCTGAAGGAACACCCTGAATGGCAGGGTGGATCTGCTCTTGTGTGTGCATTGCTGGACTGATGCTGAAACCATTGGGTAAGTGCATGACCACTGAATGTGATCTGGCTCAATACTATCCAGTGGCACTATTTTTACCCCCTTATTACCACATAGCTCCAGGTGACTGCCAGAGGAGTCAACTGAGCCTGACATCATGAGGCTCTAAAAACAGACCTTTATGTTACCTGGACCTACCGAGGGGTTCCCTCTCCTTTTGGGAGCCTGTTGCTCCTCTCCATTGCTGTGTCTGGACTTTACTGAGATATTGTATTGTTGAGAGGCCATGTGTTACCCCTCATTGTATAGATTTTGGAGGGGTAGGAGTGGGGTAGTTGCTCTGTATGACACCCTGGCCCTGACTGGGAGACATGCACCACCTTTGTTCATCTTGCATCATTGGACCCCTATGAGATGGGTTCAAGTGACCCATTTGGCCATCTCTCCATACCCCCTTTCTCCCCTGGACCTTCACCCCAGTGACGCTCACCATTTCTTGTTTAACACTGGGGAAGATTAATTAGCAGCATGCCTGTGTCCCCCTTCATTCCTTCCCAACCTGGGTCTTGTTAGTGTCAGTACTGGGGTACAGGATGAAAGTGGCTGCAGAGCAGCTCACAGTCCACTGGAAGTAGACAATAGGACAGTCTCTGTTGAGATTACACAGGGGGCTATATTGAGGTTATATGGTCTCTGGCACAGCCTTGCGATGCAGGATGCAGACAGTCACTGAGCTTCAGGGGTGGTATTACTATCCTACTGGTCTTTATAGTCAGCATCTGAATTTCCAAACCACTGTTGAGGTATTTGCCCCTGTTGGGCAGACAAGGTTGCTATATTTTATTCAAATGTATATGCTTCAGTATGTTGTTATAAAAATTAGAACTCATATAAGTGTATGCGTACATCATCAGTGTTGTGTGATGTGTCAGATGAAGCCTCATGCTGTATCCCTGGGTTTCCCAAATATAGTCAGTACTGAGTGAAACTCTGCATGTCTGTCTGCTGCTAATATGTTAGTGTTTAGGGCTAGCCCCCCCCCCAACAGCAGCTCATGTCAAGCTGGTCTCCTGGAATGTTAAGGCCTTAAGCAACCTGTCAAAAGGCACAAGATTCTTAACCATTTAAATTTTTTGCACTGTACGCAGAAGTGGCCCTACTCCAGGAGACCCACATGATCAACGGCACAAATCAGTTGCTACAGAAGGGTTGGGTAGGCTAGGCTATACATAGTTCTGCAGCTACCAGAACTAAAGGGGTGATAATACTAGTTCATAGGTCCCTTTCCTGAAAGGTGTGCAAAACTCACATGGACTCCCAGGACAGATGGCTAGTGGTGGAGTTCCAACATCCTGAAGGTAGGATTCTCTTAGCTAACCAAAATGCCCCAAATGTTGATAACCCAAAGTGTATCCCCAACCTTAGTCAGGTTATTCTGGGCCTCAGAGAGATCAGGAGTTGCCTCTCATCATAGTGGGGACTTCAGTTTCACCCTAGATCCCTTTCTGGATAGATCCCATATGAATGCTGACCACTATCGCTAAACCAGGCCAGTTGTGGTCCAGATGATGACCGAATGGGGGCTACAGAATGTCTGGTGCTAGGATGATCCAAAAAAGAGGTATTATACTTTCCTCTCTCAGGAACATCATACTTATAGTCACATAGATGATTTCTTGGCAAATGCAGAAGTAGTCCAGCGTATTCCTGATGCAGATATAGCCCCCAATTATAATCTCGGACCACGCCCCTATATTGAAAATGTTTATAGACCCAACAGGACTCTCAGGCTCTCCACAATGGAGGTGCAATCCTCTTTTGCTAGATGACCCTGAATTCCCAGACTAGGTCAGAAAAGAGGCGGAATTCTATTTTACATTGAATGTATCCCTGGACGTCTCGGCTGCTACTGTGTGGAAATCCATTAAGGCATACTTACAAGGCCACCTCAGTGCTTTCTCTTCAGCCAAAAAGAAACAGAGGTCCAGAAACTGGATGTTGTTACTGCAACAAATAACACAGCTAGAGATCAGCAATAGGGCGGACCCCACTTGAAACAGTGAAATGAGAGCACAAATTCTAGGGGTGAAATACAAGATAAAACTGCTGCTTACAGCAATCAGAGTGGATCTTGGTTGTAACCAATATGTGGGTACTGGGAAGGAGAGAACAACAGGTGCAAGATTTTAGTATACCAGCTGCAAAAGCAGAAGGCAGGTCCCTATTCAGAAATGTAACTGTCTGAGATTGCTCTTTTTCGGTCAATCTTTTTATTAAAACGTCATATACTTTATAAAGAAACATGCCAGGAATCACATGAAGTAACATATAAAAGAAAGTAGAGGAAGAAAATAACACCACATAGATTCATCCAACAGTCTATACCATAGTAACTTTACGAAACTTTGTACTGATCACTAGAATCTGATTACATGCATAACTCAACATATCATACAGCATAAGATAGACAAAGGCATAGCTAAACTGTTGCTTAGGTTGGTAGAGTGGAATATAAAGAGGCGGTAGGCACATACAGCCATATCCAGTGTCTTTATGTATGGGAACACCCCACATTCACTCCACTCACTCACCAGATGGTGATGGAGATCTAGAGCTAGGCATGCCTGTGAATGTCACTGTGCCCCTGCGTGACATACTCGAGTCCATACTGCGGGCATCGGTGAGTGTGTGGTCTTTTCTGCAATACCATGAGGTGAGGAATGGTCCCCATATATGCTCATATTTGTTCAAGGTACTGGCATTTCCATTTGATAGATTTTTAAGGATGCTAGTTGTCTAATTACATGGAGCCATTCTGCCACTGGGGAGACCTCTGAGGACTGCCATTTACACAAGAGCTGGTGCTTTGGGTGCTTTGCCACAACTCCTACTGCTGTAAAGCCATTGCAGTTGAGGAGAATTTCTGGGAAAGGAGTCTTGCTTTGTAGGAAAAGTGGCCCATCCAGAGGGAGCTTGGACCATGTGATGGTAGAGCAGACATTAGTGATGTCCTCCATTAAACTTGAGATGAGTGGACAGTCCCATAGTATGTGCGAGAGAAGGCCTCCACATTGGGGACACTGCCAACATGTGCCCTTGGGCAAAAGGCCCATCTTAAGGATGGGAGACAGGGTATGGTACCAGCACGGCATGATCTTGTTCTGGATGAGATAGCTGCGACAATCACAGCAGGCAGTGTGCACTCTGTTTAAACTCATCTGCTACTCCATTTCTGAGATGGAGATGTTAAGTTCTGTCTCCCAGGCCTGTTTGGATGAGAGAGAGGGATCAAGTTGGACCTTTCACAGGGTGTCTGTGGAAAAGGCTTGCCTTGCCATTCTGCAGTATGTCCCATTTCTTGACTACTTGCATTGAAGCATTTGTGTTGTCTGAGTGCAGCACCCTGAGACAAGGAGTAACTGCACTTTGAAATTGGAGATATCACCAGAAATCTTTTTTGTGCAAGTCACATTGATGCGTGAGATTCTGGAACAACTCAACATTTTTCCCATTTTGGGTAAGGCATGTCTTTGACCTTGATGATGCCTTAAAGGATCCAGGAGGACCAATATGGGAGAAGCTACCAAATGCATACTGTCTTGTTGCCCCACAAGGGCTTCAGAAGGGGAGAGGTGGAGTGTCCTCTCAGTAACCTGTTTATGCAGAACCATGCCCACCTGGCAAATGATAGGACTGAATGTATCTTTGGGAGCCCAGTGGGAAGAAAATATAGGGCAGCAGTTAACAGTGGGCCACCCATGATATTTCATTCCATTCTGAGCCATTGAGGTGAACGAGTATCTACTGGGAAGAACCATTGGACTGCATGGGATGCCAAGAATGACAGGTGGCATCCTTCTAGCCAGTAAAGGTCCACCCCCCTTCATCCAGTGACTGTGACATTTGCAGTGACTATATCGAGGAGGCTTGCTCTCCCAGAGAAATCTGCCAGTGGTCTGGTCCATATCTGTGAACCACTTTCGTGGGATCTTGAGTGGTAAATGAGGCAAGAAATGGATAATTTGAGGGGCCATTATCATTTTAAATACTGTAATATTTGCTGCTAGGGACAACTGCACATGTCATCATCTATTCAGTTCAATCCTCGCTGTATTCAGCAGGTGGATGAGTATATTTTTATGCCTAGACAGGTGATGTCATCTTTGACCCTTTTTAGTCCCTGTGTGGTGAAGGGCTGTGGGACACAGGTGTGGTGCAGGGGAGGACATCTGTTTTCTTGGGGTTTATTTTAAGCCCCAAGGTCACAGCAAACCATTGTAGCAGCTGTAGGAGGGGGTTAGGGAGGCCTGTCCATCTGCTTGCAGGACTAGGAGGTCATCTACACATAGGAGTGCCCTATACTCACAGTATCTACACCTGACACCCTTGAGATCTGGGGGATTACTGATGGTTATAGCAAGTGGTTCAGTGACCATCAGAAAGAGAAGGGGGGGGAAGGGGACACCCCTGGTGGGTTCCTTTCTGGAGATGAAAGGAGGCAAAGTGCAGCCCATTCATAAGCACAAGGGCCCGGGGATTGTTGTAGATGAGTTGGAACCAGTAAAGGAAGAGTGGTCCAGTGCCCATCCACTCCATAGAGCAGCAGAGGAATTTCCATTTCAAAAAGTCAGAGGCTTTGGCAAAATCTATCACAAAAGCCACTGGAAATTATCCTTGCTGCTGTATGCTATATGGAGGAGGCAGCATAGATGGTCAGTACTGTGTCTGTCCTTGACAAACCCCACATTAGATGGGTGTATTAGGCCCTGGAGGACTAATTCTTGGTGGGAGGATAGGATTTTCACCACCACCTTGACATCCACATTAATAAGAGATATGGGTCTGTAATTCTCTGGAAGGTTAGGACCCTTCCCTTTCTTTGGCAGAATCATGACGATTGCTTCTTCCAAGATTGGGAGAGGGTAGGCATATCAAATGAGGACTGATAGACTTCAAGTAACAGAGGGCTTACCTCAGCACTCAGGGTCTTGAAGAAGTCAATCAGAAAGCCATCCACTCTAGGTGCCTTGCCCTTGTTGAGGGAGTGTATAGCATCTTGAACCACTTGTAGTGATAGAGGGCGGTCTAAATTGTCAGTCTCTGGGTGAAAAATTCTAATGATCAGGATGGAGTCTAGGAAGTTGAATATAGCTTCTCTTCCTGGGGGAGTCAGGGAGGTATATACAGTAGTTGATAGTAAAAGGCCCGCATAATGTGCCATCCCAGAGACTGGGAATATATTTCTTAGCCTGCCTTTTTTTATGCAGTATGCAGTGAGTTTGCTTGCTTTATCAGTCCTTCCTAGTAAGTATGTTTAAGCCAGAAGAGGGTGAGTTCCGCCTTTCTGGTCAGTAACTCATCAAGGTGAATTCTGATGCATGTTAACTTAGATACGGTGTCTTGTAGGGGTGGGACTTGTTGATTGTAAGTGGCCTCTGATATGGACAGCTCCAACACAAGGAAGGCAAGTTCAGCGTCTCTACCCCTTTGTCTGTGAGCTGTAAGACTCTTAATTTTACCCCAGAGAATTGCTTTGTAGGCTTCCCACACCATTCTTTATGAGACATTCCCAGTATCATTTTCTCAAAAGATGAGTCTAGTTTCTTCCTTTGCCCAGGTAATTAACTGAGGGTTTCTTAACGGGAGCGTGTTGACTCTCCTCAACTTGGGTTGGGATGAGGCAAGCCTCCAAAACATGGTCATGGCTAGAGGAGCATGATCAGCTATAACCATGGATTTTGGTTGAAACAGGAGTTTGTGTGATCATAGGTGAGGAGAACCACATGCATATCCTACTATACATCTAATGGACAGAGGAGAAGCATCTGTAGTCCTTCTCCCATGGATGAAGAAGTCTCCACAAGTTGAATAGCCCATACTCTTGTAGAAGACTGTTCAGTGGAGCTCTGGCTTGGGTGTGGCGCGCCATGGTTCTGGCACTGCAGTCCAGACAAGCCACCATAGTGAGGTTAAAGTCACCCCCCACAAGTACTGGAGCATTGAGTGGGTTAAATTGTGTTAATACCTGGTTCAGGACATTCAAAAATTAGGAAGTATCCATGTTAGGATCATAGACATTTACCATCACCAAAGTCCCCAGTGATGTGGTGGACTCCAGAAAATTACAGCTCATCTCCTTGTCTTTTGTGGTCTATCCTATCACCCAGGGAAGAGTTTTATGTATCAAGATGGATACCTCTTGTTTCTTTGTGTTGGAGGTGCTGTGGACCTCAGCCCTCACCCATTCTCTTTTAAGTTTCACAGATTCCTCATGGTATGGCTTAGTCTACTGAAGGAACACGATCTGGGTTCCCAGTCATTTCAGGTGTGTGAGTGCCCTGTTTCATTGTACATGGGAGTTGATGCCTCTGGCATTTCAGGATATTGCATAGGTATCACTCATGACTGAAAGTTAGGTGAAGGAAAAGTTCTACACCTACGTATGTAGACACCTACATAATCCTGTGCTGAGCTGAGGAGGTTGTAGGGTGAGATACATGCAGACAGATCAAAAACTGCATGATAGACATATGGAATACCTCTAATACTATTTTACAGTTTATCAGTGGCTTATTAATCCAGGTCCGAATGAGGGCCAACAGCAGCATACCCAAAAAACCATCATCTTCCCCCCAATAGTAGATATGCAATGAATCCTCGTGACTGTATACATAGAATAGTAATCCTCCATCTCGTGTGCACAGGTGAGATTAATCCCCCAAAGTGCTGAAACAAAAAGATTATGTATGGGAAACATAACAGTAAGGAAAGGTTTCATCTCCTACCCTAAGTGTGTCCCTCTGAAACTCACTATGAGCCTGCGGCACTGGCATAAGTATAATCTGCCCTTGGGTGTGCCCATGGCACCTAGTGTAAGAGGTATGGTCAGACTGGTCAGGTATATTGGAGGGTCCCCTTATGGATAGGCATGCATGCAGGGTAAAGATAAGAGAAAGTACAGAGTGGGCTAAAGCAGTGTAGGTCTCATTTGGTTGGGGCTGTGAGAAATCAAAGATGCATACAATGTGGGGGAGAACCCAACATGCTGTGTCTTTATGGCAACTCTGCTTAGTTACCACTGGGTGCCAAGTCTTAAATGTAGGTCTGCTCGTGACAGGGCAGCATAGTGCTTCATGCTGCTGAGGGGCTATTTAAATCTGGTTTGGCTTGCAGGCTGAGCAGGGGGACTCTGCCCTCCATCAGCGTAGAACTGATGTGGGCCTGTTATTTGCTTTGGCATAAAATCACTTTGCTGGCCTGACCTGCCAAAAGAGAGGGTATGTGGAACAGCTAGAACAAAATTAAACTACTATACCTAATGGCTGTGAGAGAGAGCACTCCATTCCCCCCACCTTGTTGTGGTGTTTACTACATACTCTTATCTATGACTTTCAACCTTTAAGAATGTTATCCTTTCAGGACTCTGAATCCAGACTTAAATTCTGGACATTACTATAGCTGTCTATGTATTTCTTTGTTTTATTTTTTATTTATTAATTCTGGAATGTGTCTGGGTATGCTTGTTGGTATATGCTTAGCTTGAATGGTGTGTGGTTGAAGTGGCTTTGTCAGATTAGTTTATTAATTACTTAAGTTTTATGAGTAGGGAGGGTGGGCTTGAGTAAGGAGGGAATGTATTAGCTCTGTGAAGAATTGTGAACTATATAAAATATTTTGCTCTCTGTCTTCTACTAGTATAGGATGTGTATAAACATTGTTGTTAGGCATATCTACTCCGGAGATCACCTTGCTGCTTTGTCCTTTCACAGAGTCCTGATAGTTCCCTCTGCAGAGGTCCTCAGCCTCTGCATGGAACTTGGAACCATGCAAAGGTAGGGCATACACTACAGAGGAGACCCCAGGTATTATTACTGGGGGAGGCATGAATAGTGTGGTGGGGTTGAAAAAATGCCTGGGCAGGGTACAGAACCAGGACAGGGGACTGCCATACCTGGCTACCCTCCCCAGGGCCCTGACAAATGTCAATGAGTAGATAGTAGTCTGACTGGCCAACTCTACCCATCCCCTTCAGGCCGTTCTCTGTAATGTGAGGTCACTGAGGAATAAGATGGCAGTGATGGAGGGTTTCATCACTGCCTCCTCAGTTGACTTTGTTTGTATAATAGAAACCTGGCTGGACAATGACTCCAGACCCATTCTGGGGGCATCTGTCCCACCTGGTTATTCTGTGGTACATTGCCTGAGGAGGGAGAGTAGAGGGGGAAGGATGGCCATCTGCTTTAGATCCACCCTGGGATTCACTACACTCCCCATGAGAAATTTGAGGTCCTTTGAATGTGTGGTGGCTAGATTTGATTCAGGTGTCAGTGGCAGAACGATTCTCATCTACCATCCCCAGGGGGTGGGAGTGAGTTTCTGCAGGAGTGGGCGGACTTCATTGCCGAACAGGTGTTGGAAGTTTCCAGATTGTTGGTTCTAGGGTATTTCAATGCACTGTGAATCTACAATGAATCTTTGCAATTTGCTTAGGAGCTCCTTCAACTGATGTTTTCAATGGTACTGACACAGGCTGTTACCTCTGTTATGCATCAGCTTGGTCACACACTGGACCTGCTCTTCTCATTGGGACTGGGGAATGTTTACTCAGTAGCCTATGTACTGCCTTGTGAAGTCCTACAAGGTTCGATCCTGGCCCCCATTTTGTTTTTTGTGTACATGTTGCCATTGGGGAAGATCATTAGATGGTATAGAGTTGGGTTTCACTGCTAAGCAGATAACACCCAGCTGCACATGTCTTGTTTCACTGATGATGACACTGTGGCCTAGATGCTGAGTCAGTGTTTGGCTAAGATCAATGACTGGGTTGAACTGAATTGGCTGTGTGTTAACCCAGGCAAGACAGAGATCATGATTATCAAACTGGTGTGTTGGAGCATGGCTGCTGGGGATGGGCAACCGACCTCTCTTGGCAACAGATACGGGAAAGAAACTGGGAGTTATTCTGGACAGCAGATTGATGCTGGAACAGCAGGTGTGATCTTTTGTCCAGTCTGGCTTTTGTCATCTTTGAAATATCATCAGGATCAAGCCACATCTTGCTCGTGATGACCTGGCAATGATTGTCCTTGTCTTCATCACTGCAATGTTAAGACATAGATACATAGCTACATAGACAGTGTCGGCAGATAAGGACCTACAGCCCACCCAGTCTGCCCATTTGAGCTTGTAAGTTTACTTTATGTTTTCCCGAAAATCTGTTACCCCTTAATCCTCACCTCTAGAATTCCTTTATGTCTATCCTATGCATTCTTAAATCCCGTGATTGTTTCAGCTCCCACCACTTCCTCTGGTGGGGTGTTCCACTTGTCCACCACCCGTTCTGTGAAGACATTCTTCCTCATGTTTCCTCTGAATCGTCCTCCCTGCAACTTCATCCCATGCCCTCTAGTCCTGGAACATCTTTTTCGCTTAAAAATAGTGTATTCCTGCACCCTGTTTCTCCCTGTAAGATACTTGTATGTCTCTATCATATCCCCCCTCTCTCCCTCCTCTCCTCCAGGGACTACATGTTCAGTTCCTTCAACCTGTCTTCATAGGACTTGTGATGCAATCCATGCACCATCTTTGTTGCCTTCCTCTGAACCTTCTCTACCCTGTCTATGTCCTTATGTAGGTATGGTCTCCAGAACTGTACACTGTACTCCAGGTGGGGCCTCACTAGTGTCTTGTATAGTGGAATTATGACCTCCCTTTTCCTGCTGGTGATGCCCCTGCCTATGCATCCCAGCATCCTATTTGCTTTACCTGCTGCCTTGTCACACTGTTTCCATACCTTGAGATCATCAGAGATGATAACCCCAAGATCCCTTTCCTGCTTGGTGCATGCTATATCCTCACCCCCAACTGATATATTGTGCCAGGGGTTTTGTGCCCCATATGCATTATCTTGCACTTCTTTGCATTGAATTTCAACTGCCAAACCCCTGACCATTCTTCAAGTTTCCGCAGGTCCCTTCTCATTCTGTCTACACCCTCTGGTGTGTCTACTCTGTTACAGAGCTTTGTATCATTAGCAAACAGGGAAATTCTGCCTTCTAGGTCCTACGCAATGTCAGACTATTGTAATGCTCTTTATCAAGGGTTATATAGAGGTTTGATGCAATGCCTGCAGCTGGTCCAGAATGCTGCAGCCAGGATGATAGTGGGCTGCTCACAAAGTGTACAGATTAGGCATGTCCTGTGTGAGCTGCACTGGCTGTTAATGCGTTGGAATATTACCTTCAAGATTTGCTTGTCAGCTTACAAGGACCTATGTGGTTTGAGTCCTGACATCTTAAAAGACCTCCTGTTTCCCTACCATGCAATTCACCCCCTCTTCTCCACTGATCTGGGCCTGCTCATTGTACCCCCATCTACACTGAAACTATCTGGGGACAGAGCTTTTTGAGTGGCAGCTCCACTGCTTTGGAATTCACTCCCTTTCAACATCTGAATGGCCAACATGGTGGAGGCCTTTAAAGTCTCTTTGAAAACATATTTATTTCGAAAAGCATTCCCTGATTAAGTGTTGTCTATACTTATTTTATAGTGTTTTAATGTTACTGTCTGACTTTGTTTACTCTATACAGCATTCAGAGCCTATTTTAGATTGGGTGTTTTATAAATAAATGTTGCCTTGCCCTTGCATAGCAATCTGCTCACTAGAAGTGGTCAAGTTCCTCTGTCTCAGCACTGCATCATAGCTGGGCTCCTACTGGGGCCATTATGCAGACATCCTTATGAAGGATGTCCATTTAACAACCGTGTGGAGGGGGATTCAGCAGGGGCCAGGGTTCAGCAAGGTCACTGGCTTGATTGATGGGTGTTAGACTGGAACCATGAGGTTCCATGCTTTGTGAAATAAATCCCAGTGGAGTGCATTAGCGGAGGGACTTCCACTGCCAGAGGAAGGTGCCAGTTTTCCTCCTAGGCTGTCTGGGTCCCAGCATTGTGGTAGAAGAACCTGTAAGATGGCTGCGCATTGCTGGCAGGCACTGTACAGTATGGCTGGAATGGCAGTAACTGTTACGCGGGAAAAACTCAGGACAGGTTATCACTGCTGTAGCTGGTATAGGCTGAAGTCGGGGACTGAGATGGAGCTAAGAAAAGCAATACCCTGCAACTTGTTCTTTGTGCTGCTGGTGGGGATATTCCCTGATTCAGTCCCCCCGTGCCCACCACCGGCATCCGCCTACAGCTGCCCTGGAACTAAGGCCCACAACTTACTCCCTTTGGCGGGACCCCGAAGGGGATATCGAGATCCACCATGTTTTGATCCTGGGGCTGGCTGTGGCATCATTCAGTGTGATGTTGGAGGCCATCACACTGTACTGCTGCCCAGGGTTTTTCCCTTGTGTCAGCCCCCCAAGGTGTGGACATGCAATGACATCAGCACATGGGCAAGCATGCTCCCATGCATTCCCTGCAGACATCCACTACTGCCTTCCCCTTTGTGACGTGGTCCCAGCTTGGCATACACTCGGTCTCCACTGGGTGTCACCCAAGCACTGGGTGCCACTAACCTTTCCCTCCTAGGAGGTCGAGATCTGTCAATATGACACTCATTCAACCTCCCCCCTGGCTGACCCTCTGATGTTCCAGATTTGTGCAGAAACCAGGGTCCTCAGCGTAGTGAGCAGTAGCATTAACACTGCACCATTGGGCTGGCATACCCTGTAACTTGTTGACCACATAAGAAGCATGGCATCATAACCAAACAGACTATATGGTCCCTTTCCTGCCTGACCTTTCCCCATTCCCTCTCCCCTGGGTATACCCAAAACAGTGCAAGTTGCAGTCACCCAGATGTTGAACATTGCAAGAGTGAATCCCCTCCCTTCCTGCAGGAGTTCTACCTGGTGCTGGTCAGCATCGAAAACAGGAGAGAAACTTGTGTAACGTTAGCACAAGAAAAACATACCAATGGATGAGTACTCCCTGTTAAAAGGGAAATGACAAACAAGGCCATGTGAACCCATACCAGCAACTTCAAAGTTCAGTTGTGTCTATGGGGAATGTGCATGCAGGGGCATAGCCCCTTTAAGGAGTGTCAGTACTTAATTGCATGACGTTCCTAATAGGACAGATATGACTATGCAACTTTAGCATCTCAATGGGAGATGGAAGAGGGGGAGGCATCACTGGCAGGAGGGGGGAATGCTAAGCAAGGAGAAGAGGTAGCAGAAGTGGAAATCACAGCAGAGAGAGTGAGGGAAGCCCTCAGGTCCCTTAAGATGGAGAAAGCACTGGGGCCGGATAAATTACATCCCAGAGTGCTGAAGGAACTTGCGGATGTCCTGGCAAAAAACCCTGGCGGAGGTTTTCACCATCTCTTTGAGGACAGGGTGGGTGCCCCAGGACTGGAAGGTGGTGCATATAGTGCCTATCCACAAGGGGGGATCAAGGAAGGTGGCAGGGAACTACAGGCCTGTAAGCCTGACATCGGTGGTGGGCAAGGTGATGGAGGGCATTGTCAAGGAGAGGCTGGGGGGGACCTGGAAAAGTCAGGGTGCCTGAACGATAGACAGCATGGATTCGTCCCGGGAAAATCGTGTCAGACAAACCTTGTGGAGTTCTATGACTGGGTGACGAGTGCCTTGGACCTGGGTAGACCAGTGGATGTCCTCTTTTTAGACTTCAGCAAGGCATTTGACTCTATTCCTCACATGGGCCTGTTGGATAAGCTGGGAGAAATGGGGGTGGGGAACCAGATGATCAGATGGATGGGCAATTGGCTCCAGGACTGGACCCAGAGAGTCGTAGTTGGCAGGATAGTCTCATCCCCAAGGAGGGTCATTAGTGGGGTCCCACAGGGATCAGTCCTTGGGCCCCTCCTGTTCAATGCCTACTTCTCTGACATAAGGACAGGTATCAGGAGTGAGATGAGTCTCTTTTCGGATGACTCAAAACTGGGGGAAGTGGTGGATGGGGAGGAGGGGAGGGTGGCCCTACAGGGGAACCTGGAGGCTCTGGAAAGATGGTCTAGAAAGTGGAAGCTGAGGTTCAATGAAGGGAAATGTAAGGTACTGCACCTGGGGGCCAGAAACCCAGGCCAAGTGTACACCCTTGGGGGGCAAATGCTACAAGTCTCGATGGCTGAGAGGGACCTGGGGGTGGTGGTGGATGCCAAGATGAACAACTCGGAGACTTGTAGGAGGGCAACAGCCAAGGCCAACAGGATGCTGGGATGCATCACTAGGGGGATCACCTCCAGAAGGAGGGAAGTGATATTCCCTCTGTATAACTGCTTGGTGAGGCCAAGACAGTACTGCGTGCAGTTTTGGAGGCCACACTTAAAGAGGGACATTAAACTCCTGGAGAGGGTCCAGAGGAGGGCAACAAAAATATTTGGGCTTGGGGACAGGACCTATGAGGAGAGGCTCGAAGAGTTAAATATGTACACATTGGAAGAGAGAAGGGACCGGGAGGCATGATAGAGGTCTTCAGGTACATGAAGGGGGTAAATTGGGGAGGAACAGTCAGGGTGCTTCGAAGGAAGGAGGAGGGGTCCACTAGAGGGCATGGGTGGAAGCTGGAGGGGGGAAGATTCAGGGGAGAAAGGAGGAGGTGCTACTTCACTGAGAGGGTGGTGGAGCCATGGAATGTGCTGCCTAGGGGGCTGGTGGAGGCAGAGACAGTGGAGGGGTTCAAGAGGGGGTGGGACAGATACTGGGGAAAGGCTCTGGAAGCAAAGTCCAATGCAGCGAGAATATCCAGAACTGGGAAGGGAGAAGCCAGAGAAGGCGAGGGGAGCAGCAAGGTCAGATCCCAGGGTGGTGGCTGACCAAACGAGCAGACGCAAAAGACCGTTAGGCCTATTCTGCTGGCATTTTAGTATGTTAGTATGTAATGGGTATAAAAAAAAAGTTCAGGCCCCATTGCAAGATGGAACACAAGAGGTGATCAATGGAGTAGAAGCCTCTGCGATGGTGTCATTTGTATTTCTACTACATGCTTCATCTGATTCTGAAGATTCACCTATCTGGAGGCTTGTAACTGCTGTGACTAAGTACACTACTTCTGCCCACAATGTTGGTCTTGCTCCAGGGTCTGGTTGCTGATGTCCATACTGCTGCTGGAGAGGCTCCTACTGGATGGAGGTCTCAGGAGGTAAGGTGAGTAGGGGTAAAAATCTGTTTCCTCTGGTCAGCGGGGAGTGGATGGTGGCGGAGGCCAGGGACCCCTCATTTCTCATTGCAACTTTGACTGTAACTGCAGAGTCACAGGCTCTGCTCCTTTCTGGAGCTGGATTTCTTGTTCCACTGTTGGGGCTGTGGAGCTGGAGATCATGCATCAGGATCCTTGGGTGGTGGTGGCAATGGAAGTCCATAAGGTCAGGATGCTCTTGATGTAGAGGCTACAGATTCCAATGTGTCCATGTCCTGCTCTGGTACATTGACCCTGTGGCTCGGGGAGTGGAAGCTGAGCCTCTGCCCTTCAACATTAGGCCATGCTTTCAGGATATACTTTTCTACAGCCTCTGGTGTATCAAAGTGTTGGGTGGCCCCATTGCACATAATTCGGAGAACAGCAGGATAGCGTAAGCTATAGGGACTGAAAGCTTCCTGAGGGCTCTGCGTGATGGTGTAAAGATCCTCTGTCAGTTGAACAAGTCTATGGAGAAGTCCAGAGAAATCTTGATTGGGTACCCTTGCCATTTAAGGGCACCTATCTGCCTGGCCCACTGCATGATCGTTTCCTTATCCATATACCATAAGAAATAGGTGAGTAGGGCTCTAGGTTTTTCTCCCCTATGCTTTGGGTGAGCTAGATATCTGTGAGCCCTGTCTATCTCCAGGTCAGTTGGCAATCGGGTTGTGGTATGTCCACCAGAGCTTATTACAGAAAGTTTGTTGTGTTCTTGCCCTCACAGCCTTCAGGGAAAACTCACAAATCGGAGAATGTTTCTCTGATTCTGATTCTCCAGATCCTCTGCTTTCCCCCATTGTAGTCAGATCACTCTATCCTCTTCTTGCATGAGGGCCATCAGTCGATCAGTAGAGTCTTTATTTGCAGTGATTCATTGTTCCACCATGTTAATCCGATCCCTGAGAACAATGATGTCTGCATTTATTTTTTGTGAGGAGATTTCCAAATGGTTGATTTTCTGAATGAGGTGCTCAAACATTGTCTTGATCTCCCTAGCTCTGACTCTGAAGGCCCAGAAGCAGCTGCTGCTGCTGCTGCTGCTATCCCACCATTTGTGAGGAGGGACCTGTCTGAGAGGGTCATTGAAGCCACTAGGTTCTGTGATAGAGAGAAGGGTGATAATCAAAACAACAAAGATATGTAGCTGACTGGTAGAGCACCACCCATTAAACTAGATGGGTTTTGTTTGTGGCTAGAGCGATATGGTGGAGGATTGCACTGGATTTTGACATGGGTTGTAAGGAGTTAGGAAATTAGGAAGCCATCTTGTTGACAACCAAGCCACGCCTGATTGAGCTCTTTTTAAATAAGGTGCAATGTCTAATTGGCTTACTTCAGATATGGTGCAGTCCCCAGCCAATGAGCTGCTGATTGGTATGGAGCCAGCTAATGGAGACAGCCATATTGTACTTCTCCTTATCAAGCACAGATTTAGCAGCTCGGCCCTTGCTCATTCACAAACTTTAAATTGCCATTATCATTAGGGGTGCAACTGGTTATAGCAAAAATCAGTTAAAGCAGAGAACTCAGTACACACCGTCTCACCGCTATGACAAATCATTCAAATATTACAAATTGCTTTCTGCCTCAAAATGGCTACTCACTTAATTTATCCCAAAGGGGAGTGGGGGTCTCTTAGGGTTCAGTCCAGAGCTCTGATGTGAATCATTAGCCAAACCAGCCACCAAACATCACAGTGGACCACAAATCAGCTGGATCCCAGTTCTAAAATGTGACTGCCTGAGTTGTCTCCTATTAATTAAGGTGCACTGTCTAATTGGCTTATTGTAAATAAGGTGCAGTCCTTAGCCAATGTGCTGGTGAGTGGATGGGAGCCAGCTAATGGAGACAGCCATACAGCTTCTAAACATTAAAATAAAAAAGAACAGAATTAGCAGCTCAACCCTTGCTCATTCACAAATGTTAAATAGGTTTTCTCATTAGGTGTGCAACTGGTTATGGCCCAAAACAGTTAAACCAGAGAACCAAGTGCACATCTTCCCTTGCCAGTAGCAAATCATCCAGATATTACAGTTTGTCTTTGGGTTGAAACCAGAAAGAACAAATCAGTCTTTATTGACTGAATGATCATAAGTAAGAATCTGGACAGCATGGCTTTGCCAGTGGGAGGTTGTGCCAAATGAACCTGATTGAATTCTTTGATTGTGTGACAAAGACCATGGATAGGGGTCAGGCAGTTGATTTCTTATACTTAGATTTTAGCAAATCCTATCAATCAGTCCCACATGAGAGAATGATAAACAAATTGGGCAACCTGGGGGTGCAAGACAAGATAATGGGGTGGGTGATAAACTGGCTGAACAAGAGGACCCAGAGTCTGGTCATAAATTAAGAATCCTCAGGGAATGGTAAGTTACAAGTGGAGTGCCACAGGGATTGGTTCTAGGACTGGTTCTCTTTAAGATATTTATTTGTGATATAGGGAAGGGGGTTCAGGGAAAGATGTGACTCTGCAGCTGACATCAAGATCTCTAGAAGAGTGGAAAGTGAGGAGGGGATGAGGGCCCCAAAGAAGGATATGGAAAATCTGGAAGTGGTTGGAGGTGTGGCAGCATAAATGTAACATAAAAAAGGGTGGGGTAATGCTGGGAGTTGGCCGGGAGAGGATGGAGAGGTTAGAGCATCGAACGATAGCTCTCCTCTTCTCCTCTCCTGGGGTGGTGTGGGTTGTGACTCTCAGCCATCATGACTCCCCAAGGAGACTGGGAGAGTGACAGCCGGGGTCATGTTAGGTCTTGGAGGCACCAGCAGTCATCCATGGGTTGAGGGCAGGAGTGTGCCCAGTGCACGCAGGACGTCATTGCACATCCACACCTCTGGAGAGGTTCACATTCACGCTCATGCAAGGAGGAAAACCTTGGATCCTTAAGGAGACAACGATGCACCAGCCCCATGTTCACCATCGGACACCACCCTCCCTGGTCCTGATATCCTCCATTCTGCAGCATGCCCACTCAAAACTGGATTCAAGGAGTGCCCATGGTAAGTGGTGGGCAGCCCCACTCTGGGGGGCACAAGCCAGGGGTGATTTCTGGTGGGCCAAGATGTCAGGTCAGGATTCTGGGGGGTGGACTTAGGGTTGGGGGGGATCTCAGACAGGGTGGGACAAGCCAGGTAGGTGACATCCAAGGGATGCCTCAGTTCTGCTGACCGGAGTGAAGAAGGCATAAAAAAACAAAAGAATGGAGTATAGAATGAATGGTATGGTAGTGGAGAGAACATCAGAGGAAAAGGACTTGGGAGTGCTAATCATTGAGAATATGAAGGTATCCACATAATATAGTAGGTCTGTGGGCAAGAGGAATCAAAGCTGAGGTGCACAGGGAAAGGAATCACTAGCAGAAGGAGAGAGGTAATATAGCCCAACTATATATCCCTGGTTCAGTCTCACTTAGAGTGTTGTGTACAGTTTTGGAGCTCACACTTGATGAAGGACAGTAACAGGTTAGAGGCAATGCAGAGATGTGTCACTAAAATGATACAGAGCCAACAGGGCAGGTCCTATGTGAATCTCTGGGAGGATCTGAACATGTACATTCTGGAGGACAAGACAGAAAGGGGCAACATGATTGAGTTATTCAAGTACTTCCACAGAAAAAACAAGGTGGACAGCAGTGAGATTCTCACAATGGGGTCTATGAACTAATGCATCTGTCCATGGCCCCACCCCCAGCATGCACAATCATGGGGGGCAGTTTGAAGGCCACAGGAGGGCATCCAATCTGATGCTCATCCTCAGTCCCATAGTGGTCCCATGTTCTGTGCACACAGAGGATTTGGGATAGGTGCAGGTCCCAGGAGGTGAGATGCATGGGTGAGTGCCCAAATGGATGCCCCTACACCTTCCACGCAACTCAGTGGGCTGGAGCATTATGGTGGGGGTAGTCCCTGGCTCACCATGATCAGTGGGTGCTATTGGTGGAGCCACAAAATAGATACAGCAGGGTCCCTGCTGCTATATACTGTACCCCCTCTTGCCTGCCATTCCACACTTTCGTGAATGGTGTGGAGTACAGGCACACCCCCAACACTCCCCCTGACCATCTGCACACATAGCCATGCATCTGGGGGTGGGAGATTCAGTGCACAAAGGGCTTGTGCCCTGCAGTGAATGTTGCTGGGGTTCCACCAGACCCCCAATGTGTTGCCTTCTGACTAAGGTTTTCCTATGCACCTCAGGTACATGGCACATAGGCAATCCACCCATTATTCATAGAGCCCAAAGAGTGGTAACTTGGGAACAAGAGGTACCTCTATAAAACTGGCCAAGGTTGGAATTCAAGAAGGATGTCAAGAAGTACTTGTTTACAGAAAAAGTTGTGACAGACAGGTACAAGCTTCCAGAGGGGGTCATCATGGCTGAAAGACTGTGAGGTTTCAAAAGGGGATAGGACAGGCACATGAGTATAATGCATTAGGGGGCAAATGGGGGGAGGTAGGGATGACTGACAGTGACACACTCCTAAAATTAGGCTGGCAAGGACAGACTGAATGGGCTGCTTGGCATTCAGCTGCCATCATGTTCTGCGTTTCTGTTTCTAAGAAAGGCAAGGAGGGACTGGAAGCCAGGATAGCAGCAGGAGTTACAGACATCAAAGTCTTCTTACTGTCTGTAAATGAAACAGGAATGATGATGGTGCAAATTGGTCTCCAGAAAATAGGTTGAGGGAAACATGCTAGAGAGCCAGGGACAATCTCTGTGATGCTGAATGACTATTTTATTTCAGTGTTAACAAGGGGTCCCTGGTGGGGGTAGAGTATCCATTGTGAGGGCCTGCAGCATTTGAGGTAGACACAATGCTGCCTGCAGACATGAACCCTGCCCTGGTAGCCACTAACTTGGTAAAGGTCAAGCCAGGTGTCTCTCATGAGGCAGACAGATTACATGACAGGATTATTGTAGAGCTACAGTAAAAGAACAATTGGAAGTACAGCTTGCTGTAGACTTTTAGGTGGTTGTCTAGGGTGTTATATTGCCAAAGAACTAGAGAGTGGATAATGTGGTCCATGCCTTCAGGAAGGTAGCAAGGCTGGGCCAAGGAAACTATAGGCCGGTCAGTTTGACATCACTGGAAAAGGTCCTGGAACCCAATATCATAGATAACATAATGAAGTACTTGGTTGAGGTCATTGTTTCTTGCTTCATCTCAGCATGTTTTATACAAACCTGATCACCTTCCTCAAATGGCTAACCAGGGATGTGGACAAGGCCAAGTTATGGAAATAGTCTATCTGGAATCCAGTAAGGCCTTTGGTGCTGTTGCACATGATAGGCTTCTGAACAAGGTACACCATTACAGAATGCATAAGACCTGCTAAAGGTGGATTGCTGACTGGCTTGGGGGTAGAAAGCAGACAGTGGATATGGACAGGCACTACTCCAAGTGGAGATGTACACTCAGTGGTATCCCTTAAGTATCTGTGCTGGGGTCACAACTGTTAAATACTTTTGTTAAGGACACAGATTTACCATGACTTATGTAATGAAATTCTGTTGATAAGACTCGAAATTCTGGGATTGCACTGGTGATTTCTAGTCTAATTGTGGGATTTTATCAGGATTCTACAGTTAATATTTTAGAATGTGCATATTCAAAATAAAAGAAAGATAAGTATACAGAAAATTAAATAAAGCAGATGTAAATAGTACAGGAAGTCATTTAAGGAAAATACGAGTTCTCTAGAGTCCCAATCTGGTATAAAATGCCAAATTACATAGA
The DNA here is from genome assembly GCA_016271365.2 of Neoceratodus forsteri. Lineage (NCBI taxonomy): Eukaryota > Metazoa > Chordata > Ceratodontiformes > Ceratodontidae > Neoceratodus > Neoceratodus forsteri. The sequence continues at coordinate 1,442,617,897 of CM057450.1, forward strand.
ATTATTTGTTCTTATCACTGTGCAAACAGTCCGAATCCTGGAATTTTGACAGGTTTCTGTTAAAAAAAACAAACAAAAAAACAGTGGCCTTTATTTTTTGTTATTTTTTTTTTTCCTTCTTTATACTTCTCTGCTCCATCTGGCCAGCACCTCCTTCGGGCCCTCAATGTCCAGTCCCATCTGTCTGCCATCCCCATGACCTGCCTCAACCCCAGATCGCAGCCCCCTGGAGGTAGCCCGGCATAACCCTTCGCCGGGTGGGTCCCCCTCCTCCGAGAGGGAAGGCACTGGTGGGGGTCATCCAGTGCACTGCGGCATCAGCTCCAGGTGCTGCTGGGATGGGAGGTCGCGGGGCGTGACGGCAGCGAGGGGACCAGAGAGCCATCATCTGGCTCGCCAGAGAGACATTTTTCTGGTTTTCTCCCCTTGGAGAGTGACGTACCTGACGCCAAGGTGAACGCCGACATCCGTCACTCCCCCGGAAATTTTGAGCCCTGACACTCTGCCATGCTCCTGGCCTCGGCCAGGGGCCAGAAGGTGCCCGGCTCACATCCCCACCCTCCCCCCTGGAGAAGGCAAGCTGTCTACAGATGCTCCAACCTTCTCCCACGGCCAGCTCTCCGACGACCCGAGTCCGTTCCCGAACCCGGGTTGCCGGCGTCGCATGCGGAAATCCAGCTGCTGCATTGATGAGCTGGCTGTGGCCTTTATTTTTATTAATGAAACATAAGTTAGAGTCTTCCATTGTCTGTGTCAATTCACTGATGAAACTAAGGTCGCTAGGGTCTTGTTTCCCTTGAGGATGGTAACCAACTTCAGAAGAACCTGAATAAATGGGATGATTGGTCAGACTTCTGGAGCCTCCAGTTTAATATAGCAACATGCAAGGCACAACAGTATGTAAGGAAAACACAGAGGCAGGACCTACACAGAGGATGGGGGCTCCCCTTGCTGCAGTGCAGGAGGAAAAGGACCTGGGACTCATAAGAAACAAGGGGCTACTGCACGACAAGCAGTGTGTGGCTGCTTTCAAGAAGGTGGACAGAATATTGGGGTGCATCAAAAGGGGGGTAGCCAGAAGAACAGTGGATGCAATCCTGCCACTTTACATAGTCCTGGTCAGGCCCCAGCTGGAGTTCAGCATGCAGTTCTGGCTCCTCAATACCAACAGGGCATTAAAAAAGTCAAGAGGGTGCAACACAGGGCCACCAAAATAATCAGTGGTATGGAGAACAAAAGCAATGAGGAGAGCCTAGAGGCCCTTAATATGTTCACCCTGGAGAAAATGAGACAGAGGGTATATGATTTCAGCCTTCATATGCTCAAAGGTATCAACAAGGTTAAACATATGGAGATGTTTGATCTGGGGTCCTACAGCAGTATGCTGGTACACAACCTTATGCTTAGAAGTGGTAAATTCAGGGATAATGAGAGGATGCACATTTTCCCCAGAAGGTTGTGAACTTGTGGAACAGCCTAGCAACTGAGACAGTGGATATGAAAACATATAAAGTCAAAATAATCCTGGAAAATGTGATGCTTACCAAGGGAGTCAATAGTTACCCTCAACAGTAGAGTGACTACGGAATCTGTATGAATTTGTACATGTTTGAACAGTATACATTTTTAATCCCTTCTAATGAAGCAGATGAGATGGAAGTGATGAATATAGTGTATTTTCCTTCCTAAAATTACTGTGTTACTATGCTACATGATGGCAGGGGGACACAGGGAATACAGGGAGAGGCAGAAGTACTGTGGGTAACCCTGGAGATGGGGAATGGAGCCACTATTTCCATTGGAGCAATCAACAGACCTCTAGTACAGTGGAAGGAATTAGATAAGATACTGGTGGAAGCCATTGACAACATTTTTTTTTTTATTCTTTGTTAACCAGGTAAGGCCCACTAGGCTCAACTGCCTGTTTTCAGGGGCGACCCGAGAGCTTTGGGCTGGTTAAGTGACTTGCTCAGAGTCACACGGTATGGAAGTGGAGGTTGTGGGAATCAAGCCCAGGTCTGCTGGACATATCAAGCTCATTCACAGCTCATTACTCTAACCTCTAGGCTATACTGCCCGATGGCTATACTGATGGCAAAAAGGGGGAAGTGCAGCTGGTGGTGGACTTCAACCTGCTGGATGTAGATTGCAGCCTCCCAGCAGTGGCTTCAACTAGAAGCACGGACAACATGAAGTCTCTGCAGGGGGTACTCCTCAGGCAACTAATCAGTAAACCCACTTGTGAGGGGGCAATACTGGACCTGGAACTCACTAACAGAACAGAGTTGTAGACATCAAGGTGGGAGGCCACCTGGGGACCAGTGATCACCACACGGTGAGGTTACTATAATGATGGCTGTGGAATCAAACCACACAAGGGTGAGGGTCCTGAACTTCAGCGGGGCAGGTTTTATAAAGATGGGTGACTGCCTCAGGGATGACCTGGCAGGGGGATGATGGCCTGGGTGGGGTGAAGGAACAGCAGGTGAAGCTAAAATGAGCATAGAAAAGACAACAAACCTCTGCATCAAACAAATGAACAAATGCAAGAGGAAAAAGAGACGGCTATGGTTCTAGAATGAGGTGGCTGAAAAGGTAAAGGTTAAAAGGTTAGCACTCAAAAGGTATAAGGAGATGCTGAGGGATGAGTGTAGGGAGATGTTTCAGGGGAAACAGAAGGAAGCAAAGAAAGCAGTAAGGAGCACAAAGGTAGAAACTGAAGCTAAACTAGCCCAGGAGGTAACAAAAGGGGCAAGACATTTTTTACGTATTTAAGTGAATAGAGGAAGACCGGGGTGGGACTCTAAGGTTAAAAAGGAAAGGGGGGACTGTGCAGAGTGGGACCTGGAAAAGGCAGACATCCTGAACAAATACTTTTGTTCAGTAGTCACAGTGGAAGAAGAAAGGGAGGAGCACAGAAAAAGTAACAAAAGCTTTGGATGGAGGGATGTAGACATTAGTCCATTTTCAGAGGAGAGAGTCCTGAAGGGACTCATTAATCTGAAGGTGGACAAAGCAATAGGGCCAGAAAGGGTGAATCCAAGGCTATTAAGGGAGCTCAGGGATATACTGACTGCACCTCTGACAGTCCCATTTAACTGCTCACTGGAAACAAGAGTGGTTCCAGAGGACTGGAGAAGGGCAGATGGGTTTACCTATAGCTCTGCAACAGCGCGGATGCCAACATCTCTCACAGTGACAGACACAATGCTGAGTGTCGGCATTGTTCTGTCTGGGATGTTGCGGTGTCCGCTCTCCAGTCAGTACACTGGGCAGATGTAGTCCCGCTACACAAAAGTGGTAACAGGGAGGAGGCTGGCAATAATAGGCCAGTCAGCCTGACATCGGTAGTCAGAAAGTTAAAGGAATCACTGCCTAAGGAAAGGATTATGAAACATGTTGAATCCCATTGGTTACAAGATTTGAGGCAGCATGGACTCACAGGGTGAGATCATGTCAAATGAATCTGATATATTTCTTTGACTGGGTGACAAAGGAATTAGGTCTCGGTGGAGCGGTGGATGTGGGCCTACCTAGATTCAGTATGGCTTTCAAGATCATTCCACATACATTAGGAGTCTAGTAAGCAAGCTGGGTAGCTTAGGAGCAGGTACTCAGCTGGTAAACTGGATAATAAATTGATTAGGAAATGGGAACAGAGGGTGGTGATAAACGGAATTCACTCTGAGGAAAGGAGTGTGACCATTGGGGTACCACAAGGATCAGTGCTGGGACCAGTTCTTTTTAATCTACTTATAAGTGACATTCCAGAGGAGCTAGAAGGGAAAGTCAACCCCATTGTGGATGACACCAAACTCTGCAATAGGCTGGACACTTCAGAGAGTGGTGAAAAGGATGAATTGTGACCTGAGAAAACTAGAGAAGTGGTCAAGGGCATGGCAGCTGGGTTTCAATGAGAAAAAGTGCCAAATATTGCTCTTAGGGCACAGAACCCAGGGATGGGATACAAAATGGATGGAGCAGAATTAATGACTACCAAGCAGGAATGAGGCCTGGGGATAATCAAATCTGATGACCCAAAGGTGGCCTGGCACTGTGATAAGGCAGTTGGGAGGACTAGTGGGATGCTGCAGTGCTTAGGGAGGGGTATCACTAGCAGAAAGAGGGAGGTAGTGTTGCCTCTGTATAGATGGCTGGTATGACTCCACTTAGAATACTGTATCCAGTTCTGGAGACCACATCTCAGGAAGGACATAGAGTGGAGGCAGTCCAGAGGCAGACAACTAAAATGGTGCAGGGTCTGCACTGAAAGCCCTATAATGAGAGACTGAAGAACCTCAATATGTACACCCTGGAAGACAGGAGGGAGAGGAGGGACCTGACAGAGACTTTTAAATATCTCATGGGGGTAACTAAGGTACAGGAGGGAAGTATTTTTCAGAAAAAAGGTGCTAAAGTACAAGGGACATGCTATGAAGCTGGGGGGTTGATTCAGAAGAGATGTGAGGAAGTATTTCTTCACAGAAAGAGTGGTGGATTTCTTGAACAGCCTTCCAGCAGAGGTGGTGGGAGTGAAAACAGTAGTGGGGTTCAAGAATGCATGGGATAGACATAAAGGAATTATAGAGGAAAGGAAGGGGGAGGGAAAATAAGCTGTAGGTCAAGTATTATTTGCATTAATAAAGTAGGTAGGGAAAAATGGACAGACTGAATGGACCAAGCAATCTTTATCTGCCATCAAATGGGCCTTCGACATCGTTCCACACAGAAGACTAATAAGCAAGCTGGGCAGCCTAGGAGTGGGTCCAAAAATAATAATATGTTTACAAAATTGGTTAAGTAACAGAACCCAGAGTGTGGTGATAAACAGAGTTCACTCAGATGAAGGTAAGGTAACCAGTTGGGTGCCTCAAGGGTCAGTACTGGGATCGGTCCTCTTCAATGTCTTTATTAGTTACATTGTAGATGGACTAGAAAGGAAGGTATGTCTGTTCTTGGGTAAAACAAAAATCTGCAACAGAGTGGATGCACGGGGGTTGGAGGGGGAATGAGGGATGACCTGAAAAAGCTAGTAGACTGGTCAAGAGTTTGGCAACTGGGCTTCAACACCAAAAAGTGTAAAGTTATGCGCATAGGGCACAGAAACCCAAGGGCAACATATCATTTGGGGGGGGAGAAGTTAGCAACCACTAAACAAGAAAAGGATCTGGGGGTCATTATATATGATGACCTGAAGATAGCAAAGCAGTGTGATAAAGTAGTGGGAAAGGCTAGCAGAATGCTGGGGTGCATACAGAGGGGCATTACCAGAAGGAAGAGGTAAGTGGTGATATCCCTATACACATCAAATCTGAGGCCCCACCTTGAATACTGTATCCAGTTTTGGAGGCCCCATCTCAGGAAACACATAGACTGAGTGGAGGCCATACAGAGAAAGGCAACCAAAATGGTGCAGGGCCTTTACCAGAAGCCCTACAAGGAAAGACTCAGGGAGGTAAATATATACTCTCTAGAGGAAAGTAGGGAAAGGGGAGATATGATGGAGGAAAGGAAGGAAAGGGGAGACATGATAGAAACATTTAAATAACTCAAAGATGTCAATAAAGTATAAGAAGGTGACATTTTGCACAAAAAGAGATTCTCAAGGACAAGGCGGCATGATATGAAGCTGGAAGGGGAGACGTAGAGAGGATGTGAGGAAATATTTCTTTATAGAAAGGGTGGTGGATGCCTGGAACATCCTCCCAGCAGAGGTGGTGGGTACCAAAACAGTAACAGGTTTCAAACATGTATGGGATAGACACAAGGGGACCTTGGTAACAGGGCTGGGGGGCAGGCCAGAGATCATTTAGGGTTTATGGTATTACAGTAGGTAAGGACCTTAGGGCAGACTGGGTGGGCCAGAAGATTCTTTCTGCTGACAGCTTCTATGTTTCTTTATATAATAAAGAAGTCTCACTGGTCAAAACATATTATGTGACCGTGCATTAAATCTCTTTAAATGCACAGTCATCTTTGTCCTAAACCACATCACACCATGAGCAAATCAGTCCTTCTTCAACCAGAGCTATCTTCCATCAGTCCCCCTAAAACCAGAATTGATCTTCTATCACAAACCTGGCTGGTATCTTTGCACTGTAAAAAAAACTTCAACTGGGCCCTAAAAATAAAATTGCCTTAAATAAAAAAAATTAAAAAAAAAAAATTGAATGTTGTTTCCCTGATCTTCACACTCTCCTTACACTCATAAACAAATTAGAAACATTAAGTACTTTTTATACTTTTCATTGTAACTGTTTCTTTGCTGACAATGAAAAATTCCCCCTTTATCTTTGCCTGTTCATCAGGGAAATCTCTTCTGCTGGCCCTAACAGTGTGTGCAGTGAAGTTGGTGAAACCTGAAAGGGCGAGATCCAGAATTGCGATGGGTAAAGGGCACAACCGAAATGTTGACAAAGATTTCACCCCTACCTCGTGATTCTGGGTTCGCTCTTATAATTTTGCCCTCATCACATAAAACCCTCTGACAATGAGGTAATTGAGTCTCTGGCTCTAGAAAAGTCCTTTCTTTTGTGTGTGTATACAGTATGTTAGGAGATGAACATTCTGCCAGTTGAATTGAGTAGAATTTTGAAACCATGCATTTCATGGTAAACATTCCATGATAAACATTCCATATCTTGAATGTGGGGAAAAACAGAGAAAAAAACACAAAGAAGAAAGTAGGCAATAATTAAACAATAAGCCACGAGGGTGTGGGTTATCAGGGGATTTACCACAGCTGGAATGGTTTGCCCACGAGGCGCAGTCAAGTGGGTAATTCCTCACCAACCATGGTAAATCCCCCGATAACCCACATCCTCTGAGTGGCTTATTGTGATTATACCAAGGTTTATTTTTTTTTTTACTATAATAAAATACAAATATTAAAGAGGTTGATTTTTTTTAATTTTTATTGTATTTATTCCTGTGCTGCAGATAATTTGTTGGATTGTCTAATCAACAGCCACTGATTATCAGAGGATTTACACGGGTGGTAAACTGCCAGTCTGATGATTTAATTGGCTGTTCAGTTATATCCATGGTATAATACTTCATATACAAAGAAAAAAAGTGGGAAACATTCAGTTACTTAGGCAGACCCAAGCTGCTCAAATACATTTCTGAAGTATATAAAAGCATGTAGATTTGAATCATGTGTGTTTTTTTTTTCAGGTGAAATATATCATCCCCCACCAAAACACTCACACACACACACACACACACACACACACACACAGCTTTCTCTCTCTGTCTCCTCTCAACTGGAGTTACTTCACATTCAAGGGAGAAAAACAAGCATTTGTCAATGCCGAATGTTGGCTTGCTGGCATTGGCATTGGTAGTGCAGGACTTAGAGAGATGCATAAATGGAATGGCAACATTGAACTAAGGCCAACCCCCACCTCCACCCCTGCAGAGGCTGAAAGACATTGGGGTGTGCCTTTGGGTGATCAGCCATAACACTAATGCCAATCCAACTCACCCCACCCTGCAGATACCAACAGGTGTCACGGTGTGCCTTGGGGTCTTGGGTCCTTACACTCACCCCATTCCATTCCATAAGGAAATAAGCTGAGATGGTGCAGTATAGGAGAATGGGGTGAACATTAGGGCTGAAGACCCCAAGGCACACCATGATGCCTGTCAATGTTTGTAGGGTGGGTGTGGAATGCCGTGAGCATTATGGCCGATGAACCCAAGTCACACCCCCGACACCTGTTAGTCTCTTCATGGTGGTGCATTATGGTTGGAAACCCTAATGCCCTGGATGTTTGTTAGTATTTTCACTCCAAATTTTCAACATGGGCTTTTTGGTACCTCATCTCATGAACAGTGTCACTATCATTTTGTTACTCAATCCTGAAAGGTGATTTTGAGACACACTGCGCCATTCAACACAGGTGTGAAAACACATTTCTGGCAGGATATGAAAAATTACAGCTGTACTGTTCATGAGGAGGCATGAAAAATGGCAATGTTGAAAATCTGGAGTGAAAATATGATAAATTGGAGAAGTTAAGAGTGTGCATAGAAACTGCACAACGCACGCCCATAATGCAATCATGTTTTGGAATTTTTCCACCAAATTTTCAACATGGGTATTTTGGGGTCTTCCATCATGAACAGTAACACTGTGATTGTGTTACTCTGCCCCAAAAGTTGATTTCCTACAGCGACTGGGCCATTCTCCGCCACAGGTGCGAAAACACATTTTGGGAAGAATGTGAAAAATGGCATCTGTACTTTTCATAAGTAGGTGTGAAAAAATGGCAATGTTGAAAATTTGGAGTGAAAATATTAAAACCTGGTGAAGGTACAAACGTGAGTAGAAACTGCAATGCACAATCGTAATGCAGTCATTGCTTGGAATTTATTTCACCAAATTTCACCAAATTTGCAATGTGGGCTTTTTGGGACCTCCCCTCATGAACAGTGGCACTGTCATTTCATTAATCAATCCCGAAAGGTGATACCACACAGCAACCGCGAAATCACCTTTCGGGACTGAGAAAGGAAATGACAGTTTCAGTGTTCACGAGGTTGGGTCCCAAGAACTCCATGTTAAAAATTTGGGGCCAACATTCCAAAATTCAAACAAATGGCTAAGATATCAACCTAAGTTAACCCCCCCCAACTCCCATTATACGGCTTACTTTTGATTCTTCATTTTGCATTTCGGTTTTGTAGAGTCCAGATGTGTCTCGGTCCACAGAAGATGACAGCACTTGACCTCCGGAGGTAAGTATGGGGTGAGGGGGGAGTGAGGAGATGGGTGCACAGAGGGAGGGTTTGAATGGAGGAGAGGGACAGCGACACAACGATGGCCCATTTCTTTTTTTACAGGTACAAAAAACAAAACAAGAACAGTGAAAGACAGTTTTCTTCTTTCACAGGAAAAATTATTTTTTATTAATGTGGGCACATTGGGGTGGGCTCCCAGTGGGCCACAATAGTGGGGACATCATGCCAAAATGGGGATTGGGCACCTCGTTGTTGGCAAATCATGTAGAAGGGATTGGGGAAGGGGGCCCATCTGACACCAGGAGTGCGCATCCTGGTGTTTGAAGAAAATAAAAAATAATTTTGGCACACTGGGGTGGGCTCCCAGTGTGCCACATTGATGGGGGAGAGGGGGGATACATGCCAACATGGGGATTGGGCACCCCAATGTCAGCTTTTCAGGAGTGTGTGGCAGGCGGCAGAAGCTGCCATGTTTCAGCACACTAGAGTGAGCTCCCAGTGTGCCACATTTAATGGGGGGGATACATGATGACATGGAGATTGGGCACCCCCAATGTCGGCTTTGTGGGACTTTGTGGTGGGCAGTAGGAGCCGCCACTGTTGAAAAACCACTCTGTGGCTACATTATTTATTGAAGTGGTTCACCAGTAAAGGAACACTGAGCAAACATGTTGCTCGTAACAGTTAGATGCCCACCTTATTGCTAATAACATTATGGAATACTGGTGACTTTACCAAGCTATAATGAACTTCGGTCTTAATAGAGCTCTGCAAAACCTATGAAACCTAGGAAACTCTGGCCATGCACATTACTTTGCACTGTAATGCGTATGGTTGAAGTCTTGTCATCTGCTGCTGCAATGACAACAGTGCACCTGATTGCAGTGGCAGATTTCTTTTAACGTTTTGGCTCTCTTTTAAGTTTTCTGTTATCGCCAGCATGCTCACTGATTAGCGGCTGAGGGACTCACCAATAAAGCATCCCCTGAATTTGCCACAACACTGACACACCTCTGAAATGTGCTACTACCACAAGATGTTGCTTGCACATGTGCGCAAGCCAACATAACAATCATGCAACAGTACACAGAAGCATGGGGGAGGGCCTGTATCACTACTGATAACAAAATAAAACAAGTAGTACTGATGCCAGCAGAGGACAAACTTTGCCCAGCAGTAATACAATGACATCATCAATAACATCATTTGAAGTGGGTGGAAGGACTATTTTATTATAAATGCACACAAGTAAATCTATTGTTTCTGCATATATGCATGCTTTTCTCAACTATAAAAAGTAAAAAAAAAAGGAGCCCATTTTATAAGCGCAATAACACAATCCGAGGGTGTGCATGTAACAGATTTTACTGCTCTTCCAGGGACCTTGTGCCTCACTACTCACCTGGGTTTGCAGTAAAATCTGTTGCATGCACACTCCATTGTGTCTTATTGCTTACATGTTTCAATTCATATACTAACTGCTGCCTAACCATGGAGAACCATTAATGTTAACTGTGAAGGTATTGTAGTCTCTTATAAGTCCCCACTGCTGTTGTTGAAGATGTACTCCTGGGCAGTGCTGGTGTGGGGTGTGATACAGGGGAAAGTACAAGAGAATTAATTATTTGCCCCTTCAAAAAAGTCAGTAATTTATTTCTTTAAATGCACTGTATGCTTGATGTTATACATAAATGCGTGGCCCAGTTGAAATCTAAAAGGAGATGCTGGACCTATGGGAGTGTTGCAAAGTGCATTATAACATTAATTTGATACATAGCAAAGGAAGTTTATTATGTAGATCTAACCTTAATACTGGTCATGGCATTCACATCTTTGAGAACTCTATTAACATTTATAACTTTCACATTGTTAAAGTGTTCTGCAGAAAATGCAGTAAGACGTTTTCATGTTGTGGACATTATTCAGTATAAGAATGACATTTTAAACATTGCTGGAATTTCACAATCACCTTAGTATGTGACAGAAAGTATGATCATTTCTCATGTAGAAGGGCTGCTAAAATCCAACTGGCTTCAGATGTGCTCTTTGTTTCCAGAAACATCTAGGTTTATTTTTTTTAATATCCCAGTAGTCACTGTACTTTGGCTTTTCTTATATGAGATTGTCAGGGTTACAGAAAAATCTGCAATAATTAGAGGCAGAATTTGCCATGAATATTTTAAGACTATTCCGAGTAATTCTTCTGTGAGCATAGCATAGCATAGCATAGTATAGAATAGAATAGCATTAGTATAGATAATGCAGTATGAGGGGGTAGGCAAACAGGAAACGAGAAAAGTCCCTAACAAAGCCTCGTTTAGAGACAAAGTGCCAGGATATCATGGCTGTACTCTCATGGATTAATTACCTGCCTTTTCAAACTTAGCATTTGCACAGTGATTTTATTAATCTGGTTTGGTGCACACACGCAATGCATCTTCTTGGTGTGTTTCATTGTGTACTGAAGGGTAAATCTATTGTGTACGGAAGGGTATGTAGAAACATAGAAACACAGAAAAGGAGATGGCAGAAGGAGACCAATGGTGCATTTAGCCTGCCTGTGTGTTCCTTGGACCTACTGAGATCCCAGTACCTTACTTACCTCCCCTTCTGAATAAAGCAACCTACTACTATTGTTACTTTTGATCTCGCTTTAGCACTGTCCCACCCTAGTTTGAATGATGTCATGGACTTTGCTTCTACCACCTCAGCTGGTAGTTTACTCCATGGTTCCACAACTCTTTCTGTAAAACAGTGCTTCCTAAGCTCCCACTTGAAGCATCCCCCACTCAGCTTACACTCGTGCCCTCTAGAATTAGAGATGGATAATCTGATGAACAGGTCAGAGAATGGCACCTTACTTATTCCTCTCAGGAACTTGTATGTTTCAGTCACGTCCCCCTCTCCCTCCTTGTCTCCAACGAGAACATATTTAATGCTTCAAGATGCTCCTCGTATGAGTGCCCTTGAAGGCCCTGAATCATTTTAGTTTCTCTTCACTGGACAACCTCCAACTTGATTTTATCCTTTTTCAGATGCAGACTCCAAAACTGGACACAGTACTCCAGATGGGGCTTACCAGGGACCTGTAGAGTGGCAGTATCACCTCCCTTCTCCTGCTGTCAAATCCTTTCTGTATACATCCTAGCATTTTGTTGGCCTTGCTATAAGCTGTGTTGCATTGGCTGGCCTATTTAAGGGTGTTGCTTATGATGACACCCAGGGCCCTGTCTTCCTGCATGACACTGAGCTGGACTCCATTCAGGTAGTAGTCTGTCCTTGGGTTCCCTTTACCGTAATGCATTACCTTGCATTTTATAAGTGCAATAACACAATCCTAGGGTGTGCATGTAGCAGATTTTACTGCTCCTCCAGGGGCTGAAGGCACTCAGCCTGCGACCTTGTGCCTCACCACACCCTTGGGCTTGCGGTAAAATCTGCTGCATGCACACTCCATTGTGTCTTATTGCTTACATATTTCAATTCACATACCAACTGCTGCCTAACCATGGAGAACCATTAATGTTAACTGTGAAGGTATTGCAATCTCTTATAAGTCCTCACTGCTGTTGTTGAACATGTACACCTGGGCAGTGCTGGTGTGGGGTGCGATACAGGGGAAAGTACAAGAGAATTAATTATTTGCCCCTTCAAAAAAGTTAGCAATTTATTTCTTTAAATGCAGTATACATAAATGCATGGCCCAGTTGAACTCTAAAAGGAGATGCTGTACCTAGGGGAGTGTTGCAAAGAGCATTATAACATTAATTTGATACATAGCAAAGGAAGTCTATTATGCAGATCTAACCTTAATACTGGTCATGGCATTCACATCTTTGAGAACTCTATTAACATTTATAACTTTCACATTGTTAAAGTGTTCTCCAGAAAATGCAATAAGAATTTTTCATGTTGTGGGCATTATTGAGTATAAGAATGACATTTTAAACTTCACTGGAATTTCACAATCACTTTAGTATGTGACAGAAAGTATGATCATTTCTCATGTAGAAGGGCTGCTAAAATCCAACTGGCTTCAAATGTGTTCTTTGTTTCGAGAAACATCTAGGTTTATTTTTGTTAATATCCCAGTAGTCACTGTACTTTGACTTTTCTTATATGAGATTGTCAGGGTTACAGAAATATTTGCAATAATTAGAGGCAGAAGTTGCCATGAATATTTTAAGACTATTCCGAGTAATTCTTCTGTGAGCATAGCATAGCATAGCATAGCATAGAATAGAATAGAATAGAATAGCATTAGTATAGGTAATGCAGTATGAGGAGTAGGCAAACGGGAAAAGAGAAAGGCCCCTAACAAAGCATTGTTTAGTGACAAAGTGCCAGGATATCATGGCTGTACTCTCATGGATTAATTACCTGCCTTTTCAAACTTAGCGTCTGCCCAATGATTTTATTAATCTGGTTTGGTTCACATACATAATGTATCTTCTTGGTGTGTTTCATTGTGTACTGAAGGGTAAATCCATTGTGTATGTAAGAGTATGTAGAAACATAGAAAAGGAGATGGCAGAAGGAGACCAAGGGTCCATTTAGTCTGCCTGTGTGTTCCTTGGACCTACTGAGATCCCAGTGCCTTACCCCCCCTTCTGAATAAAGCAACCTACTACTATTGTTACTTTTGATCTCGCTTTAGCACTGTCCCACCCCAGTTTGAAAGATGTCACGGACTTTGCTTCTACCATCTCAGCTGGTAGTTTATTCCATGGTTCCACAACTCCTTTTGAAAAAACAGTGCTTCCTAAGCTCCCTCTTGAAGCATCCCCCACTCAGCTTACACTCTTGCCTCTAGTATTAGAAACGGAGAATCTGATGAACAGATCAGAGGATGGCACCTTATTTATTCCTCTCAGGAACTTGTATGATTCAGTCATGTCCCCCTCTCCCTCCTTGTCTCCAGTGAGAACATATTTAATGCTTCAAGATGCTCCTTGTATGAGTGCCCTTGAAGGCCTTGAATCATTTTGGTCGCTCTTCACTGGACAACCTCCAACCTGATTTTATCCTTTTTCAGATGTAGACTCCAAAACTGGACACAGTACTCCAGATGGGGCTTACCAGTGACCTGTAGAGTGGCAGTATCACCTCCCTTCTCCTGCTGTCAAATCCTCTCTGTATACACCCTAGCATTTTGTTGGCCTTGCTATAAGCTGTGTTGCATTGGCTGGCCTGTTTAAGGGTGTTGCTTGTGATGACACCCAGGTCCTTTTCTTCCTGAGTGGCACTGAGCTGGACTCCATTGAGGTAGTAGTCTGTTCTTGGGTTCCTTTTACCCTAATGAATTACCTTGCATTTTTTTGCATTGAATCTCAGTGGCCAGATGTAAGACAATCTTTCCAGTCTCTGTAGGTCTTTTTGTAGGTCCTTAACCTCCTCCTTGCTGTCTACCCTTCCTCCTAGCTCGGTATTGTCCACAAACAGTTACTCTTATAGATGGCACCCAGATCATTTCTGATCAGTTCAGCTATGTGTTAGTCTATTTGAAAAGGGAAAGGGGAAGGGAGGGTTAGCTAACAACTAGGGTAAGAGTAGAAGGAAAGACTCCTAGCAAGTGGTCTGTATGAACATCGAGGACCTTAGAAACAAAAAAGGAGGCCTGGAAGCCAATGGGACAGATGACCTAAGCCTTATTGCCATTATGGAAACACTGGCAACACCAAATCATGACTGGGACCTCACAGGTCCTGGTTACTCCGTATTTAGGAAAGATATGGAGGAGGAGGGGTTATGTCAGTCAAAGAGAGCATAATGGTAATGGAAGATAGGACACTGGGAGGATAGGGATGTTTTATGTGTTCACAATAAAGGATGGGGCAAACTCCTTAGAGGTGGGGCTGCCCACAGGCTACAAAATCAGACAGAAGCAAGAGGACAGGGCACTTGAAAGGGAAATAAAAAAAAAACAGATGCATTCAACAATGTATTCCTGATGAATGATTTTAATTTATCAGAGGTGAATTGGGCCAATTCTAGGATGGCAAATGTCAGGAGCAAGGCTCTTGTGGATAGATTTCAGGACTGTATTCTATTACAGTGCATGAAATAACCTACTGTGGATAGGGCAACCTGGACCTGGCCTTCCCAATCCAGGTTATAACAGAGGACATCAGGGAGGAGGATTCCCTAGGGACAAAAGCCTACTATTCAATGTGGTTCAACATAGCTCTTGAGGCTCAGTGCCTCAAATGAAAGACACTGGTGCCATAATTCAGCAGGCAAACATTGGAAAGGTGTAAGTAATTCTAAGGAACAAATTAAGGGTATAGGGCAACTAGCAGGGAAAGCAAATAAATGGTCTTTCATCAACAGGGAGGCAGTGGAGGTATCTTGATCCTATCAGAGGCAGGTGGGAAAGAACAAACAGCAATTCCTTGATTGTTACATGAAGTCCTTGACCATACTGAAGTTGGAGTCAAATGTCACAAAATCAAAGACTGTGGTGCTTGGCAAAACTAAAAAATTTGGATTCCAATGGAATGTTAAAGGTAATACTTTGGAGGAAGTAGAAAATGATATGTACTTACAAACAATAATAACAACTAAGGGTAATTGGTCCCCAAATATAGAAAGATTTAAACAATCAGGAAAACAAGCTGTTTTGGGTACAAATAAGTTTTCAAAATCATGTGTCCATCATTCATTTGAAGCTATGAGTACTTAAACAAAGATTGAGTCATGCATGCTCTATGCTAGTGAAATCTGGGGACAAGAAAATCAACTAAGGATTTAGAGACACTCCAAAACCTACCTTTGTTAACTGCTATGAGATTTATTGCACTTTTTACCAAGGGGATTATTTAGAATAGAAATAGGTTTTCTTTAAATGTCAACTTTAGTAATGATAAGAATTAGTACATTTTGGTATAACATGGTTAAAGAAAATCAAAATATTATTTTAACCTCTTGGGACGATCTAAAAATACAAGGTGGAAAGTTATGGCTGTGAAACTTGATTTGTTGAACTAGATAAAAAACTTAGAAAATTTGGTATTAAGACATTCTTCATGGTGAGAAAGACACAGAATTAGAAAACCTATGGAAACAGTGATGCAAGGGGCCAGATTTTCTAACGCTTGCAAATGCCACAAAACCCAGGTGCCCCATACACACAGTGCACAGAGCTTGCAGCATGTACCAGACTGCATTCAGGATTTTCCATCCTGTGCTCCAACTAATGAGTTAGACCAGATTTTTGCTGGTCTAGCTTGTGTCAATCCCAGGTACCCTTTTCATGGGGCTTGTGCCAGATATTTGGCACAAGCTGCCATAAATTTGGTAAACTGTTGCAACTGCATCCGACTTACTAAAATCAGATGCGGCTGCAGCAAATGCCATTGGTGCACGGCCAGATTCAAAGTGTTGCAGTGCAGGCTTGATGAAAGCCTTGTGCCACCATTTAAAAATCTGGCCCAAGGAGTTCTAGACAAGGGCACACAAGTTGACTTCCTGAGACTAAATTGTACTAACATGTCTTATTTTACAAGAGGTTGGATTGCCAATGTGTTGGGCTGGAATATTCAAACTATGCAAGGACAATGGATATAGAAAACCTGTCTTAAGCGTATGGTGTAACTGCTTTCATAAAAACAAGGGACTGCTAGATTTATTACTTAGGAATGTACAGAAGTCAAAGAAAGTGTAGTTTATGCTGTCTGAAAACAAATTCAGTAGAACACATGATCTTTGAATGTCCAGAATTGGACACTTTCAGACAAAAAAGGCTTTGATTGCTTTTAAGGATTTGCACATCAGCCCAAATCTTGATTCTCTATGCTCTCTTTTAAAAAGCTCTAATGTCGCAACATTATTCATAATTGCATAGTTAGAATAGAAACATAGAAACATAGAATTTGATGGCAGATAAGGACCGCTTGGCCCACCCAGTCTGCCCATTTCCCTACCTACAGGATAAGCTGCAGATCCAAGTTAACCAGCAGCCTACTTCTTCCTACCCCAACCCCCTAGAATTGCCTTATGACTATCCCATGCATGCTTGAATTGACCACTGTTTTGACTCCACAACCTTCCTCCGAAGGCCGCTCCATGCATCCACAACCCTCTCTGTGAAAAATACTCCTTAAATTACCTCTGAGCTGCCCCCATCTTCAAATTGTGCTCCTTGTTCTTGCTCACCTCTTTTTGAAAGATGCTACCTCTTGGACTTTGTTGATTCCCTTGAGGTACTTGAAAGTTTCTATCATGTCCCCCTCTTCCTCCCTTTCCTTGAGGCTATACATATTAAGCTCCTTAGTCTCTTCACATGTCTTCTGGTGCAGACCCTGCACCATTTTAGTTGTCCTCCTCTGGACAGCTTCCATCCTGTCTATGTCTTTGCGGAGATTGGGTCTCCAGAACTGCACACAGTACTCCAGATGGGGTCTCACCAGCTGTCTGTACAGAGGGATAATAACTTCCTGTTTTCTACTGGTGATGCCTCTCCCTATGCATCCCATTATCACCCCAGCCTTTCTTGCTGCCCTCTCACATTGCTTGCCAACCTTTAGGTCATCTGATATGACTACCCCCAGGTCCCTTTCTATTTTTGTTGTTGTTAGTATCTCACCCCCCATTGTGTACTCTTCCCCTGGGTTTTTGTTTCCCAGGTGCATTACCTTGCACTTCTTAGCATTGAATCTAAGCTGCCATACATTTGACCATTCCTCTAACCTTGCCAAGTCCCTTCTCATCCTTTCCACCCCACCTTGTGCATCAACTCTGTTGCAGATCTTTCTGTCATCTGCAAAGAGACATACTTTTCCTTCAAGTCCCTCTGCAATGTCGCTTATAAAGACATTGAAGAGGACCGGTCCTAATACTGAACCCTGCGGTACCCCACTAGTAACCCCCTTTCTTCAGAGTGGACTCCATTTACTATTACTCTCTGTGTCCTATTCTCCAGCCAATTCTTTACCCAGGCTGTCATCTTGGGACCCACTCTCAGGCTGGCTAACTTGTATATTAATCTTTTGTGTGGGACTGTGTAAAATGCCTTGCTAAAGTCTAGGTAGGCCATGTCCACAGCCTCTCCCTGATCTACTACTTTGTTCACCCAGTCAAAGAAATCTATCAGATTCGTCTGGCACGACCGTCCCACTGTGAATCCATGCTGCCTTGGGTCCTGTGCCCCTCTGGCCTCTAGATAATCGACAGTTCTTTCCTTCAGAAGTGATTGCATCATTTTCCCTATCACTGAGGTTAAACTAACAGGTCTGTAGTTTCCTGCTTCTGCCTTGTTCCCACTTTTGTGAAGGGGAATCACATCTGCCCTCCTCCAGTCCTCGGGTACCACCCCATCCTCCCATGATTTGTTAAAGAGGGTAGTCAGTGGTGTCACTAGTTCTACCCTTAGTTCTTTTAGAATTCTGGGATGAATCCCATCAGGCCCCATTGCTTTGTCCACCTTCAGTTTTAAGAGTTCTTTCAGAACACTTTCTTCTGTAAATGGGCTGGTATCAACTTCTGTATCCAGAGTGTTTTGATTGTTTATTTTAGGTACTTCCCCCTCTTCATTTGTAAATGCTGTACAAATTTCCTTATAAGATACTGTAAATGACTGATTGTGTATATACAATGTTTCCATGTTTATATAAATATAAAGCAGATGAAATGTTACTTACTGTATGTGTTTATTAACATTACATACGGATTACATTAAGGAGGCAGTATAGCGCAGTGGTCTAAGGCTCTGAGCTGCAAATCTGGTGACATCCAGCAGACCAGACCTGGGTTTGAATCCCACAGCTTCCACTTGCATACTGTGTGACCCTGAACAAGTCACATAATCTCTTTGTGCTCCCAGGTCACTCCTGTAAAAAAGCGTTCAGCTTAGTGTGCTATACCTAGTTAAAAAACAACTAAATAAACATACTGTATATGTATGTTTTGCACTTTGTTCCTATACATGCTTGTGTACCAGAAAACATCAGAATCTGAAATAAAAGTTGCATAGTGAACTCATATTTTTCTCCAGAGATGTAAATGAAGCACTTAGGGTTCAAAAAAGCAGCCTTTAGCCATTACAAATGAGACCAGATGGAGGAGAGCAGGAAAGATGCTAGTACAACTGTTATGAAAACCAAGGCCATGGTGGCACTCAGTATTGCAGAAGGGATGCGGGAAAATGACAAGGCTTTCTTTAGATACTTTAGAAGGGAGAGAAAACTAACAAGAGAATTAAAGACTGAAAAAAGAGGTAAAAGGTATGCTTGTGGACAAGAAGTTAGCTCAGTATTTAAGAGATGGGAGGGGGACTTTTCCAGAATGTCGGGAAAATACTGGGAGTGAGATTAAGCAGATGCTGGAGATGAGAGTTGTGCTGGAAGGCAGCGTGCTGAAAGGACAGATGGGGCTGAAGACAAACAAGTCCACATGCCAGATGGATTGCACCTCAAAGTGCTTAAAGGTGGGGCAGGCACTGGAGGCACTGCTGGTAGTCTTGTTTAATTGGTCCCTAGAGACTGGGGTCATTTGAGACGATTACAGAGTTGCTGATGTGGTACTTATCATGAAAGTGGAGCCATAGGTGACCCCAAGACTTACAGACCAGTCCATGTGACATCAATTGTGGTGGAAACTGCAGCAAACTATGATCAATGAGCAGACTGTAAAGGTCATAGAAACAAATAGACTTCATGACGGTAGATAGTAAATGTGTTGGAAAGGGGAGATTTTACATGAAATTGCGTAGAATTTTTCAGCTTAGTGTTGCAAGCAGTAGATTATGGCCAGGAAGGGGATATTCTGCATCTGCATTTCAGCAAGGCCTTAGATTCAGTGCCTCACAAAATACTGGTGAGAAAGTTAGGGGACTTAGGTGTAGGGGAAGGTGTAAGAAGACAGATAGGCAACAGGCTCGGTGGCAGGGTACAGATGATGTCACTGGGTTCAACTTGTTTGTAGTCTTCAGCTTAAATTATAGTACTGAGTTCCAAAACCGCTAAGTTATTAAAAGTTGAATGTTGGGAAGGAAAAAGCTGCATTCCTAAGGTGCCCCAAAAAATTAAATTGTATTTATTTATTGGATTTTGGTAACTGGCTAGGCATGCTGAGACCTAGGTTCCTTTTTCAGGTTCAGTACGTAGTTAAATTACAGAAAGCAACAGATACAGTGACAGTTGATGGCAAGGTCAGGTTACACAGGAAAATATGGATAAACACAGAAAGCAATACACTGGGCGAGGCTTCACACATGCCCATGTTTTCAATTGTATTGAAAAAAAAAACAGTGTTTATGTTACAGTTTACATACTCTTAAAAATAAAGAAATGATATATTAAATACATATATTTCTATTGTATTTATTTGCTTTACCTTTAAAAGCTCCACTGAGTGGTGCTCATTTGAATGGAAGTCTTGGTGTAGACTGGCAACAGTAAATAAATTAATAGTATTACATAACAGACCATTACATAATAGATTATAGAGTTCATAAACAACAATTATGCAAGAATACATAAGGATGATATGCAACAGGAACAAATAATAAAAATAAAGTGACTGAAGTATGCAAAGAATAAAAAAAAAACAGCCAAAGAATAATGAAAACTGTACAATAAAGGAAAAAAATGTATCAACAAGTACATTTGGGAGTACAATGCTTTTCCAACAATAATTTAAATGAATAGAGGCTGATCAATAAATTCAGTTTTAGAGAGGTTTGTAACATATCCCAACACATAGAGGCAAGCCAGGTAAAAGTTATGTTACCATATCTGGATACATATCTTTGGAACTCCAATAGGAGATATCGTTAGTCTTCAAATTATAAAAGTTAGAGGTCAGATAAAAACATATTTATTTATTGATTGATTTAGATTGTGTTAACCAGATGTGCTCACTGACACTAGCCAACCCCATTTCACAAGTGACCCAGGATTAATAGCAAACATCGATCAAAAACATCAAAGTACGTACAAAACTGTAACATTGATTTACAATTGCTTGAGTCAGCACATGAGGAAATCAAGTGACATAATGCAGTAATATACAAGTACATACATATATCTGACAGCAACAATGTTAGAGCTTATCAATCTTGAATCAAGTTACCAGTAGCTGGAAATCAACATTCAGACTGGACTCAATCAATCCAGTGCTTGAGTGGGATTTGTATAACACAGTACCATCTGTGTAGAGAAGGGACTTGGCACAACCACAGTGCTTAGGTAAATTATTTACAAATAGTGGTGGGTGAAATGGGCAAAATCTGCTATGCGAAGCAATTCATGAATTAAGGCAGAATCCACAAAGTAATCTGCATCGCAAAGTGGAGCACTTTGCGTCATAATGAGGATCGCGAAGTCCATTGGAAACAATGACTTCACATTACTCCGCCTTTCCCCAACCACTTCAACACCAATTTTAATGTGAAGTACATTGAGATCAATGGACTTCGCATCACTTCGCCTGGTTGGTGAGCTCCAAGGTGAATTTTGCAGTGATTCATGGGATTGCAGGTCACATGGGTTCTAGATTGTTCTGCACAACCTCAGTTCTGTGTAGTGTCGTGTGTGTAGTGGTTGCTGGAGACAGTTTGCTCTGAGAGCTCTGGGATTCAAACCCTCTAAAAGCCATTCAAAAAGCCTTTTTGAGCCATTTTGTTTCTCAAAATTTAATACATCGATTGTAGGAGACCCTCCTGTGCTCATATCATCGAGTGTTTATTGTCTGTGAGTGGATTTTTAATGTTGAGGAGTCATGTGATGCCCAGGATGGAGTAGGCAGCCAGTTGGTGCAGCTCCGTTAACAGAATACGTTTTCTACCTGCCACATTTCAAAATAATAGAGAGGAGTGCCATACCTGTTGATTCTGAAACATGGAGCATACTGAGAATGTCCCTCAGCAGGAAATGAGCAGCATTGCAGTTGAGGAGGAAGAGCAAGATGTAGCGGTGGGGCTGGAGGCCAAAAGACCCCACAGAAGCACATCACCAGAGCTGATTTCGATGCAGCACTCGTTGGGCACCCCGCATGATCAGCTCTCCGAGGACATTCATACAATTAAAACTGCCCTATTCTCCCTTATCACAGAGCTCAGGGAGTGGAAAACGACTTTGTCTGGTTTAGTTGTCCGTGTCTCGGATTCAGAGGCATGGATTTCATCTACAGAGGATAGGATTGCAAAGTTGGAAAAAGACAATATAGCCCTCACATGAATAGTTAAGAGATTTGATGACAAAGTTGATGATTTAGAAGGTGGATCTCGTTGCAATAATTTGGTGTTATTGGGGCTACCAGAAGGTGATGAGGGAAGCAATACTATTTCATTTATCCAGAAGCTTTGTGTGTGCATAGCAGACCCCTCACCCAATGGGCATATATATGTTATCGAACGTGCGCATAGATCAATCAGGCCAAAACCCTCATCAGATCAACCACCCCGCCCTATCATTTTTAAAGTTCTGAATTATTTGGATAGGGATCACATCCCGAAGGTGGCTAGAAACGCTGAAAAAAATGAATGGGAAGGAAAACGTCTCAGAATAGTCTCAGAATAGTTCCAGATTTTGAATGTTAATTTAGAACATTCAGTCTGTGTAGTGACAGACACTTGAAGTGTGCTTGGCAGAGGAGCATATCTGTGGTGGAGGTAGATAAACTGGGAGAAAGGCAATCTTTCTGTTTTGGTTATTTTTCTTGTATAACTGTGTTAATGTACACACAGTAATATTTTCAGTCATTTTTGACAATTGTTTGCTGATTGTTGTGGTGCAGTGCATCATTTCAGTTTGTTTAAAATATTTGGTTATATTACTAAAGTTTTCAATTTGCTGCACATTACCTGTAGTGTGTGTGTGTGTGTGTGTGACTGTGTGTGCGATGCATGCCATCAAATCAGACACATTTTATTGCACCACACAGTAATTGCAACACTGTGAACCTGCTATCCATCTGCATTATTTTGTACTGCTTTGTGATATCTTGGTAGTGGACTGTTACTGCAGTGCACTGCCCCCTTCCCCAACCGGCAAAAGGTATTCTTTTCCAGATTTGGATTTGTGACTTGTGAGCACTGGAGGAGGTGTTGTTGTGCCTTTGCATCTGCATCTCTTGAGCACACAGTGCAATCTTAATCTGTCTGTGCATTTGCATCTGTTTAGTGTCCAATCTCCATCTGCAAGCTACAGTTGTTTTTTGGCTTCCCATACACTGCCCCAGACTGAAAGTTCAGAAATCTAAATTTGTTTAGAATTTTCTTGGTGATCCCCAAAAATGAATGCAAAGAGACGTGCAAGCAAAGCTGTTTCTGGCCATGGCACTGCTGCCAGTGGCAAGAGTGGCTGTGGGTGTGGTAGTATGCAGAAGCGCATATAGTAGCTGATGTCAGTAAAGGGATTTCTCCATCAATGTTTTTTTACAGTACAATCTGTTGCTTCACTGATAGTTGGAGGAGTTGATGTCCTCGCTTGTGGTGTTGGTGCAGTTGCTGCTGGCATGAATATTGCTGCCCCAAGTTTCACTTCTGAACAGTTAACCATTTTAGAAAATATAGTTGAGTCTAAAGATGTAACTGACAGTGTAGATGATGTCATACTCCCCAATACCCCATGGTAGCTGAACATGATTCTGATCCTGATGATGATAACTCACAATGTCACATTTCTTCCAGCACTGTTGAGCTTATGCCTTTGCCATCCAATGAGTCAAAGTGTGGAGCAAAAATATTGGGATAATGATAATGATACTGTGGTTGGAACATGTTCTCATGTGACCTACACTATGTAAGCCATGTGATGTGTATGGGCTGCCTGTGAATTCTCACTCCACCTTAAAGTAAAGTAAGGCAGAGTGAGCAACACAAAGTCATAATTACAATGTGAAGTGGCAAAGTAACGGTTTTAAATGGGCACATCACCTAGCAGAATGGCAACACGAGGTGGGCTACTTCACATCCACTTCACAGGCAGAATTAAACTTCGCTGCATCTTTATTTACAAACAGGGAGAACAACAGAGACTTAGGATTGAGGCCTGGGGAACCACATCCCTCACCGAAGACCAAAAATCTCCAAATTTTCCAATTGATTGCAACCAAACAGATAGTTGCTGAACCAGGTACAAGTTGTTCAATCAAGATCCAGCTCCTTAGGTTTGCTGAAGAGTAGTTCATGATTTATTAAATCAAACACCTTTGTTAAGTCAATGAAGACTGCAACAGTAGCTTGGCCAGCCTCATGTGTATCAGGAAGGTCTGTTGTGGGTCTGATTAAGTTTGTGTCCATTCCTTGGTTCTTTCTGATCAGACAGTAGTGAATGGGTCTCAATGTAGGCATGGAGCTGGACGTAGACCAGTCTTTCTAGAATTTCTGCCAAGGTATAAAGGATCGAAATGGGCCAATAATGTTCTATTGGTTCTCTTGCACACCTTTTATGGACTGGGACTACATGGGCAACTGCCCATGTTACTGGCAAGCAACTCTGCAGTAAGGACATATTGAAAATGGCTGCAATGGGAGCAGCAAGTATGGGGTACTAAGTTTCAGTAGCTCGGGTTCTAGATTATTCTGCCCAGCTGAACCTTCTACTTTTATTTTAAGTAGTAGGTCAAGCCCCTCCTTTCCCTCAATCAACTTGAAATGGAATTTCAAATGATTAGGCAGGGGGTGGGAGGCAGGAGTAAGCAGGCTTCAAGTAAGAACCATTTTGGGGTTCTTTGTACTGTGCAAAATTTATAAAGAATATATTGAATGCATTGGCCATAAGGAGAGGGTCTCTGTTTTGTCTTCATGCAGAATGTAATGGGGAGTAGTGACTCAGCCTTTGAGAAGGCTGTTGATTTGAGACCAGAAACTTTTGGGGCTTTGGAGGTTTGAGGATTGTAAATGTTTTGCATTTGTAATCCTAGACTTCTTTAGGCTAACCTTGCATAGATAATTTTGCCAGTAGTGCTGAGAGCAGGAGACTCTAAAAGTACTCTAGACTGATCACTTTGTTTCATAAGTTTTCTAAGGTCAGACGAGAGCCATTTGTAGCACAGGCCTTTAAAGAGCAGCTAACGCCTTCAGGAGAATTTTAACAAAATATAATATTTAAACAGAATTCGGCTTGTATTTCACATGAGTTTTGTATTTCTCCTTCCCATTATTCAATACTAACGTAATCTGCATGAAAACAGGACCTTTGTTCCTGAAGAGTTCAATTATTCCTGTTGCTTTCACCTTACCTGAAGTTATAATGCACTGCTTCTGACCTCACAGTTACTCCCATGGCAACAGATTGTGATGCCATAACAGAGGATTATGACTTGAATTAGGGGGTCAGCTATAGAGGCAGATGAACTCTGAGGTATTAAGATCATGAATTCATACAAATTTCCTGAGTAATAAATAATGTTGAGGAGAAATCTATAGAATATATATGGAATGAATTGTTCCTCAATAATATGGGCTGGATTTTCAAAGCCCCGATGCAAGCTACGGCAATGGCAGCTTGCGCTGAGTGCAGTGTGCCTGGGACCCTGAGCCCAAAATTTGATTGTACAGGGTCCCAGCACCAAAGTCCAGCAGCTTACAGCAAAGGGGGTGCTGTGCAGGATGAAAGGCGCACCAACCCGGAATGCTGCAATGGCTGTGGGGAGTCCGCAGCACCCACGGACAGGAACTGGCAACAGAACACTGCCCCCCAACACCACCGCACCACCGGCACCAGTGCGACATCACTGTCCAGTACCCTGGTGGGCTAGTGCCCCCCGTGGTACCCATCACAGCACTCCCCCCCATCCCATACCCCAATCCGGTGACTCATACTGCCCTCCACAAGCTACCCCATCCGGATGCCAAATGGGCAGTCCATGCGCATACTGAATAATGTATACAGGACACACTGACAGCTCATTCAGCAGCCAACCATGGTGGCATGTGGGGGAGCAGTGCCGGTCTCCGGATTGGGGTATGGGAGGGTGGGAGTGCTGCAATGGGTACCGGGGAGGTTGGCAGGACGCACAGACATGGGTGTCAGGGACCATGATGGGGGTGAGGGAGGGACCAGTGGACCACCCACCATGGATAGATTGGGGTGGCCCACATGGTTGCATGTACAGGACAACCCCCCGGGAGCCATCTAAGTCCCCTTAGACCAGCCCCTCACTGGTCTAAGGGTACTTGGCACTTGGTTCCAGGGGGGGTCTTTCAAAATCCAGATCCAAGGGCTGCAGCAGTCTGGGTCTGCTGCAAGCCCCCAGCACCATGCCATAGCCACTTTCGTGATGCAAGGATGGTGCTAGCACACTTTGGTGCAGGCAGCCTGCTGAATGACGCAGGCTGCCTTTCAAATTCCCACTTGGCGCAGCCCTTGGCACAAGGTGACCTTGCGTCAGACCTGTTTGACGCAAGCACCTTGCATCAATCTAAGGCCTTTGAAAAGCAGGCCCTATGTTTTTCAAAGTTTTCTCTGAGGCATCAGCAGTAGTGTTGCTTGGATAGTATCCTATAAATCTGGATCCCACCAGATATCAGCCTTTTTGCCAGATAGTGGATCCAGTTGGATAGTAGCATTATCCATTGATCCGACCATCCTGCATCCTCCAAATGGATCCAGTGACCAGAATGGATACAATGGGTCTGTTCGTTGGATCCACATTGGATCCAACTATCCATTGGTAGATCAAATGGATCTGTTCATCAGATCCAAGGATCCAGTAAACAGATCCACATCGGATACAACTATCTGTTGCTGGATCCAATGGATCCGTATGTATCCGACTGTGGTTCTGACATCTTACTTTGATAGAATTTCGAGTCACATCCAAGGTTGGATACTTTCACTATCTGACGGATGTCAAGCAGATCCACCAAAAGGCACTATCCAATCAGTACTATTCAGCAGCTCTTTAATCAAGGCCCAGTTTTTCTGTGGCACTTTGGGACCATATTCTGTGGCAGGATTACCATTTGCCACAGAACGTCTTCAGCAGTGCTTTGTAATTTCTGTTGAAGTTCTGTGGCACCAATGAACTGCCACATCTAGGACTGTGCGAAATTAGAAAATGCTGATTTCATGGAATTTTCATGAAATGTGAAATTTCTAGAACATTTTTGGAATTTTCTGAAATATTTAATTGGTCATAACTTGGTCAGTCACATAGCTAGAGATGTGCAACTAGGCATGTTTGTTGTTTCGGAGATGCCCTATCTGCGTGAGGGGAAGGGAAGTAATAGGAGTTAAAAGTCTGGCAAGTTACTATTTGAGTGAAAATTTCAGAAAATATTTCTATGCTTACAACTTAGCCACATTTGGAGCTAGATAACTGAACACTTATAGTCATACTTTCTTGGAAGAATCATAGAAACTGACAAACAGGTAATTGGTTATATAAATTGTAAGTTGCAGGCATTCAAACATACACAATTTGTTAAACTGTGTGAAAAAGGAAATGTGGTAGCTGTGTTAGTCTACTCAACAATGCAGGGAGGAAAAAAAACAACAAATATGTTGCAGGTGATACCTTTTATTGGACTATCTTTCAATAATACTCTCTTCTTCTAAGGGAACATTGTTTATCCAGGAGTAGCACACCTGATCTGAACTGACCTGAAGAAGAGAGTATTATCTCCCGGAAGCTAGTCTCAGAAATAATTTTGTTAGTCCAATAAAAGGTATCACTTGCAACATATTTGTTTTTTTCCTCTTTAAATTGTGTGAAAATTTTCAAAATGTATGGGTGTTTATAGCTCCACCGCTATTGCAGGTATACACTCAAGATTTGGCATGCATATCAAAGTACATATGTTCTTGAATCTAATTAAGCAGGAGAAATGTGGTTTAGTATGTTAAAATTTATTGTTGATACTTTAGAAATGACTAATTTGCACTATTTGCTCAAAACTTCATGGACGCATAATAGGTAATGCCACTGGAATTCCACTTGTGGAATTTAACTTTCACAAAACCTTTATCACCACATAATCACCTTCCCTGAACTAGATTCATGTCCCTGTAATACCCCGTCAACTCTCCTGCAACAGTGATGCTCAACATCATGCTCCATCATGACTACAAGTATCCAGATACTTGCGTCAGAATAACCTAAATCATGACTAGCTGTAAGGCTTGGCATGAATGAATGAATGAATGAATGAATGACATTTTTATTTATAGAGTGCATTTATAAAACCAAGGCACTGTGCACAGACAAAGCAAAAAGAAAATAATTTAAAATACATATAACAATCAAAAATATTAAAAACCATAAAACTATAATATCATAGATATTAACTTCAATAAAATCTGAATATGCCAGGCTAATTATTCAGTTTGAAGACTAATCTGGAAATGCTAGGTTAAATAAATATGTTTTTAGTGCCGTCTTAAAACTCTGAATGGTCAGGCATTCTCTTACCCAACAGGGTACAGAATTCTACACAGTTGAGGCTGCAAAAGCAGAGGATCAGGCCCCCAATGTCTTTAAACAAACTCTGGGAATCTATAGCAATCCCTCGTTTGTGGATCAGAGAGGACGGAGGGGGCGGTAATAGTGAAGGAGATCTTGCAGGTAATGGGGTCCCTGGTCATGTAGGGCTTTATAGGTCAGTATCCCCACCTTGAAAGTGATCCACCACAGTATTGGTAGCCAGTGAAGTCCACAGAGCACAGGTTTTATATGAATGGTCCTAGAAGTACCAGTCAATAACCTGGCTGCCACACTCAGCACTAGCTGCAAGCAGTGGATATCAGACCCCGGTAGACCTAGGTGAAGGACATTACAGTAGTCAAGGAGTTACGAAGGCATGGACCCACATTGGAAGATCATCAGGAGGAACCAGATGCTTCATCCAGGTGATATTCCTCAGATGGTAAAAAGAGGATTTTATGACAGCCGACACCTGGGATTTAAGTGTCAGTCCATCATCAAAAATAATGTCCAGGTTCTGCACCCGATCTGAGGTAGTCAGCTGAACACCCCCGAGACAAAGCCCAGAAGGTTCTTCTGCTGACAAACCCACCTCCCAACAATCTGGGTCCACCAACAACACCTCAGTTTCAGCCGGATTCAACCGCAGCTAGCTGGCACTCATCCAGTCGTAGATCTCAGACAGGCAGTTGTTAAATACCGAGAGGTTCACATCTTGTCCGTGTACAAAGGACATGTACAGCTGAGTATCATTTGCATAGCAGTGAAAACTCAGACATTATTGCCTAATGATCTCTGCCAATGGCAGCATATATACTGTGAACATCATGGGTGACAAGATTGAGCCCTGCAGTATCCCACAGGGTAGGGAGAGAGGAGCTGGAGAATGAATTACGGACACCACTCTCCGAGTCCTACCCTCAAGGAAAGATCAAAACCATCTGAGGACCATTCCAGATAGTCCACAGATAAATCACAGGCACCCCAGCAGCACACTATGGTCCACAGTGTCAAATGCTGCAGAGAGATCAAGGAGGACCAAGATGAAATGAGTACGCTGATCTCTCGCTATTAGGAGGTCATTTAGGACCTGAACAAGGGCTCTCTCAGTACTATCCCTCTTCCTAAATCCTGACTGGAGAGAATCATAGATATTGTAGCAGGACAGATATTTCTCCAGCTGCAGCACAACTACCTTCTCAATAACCTTATCCATAAAGGGTAGGTTAGAGACTGGTCTGTAGTTTGCCAGACAGTTCGGGTCAAGGGAGGTTTTTTTTTTTACAGAGGGGTTGAACAATGGCCTCCTTTAGGGGATTTAGAAAGACCTCCCTCTCCAATGACCTCCAGACAATCATGGCTAGGATCAGGCAGATTTAATCTACACAACCTACTAGAAGGCACGTAGGGCCCAGATCCAAACTACAGATGGTTTGCCACAAAATCTTAATGGCCATCATGATATCCATGATTTCTGACCGGCTGAAGTCAGAGCAGGCAAACTGGGCACCCGCCACCTCCTGCAGTCCTCCGCAATGCCCAATAGAGGGGTCCAGACAGATCCCGGACCTGATGGCAGCAACCTTATATGTGAAGAACTGAGCAAACTCATCACACTTGTCTTGAGAAAAATCTCTGCCAGACTGAAGACAGATTGGATTGCACAATCTGTTCATGATCTGGAAGAGCTAAGCTGGTCAGTTCTGCACAGCAGCAATCTCCCTGGACAGGAACTCTACCTTCTTACGGGTGACTGCTAATTGATAGACTGCATAGTGGTCCATCAATTTAAGTTTGTCACACTCCGGGCCCAATTTCCTCCAGTCCCTCTCTAGCCTTCATCCCACCCTCCTCCTCATCTCCTTCAAGGTCCCATCAAACCATGGGGACCTTGGGCGAAGAATGAGTGGGTGAACATGAACAGGAGTTATGGAATCCAAGGCCTCTGTCACTACCTTATTATAGGTGAGTACTAGATTCACCTGGATCCATGCTTTCACTTGATATACTCATTAGGTCCAGTACTGCCATCAGGCCATCCAGGGTCACACCCCTGAAAGGGCAATACCGGATCATCTCCATAGGGGCAGGCCTGTTGGGGGGACCATGAAACTGAACCCCACGGTGTGATGGGCAGACCACCCAAATGGCTCCACCACCATGTCGGGTATCTCCATCCCCAGAAGGAACACCAAGTCCAATGAATGACAATAAATGTCGATCGTGGAGTTAACAACCTGTGTAAGACCCGATGAACTCATTAGTTGGAGGAAGTCCTGAACAAATTGCAAGAGTTCATCATTGACCCAGGCATTGAAATCACCCAGAATCAATCATCTGGGGGATTCCAGTAACACATAGACAATGAAGTCCACGACTTCCTGCAGGAAAACTTTCTCATCCCCTGGTCAACGGTAGATGAGAAATATCCTGCACCCTACAACCACACCTACGATACATAGAAAGGAGTTGGTGGTCCCTACTGGAACCTCTGTAAGGTCCAGTTCTGATCCAAAACAGATGGCTACATCCCCTTCCCTAAGATCTATTCTCAGACAGTGCATCTCTGAATACCCAGGCAGAATTGCTGAAGCCAAGACTGGACCAGCATTTTCATCCAGCCTGATCTCGAAGATGCAAGCTAGGTCCGCTGACCCAACAAGATCCACTTTTAAGGCAGTCTTGTTCTTAATGGACCTGGCATTGCATAGCACCATCTGAGCAGGATGAGCAATCAAGAAAGACTGCAATATTTGCCTGCATGAAACAGAGCATGGTTATGGGAACCAGGCAGAGAGGACCCCTTTCCTGGACC
This sequence comes from Neoceratodus forsteri, assembly GCA_016271365.2. Taxonomy (NCBI): domain Eukaryota; kingdom Metazoa; phylum Chordata; order Ceratodontiformes; family Ceratodontidae; genus Neoceratodus; species Neoceratodus forsteri. Next base: position 1,442,648,825 of record CM057450.1, read on the forward strand.
CATTTTGCCCCAGGGTGTCTCCTTGTTCCCACCACCCCAATCTGCCCTCTCCTTCCCAGTTTTCCTCCAAGCCCAGTCCTCCACCCCTCCTCCTCCTCCTATCCCCAGAGCCCGACACAACCTATATACTTTCGGGGACAATGGAGGAGAGTTAAAAGGGTGGAGGACTCTGAGCCTGTTAGGTGAATAATACCTGACCATCATCGCACCTTCCCAGCACATCCTTACCAAGCAAGCAGCAGACACCACAATCTTAAGACTACCCAAATATTTATGACACACCACTCAAATATGCCACCCACACTAATCTACACATTCAACCTCTCAACCCCACAACAAACACAATTTATATTACAAACACACCCACACTCAATCATACAATAATCATACCCTTAAATAACTCCACAAATCCTTCACCCAAACCCCCACCTCTTTCAAAATAATAACACACCAATAAACAGGACCAATAAATGTCAAAATTATATGAAAACTTATGGCAGAATGTCCATTTTTTATGGAAAAAGTGACAGTCATTTAAAGCTCTTAGGCTGAGTTTCTAAGCATCCTTCAGAGCTCCCACCTCTTCAGAGCAATGACCAAATAAGTTCTTCAAAAGAAAGTCAACTCTCACTTGAATTTTAGAGTGAATACCCAGAGTTTATATGAAGACTGGAAAGATTTTTTATAGGCACTCTCACTGCCTAAATAATTTAAAATATCACATCCCCAAAAATAAACTCTGATTGGTAGTGAGATCTCATGTGGAGTCCCTCCAAGGAGTCTCGTCCTGTATTAAATGGTCTTCTCCTCAGAGCTCTCTTTCTAATGTAATTCCTTACTCCAGCTGTCCCCACATCACAGCCCAGTGAACAGCAGCGGGCAAAAACGGCAGTCAGGGAAAAAAGCAAAAGGCTCCCAAATCTCACCCTAGGAGGCTATCACACCACCCAGTTGGACCCACAACTGTAGTACCCCGCACAGGGTCCGCTCACCAGCAGGCCCCCCGAAAAACCCAGAGAGTGCCAGTCAGCTACATCCACCCTCCAGTGGACCCAAACTGATGCCTCTCATCATGAACCCCACACAGAGAGGTCACCTTCAGACAAAAACTTAGGGCAGGCCCCCCAAAAGTCACCTCTAACCTCCAAACCAACCAGTCCAGCAATACCTCAATGGGCTCCAAACAGACCAACTGCCTAACACAGTCTGCTGGCAGTGGGAACTGACATTGTTCCATTTCAGAAGTCTAGCTGCGAGATATCCATGTGAATGTTCTGACTGAATCACCTTCCTTACTGGTTCCTCCTCAATGCCTTGGATCTCCTCTACACAAGACGAGATCTTCAGCCTAATCCAAGAACTGCACCAGGCCCTCTGAACTTCAACTCCAACTCCAACCTTGGGAACACCACCATCGGACAGTCAAAGACGACCAGGTAAACACCAGCGTTTGAGTTTATGACACTGGCGGAAAAACATAGATTTTTGTTAATTATTAATAAGTGACTCCGTCTTGAAAAACACCAGAGGTAGGGCTACACACCCTAATCTAACCTGCAGATGCTGTACCTACGATAACTAAATCACTGCAGGCCCTAACTGCCAATATAACTAACTTTACATACAAATTAAAACTAAATAAATAAAAACTAAAATTAAAATAGAACAAACAGAAAAAAATAAGTAAATAAGTCCAATAAACTAGTGCTGCCGCTGCAGCTAACGGCTAGCCCAGGGTGGCCGTCATGATTTCCACCACTTGGTGCAACTATTTTTTCAAATAGTAAAAATATACATTCTTATCTACAGGGTTGTTAAAGAGTCAGCAGGTGGCATTGTACAGAAACAATACTGCACATGCATGTGGTTCCACAAGTCATTATGTCAGTGACCTCTAGTGGTTGTCTTGCATATTACAAGAATTCAGGGTAGTGCATAGTGATGTCCATGACTGCTCTTTATGGTTCGTCACTCAAGATAGTGACCTGACATTTGGCACCACTATACTTTTAGTATGGAGCCTCCTATAAATGCTACTTACTGCCACTTTGCCCAGCCTTTAGCTTCCTCTACAATGGCAGCTCAAGGGTATGACTGAGCAAAATGTGCAGACTTGGCTCTGGTAAAAGTATTAGATTCTCCTACAGTTTCACAAAAGCTCAAGAAACTCAACTTTAAAGAGGACAAGAGGGCAGGAAATAATTTCTAATTGGTAGCTGCTTATTAAGTTCTTATTCTCAGACATGACCTGCATTCCCTGAAATTATCCATATGTAACTGTACCTGAATAAAAAGTGATACAAAAACTATATTTTACATTGTTTTGTTTATATGGGCAGCATTATGTTGCAGTTGGTTGTGTACAGACTGCTAATTAGGAGCTGTTGGCCTATCAGAACTATGCGTAGAGTTCTGTGCACAAACCATGACATAGTTAAAACTCCGAATTACTAGTTCCATGAAGACAACTAACAGAATGTTGCCAATAAAAACAAAACAATGCAAACTACAGTTTTTCACATCACTTTTTATTCAGATACTGGTAAATGTGAATAATTTAGGGGAATGCAAATAATTTCTAAGAATAATAACTTTATAAACAGCTGCCATTAGAAATGATTTGCTGTCCTCTTTAATTACATAGACAGTGTCAGTGTTAGCAGATAAGGGCCTACGGCCCACCTAGTCTACCAATTTGAGCTTGTAAGTTTACTTTATGTTTTCCTATAAGTCTGTTGCCCCTTAACCCTGACCTCCAGAATTCCTTTATGTCTATCCCATGCATTCTTAAATCCCGTGATTGTTTCAGCCCCCACCACTTCCTCTGGCAGGTTGTTCCACTTATCTACCACCTGTTCTGTGAAGAAATTCTTCCTCACATTTCCTCTGAATCATCCTCCCTCCAACTTCATCCCATGCCCTCTAGTCCTAGAACATCTTTTTCATTTAAAAATAGTGTATTCCTGCACCCTGTTCCTCCCTGTAAGATACTTGTATGCCTCTATCATATTCCCTATCTCCCTCCTCTCCTCCAGGGAGTACATATTCAGTTCCTTCAACCTGTCCCCATAGGACTTGTGATGCAATCCATGTACCATCTTTGTTGCCCTCCTCTAAACATTCTCTACTGATGTTATTTTGGAACATTTCCTTATAACTTGGCCAGCCTTTAAGCAAGAGATTTCAGAGTTGACACACAACAAAGATTATTTTTTTCCATATTGTTTTTTTTTCCTCCCAGCTGGCAGCTTATCTCTCAGGGATATACCCTTTTCACAAGGATATACCCTGATCAGGCAGAACAAAGCTATCATTCAGTTGGCTACCAATTTTTTCTGCAACATTTTTTCCCTCACATCTCCCTTGGTGGGAGAGGTGCCTCTGTTAGCCTCGCAGAACCATAGCTTTCCATGTGGCAAGAGAAAACTCCCAGGCCAAGCCACAATGGTTGCTGTGTTAGGGGAACCCACTGCCAGCTCTCCCAAACTGAGTGCACTGCCAAGCAACAAATGTTTCAGCCATGGCCTGCCTCCTGGCATGTAAATTTCAGAATTTCTAAAATGTTAGTCCAAATTGCAACACATGTATTATGCTGAACTTAACAAGGCCCATACATACAGTAAGTATACCAAGTTTCAGATCTATATCATTAAAGAAGCAGTGCAATGAAAAACGTTTTCCAAGAAAAGTAGTTTCAGCTACAGTTAATAAAAATCTTAGCATACATGTCAAATGTACTTGTACCTCCTATGCTGCACAGCATGAGTCTTTTTTTTATTTTCTTGATCCCAATCCATGAGGAGTCTATGCAAAAATGTGGATGCCATCTTTTTTTCTTGAAAAAGAAACTAAATGAAAACATTTATAATATATTCAAATTTTGGTGGAATTATAAAAAATGAACCACCAAATAAACAAATAAAACTGGAAAATGCCTGGAATCTTTTACACTGAAAAAAGGTAGGGTAAAATGTTTTGCCTAATTTCATTGCACTGCTGCTGTAAAGGTGACTGAGTTGTAAGCCTCCAAACTTTCAGAAATTTTAAAATTACATTTCACAGTTATGTAAACTGTAGAATTTTAAGCCCCTATAACTTTAACATTAGAGAACAGAATATCATCAGTTTGCATAGATTAATTGACCCTAAATACTAAGTTTTCAGGACACCTCCATAGCCCAGCAGCAGAGGGTTATGCCATCATGCTGATGACCCAGGTTTGGAAGTAAGCTGGGAAAGTCATAATTGTGACATGTATTTTTAAAATTTCAGAATGTTTGGTGGCTCATAACTCAGTCACCTTTCCAGACAGTGATCTGAAACTTGGTACACATCTGCACGAGCCTTGTTAAATTGTATGTACTAATCTAGGTTCAATTTGGACCAATACTTGAAATTATATGGAAATAACTGAAATCACAATTTTGGCAAAATTTGAAATTTTTGCTGAAATGTCACAGAAGCCAAATCTGCATTTCGCACAATTTTTCTGGCAGAAGATAAATTTCACCTAGCCTTAGCCACATCACAGTGTTAGCTCATTATTCTGACACTACGTCCATGGCAATGGCTATGGCAAATGGGATGGGGGAATGCACAGTGCCACAACTTCAAAAAATTAACCCAAAGACTTTTAGAAATATTTTTTTTTTAAAGAAGCTAAAAAAAAAATAAACTATCACTTAAGGTCCTATCCTATTGCATAAATTAATTACACAGTAGGGACCTTGTGTTATAAAAGATTTATCTATACTTATGCTGTTTATGCCACTTGTGAGGTCCCCACTGCGTATCACTTATATATTCATATATAATCTGTGATGTAGTTTAAAAAAAATTAAATTTTCTTTCTTGTAATTATGAAATTGTAACCTCATTCATACAGATCCCTTTGGAAATTAAGTAAACAGAATAGTAGAGATATTTTAAGACTAATTTTTCATGGCAATCCACTTCTCCTGACCCACTACAATGCCCCATTAAACCATGACATGCACGTGAACCCCTTTTGAGAGAAGGCTCCCCAGCCAAGGGGTCATCAATGTGACAGAACACTGTGCCAAACCTTCCCAGGCTCAGAGCAGTGGCATACGATACAACTGCCCCTCCCCCATCCTCATGCTGCCAAACTAGTTCCCCAAATTCATCCCCGAACATGAGTTGCCAGCACAGGAAAACAACATGCTACCCACTGGCCAAATGGCTGTCCCTGCACACAATGTTTTTTTATAAATATTAGGTAATTCTAGCAACCAATAATAACATCTAATCAGTAACCCTGGCATTACTATGTACTGCACAATTATTAACTTACCTGGTCTGTTCTTTCAACAGGTATACACATCATTATATTCCACCTTTCTGGACATAATTCTTTTATTTATTTATTTATTAGGGCTGCAGTGGGCAGAACCCTGCAGTTCTTTTACAATCACTTAGAAAAAGGACACATAGAAACATAGACTTTGATGGCAGATAAGGACCACTTGGCCCACCTAGTCTGCCCATTTCCCTACCTACAGGATAAGCTGCAGATCCTAGTTAACCAACAGCCTATTTCTTCTTACCTCCCAACAAAATTTGCCTTATGTCTGTCTCATGCATTCCTGAATTCTCCCACAGTTTTAGACTCCAAAGCCTCCTCAGGAAGGCTGTTCCATGCAACCACCACCCTCTCTGGGAAAAAAATACTTTCTCACATTGCCCCTGAACCACCCCCCATCTTCAAATTGTGTCCCCTTGTTCTTGCACATCTCTTTTTCTGAAAGAGGCTACCCTCTTGGACTTTGTTGATTCCACTGAGGTACTTAAGTTTATATCATGTCCCCCCCTCTCCCTCCTTTCCTCAAGGGTATACATATTAAGCTCCTTTAGTCTCTCCTCGTATGGCTTCTCATGCAGACCCTGCACCATTTTAGTTGCCCTCCTCTGGACTGCCTCTGTCCTGTATATGTACTTGCAGAGATAGGGTCTCCAGAACTGGACGCAGTACTCCAGATGGGGTCTCACCAACTGTCTGTACAGAGGGATAACAACTTCCTGTTTTCTGCTGGTGATTCCTCTATCTATACATCCCAGTATCCGCCAGCCCTCCCTACTGCCTTCTCACATTGCTTGCTAACCTTAAGGTAATCTGATATGATTACCTCCAGGTCCCTTTCCATTTTTGTTGTTGTTATTACAACCCCCCCCCCATTGTGTAAGCTTCCCCTGGGTTTTAGTTTCCTAGGTGCATTATTTTGAACTTCTTTGCATTGAATCCAGGCTGCCATACTTCTGACCATTCCTCCAAGCTTGCCATGTCCCTTCTCATCCTTTCCACACCTCCTTGTGTATCAACCCTGTTGCAGATCTTTGTGTCATCTGCAAAGAGGCATGCTTTTCCTTCCAGTCCCTCTGCAATGTCACTTATAAAGATATTAAAAAGGACTGGACCAAGTACTGAACCCTACGGTACCCACTAGTAACCCCTCTTTCTTCAGAGTGGACTCCATTTACAATTACCTTCTGTGTCCTGTTGTCCAGCAGTGTTTTATCCAGGCTACCATCCTGGGACCCACTCACAAGCTGGTTAATCTGACAATTAATCTTTTGTGTGGGACTGTGTCAAATGCCTTGCTAAAGTCTGGGTAGGCCATGTCCACAGCCCCTCCCTGGTCTACTACTTTTGTCACCCAGTCAAAGTAATAATGTAGATTCATCTGACATGACCTTCCCACTGTGAACCCATGCTGCCTTGGGTCCTGTGCCCCACTGGCTTCTAGGTACTCAACAATTCTTTCCTTCAGAAGTGATTCCATCACTTTTCCTACCACAGAGGTCAAACTGACAGGTCTGTAGTTTCCTGCCTCTGTCTTGCTCCCACTTTTGTGAAGGGGAATCACATCCACCTTCTTCTAGTCCTCAGGTACCACTCTATCCTCCCGTGATTTGTTAACATGGGTAGTCTGTGGTTTCACTAGTTCTCCCCTTAATTCTTTTAGAATTCTGGGGTGAATTCTGTCAGGCCCCACTGCTTTGTCCACCTTCAGTTTTAGAAGTTCTTTCAGAACCCTTTCTTCTGTGAAAGGACTGGGATCAACCCCCCCTATCCAGAGTGCTTCTGTTAATTGGATTGGACACCTCCCCCTGCTCCTCCCCTTTTGTGAATACTGAGCAGAAATATTCTTTAAGTATCCCTGCTTTTTCACTGTCCCTCTTTGCCCACCCACCATCCATTCTATTCAGCCTCACTATCCCTCCCTTTGTCTTTTTACGCTCCCTGATGTACCTATAAAAGGTTTTATCCCCTTCTTAACTGAGTTGGCTATCTTTTCCTCAGTTTGGGCCTTTGCTATTCTGACTTACCTCCCTGCTTTCTTCTGCTTTAACTGGTACAGCTCTCTGTCCTGCTCCTTCAGTGTTTCCTTATACTTCCTGAATGCTATCCTTTTCTCCCTGACCTTCTCCGCTACCTCTTTTGAGAACCATAGTGGCTTTTTCTTTCATTTTGGTTTGTTTGTTTGCTTCACACAAAGGCTTGTTGCCTCTGTGATGGCAGTTTTGATGTTTCCCCATTGTTGCTCCACCCCTCCTTCTAGCCTATTTACTAGTGCTTTTCTAAGGCACTCTCCCATCTTGCCAAAGTCAGCCCTCCTGAAGTCCAGTACCATCACTTTTGTATGACTTGACTCTGTAGCTGAGTTTATCATGAACCACACTGTTTGGTGGTCACTTGTTTCCAGATGGCTACCCACTTCTAGATCTGAGATCCTCTCACTGTCCCCATTTGAGAGTATGAGGTCTAAAATTGCTCCCTCATGAGTGGGTTCCAAAACTAGCTGTTTGAGGCATGCCACCTGTTGGGCATCAAGAATGGCCCTGCTTTTGGATGTGGCTGCAGCAAATGTGTTCCAGTTAACATCTGGCATGTTCAGGTCTCCCATCAACAGTATCTCCCCTTTCTCTGCCATCCTAAGAATGCCTTCTATCATATCCTTGTCCATTCCCTCCCCCTGACATGGGGGTCTGTATACAACCCCTGTGCAGATTGTGGTGCCATTTCCAGTCTCTAAGGTGATCCACAGTGCCTCCTCTCCTCTCCTCCCTGTTTACTCTTTTGTTCTGTTGTGTTTATCACTTCCCTTACATAGAGAACTACTCTTCCCCCTTTTCTCCCCTCCCTGTCTCTCCTGTAGGTTATGTACCCTGGTATGTTAACATCCCAGTCATGGTTCTCTGTGTACCATGTTTCTGTGACTGCTATGAAATCCAGGCATCCCTCTTCCATCAAGGCCACCAGTTCAGGGAGCTTGTTGCCCCAACTGCAGGCATTGGTACTCATTACCCTCCATTTCCTGATGGCCTTACCCCTTTTTTCCCTATCCCTGTCCTTATTGCCTTTGTCACATTTTCCATTTACCTCTGCCCTTCTCCCTATTGACGTCTCTAACTTGGTGTTTACCTCACATACTACCCTGACTTTTTTGGGGGGGGGCTAGGAATTTTCTGCTCCTTTCCAGTGCCTCCCCTTTGGCTAGTTTAAATGCTTGCCAATGAGGCATTTAAACCTATCACCTAGGATCCTGGTTCCCCTCCTGGACAGATGCAGACCATCACTCCAGTATAGGCCTGCATCACTCCAGGTGGACCCCCAGTCCCCAATGAAGCCAAATCCCTGAGCTCTGCACCAGTTTTTCAACCACTGATTGAATCCCATGGTGTGGAGCACCCTAGCCTCACCTACACCATAGACAGGCAGCAACTCTGAGAAAGTTTCCATGCATGCTACTTGTCTAATTCCCCTCCCCAACTCCACAAACTCTTCCTGTACTGCTCTGATCCCTTTCTTAGCCATGTCATTTGTCCCTAAGTGGACAATGACATCCAGCTCCCTCCCCTGTGCAGCTGCTCCGGCAATCCTGAGGATTCGCTCCCTGTCCCTCCAAGCCATGATGCCAGGCAGGCACCTTAACTCCCTCTCCCCTTCCCCCCAGTTCTATCTTCCTAACAATGGAGCCCCCATCATGAGTTGTTTCCTTCCCCTGTGGGGTTTCATGCCACCCTCCTGTGGGTCTCCTTTGCGGAGGTTCCCAGCATCCTCCTTGGTCTCCACTGCGGGTGCCTCCATGGAGGAACCACACTTTGACAGAATGGCATCTGAATTGTGGAAAGGTACAACTGGAGGGACGTGCCTCTGTTCCACCACCCTCACCCTCCCTAAGCCCACTGTGGTCCAACCACTCCTCTTTCTTGGCAACCTCTGAGGCAATGGCAGTGGCCCTGGTGGTCCCTGGATGGGAGAGGAGGTCCCACAAATCCTGGCCAACTCAACCTGGAGATAAGCAACCTCCTCCCTCAGCCCAGAGAGGTGTCTGCAGATGGGACAACACCACAACCTCCAGAACATCTCCTGGAAGACTGCTGCTCCACAGCCACTGCACTGCACCACTCCCATCATGTCTTATTTCTGGCCCCTTCACTGTTGTTTGGAATACTTATTCTTTCCTCTGTTTTTTTTTCTCCCTACTTAGTTACTGCCTCTGTGCCCTTTAAGCACCAGATCTTCCTGTTCTGAGACAATAAGATCCTATATTTCTCAGTAGTCCCCTTACTTGCTGAGAGGCAGACCTCCAGCAGCTGGGGGGGACAGAGAGTTACTCTTGTCCTTCTAGGATGGTGACTCTTTGGTGGATCTGTGATCACTCACTCACTTCCTGCTCCCAAACAGGAAGTTCCTGTTTTCAGTCAAAGCCTGTGTCTATAAAAGTAGAACTGGCTTTGGGTGGGGGGGATAGAGGGGAGGGAAGGAGGGCAATATAGTCCCAGTAGAGAAGTCCAGTCACAACAGCAGCTCCTTGTCCTGGTGTTCTCTGACAATTCTCTGGCAGAAGCTATGTAGGGCAGTGTTTAAATCTGGTTTTAACCTGGCTTCCTTCTAGCTAAGCCACTCCCCCTACTTAGCAGATCTTTCCACACTTAGTTAAATTGCACAGATACCTATCCCCTTCAGCCACCTGAGATTAACTCCTAGATAACTGCTCAGATAATTCACTTCAGCCAACTCAGACAAACACACTAACTTTTTTTTTTACCCTAAACTGAAGGTCCCAGTAGTAGAGTTCTACTTCTTAAGTCCCACTAAATTGAAGGTCCCAGTAGTAGAGTTCTGCTTCTTTAGTCCCAGTAGAGAAGTCCAGTCACAACAGTAGCTCCTTGTCCTGGTGTTCTCTGATACTTCTCACCACACATGTGACACCACATTCCTTCTGAATGAACAACATGTTAGATTGCATCACAGTAGCCTCCACATCTGTGAAGCAGTTCACCCATGTTACTGCAACCAACCACAGCACTGCACTTTGTTTTTTATATATATATATATATATATATATATATTCCCACCCCTTAACCTGACCCTCTCCCTCAGCACTCCCCAAATCAAATGGAGACATCTGTGAACTGTGGTGTTTTCTCTACTTATGTGGTGGTGCTTTTCTACAATATATCCTACAAGTACCCACAGATTTGTGGTTGCGGGTCACTCACATCATGGTGCATTCTGTGATTCATAGTTTGCTGTCCCCTGTGATTTCATGATTAGGTCTAGTGAAGAGCGTGGGTGGACCACAACTCCCAACAAGTGCAATGTCCACATGCTCCAGGGCACTCCATTTATGGTGTGTTTCAAGTTTCCATGATGGCACAGAAGAGGATCTCCTACACTGAGTGGATTTCAGTTTTAGTGGGGATACCAGCCTTAAGGAGGGGAGGCAGTGACACCCCTGACTCTGTGGAATGTGATTGTGTTCAGACGGTAGGGGCTTCCTGCTGGCACACTTGCCCCATGTCAGTGGTCTTGCCATGAGTGGGGAGCTGTGGATCTCATGCAGCATTTGAGGGTATGACAGCCCAGAAGTGGAGAAAAGTGGAATCAAGTGCTGGGTTGCCTCAAGAGGCAGGGACAACTGTCCCTTTAAATTTAGCCACTCACGGGGAGTCACGTGATGCAGTGCTCTTGCTAGCTGCACTCTCTATGAGTTCTGCCTAAACCCTGTCCATATATACATTCTTTTGGTCACCGGTGGTGTAGCGGCACTTACAAAGGGAATATCCACTGATTGGAAGCATCAGAGAAGCTGGTGGGACACAAATGGAAGAAGAAATGCCAAAAGCAGCAACTAAACACACCCCTCCAGCAACCCCTGAAAAGGCCCCGAAGAAGCCACGGGCCTCGCCGTTACAACCAGCCCAGCCTACCTATCATGGCAGCGAAGGGGAGGAACTGTTAACTGCGACAAAGTTTCTCGAAGAATTTCGACCATTTAAAGCAGAAATGGTTGAAATGGCTACCAAAATCAAAAATATCGCCTCCACCCTGGAAGACCTGAACAGGAAAATATCAGACAACGAGGCACGGGTCAGGTCATTGGAAAATCGTGTGACAAGATCGACCCCTGATTGTCAAATTGAATCAACGGATCGCCAGTCTAGATTTGAAAGTTGAAGATCCTGAGGGCAGAAGTCGAAGGAACAACGTGGTGGTGATCGGCCTGCCTGAAAGGGAAGAAGGAAATGACCCGGTGAAGTTTTTTCAAAAATTCGTTGAGAGGATTGCAGGCCCTTCACCCTATGGTCACTGCTACAATATTGAAAGGGAGCACCGAGCCCTCCGTCCTATGCCGCTGCAAGGGGCGCCTCCTCGTATCTTCATGGCCAAGTTCCTAAATTATCAAGAGAGACAGATCTTCCTACAGAAAGTCAGGGAAACTAAAGTCCTGCAATGGGAGAGCAAACCTAGGATTACGGGACCTGCCGCTATTAGTCTGACGAGCAGCCTTTCATCCCCTGCGTCTCAAGAAAGATTATTGCAGCGGGTATTAAATTTAAAATGGCGTATCCCGCTGTGCTGCATGTCTATATCCTAGAGTCGTGGAAAAAGTTTGAAGATCCAGATAAGGCCTCAACTGCACTTCAGCTCGCACTACCTACTCTTTTTAAAGCCAAGTAAGGGTTCAGCTTCCCTTGGCATATTTGTTTCCCGTGGCAGTTGAAAAAATTTTGAGAGCTTTTCCCAGTGATATGTTTGATTGCTCAGATGGCCTATAAAGATGAGACAGGCTGTGCTACTAATGTGGAACTGAAAGACCATATGCCTAATCTCCCGGTGATCCCCCCTGGACAATAGCGATTCTCCTAATGCGGGCATTTGTCTGCGCAAAGGCGACCTCTTCATAGCCACCTAGTTTGGTATTTACCTGAATCCTCTGCATTTCGACATGGACCTAGCTTCATCGTGGTAACCCAAGGCATGTAAGTCCCTCATTGGTCGGTCCGGGGATCTGGAATGGTCGCCTCCAATATATTCATGGCAGATATATGTTTGCTGGTGGAATAGTCTGGAAGATTCTGGGAGTTTCAAGGGGAGATCTGTAAGCACGAAGTAATGGCAGCTCCTAATATGTTAAAAAGCGAATTAAAGAGTCTGTTGGTGCCATGACTGACTGCAGTGTATTGCCTGGACTATGGTTTCCGCAGAAAGGGATTCACGAGTGGAACTGATAGGGGGGGACCGATGCTGTTTTTGGATTGGACGCCGGAGCCTCGCCTTAACGTTATATTGTACCCGGGGGTACATCAGGATTATGTGTCTGTTATTAAAAAGGATGTTTTTAGAATCTAATGCAGATTATTGTAGGTTAAGAAAATTAGTACCTGGTTGCTCTCGAGGCTCAGATTGGGCTTGACATTGTCTTGGGTTCTTTGGGGAAGGGATGTTGGGGCTAATCATTCCCCCTTTTAGGGGTATATTAACAAATGTTAGATTATTATGGTTTAAGGGTACGTAGATAGGAAATACATTATTGCTGGATGTTTCTCTACACAGGGAAAACCCAATGTTGGGCAATATTCTAACTGAAGGAATGGACAGGGGGGGCAGGGAGGGGGAGCATACAGTGATGCGAGCTACCATCATGGACCGTGAAGATGAGGGAAGAGGTAGGGAGGATAGTAGGGGACTGAGACTAAGAGGGGAATATATTACTTATGGGTGTTGCTTGGGTGGGAAAAATAGGGGGTGGGAACACAAGTCTCTAAGATTGGCGACAGAGAGCACCGGATAGGTAGGAGCAGACCATTGTTTGAGTTTGACATGCAGGATAATGGCGTCATGTGGGACGATTAAATTTGTAAGCTGGAACATAAAGGGAGCACGACAGAAAGCTAAACAGTATAGTATATTGAAGCACCTAGAGGTGGTAAAAGCAGATATAGCGTTTTTACAGGAGACGCATTTGCTCCAAACGGAATGTAACTCCATGAGACGTTTACAAATGGGGACAGTTTTTTCTTCACAAGGCAGCACGCAAAACCGAGGTGTTATGGTGCTTATGCGTATGTCCGTCCCCTTTGCCCCTCTTCAGGTTATTCAGGACGATGAGGGTAGATATGTTCTTGTCAGGGGTAGGCTACAAAATACAGAAATTCTCCTTGGTTCTGTTTATGGTCCCAACACTGAATCCCAAAGGTTTTTGTTAAACTCCTGGAAGCCTTGACTCCATTTGTACAGATCCCCATGATTCTAGGAGGCGACTTAAACCTTGTTTTAGACCCTTTAATGGATAGAACCAGAAAAACTATTTTGGCCTTCTCACCGGCCCAACGGGCCTTGGGAGAATTGTTGGACCAGCTCGGTCTAGTGGACGTCTGGAGAATTGGTCACCCGAAGTCTAGGGAATACACGTTCACTTCTCAAGTTCACGGTACATCATCCTGTATAGATTGCATATTACTCTCTCGTACTGTCCTTCCTGGAGTGCTGGACACAGAAATTATGCCAGGACCCCCTTCTGACCATGCAGTGGTGGTGGTGTCAATTTCCTTCTCTTCCCTTCCTAAGAAGGGCAGTAGGTGGAGGATAAACAACCAGATACTGCGTAACCCCAAAACAGTAGAGTTTATTTCAACGCAAATAGAAGAATTTATAGCTAATAATCTGAAAGATATCAGTCCCGATATGGTATGGGGAGCGCTCAAAGCTTTCATGAGAGGTATACTAATTGGACAGACAACCAAAAGGAAAAGGGAGAGGGTGCAAATCCTGTCTGAATTGCTGAACCGAATAAGAAGTAGAGAAACTAAATTGACTCCACAGTCTTCAGAAGACGAGAAGCTTGAGCTTATTAAACTGAGAGACCTTTATTTAAAATTGCTCGGGAACAAGCGGAGTTGGCGTTAATCAAGACTAAGGCTAACTATCTTGATCAGGGAGAAAAAGCGGGTAGGCTCCTCGCCAGATGAATCAAACAGTTGGAATCCTCTCGAATAATCCCAGGGATTCAATCCAAGGTAGATGGCCAAGTGAAAACCATGCCTGGGGAGATAGCGCAGGAATTCAGATATTACTTTAAATCCCTGTATAGTAAAATGGAGAACCCCCCCACTGAGAGGGAGATACTCACCTTCTTAGAAGGATTGGATCTCCCCTCACTGACTGAACCCCAACAAACGCAGTTGATGACTGATATCACCCAAAATGAGATTGAATTGATTATTCAGAGTCTCCCATTGGATAAAACACCAGGGTCAGATGGGTTCTCGTCAAATTTGTATAAAAAATTCTCCAAACAATTATCCCCTTTACGCCTTATGTTATTTAGACACATTCTAAGCCATCAAACACGGATCAATCATTGTTTGAAGCACTTATTGTTTTAATACCAAAGCAAGACAAACCCCCTGAACAACCAGCTAGTTATAGACCTATTTCCCTGCTTAACTACGATTGAAAAATTTTAGCTAAATTGCTGGCGGAACGTATAAGTCGGGTACTACCCGGCCTTATTGGTGCAGAACAGGTTGGCTTTATGAAAGACAGGTCCTCTGCTGATCACCTTAGAACCCTGGCCCATGCCTTCTCGGTGTCCGAAGGCAGTAGTTCCACTATGGCTCTGCTGTCTTTGGACGCCGAGAAGGCTTTTGATAGGGTCCATTGGGGTTTCTGTTAACCACAATGGGGAAGTTTGGGTTTCCAGATCCATTCTTAAAATGGATAGGCTCCCTTTATTCAAACCCTACAGCAAGAGTTAGTTGCAATGGGGCCACCTCAGACCCCTTTAATCTTTATGTAGGTACTAGACAGGGTTGCCCTTTGTCCCCTCTTCTTTTTAATATATACCTGGAACCCCTCATCAGAACAATAGTGCATAAACAAGAAATAAACGGTATTAGAATTCTTGACTATATTGTGAAAATAACAGCATATGCGGATGACCTTCTGGTATATGTTTCCAACCCGAGGATGTCTATTCCGGCTCTCCTGGAAGTTATTCGGGAATACAGTAGATTGGCCAACTACAGACTAAATTTAGATAAATCTGTGGTTTTTCCCCTTAACAAAAATCTTTTTAGGCAGGAAATCACTGAATTTGGCTTGACCTGGAAATCAGATTCCATAAAATACCTCGGTCTTAGCCTAACAAGGAATATGACTAAGATACGTCAGTTAAATCTGGACCCCCTGGTGCGTACCATTGAACTGGATTTGGAAAGATGGGCAAGGCTTCCAATCTCACTATGGGGGAGGATTAATTTAGTTAAAATGAATGTCTTTCCCCGGTTGTTTTACCCTCTTAGCATGTTGAATATCTGGATACCACTTTCATGGTTTAGAAAACTCCATAGTATTATAGCTAACTT
Source organism: Neoceratodus forsteri (assembly GCA_016271365.2). Lineage (NCBI taxonomy): Eukaryota > Metazoa > Chordata > Ceratodontiformes > Ceratodontidae > Neoceratodus > Neoceratodus forsteri. The sequence goes on from CM057450.1 coordinate 1,442,664,503, forward strand.
CGTGTGGGGTTACAAGAAATCATGAATGGCCTACCATAGGTTAGCTGCACCCAAATCACTGGGAGGGTTAAGACTGCCACATTTTGCCCTTTATTTCTGGGCGGGCCATGCTTGCAAATACCTGAGGTGGGTGAAGGGTATGGAAGTTTCAACACAACTATTGTATACACCTTTATGGTTACAAATTGAGCTGTCCCTCATTCAGAAACAAGGGTTGAAGCCTGAGGCCTTGCTCTATCTTACTCCGAAACTCCTCCCTCCCCTGCTACGTAGCTCCCCAATTGGGATTTCAGTGAGAACTCACATGCAGCTTTGTGGCTTCCTCAAATATGACTATCTCAGGGATTGGGTGCAGCCTATTTGGGGTAATCCACGTTTTCTAATTGATAATAAAATTCTCAACCCCACATGGTTGGCCCTGCCCGGTGCATGCTGTTTGAAATACCTTCTTACACATGATGGTGAAGTACTATCCTCCTCTGTGATCCTGAATAAATTTGAGATGTCCACCACGGCAGTTTTTAAAGTATATCAGCTCCGACATCTCCTGCTCAGTAAGATGGGTACGAGGGCAATTCAGAGTCCGAAAGTGGACTTCTATGATGCCTTAGGGCCGTTGGCAGGCCTATCACATGCAATTTCCAAAGTATACACAGTATTATTTGAATGGGCTTACTCCCAAAATCCGGTTCAAGGCTCATACTGGGCCTCAATGTTTCCTAATGTGGAACTCAATTGGAAGGCTGTATGGCTGAACTGTGACAGATTTCTTCTACAAGATCGGTTAAGATTGATACAGTTTAAAATTCTCCATAATATTTACTATTCCCCGCAAAAGCTGGCTAGATTAAAAATAATCACAGAATCTACATGTAACAGGTGTCAAGCTGGGGTTGGGGATCTGATGCATATTTTCTGGAATTGTCCAAAGATAACCCCATCATGGACAGAGATTAAAAACAGAATGAATCCAATGTTGGGACTGGGGGACCTTTTTACTCCTGAAATATGCTTGTTGGGAGATGTTTCTCATATTCCCGTCAGGAGTAGGAGGTTCCACATGGTTTTGATTGTGGCCACTCTTAAGAAAATTGTCCTCAGACACTGGAAGGACTCTGTTGTGATCAGCTACACAGAATGGCTGGAGGAATTACTCGCCAGTTTGAGGGTTGAGAGAATGATAGCTACCCTCCAGAATAAGCTTCCTAGGTTCGATAGGATCTGGGTTCCCTTTTATACTATTTATTCGCTATAGAAGCTCATAGTTCATCTGCTGATTGTAGGTATGCAATCTTGCTAGACTTGTGCTGGGGTGGCAAAGGGTTGGGGAGGGGAAGGGCGGGTGGGGGGTCCTTAGGGGGATGTTACAGGGAATGCATTAGTCTACATGTTAACATAAGTATGTATGCATTTGTACATGTATGTACTTGATGTTGTTGGATTTAATCTCTGTAACCAAAAATGGAATAAAAACTTAATGGAAAAAAAAAAAATGTAACCACTCACTGCACAGCGCGACCATGTGGCGTGAGCGTGAGTGGCTGCGCCACTCGGTAAAAATATTTACAAAGTTAAGTTCACAAGATACAGTTAAGAAAAGGAAATCTATTTGAACCAAACTGATATTTAGTAGAAAATTGGAGTAAAAACAGGCAGGTACTATATAGATAAATTAACTGATTTAATATTTTGTGCTGGAGGGTTAGACCTTTTAAACTAGGTGATAGAATGTATTTAAGTCGTAAGAAGACTAACATTTATTGTTTAGCGATACTGTGTATTATTAGTCTGTTTAATGTGTTGAATCTGCCTTCTTTGGGTGCGGAGGATGGGGACCTGAAAGATATTTGTCTGACCTCCCCTTTAGTTAACTACTATCATGACTCTTGGCCTTATCCTCTGGATTATGGCTATAAAACAGCTCCACTCTCTAGGGGATTTGAATCTGTTTTTTTTTTTTTGCCTACACATTTACTTTTAGATTTGGTTAGAAAACAGGTACATTTATGTTTAAGAAATTCTACAAATTTGGACCTACTTCTTTTAAAGCTTTGTGATTTTGAAAAGACTGGGTTAAAAGGGGGAATGGTTAAGTTAGTTTTTCTGATTCTGTGTTTATTACAGTGTGGGGATATTAACCCTAATCCAGGCCCTGACATTAAACACAACTTTGGCAAGGGTATTCTTTTTACACATTATAACAGTAGGAGCCTTGTGCCTAAAATAGATTTGGTGAGGGACTTTGCAAATGAAAATCATCCTGATTTTGTGATATATACTGAAACATGGTTACGTGATAAGGTGGTAGATGGGGTTATCGTGATTAGTGGCTACAATGTGTATAGGGCAGATAGGAATAAAAGGGGAGGTGGTATTTTAATTTATGCTTTGGTTAAGTATTCCTTAAATCAAATTCATTTGGGAGTAAGTGCAGATATATGTGAGCATTTAGCACTTGAAATTAAATTTCCAGTGGGAAAACCAATATTACTCATTTGGGCCTATCGTCCCCCTAAGAAGGTAAAAAGTAGGATGCAACAGCTTACTGATATACTTTTTTCCTTTATTGATACTCATGAAATCCTACTCATGGGAGACTTTAATAGCAATTAGTTGCATTCAGCTGATACAGGAGTAATGAAAAATATGGCTCCCTTATTGGGCCTGGAACAACTTATAAAATACCCCACTCATGTTAATATTTAAAATTCAGCCAAATCAACCTTGTTATATTTAATTTTGACAAATGTTCCCTTCCAATATTCAAATGCAGGGGTATTAGAAGATTTAGATAGTGATCATAATGTTATATACTGTGTTAGAGGTAAGGCTTTTTTGTCAAAGCAACCTAGGCTTTCCTATTGAGCTACTAGGAAGTTTGACTATTTAGCCTTTATTGAAGATCTAAATAGAATAAACTGGGACAGAATGTTTATGATCCCTGAAATTGATCTGGCCTGGAATTATTTTCTTGCAGAGTCGATGCAGGTCATAAACCACCATATGCCAATGAAATTAAGGAAAATAAAGCAATCTTCTGCTCCATGGTACTCACCAGCACTGAGAAAGTTAAAAAGAAAAAAGGGTCAGGCTTGGGTAAAGGCACATAGTTCAAACTCTCTAAGGTATTGGCAATATTATAGAAACCTTAGGAATTCCTATGAACTGCTGTTAGAGAAAGCAAAAGATTATATTATAATTCTAAATTAGAGAATTCTGCTGGCAATGTTAAAACTTTTTGGGATATAATTAAAGAGATAAATGGTCACCACAAACAAGGTGGGAATTGTAAATTTGACATTTCAGGTTATGGGGGAAGGAGTCTCTTGCAGATGGGTTCAATGAGTATTTTGTGAACTCGGGGAATTTTTTTGGTGGTCCTGACCCATGTAATACTAATGACTATTCCCTGCCTCATTTTGATTCATCTAATTTGTTTTCATTTATAAAGTTGGAGGAATATGAGGTTATTGAGGCTTTGTTGGACTTAAAGACAACAAAGAGTGGTGGTCCTGATGGACTGACCACTATCTATTAGAAATCTCAGCTTTAAAGATAGCTGCTCCTCTCACTTATTTGTATAATTGGTATATTATTGAGGGAGTAATGCCCTTGGATTGGAAAATAGCTAGGGTTGTTCCAATCTTTAAGGAAGGGAGTCGGGATCAGTTTAATAATTACTGACCAATTTCACTTCTGTCCCAGGTTTCTAAGTTGTTAGAAAGACTTGTGGCTAAACAATTGACTGATTTTCTGAATCAGAATGATTTATTTGATAAATATCAGTCTGGATTTCATAAATCACATCATACAATCTCAGCCATGTCAAGGGTCTTGGATGATGTCAACAAAGCTATGGATAAGGGCCATTTGACTGGTGCTATCTTTGTTGACCTCTCCAAGGCCTTCGACACGGTGGACCATCAAACTCTTCTTTTCAGTTTGAGGGACATTGGGTTATCGGGTAGTACCCTTAAGTGGTTCATTTCTTATTTAGAAGGTAGGATGCAGTCAGCCATTGTCAATAAGATTGTTTCAATGCCTTTGCAAGTAGTCCAAGGGGTCCCTCAAGGATTGGTGCTTGGACCCTTACTCTTTTTGATTTATCTGAAAGAGCTTGGATGCCATGTGAATAATTTGGCCTATCAATTGTATGCAGATGATGCTATAGTCTATACCTCTGCTCCTTCTGTGGATGAGATTCAAGCAAAATTACAGTTAGATTTTGATAGATTATATGGATATTTGACACAACTGAAACTTAAAATGAATGTAAGTAAGACAAAATGTATGATATCTGGTTCAACTATAAAACTTAGAACTTGCACTAAATTATCAGTGTTTGATACTGAGGGAACAAAATTAGATCAAGTGATGACTTATAAGTACTTGGGTTACTGGCTGGACCCCTAGGCTACTGGCAATTCACATGTTGATGAGTTAGTTAGATTAGTGGGGAAATGGGTGGGTTTACTTTATTGAAACAAAAATTGTTTGGGTGGATATATGATAAAGAAAATAGCTGAATCACAGATTTTCCTCTTTTTGATTATGGAGATGTATTTTATGATTTTTCTCACTCTGGAAAGTTATATAGACTAGATGTACTCTATAATCATTTGGCAAGACTGATTTTATAATGTTCTAGGGATACCCACCATTGTTTGATGTATCACAAATTAGGATGGATTTCTTTGCCAGAAAGAAGACAATTACATAAATATCTTCTGGCATTTAAAAGCATCACAGCAGTGATTCCGGACCATCTGGCTGAAAGGTTAGAATTTAGGGATGTTAATCCCTCTTTAAGGATTGCGGCCTGTTGAGAGTTGGTAATACCCAGATCAAAAACTAAACGTTCTGATTTTTTTTTCAGCCAGCTAGTCCCTAAATTCTGCAATATGATGTCTTTGAAATCTCATCTGTACAATAGCAAAACCCCATCATGAAAAGTTGTTAAAACCTAGTTGTTGGAATCATTTTTTGCTCACATTAAGGCTTGTTGTGGCTAACTGGTTATAGTAACATAATTATTGTATATAATTGTATGTATTTTGTTGTGTTATATACTGTATGTTTGTATTTATTGTAATTGTTGTAACTTTATTTTTGTTTAACCAAGGGTCACCATTTTAAATGAGTTTTGCTTAATGGTCTAACCCATTTAATGAAATGAATGAATGAAATGAAGAGGGAGTAACAAACCTCATCTCACCTATTACACTCATTACAGTGTGTCCAGCACAGCAGCAGGAGCAGAACATCAGAGCTGAGTTTGTAGCCCCTCCCTCCCTCAAATGCACATCATTCAGCACCGGCTCCCTTAGTCTGGGTACTGTCAGGGGCACTGTTGAAGCAAAAGAGTTTTGTGTGTGTAGCTGATTCAGTCAGAGGGATGTCACTGATAGCATTTCATTGGCTTTTTCCTCCGGTTTGCTGCATGGTGGTTTTGTTGACTTTTGCTGGTGCTTTTAGTCCTGGAAGAGCAGCCTGATGAAAGGGCCTATTCTGTCCATTACTTTAAGGGCATTTTAGTGTATGGGTTATTTAGTGTACTGTGGGGATTACTAATTAACTATTGTGATGATTTTAACCTCCTCCCTTTGCCTCTCAGAACTCAGTTTCTACACACACCTCTTTGCAGCCTGTGTTCACTTTCCTGCCCTTACCCCTGTGTTCATCCTTTCATTACAGTGTGTCCAGCACAGCAGCAGAAGGAATCCTGTGCCCTCCTTCCCCCTCTGTACAGAGCAGGGTGCAGCCTGAGCTATATATGGGCTTGGAGTGGAAAGCCAGCCTAGCACTTTCACCTTTGTACGATTGCTTGTGCGATCTGCAGCTGTAGCCCCAGTGTGTTCTCCTCTTCCTCACACTCCAACTCCCTAGCTGCCAAAGCAAGGACCCCCTCTAGAACCCAAGGAAACTGTTATTTTAATACATTGGCAACTAGAGAAAACAATCCACTAGCCCACAAAGGATATAATATTTAAATTACTGGCCCCACAAAGGACAACTGTAGCACTCTGGACCACCGGTGCTAAATTATTTTATTTATGCTGGGCAGCAAGCCCAAAAGAGTCCCCATTAGCCCACCCACATTAATACTTTTAACTACTGGCCGCCATGCCATTTGGGGGAGATACATGAGTTATGCTGACCCCCCATCACCACCAACCACCACATTTTTCTCCTTTTTTCAACTATTCTCTAATGTCCTCTGGCCAAGGGCTAGGACCTCTTTCTGCTTCCTCCTAAGGGATGATGATGATAACATTTTTTTTTATACATGGTGCAAACTTTAGAGAACTAAACCCATATTTTAAATAAGTAATCCCTGCCATACATTCACCTAAGACAGTGAGACAGACCTAAATTAGCTACCCTCTCTAATATGAACCTGCTGCGGCTACTCCTGGTTCCCACTCTCATCTGTGACACACCACTGTGCTGGCCCCCCAGTTTACCGCTGGTGCTGGGAATGCCATCAGCCTTTGGCATTTCTTCCCACTGGCATCTGTCTACCCGGGGGAGGCGAGGGAATGGATTTGATCCAGGAGTGCTGCAGCTATGTCCAATGAGGTAGTGGGCCACTGCAGGTGCTTCTTCTGCCTTGCCCATGTGTGCCATTTCCATGTTTTCCCTGCTCCCCCCACCACCACTAAAAGCATGTATCAGGACTGCCTGCCAGTGAGGCCTGATGCAGCCAACCCATAGGTGCACTCCAAAGGCCTTGCCTGTCAATTGTGGATTTCCAGCACAGCCACCTGGGGTCGCCCAGGTGGTGGCTGAGTAGCGGAATGCAAGACCCTCCATCTGTGTGGGTGATCATCCAGTGGGATGCACAGTCCTCCTTCCCAGGTAGTCTTCTAACAGTCCTGGCTCATTCCCAAACCTTGGTTATCAGCATCATGAGCAGTAGAGCTCTTGCAGTGCCGGCAGGCCGTCTCTCATCTGTTTATTTCACTGCATTTTTGTCTTCTTGCTTTGTCCTCTGTGTAACTTTTTATGTAAAGTTTCCTTTTTATGTTTGCTTGTGCACATGCGCAAGAAACATAATGTGGCAGTTGAGGAAAGAAACAGGTTGTGGAGGTGTGGCACTGTGGTGGCCAATGCCAGCACTGCATTTGTGGGCTTGGCAGTGTTCACCCAATGCAGGCCCAGTGTCCTGATGACACTTGTTCTGCAGAAGTGCCACCAACTTAAAACAATTTCACTGCCGCAATCACGGGCCACCTTGTTATTGCAGTGTCAGCCATTCTGCTGCAATGAGGGAGCGACCTGTCATTGCAGGGCAGTACCTTGCCTGGAGTAACATTCTTGTCAACATGGCGGCGGCATAGTCACCGCCTCAGAGCCCCATGAAAGCTGAAGGTGGTGCCCAATCCCCTTGTCTGTATGCCCCCGACCCAGTTCATTTACCGACGGGGGAGCCCACTCCCTGTCGGCATAATGTCCCCCCCCATTTGTTGTGTGGGGGGGTGCCCAATCCTCCTCAGTCTCATGCTCCACCAAACAGTCTTTCTTTGCTGATGGGAGGCCCAATCCCCATTGGCTTCAGTACCCCTTCCCCCAAAATGCAGGTGGCACACTGGGAGCCCACCCCAGCGTGCAAAAAACAAACCTGAAAAAAAAAATTCCTGCAATGTCCTTAGTTTAATTTGTGTCCCTGAAACAAAAAAAATGGTCCCTCGTGGTCTGTCGTGCCCCCTTCCTCCAACCCGCACCCACCCTCTGTCATGCCTACCTCCCCACTCACCCCATACTTACCTCCAGAGCCTGGCGCAACGATCTTTGGTGGACCGGGAACACATCTTCACTCTTCAAAACCAACCACAAACTGAAAAAATACCAGTATACTGTATAATGGCATAAATAGGGTTTTTTCAACTTATGTGGATATCACGGCCATTTTTTTGACTTTTGGCACCATATTTTCATCATGGGGTTATTGGGCCCCCTCATCATGAAATCAATCACTGTCATGGTGTTATTCTGTCCCAAAAAGTGATTTCTTGGTCACTGCCCAGAAGCACCTTTCAGGACCAATTAACAAAACAACAGTGCCACTGTTCATGAGCTGGGCTCTCAAAAATCCAATGTTGCAAATCTGGTGAAAAAAATCAAAAAAATAACTGTTTTACGAGTATGTGTTGCACAGTTTCCACACACAATTGTAACTTCACGAATTTGTAAAATGTTCACTCCAGATTTTCAACACTGGCATTTTTCCACACCTCCTTATGAACAGTACAGCTGTCATTTTTCACATCCTGGCCAAAATGTGTTTTCGCACTTCCGGCACAGAATAGCGCTGTTGCTGTGGGAAATCAGTGTTCAGGACAGATTAAGAAAATCACAGTGACACTGTTCATGAGCAGAGGTCCTAAAATGCCTATGTTAAAAATTTGGTGACAAATGTCCATAAAATGACTGTGTTACGAGTGTGCATTGTGCAACTCCCACGCACCCTTGTAACTTAGCAAATTTGTAGTATTTTCACTCCAGATTTTCAACATTGGCATTTTGTTAGACCTCCTTATAAATGGTACAGCTGTGATTTTTCACATCCTGGCCAAAATGTGTTTTCGCAGTTCCGGCACACAATAGCGAGGTCGCTGTGGGAAGTCAGTGTTCGAGACAGATGAAGAAAATCAGTGACGCTGTTCATGAGCAGAGGTGCTAAAATACCTATGTTGAAAATTTAGTGACAAAAGTCCACGAAATGACTGTGTTACGAGCGTACATTGTACAGTTTCCACGCACTCTCGTAATTTTGCGCATTTGTTATATTTTCACTCCAGATTTTCAAGATTGGCATTTTTCACACCTCCTTATGAACAGTACAGCTGGCATTTTTCATATCCAGCCTGAAATATGCGTTTTTGCTTCTGGCGCAGAATTGTGTTATCGCTGTGGGAAATCAATGTTCAGGACAGATTAAGAAAATCATAGAGACGGTGTTCAAGAGCAGAGATCACAAAATGCCTATGTTGAAAATTTGGTGAAATAATTCCACTAAATGACTGTGTTACATGCATGAGTTGCACAGTTTCCACGTACGCTCAGAAGTTCAATCATTTTTAATATTTTCACTACAAATTTTAAACATAGCCATCTCTTCACACCTACCTATGAATGATACAGCTGTCATTCTTCGCATCCTGCCCAATCTGTGTTTTTGTACATCTGGCACAGAATGGCACCGTCACTGTGGGAACTCAAAGTTCGAGACACATTAACAAAATCACAGTGCCACCGTTCATGAGAAGAGGCTCCAAGTGCTTTCATGAGATGTGGGTCACAAAAAGGCCATGTTGAAATTTTTAGTGCAAATACCAACAAACTCCTGGGGTGTTAGGGTTTCTAACCATAGCGTCCCACCCTGTACAGACGGACAGACATCAGGGATGTGCCTTTGGACTGCTGACTGTAATGCTCATGCCATTCCACCCCCACCCCCCCACCTTGCAGCCAGTGACAGACATTGAGGTGTGCCTTGGACTCTTTGGCCGCAGAGTTCACCCCATTCTCCTATACTGCACCCATTTCAGTGTATGTCCTTATGGGATGGGGTGACTGTAAAGCCAAATACTCCAATACACACCTCAACACTTGTCGGTGTCTGCAGGATAGGGTGAGGTGAAATGGCATGAACATTATGGGCAATGACTCGAACGCATACCCCAATGCCTGTCCATCTCTGCAGGGTGGTGGTGGGGTTGGTGTGAAGTTCAATACTTCACTGCCATTCCTATTCTGCATCTGTCTAACTCCTGCATTCCCAATGCTAATTCCAGCAAGCAAGCCTTCGGCATTGACAAATGCTTGTTCTTTACTGCTATGCTGTCATATTCCACTTTCGTATCTCTTCACTCTCTGCCTCTGCCCTCACTACTGTGTTTTATCCATATTAACCTATTTTTCTCATTAATTTAACAGCTGTGACAGTATGCTGGCTCCTTCCCCATCAGATAAGTATTAGTCTATGTCTAACCTGTTTTATCCTTCTGGTTTATTCCCCATGAACTAAAGATCCTTTGTGACCCTTTTCCTATATTTTATGTTACAGGTCCATCAGATATCATCCCTTCAAGACTTCAACCTCTTGCTCCCTAGCACACAGGTAAGAAGCCCTCACCATTTTACCTATACATGGTGGGTTAACTGTAAAGGTGTGGCTGCATATGTGTGTGTGTGTAAGAATACTGAAAGTAATCATATCTTGATATAATTTTTGTAATCTAGGCTCTTGCGACTTTTGCACTTTTTTTGCACTTTTTAGCCATTTTACATATAGTGGTGGTCACATTTTTTCACTGATCCTCTTACTTCAGTATATGAATTATGTGGGCAGGATTTTCAAACTGGATCTGTCCATCCAGTATTTTAAAGCAGCAATGCAACTGAATCAGGCTAAACATTTTGAAAGGCAGTGAGGCCTCCATATTTTGTCTTCCTCCACAGGAATCCACACTGCTACGTATGGGTGCAGAAAGAGCTATACTTGTTATAATTAGAGAAATACACCACATACGCAAAGACAAAATGAAATTATTTTTATTATGCAAGCATGACACCCAGTGTGAAGAATGTCATAATTGTTTTCTTTGTATTGTTCCTGCTGAATAATTGGTTCTTTTAATGTCCAAACACTGACGTTTAATACACATTATAAAATATGACATGCATAGTGTCCAACTGTATCTGGGCAGTATCACTTCCCCCTTCCTATTACAAAAACCCTTCCCAATGCACACCAGCACCCTCCAAGCTTTGCTATAGCCCATATTGTACTGGCTGGTTTGCTTGAAGGAGTCACTGATTATGATTCTCATATTAATGACCTCTAGATTCCTCTCCTCAGTTGTGGTGGCCAACCAACACTTCCCACCATCAAAGACTCCATAGGTGGGTTCCGTTTCTCTACACTATCACATTGCACTCCTTTGCAGTCAGACTCATGTGCAGCAAGCTTTACAAAGTGTTTTAGAATATAAAATATTTTGGCCACCACAGTTGCACAGAAGACTAAGGCACTTTTGTCTCACCAATTGCCATATCTGCAACCTGGGTTCAGGTACGAACTTGGGTTGCTGGGTGCCAGTCGAGGGGTGGGGGAAGATTGAGTGTCCCAGGGACTGCTTTTCTGTCCTGGTAGGGGTGGCCAGGTGATCTTGGCCTTTGACTGACACCAGGGTGGAGGCCTGGTGATAGTGCATGCTCCAGGAGGCTTCGAAGGGTTGGGGCTGAGGTACCACAGAGTGTGTGCACCTCCTTGAGCATGCGCTGGCATATCTCCATGGCCAGGGGTGCTGGGGTGAAAAATGGAAAAATAACAGTCAGGAGGGCTCAATGAAGCCCCATTTGCTTTTTCTTGGCCAGCACCACCACTTGGTCCCTCTGGCACATCTGAATTGTGCTCCAATGGGGAGAGAGGATGTCCCTCCCTCCTCTGGCCCTGGGAGGAAATCAATGGAGGATTCAATCCCCCACAGCACAAGTAATGGTTAATGGGAGCCTTACTAAACCCTTTAAGTCTGGGGTGCCCCCCTGTATCTGCTGTTATGTCATGGAAATTCTGGCTATAATATTGAGGGAACACCCAGAGATAGAAGGACTAAGGGTAGGTGCGGTGGAACACAGCATTTAGCTCTTCATGGATTATTTGCTCCTTTATGTAAGAAGATCTGAAAGGGACCTCCCTTACATCTCGAAATTGCTGAGTGACTACATGGAGCTATCTGGGCATAGGATTAATTGGGGGAAGTGACATGTTGTATGTGGGGGAGGAAGGGTTACAAACCTAATAACACTGATCAACCCCTACAGGCTAGGATAAGGGTGACCGTGCTCTGGGAATCCATTAAAGAAGGAGGGCTACTCCAACACCAGATGCAGGATTATTTATGGGCGGTACAGCAGGCATATCCATCTAATGAAGGGAAGGAGGAGAGACTGGTCTGGTGAAAATTAGAAGTAACAGAGCTGGCACACTACTCACTGCAGAAATATGTCTTAAGTCTAGGCCTGAGGGGTGGAGGGGATGAGATAGGCAGGAACTCAGAAATCCATTTACCAGGCATATAATAAACATTTGGGGCTAGATCAAAACTTTACTCAGTGAACAAAGTGATTGCACCCTTTTTGCCCGTGGTTTGCACCTGTGTGCAGTATTCGGTGGGGGGGGGTCACACACGAACAGGGTTAGCACATGCAAAAAAAGCATACTATATGCAGTGGGCAAAGTGGGGGGAGCTGGGACAGGCCTGTTCTCCCAATATACCAGATTGGCTTTCGGTCTCCACGGGGTTGCCATGCACAACAAAGTCCCTGGTACTAGGCAACAACATTAGCTCCATTAAAAGTGCAGTCTGGCCTTTGGGCCAGTGATTTCATAATGGGATTTCTTCCCCTCTCCCACAATTTCTCCTTTTCACATACTAACCCTGCTAACTTTTTTCCACCTTGACCTCAGTACCTGAACTGTTAGCTACATTTAAAGTTTGAGGTCACTGTCCTAGGCATAGAGATTGCATGGCATGCAGATGGGACTGCAGAAGCACTAATTATACAGGGAGTTCCCCTTTAGTACTCCATTCTTGAAAGAGCATCACGGAGCTAGTTCAACATGTGCACCATAGGAAGGTGGATAATGAAACAAGGATGTGCAATGTAAATGAGTGCCCTGTCACAACTCAACTCCTGTTTATCCTGGTCTGCATCTGCGCAGAAAACCTGGGGAAGCCTAGGGGGCCTTACAGGCATGATATCCTTTGTAGCTAGGTGTGCTGCAGCTTATCATAGAGGAGTGGCTCCATTCTATGGTCCCTGCAGACATAGGGAGGCTCAAACAGCACCCCCCACCCATTTTTTTGTGCCTAGAATGGGACATATGCCCATGAACCAATTTGGAACCAAACAGCAGTGTGACTGCAACATAACAGCTCTCTGTGAACCCAGCTCAGGACATCTAAGCAGCACATCCACTTTACACCCTTCCCATCCCTCCCACTCTTCTACCCTCCTCTGCCAGTTTGCCAGTTTTCTTAACCCCCTCCATCTCCACCTTGTCTTATCTACCACCACCACCACCACCTCCCCCCCAGATAAACATACCTCCCACACTGCACTCCTCTTACCAGGAAAACCCAGGTCTTATAACCACTCTATGAGAGCTCCTTGGCAGGATAAATAGATCACAGCACCTCATAAACATGACAGCTGTCATTTTTCAAATCCTGGCCAAAACATTTTTCACATCTCGAAAGGTGATTTCAAGCTCCCTGTGCAAAATCACCTTATGGCCAGGAGCTGACAATTTTCTCTACCCTTATTGATGAGGTGGGGACATAAGAAGGTTAGGTTAAAAATTCAGTGTAAAAATATTTAAAAACTACAAAGTTATAAGCATACTGTAAGAGGTCTGAACCTCACTTTCAGGTTCTTGGCAATATTGGGAATTCAAATAATCACAAACAGGTTGCATTTGAGTAATAAACAAGTTTATTACTACAAAAGGAATAAATCACAGTTGCCCTAAGCAGTTCTTACCAATATGAACCGGGAGCCAGTGCTAAGCGTTCCCTACACCTCGAGGTTTCTCTGTAGTCTCTTGGGATCTCTCGGGTCTCCGAGGTGTAAAGCCTGTGCATAACATTATATACCTGTGATTATTACTATGGTTACTAAAAGATAGAAATATTTTTAGTTACAGAGATGAGCCCTATTGGCTAAATTAGAGGTGGTTCCACGGTCCAAGATAACATTATATAATTCTGCAAAGTCATCAGTTTTAGAACAAAGACGTTCTTATACAGAGTCTTACATAACAAGGTGAAGTGGTGCACATCACCAAAGGATGGCAATGTTGCCTTACAAATTACAGTTACTTCAAGGACAGGTGTCTTGGCATCTGACAAGTAAGAAATAGACAGAAAATATATGGTAAAATGTGTGTGCATTAGCAAGCAAAGTGGGTTACAATAATATGCATTCATATCCTGACATCCACTTTTATACGGTAGATGCCTTTAGCCCTATGTATTAGTATAGCCTATGCCTAAACATTAGCTGTCTATGGTGTACCCCTGAGGGTATCAATTAGGGTGCAGGGACCTTGTGTAATACTCCCTTGTTGCCTCCAAGGGCAACACAGGCAAATCCAGGGAATGGACAGGAGCAGTGGACGCGACAAGCCTGATGCGCGAGCCTTGTAAAGGAACTCAGCTGCCTCACTGTGTTAACGAGTGTACGCCGAGGCAGCAAAGCATAATAATCAAAGTGAATATTAAAAATGCTTGTATTATAACAAAACCTTTAAAAGTGATTTCTAACCAGGTGTTAGTCAATGCATTATTCATATCTCCATCGTTGATCAGGTCAAGAACAGCTTCATTGGCTTTGGTTATATTATTGCTGATGTGGATGAGGTGTGCGTCCTTTCTGTCTAAAAGGGATTTCAATGTAAGTGTAAGTGGATCTATGTGTACGTTAAAGTATGGCAGGTATTCTGAGAGTGTGAGTAAATAATCTGGGTTACCATCAATAATGTCTGCATCCATAAGGGGAACGGGGATTAATACGGTATGTCCAACAACAGTTTTCTGATGGGGAACAAAACAAAAGTTGGGGTAATCAATTGAAAAAGTAACAGAACCATATGTATAAGACTTAACATTAGTTACTATACAGTACTCTCTGTCTGAGTTATACTGTGAGCGTACAGTGGGTAAGTCTCCATTTTGCAACTGGACAGGGCATGTGTAGGTCGTCTTCGAAATTCGTGTTGACAGGCGATGAGCTTCCTCACGATAGGACTGGTAAAGCTGATCTGGTAACGGCGTCAATTCAAAAGAACTGGTGCCATTCTCAGTGATGTCATCATCCATGGTGAAAGTCCAATCAATGCTGTCTGGAGAGTAGCCACAAACAGGGTGTATAACATCAAACACATCACATCGGCACAAGTATATATATTGCTTTTTCGCACAGCAGTCCGTATGCGGTGCCACCCAGGCATCCAGGAAGGAGTGGTAGACCAGTAGAGGTGGTAGATCCAGGCGTTCTCTGTAGATGTCATCATCCAAATGCCCAATCGAATGTGCCAGTGCAAGTTTGTCAAACAAAGCTGTAGTACGTGGTAAACAGACAGTAAAGGAGACAAACATGATATCTGTTATGGAACATTTCTTGGTAGAAAAACAAGGACCAGTGTTTGGGTGTCTGGTCACAAACCCCAAATTTCTCGCTGTGGAGAAAGGAGTAGACAAAGTCTGTTGCATACATAAGGAAACACAAGTTGAAAGTTTACATTTAGGACAATACCATTTAGAGATGCGTCTGTCATGTATTATGTCAGGGATTCTTCCAGTTTCTAAATCATGGAAGAGGTTGTTGATGGTAGTAAGGATGTATGAACCATATGCAGAACAAAGTATTTCCCTACCAATGTATTGTTTTTCTGCTTCTCTATTGTTCTGTTGTATGAGTGCGTTAATCTTATCTTTTGAATCAGTGAAGGCTTTTGCAATGTCATGCATGTTGTATACAGTGTATCTTTCTTCCTGACTAAGGCCATCCACACCATGCAATAATGGTGGTAAAACATTATTAACCAAACCAGTGGAGAACTTGGCAGAATGGCTCTTAATAGCAGCAATGTCTGCTTTGTTCCAAATGAACATAGCAGTACCAAAAAGACCTGTGACAGTACCTGTAGCACCTGTAACATCAGAACTGTCGACTTCACATTTACTATGTTTATGATTAAGGGTACCAGGAGGGGTTTGCCTCCTAAAATTACCTCTATGTTCAGTAGAATAAACCCCAGTAAAGGGATCCTTAGTATGAATCTGAAATGCAGCTAAACTATCAAGCAATAATGTACTATAGAATACAGATGTATTGGTATTGTGACACATACCAAATTCTTTCATATTCCAGTAAGTAAGGTTAAACAAAACAGGTATATGCATGAACTGTAAATTATTAATCAAAGAACCCGGGAGTGCAGTGGCTGTGAGACCACTACGGGCACCAGGGTTATGTTTTGGACATTCCAAAAGCTGTTTTTCAGTGGGAGGCAACACAGAGAGATACATGGCAGCAGAGGCCATGTGGTGTACAGCACAGAATCTGTGGGCAGAATCTTGGGAGAGAGAGTTACAATAGGAAGGATCAATCAGAGCAGTAATGTTGTACAAACCAGAGTGTCTTAATGCAGTTTGTAACAAGGACAGTGAACCATTTGGATAATTTAGCGTTGGGCCAACCCTGAAAAATTCCCTTGGAGAGTTTGGCCACAGGGAGAATTTGTCCTTTTGATGTGGTTTGCCACTCAATTTGAAGGGTAGATTTGTCAGGAGCAACAACTGAGGCAGTGAGGTATGCATCAGAACCTTCCTGGACAGTAATCATAGTATCTGGTATTTTGATGGAAACTCCCTCTGTAGGAGGTGCTGGAGGATCCAGTTGTCGAAGGAGGTATGGTACCATGCCTTGGGTGCAAGGGATGACTCCTGCAAGGAGGAGAGATAGGAACAAGATAGCCATCTTGTCAGTGTATCTGAAAAGGAAGATCAAAGATTAGTACATTAGTACAATTCCGCCCAGTGGGGTTAGGAAAAGTAAGTTTAAGTTCCTTTGTACAGTTTCAACTGGTTTGCATGTAACCATTTGTCAGTCAATTTATTGTTGTGAAGGAGTCTAACTTGATAGACTGCCGGACTGAGCTTGTTGACAATGGGGTAAGGGCCTTCCCACTTATTGGAGAAGGAGTGGGTGGGGTGTGTAAATCAAAGTACCATTACCTGATCTCCAACCTGCCAATCCACTTCTTGTGCATGTTTGTCAAATTATATTTTGGACTGTTGCTGGGCTTTGCCCATGCAGTTTGCAGCATACAAGTGTGTGTGTGTGTATGAGGTCTTTTCTGAGCTTTTCCACATACTGATCCACAGACACACGGTCTGCCGCGGGGGTGTGTAGGTCAAAGAGCAAGTGTTCAGGCAATCTCATTTGTCTTCCAGTCATCACCTAGAAGGGTGTAAGCTGGGTGGTGGCTGAGGGTGTACCCCTGATTGCCATAAAGAGTAGAGGCAATAGGGAATCCCAGGTCTTGG
Organism: Neoceratodus forsteri; assembly: GCA_016271365.2. NCBI lineage: Eukaryota > Metazoa > Chordata > Ceratodontiformes > Ceratodontidae > Neoceratodus > Neoceratodus forsteri. The sequence continues at coordinate 1,442,681,623 of CM057450.1, forward strand.
GATTGTCCTCAATGAATTTGGAAAGCATTTGCTTAATCCGTCTGTTGGCTCTTTCTACTTGACCTGAGGATTGAGGGTGATAAGGTATGTGGAATTTTTGCTGAACCCCAAGGAGTTCAAGGGACTCTTTCATCAACTCACCTGTAAAACTGGTTCCTTTGTCAGAGTCCACCTTAAGAGGCAGGCCCCACCTGGAGAAAATCTGTTCTACCAGGATTTTGGCAGTTATTTTTGCAGTGCATGTCTTAGTGGGGAAAGCCTCAATCCACTTAGAGAATAAGTCGGTTACCACAAGGGCGTACTTGTTGTTTCTGCTGGTATTGGTCAACGGACCAATGAAATCAATTTGGATGGCATGCCAAGGGCCAGTGTGTCTTTGTGGTAAAAGTTTGGCATTTCATTTTGTAGGTATGGGATTGTTTTGTGCACAAACAAGGCAATTGTCAATGTATTGTTTAACATCTTTGGTAATACCAGGCCACCAGGCGGTGGTCTTGAGACGTTGAAGGGTATTTTCTGCTCCCTGGAGTCCACCAGTAGGAGTGTTATGTACCTGGTGCAAAAATTCAGATCTCAAATGTCTGGGGACTACCCACAATTTGGTGGTAGTATCCTCTGGTTGGAACCAAATGAGTTTATCGTCAGGGGATAAGTGTAACTTACCTTCATGGCTGCGATATGGGTTATGTGTAGGGAGTCTTTCTTCAGTACCTTTATCAAGGAATCTTAACACTTCTTTGAGTTCAGTGTCCAAATGCTGGGCTGCTGAGAGGTCCCGGGGGGAAAAAGATTCAGATTTCTTTTTGAGAGCTGCAACATGTACAGCTGCATTGGCTTCTGGATGATCCATCATCCAGACGTCCCCCCCTCGAGCCCCTTCTTTAGTGAGGGTATCTGCTGTGTCATTAAATGCATGATAGGGATCATGTAGAGAGTGAGCTTTAACCTTGTGCACATAAAGTTCGTGTGGGTGTTTCTGTGCCAGTGCGTGTATGTAGATTACCAATTATTTGTATTTCACTGGACTTCCATCAGAGGGAGAAAGGGTTCTTCTGCCAGAAAGGGAGAAATTCTGTAAGGAGCAACAAACCCAATTAGAGTCTGTAAAAATGATGGTATCCTGAGTTCCATGTTGGATAAACTCAAGTGCGAAGGCCACCGCTGCCATCTCTGCATACTGTGATGAAGCTACACTACAGCGTTTAGATATCCTGACAGTATTCCCATAAGGATATACCACCAAAATGCCCATCCCTGCAATCTGTTCTCCCTGATAGTATGATGCTGAACCATCAGTGAAAACATGACACAAAGAGGCACTTTCCAGTATCTCAGGTGTGGCAGGGAGGAATGGACCCGGATCTGGGAGGTCAGGTGACTGCAGTGTACAGTCATGGGGTTCCCCCTGAAAAAGGAGACCATGAGCTAGCAGAGATGGAACTTTGGTCTGGTGGACCTGGATATCCCTATGCTGGAGGAGAAGTGACCAATGTGTCAGCCTGGTGTTGGAGACTGACCCATCCTTCACTCTATCTGAGAGCAGAAAGGAAGGAAGTGGGCATATGATTAGTGTTAAGAATCAGTGGTGAGTACCCAGTGATATACAGGAAGTGCTTGACAGCCCAGTAGGTGGCCAGAAGGTTCCTTTCACAAAGGCCGTACTTCTGTTCCACTGCGGTCAAGAGCTGCGATGCATATGCAATAGGTCTCAAGGTGCCATGCAACTTCTGGGCCAGCACTGCTGACATGGTGATGTCAGAGGTGGCACACTCTAGATGGAATGGTAGTGCTGGATTGGGGTTTACCAGTGCTGGGACGGAGGCCAAAGCCTGCTTCAGTGACGTCACAGCCTGGGTATGGACAGGGCCCCAATTCCATGGAACGTCCTTTTTGAGTAGATCATACAGAGGAGTGGCTTGCTGAGCAAAATCACAAATAAAATCTCTCGAATAGTTTACCATACCTAGAAACCTTCAAAGAGTTGCCACACTGGTGGGTAATGGCAAGTCTTGTAATTCCTGAATTTTTTCCAAGTAGGGCTCCTGCCTTGGTCAGTTATTTTCAAACCCAGAAAGAGTACTTCTTTCTGACATAATCGTGCTTTTGCTGGGTTGCACTTCAGACCTGCTCTCTGAATGAGAGTCAGTAGTTCATCCAAGAGATCCAGATGCTGTTCCTGTGTGGCAGTAGCCAACAACAGGTCATCTACGTACTGTAAGAGACATTGAGGGGCTGAGAAAATCTGTAGGGCATCCATCATGTGAAGATGGAAGAGGGAAGGGCTATTATGGAATCCCTGTGGCAATCAAGTCCATGTGTATTGTCGTCCTTCAAAGGTGAAGGCAAACTTATATAGACTCTTGAGGGCCAATGGTAATGACCAAAAACCATTGGAGATGTCCAGGGCACTGAACCATTTCTGATCTGGTGTTAAAAGTCAAAGCACATCTGGTGCCGACACCACAGTTGGGGAGCAACTGGGAGTAACCTGATTCAGTTTCCTGTAGTCAATAGTAAGTCTCCAGGCACCTGTGGGTTTCTTCACGGGCCAGACAGGAGAGTTGGCAGTGGAGACACAGGTTCTGATTACTCCTTGTTTAAGGAGTGACTTGATCATTTCTCGGAGAGAGGGTAAGGCTTCAGTGGGAAATGGGTATTGCCTTTGTCTCTCATGTGCCGGGCCTGGCACCTCAATAACAGTATGCATTCTGCCACATTCATGCTTGTTAACTGCAAACGCTTCCAAATGTCTTTGCAGAATAGGTAGGAGTTTTGGGAAAAGTTCATGGTTCTTGAACAAATCTATGACATCATACTCCTTGTTGTTGATAGATATTGCCACCACAGCATGTGAGTCAGGAATTAATACAGTATAGTATTGACCCTGGATCTGTATCAGCAGCATGTTAGCTAGATCCACCACACAGCCGTGTGGTGCAAGGAAGTCAATCCCGATGATACTAGGATGATCACGCAGCACCATCAGTTGGAAAGCATGTGAGGCCTTCAAATGGCCTAGTTCTACCGGTAAGGGTAGAAAATGGTATGCAGGTAGCCTAGTTCCATCAACTCCTGACATATTGGTCTTCTGTCCGGTAGACCATTGAGACATGTCCAGGTGTTGGTCGTGTAACACAGATACAGCTGCACCTGTATCTAATAAGACAATTAGTTGGCGGCCCCCGACCTTGGCCCTCGGTGCAGGGCCTTCCATTTGTATCCAAGACCAGCTTGTTTACAATGCGGACTGGGGCCTGTAATTGTCAATCCATATTGCTGGAGGCATGCAGAAGTTGGGCTTGACTTGCATGGATTACTTCACGTGTTGCACTGATGCAATATAGGGAGGAGCTTCCGGGTTCAGGCTTGTGTGGGCCTGAGAGCTCATACTTCCTGTGTCTCCATGACCAGTGGTGGCATGGGTCCCCGGTTGTACTGCTGCAAGGGTCTGTGAGGGAACAGCATCCGCTACAGAGTGCACTTGCCCCAGGAGCTCTCGAAATTTTCAGTTTTCTTCAGCTATCTCCTTGTATGAGGAACCCGATCTTTGTAATGGTTTCCCTCTGCCCTTGTGCCTTCTGTTTGTAGGCCAATTCCGGTTCCAACCCCACTGTTGTTGTTGTTGGCCCTGTTGGGGGTTTTGCTGGGTGCTAGCTGGAGGGGCCGATGGATGTTTAGGCTGCAGTTGCTGGGCCTGCCCTTCCACGGTGTAATGTGTCGCGGTCCCGGAAGCGGGTTCCACGGCGGCAACCTTCTTGGAACCGGAACCCAAATCACGGATGTACAGTTGATACACCCTCTCGGTTTTCCAAAGAATATCGGCAAACCTATCCGTATTTGGGTATGTGGTTGGCTCTACCTTTTCTCTTACAGCTGGGATCATGTTCCTAAGGAACAAGGTCTTATATTCAATAAGATCTACATCCGCAGCTTCTTGTGCCAGATGCTTCCCTACTCGGTAGGCCATCCAGAGTCTCTGGTGGTAGGTCGCTGGACTTTCTTTCACATTTTGCTTCACGGGGTATGCCAGCATTACTCCTACCACACCTGGGCTATGAGCGGAGATGAGCTCAGCTGCGACTTCGTCAAAGGTAGTGTTCCCATCCTGGTGAACTGCTTCGGGGAGTTTGGCCCATGAACCAGGATCGATGGTCTGGTGTAGTATTTGGACCTGATATTCTGCGGCGAGGCTAAGCATCTCGCATTTGGAGCTCACCTTTTCCAAATGGCAGCTGAGGTTGTCGGACGGGCTCATCCGACCAATACTGTCAGCAATTTTCTGAACAGAGTAGGCCATTTGTAGGGGATTAGTCGGTGGTCAATCAGGCAGAGGTAGTGCATCTCGCGCACTGTCCAATGCTGCGCGAGCTGCAGCTTCTGCTGCAGTACGAACAGCACCTTCCTGAGTGCCAGCTTGTTGGAAAATTTGTCAGATTTGACTTTTAATGGCTGTCATACTTCTTTCAGGAAGAGGAACATGACCTAATGCTCTATCAATCATGGTTTCAATCTCTTGCCTGTCTTCCACACTAATAATGGCTATCGAAGGAGCCATAGGGACCAGGCTTGGGCCTGCTCCCCCTCATCATGGGCACCACCATGATGGCGTTTCCCATGATGAGCATCACAACGTCATCAACGTGTGACCTAGGGAGTAGTGGGCAGGGACCCGCCATACTGTGGATGGCTGGGTGGGGAATCTGGGCCATAGTAGGGGTGTGACTGGGCGTTGTACTGTGAGACGTCATCATCAGATAGCTCCCCTTCTGATGACGAGTGAAAGGCAGGGGCTACACCTCCCATTGCCTTAACGTGGCCAGCCAAAACCTCTCTCTGATGGTGCAGTTTATCCATCTTAGCTTTACATTCATCATGATTCACACTTGCAACATCCATATCAACCTGATCCTGTTTCTGCTTTTGCAAAACACGGTACGTGGCGCTCAATTCGCGATTGTCCCTATAGGCTATTTCTAAATCGTTACGTACCTGTTTGATCTCGTCCTGAAGTTCACCCATTTCATCACTCAACTGTGCATTCGCAGCACTCAACAAATCATTCATTTGCACAACCTGACTCTTATCCTGTCTCAAACTTTCACACTCCTGTTTCAGAGTACACATTTCTTGTTCACCAGCCTGTGCGGAATGATGCAATAGTGAATCCTTTTCATTATGCAGAGATTGGAGTTCTGACTCCAGGTTCTGCTGTATTCGAACACATTCTGTTTCCTGTAAACCCATCTCTTGCTTAAGAGATGCAATATGCAGGTCAAGGGTACGAAACCTCGCTTCGGAGGCTTCCAAAGCAGCACAGAGAGCGGCAACCATCAACCCTTTAGCGCAACGCTTATTGGTTGATTGTCGCGTCTCTGCATACTAGGTTGAAATCCCCAGTACAGGGTTTTCGGATTGACTTGCGTCCCGCGCGAAGTCATCCCATCCTCCATGAGAGGTAAGAAAGTTAGAGACATCGAGTCTCAGTTCTGCGCAGATATCTGATACTGTGGCCATTGTGTGGGAGGGAACGAGAATTCAAACTGTGAAAAAGACTGTGTGTTGTGTATCGATCCACAACATGAATACTTCAAACACAGCCGGGCTACTGTATAAGTTGTAGGCTTGCAATTCAAAGCTGCTATGGAGTGGGTCGAGACGGCATCGACCACACCCAAAAAAGTCAGCCAGACTTTGCAAGTATCTACACAAACTGGTAGAAAAGACGGGAGAGGTGTTATGGGAGTGTACACCTGCAGTCCTCGTGGGGAAAAGGAAAATGTATAGCAACAAGTGAAAACTTGCAAACACCAAATATCGCCTGCACACGGTCGCCAATTTGTAAGAGGTCTGAACCTCACTGTCAGGTTCTTGGCAATATTGGGAATGCAAATAATCCCAAACAGGTTGCATTCGAGTAATGAACAAGTTTATTACTACAAAAAGGGATAAATCACAGTTGCCCTAAGCAGTTCTTACCAATATGAACCGGGAGCCAGTGCTAAGCGTTCCCTACACCTCGAGGTTTCTCTGTAGTCTCTTGGGATCTCTCGGGTCTCCGAGGTGTAAAGCCTGTGCATAACATTATATACCTGTGATTATTACTATGGTTACTAAAAGATAGAAACATTTCTAGTTACAGAGATGAGCCCTATTGGCTAAATTAGAGGTGGCTCCACGGTCCAAGATAACATTATATAATTCTGTAAAGTCATCAGTTTTAGAACAAAGACGTTCTTATACAGAGTCTTACATAACAAGGTGAAGTGGTGCACATCACCAAAGAATGGCAATGTTGCCTTACAAATTACAATAACTTCAAGGACAGGTGTCTTGGCATCTGACAAGTAAGAAATAGACAGAAAATATATGGTATAATGTGTGTGCATTAGCAAGCAAAGTGGGTTACAATAATATGCATTCATATCCTGACATCCACTCTTATACGGTAGATGCCTTTAGCCCTATGTATTAGTATAGCCTATGCCTAAACATTAGCTGTCTACGGTGTACCCCTGAGGGTATCAATTAGGGTGCAGGGACCTTGTATAACAATACACTGAGTTTTACAAACACAGGCTCATACCTTTGGTACTTTTCAATATTTTTCACCACATTTACAGCATAGCCATTTCTTTACAGCACCTCTTAATTGTGACAGCTGTCATTTTTCAGCTCTGGCCTAAAATGTGTTTTTGCATTCTGAAAGTTGATATTGCGGTCCCTGCACATAATCACCTTTAGGCCAGGAGCTGAACATTTTTTTCTGCCCTTCTTTATCAGGCAGAGTCTTAACAAGGCTATGTTGCAAATTTGGTGTAAAAATGTTAAAAAGCAAATTTTCCATATCTTTACCCCAAATTCCTCACCTGCATCCCTTTCGGCTCTGGTCAGAGTTTGTTTTAAGACAAGTTAGTTCATTTTACCAGTTATTCATTTCAGAGGGCTTCCCTATATCTTAAAGGCACAAATAAATTTGTACAAAGTAAAGTATTTGGTTAACTGCATATGAATTGAAGGTTACAAGGTCAAACTGCACAAGGGGAAATATCAGGGATATTTTCTGTAGCCCCGTTGCATATTTGATTTATGCAATGGTGTTTTTTTTTGTTTTGGTTTGGTTTTTGTTTTTTTTTTTTTTTTTAATATGTGTTTAAATATTTTTATCCCTGGTGTTTTGTTTCCATGAGAGGCGGTAGCAGTAGTATATAAGGATGCTAGTGTGGTTGATATGGTCCTTATGTGGTTGTGTTGGTGAACGCAGCATTTTATTGGCCGTGTTTTCTTGTGGGCAGGTTGAATCTTTTTGTAAACATGGTGGCAGTCATGCTCAGTTAGCGAGGGAGTCATTCAGTACTTTTGTTTTACTTATGTTAGCTCCTTGCTTATCGTTGTTTAATTTGAAAAACATTCTGTATCTGATTGATCCTGCTTTTCGTTAATGGAAGCATGTTTATGCAGAGAAGGAAGTTGCTGCTGGCTATCAGAGTAAGTGCGAGTGGTTTGGAGGTAGGCGGTCCAAGTCAGGGCACTGCAAGACGGGGCTGGGAAAGGAGAGAGGTATTTGGTGAATTGTTTAGGAAGGAAGGGGTTTTGCACTGTGTAATGTGGTGTTTTTTTTACAAATTAAACTGTGAAAAAAAAATACGAAATAAATATGTAAACCTCTGAGTGTGAATGCCGGTTTCACACTGAGGAGGTTTTGAGTCAGAGCAGTGTGTCATGAGTGAGTGAATTTTGGGTCTATATGGAGGGTGACTTCTTTACAAGCTGTATTTGGTGGCAGAGAAAGTGTAAGTGTTCTGTGTGCTGCTGGACAGAAATGAAACTGTTAGTGGGAGCCAGAATGCAAGTGTGCAGGTGAATTCTGATTCTACTGCTCGTACTGCCAGCTCTCACCAATCAAAACCTTTGTGAGCAGTTGTGGGGAAGTGCAGATAGTGCCTGGTTATTACCTACAGTGAGGATAAATGACCTACAGTGAGAATAAATAGGTTTGCCTCCTAAAAAGGCAGACTCAGTTGTCCCTGGCCCTGAACAATGGAGTGGATGTAGGCAAGAGAAAAAGAGGCAGGGAAGGGGAGGGGTGGGGGATTGGGAGCTGAGCTGAGGACATGCCAATGAGAGAGAGAGAGATGGCCAAGGGACTTCCAAAAGAGGCGGAACCCCATGACATCACGCATATATCTCTCAACCTCCTGCCTCATAAATCAGGGATGAGGCTTAAAAAAATCAGGGACAAAGGACCAAAATCAGGGACACATTTTCAAAATTGGGAATATCAACGCAGGTAGGTGGTAGAATAAGGGGCTTAGTATAAAATTCATTTTGTAAGGAAGAACAAGTCTGTACATTTAAGGTTTGACATTATTTTGTTCTTACAACTCCCACTGTCTGGTCATGGAAACACAATTTTTAGGAAGGACAGAGTAAAATTTTGAGGCAAAATCAGGGACATCCCTGAAAATCAGGGAAAGTTGAGAGGTATGATCACGCAAGGAGAGGGAAAGTTGATTGGGTGAGGGAAGAGAGAGGGGGTGAGCAAAGGGGGTTTTAAAAGAGGCAAGCAAGGCTGAGGGAGCTCACAATTTTGCTTCTGTAAAATTTTTGACCATGAAGCACATTAGTTGGCAATTAGGGCAGATGAGGATTAGCGGGAATCCTGTAGCACATCAGTGTGGCAACTGAGTTTAAGCTTAATTTAGGTAGATTCGGACAGCCAAGGATGGGTCGTTTTGAACAAGGAGAGACACTTACGGTAACTGATTTGTTCCAGGGCATGCTTAAAGTGAGGGCTTGGGTGAGTCGGTTGTTGTACTACAGGGGTAAGTAGAACGCAGAGATGATGTATGCAGGCATGAATGTTAGAGCAGTTGAGGTGTATGGTCGCAATGCTGTATTGAGAAAAGTACTAGGTACCCTGGTAGATTAGTTGGTGGCCACGTGGTTTGCTAAAAATTACCAGGCAGCCTGGATCATGTGGCAGATTAAGCAGTTATGTGGTATCAGAAGGACCGAGTTACCATGAGAACAATGGAGCACTGGCAATGCGGTCGCTGAAAGTTGTCTGTGGAAAATAGGGCATCGCAGCATGGACTGAGCTGCATAACTGTAGTAGAGCAGCTGGGGGTGGGCTGATGTTCAGGGAGCAGTCAATGAGGGGTCAGACTAGTCATAGGAGGACTACTGGTGTGGGAATTCAAAACCGCGTGGGGGTTGCATTTAGTTTCACCGAGTGGGCCAGCACATGGTGAGTTCAGAGGCATGGGTGCTTCTTGGGCAGCATGATGGTTTGCCCAGGATTCTGTTAACAGGACAGCATAGTGCAACTGCAGTGAGGGGGACTAGCAGGGAAATCAGAGAAGCCAGGAAGGCACATGGGGGCAGTGGGTTGGATGGCTGCCGGTTAATTCAAATGGGTGATTTTGTAACAGGATCAGGGGTAGTGACACAGCTGGTAGGGTGAGGGCAGGCTCATTGTGCGGCAGTTTTGGCAGTGGGGGTCTGTGCGCTGGAGGCTGTGGGAGCAGATCTCTGGCCAGGGGGGCAGAATGGGGAGAAGAGATCCACAGGTCAGCGGGGAAGCGGGCGAATTGTGGTAGTAGGCAAGCGCATTGTGGCATGGAACTGTTGGGTCAGGGTGACTGGGCCTGCCTTAGTGAAGGCAAGAAAATTTATTTAAAGTAGATCTGGTCAAGCCAGGAGCTAATTTGAAACTACAATGGTTTATTGGGTAGAAAGTCGGTGCGTCTGGTAGTTGGTTTATCTTGTATCTCAGTGTTACTCCTCAGTGCAAACGATAGATAGTGGTTAAGCGTGGGTTTTGGGTTATTTTGGTTTAAAGTGCTCATTTTGGTTTGCCTGGGGGTCTGCATTGGAGACGCCAAGGGTCAATGGCAAGCCATTGCAAAGACTGCAAATTAATAAAAAAACAAAAACAAAGCGGGAATATGGGGGGAGGGTGGTCCCCACCGGGAGTCAAACTGGGTGCTGCCATTCGGAGGGGTGGCCAGCCCGATGAATCTCCATCAGGAGGTAGCAGGGACCCAGATGCTTGTTCAGCAATTTGGATGAGACTTGGGGCTGTCCTCCCCTGGAGCTTTGGAAGTGGTGCAATTACACCATTGGAAGAGGGGTAGGTGACCACAAGGCAGCCGCCATTTTAAATTGGAGGACCTAGCACAGTAGACAGGAAGGGGAATTCAGGTAGGGAGCTGTTGATGGAGGGTGAAAAGTGATTTGTTAGTGGATAGGGGGACCTTAGACATTGGGACATGGGGGGTCAAGATACAAGCCTTGCTGGAGAAAGACAGTGCAGTCTGCATGGAAAATATTAATGAGGGCCCATATGCAGGAAGAACTGATGCGAGGTTGCGCAAGGATATTGTGGCTGGAACAGAGGGAGCAATTGTTTGCCAGGATCAGGAGCACAGGGTTCACATAATTATTTAATGTAATTTTTCCATGGCAGACTCAAATTGCGCTGCAGGGCCGGTGGACGCATAAAACATTAGATGTTACAATTAAGGGGCGGGGCGAGGCCGAGGGAGAGGCCATGATCCCCTGGCCTGGCTGCCATTTTAGAGATGTTGTTGGCTGCATGGCAGCCACCATTTTAAAAGGGCATATGGCTGGGGGGGGAGGGTTGCAGCTGGGATGGGGCAGGTCTAGTGCACAGGAACCATATATAATAATAATAAATAGATACAATAATACTACGTAGAACCACTATAAATTGGGAAGGGGAGCCCAACAGGGTACAGCGATATAGTGTGTTTTTGGCAAAAAATCTTTACTGGGTACGAGGGGGATGATAGGAATGTACTGAAGGTTAGCGTTTTGTTAAGGAACTTGCTAAGGCACCCCAGTAGGACAGGACCTCTTGCAGCGGGCCATCCCTGGGGGAAGGGAATGTTTTAAAAGCACATGACAGGACCTCGGGGGCAACACATAGTGAGGGGTTTCCATAGCAAAAAAAAAAAAAGTCAAACAAAACAGAAGACAGTTTATTTAAGTATTTCTTCAGGGAACAAGGTAAGCGCACTTAAAGAATCAGAGGGAAGGGGTTCTGGGGGGACATTTGAAAGAGAAGTCTGATGTTTACAATGTAAAAGTTTCTGCTTAATTCCAGCTTCAAGTGGCAGAGCCACACATCATGGCACCAAGAAAGGACCACAACTGAAGAGGAAGATTGCAGAGTCTTTATGGACTATGGTGGTGAGGGGGCAGCCAAGGCCCTGGATGAGCATGGAGGAATGCCAGAGGGGGATAGAGAGGAGAGGGGGGCTAGCAAAAAGGGCTCATTAGGTGGGGTGGCAGGGTGGGTGTTTAAGACTTATACAGCCAGGGGGGCAGTAGGCCCAGGCCACCACTGACACTGGTCACAGAACCAGTCCCCTGGTCTACCCCCAACACCCCAGCCACCCCACTGACTCCACAGGCCTCCATAGAGGTAACAGTGCCTTTCTGCTACTACAGCAACTCCCAGTCTGCAGGACAGCGGCCATCAATGAACCCAATAGCTCAAAGCATGGGCAGGGCTGTCCCCTCAGCACAGGAAGGAGGGGCCACACATGAGAGGGTATTTCTACATGGTGTGGAATGATTGGTAAGCACCTGGGGGAGAATCGGGGGTTCAGATGACAGGGGTAGGGAGGGAGTTAAGCCAGAGAAAGGGATAGAGCCAGGAATGAGTGGGTCGGGGGCTCAGAAGCCTACAATGTTCTGATCTTTACTGTTACAGTTGTGCTTGAGCTGATAATTGAGGGTTACCATGATTCTCAATGACTGCTGAACCTGAATACAATCACAGGGTCCACATAGAAAATTTTTAATCCAGGTTATGCTACTAAAGTAGCATAAGGCAATCATTACAGAGCATCTTTCCCCAGGCAGGTCATTTTGGCAGCCAGCACTGATAGTGCTAGGCAAATGAAAAACAGGGAGATTAGTGGCAAGGTTTGATCCCATGTCTCACTCACATAGGAATATGACCCAGTTTAGTGAAAGAGATGGGTATGTGAGTGGGGGTTGGGGAGATGGAACAGTGAAATGCAAAGGTGTCGGTGGCAGGCATTAGTTGAAAGGAAAGGTGGGGTCAATACAACAGAGGCTCAGCAGGATAGATGTGAGGGGGTTTTTAAACGGTGGGGGGGTTTCAGCCCACAGGTCTGGAGAAGACCAGACAGAGCAAAAAAAAAATATGTATATAAATGAATAGATAAATACATAAATAAATAAACTAATAAATGGTGGTGTTAGCAGGGTTTGAGTGGGACCACTCAGGAAACAATCAATAATGGACAATAATCCTTTCAATCTGGAAGGTGAAGTAGGCACAGGTAAGAAGGACATCCAATGTCCAGGGGAGATGTCAGAAGCTATGTTCCCCTAGGGACAGGATGTATAGGTGGGCTGAAGCAACAGATCGAAGTGCAAAAAAAAAAATAATGGGGGGGTCCTTGATTCACTCATTAGACAGAACTGCCAGGGGGCTCACAGGACAACCAAAATTGGAGCAGCTATCCTGGGATTTCCATTGGACAAGAACATTGCAAAGCTAGCTGGGGCATCTGGCAGATTAGCGGAATGACATTAGTACCCTTTCTGTGCCCAGGCTACACCAGTTCAAGTTATCAAGTAATGAATAATTGGGGGCCATTGCTTAGTGTGTCATAGCCACTAAGGCTCACTCAGAGGGGACATGTACCCGATGAAGGCTTTGCCGAAGTTTCATTGCCTCCCCCCACTCGGAAAGAAGGAGAATGGAGAGAGGGTTTTTGGGGAAGGGTCTGGGATGATCTATCAAAGGTTTATGCCAGTAGGCATCTGGTATGGACATTGGTGGATGGCCAGAGGTGGATGGCAGAAGAAAAAAAAAAAGAACGGGGGAAAGTAGGGAAGGGGGAATGATAAAGGAATAGGGTACAAGAAGAAACTACTGAGGGAGAGAAAAAGTTGTATCGGGCTGCACCGTTACCTACAGCAAACTGAGAAGAAGCTGGCACACAGGATTTCACTAAAAAAAAAAGGGGGAAGAAGAGGAAGAAGAGGAAGAGAGTAGGATGATTGGATAAACTTCCCCTGCAGGTTTGGCCCAGTGGGTCACCATAGACATCTACCTGGGGCTAGCCACATGCCTGTACAGCCTAAGGGAAACAGAGTGCTGTGCACTATGTGCCCCGTAGAATAGGCTAGGTGCAAAGCTGCAGAAGGTATAAAAGAAGGAAAAAGCCTATACTTTGGGTGGGGGCAGGGCAATCATTTACAGTTGGGTTTCACGTCATAGGAAAAGGAAACAGGATTTAGACTTTTAGCAGAGCATAACTGCTGGAATAGTCAGTTGACAAAGTACAAGGAGTAAGGGGGGAGTAGGGAGTAACACAAGGACCGACAGCCCTTCCAGGGGTGTGATCGTATGGTGTCTGTGTTCGGAGTTAAGGAAACCAGTTTGATGCAGAATATAAGAATGGGGCAGCACCACAACATAAATATCATGTTGCATGCCTAGGTATGGCAGCATATGGGCAAGGGGTTTTCTGCTGAGCAACAGGGGAATAAGAACTTACGCCATGTAGCCTTGAGAGAAGGGCAAGTGGGTAAAAGGGCAAGCAGGTATACAGCAGCCAGCTGGTTCCTGCAGTGAAGTGAAGCTGGAGGTGGGCTAGTGGAAAAAGAAAGGTGTAGGTGCGCAGGAGAGGGGCAGGCTGCTGAAGGTGGACAGCAGGTCTGCTGGGACTGCCGAATGTAGATGGCAGAAAAGAAGAAGGGGCACAGAAAACAGGGAGGGGGAGGGGAAAGGGGGTGGGATAATTTGGCTCAGAGGGCCACAGAACAACAACACTCGATAGATGAGTGGTATGGGTTTACATCCATACCCAACAAGAGAGAAGAAAAGGAACAGAGCGACCCCCCAGGTGTACATCTGGGGGGTGAGAAGAGGAAACAATAATGAAAATCTGGTTATGAATATTGCGGCAGCTCCCCAGCTTTAAGTTGAGGGGTGAGATGGGCATACAATGAAGAAATGTGGTTTATGGAAATTGTGTATAGTAATGATAATAAGGAACATGATTTTGTAAAATATGATGATGGAAATATTGTGGAAGTGAACTTTTGGAAGAGAATATAATAAATTAATTACCAACTGAGCATCCACACAAATTGGTAGTCTGTGTTTCATTGGACAGGGCTCTAGGGACAAATGCGATATCCTCACTGTAGATCTGAAAAGCCAGAAATACTGCTGTTATTTGTCACTTTTTATACTTACCCCCACTGCATAAACATATAAATATATAGATATATATAGATATATATTCTTATATAGAAATTGCTTATGTATTTTTTATATACACAGTCTAGCTTTATTATCCATAATAAGGTCCAAACATCTTATATGAGATTACCAAATAGCCATTCTAGCTATATCACTATAATACACAAGATGTTATATATATTTGTTCCTTATAATTTAATACAGCCATTTGGTCAGCTTGATTTGGTCATTAAGACCTGGCCAGTCAAGTGCCCCCAATTGGTATATTCAGTAGGCTTCTCTATTAGTCAACCTTATTTCAATGTCACCACCCCTTACTCCTAACACGGCCTTATCGATGCCTACAAACTTAGAAATATGTGTTGCACTGTATCTAGCTGTATCAATGTGTGTGGACAAGGCATACTTGAGATTCTTTTTTTAAAATTGCCCTCATATGTTTCCCTAAACATTCTTTGAATTTCCTCCTAGTCTTCCCCCCTTAGAATATCCCACAGCTGCATGATGCTAGATAAATGACATTACATGTATCACATGTAATGAAGTGCAATATTTTATACTCTTTTCCATTCTTTGGTCCCAAAAAGTTTTGGTATTATTAACCACACTGCAATATTTACAGTGGTCACAATGTGTGCAGCCTGGATTTGGAGATCCCAAAAAAACTTTTTTTCTTAGGTGTTGGCTGAACACTATGTACTACCTAATCCTTAATTTTATTGGCTCGTCTAAAGGTAATACTATGTAGATTTTCTGACACACCCTTAAATCTAGGTTCAAGTCTAGCAATATTCCAATTTGTATAAATAATCTTCTTCACTTCCTATGCATCTGTGGAAAAGGTAGTAACAAAATTCATTATTTTTACATCCCTCTGTTTATCTTGTTCCTTTTCCTGTAAAAGAGTCTCTATCTCTCTCTCTCTCTAGGTATTTCATCTACAGCCACCCTAACCTTACTAATGACCTCTCTACTGTAACCTCTCTCCTGTAGACAATTTGTTAAATCATCAGAATATTTTTTACTTTCTGTTTCCTCAGTACAATTTCTCTTCATCTGCATGAACTGTCCCTTTGGAATGTTCATTATTGTGTGCCAAGGATGGCAACTACTAGTTCTTAATAACATATTCCTGTCAGTTGGTTTATGGTGCAGGGATGTCAAAAAGTCACCAATGGAATTTCTAGTGATGACAAGGTCAAGAAAATGTATTTCACTGCAGCTATACAGTAGTTAAATTCAAATCTGAAGCCTGGATCTTGTGACTCCAAATAGTTTTTAAAATCTTGCAGTTCACATCCATCTCCATGCTATACTAATATACAATCAGCGATAACTCTTCTGTAAAATTCAATTTTATTTCTATATGGATTTTCTTGTGATTATATTGTAGTATTTTGCCCCAAATCCCATGGTCAAATTTGCATGGTTGGGGTGAAAGTTGCCCCATCACTGTTCTCTTCCGTTGCAAATAAAACTTCCCAATAAAGTTAAATGCATTCTTTTCCAACACGATTTTGGCCATTTCAACTATCATATCTGTTGGAGGAGTATTTTGCTCTCTTAAGTCCAAAAAGTGTTTAAAACTGAATAATCCTTATGAATGTTGTATATTAGTGTATAGAATAATCACGTCCATGGTTACTAATAATCTGTTTTCTCCCACATACATTTCTGAAGTCAAGTTAATAATATCTCTTCTGTCCTTAAGATATGAAAGGAGTGTTTCCACACAAGGTTTAATGTAATAATCTATATACTGAGACAGTGGCTCGGTAACTGAGCCCTGTCTTGATATAATGGGCCACCCTGTTTATTTTAAGGTTTTATGAACCTTGGGTAACATATAAAATACAGGTCTTAAGGGACGTGGTATGACTAAATACTTATATCCCTTCTGTGTAATGTATTTTTTTCTCAAAAATGCTTTCAATAAATGTATCTATATGTTTTTTATATTCCAATATCGGGTCACTAGCCAATGGTCTGTAAGTAGTTCTATCTGATAGTTGCCTCACTGCCTCATTTACATAATCATTAGTATTCATGACTATGATTCCACCCACTTTATCTGTGGATTTCACCGTAATATCAGTATTGCACCCCAGAGCTTTAAATGCTTCCCTCTCAGATCTAGACAAATTGTTAAAACTGTTAACAGTCTGACCACTGTTGTAAAAAATGTCTAAATCATACCTAAAGGCTTTATAAAAGGTGTTAACAGTAGGGTTCATTGGAGGAATAAACATAGACCATTCCTTTAAATTGGAGCTCATATTTTCAGATACCCTTATTATGCTACCTTCACACTCCCCCCCTCCCCGACCCCCGGGCTTGAAACCTGTCTGTCTTCTAACAACCTTACAAATGTATCAAAGTCCAGGAAAGTCTCAAACTTATTTCCCCTCACTGATGGAACATAACAAACCTTTATTAAATACATTTTTTTCTGCATCAGTGAATACACGGTGAGATAGATGTATCACATTATTTGTCCCACAGCTATTTCCACACCCAGTATCTTTATTACTGACACTATGCTGAGTCATTATCAAGTCCTGTGTGCACATAGTTGGCCTTATCCCAGGAGCAGTCTCTAACCCCTCACCTCATAATGTGTATGCAGAAAATATAGAAATAAACTATATGGTTAGATCTTCATTTAAATCAGTTGAATCATCATTTAAGTTAATTAATATTCCTGAAAATGTACATGTTTCTGGTTCTTCCTGCTGAAATATACTTGATTCCTGCCCTGTAGTCTTCCTCTGTCCCTCTTCTTCAGGGAGTGGGAGCAGTAGTAGATAATGACTATTCATTTCTGTGGCAGAATGTATCTCTGTCATTAGCTAATGTGGGATGTGATGTCATTGATGACATCACATGCTGTGCATAGAGGGGTTTGGATAGAAAAGGAGGGGAAGGGATCCAGCTGCTGTGGAAAACCTGTAAATATTAATAAAGACTCACCAAGAACACTGAATTAAGTTGCACTGCAGATATTCTGCAGTAGGTTGTAAGTACTGTGCAAAATTTGGTAGATGCAGAATTCTAGGTGTTTTGCCCTTAAGTCTCCTCTGAACCATAGTGACATATTTGTTGGATACACTGCGGATGATTTTTATCAGAATGTCAAGGGCATCATACATATTTTTAAAACATCCCAAGTCACCCCAATTGATGCTGGGTTGGTATTCAAGGAAGACACTCTCAGCAAGTCAAGAGTAGTCCCTGGCAGTGATAGTTCTGTCAAGACAAACTTATACTGTGGTACAGCATTTTGGAGAGCCTTGCAAGTCCATAAATACAGATTTTCTAGCCTTCTGGTAGTTATAGAGGATCCACCAATGGAGGTGTAAAGGTGCAATTGTGGGTTGTAACAGGACAGCCTAGAAATAAATCATAGTGCTCTATGGTACAGAGCATCTAGTCTAGCTAGTTGCGAAGCAGCAGTGCCTCTGTAAACCAGGTTGTTGTTATCAAGTAGGAGCAGAAATATGGCCTTAACTAATCTTTTCCTTGCATCAGTAGAGAAACTATATTTATTTCTGTAATAGAAACCTAGACTCAGATACAGCTTATTATGCAGATTATTAATGTGAGTGCCAAAGGAGAGTTTGCTATCTAACCATAAACCCTGTTATTTATATACAGTATTTCTACTAGCCCCAGACTATCACCCATTAGAGTTAAGGTGAGGATACTAGAGTGAATGACAGGAAGATGACTCAGTCAAAGGTTTTGAATGACCGGGTGATAGTTTGCTTAGGGAGGCCTTTTTGGTACTGATTTCCCCAATATGTTAGTGTTAAAAAAATAACTATAACACCCCAGGAGGTTATCTGAGGAAGCAGTTAAAAATCTTTAATTTATTGGTATTTTATTTATTTATTTATGGCATTTTGGTAACCGGGTAAGCCCACTGAGACCAAATGTCCCTTTTTCAGGGGCGACATGGAATTAGTTACATACAGTGTTTTCAAGCACATCAAGTAATTGAATACATAACAACAAGACACTGGTTATTGCAGAGCTTACATACAGATACAGAGAAGTTTAGTTACCAAATATAACTTACTCAGTAAACAGCTTAACAGGTTGTACAATATAGGAGAATACAGAAGAACACAATCAATGATAAATAAATAAATACATACCATGGTTCTCAGTCAAAAAAAAATACATACAATGATGTGAACAATATACTATAAACCAAGTTGATGAAGTAGGGAAAAAACAATGTATGAGGAAGGATCAATGATAGCAACTCCATTAGCAGTGTTCCAATAGACCGACTTTAAGTACAGGCTTGAACCCTTCTAGAGAGGTGGCATTAATTAGGCATTCAGGATGGGAGTTCTGGTAATAAGTGGCAGAGTACGTAAAGGATCTTTTTCCAAGACTGGTCCAAACCTTGGGGATTTCCAGTACGTTGGAGTTTATGGAATGTGGGGTACGCATCAGAGGCTTTGGGGTTATTAGGCCCGTTATGTTGTGGGGCTATATACCTTGATGAGTTTGAAGGTGAGGCAAAGGAGAGGGTAAGTGAGTCTATCTTCCAAAGTGAGCCAACTTAACTCAGAAAAAAACTCAGAGTGGTGCTTCCTTGGTAGTGACCCGGATGCCAAGTGGCTAATCTTGTTGTACAAGACACTCAGTTTACAGACTTCTGAGCTCCTGAGGAACTGCAATACTGGGGCACCACAGACCAGTGTAGGAATAAGGATACCCTTTGCTATTGCAATCATTGAGTCTGCAGCCAGAGAGTTCCCCAACCTATATAGAAGGCCTAGTTTCTGATGAAAAGTCTTAGCAATGTGATCAGCATGTGGTTTAAGTGTAAGGTCTTGATCAAGGTAAACACCAATATATTTTACCTTATCTACCACATCAGTCAAGGACCAAGATCTAATAGATAGAGGGAGTAAATTTTGCCTGTTTGTGCTTAGATGTTTGGGCCCAAATAAGACTGCCATCATTTTTCGATTGCTCATTACTAGCATATTGGAATCAAACCATTTTGTAGTGCTTTTAGACTAGCAGAGAGCCCAGTAGCAACTGAGCTGGTGTCTACATCACTCCAATAAAGCACAGTATCATTCACATACAATAGTAGATTTCCATTCCCACAGTTTTAGTCAATATCATTAATAAATGCAGAGAAGGGTAGTGGGCCTAGTATGGAGCCCTGGGGAACTCCATCAGTGACAGCAAGGTAGCAGGATTGAGCCCCATTTCCATTTTAACTACTATGACCTGTTAGTTAAGTAGTTGGAGAGCCAGGACAGTGATAAATGGAAACCATTGATATCTTCCATGCCCACAATGAAACAAAAGCTCATGGAATATAAATCCTGTGAATGCTTACAGCACGAGTCCTGGTTGATGAGGTAATCACAGTACATTCTGTAAATTAAGGATGTGTCAAACATTCTATTCAGATTAAAGTCAGCTATTATAAAAGTCTTCAGAATAAACCAAAGCATTAAACAGGTGACTATTGTTAGAGATGTCAACATTAACTTCCAGTGGCTGATAATCTTCTCAGCAGTTAATGTTTAAGGTGAAGTTTGTTAGCAATAACCTTTGCTTGGTTTGCGGGCTTGGAAGATATCAGTGATTGCCAATTAATACAGGAGCTGTGCAGGTTGAGTACAGTAATTCCATTGCTGGAATTCAGGAAAAATGTCAAGTCTACCTCTGAAATGCTCTTTTAGAATTTTTTGGTAATTTCCATGGAATTCTGAAAGCTTATGGCAGTTTTTTTGTTTGTTTTTGTTATTTACCCCCCATCTTACTTCCTACCACCCATCTGTTATGACCTGACTGGTTTTCCACCTTGGGCTGCACCTAACACTGCTAAATGCTATTGAAAATGCACTACTCTACCTATATTATGACTGCCTCATCCATTGTTGCACCAAACGCACTTTGTATAACTTGCTGTTGTTATTGTGTTTTGTATCTACTGTACCATTGTAAACTCCCTACCCAGGGTGCATCTGGAATCGAGCGGTACTCTGCTTAGTATGCTTTCCTGGTAAATCTCTTAAATAAATAAATAAATAAATTTAAACATAGGATGTATATTTCATGTGCCATTTTTAACAGATGATTGGTTTCCTACAGTTTACATTGAAGAGCCACTGTTAACCTGAAGAATCTAGAGAAAGTTTCTAAACAGACAATGAATCATTAAATCATCAGATGGAATCCCCAAGCAATTAGGCTGACAAGGGCAGACTGAATGGGCTGCTTGGCATTCAACTGCCATCATGTTCTGTGTTTCTATGTTTCTAAGAAAGCCAAGGAGGGACTGGAAGCCAGGATAGCAGCAGGAGCTGTAGACACCAAAGCCTTCTTCCTGTCTGTAAATGAAAGGGGAGGATGATAATGGTGTAGATTGGTCTCCTGAAAACAGGTTAAGGGGGAATCCTGCTACAGAGCCAGAGACAATCTCTATTGGGCTAAATGTTTATTTTATTTCAGTGTTTAGCAAGGGGTCCCTGGTGGGGATAGGGTACTCATTGTGAGGGCCTATAGCATTAGAGGTAGACACAATGCTGCCTGCATACATGAACCCTGCCCTGGTAGCCACCAATTTGGCAAAGGTCAAGGCAAGTAATTCCCAAGAGGCAGACAGATTACATGCCAGGATTATTGTAGAGCTTGAAGAACAATTGGGAGTAGAGCGTGCTGTGGTCTTTTAGGTGTCTGTCTAGAGTGTTATATTGCCAAAGAACTAGAGAGTGGATAATGTGGTCCATGCTTTCAGGAAGGTAGCAAGGCTGGGCCAAGGAAACTACAGGCCAGTCAGCTTGATATCACTGGAAAAGGTTCTGGAACCCAATATCATAGATAACATAATGAAGTACTTGGTTGAGGCCAAGGTTTTTTGCTTCATCTCAGCATGTTTTATACAAACCTGATCACCTTCCTCAAATGGCTAACCAGGGATGTGGACAAGGGCAAGTTATGGAAGTAGTCTATCTGGAATTCAGTAAGGCATTTGGTGCTGTTGCACATGATAGGCTTCTGAACACGGTAGACCATTACAGAATGCATGAGACCTACTAAAGGTGGATTGCTGACTGGCTTGAGGGTAGAAAGCAGACAGTGGTTGTGGACAGGCACTGCTCCAAGTGGAGATGTGCACTCAGTGGTATCCCTTAGGTATCTGTGCTGGGGTCACAACTGTTAAATATATTCATTAAGGTCACAGATTTATGGTGATTGATATAATGAAATTATGTTATTAAGACTGGAAATTCTGGGATTGCACTGTTGATTTCTAGTCTAATTGTGGGATTTTATCAGGATTCTACAATTAATATTTAGAGTGTGCATATTGGCCTCTAGTCACAAAATGAGCATTAGGCATGTTTCGGGGTATGAAGCTCCACACCAAAGGGATTTTCACACAGGGACCTCATTCACAAACACAAGCCCCCACCCAGCTCCCTTATGTGGCCCCACCCCCCCTGGTGTGCAGGTCGGTGGGGGGTAGGCAGGTGTGGAGCAGTGGTTCCTGGTGGGCAGCCAATCTGCTGCCCAAGTAGGAACCTGCACTGGATCCCTTGCTCGCAATGGGTGCCATGTTGCCGTGCAGCATGCAGACCACTGACTGTGCCGGTGTGGGGGTGTACCCACACTGCACAACCCCTGTCCTCCTGATGTGCCCCGATGGCAGGGGCAGCATTGATGGGGGGGCCTATGCCCCCAGCTATATCTGGAGGCAGCTTCCCTGGAGGGAGCGTGTAACTGGCCCCAGTGGTTTACAGCTGCCTTCTGGATGTGGAGCCAGCATTCCCCATGCACAGCACTCTGCACTTTTTTGAATGCGCAGAGTGTTGGCTCACCCCCATGCACCTCCTTCAGGCCCGCCTCTGCGCGGAGCTCCGCAATTAGCAGGAGGATTGGGTGTGAAGGGGAGAAGTATCCCCTTCCTGAATAGGGTGGAGGTGGCACAGTGGGTGCAAGCAGCTGCGCTGTGGCTACATGCTCAAGTTATGTGGCCCATAGCCACTCGATTCCTTAGTGAATAGAGCCCATTCAGAATAACAAAAAGATTAGTATACAGAAAATTAAATGAAGCAGATGTAAATAGTACAGGAAGTCATTTAAGGAAAATACAAGTTCTGTAGATTCCTGATCTGGTATAAAATGACACATTACATAGAATTATTTGTTCTTACCACTATGCAAATAGTCCAAATCCACGAATTTTGACAGGTTTTTGGTAAAAAAAAAAAAAAAACTGTGGCCTTTATTTTCATTAATGAAACAAAAGTTAAAGTCTTCCATAGTCTGTGTCAATTCACTGATGACACTAAGGTTGCTGGGGTCTTGTTTCCCTTGAGGATGGTAACCAACTTCAGAAGAACCTGAATAAATGGGGTGATTGGTCAGACTTCTGGAGCCTCCAGTTTAATATAGCAAAATGCAAGGCATAACGATATGTAAGGAAAACACAGAGGCAGGACCTACACAGAGGATGGGGGCTCCACTTGCTGCAGTGCAGGAGGAAAAGGACCTGGTGCTCATAAGAAACAAGGGGCTACTGCACGACAAGCAGTGTGTGGCTGCTATCAAGAGGGTGGACAGAATGTTGGGGTACATCAAAAGGGGGGTAGCCAGAAGAACAGTGGATGCAATCCTGCCACTTTACATAGCCTTGGTAAGGCCCCATCTGGAGTTCAGCATGTAGTTCTGGCTCCTCAATACCAAGAGGGCATTAAAAATTCAAGAGGGTGCAACACAGGGCCACCAAAATAATCAGTGCTATGGAGAACAAAAGCAATGAGGACAGCCTAGAGGCCCTTAATATGTTCACCCTGGAGAAAAATGAGACAGAGGGTATATGATTTCAGCCTTCACATGCTCAAAGGTATCAACAAAGTTAAACCTTGGAGATGTTTGATCTGGGGTCTTACAGCAGTATGCTGGTACATAATCTTATGCTTAGAAGTGGTAAATTCAGGGATAATGAGAGGATGCACATTTTTCCTCAGAAAGTTTGTGAACCTGTGGAACAGCCTACCAACTGAAACAGTGTATATGAAAACATATAACATCAAGATAAGCAAGGAAAATGTGATGCTTACCAAGGGGAGTCAATAGTTACCCTGAACAGTAGAGGGACTATGGAATCTGTATAAATTTGTACATGTTTGCACAGAATACATTTTTAATCCCTGCTAATGAAGCAGATGGGATGGACGTGATGAATATAGTGTCTTTTTCTGCCTAAAATTACTGTGTTACTATGCTACATGATGGCAGGGGGACACAGGGAATACAGGGAGAAGCAGAGGTATGTGGGTAACCCTGGAGATGGGGAATGGAGCCACTGTTTGTACTGGAGTGATCTACATACCTCCAGCACAGGAGGAGGAATTAGATAAGATACTGATGGAAACCATTGGCAAGATGGCAAAAAAGGGGGAAGTGCTGCTGGTGGGGTACTTCAACCTGCTGGATGTAGATTGCAGCATCCCAGCAGTGGCTTCAACTAGAAGCAGGGACATTCTGAACTCTCTACAGCGGGTACTCCTCAACCAACTAATCAGTAAACCCACTTGGGCCGGGGCAGTTCTGGATCTAGTACTCACTAACAGGACAGTGTTGCACATATCAAGGTGGGAGGCCACCAGGGGACCAGTGATCACTGTACGGTGCGATTTACTATAATGATGGCTGTGAAATCAAACAATACAAGAGTGAAGGTCCTGAACTTCAGCAGGGCAGCATTTATAAAGATGGGTGAGTGCCCAGGGATGACTTGGCAGGGAGATGATGGACTGGGTGGAGTGGAGGAATGGCAGGTGAAGCTAAAAGGGCCCAAATTAAAGGCAACAAACCTCTGCATCAAACAAATGGACAAAAGCAAGAGGAAAAAGTGATGGCTATGGTTCTTGAATGAGGTGGCTGAAAAGGTAAAGGCTAAAAGGTTAGCAGTCAAAAGGTAAAAGGAGATGCTGAGGGATGAGGGTAGGAAGATGTATCAGGGGAAACAGAAGGAAGCAGATAAAGCAGTAAGAAGCACAAAGGTGGAAACTGAAGCTAAACTAGCACAAGAGGTAACAAAA
The DNA here is from genome assembly GCA_016271365.2 of Neoceratodus forsteri. Taxonomy (NCBI): domain Eukaryota; kingdom Metazoa; phylum Chordata; order Ceratodontiformes; family Ceratodontidae; genus Neoceratodus; species Neoceratodus forsteri. The sequence goes on from CM057450.1 coordinate 1,442,705,986, forward strand.
AGGGCAAGACATTTTTTAGGCATTTAAGTGAATAGAGGAAGACCAGGGGTGGGACTCTAAGGTTAAAAAGGAAAGGGGGGACTGTGAAGAGTGGGACCGAGAAAAGGCAGACATCCTCAACAAATACTTTTGTTCAGTATTCACAATGGAAGAAGAAAAGAAGGAGCACAAAAAAAAGTAACAAAAACTTTTGATGGAGGGAGCTGGACACTAGTCCATTTTCAGAGGAGAGAGTCCTGAAGGGACTTACTGATCTGAAGGTGGACAAAGCAATGGGGCCAGACAGGGTGTATCAAAGGCTATTGAGGGAGCTCAGGGATATACTGGCTGCAGCTCTGACAGTCCCATTTCACTGCTCACTGGAAACAAGAGTGGTTCCAGAGGACTGGAGAAGGGCAGATGTAATCCCTCTACACAAAAGTGGTAGCAGGGAGGAGGCTGGCAATTATAGGTCAGTCAGCCTGACATCAGTGGTCATAAAGTTAAAGGAATCACTGCTGAAGGAAAGGATTGCAAAACATGTTGAATCCTGCGGGTTACCACATCTGAAGCAGCATGGGTTCACAGGGCAAGATCATGTCAAATGAATCTGATTGATTTCTTTGACTGGGTGACAAAGGATATAGGTCTGGATGGAGTGGTGGGTATAACCTTCCTAGATTCAGTAAGGTTTTCAATAGTGTTCCACATAGAAGACTAGTAAGCAAGCTAGGTAGTTTAAGAGTTGGTCCAAAGCTGGTAAACTGATCAGAAATTGGCTAGGTTATAGGAACAGAGGGTGGCAATAAATGGAGTTCACTCTGAGGAAGGGACTGTGACCATTGGGGTACCACAGGGATCAGTGCTGGGACAAGTTCTCTGTAATGTGCTTATAAGTAACATTGCAGAGAAGCTGTAAGGGAAGGTCTGCCTCACTGTTGATGACAACAAACTTTGCAATAGGGTGGACACTTTGGAGGGTTGTGAAAAGGATGAGTGGTTACCTAAAAAAGCTAGAGAAGTGTTCAAGGATATGGGAGTTGGGTTTCAATGAGGAAAAGTGCAAAATAATGCTCTTAGGGCACAGAACCCAGGGATGGTGGTACAAAATGAATGGAGCAGAATTAATGACTACCAAGCAGGAATGAGGCCAGGAGATAATCTTATATGATGACCTAAAGGTGGCCTGGCACTGCGACAAGGCAGTTGGGAGGGCTAATGGGATGCTGCAGTGCATAGGGAGGGGTATCACTAGCAGAAACTGGGAGGTAGTGCTTGCTCTGTACAGATCACTGGTACAACTCCACTTAGAATACTGTATCCAGTTTTGGAGACTACACCTCTGAAAGGACATATAGTGGAGGCAGTCCAGAGGCAGGCAACTAAAATGGTGTAGGGTATGCATTGAAAGCCCTTTAATTAGAGACTGAAGACCCTCAATATGTATGTACACCCTGGAAGACAGGAGGGAGAGGAGGGATATGACAGAGACTTTTAAATACCTCATGCGGGTAACTAAGGTACAGGAGTGAAGTATTTTTCAGAACAAAAGGTGCTAAAGTACAAGCGGACATGCTATGAAGCTAGAGGGGATATATTCAGGAGAGATGTGAGGAAGTATTTCTTCACAGAAAGAGTGGTGGATTTCTTGAACAGTCTTCCAGCAGAGGTGGTGGGGGTGAAAACAGTGGTGGGGTTCAAGAATGCATGGGATAGACACAAATGAATTATAGAGGAAAGGAAGGGGAGGGAGGGAGGTAGAAAGAGCTGTAGATCAAGTATTATTTGCACTGATAATATAGGTAGAGAAAATTGGACAGACTGGATGGTCCAAGCAGTCTTTATCTGCCTTCTAATGGGCCTTCAACACTGTTCCACACAGAAGACTAATAAGCAAGTTGGGCAGCCTGAGAGTGGGTCCAAAGATAGTAGTATGTTTATGAAATTGGCTAAGTAACAGAACCCAGAGGGTGGTGATAAACAGAGTTCACTTGAAAGAAGGCAAGGTAACCAGCGGGTAGTGTTGTACAAAACTGACAAATTTCGCTCCACAAAATATTTAGCAGAATAACGCATTTCACGAAATGTTTCGTGGGGTGAAATGCGAAATTTCACCCACAGAACGGGTGAAATTTCACCCTTGAACCAGCTAAAGTCATCGTTCGTGGGTGAAATTTCACCACCCGTGGACAAAATTCTTCAATTTTGCCACTATTTTCTAAGTCCCTAGTGTGTAGTGTGGCCCCTCCCCGGCAACGCATGGCTAGCATTAAAAAAAAATAAGTATATATCCCTCCCGAGTCCTCCAGACTTTCCATTAGTTAAAACCAAAAAATAAATAAATAAATAAAATGTCCAATTCCCTGGTGTCCAGTGGTCCTCCCCCTTCAGGCTCACTGGCCAAAACTGAGGATCTCCCTGGTGTCTAATGCTTGCCCCCCACCCCTGGCTGATCGCAGGCTGAAATTAAATAAATCCCCCCTCACCCCGAGTTACCCTCAAGTCCCTCCAGAGTCTTCTTGACTCTCCTTTAGTTGAAAAAAATAAATAAAATGTCCAACTCCCTGGTTTCTAGTGGACCCCTTACCCTGTCAGCAGATAGCGCCCACCCTGCTCCTCCTCCAGTACCCCTATCAGGCCACCAGCCAGCCCTCCACTCACCTCCACAGCGTGCAGCCTGACTGAGTGTGTCAATGAATAAACACATGCTGTAGAACCATGCGCTCATTCACTGAAGTGCTCAGCCAGGCTGCCAGCCATGGAGGTGAGTGGAGGGCTGTGCTGGTGGCCCAATCAGGGCACTGGGGGGAGCGGGGTGGGTGCTATCTGCCGATAGGTTGGGGGTGTGGGGGTTCACTAGACACCAGGGAGTTATTTTATTTATTTTTTAACTAAAGGAGAGTTGGGAGGACTCGAGAGGGACATGAGGGTAACTCGGTGAGGGGTGATTTATTTAATTTCTTCCAGCGATTGGCCAGGTGTGGGGGGGGCGGCAACCACTATACACCAGGGAAACCCTAAATTTTGACTGGTGAACCTTGGGAAGGGGGGGGCCACTAGACACCAGGGATTGCGGGCCTCTCAGAAGGAGATGCTCATTTGTGGGCAAAATTGTGTGCGAAATTTCACCACTTCACCTTAATTTCGCAAAACATTTCGCACTTTAAATTTGCTGATTTCATGGCAATTTAACTGGTGAAAGTTTATTTCACAACATCTCTACCAGCGGGGTGCCTCAAGAGTCAGTACTGGGACTGCTCCTCTACAATGTCTTTATTAATGACATTGCAGAGGGGCTGGAAGGGAAGGTATGCCTGTTCGTGGGTGAAACAAAATACTTCAACAGAGTACATACCTGGGGTTGGAAAAAATGAGGGAAGACCTGAAAAAGCTAGAAGACTGATCAAGAGTTTGATAACTGGGCTTCAGCACAAAAAAGTTCAAAATTATACACATTGGGCACAGAAACCCAAGGGCAACATATCATTTGGAGGGGGAGAAGTTAGCAACAGCCAAACAGGAAAGGGATCTAGGGGTCATCATATATGCTGACCTGAAGATATCAAAGCAGTGTGATAAAGTAGTGGGAAAGGCTACTAGAATGCTGGGGTGCATACAGAGGGGCATCACCAGCAGGAATAGATAGGTGGTGATACCCCTGTACAGATCAAATGTCAGGCCCCACCTGGAATACTGTGTCCAGTTTTGGAGGCCCCATCTCAGGAAACACATAGACTGGGTGGAGGCAGTACAGAGAAGGGTGACCAAAATGGTGCAGGGATTTTACCAGAAGCCATATGAGGAAAGGCTCAGGGAGTTAAATAGGTACTCTCTAGAGAAAATGAGGGAAAGGGGAGACATGATAGAGCAAAGAAGGGAAAGGGGAGACATGATAGAAACATTTAAATTCCTGAAAGCTGTCAATAAAGTACAGGAAGGTAACATTTTGCACAGAAAGAGATTCTCAAGGACAAGGGGACATGATATGAAGCTGGAAGAGAAGAGTTAGAGGGGATGTGAGGAAATACTTCTTTACAGAAAGAGTGGTGGATGCCTGGAACAGCCTCCCTGCAGAGGTGGTGGGTACCAAAACAGTAACAGGTTTCAAACATGCAAGGGATAGACACAAAGGGACCTTGGTAACAGGGCTGGGGGGGGGGCAAGGCCAGAGATCAATTATGGTCTATGTATCACAGTATGTAGGGACCTTAGGGCAGGCTGGGTGGGCCAGAAGATCATTTCTGCTGACAGCTTCTATGTTTCTTTATTTAATGAGCATCTAAAATAAAGAAGTCTCATTTGTCAATACATATCATGTGACCATGCATTAAATCTCTTTAAATGCAGTCATCCTGGTGCTAAACCACATCACACAATGACCAAATCAGTCCTCCTTCACCTAGAACTATCTTCTAGCAGTCCCCCTACAACCATAACTGATCTTCTATCACAAACCTGGCTGTTACCATTACACTGTAAAAAACCTTCAACTGGGCTCTAAAAATAAAACTGCCTTAAATAAAAAAATACAACAAATTAATTAAATGTTTCCCTGATCATCACACATTTCTTAGACTCATAAACAAATTAGGAACATTAAGTATTGTATATACTTTTCATTGCAAGTGTTTCTTTGTTGACAATGAAAAATCCCCCTTCTATCTTTACCTGTTCCTAAGGGAAATCTCTTCTGCTTCCCCTGACAGTGTGTGCAGTGAAGTGAGCGAAACCGGAAAGGGCAACACCCAGAATCGTGATGGGAAAAGGGTGAAACTGAAATGGTGACAAAGGTTTCACCTCTTCCCTGAGGTGCTACGATCTCGGAGTTTGTTATATTAGTAATGGGGTGCAGGAGGCAAACCCCCCTATAGAAAAAAAGAGTCGCCGTTTCGGGTTCTGCCCAACTGGTTTCACGATTCTGGGTTTGCTCTTATAATTTTGCCCTCATCACATAAAACTCTCTGACAGTGAGGTAATTGAGTCTCTGGCTCTAGAAGAGGCCTTTGTTGTGTGTGTGTGTGTACAGTATGTTAGGAGAGGAACATTCTGTCAGTGGAACTGAGCAGAATTTTAAATCCATGTATTCCATGGTAAACATTTCATGTTAAACATTCCATATCTTGAATGTGTGGAAAAAACAGAAAAAAAAAACATGAAAAAGAAAGTAGGCACTAATACTTCATACACAAAGAGAAAAGGTGGGACACACACAGTTACAAAGGCAAAGGCAGGCCCAAACTGCTCAGATACATTTCTAAAGTATATGAAAGCATGTACATTTGAATCATATATGGGTGTTTTCAGGTGAAATCTATCATCCCCACCAAACACACACACACACACACACACACACACACACACACACACACACAACTCTCTCTCTCTCTCTCGCTCTCCTCTCAACCACAGTTACTTACCATTCAAAGAAAAAAAAAATCACACACCAGTACACGGAGGCATGAGGGGGCTGCATTACTACTGGCAAAAAAAATAAAACAAGGCATATTGATGCCAGAAAAGGACAAACTTTGTCCAGCAGTAATACAATGACATCATTTGAAGTGGGTGGGAGGACTATTTTATCATAAATGCACACAAGTAAATCTATCATTTCTGCATATATATATACATATACATGCTTTTCCCAACAGTAAAAAGTTAAAAAAAGGAGCCCATTTTATAAACGCATTAAGATACACTGGTGGTGTTCATGGAACAGATTGTACTGCACTTCCAGGTGCTGAAGGCACTCAGCCTATGACCTCCTGCCTCACTACACCTCAGGGTGTGTGGTAAAATCTGTTGCATGCACACCCCATTGTGTTTTATTGCTTACATGTTTCTATTCATATACCAACTGCTGCCTAACCATGGAGTACCATTAATGCCAACTGTGAAGGTACTGTAGTCTCTTATAAGTCCTCACTGCTGTTGTTGAAGATGTACTACCGGGCAGTGCTGGTGCTGAGGTGTGATACAGGGGAAAGTACAAGAGAATTAATTATTTGCTCCTTCAAAAAAGTCTGTAATTTATTTCTTTAAATGCACTTTATGCTTGATGTTATACATAAATGCATGCCTCAGTTGAAATCTAAAAGGAGATGCTGGACCTAGGGGAGTGTTGCAAAGTGCATTATAACATTCATTTGATACATAGCAAAGGAATTTATTATGCAGCACTAACTTTAATACTGGTCATGGCATTCACATCTTTGTGAAATCTATTAACATTTATAACTTTCACATTTTTAAAGTGATCTGTAGAAAATGCAATAAGTCCTTTTCATGTTGTGGGCATTATTAATATAAGGATGACATTTGCAGCTTCTCTGGAATTTCAAAATCACCTCAGTATGTGACAGAAAGCATGAACTTTTCTCATGTAGAAGAGCTGCTGAAATCCAACTGGCTTCAGGTGTGCTCTTTGTTTCCAGAAACATCTAGGTTTATTTTTGTTAATATACCAGTAGTTACTGTACTTTGGCTTTTCCTAGATGAGATTGTCAGAGTTACAGAAATGTCTGCAATAATTACCGGTAGAATTTGACATGAAAATTTTAAGACTATTCCGAGTAATTCTTCTGTAAGCATAGCATAGAATAGAATAGCATAGCATAGCATAGATAATGCAGTATGAGGGGGTAGGCGAGCAGGGGGAAAAAAGAAAAGCCCCTAACAAAGCCTTGTTTAGAGATAAAGTGCCAGGGTATCATGGCTGTACTCATGCATTAATTTTCCTGCCTTTTCAAACTTAGCATTTGCCCAGTGATTTTATTTATTTGGTTTGGTTAGCATGCATCTTCTTGGTGTGTTTCATTGTGTACTGAAGGGTAAATCCACTGTGTACAGAAGGGCACACAGAAACATAGAAAAAGAGATGGCATAAGGAGATCAAGGGTCCATCTAGTCTGCCCGTGTGTTCCTTGGACCTATGCAGATGCCAGGACCTTACCCTCCCTGCCTAAAGCCACCTACTCTGATGTTACTTTTGATCTCGCTTTAGTCCTGTCCTACCCCAGTTTGAATGATGTCACAGACTTTGCTTCCACTACCTCAGCTGGTAGTTTATTCCATGGTTCCACAACTGTTTCTGTAAAATAATGTTCCCTAAGCTCCCTCTTGAAGTTTCCCCCACTCAACCTACACTCGTGCCCTCTAGTATTAGAGACAGATAATCTGATGAACAGGTCAGAGGATGGCAGTTTATTTATTACTCTCATGAACGTGTATGTTTCAATCATGTCCCTCCTCTCCCTTGTTGTCTACAGGGAGAACAAATTTAATGCTTCAAGATGCTCCTCGTGTGAGTGCCCTTGAAGGCCCTGAATCATTTTGATCAGTCTTCTCTGGACAACCTCCAACCTGATTTTATCCTTTTCAGATGTAGACTCCAACATTGGCCACAGTACTCCAGATGAGCCTTACCAGGGACCTGTAGATGGGCAGTATCACCTCCCTTCTCCTGCTGTCAAATCCCTTCCCTGTGCACCCTAGCATTTTGATGGCCTTGCTATCAGCTGTATTGCATTGGCTGGCCTGTTTAAGGGTCTTGCTTATGATGATGCCCATGTCCCATTCTTTCTGCATGCTAATGAGTTGAACTCCACTGAGGTAGTATTCTGTCCTTAGGTTCCCTTTACCCTAATGCATTATCTTGCATTTTTTGCATAGAAGCTCAGCTGCCCGATATAAGAAAATTTTTCCAGCCTCTGTAGGTCTCTTTGTAGGTCCCTAACTTCCTCCTTGCTGTCTACTCTTCCTCCTAACTCGGTATCATCCACATATAGTATCTCTTATAAATGGCACCCAGCTCATTTCTGATTGGTTCATCTATGTGTTAGTCTATTTGAAAAGGGAAAGGGGAAGGGAGGCTTAGGTAACAACTAGGGTGAGAGTAGAAGGAAAGACTCCTGGCAAGTGGTCTGTATGAACATTGTGCACCTTAGAAACAAACCAGGAGACCTGGAAGTTATGGCGGCCAATGACCTAGCCCTTATTGTCATTCTGTAAACACTGGCAACACCAGATCATGACTGGGACCTCACAGTTCCTGGTTACTCACTATTTAGGAAAGATATGGTGGAGGATGGGTTTTGTCAGTCAGAGAGAGACAGCATAGTGGTAATGAAAGATAGGGCACTGGGAGGATTGGGATGTTTTATATGTTCACAGTAAAGGATGGGGCAAATCCCTTAGAGCTGGGTCTGCCCACAGGCTACCAAATCAGACAGAAGCAAGAGGACAGGGCACTTGAAAGGAAAGTTAAAAAACAGATGCATTCAATAATGTATTCCTGATGAAGGATTTTAATTTATCAGATGTGAACTGGCCAGTTCTAGGATGGCAAGTGTCAGGAGCCAGGCTCTTGTGGATAGTGCTCAGGACTGTATTCTATTACAATGCATGAACGAACCTACTGGGGGTGGGGAAACCTGGACCTGCCCTTCCCTAACCGGGTTATAATAGAGGACATCAGGGTGGAGGATTCCCTATGGACAAGTTACTGCACTTCAGTGTGGTTCAACCTAGCTCTTGAGGCTCAGTGCTCCAAATGAAAGACACTGGTGCCATAATTCAGCAGGCAAACATTAGGAAGATGTAGGTAATTCTAAGGAATAAATTAAGTGTATAGGGTAGCTAGTAGGGAAAGCAAATAAATAGCCTGTCATCAATAGGCAGGCACTGGAGGTATCTTGATCCTATCAGAGGCAGGTGGGAAAGAACAAACAGCAGTTTCTTGATTGTTATGTGACCATACTGAAGTTGGAGTCAAATGTCACAAAATCAAAGACTGCAGTGCTTATCAAACCTTAAAAGATTAGATTCCAATGGAATTTTAAAGGTAATACTTTACAGGAAGTAGACACGTATATGTAATTACAAACAATGATAACAACTAATGGTAATTGGTCTACAAATATAGAAAGATTTTGAAAATCAGCAAAACAAGTTATTTTGGGTACAAATACATTTTCAAAATCATGTGTTGATTATTCATTTGAATCTGTGAGTACTTAAACAAAGATTAACTCATGTATATTGTACTCTATGCTAGTGAAATCTGAGGACAAGAAAATCAACTAATGATTTAAAAATGCTCCAAAACTTACTATTATTAACTGTATGGGATTTATTGCACTTTATACCAAGGGAACTACTTAGAATAGAAACATGTTTTCTTTAAATATCAACTTTAGTAATGATAAGAATTATAACATTTTGGTTTAACAAGGTTAAAGAAAATCAAATTACTATTCTAACCTCTTGCTGGAATGATCTGAAAGTACAAGGTGGAAAGTTATGACTGTGAAACTTGATTCATTGAACTAGGTAAAAAAAACTAGAAAATTGGGTCTTAAGACATTCTTCATGGTGAGATCAGACGCAGAATTAGAAACCTATGGAAACAGTAATGCAAGGGGCCAGATTTTGTAATGCTTGTGAATGCCACAAGCCCTGGTTGCCCCGTACACACAGCGCACAGATCTTGCTGCATTCACCAAGCTTGCATTCAGGATTTTCTATCCTGTGCTCCAATTGCAGTGCATTAGACCAGATTTTTGCTGGTCTTGCTTGCATCAATCCCGGGTACCCCTTTCATGGGGCTTGTGCCAGATATTTGGGACATGCTGCCATAAATTTGGTAAACTGTTGCAACTGCATCCGACTTACTAAAATCAGATGCAGTTGCAGCAAATGCCATTGGTGCACTGCCAGATTCAAAGTGTTGCTGTGCAGGCTTGATGAAGGCCTTATGCCACCATTTGAAAATCTGGCCCAAGGAGTTCTAGACAAGGGCACACAAGTTGACTTCCTGAGACTAAATAGTACTAACATGTCTTATTTTACAAGAGGTTGAATTTCCAATTTGTTGGGCAGGAATATTCAAAATATGCAAGGACAATGGGCATAGAAAACCTGTCTTAAGCGTATGATGTAACTGCTTTCAAAAAAAACATAGGACTACTAGATTTATTACTTAGGAACATACAAAAGTCAAAGAAAGTGTAGTTTATGCTGTCTGAAAAAGAAATTCAGTAGAACACATGTTCTTTGAATGTCCAAATTTGGATACTTTAAGACAAAAAAGGCTTTGTTTGCTTTTAAGGACTTGCACATCAGTCCAAATCTTGATTTTCTATGCTCTCTTTTAAAAAGCTCTAATGTCAGAACATTATTCATAATTGCACAGTTAGAACACCCCCGTAGAACTGAAGGTAGATTCTAATAGTAGGAGACAAGTAATGGCCCTACAAGAACCAGTCCAGGAATCTGATTCTCTGTTAATAAATTTTGAAAATTTTGAGGACCCAAACATTTTCTCGCCATTGCTGATTGTGGATTCAGCCTGACAATGTCAGCCATGGCAGGAACTTGGTGAGGAAGTGTCTGAAGAGCCCAACTCTCTGACTTTGGTAAACACAGGGGGAAAAAGGAATGCGATGGATACCCTCTCCATCCTTTCTTGGAATGTAGAGGGTATATACCTTAAAATAACAGACCCCGAGGTTTTGAGTTTCCTGGAATCCTTTGATATAATCAGTATGCAAGAAACATGGTTACAGAAGTCACCACTCCTGGATTGGCAGGGTATTTGGCCATAACTCTTTCTGCCACTCGAGATAAAAAAAATTGGTAGATTTAAAGTGGGAACTCACTTTTCTTGTTAAAACACAGCTAGATCTTGGGATAACTAGAATACCAACTAACTCAGAGGGAGCTTTGGCTCTATTAGTTAATAAAGGCTTGGAGAAAATGATCTTTTGTAGCATATACTTTCCACCTAGACCTAGATACTATGAGGTAGTGGATATTTTTATCCAGAACTTGAAAATTCTGCTGGATGATTTGTCTGCTAGCTATGCAGCTTGCCCCATAATTATCCTGGGAGATTTTAATTCCAGAATCCCTTCTAGTCTTTTGAAAGATATGTATCCTGATCTAATACGTTCTTTCCCTTTGGTTAACGAAAATATTGCTTATAAGAGGCACTCTCAGGATCTGGTGCTTAATCGTAGAGGTAGGGCTTTCTTGGAGGCCATTGCATCTGGAAATCATAGTCTCCTGAATAGAAGAACTCAGGGAGACAAGTCAGGGGCCTTCACTTTTACAGGATCCCTGGGTGCATCGATGCCGGATCTATTCTAGACTAACTTGGAGGCAACACAATTGGTACAAAAACTAGAGGCTAAAGATCGATTGGAATCTGCCCATTGTACCATTGTTCTTACATTGAAAGGTTCATTTAGAATAGTTAGGAAAGAGGGGCATTTGGAAGACAATCTGGCGATTGTTAATGAGAAGAGAATTATCTGGGGCCCCATTCACCATACTAATTTTCAGATTATATTAAATACAGGAGAAGTGTGTAATATACATGATACTATTGTTAACCATCATGAATCAACTAATATTATAGAACACTGGGAAAGAATTCTTACACTATTAAAACCATGGTGTAAAAAAAAAAACACTTCCCTGTAAACATGCATATAAAAAGTCTTGGTTTAATGCAGAATTTTTACAGGCAAAAAAAATCATTTGGTAAAATACTAAGAATACACAGGAATAAAAGAAATAAAACAGTAGCATATTTTAAACTGCTGAAGAGAGAGAGAGAGAGAGAGAGAGAGAGAGAAAAGTATAAGTTAATTCTTGAAAGTGTAAAAGAAAAACATATCTGGCGACTCTGGGAAAAATTAAGACAGTCAGTTCTGGATAGGGATGGTAGATGTTTTTGGAAATTAGTGTCTCAAGGTTATAATAGGTACTCTAATAAGTTTGAAGCTTACATTACACCAGAAACCTGGATTTCATATCTCTCGGAGCTTTATTTTTCTCAAACAGAGCTGGAAATGTCTGATTATCAAGAACTTCAGGGAGAAATGTTCTTCCCAGGACCCATCTTTATTACAGAAGATGAAATTTATCTGGCTTTATTTTCACTTAAAACTAATAAGGCCCAGGGCCCTGACAGCATATTGGGAGACATATACAAAGCATTTTCTAAATGGTGGTCTCCCCTCTTTTTCTCTTTATTTAATGGGCTGGTCTAAGGTCTCCCATGCCCCTCAAGTTGGGTGGGTAGTATTATATATCCCATTTTTAAAAAAGAGGATCCTAACAACCCCAAGATGTACAGGCGAATTAGCCTGATAGATGTATCTCAGAAAGTTTTTTCTAAAATAATCTTGGGCAGATTGCTTGATTAGGTCAAAGAAAACTCATTATTGAATGAGTCACAAAATGGGTTTAGGAAGAATAGGTCCACAGTACAACATTGCTCTGTCCTGCAGCATCTGACTTGGAAATATGTTGAAGTCAGAAAATCCAATTTATATTATTGTTTCAAGGATTTTTCTTCAGCCTTTGATAGTATTAGCAGGAACATTCTTTTGGCAACACTCAAGGAGCTAAAGTTGGAGAGTTCCCTGCTTGATACTATCATTAGACTCCACGAAAACACTTGGGCCAGAGTGCAATATGATCAATATGGACATGTAACTGAGAAATTTCCCACGAATGTGGGAGTCAGACAGGGGTGTATACTGGCACCCAATTTATTTATATATATATATATATATATATATATATATATATATATATATGTATATATACAGTGCCTTCAGAAAGTATTCACCCCTTGGATTTTGTCACATTTTGTTGTGTTACTACCAAAATTTTTAATGCATTAAAATGATTTTTTCCCCCTTGATTCACACAGCATACTCAACAATTTAAAGGGGCAAAAATATTTTTATTGTGTAACAAAAATTTATGAAACATTAAAAACTGAAATATTTTGTTTACTTAAGTATTCACCCCGAGTCAATACTTTGTAGAAGCGCCTTTGGCAGCAATTACAGCTTTGAGTCTTCTTGGGTATGTCTGTATCAGCTTTGCACATCTGGATTTGGGGATTTTCACCCATTCTTCCTTGCAGATTTGTTCAAGCTCTGTCAAGTTGGATGGGGAGCGTCGGTGAACCGCAGTCTTTAAGTCTTTCCACAGATTCTCAATGGGATTCAAGTCTGGACTTTGGCTGGGCCACTCAAGGACATTCACCTTCTTGTTCTGAAGCCACTCCAGTGTTGCTTTGGCTGTATGCTTGGGGTCGTTGTCCTGTTGGAACGTAAATCGTTGCCCCAGTCCAAGGTCTATTGCAGACTGATGCAGGTTCTCCTCAAGGATGTGCCTGTATTTGGCACCATTCATTGGTCCCTCTATCCTGACAAGTGCCCCAGTCCCTGCCACTGAAAAAGCATCCCCATAACATGATACTGCCACCACAATGCTTCATGGTAGGGATGGTGTTACACGGAGTGATGAGCTGTGTTCAGTTTGCATCAGGCATAGCGCTTTGCATTCAGGCCAAAGAGTTCAATTTTTGTTTCATCAGACCAGACAATCTTTTCCCACATGGTCTCAAAGTCTGCCACGTGCCTTCTTGCAAACTCCAGGCATGCTATTATGTGGCCTTTTCTCAGGAGTGGCTTCCATCTAGCCACTCTCCCATAGAGGCTACATCTGTGAAGTGCTGCAGAGATTGTTGTCCTCTGGACAGGTTCTCCCATCTCAGCCATGGAACTCTGTAGTTCTGTCAGGGTGGTCATTGGGTTCTTGGTCACTTCCCCTGACCAAGGTCCTTCTTGCCCGGTTGCTCAGTTTGGGAGGACAGCCTGCTCTAGGAAGAGTCTGGGTGGTTCTGTAATCTTTCCATTTCCTAATGATGGACTTGACTGTGCTCCTGGGAACTTTCAACACCCTAGAAATGTTTTTATACCCCTCCCCAGATCTATGCCTCCTCACAATTCTATCACAGAGTTCTACAGACAGCTCCTTGGTCTTCATGGTAGAGTTTCTGCTCTGACATGCACTGTCAACAGTGGGACCTTATATAGACAGGTGTATTTCCTCTGAAATCATGTCAACCATTTGAACTGACCACAGGTGGACTCCATTCAAGTTTTAGAGTGATCTCACAAGGAAATTGGATGCACCTGAGCTCAATTTGGAGTGTCATAGCAAAGGGGTGAATACTTGTCAAATCAAGACATTTCAGGTTTTTATTTTAAATTACATGTACAAAAATTCCAGAAGTTTCATTCCACTTTGACATTATAGAGTAATTTGTGTAGCTACATGACAAAAAATTCCCATATAAATGTATTTTAATTTGAGTTTGCAACATCACAAAATGTGACAAAATCCAAGGGGGGTTAATACTTTCTGAAGGCACTGTATATAAACTCAATCCTGGATCAGATCAACAATTTTGACTTTCATGCTCTCAAGGTAAATGGCTGCAGGATAGATAGCCTCACATATGCAGATGATTTGGTTCTGCTCTTTACTTCACCACTGGGTCTAAAAAGGAAATTGAAGAAGTTTGAATCTCTCTGTACTCAATAAAAACTGAAGATAAACCATAGTAAGACAAATGTAGTAGTATTTGGAAAGCAAAGTAAAAACACAAAGTTTCAAGATCAATGGTGTATGTATAGATAAGGTAAAGTATTATGATTACTTAGGAGCACATTTTACCCATGGTTTATCCTGGACCAAACACCTGGATATTATCCAAAATAAAATGAGATCCTTAGGAAACGCTTTAAAAGTTTTTAATAATAAAATGGGGAAAGCCGCAGTAAAAAGAATTATGAAAGTGCTAAATGCTAAAATAAGAAAGAGCATGTTATATGCTTCTGAGGTATGGGGCTATATAGACACCGGAAGGCTATAAACTATATTAAATAATCTATATAGATACATTTTTATGCTACCACAAGGAACTCCAAAATGTATTTCGTCGCTGGAATTAGGCCAGCGCTCTTTATCTTCTCTTATACTGGAGCAACAAATTATATTTTTATTAAAGCTCTTCCTTTTACCTGAAGGCAGATACCCAAGAGCATGTTTAGAAAAAGTATAAAAATGGCTACTTTGGGATATGTACATCCTTGTATCCAGCTCATTAAGGAAACAATAATGCCAGCTGGCCGGGGTCATCTTCTCCATAAAATCTACTTTAGACCCTTTGTAGAAATTAAGCAGGATGTTAAACTGAGACTTGGTGAACTAGATAGAAATGATTTGCCTTCCCAGCTCTCTATGCTTAAGCTTCATGAGTACTATAAAACACTTAAGTCTTCATGTAGTTTTGAGATATATCTTTCATTGTTAACATGTCCCAAATTAAGGAGAATTTATACAAGATTCAGAACTGAATGCTATACTGCTTACCATATACTGTATAGATATAATATAAGAAAAAGGTAATTCCTTCCCCATTTTGTAAATGTAGAATGGAATTAATAGATGATCTAAAACATGTGGTTCTACTATACCCTCTCTATGAACCGACTAGGAAAAAATGGTTGAGTGGGTTGCTTGGTGATCTCAGCCTCCCCGACCAGTTGGATTATCTGTTTAGCGCTAAGGACAAGAAAACTATTGATCTTCAGGCAAAATTTCTTTCAACAACACACTTGTAAAGCATGGATTTGTGCCACTATGAATTTCGTCAAAAGTATTAGATATGTTTATTTTCAGTTGCTAACATGGTACTTTCGAATTGGACTTGAGAGATGTGTATGATATGTTTATGTCTAATGTTTTAATTATTTATGTATTCTGTATTTCTGTTGTACAAATGTTACATTGTATATCACTTTATGCTGATCAATAAAATGTTCTACTACTACTACACAGTTAGAATGCAGTACAAATTTCCTTATAAGAAATGTAAATGACTGATTGTGTGTATACAATGTTTCCATGTTTATATAAATATCAAGCAGATGAAATGTTACTATATGTTTTTATTGACATTACATATATGTATGTTTTGCAGTTAGTTTCTATACATGCTTGTGTACCAAAAACATCAGAATCTGAAACAAAAGTGGCATAGTGAACTCATATTGTTCTCCAGAGAAGTAAATGAAGCACTTAGGGCCAAAACTGAGCCTTTAGCCATTACTAGAGGTGGGTGAAGTGGGCAGAATTCACTTCAAGGAGAAATCCATGAAATTCCACCCATTTCACTTAGCGGAATGTTAAATTTCACCTGACGGAGTGGCGAAATTTCACCTGGAGTAACGGCGAAATTTCGCCTACCGCAGCGAAATTTTGCCTTCCATCCATGGGCATAATTTCACCTTAGGAGGGTATATTAAGTTAAAATAAGTAGATCCCTGGTGGCTAGTGGTCCCTCTCCCACCTGCTGTCTCATACATAGAGAAAATTCCTAACTCCCTCCCAGTCTATGGATTACTGTCATGGGTTGTGGTTAGAGATGGACTGATCAGGCAGTGAGGCAGATGTAGTTCAAATCAAAATAATGTTTATTCTTCACAGCAGAACAATAACAGGCAAAATAAATGAACTTAGGCGATAAAGTAAAAGGAGGCAAATCAAAATCCAGGCTATAAATATACACATACATCAACTAGAAAATGCTAGTTGAGCTATCTGCAGCAATCTCCAACTGTCTGCTATCTCATCTCATCTGACAAGCTCTGCTTTGAGCTCTGATTACATAGGGCTTTGTGACCATGTGATGGGCTAGCTCCACCCATCTGGACACATTTTACCTTTAAAGTCATTATTTACAATATATTTTTCAAACAAACAAGACATTATATGTATTCTTTCATCCTAATGTACGTTTTAAGGCAGTCAAATCACAATAACAGTTTTGAGCACCAAACAAGTTCTTTGTACTGTTACCCTAAGCACCTCCCCAGGCCACTTTCTGTATAAATGTAGCAGGGGAAAGGCCGGCCTGCTCTATAGAGAGATGGAGATGGGAGGGGCTGTATCTTCAGGCAAGGCTACACTCTGAGAAATAGCACTAACAGGTACACTTTTGCTTTTTAATTTCCTGTTTCTACATTTTAGCTCAGGAGTTTGCCTTAATGCTTATATATACTGTTTCTTGTTTATTTTGTGGCTTTTAGGGAGCTGTAGTCCAAACACTGTTTTTAATGGAGAAAAACTGCCACTTTGCACCCAAGAAAAATAGCTTGAGAAGCTCCACTGCTGGGGAAAGGATAACAACAGATGTCAGGCTCCAGGCAGTGGCTTCTCTTCAATTTAGAGCCCAGGCTGCTTGCTAGTGCAGCAACAGGCTTTGTCTAGCTGTTGCATTATTTTGGAGGTACCTAAAACCATTGTTTCACTGCTTCCTGGCTTTTAGGGTACCTGGGAAACATGCAGGCAGCAAACAGCTGTATTGTGCTTCTCCTGGACTAGGTCTTCATTTTAAACTGCAGTAACAATATGGATACCAGTATTTCTTTCATTTATACTGTTTTACAGCAATGACATATATCAATGCATTTCAGGGCAAGCTTTTCATAGGCATTTTGAAATGGGAGTTGGGACAGTAACTCCATGCCATGCCTTTGCTTGCTGGCTAACTTTAACAATGGCAAAACCCAGTGATGTGAACATATAACATGCAGAGACAAACATACAAAGTGGGTGCCAGCCCAACAAACAAAACATTTAACAAAGTGCAACATATAACACAGGACACTCACAACCCAGGTATGCTATCTTTACATTCTTAGCATCAGAAAACAAATGGGGGGTACATCCTTTCACATTCTCCTCCCCACCTAAGACAAAACCTGTGAGGTTTTTAATCCTAGCATAGTTTTGTTCATTTACACTCAGTACATCCTTATACTAGGTGCATTCTTATTAAATACATTCTTAAGTCTTACTACATACATTCTTACTTGGTACACCTGATATCAGATCTCTCACAGGGAGAAATGCAGCCATAGCTCACCCTCACCAGGGCTCCACCTCGGGGATCCTACTACAAAACATTATCAAGTGGAAAGAGTTTCCTCTTTCCTGCATACTAGTTCATTTTCCCCAAAGTTTGATAACAGGTGTTCATTTTTATTTTCACTTGTCCCATATCTCGACATACAGTATAGTCTGAATTACAGTGTGCGGTACCTTTCCTATGCTTGATGGTAAACCTGTAAGGTTGTAGGGAAAGGTACCATCTCATTATGGGGGGGTTCCTGTCCTTCATGACATGGAGCCAGCATAATGGACTGTGGCTCAACCACAATTCAAATTCAACACCCCATAAATAAAAATGGAGTGCTTCTATGGCCCACCTGACAGCTAGGCATGCTTTTTCAATTGTTGAATACCTTGTTTCTCGTTCATGAAGTTTTCAGCTTATATAAACAATAGGATGCTGCTCTCCATCTATTATCTGGGCAAGTACAGCACCTATGCCACAGTTGGAAGCATCCGTCTGAACAATGAAAGGTTGCGTAAAATCAAGAGTGCATAGAACTGGGGATGAGCACAACCCAGCTTTGATGTTTTGGAAAGCTTCCTCACATTCTGGGGAACAAACAACTTTGTCAGGTTTGTTCTTTTTTATAAGGTCAGTTAAAGGGGCTGCTACCACGGCAAAGTTGGGTAGGAAGCAACAGTAATATCCAGCCAGACCCAAGAATGAACGCACATCTTTTTTCATTTTTGGTCTGTGGCTATTGGCCACAGCATCCACCTTTCCTATATCCAGTCTTAACAAACTTTTACCTGTTTGAAAACCTAGGTATCTTGTTTCCTCCATAGCCAATGAACACTTAGATGGGTTGATTGTAAGACCAGCATCTTTGATGGCAGTTAACACTTCCGTAAGATGACGCATGTGGTCTTCCCATATGGCGCTAAAAATTACCACATCATCAAAGTACACTGCACTGTATTTGGCATGGGGAGTCAAGATACGGTCCATGACACTCTGGAAAGTTGCAGGTGCACCGTGAAGTCCAAATGGCATCACGGTAAATTGGAAGAGGCCTAGAGGTGTACTTAACACTGTCTTCTCATGGGCATCTGGATCAAGAGGAATTTGCCAGTACCCCTTTGTTAAATCCAGGGTACTGATGTACCGGGCATTTCCTAAGTGATCCAAGATGTCATCAATTCTAGGCATCGGTTAACTGTCAAACTTAGAGACAGTGTTCAGATGCCTAAAATCCAAACAGATCCTTATACCTCCTTCCTTCTTTCCTACTACAACCAATGGGAAACTCCACTCACTATGAGAGGGTTCAATAATGCCTAATGCTTGCATTTTCTGAACCTCCTAGATGACAACCTCTCTAATTCTTTCAGGGAGTCTGTAGGACTTCTTCTTATGGGTTGTTCCTGATTCACAATAATATGATGCTCTGCATCCTTTACCCTTCCTGGTGTTCCAGTAAAAGTGCTTTGAAAAGTGTTTAACACATTCTGGAGCTCATCATGTTGGTTTGGAGTCAATTCAGAGTTGATCTTTTCATCTGATAGCTCTCCCACACCTTCCTGACATTGGTACGCTATATTAAGTTCACTGTCTGGAGGTTCTGGATATACATAACTATATAGGGGGATGCCCGCTCCACCCAGGGCTTCAATTAATTGGCATGGTAGATGTATTCATGATGTTTCTTTTCAGGAGTGGTTACCTCATATGTCACTGAACCCACACATCTAGATATTACATAAGGGCCCTGCCATTTCATATACAACTTATTTTCAGAGGATGGTAAGAGTAATAATACTTTATCTCCCTCTGAAAATTCTTTAAACCTGGTACCCTTATTGTAATGCTCTTTCTGTATGACTTGCTGGTCCTAATTGATTTTGTGTGCTTTCTGGACATATTTGGCTAACCGGATCTGCAACTGATGCCAATAATCTACTGGGCTGATCCCTTTCTCTGCTGTACCTTCTTCCCACTCCACTTTGATTGCATCCAGAGGACCTCTAGGGTTTCTCCTGAACAGTAATTCAAAGGGTGAGAACCCGATAGAGGCCTGTGGTACCTCTCGATAAGCAAACATTAGATAGAGTAGCTATACATCCCATTTAGAACCTTCTTCCTGTACAAATTTCTGAAGCATTTTGTTCATTGTTAGGTTGAAATGCTCAACCAGGCTGTTGGTTTGTGGATGGTAAGGCATCATGTAAATGGCTTGGGATCCAGTCAATTCCTCAACACATCATTGCCCGACTGCATTTCCCTGACAGACATACTATCCCATTTTATAACTGCCTGTTTTCAAATTGGCCGACAAATGGATAGCAGCTCCAACACAGCACCAAAAAGATAGCGTTTTCACACGATAAACATTACTGTTATTAGAGCTTACCTGAGCACTGGGGTCAAAAACAGTCTATCTGGTCCAAGGCTCATACAACTGCACTGGATCATCTCAAGTGTCTGAAGGTCTTGTGCAAAAATATGGACATGTTACGCATGACTCTGCACAATTACCATCTGTGCAATCAGTTCCCAGAGTCATCCTATGGCGTGCTGTCCACTATCTCCACTGTTGTTGTGCCCCCTTGTCAACTAAGCATCACTCTGCTAGCCTGTATTGCTTAAACTAATGCACAAAAATTAAAACAGGGAAAACAAGGTTGCCCTTAGTCACTGTTTTTTGTCAGTTTTTGCCCCACTTTCACTATCTATGCTGCCAGTGTGCTAGCTGAGTGATGAGCTTGTTAAGTCAATATCAGTTAGAACAGCACACCTCTTTATTAGTTTTGGGGGTTACTGATAATGATTTTTTGAAAACAATCACTACACCTTTTTGTGTCAGATTTTTTTTTACTACCAAAGGTGATTTGGCAGGTAATTAAATTAATTACTGTATTCCAGTGCTCTGATCATCCAGAAAACACAGTCTTGGTGTGCTGCTGTTCTTCTCCTAAAAGAAGCTAGCACCATCCTACTGCATTCTCTGTAGAAGCACAGTAGAAAGAAAGTATTTTCAATCTGAATATAACCTCAGATTGGTGGACAGTTGTGGGGATGACTGTGTTACAAAATGAGGAACTCTTAGTCCACCAACGTGTATGTTCAAATGGCCAGATTTTTCCGTAGAGTTTCATATGGTTTATGAAAGGAGGGCTAGGAATATAATAGTTACTGTGCTGCTGTATAAGTCACTTGAAACAGGACATTAGACTGCCACTAGGAAGTGAACCTTTATTTGCCCAACCTAAAACTCTCTGCATATGTTCGGTTACATGCCATGCCTACTTAATTGATTGATTAATTGTTACAGCCACGTTGAGTCGAGCAATGGCAGCATCAGTAATTTAGCATCGTCGGTGAAATATTAATCAGGAAATCAGAGATGGGCCATTACACGTCAGGGAAATAGGAGTCGGGGATCGTACTAGACCCAATGGCTTCAATACCGAGAACCTGATACAAACATTTCAACAAGGTGGTGCAAAAGTTGCTCCCTCAATCTGTAAGGATTTCTCTAAGGATACCCATTCTACTGAATATCTTATCAAGTTCTTCAGCAATCCTAGGAGCTGTAACAGTTCTAAGAGGGACAGCTTCAGGGTATTTAGTTGCGTAATCACAAACCACAAGAATAAAACGGTTACCTTTAGCACTTTTTGGTAAAGGTCCAACAACATCCATTGCTATCCTCTCAAATAGTGTTGTGATAAGTGTCCTAGACTGAAGGGGTACCTTGTCACTGCATCCAATTTTGGCTACACGCTGGCATTCACCACAGCTTCTACAATATTCGGATACTTCATCAAGAATGCCAGGCCAAAAAGATCTATGGAGCAAGCGACTCAATGTACAGTCCTTCCCCAGAATATCATGAGCCATTTCCAGTAACTTTTGTCTATACTGTTTAGGCACCAACAATTGAGCCACCCTTCCCATGTTCGGGAGTTAACCCGTAATCTATATAACAAATCATTCTTTATCTGAAATTCAGCTTGTGCTGAGTCAGTAGAAACTCCAACCTGTGAAAAGAAAGGTATTATTTATTTGTTTATTTATTATTAATTTATTTATTAATGGTCTAGGAATTACAACCCTTTGAGTCAGACTCATTTGCAAAGGCTCCATATCAATACATAGATGAGGACAGGTACATAGTATAACACAATACAGAATACAGACTATTTCACTACTACAGAAATTCAACATTAAAAACAGAGGAAGAAGATATATAATACATACATAAGGCAACACCAAAGGTGAGAATATTTGAGGCATATATTGGAGATACAAAAAACATAGACTGCAGAGAAAAGTTTTGATTTTTTAGAGGAGCTTTTTTCAGCAGTCACAGTGGGAGTAGGACATAATGTGGCTCAGCAGCTCAGGTTTAAATGGACCTAGTCTGGGGATAGATGAGATAGAGTCAGGAACTGAGTTCATCCAGAGTGGGGCCCTGTAGTGAAAGGACCTTTGGCCAGTAGTAGTTTTCACAAAGTGGACAATGAATGCTGTACTGTCAGAATGTCTCGTGGAGGGAGCAGGAAGACTCTTTTGGAGGAGTGGGAGACAGCCGGGGGGGGGGCTAAACCCAACTGGATTTTTTGGCCAGTAAGCAGGTCTGGTAGAATGAAAGTTTAGCCAAGCTGATCATTGGTAGAGGTCATAGGTATGCGTGAGCCGATCACATCCTGTGGCCAATCTGCAGGCTTTGTTTAGGGTGCATCTAATGTTGGTCAGTGCAGCATCAAAGGAGGCTCCATATATGACTATGCCATAGTCTACCACGGAAAGGATGGAGCTAGAGATGGCTATCCGTAGGGCATCAGGAGGGAGACAGGGTATATGCCTATAAAGGAGACCAATTCTCCTGTTTATTTCAGAGCATGTCGACACAATATGCTCGTGATAAGTAAGGGTGGAGTTGAGGGTAACCCCTAGATTATTTAAAAGTTGAAACTGGTTCCAGCTTGGTACCTGCCGAGTTATGTATAGATATTTCTGTTTTGCTATGTTTATGTTGTGGGTGGGCGAACAGCATGACTTTCATCTTTTTAGAGTTGAGTACAAGCTTATGGGAGGCAAACCAGTCTTCCAATTGTGTAAAGGAGTCCTGCAAAGATTTTTGGAGCTGGGCAGGGTCTAAGTGCTGACTGAAAATCACAGCATCATCTGCATAGAGGAGAAGGTGCTCTGAGGAGGCCATAGGTAAGTAGTTTAAGTATATTGAAAAAGGAGCAGGCCAAGAAAGGACCCTTGGGGAACACCCGACTGGACGGGGAGGTTAGTAAAGAAGGTGTTATTAAGGTTACATATACCTTCTGTAACTCTTTAAACTTCCCAGACCCACTTTCTTTCACAAGTTCTACATCATCTAACACTTTAACATCAGCGTTAATGTCTTTAGTATCAGATTTAATGTCTCTAGCATTAGACTGAGTCCAATTATGTTTTTCTTTTCTCTCCTGGGCTCTGGGCTTCTTCTCTTTTGCAGGGGCCCCATAAATGTCCTGCTCAAAGGGGTATAACAGTTTCAATGTATTTCCTTTTTTTGCTTGTGCCCGGGTAACAACAGCACACAAATTGTCTGATAACAACTGTTCAAACTGTGGATAATCATGACCAATGATGATGGAAACAGGCAAGTGTGGTACTACCATGACTTTCATGGTTTGAGAGTGTCCATTAATTTGTAGCACACTATCCAGTAAAGGGTAGTGATGAGTGTCACCATGAATATAGATTACTCCTGTACAAGGGCCTCTTAGTGCAGGTTTCATATCTAGTACGTCAGCTTGAACAAGAGTTTGTCTACTCCCTGAGTCAAGTAGGCCACTCACCAGTTTTTCCCCAATTTGCACTGGAACAATATATTGTCCCCAATTGGCAAGAGCAAGTGGTGCTTCTTCAATTTTCTTTTTCAAACAAAAGCATGCAATGTGAACCTTACCACCACAGTCTAGACATACTATATCAGGGTTATAGCCCTTATGTCTGTTACTGTTAGAGTGATTCCCTTGATTAATGTTATTGTGCCCAGAAGTAATAGAAGGGGTTCTTACCAGAGATTGTTGAGGTCCTTTTTGATGACGTGGTATTGCAGTAATGTAGTCTTCTGCCAACCGTATGGTGACATCCGAGGACTCTGGTCAATGTTCTTTGACCCAGATCTGGACGTCTTGAGACAGTAGTCTAATGAACTGTTCTAAGATGATAGACTCCAACATTTGGTCTATGGTTCTCGTGGCTGGTTGTAGCTATTTTATGCAGAGGTCTCTCAGCTGTGAATAGGCATCTTGAGGGGAGTCTGTTGTATGGAACCTATATGTTCTAAACCTTTGTCGACACTTCTCAGTACCGATGTCATATAGCTTTAAAACAGCTGCCTTCACAACATCATAGTTATTAGACTGGGCTACCGCCACGTGACTGTATGCAAGTTGTGCCTTCCCAGTTAAATAGGGTGCCAAACATACCACCAACTGATCTCTTGGCCAGGAACATGTTGCTGCAACCCGCTCAAATGTCATCAGGTACGCTTCAATATCATCAGTCTCAGTTAACTTCACCATCTTAATGTCCTTTTGGGCTGCCTCCAGGAGGCGCTGGAGGTCTAGCTGTGCCCATAGTTTGCACAGATTGGAGCAGATCTGCCCACCAAGCATCACTGTCTCTCTTGTCCATTTCCCTTAGTCATTCCATGTTGACTTGTCTCAGACACAACCATCTCAACAGCTCACTGGATTCAGAGGTGGCTCACCTCCAGAAGTTTGAGCCTGCTCCTCCTTCCTGTCACCTTCCATTATTCTGGAAACTTTTGACTTCCCTTCTATCTGTTGTTCAACTGGGGTCAAGGCCAGGAACCAAGGGTATCTATAATTCCTTGGTCTTCTGATGAGTAACAACTCCAGGTACTGGGACACCTTTGCTCTGCTGCATCCAGTCCACCAGGACCCAGGACAGACACCTCCAGTCTCAATCCCACCACTGCCACCATGTGTGATGGGTTGTGGTTAGAGATGGAATGATCAGGCAGTGAGGAAGATGTAGTTCAAAACAAAATAATGTTTATTCTTCACAGCAGAACAATAATAGGCAAAAGAAATGAACTTAGGTGACAAAATAAAAGGAGGCAAATCAAAATCCAGGCTATATACATATATCAACTAGAAAAAAGCTAGTTGAGCTCTCTGCAGCTATCTGCAGCTATCTCAGCAGTCTCCAACTGTCTGCTATCATATCTCATCTCATCTCATCTGACTAGCTCTGCTTTGAGCTCTCATTATATAGGGCTTTACGACCATGTGATGGGCTAGCTCCACCCATTTGTACACATTTTACCTTAAAGTCATTATTTACAATATATTTTTAAACAAAGAAGACATTTTATACATTCTTTCATCCTAATGTATGTTTTAAGGCAGTCAAATCACAATAACAGTTTTGAGCACCAAACAAGTTCTTTGTACTCTTACCCTAAGCACCTCCCCAGGTCACTTCCTGTATAAATATAGCAGGGGAAAGGCCGGCCTGCTCTATAGAGAGATGGAACTGGGAGGGGCTGCATCTTCAGGCAGGGCTACACTCTGAGAAACAGCACTAACAGGTAAACTTTTGCTTTTTAATTCCCAGTTTCCACATTTTAGCTCAGGAGTGTGCATTAATGCTTATGTATACTGTTTCTTGCTTATTTTGCTGCTTTTAGGGAGCTGTGCTCCAAACACTGTTTTTAAAGGAGAAAAATGGTGATCCTAACTGCCACTTTGCACCCAAGAAAAATAGCTTGAGAAGCTCCACTGCTGGGGAAAGGATAACAACAGACGTCAGGCTCCAGGCAGTGGCTTCTCTTCAATTTAGAGCCCAGGCTGCTTGCTAGTGCAGCAAAAGGCCTTTGTCTAACTGTTGCATTACTTTGGAGGTACCTAAAGCCATTGTTTCACTGCTTCCTGGCTTTTAGTGTACCTGGAGAAACATACAGGCTGCAAACAGCAGTATTTTGCTTCTCCTGGACTAGGCCTTCATTTTAAACTGCAGTAACAATATGGATACCGGTATTTCTTTCATTTACACTGTTTTACAGCAGTGACATATATCAATGCATTGCAGGGTAAGCTTTTCAGAGGTATTTTGAAATGGGAGTTGGGACAATAACTCCATGCTATGCCTTTGCTTGCTGACTAACTTTAACATTGGCAAAACCCAGGGATGTGAACATAGAACATATAGAGACAAACAGACAAACAACAAAGTGGGTGGCCAGCCCAACAAACAAAACATTTAACAAAGTACAACATATAACACAGGACACTCACAACCCAGGTATGCTATCTTCACATTCTTAGCATCAGAAAAATTGGGGGGAGGTACACCCTTTCACAATTACATGACACATAATTTACATATAGTATGCTAACCCTATCCCAATCTATGGATTATGTGGGTAAAATAACATAGCACATAAGTTACAAGAACTTGCATACAGTGTGTAACCTCCTCCCAGTCTGTGGGTGATATGGCATATGGCTTACAAGATAAGTCACATTCACATAGGAATAGCAGTCCCTCCCCCCACCTGTCTCACATGTAATTGTAATTAAATAATTATATTATCCATGGTGGCTAGTGGTCCCTTCCCTCCACCTGATAATAACCCACCCTGCTGCCTGCCATGGAAATGTATGGTAACCCCCACATATCTCCATATCTCCTCCTTTAGTCCACTCACTCCTTTTCCTGTTTAAAAAAAATCTCTGGTGGTGTAGTGTTTTTTTTTATTTTAAACCCCCTTCTGAATCCGATCCCCATCCAGTTCCCAATCCCATTCCCTGGTGATCCAATGCCCTCTCACCCAGCCTCCCCAGCAGCCATATGTCCCCACCACAACCCCACTCCCACCCCCATCCTAAATCCTGACATGGCAGCAGACTGGAACAGCCCTCCTCTCTCCTCCATGGCCAGCCCGCTGACTGAGCTGTCAATGAAGCTATATTCACATGCCCCCTGTACGGTCACCCTCCCTCCCTCCCTGGTCTCTGTGATGAGAGGCACCATGATTGAGTTGCCATTTTGTTAGGCACCCAATTGACATTACCCAAGTAACAGTATACCCTTTTGGATCGAGGTGTAAGAGATGGCTCTTGATCTAGGAGAACTCCTAAGTATTTAAGAGACTCTGCATCACTCCCTTGAGTGTGAATACTTATAGTAGATTCTTCCAATCTTAACCAAAATGCCAGGGGCCAAACAGTAATGTATTTTTTTCATAGAGTTTAATAACAGCATATCAATCTTTAACCAAGTTACAAGTAGCTGGAAATCAGCCTTCAGACTGGACTCAATCAACCCAGTGCTTCAGTGGGATATGTATAACACAGATCATCTGCGTAGAGCAGGGACTTGGCACCAACACAGTGTTTAGGTAAATTATTCACAAACAAGGAGAACAACAGAGACTCAGGGGTGAGGCCTGGGGAACCCCATCTGTGACCTCCCTCACTGAAGATGGAAAACCTCCAAATTTGCCAATTGATTGCAATCAAACACAAACAGATAGTTCTAAACCAGGTACAAGTTGTTTGATCGAGATCCAGCTCCTTAAGTTTGCTCAAGAGCAGTTCATGATTTTTTAAATCAAACACCTTTCTTAAGTCAACAAAGACTGCACCAGTAGCTTGGCCAGCATCATGTGCATCAAGGAGGTCTGTTGTGAGTCTGATTAAGTATGTGTCCATTCCATGGTTCTTCCTGAAGCCATGTTGTACATCAGGTGGTAGTGAATGGGTCTCAGTGTAGGCATGGAGCTGGATGCAGACCAGTGTTTCTAGAATTTTTCCCCAAGGTATAGTGGTTGGAAATGGGCCAATAATGTTATATTGGTTTTCTTGCACACCCTTTATGGACTGGACTACATGGGCAACTTCCCATGTTACTGGCAAGTCACTCTGCAATAGGGACATATCAAAAGTAGCTGTAATTGGAGCAGCAAGTATTGGCGTATCAAGTTTCAGCAGCCTGGGTTCAAGATTATTCTGCCCAGCTGAACCTTCTACTTTTGTTTTAAGTAATAGGTCAAGCACCTCCTTTCCAGTGGTCAACTTGAAATGGAATTCAGAATGATTAGGCAGGGGTTGGGAGGGCAGGAGTAAGCAGACTTCAAGCAAGAACCATTTTGTTTTTTTTTTGTATTGTGCAAAATTCATATAGAATATATTGAATGCATTGGCCATGAAGAGAGGGTCACTGTTTGTTTTGTCTTCATACAGACTGTAATGGGGAGTAGTGACTCAGCCTTTCAGAAGGCTGTTAATTACAGACCAGAAACATTTGGGGCTTTGGAGGTTTGAGGATTGTAGATTTTTCACACATGTAATCCTAGTGTTCTTTGAGCTAACCTTGCATAGATAATTTTGCCAGTACTGCTGAGAGCAGGAGACCCCAAAAGTACTCTAGACTGATCACTTTGCTTCATAAGTTTCCTAAGGTCAGATGAGAGTCATTTAGAGCACAGAGCCTTAAAGAGCAGCTGACACCTTCAGGAACATTTTAACAAAACATCATATTTAAACACAATTTGGCTTGTATTTCACATGAGTTTTGCATCCCTCCTCCCCATTATTTAATACTGATATAATTTGCATGAAAACAGGACCTGTGCTCCTGAAGAGTTCACCTGTTGTTGCTTTCTCCTCACCTGAAGTTACAATATGTTGCTTGTGACATCACAGTTACCTCAATGGCAACAGATTGTGATGTCACAACAGAGGATTATTTGAAGTAGGGGGAAGCTATAGAGGAAGATGAACTCTGAGGTATAAAGAGCATTAATTCAAGCAAATTTCCTTAGTAATAAATAATGTTGAGGAGAAATCTATAGCATATATATGGAATGCAAGTTGAATTGTACCAAAATATGTTTTTCAAAGTTTTCTTTGAGGCATCAGCAGCTCTTTAACCAGCTCCCAATTTTTCTGCAGCACTTTGGGACCATGTTTTGTGACAGGATTACCATTTGCAACAAAACTTATTTAGTGGAGCTTTGTAATTTTGGTGGAAGTTCTGTGGCACCAATGAAGTGCTACATCCAGGACTGTGCAAAATTTAAAAATTCTGATTTCATGGAATTTTCATAAAATGTGAAATTTCTAGAAATTGTTTGGAATTTTCTGAAATATTTAATTGGTCATAACTCGGTCAGTCATGTAGCTACAGATGTGCAACCATGTATGTTTGTTGTTTGGGAGATGCCCCATTTGCATGAGGGGAAGGTACGTAATAGAAGTTCAAAGTCTGGCAATTTATTATTTGAGTGAAAATGTCAGAAAATATTTATATGCTTACAACTTAGCCACATTTGGAGTTAGATAATTGAAAATTTATATTCATACATTCTTGGAAAAATCATATAAATTGCCAAATAGGTAATTGGTTATATAAATTGTAAGTTACAGGCATTCAGAATTACACAATTTATTACAATGTGTGAAAAAAGAAGAAATGTGGTAGCTGTGTTAGTCCACTCAGCAATGCAGAGAAGAAAAAACAACAACAAATATGTTGCAGGTGATACCTTTTATTGGACTAATTAGCTTTCGATAATACTCTCTTCATCTGACCTGAACTGATCTGAAGAAGAGAGTACTACCTCTCTAAAGCTAGTCTCAGAAATAATTTTGTTAGTCCAATAAAAGGTATCACCTGTAACATATTTTTTTCCTCTTCAAATTGTGTAACAATTTTCAAAATGTATACTGTATGTATTTATAGCTCCACTGCTATTGCAGGTATACCCTCAATATTTGGCATGCATACCAAAGTAAATATGTCCTTGAATCTAATTAAGCAGGAGAAATGTGGTTTAGTATGTTAAAATTTATTGTTGATACTTTAGAAATTACTAATTGGCAACATTTGCTCAAAACCTCATGGACACATAATAGGCAATGCCATTAGAATTCCACATGTGAAATATAACTTACACAAAGCCTTTATCACCACAGAATCACCTTCCCTGTACTAGCATCATGTCCCTTTAATACTCCTTTAACACTGCTGCAACAGTGATGCCCAACATCATGCTTCATCATGTCTACAGATATTCAGATACTTGTGTCAGAATGGCCTAAATCACAACTAGGTGTGAGGCTTGGAATCACTTGATGCAACTATTTTCAAATAGTAAAAATATACATTGTTATCTGCAGGGTTGTTAAAGAATCAGCAGGTAGCATTGTACAGAAAAAATACTGCACATGCATGTGGTTCCACAAGTCATTAAGTCAGTGAGCTCTAGTGGTTATCTGGCATATTGCAAAATTTCAGGGTAGTGCACAGTGATGTCCCTGACTTTTCTTCATGGTTCATCACTCAAGATAGTGACCTGACATTTGGCACCACTATACTTTTAGTATGGAGCCTCCTATAAATGCTACTTACTATCACTTTACCCAGCCTTTACCTTCCTCTACAATGGCACCTCAAGTGTATGACTGAGCAAAATGTGTGGAATTGGCTTTGGTAAAACTATCAGACCATCCTACAGTTTCACAAAAACTCATGAAACTGAAATTTAATTACTGATGTTATTTTGGAACATTTGCTTATAACTTGGCCAGCCTCTAAGCAAGAGAGTTCAGAGTTGACACACACATACTCTTTTTTTTATATATATATTTTTTTTCTACCAGCTAGGAGCTTATCTCTCAGGGATATACCCTGTTCACTGGGATATACCCTGATCAGGTTGAAATAAGCTATCATTCAGTTGGCTACCAGGTTTTTCTGCAACATTTTTTCCCCTCCCATCTCCCCTTGTGGGAGAGGTGCCTCTGTCAACCTTGCAGAGCCACAGCTTTCCACATGACAGGAAAAAGCTCCCTGGCCCAGCCACAAGTGTCACTTTGTTAGTGGAACCCACTGCCAACTCTCCCCAACTAAGTGTACTGCCAAGCAGCAGTTGTTTCAGCCATGGCGTGCCTCCAGGCATGACTTTCCTGGCTCACTTCCAAACCTGGGTCACCAGCATAACAGCATAATGCTCTGCTGCTGGGCCAAGGGGGTGTCTTGAAAATGTAGTATTTAGGGTCAATTAACCAAACAATGCACATTGGTGATATTCTAATATTAATGTTATAGGAGCTTAAAAGTCTACAGTTTGCATATTTGCAAATTGTAATTTAAAAATTTCGAAAAGTTTTGAGGCTTATAACTTAGTCACCTTTACAGCAGCAGTGGAATGAAATTTGGCAAAAAATTTGACCCTGACCTTTTTCAATAGTAAACATCTTCCAGTTTTATTTGGTGGTTGATTTTTTATAATTCCACCAAAATGTAAGTATTTTAGAAATGTTTTCATTTAGTTTTTTTTTCAAGAAAAAAATATGGCCACCACATTTTTGCATAGATATACCACTGTAGATCCATCATGGTTCAGGATCAAGAAAATAAAAAAAGACTTATACTGTGCAACATAGAAGGTACCTAGACTAGTACATTTGACATGTATGCTTATATTTTTATTAAATGTAGCTGAAACTGCCTTTCTTGGAAAATTTTTTTTGTTGCACTGCTGCTTTAAAGATATAGGGGTGGAGTCACAAACGTTGGATGCAAGCTGCAACATTGGCAGCCTGTGCCAACTGTCCCTGTGCCTGATTCAGCATCTGACCAGGTCCAGGGGTCTGCATCCTGTGGCTTGCAGCATTAGTCCAATGAAGGGCGCAGACCCCAAGAATGCCACAAGCCACAGGCTGAGCAGGAGGCAGATGCACCTGAAGTGACCCTGGCAGTTGGTCATGCTCCCCCAATGCCCAGATCTAAAAAGTGATGTCTAAGCAGTGACAGAAAGCACCGCTCTTTCCAATGGCCTTCAATCACGTGATCCCCAAATCATATTGCCCAAAAATTATAATAAAGTGAATACACCAGAAGCACAAAATCTACCATTGCAAGTAGCATCAACTAGAAAAGAGTTACGAGATATAAGAACATGGGAATCACAGATGGATACTACAGGGGTACAGACAAGCACAGGAGAAGAACAAGATATACCTTGATCAAATAAACATATGTTTTAGGGGACTCAATTTTAAAGTATACAGATAGACACACTGCAAGTGGTAACAAGGAAAACACAACAACCAGCTACTTCTCGGGGGCAAAAATAAGGGACGTGAAAACAATTTTACCAAACATAATAGAGCATAAAGATGAAAATGATACACTAATATTGCACCTACAGTAGGTAATATCAGAGCACATGGACTAACAGAAATAAAACAAGAATTTGTAAACATCTGAGAGGAAGCAGAAAAATTTAAATGTAAAACATTTTTCTCAGCGATCTTACCAGTACCCAGAGAAAGTATGTTTTACATAAGAAATATAAAAGAACTGAACAGTTGGTTATGACAGTGGACATTGAAGGAAGGTATATATTATATCACCCACTGGGAAACCTTTATAGACCAAACAGGATATTTTTGCAAGGAGAGATTACATTTGAGCAAAAAAGGTAGCAGAAAATTGGGTATGACAATCAGAAAAGTCATTGACAGATGTTTAACCTGAAAATCAAGGGGAGAGGGGACAAACCTGCAGTCAAAAAAATAAGGTTCAGGATAAAAAGGAAACAAACAAAAGGACTAAGATACAAAATGATATGAAAATATGGTAATTGAATGCAAGAAGTCTCAATGTAACAAAAAAAAAATAAGAATTAGAAACATTATTGATAACAGAAGGGGTGGATATTTGTACAATAACAGAGACATGGTGGGACTCTGAGGTTAAATGGAAAAAAACATCAAGGGATACAAATTATCCTCAAGGGACAGACAGAACAAAAGAGGTGGGGACCTGGCAATTTTTTTTTTTTTTTGCAAATAACTGCACTTTATTGCACCAACAGCATTAACAATAACAACTTGTACATGATCCAGACACACGTAGTACCTTTACAATAGGATATAAAATTGGATACAGTACAATAACAAAATGGAATAAAGCAAGATAAAAGAACTAAACCGATCCTAGACGTAATCCTCCCAACCCCCACCCCTAGGTCTGACAGCCCAACAGAAAAAAAGAGAAATATTAAATTTACCTCAAAACTCCAGAAGGGATCACTATATGTAGATCAGAGAAAGGAAGGATAATCCAGAAAATCGAAAAGGAAGTGATCCCTATTTGGAGCCGCCCCAAGTGGGGAAAAAAAAAACCAAAACCAGAAGTAAAGTGATAATTGAGGTAGGAATCTTCTGGGGTGGATTAATGTGTATAATTCCGAAAAAGGAAAGAAACAGGTAAAAGGGGAAGAAACAGCCTCAGCTGTGTTGGAGGGAGAGATAGCAGAACTTCAAATAACCTCATATCTAAGTGCCTTTATCCACATTATATATTCGGGTTGGGATACCTTTCCCTTTGAAAGCTCAGAGCAAAACTACGAACTGTTGAACTAGCCACCCTATCAGCCTTAAATATTCGAGTTATATTGCCCCAGCATTTTTCAAATTTTACACCTGAGTTAAACATCAAGGCTACCATTCTTTCTGCATTTAGAGCTTCTAGGAAAGTGTCCCACCATTCCATACGTGAGGGAGCACCCTCTCTGCACCAATAACGGAGAAGTAACAGTTTGGCCACTAAAGATATTAATGCTAACTGACATTTGTAAGTTATGGACGGAATATCAACCAAGTTGCCCAGAACGCAAGTCTCTAGACTAAAAAACACCACTACATCAGTGAACGGGGTCATCCAAGAACGAATAGAGTCCCAGAACGTAGTTGCCTTAGGGCACTCCCAGAGTTTATGTAACGGGTGGCTCACGGTAACCACAGTCCTGACATACAGGGATCTATTTCTATAAATGCGTGAAAGCTTAGCTGGAGAAAGGTACAAATCATGCAGGATATTAAATTGTAGACCCCTCAGCCTATCTTGCTTGACGAAACTATATAAATCCCGCCAAACTCTAAACCAGGTCTCATCTGGCCAATTTGGGAATAAGTTCACTTTCCAATAATGAGGGGCAGGGGAGGCCTTGGCCTCCCTAAGGGAAAGAATGAGCTTATAAATATTAGAGACCGCTTTGCTAGACACAGCAATAACTTTTATCTTCGCTACCAGATTCCCCACCTGATCCTGTCCCTGGGCATCTTTGAGGAATGAATGAATACAGTTCCTGATTTGATATAACCGATAACTATCCTTGGGGTTGACTGAAAACTTCTCTATCAAATCTGGAAGAGAAATTAGGTGACCGCCCGACAAAAAATCAGCCATCCTGGGTTTGCTGGAGGTGGCACCCACCATCCTTTTTATCGGCCGATTACCAATTAACAAGTTCGGGTTACTAAGCAGGGGTTGTAATAAGTCCTTTTTAAAAGGGATATTTAGCAGTGCATAAAACTGGAGAAGGGCTCTAATGTCCCATCCCAGTGGGGTATCTTTAATTTTTAGAGGGATTCTGCACCAGGGAGTGAAGAGGAGGGCTTCCAGATCCAACTTAGCAGTTTGGCTATCAACTCATCTATGGCCTTGTGAGGATGCTAGGCGTGTCAGGCATGCCAGCCGACCTTGCCATATGGGTTTGTAAATAATAATATAAAATCAGGCACCTGTAAGCCTCCTCTTCCCTATGACGGGTGAGTTTATGATAGTCTGACGGGGGTTTAGTATTCCAAATAAAATCGGTACAGTATTTGTGGCAAAAGATTAAAAAGACTTGGGCAAATATATTGAGATTAAAGAGATAGTAAAGACCTTTGGCAAACCATCATTTTAATGGTGTTCGCCTCCCCAAAAGGAGAGAAGCAGTTGGACCACCTGTTAAGGTCATCTCTGATCTGTTTAAGAAGGGTTTAAAATTTAAGTCGATAGTTGTGAAAAGTCTTTAGAAACTTTAATACCTAAATATAAGAACGAACCGTCTGCCAGGATAAGCCCAGCGACACAAGCAACGATGTAGGTGAGGAGATAATGAATAGACTGATGTTTTGCTCTTATTAAGCTTGTAGCCAGAAAATTCGAAAATCATGAAATAATGGAGAAAAGCTGTGGAAGAGAGGATCGACTGTGCCAGATGTGGACTAGAAGGTCGCCTGCAAAGGCAGACACCTTAAAATCAGCGTTTTGGATACTTACACCTTGAATATCATTGTCCAATTTGATTGCTTTAATTAAGGGTTCCAAATATAAATTAAATAAGTATGGTGAGAGAGGACAACCTTGTCGGTACCTCGCTTAACTTAAAGGAAGATGATATCAGATTGTTGCAAGAAATTGCAAGAGGGACAGGTATACAAAATCTTAATATAACTCAGAAAGTTATCCGAATACCCAATTTGGAAAGCACTTCAACATAAATTCCCATTCCACCTATCGAATGCCTTCTCCGCCTAGCGCACCAGAGAGGCTTTATCTGGGCTCAAAGATTCATGTATCAAAAAACAATTTCCTAAAGTGGTCTGCTGATGAACGGCCGGCCACGAACCCAACTTGTTCGGGGCTTAATAGCTCCATCCATACTGATTTTAGTCTATTGGCCAAAATCTTCGCAAAAATGTTTACGTCAACATTTAATAGAGATATTGGCCTGTAGTTCGTCACAAGGTCCGGCGGCTTGTCTGGCTTTGGTAAAAGGATAATCCTTGCCTCAAAAAGAGAAGACTCATAGACTCCTTCCTTGTGCCAAAAGGCAAACAGTTGCCATAATAACGGGCAAGGGTGTCTTTAAAAGTCTTGTAAAACAAAACCGAAAACCATCCGGCCTGGCGCTTTATCAAGTTTTAATGCATCGATAGCTTGCAAGATTTCCTTAGTCTCCAAGGGGGCCTCTAGCTTATAGCTGAGGTCCGGGGGGAGTTGAGGCAAGGAAATCCCTGCAAGAAACTCTTTCATTTTACTAGACGCCTCTGAGGAAAGGGGCTCACTCGCATATAAATTCTTATAAAACCCAGTAAAGGTGGTCATAATATCGTCGGGGCCTGAGATTATGTCACCTGTCTCAGGGTGCCTTATGGAGGCAATCCACCTTCCGCTGCTCCTTTTTCAGCTGCCAAGCCAACAATTCCCCTGCTTTACCACCTTGTCCTATGTAGGAAGCTCCTCAAGTTGGCGTGCAGATCTCTACCTTCTTTCATGTATGACTGATACCAAACTCTTAATGACGCGAGCTCTGTTTCCTGGAGGGAGATCTAAGATCTCCATTTATGGCGCCTAAAACCCTTATTCTATCAAGGCAGTCCACCGCTTATGCAGTAATTTTCTTTTTTACGATTGTCGCCAATCTAATAAATTCACCTCTCCATGTGGCCTTCAATGCCGCCCACACTCGGTCAATTGCTTGGAGGGATCTCCAGTTTACTTCAATGGTATGAAACATAAAGTTCCAGAATATCTCGAATGAAGAGGGGTCTTTAAGCAGGTGATTATTCAGAGCCCATGAGTATGATCTGGAAGGTAGAGAGAATGGGAGGCACCGTAGGCCAATAGGTGAGTGATCAGAGATTACTCGACCAAAAATAGAGGCCTCTTGAATTAGGGAAAGTATCTGATGGCTTACTAGAAAAAAGTCTATACGAGAGTAGGTTTGGTGAACTGGTGAGAAAAAGGTATACTCCTTAGACTTAGGGTTGATTAGACACCATGGGTCCGACAAACCCAGTGAGGACTTAAACTCAGATAATGCTGATTGTGCAGGGATGAGCGAACGCTTTAAACCATGAACGATCCAGCCAGCTGGATTGACTAGGTTCCAGTCCCCACCTAAAATTAAAGGTTTATCAGCTATAGGCGCAAAGATAACTGCCAGCCGGGTAAAAAGGTAGGGATTCCGATTGGGACCATAAATAGACCCCTAGCACTACATCTATGCCCGCTTAGTTTACCCAAAACAAGGATATATCTCCCTCGATCAGAGATTACTTCTGTCAACAGAAAGGGAACACTCTAGCCACAAGAACTACCACCCCTTTTGCAAGTGGAGAAGTCTCGCCCAAAACTTGGCCCACCCATCTCTTTTAAAAAGGAAAGTTGTTCAGGTAGCATGTGTGTTTCGCAAAAAGGCGATTGATGGGTTAAAACGTACCAAATGATTAAGGACGATGTGTATCTTTTGTTATCTCTCCCTTTAATGTTCCAAGAAATTATACTCAACTCAGACGCCATAACAACAGCAAAAGAACATCGCCCACTGTTGGCTGTCAGACTCCCCAATATCCCCAACAAATATAAAGTATGAAAGAAAAAGAACCTACCCACCAAATAACCCAAACCACTCTCCAGCTTAAAAACAACTTGACCCCGGCCCTAAGCCGCCCGACCTTCTGGACCATGACACGCCGAGCGATGGGGCCTTCGCTACCTTAGAGAGTCGGTTAATTCCCTCTCGAGAAAACCCGGAGATAATGTAACTGCCTACAGTAACATCCTAGAATGCTACACTAATGTAATTAACATGCAGCAAGCCTCGTAATTAACTAGAGGAAAGTAACCAACAACCCTAATACCAAATTCTCTCTGTAGCCCCCTGACAAAGGAATAAACAGCTGTTAGAAATAACAGCTATATAATGTCAGAACATTGCTGCTGAACTGAGCTCTTTCATCAGCTCTTAGATTCAGGCCTAAGCAAGTTGGTAAAACAAACCAGAGTAAAGGAAAAAAAAAAAAAAAACTACCCTATTGGCTGCCAAAACCAGACAGAGCAAACAGCTACCAGGCAAGTACAGTAATCATATAGCACCCCAAGAAAAGAAGGAAGAGGAAAAGAGGGGAGGTAGGGAAGAAAACACAAAAACATATAGGCCTAACTAAGAGGGGAGCTTAAAAATCCTGTACTGCAGTGCCTTAAAATATTTCAAATTAGGTGATGAGGGCAGCCTGCATAGAAAAGCAAATTGTCCACCACAGGTCGGTCTTTTCCCCAAAGCACTGCTTAGGATACAACCCCATAGCAACCAACAGTGAAAAGGATCAGTAACATTACCCTATGCCCAATAGATAGAGTCTTAAACCATACCCATTAAACACGTTGAAACCATTAATGTCCCAGCAAATGGCACCTGGTGCTTATAGCAAAATACTAAAATCAAGAAATACAAAAATTAGAATTAAACACAATATATCAATACGGGAGAGGTTAGGGAGGAGAGGGAAGAAAAGGGGAGGGGAAGGGAGGGGGGAATAAGGGAAAGGGAACTAGGAAGTAGAAAAAGGGTAAGGTGTCCATTGTAAGTCCCAAAAATCCAGCATCTAAGTGACTGACAGAGGAGAAAAGTCCTTGCTGAACCGCTGTGTACTCAGTCTTCCTTTCATGAAAGGCTGGAAGCTTGCCAGAGGACGACATTCAGGTTTTGTGGAAGAGGAGGAACCAGTCCTTAGCACCTTCAGGGCTTCATCAGACGCCTCAAACAGCTTTTTCCCTCCTTGTGGGTGACTTCTAGTTTAGCAGGGTATAACATGCGGTGCTTCACTCCAGCAGCCCAGAGCTTGGATGTAATAGGACGAAGCTTGCTCACCATCCTGCTTTTGACTGTAAGATCTGGGACTAGACGAAGTCTCTTGCCCTCCAAGAGAATTGCTGAGAGCTTCCTTGTTTCCTCAAAATCTGCCTCGATCGAGATAATTCAGAAGCTTGAAAATTATGGGCCTCGGGGATCAGCTGATGAGGGTTTTGCCTCAAGGCCCTGTGACCCCTCTCGATGATGTATTCTGGGCCATTAGCTGAAGGGCCTACTGTTTTCCTCAACATTTTTTGCAGAAAGGCAATCATATTAGGCCTTTCCTCCCACTCTGGTAAACCTAGTAGGACCAAGTTGTTCCTGCAATTTCTGCCTTCAAGGTCTTCAAGGCGGTCCTCTAGTTTAGAAACAGCTCTCCTCAGCTCAGTCTTTGCAGGCCCCTGTTTGTCAGCATTGCGCTCCAAAGAAGAAACCCTTGCTTCCACATCGGTGACACGTCTAGCTAGTTGGGTTAGTGCAGGCTTAAAGTCTGCCACATCTTCAATGAGCTTAAAAAGGGCGTCTTTTATAGTGGACAATTCCCCATAAACACGAGCTGGTGTTAAATCATCTGCTGGGTCCGTTGGTGAAGTGCTGCGTTGGGGCCATTTTGCCTCGAGCTCTAGTTTTACATCCGTTTCGCCCATACTCTCAAAAATACAGAATTTCACTCCAGGAGACTTCTCCTACCTCTCCCAAGGCTGATACTGGTGGTTAGAGCTTGCAGAGAGGTGTAAAATTGAAGAAATAAGCGCGATTAGCGAGCTCTAGCCCCACGAACGTCCCCTACGCTTCCCCGCACATCACGTGACCGGGGACCTGGCAATTTATATAAAATATTCTATACTGAGTTTTAAATATAGATTAATTAGTCCAGATACAACAATTGAGTCACTATGGTTGGCAATTAAGAACAAATCTAGTAAACAGATTCTTTTGGGAGTATACTACACACACCACCAAATACAAACAAGGACTCTGACAACAATATCACATTAGAAACTGAGCATATGGCAGCAGGTGGTGACGTCATTATTATTGAAGACTATTTTTTTTGTTGTTAGTTGTTTA
Source organism: Neoceratodus forsteri (assembly GCA_016271365.2). Taxonomy (NCBI): domain Eukaryota; kingdom Metazoa; phylum Chordata; order Ceratodontiformes; family Ceratodontidae; genus Neoceratodus; species Neoceratodus forsteri. The sequence continues at coordinate 1,442,745,324 of CM057450.1, forward strand.
ACCAGGACTAGCACATTAAGCTGAAAGTTTTTTACAGGTGTGACCTGGGAGCACAGGGAAGTTAAGTGACTTGCTCAGGGTCAAACAGTCTGCAAGTGGAAGCTGTGGGATTCAAACTCAGGTCTGGTCTGCTGGATGTCACCAGATTTGCAGCTCAGAGCCTTAAACCACTGCACTAAACTGTCTCCTCCTGATATAAATTGGTTCAACCAATCAGCTAGTACAGCATCCGGAAATAGATTTTTGAAAATGTTAAGCATGGCTGACTTAAAACAGTTAATTTATAAACCCACTAGGGGTGAGAATATATTGGGATCTATTAATAACAAATACAATGAACACAGTAATAAAGATAAAGGTCATAGAAAACTTAGGCAATATTGACCATAACATTATAGAATTTGAAATACATAAGACAGATGTCTTTAAGGGAAGAACACAAATAAAATTTGGGAGTTAATTAAAAATAAATAAAAGCCTGGAAGAGAAATATGTACCATGCAAAAAATTGTACAATAAAAGAGGTAAAGGCCCAATACGGTCTACCAACAGAATAATTAAGATATGTAGGACAAAAAAAGAGCCTATGACAAAATAAAAATACTTGGAACTTTGGAAACAGTGAGAACATTAAAAACAATGATTAAAAACTTAAGAAAACTATAAAGAATGAAAAGATAAAGGTCGAATCCAACATTACTCATTAATCTGATAATGGAAAAAGCTTTTACGTTTACATAAACAATCAGAATAAAATGGGGAACCAGACTGGACATTTATTAAAAGATGGTAAAGAAATAAATGAACCAAAGGAGAAGGTGGAATCATTTAATGAATACTTTAGTTCAGTATTCGAAAACAAGAAACAATGTAATACTAATAATACACCAAAATCTATCCTGATTTAATATTAAAAATAGATGCTGAGGACGTAGAAAAGCTATTATACAAACTAAAACCTCATAAATCCACAGGCCCCGATCATCTACACCCAAGATTACTTAGGGAGGTAAGAGGTCAGTTATCCCAACCGCTAGCCTATTTATATATGTATCCTTTACCACAGGGGAAGTCCAGGAGGACTGGAGATAGGCCATTGTGGTACCGTTGTTTAAAAAGGGGCAACGATCCTTACGTTCCAACTATAGACCAGTGAGCTTGATTTCAATACTATGTAAAATGCCAGACAGCCTTTTTAAAACAAAATTAGAAGAAAATTAAGGCATGATTAACAATAAAGATCAAAAGCAACATGGTTTCAAAAAGATCAAGCATGCATTACTAATCAACTATGTTTTTTATGAACAAGTGAACAAAAACTTACATAGAAATACAAAATCACACTTACCCCATAATGCAAAGCATCATGGGATGTATATGCAAATCACAACAAAATATTATGCTGGTCCAACTTTAAGCAGAAATGCATGGTGCCGAAAGGCCTCTCACACAGCCTGCAAATGGTGTCAACAGGGTGGCACCCTTTGCAGACTGTGTGAGAGGTCTTTTGGCACCATACATTTCTGCTTAAGGTTGGACCAGCATAATATTTTGTTGTGATTTGCATATACAGCCCATGATGCTTTGCATTATGGGGTAAGCGTGATTTTGTATTTCTGTGTAAGTTTTTGTTCACTTGCACCATGCATTTCTGCTTAAAGATGAACCAGCATAATATTTTGTGGTGATTTGCATATATAGTACATGATGCTTTGCATTATTGGGGTATAGAAACATAGAATGTGATGGCAGATAAGAACCGCTTTGCCCACCTAGTCTGCCCATTTTCCTACCTAACAGATAAGCTGCAGATCCTAGTTAACCAACAGCTTACTTCCTCCTACCCCCCCACTAGGACTGCCTTATATCTGTTCCATGCATTCTTGAATTCCCCCACTGTTCTTGACTCCACAACCTCCTCAGGGAGGCTGTTCCATGCATCAACAACCCTTGCTGTGAAAAAATACTTCCTCACATTACCTCTGAGCTGTCCCCCCTCTATCTTCAAATTGTGCCTCCTTGTTCATGCACATCTCTTTTTCTGAAAGATGCTGCCCTTTTGGACTTTATTGATTCCCTTGAGGTACTTGAAAGTTTCTATCATGTCCCCTCTCTCCCTTATTTCCTCAAGGGTATACATAATAAGCTCCTTTAGTATTTCTTCGTATGTCTTCTGGTGCAGATCCTGCACCATTTTGCTGCCCTCCTCTGACAGCCTCCACTCTGTCCATGTCTTTGGGGACATGGGGTCTCCAGAACTGCACACAGTACTCCAGATGGGGTCTCACCAACTGTCTGTACAGAGGGATAACAACTTCCTGTTTTCTACTATTGTTGCCTCTCCCTATGCATCCCAGTATCCCCGAGCCTTCCTTACTGCCTTCTCACATTTCTTGCCCACCTTTAGGTCATCTGATATAATTACCCCCAGGTCCCTTTCCATTTTTACTGTTGTCAGTATCTCACCCCCCATTGTGTACTCTTCCCCTGTTTTTTTTTTTCCCAGGTGCATTACCTTGCACTTCTTTGCATTGAATCTGAGCTGCCATACATTTGACCATTCCTCCAACCTTGCCAAGTTCCTTCTCATCCTTTCCACACCATCTTGTGTATCAACCCTGTTGCAGATCTTTGTGTCGTCTGCAAAGAGACATACTTTTCCTTCCAGTTCCTCTGCAATGTCACTTATAAAGACATTAAAAATGACCGGTCCCAGTACTGAACCCTGCATACACCACTAGTAACTCTTCTTTCTTCACTGTAGGCTCTGTTTATTACTACCCTTTGCATCCTGTTGTCTAGCCAATTTTTTATCCAGGCTACTACCTTGGGACCCACTCCAAGGCTGGCTAACTTGTGTATTAATCTTTTGTGTGAGACTGTATTAAATGCCTTGCTAAAGTCTAGGTAGGCCATGTCCACAGCCCCTCCCTGGTCTACTACTTTGGTCACCCAGTCAAAGAAATCTATTAGATTCATCTGACACGACCTTCCCATAGTGAATCCATGCTGCCTTGGGTCCTATGCCTCACTGGCCTCTAGGTACTCAACAATTCTTTCCTTCAGAAGTGATTCCATCATTTTCCCTACCACTGAGATCAAATTAACTGGTCTGTAGTTTCCTGCCTCTGTCCTGCTCCCACTTTTGTGAAGATGTATGTGTGATTTTGTATTTCTTTGAAACATGGCTTCCCGGCCAATGATCTTTGGGGTAACCCTTGCCTCATTGTTTGCACACTGGGGTTCTTTGTCTAAAAACTTACATCACAACATGCCAATTGATGTAATTTTTTTGGATTTTCAAAAAGCGTTTGATAAAGTAGCATATAGTAATCTGCAAAATAAAATGGAAAAAACAAGAATTGATGGTAGGTTGGTTAAATGGATAGAACATTGGCTTAAAGATAGGAAACAGCAAGGAAGAGTACTGGGTACATATTACAACACTGCAATAATATCTAGTGGTGTGCCACAAGGCTTAGTTTTAGGACCGGCTTTATTTGCCCTATGCATAAGTGACCTTAACCAGGACACAACAAATATAATAGTAAAATTTGCTGACAACATCAAATTGAGTGGACCAGTAGACACCATAAAGAATGCTACAAATCTTAAAAGTTACCTTAAAATGATAGAACAATGGTAAGAAAAAAATAAAATGCTCTTTAGCATAGAAAACTATATGGTAATGCATTTAAGAAAAAATAATGTAAATCAAAATTATGATCTCAATGGAATTTAACTAAGAACAACAATTAATGAAAGAGTCTGTGGAGTAACAATATATAAGAAACTTAGCTTTAAATATCACAGAACTCTGGTGATCCAAAAAACAAACTAAATGATTAGAAATGTAAAAAGGACTTCTGTAAACAGATCAAAAGGATGTACAGTATGTTACCTTTATATACAACATATGTGAGGCTGCTCATGGACTATGGCTCTTCATTATGGAGTCCCTATGCTAGAGGTGAGATACAAAGAGCAGAAAGAGTACAGCGTAGGTACACCAAAATAATTGGATCCCTAAGAAAACATAACTATGAGGATAGGTTAAAACACCTAGGATTATTCTCATTGGAACAGAGGAGAGTAAGAGGGGATGTATTAACACTGTTCAAAATAATGAGAGATCCAGAGCTAATGGAAGAAATGGGTATAAAAATTCAGAACAAAACAAAAAAACTAAGGGACCATAGTTACAGATAAAAATAGATACCATTAAGAAAAACAATAGGTACTTTTCATTTATAAACAGGACTGGAAGAATCTGGAATTATTTACCAAGCAATGTGGTCCTAAGCAAGTCTGTAAACTGTTTCAAACAATAAATAGATAACTTACTAGTACTCAAGAGATTACAACAGACCCACTAAATGCAGGGAACAGTATCAATGGGCAATATAAGTCTTATTCCATTCCAAGTCCAGTATAAGGGGGGACAGATAGCCTATAAGGGCTTCTTAATGATAATTATGGGGGTTTGGGTCTGAGAGGGGTGGTCCGCAAGCCCGTACAGGCTTAATGTACCACATGCATGGGGAATGGGGCTGTTGGGGGGCTGTACCCACCAGAGCTATATGTTGAACCACAGTGGGGGCACATTGGCAAGCACCAGTGGATGGCAATGAACACTAATGCCAGCTCATAGCTGGCATAAATGTTCTTTGACCAATGTCCACCGAGGGATGTTTCTGAATTCCAATTTTGGGACTTGGCAGCCACCATTGCTGAATAGGGTGCAACTGTTGCCATAAACCCCTTTACGTCAAGTCTCAAGGGGGTTTATGGTGCATAGGACCACTTGGGAGTAGGCAGACTGCAACATGTCTCTGGCTGCTTTGCTGAATCACAAATGTTGCAAGTCATGTCGCAAAGTACTACTTGCACCATTTTTTGGATGCAAGTCACTTTGCAACATGCCTAGCATTTTGTAAAACCAGCCCTTAGATCTGAAACTTGGTACACTTACTGTATGTATGGGTTTTGTTAAAGTCAACATACTAAATGTGGTGCAATTTGGACTAACACTTTAGAAATTCTGCAATTTACATAATTGTGACATGTAATTTTAAAATCACAGAATGTGTGGAGTCTCATAACTCAGTCACCTTTCCAGATAGGGATCTGAAACTTGGTACACATCTGCATGATCCTTGTTACATTTTGTGCACTAACCTTGGTTTGGTTTAGACAAATACTTAGGAAATTATATGGAAATAACTGAAATCACAATTTTGGCAAAATGTTGTGAACTTTTTGCTGAAATATCACAGAAGTCGATTCAGCATTTTGCCAGAATTTTTCTGGCAGAAGATACATTTCACCTAGTCCTAGCACATCACAGTGTCAGCTTGTCATCCTGATGCTACATCCATGGCAATGGCTATGGCAAATGGGATGGGGGAATGCACAGTGCCACAACTTCAAAAAATAAACCCAAAGACTTTTAGAAATAGTATATATTTTAAAGAATCTTAAAAAAAAAGAAAACTATCACTTAAGGTCCTATCCTTGTGCATAAATCAAATACACAGAGGGGCTATACGGACATACAGAGATATGAACATATGAAATTGCCAGCAGAAACAGGCCTCACGGTCTATTGAGTCTGCTTGAGCGTGCAGCTAGCACCTCATCTCACAGTTGCCCCTCCAGCCCCCCTCTTCCCAGTATCCTTTACCCTTTTCCTGTCCCAACCCCTCTTGAAACTGCCCACCATCTTAGAAAACACTATCTCATCTGGTAAGGTGTTCATTTTGTCCTCCACTCTTTCAGTGAAAAAATGTCTCCTCATCTCCCTCCTGAATCTTCTCCCCTCCAATCTCAGTCTATGCCCTCTCGTGTCCCTCCCCCTTCTCATCTGGAAAATCCCTTCTGTGTTGGTCTTGTTTATCCCCTTCAGATTCTTAAAGGTCTTGAGCATGTCCGCCCTATCCCGCCTCTCCTCCAGTGAATACATATTCAGCTCTTCCAGTCTGTCCTCGTAGGGCTTGCTCTCTTATCCCTGGATCATCTTTGTGGCTCTTCACTGCACTCCCTCCAACAATCTGATGTCCTTCTTCAGGAATGGGGGCCAGTGGTGAATGCAGTACTCCAAGTGGCGCCTGACTAATGACCTAGACAGGAGCAGGATAACCTCCATCCTTCTGGAGGAGGTCCATCTTGCATTATACCCCAGCATTTTGTGGGATTTTGCTGCCGCCATCCTGCACTGAGCAAAGTTGTTTATGCTCCTGTAATGATCACTCCTAGGTCCTTCTCCTCTGTGGAGCTCCCCAACTGTACCCCATTCAAGTGATAATACCTGTCCTGGTTCCCAACTGCCATGTTCCCACCCTCTCCTGCAACTTAGTCAGGTCCTCCTGCAAACCCTTCCACCCCTTTCCATCATCATCAACCACAGCTCCCATCTTGGTATCATCTGTAAATAGACTGATCCTGCTCCTGATCTCATGTGAGATATCCTGCAATAAAAATCCCAAACAGCACCTGTCCAAGAACCGATCCCTGTGGTACCCCACTCATCACCACTATCAGTGACGAGAGATCCCCACCCCCACCACCACCACCACACTTTGCTGGCTTCCCTTTAGCCAGTTTGTGATCCATTTCACGATTTTTGGTCCTGCCTCCACAGATTTTAGTCCCCTCCCCAACCTCCTATGAGGCACTGAATCAAAGGCCTTGCTGAAGTCTAAATATAGGACATCCACTGCATGGCCCTTGTCCAGTTCTCGCGTCACCCAGTTGTAGTACTCTGCAAGGTTTGTCTGGCAGGATCTGCCGACTACAAACCCGTGATATTGACCATCCTGGAGACTGCTTTCCTCCAAGGAGCTCACTAGCCCCTCTTTTAGGATGGTCTCCATGAGCTTTCCCACGATTGATGTGAGGCTCACTGGCCTATAGTTTCCTGTTTCATCCTTTGGGCCACTTTTGTGGCTGGGCACCACATGGGCCATTCTCCAGTCCTGAGGTACACATCCCATGTCCAGGGAGGTATTGAACAGGTTGGACAGTGGCCCCACCAGGACCTCTGCCAACTCCCTTAGTACACTAGGGTGAATGCCATCAGGTCCAGTTGCTTTGTCCTCCCTTAATTCCCTCAACATGTCTAGTACCCTGCTCTCTGTAATCCATACATCTGTTGCCTCCCTTCCCTCATCTGGGGTATCTACCCCCTTCTACTTTATGAATACAGAGCAGAAGTATTTGTTCAGTGCCTCTGTCTGCTACACCCTTTTCTCCACTCACCCCCATCCTTCTTAATCCTCATCAGCTGACCCTTGCTCCTTCTTCTCTCTCTGTAAGACCTTGTGTTATAAATGATTTATCTATACTCATGCTGTTTATGCCACTCATGAGGTCCCCACTGCATATCATTTATATATTCATATGTAATCTGTAATGTAGTTTAAAAAAAGAAAAATCCCTTCTTGTGATGATGAAATTGTATCCTCATTCATACAGGTGCCTTTGGAAATGAAATAAACAGAATAGTGGGGATATTTTAAGACTCATTTTTCATGCCAAACCACTTCTTCTGACACACTACAATGCCCCATCAGACCATGACACACATGTGAACCCATTGTGAGAGAAGGCTCCCCTGCCAAGGTGTCACCATTGCAACAGAACTCTGTACCATACTTTCCCAGGCTTGGAGCAGTGGTGTGCGACAGAGTTGGCCCCCCATCCTAATGCTTCCCAGCTAGTTCCCCAAACTCATCCCCAAGCGTGAGTTGCCAGCACAAGAACACAACTTGTTACCCACTGGCCAAATGGCTGTCCCTGCACACAACGTTTCTTCATAACTTTTAGGTAATTCTATCAACCCATAATAGCATCTAATCAGTAACCCTGGCAATACTGTGTACAGCACAATTATTCATTTATCAGGTCTGTTCTTTCAACAGGTCTATACATCATTATATTCCACCTTTCTGGAGAGAATTCTTTTATTTATTTATTTTTTAGGGCTGCAGTGGGCATAGCCCTGCAGTCCTTTTACGATCACTGAGAAAAACGACACTACATTCCTTCTGAATAAACATGTTGGATTGCATCACAGTCACCTCCATGTCTGAGAAGCAGGCCGACCATGCTGTCCCAACCAACCACAGCACTGCACTTTTTTTGTTTTATATATATATATATTCTCACCCCCCAACCTGACCCTCCCTCTCAGCACCCCCCAAAACAAATGGAGACCTTCATAAACTATGTTGTTTTCTCTACTTATGTGGTGGCGCTTCTCTACAGTATATCTTACAAATACCTACGGATTTGCAGTTGTGGGTCACTCACACCATGGTACATTCTGTGATTCATAGTTTGCTGCCCCTTGCAATTCCATGACCAGGTCTCATGAAGAGCACAGGTAGACTACAACTCCCACCAAGCTCAGTGTCCACTTGCTCCAGGGTGCTCCATTTACAGCATATTTTGGGTTTCCATGATGGCACAGAGGAGGACCTGCTGTGGTGAATGGATTGTAGTTTAAGTGGGGTTCCCAGCCTTAAGGAGGGGAGGCAGTGACATCCCTGGCTTTGTGGTACATGACTGTGGTTGGACGGTATGGGGTCCCAACTGGTGCACTGTTCCTATGTCAGTGGCCTTGCCATGAGTAGGGAGTTGTGGATCTCATGTGGTATTTGAGGGTATGAGAGCCCCGAGGTGGAGAAGAGGGAGTCACAAACCTCTCAACACTCATTACACTCATTAAAGCATGTCCAGTACAGCAGCAGAAGCAGAACATCAGGGCTGAGTTTGTAGCCCTCCCTCCCTTAAGCGCACATCATTCAGCACCTGCTCCCTTAGTCCAGGTACTGTGAGGGCTACTGTTGAAGCAAGAGTTTTGTGTCTGTGTAGCTGACTCAGTCAGAGGGATGCCACTGCTAGCATTTTGCTGGCTCTGTCCTCTGGTTTACCACACTGTGGTTTTGTTGACTTCTACTGGTGCCTTTAGTCCCGGAAGAACAGTCAGAGGTAAGGGCCCTATTCTGATTGATACATTAAGGGCATTTTAATGTACAGGTTATTTACTGTACTGTGGGGATTTACAATTTACTATTGTGGTGATTATAACCTCCTCACTTTGCCTCCTGGAACTCAGTTTCCATACACACACACACACACACACACACACACACACACACACACACACACATACACCTCCTTTGCAGCCTGTGTTCTCTTACCTGCCCTTACCCTTGTGTTCCTCTTTTCATTACAGCATGTCCAGCACAGCAGCAGGCAGCAGGAGCAGAACATTGGGGCTGAGTTTGTAGCCCTCACTTCCTACCTCCCTCCCTCAAAGGCACTTCATTCAGCGCCTGTTCCCTTAGTCCAGCTTGTCCAGCACAGCAGCTTGCAGCAGGAGCAGAACATAGGGACTGTGTTTGTAGCCTTCCCTCCCTCAAACACACATCATTTAGTGCCTGCTCCCATAGTCCAGAGTATTCAACCTAGCAGCAGACAGCAGAAGCAGAACATTGGGGATGCATTTATAGCCTTCCCTCACTCAGATGCACATCATTCAGCACTTGCAGCCTTAGGCCAGTGTGTCCAGCACGGCAGCAGGCAGCAGGAGCAGAACATCGGGTCTGAATTTGTAGCCCTCCATCTCTCCCTCAAATGCACATCATTCAGGGCCTGCTCCCTTAGTCCAGCATGTCCTGCATAGCAGCATGCAGCAGGAGCAGTACATTGGGGATGAGTCTGTAGCCCTCTTTCCCTCCCTCAAAAGCACATCATTCAGCACCTGCTCCCTTAGTCAAGCTTTTCCAGCACAGCAGCAGGCAGCAGTAGCAGAACATCAGGGCAGAGTTTGTAGCCCTCCCTTCCTCAAAAGCACATCATTCAGCACCTGCACCCTTAGTCCAGCTAGTCCAGCACAGCAGCAGGCAGCATAAGAAGGACATTGGGGCAGAGTTTGTAGCCCTCCATCCCTCAAACAGACATCATTCAGAACCTGCTCCCCTAGTCCAACGTGTCTAGCACAGCAGCAGGCAGCAGGAGCAGAACATCAGGCCTGAGTTTGTAGCCCTCCCTCCCTCAAACGCACATCATTCAGCACCTGCTTCCTTAGTCCAGGTACTGTCAGGGGCACTGTTGAAACAAAAGAGTTTTGTGTGTGCAGCTGATTCAGTCAGAGGGATGTCACTGATAGCACTTCACTGGCTCTTTCCTCCAGTTTGCTGCATGGTGGTTTTGTTGACTTTTGCTAGTGCCTTTAATTCTATTCTGACCATTACTTTAAGGGCATTTTAATGTATGGGTTATTTAGTGTACTGAAGGGATTACTAATGTACTATTCTGGTGATTATAACCTCCTCTCTTTGCCTGCTCAGTTTCTACACACACCCCTTTGCATCCTGTGTTCTCTTTCCCATCCTTACCCTTGTGTTCCTCCTTTCATTACAGCATGTCCAGCACAGCAGCAGGAGGAGTCCTGTCCCCTCCTTCCCCCTATGCACAGAGCAGGCCACAGCCTGAGCTCTTTATGGGCTGAGAGTGGAAAGACAGTCTAGTACTTTGTTTCGTGTGGTCACTTGCACAATCTGCAGCTGCATCCCCTGCGCATTCTCTTCCTCACACTCCAACTCCCTATTTGCTAAAGCAATATCGGAGCCCAGAGGGACCCCTACTAGATCCCAGAGAAACTGTAGTTATTTGAATACAATGGCATCTAGGGAAAGCAATCCACTAGCCTACAAGGGATATACTATTTAAATTACTGTCCCCACATTGGACAACTGTAGCACTCTGGACCACCAGTGCTATTTTTTTTATTTATGCTGGGCAACTAGCCCAAAAGAGTCCCCACTAGCCCACCCATATTATTATTTTTAACTACTGGCCACCATGCCTATTAGGGGTGATACATAGATACATACATAGATACATAGACAGTGTCGGCAGATAAGGGCCTATGGCCCACCCAGTCTGCCCATTTAAGTTTGTAAGTTCAGTTTATGTTTTCCAGGAAGTCTGTTGCCCCTAACCCCTGACCTCCAGAATTCCTTTATGTCTATCCCATGCATTCTTAAATCCTGTGATTGTTTCAGCCCCCACCACTTCCTCTGGCAGGGTGTTCCACTTGTCCACCACCCATTCTGTGAAGAAATTCTTCCTCACGCTTCCTCTGAATCGTCCTCCTCCAACTTCATCCCATGCCCTCTAGTCCTGGAACATCTTTTTCGCTTAAAAATAGTGCATTCCTGCACCCTGTTCCTCCCTGTAAGATACTTGTATGTCTCTATCATATCCCCTCTCTCCCTCCTCTCCTCCAGGGAGTACATGTTCAGTGCCTTCAACCTGTCCTCATAGGACTTGTGATGCAATCCATGCACCATCTTTGTGATCAATGACTTATGCTGACCCCCCCCATCACCACCAAACACCAAATTGTTCTCCTGTTTTTTTCCAACTACTCTTTATGCTCCTCTGGCCAAGGGCTAGGACCTTCTTCTGCTTCCTCCTAAGTGAGCTACGCTTTCTACCATGAGCCTGCTGTGGCTACTGCTGGTCCCCACACTCACCTGCAACACACTCCTGTGCTGGCACCCCAGTTTACCCCCTGGTGCTATGTATGCCATCAGTCCTTGGCATTTCTTCCTGACAGTCATCTGGCCACCCAGGGGGAGGTGAGGGTATGGATTCAATCCAGAAGTGCTGCAGCTATGTCCGATGTTGGAGTGGGCCATTGCAGTGGTTTCATCTGCCTAGCCCATGTGTGCCATTTCTGTGTTCTTCCTGCTCCCCACACCACTACCACGAGCATGCATCAGGATTGCCTGTCGGTGAGGCCTGATGCAGCCAACCCGTGGGTGCACTCCAAAGGCCCTGCCTGTCAACTGCGGATTTCCTGCACAGCCACCTGGGGTCCCCCAGGTGGCAGCTGAGTAGCAGTATGCAAGACCATCCCTCCATGGGGGAGATTGTCCAATGGGATTCGCAAACCCTCTTCCCCAGGTAGTACTCTGACAGTTCCGTCTCATTCCCAAACTTGGGTCATCAGCATCTTGAGCTGTGCTGGCAGGCCGGCTCTTATCTGTTTATTACTATATTTTATTTCTCTGTATTTTTGTCTTCCTGCATTGTCCTCTAACTTTTTATGTAAAGTTTCCTTTTTCTTTACTGCTTTGCTGTCATATATCCCTTTCATATCTCTCTGTCTCTGCCCTCACTACTGTGTTTTCTCCATATTAACCTATTTTTCTTATTAATTTTACAGGTCTGACAAGATGCTGGCTCCTCCTCCATCAGGTAAGTATTACTCTACAGTACGTCTAACCTGTCTTATCCTTCCTGTTTATTCCCTAAGAACTAAGGATGCTTTGTGACCCCTTTCCTATATTTTATGTTACTGGTCCATCGAATGTCATCCCTTCAAGACTTTGACCTCTTGCTCCTTAGTACACAGGTAAGAGACCCTCACCATTTTACCTGTACATGGTGGGTTAACTGTAAAAGTGTGGCTGCACATGTGTGTGTGTGTGTGTGTGTGTGTGTGTGTAAACCCTGACAGTAATCATATCTTGATATAATTGTTGTAATCTAGGCTCTTGCCACTTTTGCACTTTTTTGCACTTATTAGCCATTATACACATAGTGGTGGCCTCTTTTCTTTTTACTGATCTCCTTACTTCAGTATATGAATTATGTGAGCAGGATTTTCAAACTGAATCTGTCCACCCAATATTTTAAAGCAGCAGTGCAACTGAATTGGGTTAACATTTTTGAAGGCAATGGGACCTCTATATTTTCTCCCTTCCTCCACAGGAGGCCACATTGCTAGATATGGGTGCAGAAAGAGCTATACTGGTGATAAAGAAAGAAATATACCATACACTCAAACACAAAATTTAATTATTTTTATTATACAGGCATGACAACCAGTGTGATGAATGTTATTTTTTTATGGTTCCTGCTGAACAATTGGTTCTTTTAATATCCAAATATTGAAGTTTAATAAGCTTTATAAAATATGACGTGTGTAGTGTCCAGCTGTATATGGGCAGTATCACTTCCCCTTTCCTACTACAAAAACCCTTCCCAATGCACATCAGCACCCTCCATGCTGTACTATAGCTGATATTGTACTAGCTGGTTTGTTTGAAGGAGTCACTGATTATGATTCTCATATCGATGACCCCTTGATTTCTCTCTTCAGGTGTGGTGGCCAGCCAGCACTCCCTACAATCAAAGACTTCATATGTGAGTTCCTTTTCCCTAAGTGATTGCATTGCACTCCTTGGCATTCAGACTCAAGTGTATAGCAAGCTTTACAAATGTTTTTTAGAATATATAATATTTTGGCCACCCCAGTTGCATAGTGGTCTAAGACACTTTCATCTCATGAATTGCCATGTCTGCAACCTGGGTTCAAGTACGAACTTCGGTTGCTGGGTGCCAGCCGAAGGGGAGGGGGGATTGAGTGTCCCAGTGACTGTTGTCCTGTCCTGATAGGGGTGGACAGACCATCTTGACCTTTGACTTTGACACTGGATGGAAGTTTAGTGCTAGTCCATGCTCAGGGAGGCTTCGAAGGGTTGAGGCTGATGTTCCACAGAGTGTGTGCACCTCTATGTGGATGCTCTGGGATATCACCACCGCCAGGGGTGCTGGGGTGAAAAATGGAAAAATAACAGTCAGGAGGGCTTAATGAAACCCTGCATGCCTTTTTGTTGGTCAGCACCACCACTTCGTCCCTCTGGCACAACTGAATTGTGTTCTGAGGGGGGAAAGGGAGGATGGCCCTCCCTCCTCTGGCCCTGAGAGGAAATCAATGGAAGATTCAAACCACACAGCACAAATAATGGTTAATGGAAGCCTTAATAAACCCTTTAAGCTTGGGGTGCTTCCCTGTCTCTGCTGTTATGTCATATCACTGGAAACCCTGGCTATAATGTTGAGGGAACACCCAGAGATAGAAGGACTATGGGTAGGACTGGTAGAACACAGTATTTAGCTCTTCATGGATTATTTGCTTCTTTATGTAAGAAGATCTAAAAGGTACCTCCCCCACATCTCAAAATTGCTTAGTGACTATGAGGTGCTATCTGGGAATAGGATTAATTGGGGAAAGTGACACGTCATATGTTGGAGAGGAAGGGTTACAAACCTAATGACACTGATCAATCCCTACGGGCTAGGATAAGGGTGACCATACTCCAGGAATCCATTAAAGAAGGAGGACTACTCTAACCCCAGATGCAGCAAAATTTATGGGTAGTGCAGCAGGCATATCTGGGTAATGAAGGGAAGACTGAGAGACCGGCCTGGTGACAACTGGTGACAATTAGAGGTAACAGAGCAGGCACAGTACTCACTACAGTAATATGTCTTACATCCAGGCCTGAGGGGTGGATGGGATGAGCTAGGCAGGAAGCTCAGAAATCCATTTACCAGGCATATAATAAACACTTCATGGCTAGATCAAAACTTTGCCTAGTGGTCAAAGTGATTGTGCCCTGTTTGCCCGTGGTTTGCACCTGTGCGCAGTATTTGGGGTGGTGGGGTGGGGTTGCATACATGAACAGAGTTAGCACATGCAAAAAAAGCATAATGTATGCGGTGGGTAAAGAAAGGGGCTGGGGCAGGCCTGTTCTCCCAATATAACAGAGATGGCTGGCTTTCGGTCTCCACGGGATTGCCACATACAACAGAGTCCCTTGTACTAGGCAGCAACATTAGCTCCATTAAAAGTTCAATCTGTGGAGGTGCTCCTTCAGCCTTTGGGCCAGTGGTTTCATTATAGGATTCCTCCCCTTCTCCCACATTTTCTTCTCTTCACATACTAATCCTGCTAACTTTTTTCCATCCTCACCTCAGTACCTGAACTCTCAGCTGCATTTAAAGTTTGAGGGCACTGTCCTAGGCATAGAGATTGCATGGCATGCAGATGGGACTGCAGAAGAGCTGATTGTACAGGGAGTTCCCCTTTAGTACTCCATTCTTGAAAGAGCATCACGGAGCTAGTTCAACATGTGCACCATAGGAATGTGGATAATGAAGCAAGGATGTGCAATGTAAATTAGTGCCCTGCTGCAACTCAACTCCTGGCTATCCTGTTCTGCATCTGCTCAGGAAACCTGGGGAAGCTTAGGTGGCCCTACAGGCATGATATCCCTTGTAGTTGTGCTGTAGCATATCATAGAGGACTGGCTCCACCTTGTGGTCCCTGCAGACAGAGGGAGGCTCAAGCATCACCCCCCATTTTCCTTATGCGTAGAATGGGACATATGACCATGAGCCAGCTTAGAACAGATGGGCAGTGTGACTACAACCTAGCAGCTCTTTGTAAATACAGATCAGGACACCTAAGCAGTATATCTGCTTTAAACCCTTCCCCTCCCTCCCACCCTTCTACCCTGCTCTGCTGGTTTCCTTAAACCCCCATCCCTACCTTGCCTTATCTACCACCACCCCCTTACCCCCCAGTTAAACCTACCTCTCACACTGCCGTCCTCTTACCAGGAAGTCTTCTAACTGCTCTATGAGAGCTCCTTGCAGGATAAACAGATTACAGCACCTCATGAATGTGACAGCTGTCATTTTTCAAATCCTGGCCAAAATATTTTTCACATCCTGAAAGGTGATTTCGTGTTACCTACATGAAAGCACCCTTTAGCCAGGAGTTGAACATTTCCTTTACCCTTGTTCATGAGGTGGGACATAAGAAGGCTAAAATTCAATGTAAAAATATTTAAAAACTACAGTTATAAGCATACACTGAATTTTGCAAATGCAGGCTCATTCTTTTGGTAATTTTCAATATTTTTCGCCACATTTACAACATAGCCATTTCTTTACAGCAGTTCACAAACGTGACAGCTGTCATTTTTCAACTCTTGCCCAAAATATGTGTTTTTGCATTCTGAAAGTTGGTTTAGCAGTCCCTGCACAAAATCAACTTTAGGCCAGGAGCTGAACATTTTCTCTGCCCATCTTTATGAGGCAGTGTCTTAACAAGGCGATGTTGCAGATTTGGTGTAAAAATATTAAAAAACAAATTTTCCATATTTTTACCCCCAAATTCCTCACCTGCAGCCCTATCGGCTCTGGCCAGAGTTTGTTTTAAGAAAGGTAATTAATTTTACCAGTTATTCATTTCATAGAGCTTCCCTATATATTAAAGGCAAAAATAAATCTGTACAAAGTAAAGTATTTAATTAACAGGTCTTTGCTATTGTCAAGTATTTGTATAAGTTGGTCCCAGTCTAATAACATAAGACTGACAATTTTATTGGGCTGTAGTACAGGCAGAGCAAATATAACAGTGTTTGATGCACTGTGCCACTTCCTCAGGGAGTGTGAGCAGTGGTACAGTAGCAGCCACAGACATTACCAGCTATTTCCACATATTTCACGGAATTTCTAAAGAGTTTCTCTCTGCTGCCCCTCCTGTGGTAATGCAGAAAGCAGGAGAGTTCCCTAGAAGTATCATAGAAATTTTGGGAAGTAGCTGGCAATGTCTGTGGCTACTACTGTAGATAAATGACTATTCATTTTCTGTGGCAGAATGTATCTCTGTCATTAGCTAATGTGGGATGTGATGTCATTGATGACATCACATGCTGTGCATAGAGGGGTTTGGATAGAAAAGAAGGGGAAGGGAACCAGCTGCTGTGGAAATACTGTAAATATTAATAAAGACTCACCAAGAACACTGAATTAAGTTGCACTGCAGATATTCTGCAGTAGGTTGCCAGTACTGTGCAAAATTTGGTAGATGCAGAATTCTAGGTGTTTTGCCCTTAAGTCTCCTCTGAACCATAGTGACATATTTGTTGGATACACTGCGGATGATTTCTATCAGAATGTCAAGGGCATCATACATATTTTAAATCATCCTAAGTCATCCCAGTTGATGCTGGGAAGATACTCAAGGAAAACACTCTCAGCAAGTCAAGAGTAGTCCCCGACAGTGATAGTTCTGTCTAGACAAACTTATACTGCGGTACAGCATTTTGGAGAGCACTGTAAGTCCATAAATACAGATTTTCCAGCCTTCTGGTAGTTATAGAGGATCCACCAATGGAGGTGTAAGGGTGCAATTGTGGGTTCTACCAGGCAGCCTAGAAATAAATCATAGTGCCCTATGGTACAGAACATCTGGTTTAGCTAGTTGCAAAGCAGCTGTGCCTCTGTATACCAGGTTGTGGTTATCAAGTAGCAGCAGAAATATGGCCTTAACTAATCTTTTCCTTGCATCAATAGAGAAACTATATTTATTTCTGTAACAGAAACCTAAACTCAGATACAGTTTCTTATGCAGATTGTTAATCTGAGTACCAAAGGAGAGTTTACTATCTAACCATAAACCCTGTTATTTATAAACAGTATTTCTACTAGCCCCAGACTATCACTCATCAGAGTTAAGGTGAGGATACTAGGATACTAGTGAATGACAGGAAGATGACTTAGTCAAACGTTTTGAATGACCAGGTGGTAGTTTGCTTAAGGAAGCCATTTTGGTACTGATTTTCCAAATATGTAAGTGCTAAAAAAATAACTATAACACCGCAGGAGGTTATCTGATGGAGCATTTAAAATTCTTTAATTTATTAGTATCTTATCTATTTATTTGCTTATGGCATTTTGGTAACCAGTTAAGCCCACTGAGACTGAAGGTCCCTTTTTCAGGGGCAACATAGAATTAGTTATATACAGGGGCCAAGACTTTCAGATTGAGCCTGGAATGGGTTCAAGAGCCTGCGCAGTGCAACTGAGTTGCATCAGCACACAACATGGCAATATTCAAATGAGATGTGTGATCGTGCATCCCATCTGAATATGGCACAAGTTGCGGACAGCAGCTCTACTCTGACCTGTTAGTTAAGTAGTTGGATAGTCAGGACAGTGACAAATGACAACCACCAATATTTTCCAAGCCCACAAACAACCGAACAAATGCTCATGGAATAGAAATCCTATAAATACTTAACAGAACTTGTCCTGGTTGATGAGGTAATTATAGTACATTCTGTAAGTTAAGTTTAGATTTAATAGAGAATTGTTAAAGTTTGTTATTGGATACATCAAACAATCCATTCAGATTAAAGTCAGCTATTATAAAAGTCTTCAGAATAAACCAACTTATAAAACAGGTGACTACGTTTAGCGGTGTCATCATTAACTTCCAATGATTGCAATCTTCTCAGCAGTTAATGTTTAAGGTGATGTTTGTCAGCCATAGCCTTTGCTTGGTTGTGGGTTTGGAAGATATCAGTGGTTGTCATTTAATATAGGAGCTGGGCAGGATGAGTACAGTAATTCCATTGGTGGAATTCAGAAAAAATGGCAAGTCTACTTCTGAAATGCTCTTTTTGAATTTTTTGGTAAATTCCTTGAAATTCCAATAGCTTATGACAGTTTTTTTTGTTTTTTGTTATTTAAACATAGGATTTATATTCCATGTGCCATTTTTAATGGAGGACTGGTTTCCTACCGTTTACATTGAAGACTCACTATACACCTGCAGAATCTAGAAAACGTTTCTAAACAGACAAATGATCACTAAAACATCTGATGGAACTCTCATGCAGGTATTCAATGGCTGGCAGGAAGCAAATGAAGATATTTCTGATCAAACTGTTCCACTTGCTTCAATAGAACCCTAGCTAGGTCACATTTTTAAAGCAAATGATGTGTGCAAAGCACAGGATAGTGATCGCAATCATAATGCCTAGCAGAAGCTAGTCTTATCCAGTTGCAAATCAACACAGAGATGCAGAACACCTTTGCAGGGCTCCAGAAAAGGCACACAGATCTGTTAGGATACACCCAGACACACACCATTCCACTGCACTGTTTGCTGCTGGAGATTATGCGTGAGCAGACAGCTGGTGGGGAAGGGCCAACAGAAAAAGTGCCTATGGCACATGGGGGTCAAAGGGCATGTGAGCAGATTGCAGAGGGTAGGGCCAACATAACTAAGGTGTACCTAACACATGGCAGGTCAAAGGGCATCAGAGCAGACAGCAGGTGGATAGGGCCAACAGAAAGAAAGTATACCTGGCACATGGGGGGCACAGGAGTGTTTGCCCAATGTGAGGATCATAAAATGAAAGGGATGACATGCTGCCTAGGATGTTCCTAACCAGGGTGGTGCAGTACTGAGTACTGATGCCACTGGCAAGGTGGTCACCTGCCACAGAACCCACAGGTTTCCTGCCACAAGTGGGGTCCTGTTGGGGATTAGTAGTCTTCAGGGACCCCCTCATCCAAAGGGCCGATGGATGGGCTTGCACCACACACTCAGCTACCTGTAGCTATTCCAGGAGCAATGACCTAAGTGCTGACCACAAGGTCATGGCAGTGCACAATGACAGCCAAATTATACCCCTTTGTGATGTCTCCCTTCCATCCTTTTCTCCTAGCACCTGATGCAGAGGGGTCCCCTGAAATAGACTCTTGGATATCTATACCAAGTAGGCCAGGGATGCTGCATGTTACTCTGCAGCCACAGTACTGTGGACATAAGCTCTGTCTGCTCCTCCTGTGCCACAGCAATGTAATTAAGCAGGCCAGTGTTATGGTACATGGTGGAAAGGATGTCCTGCAATTAATCATTGCAGTCCACCACAGCTACATCTACCTGTCGCCCTGCTCACACACCTTACCCAACAGTGCCAGCAGCTCCTGTGCTATGGACTCATGGACCAATACAGCACCTTGGTACATGTCCCTGTATACAGTGGGTCCATATGAAGGGACCCACATGGTGGAGGTGACGGCTGTCGATGGCATACCCTGCAGTGGCTGCAATGGTCAACTATATATTGATGGTGTCACCACCTCTCCTAGGCTGTGTATTCCTGGCCCTGACAGCATTGGGGAACCTGTCTGTTACTGCAGCCTGTGTCCTGTCCTCCTCAACCTCCTCTGAGGTGTTTTATGAGTGCTCCACTTTACTTGTTGCTGTGCCTGAGAATAGGAATATGTTTGGCTTCTCATCTTCTTGGTCCTCCCCAGTGGTGTCCAGGGTGGCAGTAGGGTAATCCATCCCATTAGAGGTTTCCCTGTTATTGCGCTTATCCTCCTTAGCACTCCATGATGGATCTGCAAGTAAGGGATCACAGGGCCTTGAGTCACAAATGGGGCCATGACACTGCTATGATGCACACCAGCACACACTCAGTCTGAACAAAGCCCTGGGGAAGTATCCCACTAAAGGCACCATGCCATGGAGACCACATGCACACCTTATGAAACATGCATGCCCTGACATATGTAGAGCAAACACAACCCAGCAACTCTCGTATTCACTGTGAGTGCTCACATGTCCCTGTAAACCTCTACTCCCAGCTGCACGATGCATGTACTCACACTGCTGGATGTAGGCAACCATGGTATTGATGCCACCACCAACACCCTCCACCCGCTGCTAGCCCACAGTGTTTGCCAGTAGGTCCTCCTCTGGTGTGAGAGAGGGCTTTGTCGGTGGGCCACTGCCTGTGGCCTGTTGTGACAGTTGTGTCACTGTTTTTTTTTCTGGAGGTCAACCAAGATACCTTGTGATTTTAAAGAGTGACTAAAATGGCCACAAATTTTCTTTGCAGCTCCCACTAGTGTTAAAATACTGTTGTCACTTGAAAGGAAAGCTGACACTAACAGAGTTAATGAGTGTGCAAAGCACAGAATGTGAGTAAAACCACCACGTTTCACTGCACTAACGATATTGGTGCCATTGTCTCTGAAACAACCACAAATTCAGTATTGAGTCCCAGGAGCTCTAACCACTCAAAACTTTTTTGATGCAACTCTTCCCAAATGTTGTCAGTGGTGTGATGCTTACCAAACATGCTAATGCAAAGAGCTGCCATTCTTTATCTTTCATCCTGTACACTGCTGCTTGTAGTGATGTTTAAAGACGATCGGGACACCCAATGTGTTGTGATGCACATATAATTAGTGGTTTGAGAAACCATCCTCATGTCTGTGGTCAGGTACACAGAACCACGTTCACTCTCTTGAAGAACCAATTATATGTTACTTTGCATACAATCGTACATTTTGCGAACAGCCACAGTTGCAAAATATTTACAGCCTGGTATGTTGTAGCATGGAGAAAAATATATTAAAAGGACTCTAAAACCTTAATTTTTCACCACAGAAAATGCTTGCAGGTCCTTGGCAATAAATCCAGCTATTAACTGATTAATTTTTAATGTCACTTAATGTGATCTAGCATCACACTATGGTCTGCTGTTTAGTTTGTGTGGGGGGCGGGCAAAAACCACAGGATTGCAGAGGTGAAGCTGTAGCTTG
The DNA here is from genome assembly GCA_016271365.2 of Neoceratodus forsteri. Taxonomy (NCBI): domain Eukaryota; kingdom Metazoa; phylum Chordata; order Ceratodontiformes; family Ceratodontidae; genus Neoceratodus; species Neoceratodus forsteri. Next base: position 1,442,766,606 of record CM057450.1, read on the forward strand.
TCCAAGGACTTTTGCCAGTGAAGTGAAACATGTTTTTTTCTGCCTTGTCTCTCAATCCCTTTACCATCACTATTGTATGTATGATTATTCTCATTGCATATATTTGTCCCTTGCTCAGGACTGCTGCCCAGCCGAGTGGTTGGATGTGCTCTTTGCAAATGCCTTTTTGGTGATGTTGTCTTGAACTGGCCCTTCACTTTCCCCCTGCTAACGTCCCAATGACAAAATGTGCAGACAGCAAAACATTCATTTTTGGTACTTACATGAAAAAAGCTCCACACAACTGAGGAGGAACGTTTTGTCGTGATGCCAGGAACTGCAGCAATTTTGGTGGCAGATGTTTCTGACCCTGATTCATGCACACTGTGGCTGTCCCCAGCAGAGCTACTATGATTATTGATGTTTTCCACTGCTGGCTATATCTAGTGGTGGTTCTTGCTGTATGTATGTTTTTCATTTTTTGGGTGCAGGAACCCAGCTCGCATCCTCTACCTCATTGGTATCACATTCTGATTCATCATCTTTGGAAGAGCATAACTGTATACATTATGATCTTTTTTTGTACATTTACAACCTTTTCTTTATCAGAGGCAGTGCTTTCTGATGAAGGGGCTGAGTCAACATGAATGGCACACTGTGGAGTGCTACAGCTAATGGTACTACACAGAGCTTTTTCCTAAATCATTTACTTTCTAGGTCTAACTGGTTTCACTACCTGTCTTTGTGTTTTACTTTTATCAGATTTTTCTGACAATGCCAACAGTGCTGAACTACTTTGATCAGAGGATTCACCAACATTCTTTTCTTTTTCTGGCTGTGTTTCTACATCTCTTTCTGGTTGTGTTTACAGGGGGATCAGCAGTGGGAGAAAGGAGGTGATTATGCCCTTGTATAGGTCGCTGGTGAGGCCGCATCTGGAGTATGCAGTGCAGTTCTGGTCCCCTCACCTCAAAAAAGATATAAATCTGATGGAGATGGTTCAGAGGAGGGCTATAAACATGACTGCAGGGCAGTAGGGTAGATCATATGAACATGTGCTCCCTGAAGGACAGAAGATAGAGAGGAGACATGATTGAGACCTTCAAGTACCTGAAGAGGTTCAATAAGGTGGACAAGGAGAGTTTCTTCAGGCTAAGCAGCAAAATAATTACGAGAGTATACAGCTTTAAGCTGGAGGGGGTGTTTAAGAGGGGGATCATGAAACATGTCTTCACAGAAAGGGTGGTGACCATGTGGAATGTGCAACCAGAAGAAGTTATCTCAGCAAGGACAGTGGCTAGCTTCAAGAGGGGCTGAGATAGATACAGGAGGAGGATAAGAGACATGGGAGAGGAAAAGTTACTGAATGGAAATGCCAGGGAGAGAGGAGTGTGGACTACAGCCTGAGCTGTAAACCGTGAGCATCATGCAGACTAGATAGAATAAAAGGCCTAATTCTGCTACCTACTTCATATGTTCATACAGTGTGTTAATTTTTATTGAACAGGGACCTGGCTACCTGAAAGATCTCCTGACTTCCTATTGCCCCTTTTGTCCTTTCCGATCTGCCGACGAGGGATTGCTAGAGATTCCCAGGGTTCAGTTAAAACTTCAGGTGCTTGCAGCACCTTCCCTGTGGAATTCTCTACCTTGTCGGTTTAGAGAGTGCCTGACAATCAAGAGTTTTAAATCTATGTTGAAAACATATTTTTTTATATTATCATTCCCGGATGATTTTTAACTAATTGTTGTATTGATCCTTTTCATGTTTCTATATTGTATGTTTGTAAAGCACCTTGGTTCTGGAAAGGCATATATAAATAAAGTTTTACTTACTTACTTAATAATACCTTCATCTGTGAATTTGCCTTTTTTTCTGAATTTCTTTTCGGGAAGTTTTTTTTTGTTACGTGTGCCATTTTCAGCCATACTGCTCATGTTGGCCACAGGTTCCATTTCCATAACTGACTCTGATGCTGAAATTCTGAATCCATTTTTTGGGTCCAACTTAATTACTAAATTAGTAGTATTAGTTTGGATGTAAAAATGGGCAACACAAATTCTGATATGTGACACCCCCTCCTCTCAAAATACGTTAGCCGGTATATGAACTAGTAGTAGCTTAGTCATAGAGATGGATTACGCAGAATCTGATACATAATACACTGCTCTCAAAATATGTGAGACACTATTACCTAGTAGTAGTTCAGTCACAGAAATGGGCAGCTCAGAGTCTGAGACATGACACCCCCCTCTCAAAATATGTGAGGCACTATGACCTCATAGTAGTTCAGTCACAGAGATGGGCAACACAGAGGCTGAGACGTGACACCCCCCTCTCAAAGTACGTGAGGCACTATGACTTAGTAGTTCAGTCACAGAAATGGGCAACACAGAGTCTGAGATGTGACACCTCCATTTCAAAATCTGTATGGCATTATGACCTAGAAGTATTTCACACATATAGATGGGCAACACAGAGTCTGAGATGTGACACCTCCCATCAAAATCTGTACAGCACTTTGACTTAGTAGTAGTTTAGGCAAAGAGATGGGCAACACAGAGACTCCAGCAGTATGATCTTTCAGGGCAGCACAGAGATCAGCAACACAGTCTGAGGAATGGGTGACACCCACCCTTCAAAATTTGTTCTGTACAGCACTATAAGCCCCCCCTCAAAATCAGTGAGGCACTATGACCTTCAGAGTCCTCCTGTCCTATCTGCTCCCCTTACCATTTCTTACTAAATATTTTTTTTCAATTTTATTTTTTACAAAACTATTTTTCAAAAAGAAAGGTAATTTTCAAGTTGTTGGATGATGTACACTAGTGATATTTAAACTTTTTTTTTTTAATTTTGTGGATTTTGCAAGAAAACAGACTAAATTAATTTAAACTAATAGCTAATCTATACCTAATGGCCCAGATATTCAAACTGCGCCATGCTGTGGTGCAAGCTTGGGCGCAGTGCAACATGGCTGCGCAAGGGTGTGGACTGGGCGATATTCAACTGAGCTGTGCCATGGCACAGCATCATTGAATATCGCACCCTGGCCACCCGCCAGAGTGGAGCATGGGGATGACCTAGCTCAAGTTCCATTGCGCTATACACAGCAACCGCGATATTCAAAACTTGACAAGCAAATGGGTCCATAATGTATGCAAGGTGCAAATGGGGCCATTTGCATGTCATTATGGCCCCATTTGCATGCAGGTGCGCCGATCCCTGACCACTTGCACCTGGCACCCTGCGAGGCACCAGCCATCGGGGACCGATGTCCCCTGCAGTCAGCAATGTGTTCCACAGCCCGATCGCGGGCTGCAGTAAAATAAAAATGGAAAACACAAATTGCTGGTGGTCCAGTGGACCACTGTATGCTCGATTGTGGGCATTTGTAATAAAGAATGATTAATCTGTCCAATATCCCTGGTGGTCAGTGACCTGCCCATGTCGTGGGCTAAGTAAAAATGTTATCCCGATATCCCGGTGGTCCAGTGGCCTCACCCACACCCACTGAATCCACCATGCCTCTCCCCTGGTCAGCGGCGGGCAGCAGCACCCCACCCGCCTGGCGCTGCTACTGACATCGGTCGGGCTGTACGCCCATTGGTCCACACGTGAGCCAATGGGCGCAGTAGTCTATATCAGACATATTTCCAGATATGTGAATGGGATCCCATCCATATCTGGAATGTGTAGTACGGTATGGCTGCACGCCCATTGGCTCATGCTGCACCAACGGGCGACAGCCCCATCACGACGTGTCATCGCGGGGCGGCAGGCAGGTGGGGTGCTCGCTTGCTTGACTGGGGGGAGCGGGGCAGTGGGATTCAGTGGGCGGGTGGTGTGGGGTCCACTGGACCACCAGGGATTTTGGGGATAACATTTTTTTACTTAGCCCACGATTGGGCAGGCAGGTCCACTGGACCACCAGGGATTTTGGGGATATAATCATGTTACTCTGCCCGCGATTGGGCGGGCAGCAGTCCACTGGACCACCAGGGATATTGGACAGATGTCTTATTTTTTTTTTTAAATGCCCGCGATCAGGCATGGGGGGGCCGCCAGGTGCAGCCGGAGCTTGGGTGGCCACCCACAGGTGACAGCTGCCGTGTTGGGCCCTGCAATGTGGCAGCTCACCTGTGGGTGGCCTTCAGTTGTTCCTTTTTTTGGATCAACTTTGCGCTGGTGCAGGTAGGGGTTGCGCATGCATGGCTCTGCACATCCCGGGCTGAATATCGGGCTGTGCAGGGTATGCATGGGCACGCTCCCCTACCTGCACCTGCATACATTACTGATGCACTGCGGTGCATCGGGATTTGTGCTGCACACTTTTCCCTTTTGAATATCGTGCCAGGGCACATCAGTGGGTTGCGCATGGCGCAACACTGTTGTGCCATGCGCAACCCTTTTGAATATCTGGGCCCATGTATTCAACACAGAGATGGCAACATAGTTTGAGATGTGACACTCCACCCTTCAAAATCTGTATGACACTATGACCTAGTAGTAGTCCAGGCACAGAGAAGGGCAATACAGAGTCCAAGATGTGGGTGACACCCTCCTTCAAAATGTGTATGGCACTATAAGCTCCCACTCAAAACTAGTGAGGCATTATGAGACCTATATTCAGTGTCCTGCTATCCTGTCTTCTCCCCTTCTTAATGTTGTAATTTTTTTACAAAAAAACATTTTTCAAAAAGAAAAATAATTATTAAGTTGATGGATGCTGTACATTTACTTTTTTTTCTTGTTGTTGATTTAGCAAGAAAAACAGACTGAAACTAATACCTAATGTATTGTATTTTGTTTTGTTGTATGATTTCATAAGAACTGCACCTGCCTCATTGCAGATTGCAGGCCATGCTTTTTGTAGTACCCTAAAAATCCCTTTCCTGTTTCCTTTACTTTTTCTATAACTAAGAAGATATCTGCACTCTGTGCACTCTACTGTTGTCTACACTCTGCTATTGTCTGTTATTGAATCAGTTGGTCTCTCTACTCTACAAACATAGAAACATAGAATTTTGGTAGACTCTGATGGCAGATAAGGACAGCTTGGCCCACCTAGTCTGCCCATTTCCCTACCTACTGGATCAGCTGCAGATCCTAGTTAACCAACAGCCTATTTCTTCCTACCCCCACAAGAAGTGCTTTATGTCTGTCCCATGTATTCTTGAATTCTACCACAGTTTTAGACACCACAATCTTCTCGGGAAGGTAGTTTCATGCATCCACCACCATCTCTGAGAAAAAATACTTCCTCACATTGCCCCGGAGCCGCCCCTCTATCTTCAAATTGTGTCCTCTTGTTCTTGCACACCTCTTTTTCTTAAAGATGCTACCATCTTGGACTTTGTTGATTCCACCGAGGTACTTTAAAGTTTCTATCATGTCTCCCCCTCCCTCCTTTCCTCAAGGGTATACATATTAAGCTCCTTTAGTATCTCCTCGTATGGCTTCTCTTGTAGACCTGCACCATTTTAGTTGCCCTCCTCTGGACTGCCTCCATCCTGTCTATGTCCTTGCAGAGCTGGGGTCTCCAGAACTGGATGCAGTACTCCAGATGGGTTCTCACCAACTGTCTGTACACAGGGATAACAACTTCCTGTTTTCTGCTGGTGATGCCTTACCCTAAACATCCCAGTATCCCCTCAGCCCTCCCTACTGCCTTCTCACATTGCTTGCCAACCTTAAGGTCATCTGATATGATTACCCCCAGATCCCTTTGCATTTTTGATGTTGTTGTTACTACTTCCCCCTTCATTGTGTACTCTTCCCCTGGGTTTTTGTTTCCCAGGTGCATTATTACACACTTCTTTGCATTGAATCCAAGCTGCCATACTTCTGACCATTCCTCCAACCTTGCTAAGTCCCTTCTCATCCTTTCCATGCCCCCTTGTGTATCAACCCTGTTGCAGATCTTTGTTTCATCTGCAAAGGGGCATACTTTTCTTTCCAGTTCATCTGCAATGTCACTTATAAAGACATTAAAATGACTGGACCCAGTACTGAACCCTACAATACCCCAGTAGAACCCCCCTTTCTTCTGAGTGGACTCCATTTACAATTACCTTCTGTGACCTGTTGTCCAGCCAATGTTTTACCCAGGCTACCACCCTGGGACCCACTCCCAGGCTGGTTAATTTGATTATTAATCTTTTGTGTGGGACTGTGTCAAATGCCTTGATAAAGTCTAGGTAGGACATGTCCATAGGCCCTCCCTGGTCTACTACTTTGGTCACCCAGTCAAAGAAATCAATTAGATTCATCTGACATGACCTTCCCACTGTGAATCTGTGCTGCCCTGGGTCCTGTGCCCCACTGGCCTCTAGGTACTCAACAATTCTTTCATTCAGAAGTGATTCCATCATTTTCCCCACCACAGAGGTCAAACTGACAGGTCTGTAGTTTTCTGCCCCTGTCTTGCTCCCACTTTTGTGAAGGGGAATTACACCTGCCCTCCTCCAGTCCTCAGATACTACACCATCCTCCCATGATTTGTTAAAAAGGGTAGTCAGTGGTGTCACTAGTTCTCCCCTTAATTCTTTTAGAATTCTTGGGTGAATCCCATAAGGCCCCATTGCTTTGTCCACCTTCAGTTTTAGGAGTTCTTTCAGAACCCTTTCTTCTGTGAAAGGACTGGGATCGACCCCCTATCCAGAATGCTTCGGTTAATTGGATTAGGTACCTCCTCCTCCTCCTCCTCTTTTGTGAATATTGAGCAGGAGTATTCGTTCGGTATCCCTGCTTTTTCACTGTCACCCTTTGCCCACATTACTTCCCCTTTATTAAGCCTCAGTATCCCTCCCTTGGTCTTTCTTCGCTCCCTAATGTACCTATAAAATGTTTTATCCCCCTTCTTAACAGAGTTGGCTATCGTTTCCTCAGTTTGGGCCCTTGTTATTCTGACTTCCTTTCCTGCTTCCTTCTGCCTTAACTGGTACAGTTCTCTGTCCTACTCCTTTTGTGTTTCCTTATACTTCCTAAATGCTATCTTCTTCTCCCTAACCTTCCCCACCACCTCTTTTGAGAACCTTAGTGTTTTTTTGTTTTAATTTGTTTATTTGCTTCACACAATGTCTTGTTGCCTCTGTGATGACAGTCTTGATGTTTCCCCATTGTTGCTCCACCCCTCTTTCTTGCCTGTTTGCTAGTGCTTTTCTAAGGCACTCTCCCATTTTTTCCAAAGTCAGCCCTACTGAAGTCCAGTACCCTCACTTTTGTATGGCTTGACTCTGCAGCTGAGTTTATCGTGAATCACAGTTTGGTGGTCACTTGTTCCCAGATGGCTACCCACTTCTAGATTTGAGATCATCTCACTGTCCCCATTTGAGAGTTCAAGGTCTAAGATTGCTCCCTCCCAAGTGGGTTCCAACTCTAGCTGTCTGAGTCATGCTCCCTGTAAGGCATCGAGAATGGCCCTGTTCTTTGACATGGCTGCAGCAAAGGTGCTCCAGTTAACATCTGGCATATTCAGGTCCCCCATCAGCAGTATCTCCCCTTTCTATGCAATCCTAAGGATGCCTTCTATCATATCCTTGTCCATTCCCTCCCCCTGATATGGGGGTCTGTATACAACCCCTGTGCAGATTGTGGTGCCATTTCCAGTCTCTAAGGTGACCCACAGTGCCTCCTCTCCTCCCTGTGTACTCTTTTGTTCCATTGCTTTTATCTCTTCCCTTACATAGAGAACTACTCCTCCCCCTCTTCTACCCTCCCTGTCCCTCCTGTAGACTGTGTACCCTGATATGTTAACATCCCAGTCATGGTTCTCTGTGTACCTTGTTTCCATGACTGCTACAATATCCAGGCATCCCTCTTCCATCAAGGCCACCAGTTCAAGGAGCTTGTTGCCCAGACTACGGGCATTGGTACTCATTACCTTCCATTTATTGATGGCCTTACCCCTTTTGGCCTCTCCCTTTCTCTCTCTCTCCCTCTCTCTCTTTCTGACTGGGGAAAAATATTGTTTCATTTCATTTTTTATTTTACTGTGGAGTGTCTCTACACACACACACACACACACACACACACACACACACGTCTCCTTTCAATGCAAAGCCCTAAATGAGCTGGAAACAGTTTCCTACAGGATGTCCTGTGGTGGCTGACACACACAATTCACTAAAACATGAGTCAGTCACAGAACAAAGGGCTTAACTGGCTGACTCCCATCAGTGCCCCAGTATCATGAATACTTGCCTTTGTTGGTCATGTGAGGATCCAGGGACTCAGAAATATTTGGTAGAGATCGGGAAAAATGTTTTTTGTTTTAATTTCTATACCCTGCCCAGACCTTGTTCAGTGACTTGCACACAGTACTGGTGGTGAGGGTGTTTTTTTTTATTTTTTTTTGTTTGCTGCCTGTAACCTGTTCCTGCTTGCTGACCTGTAGTTCTTCCAGATTCTGGTACCCTCTCCATGCCCCCGAGGCATGTCCCTTAACCCCTCCATGCCACACAGATGTCCATGATACACGCTGCTGCCTGTAATCCAACTTCTCTGTCCCAAACCATCGGGTACCAGACCAGACTGCATGTCTGAACCAGGCCAACTCAGTAACTAGGGTCAAGCCATGAAAGGCTCAGTATTCCAGGTCAAAGCTGAGTTAGCCCCATCTAAGTAGGCTCAGAAGTACAGCAGAGCTGGCCCACCCACCTCTAAACTATTTATCTTTTTGTAATGGTCTTAAGATTGAACAAATAAACTAAACTGAACTAAAGATTCTGAGGAAATTGACATGGGAATCATCATATGTGGACCTCTAAAACACACTTGCCACTGCAACAAGACCTACAGCAAGGCAACAAGCATATTGAGATATATCAGAAAAGGTTTTGACTACCTCTACAAAGATCATTGGTGGGACCCAGTTTGGATAACTGTGCCCAGATCTGGAGTCCCCACCAAAGGAAAGACAAAGATAGCTTGGAAATGGTGCAGTGCAGGCTAACCAAAGTGATTTAGGACAAACATATTCCACAAGGACTGGTTTAGGATACTGAACATTTATACATTGGAAGCCAGAAAGGAGAGGGACAACATGATAGAGATCTTTAAGTTCCTGAATTGAAAGAACAAGGTAGACTGTGAGGAACTATCGAGCAGGAAGGTCATGTCAAAAATGAGATATTAGTATAAATTGGCTGGAGTTAGATTTAAGAGGGAAGTCTAGAACTTTTATTTTACAAAGAGTGTGGCTGAGCTATGAAACAATCTATTGACTGTCATGGTGTGTGCAAAAATGTGTAATAGTTTCAAGCAGATCACGGATTAATAGTTACTCAGGGGCACCAGACCACTTTTCTTAGTACAGTAAAGTCACTGCGAGGCAATTTTAAATCAAGATGCAAATGTGAAAGGGAAAGTGTGCCTCCCACTGGGACTTGAACCCAGGCACATAACATTCCTTGCTAGTGCTCTAACCTCTGAGCTATAGGAGACTCAGTTATTAGCAGTTTTCTGAGCTTCCCATGAGGCACACACTTTCCTTTCTTGTGTTCCATAACCATCAACTTAGAAGAAGAAGAAGAAGAAGAAGAAGAAGAATCAGCATTTATATAGCACTTTTCATACACAGTATCCCAAAGCACTTTACAAGCAATGCTATACTGGTAGTGAAGTGACTGAATGTGTGGTGGCTGCCATATGACACATCATCACCCACATACAGCCTAGATAATTGCATGAACCGGTTTATGGGAAGGGGAATGTTGGCCAGTGGGAATATTCCCTGCTCTTTGCAAAGAATGCCCTGGGTTCTTTTACTTCCACTTGGACAGCCACCAGGACAACACCAGGATGGACAGAAGGGACCTCAGTTTAACATCTTCTGTTAGCACCCTTTGCAAACTATGTGAGAGGCCTTTTGGCACCATGCAATTCTGCTTAAAGTTGGACCAGCATAACATTCTGTGGTGATTTGCATATGCAGCCCATGATGCTTTGCATTGTGGGGGCATGTGTTATTTTGTATTTTCTTGAAACTTGGCTTCCCAGCCAAATGCCCTTTGGGGTAACCCTTGCCTCAGTGCTTACGCACAGAGGTTCTTTGTCATCCGAAGGACGGCACATTCCAGCAGTACAGCACCCCCCAATACTGTATTCGGATGCCAGCGATTTTTAGGTGCAAGTCCAATCCCGGTGTGGGACAAGAACCCACAACCTTCTGGTCCAGAGGCGGATGCGTTACCAACTGAGCCATGCTGACACACCAACTGAGCCACACTGACACTTAGGCATATGTCAGAAATATAAGGCAACTTTTCTTTGTGCAGTAAATCCACTGCAAGGCAATTTCAAATCAAGATGCAAATGTGAAAGTTACCAAGGGGGATAACAGTAAGTAAGATAATAAGGGAAAAAGCAATGGCAAAAACTTTGTCTAGAAAATTGGTCTCAGGGTAGGCTAGGGTAAAACTGGACAGACTGGATGGACCAGTGTTCATTTGCTGCTGACATTGTTTATGTTGCCATGTTTCTGGACATGTGATTTGGGCTTGTTGCTTGATGGCTTTACTTTTTGCTGTTTTCAAAAGTTCAGTAATGGGGGGGGGGACTTTGAGGAATTGGGCAGCCCAGTCAGCTAATCAAGTATTACTACTATGAAAAATGTCACTCACCATTCATCTGGCTCACAGCATTAATGATCGAGGACATGCTTTTCCTGACCAGAAATGTTTTCCTTTTTTCCTGGTATTCCCTAATCCTTAGAAACTGAGTTTTGGAGCTTTGAGAGAGGAGGAGGTGTTGGCAAGAGGGCATAAAGGGTGGTTGGGTTCTTTTATGATTAAGAGGAACAGGGAAGGAAGAGGCTGTGGAATTTGCTTTTGCAGGTTGGGGGAAGGTTCAGACCATGGCAGTTTTATTAAAGTTATTTTCCTCAAGACTTTGCAAAGTGGGGGTGTTGGATGGTGGAGGTCTAGTGGGGGACAGGTGGAAGATATTATTTAAAAACATGCAATCTGGTGGGAGGGGGCCTGATGACAGACTATGGCTTAGAGCATGAGAAGGATGTTATCCCTCTGTACAGACAGTTGGCGAGACTCCATCTGGAGTACTGTGTGCAGTTTTGGAGACCCCATCTCCACAAGGACATAGACAGGATGGAGGCAGTCCAGAGGAGGGCAACACAAATGGTGCAGGGTCTGCATCAGAAACCATATGAATAGAGACTAAGATAGCTTAGTATGTGCACCCTTGAGGAAAGGGAGGAGGACAAGATAAAAACTTTCAAGTACCTCAAGGGAATCAACAAAGTCCAGGAAGATAGCATCTTTCAGAAAACGAGATGTGCAAGAAAAAGGGGGCACAATTCAAAGATGGGGGGGACAGCTCCGGGGCAATGTGAGGAAATATTTTTTCATGGGGAGAGTGGAGGACGCATGGAACTGCATTCCTGCAGAGGGTTGTGGGGTCAAACCATTGGGGAATTCAAAAATGCATGGGACAGACATAAGGCAATTATAGTGGGGAGTAGGAGGAAGTAGGCTGTTGGTGAACTTGAATCTGCATCTTATCATATAGGTAGGGAAATGAGCAGACTGGGTGGGCCAAGCGGTCCTTATCTGCTGTTAAAGTCTATGTTTCTATGTTTCTATGTAAGGGTTTTCTTTGTTTTGTAAACAAGAAACAGAAAAAAGAAATCTGGGTGAAGTTTTTGGGAAGTAGACTGAGTTCATGAAGTGTCATAACAAACTGTAAGGTTCCCAACTTCATACCAACTTTGCTCCAACATGTCCTCACATCCCCATGAGCATGTCTCCCAGTTCCTTTCCCACAATGATCAGCTCCCTTCTCCACCATCACTAGCACTTGTAGAACTTGTACTTGGTGGAACTGGCATGGTGAAACATTTCCATCCTCCAGCATCCCTTTCTTCTCCAGTTCTTCTCTTCATGTTTTATTTACATTCATTGACAATTCACTGTTGACAGATGATAGCATGATGCAGCTGATACTGAATGCTAACAGTGTTGACTCCCAATAGTTGTCAATGATTCTTAGATGCCTCTGTGACATGTATACCACACACCCAGTGCACAGGCAAGCTACAGTGCTGTATGACTCATGAGGTGATGGGGAAGGGTGACACCGTGCCACCTCCCACTCACTGGCTACACCTCACCCTATTGAGAGACTTATTAACCTCTCTTTGTCTACTTTACTTTTCACTCAGTATCTGGCAGGCAGGTTCACACACACATGCAAAAAATAAGCAATGGATGTTTGTTCCCTGCTGCGCCACAAGTAATCAAGTAAAAAATAGAATATGTCACCTTTCCCAGTTTATTACATTCAATCTGCCCTGCTTCTGCGGCAGGAAAAAATAAAATAAAAAATAAATATGGATTCATGCGCACTCTAATACACTATCAGCACTGCGTAAAAAAAAAGGAAAAAAAATTAAAATAAATCTCTAGAAATTATCAACAGCTCCTTTTCCAAATCTACTAAATTCATTCTGCCTGGTGTACTCCTGATGCAGGGCCTGCAGCTGCCAGTGCATAATAACACTGTGCTCTCTAGTCTGCAGCTCACCTTTACCATATTATAGTATATGGTTAGGGCTTATTGTGGATGAAAATCAGTGGCTTCTAAAATGTTGCTGTAGGACAGTTCAAAGGTCAAAAAAGTTGTTGGACTATCATTCTGACATCACATCAATAGTATAACTTTTTGGCCTTGAACTGCCACCTGATTGGCTAACTCAAATGGCTCTATTGAGAAAAAAATTGGAAACATAGCAGTGCGATTTAGTGAGCACCGATCAGTGAACCCTCCTACGTTTGACACGAAGAGCCTCACACAGCTCTGTATCACTAAAGTTAATTTTCTTTTATTTCATTTTAAAAACACACAGTGCTGAAACTGAAAAAATGGAAAAAGAGGACAGAGCAAGAGGGAGTGCAGAGAAGCCAGAGTGAGTATTGGGGAGGAGCAGGTGGGAGCGGCAGCAGCAGCAGCAGCTAAGGCAGAGGTAATGAGGAACTGAAAAAAAAGACACCAAAAAATAAACAAGCCCATGCCATATACTATAAAAAATAGTGGATGGGTGACCGTCAACAACTAAGGCCATTTTTCCATCTCGTAAATTAATGACATCATCCAGACCTCTCAAGCTTTGTTCTTGAGGTCTCCATGATGTCGTCATCTCCCTCGATGGAAACACAGCCTTGTTATGGATCGGCACCCACCCACTGTTCTATATGTCTGCCTCAAACTACAGTTACATGCAATGATAATTAGCTAATTAGAATGATAATGCATGATTCAGTGATGACCTCAAAGGTTTTCTGATCAAGGTTCATTTTTTTTTTTTTTCACGTAAGAGGAGCTTGCTTTCTGCCGCAGGTCCTTCCCCTGTAAAGAAGAGCTTGAAATGGCACTGACACATGCACAGCCCAAGGAGTTCTTGCTCTCCTGAGTTGTGCATAGCTGACTGGCTGCTGCAGGTTATGTGGCTTGCCAACAACATCAATATGTTCAGAATGCTTGCCATGTAAAAGTGCACTGTTATGATTTTGAGGTGATGAAATGCTGAAGGGAGACAGAGTTCCTTTGGACCTGCTTCACCAGTATCAATAATGTTGGGATTTAGAACATTCACCAAATGTAAATTCAGCATCAGCTCCCCCTTACCCCCATCCCTAACCAATGTGTTACATGAACACCCTGTCCCCTCATCCTCTAGGCACCTATACCACTCCTTCATGACACTGTGAATGATGTACTATTACGGTCCATAGTGGATGACTTGCACAGCAATCTTTGCATCTTGGCTGGCCAATGTATAATTGATCAAATCACAGTCATGCTTTATAGTAATCACTTGAACAGCAAACTAATCAGTTCAATAATATAAGCATGAGTGGGATGTCATTCACTGGACTGCAGATGGCTAAGCTGGAGGTAGGACTATGCTCATCATCCATCTTAGGACCATAACAGTATAAACGTTATGGTGTCATAGTGATGGAGGATGGTATAGGTGCTTAGAGGTTGGGGGGCTAGGATATATGTAAGATATTGGATTGGATGGGAGTTGGAGCACAGGATAAAAACTGATACAATGGTGGGAGACAAGGTATGATTTGCATTCAGGAGGTGTTACTTGCTAGTTACTTTCCTGGTGCTGTTAACACCCAAAGCTTTACTTTACCAGAACTAGAAGAGAAGAGTGTTGATTGATTGCTGTACAAGGGTGCGGGGGCAGAATTTCTTTCAGTGGTAATGGATGGAAGGAGGAAGATGGGTAAATGCACTGCACAAAGGGTCATTATTAAATGATTGTGGGGAAGAGAGTGGCAAATGCACTACAATGGATGGGTTCTTTAAACTGCTTTCTTTTTAAACTAAAAAGCTTCTTATACTGGCTTTCCGGTGGTGAAGCGTGTAGACCTGCTCACCCATACAACCCTAAATTTAGTGCAGTATATGGTATACATACATTTACTCACAATATATTTAGTAGGACAGGATATAGAGTAATACTGTGTGATATAGTAATAAGACATGTTCATATGATTGTAACATGGACTGCTGGTAAAAAACAAATCCCAACAGGGCTATGTGTTAGTAATCTCTGGCGCTAACAGTATTTACATTGCTTATGCAGGCCTTGTGGTATAGCTATTTTTCTTCGCTACACAGTTGCTATTATTTTACTAACTATGAACCTTTGTAGTGTAACCCAAAACTAGTCTTAGCTAGTTTTACTCTTGTTAGAGAGTATGTGCAGAGAAAGTGATGAACTAACTGTCTTTTGCGCTGACCTTCTACCAGTGAGGTCTTCGTATTTTGTGATTTTATCTTATTTGGCAGACCGTTACCTAATGACAGACATGTCTTATCTTAGAGTATAAAAATGACACTCATGCTGTATATTACTGAGTTTGAATCCAGTTTGGAGGCATATCATGGTATCTGGGGTCCTGTGCCTGAGTCCCAGCAGGTACATGCTGTGTTTTGTGTTTTCTGGTAATAAACAAATTATTACTGCTGTATGTTTGGCTCTGTGTCATGTTTCACCATCAGGTACAGAACAATTCTGTTAACAAAGTGGTGACTGAGGGAGGACCTGTTTGGACAGAACCAATGCCAAGATACTGCAGGTATTAGTGGTGGGATAATGACAGGTGTGAAAAACTTTCACCACTCTTTGGTTCGCGGGATGGTCGCTAGTGGCCTCTGCTATCAGAACTCATGGCTGTCTGACTGCCAAGATTGAGGTGAACTGGTATGCTTTAGATCTCTGGTCAGTGCAAGGGCAGACTCTGATACAATGGCCAATAATTCTGAGCTCAGTGTGGATGTCCTACAATATCTTACCTTCCATGGAGGTTGGAAGGATTTCACTTTTTTTTCCGTTAATACTTTTATTGGTATTTTATCAGTAAGAAACAATACAGTTAGGCTTCATAGCTGTAATCTTATTTGAACAAGCATATAAGAAAGTAGAATTAACATCACTATAGAAAAGAGGAAGCATATTATAAGATGTCTTGTGTGAGAGTGGTACATATGTGACATTTTAGCTCTGTATCATTATTCTATGTACAGTTATCAATAGTCAGGGTTATACATGACTAGCTGCCATAGGGTAACCCAAAGACATGGTGCCTCAGCAATCAGATATTTTCACTTACATAGTCTAGAGTCTGAGATATGTAGAGGTACAGTGAGTATCTATATAGATACACTGAGACATTTCTCACTTGAATAAAGGTGTTCTTACATTATATTAAACAGTTTCAAGCCCTTTTTGCAAATATCATGTAGTATAACAAAAAGACAAATACATGCAGGAAAATCTAGTAAAACAATTCTAAATCTGAAAAATCAGAGGTCCTTCAGTTGCGTCACTTTAACAGATTATAACCAAAAGGGGGTTGTTGCTGGAAGTCAGCCTATCCCAGCACGGGGCAAGAGAAACATCATACAGGGGCCCCAGCAGAGATGGTATTGAGACAGTTTGTTAGCAGCTATGTGGGATAAATGTTCCACCTGGGCAATGTGAGCCATGGAGTTATACAGCTCAGATAGGGATGGAATCTCTGTAGTTCTCCAACAGCTTAGAATAAGCCGTTTAGCCTGTAAGCTAAAAAATTGATAGCCAACGGACCTGCATACTGGAAAGTTTCAAATCCTGAGATGGAAGCCCCAGGATCCAGACCATAGGGCTCACACCAACTGTGCCCACTAACACCTGTTCAGCTAGGCCGGATACTGCAAGTCAGAAGGATGTCAGCTTTGGGCATTGCCACAATAAATGGACCAAATCTCCCACCTGGGTGTCACACCTCCAGCATCGGTCATTGCCGAGAAGGTTCATACGGTAGAGCATGCTGGGGGTGCTGTACCAATGAGAGAGAATTTTATGCTGCGTAAGCTGACTACGAACATCTGGGAGTTTTTTATGGGCTTCCCTCCAGCAGGCTAGCCATTGTTACTCTGAGATGGGCTGATTAAGGGCTTTTCCCATTTAATCTTAGCTGCATTGGAGCCAGAGGGGAGCTGAGACCTAAGAGATGAATATACAGTATATAGCTAACCACTCCTTTCTTCACAGAGATCCAACTGGAATGGGGTGCTGGGTTGTTCTCTTGTGACCCATGGTGGTGCTTGATATAAGACTGAACAGCACTGCATAGTTGCAGATATTGCCAAAAGATCTTTTTCCCCCAATGATATTCAGCATCTAGTTCCATGAAGTGTTTCAGGTTAAATCCTCCATTATCCAATGTCTGAGTTAATTTAAAATTCCCCTTATCTGCCCAATCTGTCCAAAATAGTGGTTTCCCCTTGATCATAAGGGCATTTTTATGCTAGATTGACATTTCAGCCAATGGATACGGATTGGCCTTCAGCTTCTTATGAACTGAGTGCCACGTTAGGGCTGAGGCCAAGATGGTGGGGTGCTCCCATAGGGTTTTGGGTAAAGGGGAGTACAGCAAGATCGATAGGCTCCACCATCCAGCCCTTTCTGTCTCCATCCCAACCCACTGTGGAGTAAGGATTTCACATCTGATGCAAAACACCAAGCTGACCTGGTACAGTATATAGGGAGGCTATATACTGAGGTCAAGTCTAAAAGTAAGAAACATGACCAAAAGTGTGTAACAGTCACTGCTTTGTACACTTTGTGCCAGATATTGGAATCCAAAGTTTCGCTTCTGAGAAAGGAACTGAAATTCTGATTGAATGCTATGTGTAGATTAAAGGAAGAGAATAAGGATAGAGAAGAGAAAAATAAGGAAATTAGTAAGTTACAAGATGAAAATGAGAGGTTGTTGCAGGATAAGGTACAGATGGTACAGATGCATGGTGTGCTTAAGAGCATGAATGAGTTATTGAGAAGTGAGTATGAGGAGCTGTAAGATGAGTTTGATAGGTATGAGAAAGAGTTATGAAAAGAGATGGAGAAAGCACCACATATGGGGTGTTGCAGGACAGCATTAGTAAGGGAAAGTTTCAAGGAGGTATGGATCATATGAAGTGTAGAATGCAAATTGCAAAATTGCATCAGTAGATGGCGATCCTAAAGAGTCTTGTCAGAGTGATGCAACCAGCACCGCCCATCATCACGCCGTCCTCTGACGAGTATGATGATGATGATGATAATGCTCCTTGGGTTACTGGAGGGTACTGGCATCACATACTGTACCAGTGGCCACTCTCACCAAGGAGGATAAAACTGAAGTAGAAGGCCTGAGTGATCACTAAGGTGATATCAAAGTCTAAGCTGTCTGACAGACAGGCAAAAACCTTACAAAAAGCAGTGGCCGAGGTTCTGAAAAAGGAAGTGGAAAAACAGGCACTTGTCCTTGGAGTGGATACCACCACGGCAGAGGCAGTCACTAAAAGCATCACCCCCAGGAGTCCTGAACTCCAATTGATCCACAGTGCTCTCCAGTCCATGCAAGCTGTTCAAATCATTGCGGACAAAACTGACCATATGGCCTCAGGTGACAGCTTGAGTTGCCACTTGGAGAAGGTGGTACAGCACTTCCAAATGCCCAGCCTACCTCTGGAACATCTGGTCCAGGTCCACAGACAAACTGTGGAACCCATGTTGTGGGCAAAGGTACCAGAAGGAGTCCGGAATGATACCAATGCCTCTTTTAATAGGGTCGCCTCTCACCTACTGGTAGCCCATGATCCAAACATGGTGTAATGCTGGCTATGCTGGTGAAACAGCATAACAAGGAAGAGCCTGCCCAGTATAAAGACTGGCTATGACTTGCTTACAGTATTATCAAAGGTCTCATGCAGGAGAGAGCAGATAGAGATTTAATAGAGAAAAGGTGGAAGCCTTAGTCTTTCCTAAAACGGACAGTTTGGGCCAAATCCTGAAGCGGGTGGAATGTATTTACCAGGTCCATGCCAAGGACTTTGGTTTTGGACAAAAGTCCAAAGTTGCTGCTGTGCAAAAAGAGCACAGAGCCACCTATGTAGTATGAAGTGGAGGGGAAACCCAAAGACCCTCAGCAAAATGAATCCTCATACTCTTACAAAAAGAAAAATCGACAAAAGTCAAACCAACAAGACACGAGGAGAAATAAAGGACACAGACAGAGGTCTGAACCTTTGTACAAGGACTTATTAGCTGAGGTAAACCAGCTTTGGGGATACAAGTCCAAAGTCGAATCGGCAAAGGCATCAGGAAAGGTTGTAGCAGCCATCTCTGGACTGAACACCGAATCTGAGGAGAGCAAACAGACACATACCCTGTAGCTGATACAGGAGCTCCGTGCAATGGATTTGGCACTTTACGACGCCTTGAAAAGCTGTGATGACTTGACGTGATGATGTCAGGCCCCAGTCCACATACTTACCTCTTTGGTAACCGATGACTCTGGTCACCCATGTGCAGAAGCGCTGGTTGGGGGTCGCCAGCTTGAAATGCTTCTAGGTATGGCAGTGGCCAACTTGGTCTTACATCAGAATGACCCCCAACATTCTTCATGGTCTACTGGGAGGTCTACCTCTACACAGACCTTCGAGAGGTCCATAGTAAAAATCTATTGATCCACCCCCAAACCACTCATCATCAGAACCTTGGAGGCAGAATACCGTTTCGATCTTATAAATCTCCCCCATCATCAAAGCATCCTGGAATAGATTTTCTCTCTCATTATGGGTGTGTGGTGGATTTATTAAACTGATTGTTCCTTCAGGCACCAGGTCTCCATAGTATGCTGCTTATTTCTGATTTGCATGTCATGATGGCCGTACAGATGAATGACGTGGAATATGACATTATCATCATGTTTCAGCACCATCCACTTTTTGATAGGTTGAAGCCCAGTTTGGAGCAGCACAGGGACACCTTTTCTAAACACAAGCGTGACTGCAGAAGGATGTATACCTTCATATGAGTTACTAGCAGGGACCTGCCACATCAAAAGCAATATCCCTTTCCAGCAGATGCGATTCCATCCCTTAGGGATATTAACAAATCGCTTTCAAAGCAAGAGGTCATCAGACCTTGTGTCTCCACAGTCAGTTCTCCAATCTGTCCTGTAAGAGAACCCAATAATTCCTGGAGACTGACAGTAGATTACAGGAAGCTTAAACATGTAATGCCCAGCTGTGCACTGACCATGGATTTGGCCTCGGATGTGCTCTGATATTTAAAGCCTGAACAGAAATGATTCAGTATTCTGGACATTTCCAATGACTTCTGGTCATTGCCTTTGGTCCCAGAGAGCCAATACAAGTTCACTTTCACCTTTGAGGGACACCAGTTCACTGGGACATGACTTCCCAAGCTTTTCTTAATAGCCCCTCCCTTTTTCACATCCACATGAGAGATGCCCTGCAGGGCTTTTCCATATCTGAATGTCTCTTACAATACGTGGATGATCTTCTCTTGGCAACAGTAGACCAAGATCAGCATCTTCCATTACTTGCTGAACTCCTTGTGCTTCTGCAGTGTGCTGGTATAAAATGTAACCCCCACCAAGATTCAATTATGCCACTCTGAAGTATCCTTCCTGGGCCTATCAGTTACTGCAAAAGAAAGAAGCCCCAACCCTTGACAAGGTATTCAGAACTTACCATTGCCTACCAGTGTTTCCACTCTCAGTCATTTCTTGGGCATGGCCAACTACTCCAGGGATTTTATCCCCGATTTTGTTCAAATAGCTGCACCCTTATATGAGCTTCTGAAAATGAATGCTCCCTTGGTGTTGGGGCCCAGAACAAACCACGACAGTTACTGCCATAAAAAGAACCTTGACCTCAGTCCCTGCTTTGGTTAACCCCAACCCAGATTTGCCCTTCCACTTGGATACTGCCACCTCATATAGGGCTACCTCTGCCATTCTGGCACAAAAGGTGCATGGATGCCTCAGGCCTATAGCCTATGCATCCTAAACTCTTTCTCCTGTAGAACAAAAGCACTGTCTTTGTGAAAGGCACCTACTTGCCATGGCTTGGGCTGTAAAACACTTCAATTATATCACTGGACTCAGACCCATTGTGTTGCACACCAATCACGCTCCTACCAATTTCCTGTTGGATGGCAATGTTTCCAATGCAAGACTTACCCACTGGTCACTCCTGTTGCAGGATTGGGATATCACTGTGTACCCCACCAAAACTCCCTCTATCTGGGCTCATGGTCTCATTTACAATGGAGATCCACATGAGTGTTGACTGGAACCCCCTTCCTTCCTGAAGGCCAGTCCATTCCTGCCCACCACTGACACCATCTTGTTAGACCTCCAGATGCACCATATTCTCATGGATGGTTCCTCTTTCTACCATGAGGGACATCAGGTAGCAGCATTCTGAGCCTTGGTCCTCTGCCTGGGAGGGGGCACAGTGGAGGTAGCCAGACAGTGTACCATCAGATCCTCACAATATTCAGAACTGGCAGCTATTGCACATGAGATGAAACTGATTCAGGAGGAACAAGAGAGGGACACTATCTTTTTTTCTGATTCTTCATGGGTGTGATACTCCCTTACAGAGTTTTTGCCCTTTTGGAAGACCTATGGGTATGCGTCCTCGTAAGGTACCCGTCAAAATTCCAGACCTGTTCCAATACATCTACATGATGGCAGAAAATGTACCATTTAAGCTGCATGTGCACAAAGTGAAGTCCCACTCAAAATCAGCCCCTTTTCATGAGCA
This sequence comes from Neoceratodus forsteri, assembly GCA_016271365.2. NCBI lineage: Eukaryota > Metazoa > Chordata > Ceratodontiformes > Ceratodontidae > Neoceratodus > Neoceratodus forsteri. Next base: position 1,442,787,730 of record CM057450.1, read on the forward strand.
AAATGACTGAGCAGATACATTGGCCAAAGTGGGTACGTTAGTAGGAAAAGTATGGGGTGATGCCCACACTTGAAGAGGCACCACCAGTGATCGTGTAAAGGAGAAAACAAGACATCCCATTGGATTTGGTTGCAGTGCAAATGGGAGACCCAGAAATAAAAGAGATATATAATTATCTCTTACAGCAGAAAAAGGTATCGGGTGACAATTTCATAAAGAGACAACTCAACCTTCTCTCCCTCTCCCCAGATAAGAAGCTGGTTTTGTATAACCATGGGGACACCACACTATGGGTAGTTCCTAAAGTTCTTCAGTCAGAATTCATCCACCAGGTGCATGATACACATACAGGTGGGCATCAGGATGTAGACAAGGCCCTGCAGAGACTAAGAATAATATGATGGTGGCTTGGACAAACAGTAGACATCCAATATTATCTGGACAATTGCATCACCTCTGCCTAAAACAGCCTATTACCTGACAAGAAAAATGCAAAGTTGCTTCCACAGAGACAATTTGGGACTTGGAATGTAATCCAGATAGATTTCATTGGACCTTTGCCTACCACTAGCAGAAACAAAAAGTATGCATTGGTTATCACAGTTCTATTTTCCAAATGGATTGAGGTCTTCCCTTGTAAGGCCAATACTGCCAAAGCTACTGCAAAAATTCTGGTGGAAGAAGTATTCACCAGATGAAGCCTACTTTTCAAGACAGACTCCAATAAGGGGACAAGCTTTACTGGCCAGCTTACGTAGGACGTTCTTGAGATGCTAGGGGTAAGACAGAAGTTCTGCATAGCTTATCATCCTCACTCTTCTGGTGCTGTAGAAAGAACAAACAGGCAGATCAAAGCATTGTTGTCAAAGTTTGTCAATGAGAATGCAAAGAATTGGGATACTCTGTTGCCCTTACTATTAATGGCAATCAGGGCTACCCCATCAACAGCTACTCAGTACATACCCTTTGAGATGATGACTGACTGCCAACTGAGACTGTTGGAATGCTTGTGGGTGGATGTCCACAACCCCATCATGGACAGAGTGTTGGCTGACACCTATGTAAAGCAGTTACAAGAAAATGTGATTGAAATTCACCACTTTGCTGCTAAGAGCTTGGGCAGTGCCCAACATAAGTCCAAAATGTACTTTGACAAAGATGTCAAGTAGGTCAATTGGTAAGTGGGTGACAAAGTCATCGTATTGCAGTACCCAACACCCACCCACTCCCTATCCAGCAAATAGGCTGTTCCTTTCAAAATTGTGAATAAATGTAGCCAGGTGTGGTTATTGACCAGTAAAAAGTCTATTGACAGGTGGTATCATGCCAACCAGCTGAAACTGTTCTAGGGCTCAGAAGGCCTTAAGTAAGTAATATACTCGAGCTGTAATGGGAAGGGGTGTACTTCCAAATATTTATTTTCTTTCATTTCAGAATGATGATAATCATAATCAATGCCCTTACACTGTTTACAAGGACAGAGGACAAGTCATGTAAGTATAAAGACCCTACCAGCTATGGGTATGTCACATGTACTGAAGGTGATACCTGCACAGCAAACCTCAACCTATAGGGCAGCAGCAGCCTTGTATTCAACACTCTTTTTATCCAAGGACTGCAGGGAATTGCCTGGGAAAATGGTGGACCCACTCACTGTTTCTACAGAGACAGTCTGCCTACATACCAGGATAGGACCTATGCTTTAAAGGATGCCTGAGCAGGGTATGACCAAGGAACAAGGAGAATTCAATTTGTAGTATGGAATGGATCCCTGAAAAGAGCCTATGACAACTGGGCATCTGTCATAGTTTACCAAAGACAGCTACACCCAGACCTACTATTGTTACCTCCTCACCAAACTTTTTATCTTTTCTCACACAGCCTTTGCAGTGCACTACCTTGGATCCAGGTCCACCTAATGGACTGATGGCAACCTCCACTCCTGGGACATTTAACGATGTTCAGTTTATGCATGTTACTGTTGTTTTGAACATATCACCTTGAAACATGGCCAAATATGGTAATTGTTCAACAACCAATGTTTCAAGGTGTCATGCTACTATGTTGTTTGATATTGTTGCAGCTTATCAAGTGCAAGCTCAAGACCTTGTAGTTGGGCAAGAAACTGCTCCACATCTAGGGCTGTTCTCCTCTAGGCACCCTAAAAGGGACCTGAATATAACTAGCCTGGTGGAGAGTATACCAGGTTTATTTGGATCAGGCATGTCAATCTGAAATAGGGGAGACACTGAACAAATAAATAGATGTATTAATTTTAAAATCAACAAGCTAAAAATGTGCTCAAGCCCATGCTACAAGGTGTTGACAGTTTAGCAAAGGAGGAAAGGTTCACGATGTATAATATGCATGATATTGCATGCTTTTTAATGAAACAAAGGCCAACATTAATGAGTTAATTGTCACCCACAACATGGAGGGCGAGCAGTGACGCATACGCAAGGACATTTTTTGTGCCACCTATGGTGGCTATGTTTTATCCACTGTCACTAACCTCTTCTGAGACTTGGAAGATGGGCATATCCCTGATATTATCAAGAATTCACAGATGGCCATATGGTATTGTCTTCATTGTCAGACTTCGGTCTTCACCTCCAAATGCATGGCTGAGTCCCTCACTTTTTCTCTCACAACTGCCAGAAACAAAGGTGATGTCACGCCACATCCAAATCAAGGATAACGCTACTCTACATGATGCTGCCCCATCACAGTCCTAAATACCATGTATGTTTTATTTATGGTATCCTTGCCAGCGTTCAACAGAAAAATCTTCAGTTTTCTACAGAATGGCATGTGTTCATTCTGTGGGATACCTGGAGGGATACCTCTACAAGGAACATGTTGACCTTCCTTCACTACTGATGTTCCATCCTTGACTTCAAGCCTGGCTGGTGCCTCATACAGACTGTTGTTTAGTAAAGAGCTACCAGTACCTGTGCAGGTGTGATGTTTTCAATGTGGCTATGCTGGTGTATGGCTGCTCCACTGACAGACTCAATGTGCAAACTTATATTGCACCAACTGCCAATGCCCTGAAGCAATGAATACAATGGAATGAAGACAGCCACCCAGATACTTCCAGATTAATGCTTCTACCATATGCCCTGTACAACCCAGTAAATAGCATCTTCATCAAGTCAAGGTTATGTATAATATGGATGGACAATATTGCATCATGTCAAAAATCAAGAACTATTCTTATGGACACATCACTTGTGGTGATGCCATTGCTAATTTCTGTTTTGTGCCTCATGAACACAGCATTGTTGGTCAATTCAAGATAACCCCTGTACCTGCCCCAGAACAAGATTATACTGATGGTGACCCTGACTATCTGGATGCTATAGACCAGTATACACCAGTTTTTCATTGTGCATAATGATCCACTCACCCTGAATCTCAAATCCCTATTAGATAGCAAAGATACTCATCTGATACATATCAGCAATACTGTTCGGAAAGCTGAACAAGCTTTAAATGATTTAATACATGATGGTGATTTACATCTTGTTTTACCTGATACTCAGATAGAGCTTTCTTTTAATGCCTTTATTATTTTGGAGGCTATTTTGGTTTTTATTCTTATTGTTACCATTTGCTGCTTGTGCTCTACCCTCAGGCATCATAGAGGACAGCTATGCTTCCTTTATGCTGCCCACTCCACAAAGTTTTTATCCTGACTCAACATCTTGTGTTGCCAGTTTAGCAGGCAACATGGGGGGAATATGTAGACCTGCTCACCCCCACAACCCTATATTTAGTGCAGCATACTGTATACATTTACTCATGATACATTTAGTAGGGTAGGATATAGTATAATACTATGTGATATAGTAATAAGACATGTGCATATGATTGTAGCATGGACTGGTAGTAAAGACCAGATCCAGACATAGCTAAGTTCTAGTAACCTCTGGCCCTAATGGTATTAGCGTTGCTTATGCAGGTCTTGTGGTACAGTTATTTTTCTTTGTGACACAGCTGTTATTATTTTGCTAACTAGTTTTGTATTGTAGCCAAAAACTAGTTTTAGCTAGTTTTACTCTTATCAGCGAGAACATGGAGAGAAAGTGGTGAGCTAACTGTCCTTTGTGCTGACCTTCTACAAATCAGGTCTTCGTATTTTGTGATTTTACCTTATTTGGCAGACCAATACCTGGTGATGTACATTTCTTATCTTAGAGTACAAGAATGATACTCATGCTGTATTTTGTTGAGTTTGAAACCAATTTGGATGGATATTATAATATCTGGGGTCCTGTGCCTGACCCAAGCAGGTATATGCTGTGTTTTGTGTTTTCAGGTAATAAACGAGTTATTCCTGCCATATCTTTGACTCTGTGTCATGTTTCACCATCAGACCCAGAACAATTCTGCTAACAAGTGTCACTTTTGCCTGGTGAAGTGCTCTGCATGGTGGCATTTTGCCAGCAAGGTATTACTTCATGAAGTCTTTGCATGGCATGTCACTAAACCTGTGCAATCCGTGAAAGACATTCACAACAGATACAGCAATAATTCCCAGCTCCCAGTAACAAACACCAAGTGCACCTGCTCCCAATGGGAAATCAATAAAAAAAACAGACTGAACACCTCCTCTAAGCCTGAGGTGTAGCCAACACCATGAGGGTTGTTAACAAATAATTCTTATATTCAAAATGTAATAGATATCATTTCCAGTACCCAGAAACCGGGGACAGACTGATGCATTTCTTTTTTCAAATAAAGAGTTTTTACTGCGTATTTCTCTCACATAAAACTTCAGCCACGGACTTCAAATAAAAAATTCTGAGTCTGCAAAGAAAGAGCAATTGTTGTTAGAAAATGTCCATATTCACAGTTGTTCCTAAATATGGCAATAACAGCTCAAATATTTAACATCCAATTCCAGCTCGTGGACTAATAATGTAAAGTTCCACAAAACATTCAACTGTGTAATATACTATCTATCTGTCCTTAATCCATGCCTTACAATGGCACAAGATTACAATTGAAATATGTACATTTGCAAAAATCTTCCTGTTGTTTCAGAAACAAAACTAATTTAATTTCTGATGTATTTTTAATGCAGTGTCAGATATAACATTACTCATTCCCCTAAGGCTAAGATAAACATCCACTCTAAATACATGTTTTCATCATCCTCTTGATATCCTAAAAAACAACAGGAACAGTTTTCTCAAATGTAGCATTGTATTCAGACTTTACGGTAATACAAACAATGAAATCAAAAGGCCGAAACCACGGACTTAGTATATGCTAATAAATATATCAGAACTCCGTGATGCAGACTGAAATAAGTTATAACTTTCTTCTGAGAAATTGGATGCAATGAAGAACAGCTCTCTAAAGTGCAATGCTTAAATCCAAAGGGCAAATGAATGTTAAATAAAGTATTACGTGCTCTGCTCCAAATTAAATAATAAATTGCTCATAAGTCGAAAACAATGCATATCCAAAGTGTAATGCAATTTGTTAAAGAATAGTGGTGATCAAGAAGAGATAATGAATGTAGTCTCTTGCAATCTGAATAAAATGTGCCATTTCATTTCTGTAAAAGTTAAGCACAAATACAAAATGAGTTTGCCACTGTGGAGCAAGTTATAGTAATTAAAACTAATTTGAACTTAAAGTGTCTTGTTCCCTGCAACTGCATTGCAGATACTGAGTGTGTGTGTGTGGAGGGGGTTACCACCTAAATCTAAAGTAGCAGACTGAACAAAACACTACTTTTCAAGCTGCAAACTGTCTGAGTGCTGAAAACATATACTTGTGGCAAGATGGACACAAAGTTAAAACTTGACGGTAATCTTGATCATTGTAGTTCTCCACAGCTGCTGGTTTGTAAGCTCCTGCACTACTCCCCACTACTCCCTGTAGTGACCATTGCTCTCTGTGGTTATCAGTTATGTGAAATCAGAGTGCACTTAAAACAAACACTGTAATAAAACTGAAGCAAGGGACTGCACAAAATAACAAACTGTGTGCCAGTACTGATTGCAAGAATTTTCTAACAGCTCACTTTTCTTCAATTTGCATGTCACTTTCCCTCTTTATATAGCCGAGCCAGAAACCAACCTTTATTAGTCTGATAAAGGATATGCCCAAAAACATTACCATGCCTTCCATACATCTTCACAGTTGGTACCAGCACTTGCAGGCCCAGAGTCATGACTTCACATTCCAAAAATAAAATTAATGATGTTGCAGCACTCAGTTTTACAAATCAGTATATTTCTGGCATTCAGGACTTTGACCCCTATCTGCAAATACCTTTGACTCATATCAGTTCAAAAAAGTCAAATTCATTCATGAATGAGATTTGGCACTCTGGTGCCATGCTGGTCATGCATGCACAATATGGAGTGGTCCACTGGAGTTTAAGATGAGATAGGAAAAAGGCATAAAATCAAGTACGCCAAAGGAAAATGATAATTTTAGTACTGTTGGCATTTTCTATGAGAAATCTATTAATATACATATATGGCTGCAGATACCATTTTAGCAAGACAGTAGAAACACAAGCAAAATGCTGACAGTGTCCATGTTGGACTAGGGGTGGACATACTTTATGCTCGGGGAACCAGATTCCAATGCCTGCCATCATGGATTCAGATTTTTTCCGCGACCCCTGGCTGCCGTCTGTTTCTGTCAAACATGTCCATGCTACCAGCTTGCTCATTCCCGCTGTTTCTTTCTGGGTCCACTCAACTGATAACAAGCTGGAGTTTAAAAAAAAAAACTGACATGCAGACATCGTAATTGCCTGACCGCAGGGGGGGGGGGCAGTCCGATGCCAGCATACAAAAACCAAAAAATCATTGCTTGTTATGTCTTTGTCTGTGTGTGTGGGGGGGAGACAGTCAGCAGTCATGTGTGTGTGTGTGTGTGTGTGTGTGTGTGGTGTTTGTAACCATGACAACCAGTTCCAAGTCAGAACACTAATACAGGTGGAGGAACTATTTTATTACAAAACTTACTATAAACTAATTTTTCATTAACATTTTTTCATTAAACTTATTTTTTTTACAGTGCCCATTTTCTAAGCACAATAATACCCTCCAGGGTGGGTGGTATTGGGCAATATCAGACCACCCATGGGGCTATAAGGCACTCCACCTGTGACGTCGGGCCTCATTATGCCCCTGGGCGGTCCGGTATTGCCCAATACAGCCCACCCTGTCAGGTATTATTGCTTGCATAGTTGTTGCACTCTTATTACTCTTACCAGTAGCAGCCTTATCTGGATCAAGTGAAACATGTGGGTGTGGCTGCTTAGAACCCTTTAGAACACTGTTTTTTTTTTTATATGCATCAAATGAAACATTGCACTGTTGTATAACTCCTTCTGGTTGTAGGGCTTGAAATTATCACATCTATAACCAGTGTGCTATTTGTCAGCAATATGTACTGCTACACTATTGCTCCGCAGATATTATTATCCTACTATAATTAATGTTACATGACTTACCTTATCCCAGGTGTGTGAGAGACTGAGGCTTGTTGCTCACATCACAAACCTGAGGTTTGCATGTCACCGAACAGCCTGAACAAGGGCCAGCACCTACCTATCACTCCAGGATTTTGGCATCTTCGAATTCTGTAAAAAAGATATTTGTTTGTTTAGAACCATGGAACATAAGATTTATTGTACTTTGAGTATTAGTGCAAGACGTCATAAAGGACATGTATGCAGTGGATATGAGATGCATTGGCACATTTGTGGGATGTGTGTAAAGCAGTTTAGGTAGGTGTGTCATGTGGCAGTGCAAAACTGATTTGTCAGTGCATTGTGTAAGCAATAAGACATGGCTGAGTGTTGATAGTACTGAGATATCTGCACACAAAGAGGTGTAGTTAGGCATGAGACCGCAGGTCGGGTGCCTTCAACCTCTGTGTGTGCGGGTATCTCAGTACTACCAACACCAAGACATGTCTTATTGCTTATATTAAATTTGCCCATAGGCAACTTTGAAAAAAAGAACATTCTAAATGTTTTCAAAGTCACAAAAAAATTCTAAAATGTTGCCAGATAACGTCAAATAGTCCTTCCACAGATGTTTTGTACCTGTCGGTCACCTGTCTTTCTTTACACTCAATACATTGTGTGATTGTTTACCATAGAACAGAAGAATTCAAAGCTCTGCAGAATGCCCCCCAACACACACACACACACACACACACACACACACACACACACAATGGTAACATGGAATACATAAATTCTACATTCTTCAGAGCTCAACTGGCATACAAACAAAGACTGTTGCTAGGTAAGGAGAAGGGAGTTGTGTGAGAAAGTGATAGGGACAGGATGGTGATTTTTCAAGGTCATCAAAGAAACACCAATAATGGAAACTCTGAATAATACTTGATTTTTTAAATTTGTATATGTGAGTGGGGGATGAGTGTAAGTAACATTAAATTATTTACTTTATTTAATTTAATGGACTTTTATTTTAAGGGCCTAGTTGAAGTTTTTTATATATGAGTAAAGGCTGTATTCATCTGTGTGATACAGACTAGGAAATAGGTGGTTTATGGAGTCTATGAGTTGCAGAGACTAGGTTTAGGCAGTGGTGGCACTCTCTAAATGCAATGTCTAGAACCAAGTCAGCCAGTTAGGACACAGGGATTTCTTTGCCCATGTTATATAGATGTACCACTCAATGCTACTAGTGATGTGTGGTTCATCTGTAGTGGCAGTGAAGAGGGTGTGCGTATGTATACCTGGTGCACTCCCATTTTACAGGCAAGTCAAAGGTCGATCACCAGGGTAGTCTGGGTATGTGCTTCCAAAAGATAAGTGTAGTGCCACTAGACTTATCTAGCTGGTCACCCAGGGGCAGGCAGCCATACTGTAGACAGTAGGATGACAGTGTGCATAGTCTTCAAGTCCATGGAGCACCGCCAGGCAGGCAGCCATACTGTAGACAGCTGGATGACAGTGTGCATAGTCTTCAAGTCCATGGGGCACTGCCAGGCAGGCAGCCATACAGTAGACAGCAGGATGACAGCATACATAGTCTTCAAGTCCATGGAGCACTGCCAAGCAGGCAACGGCACTATACTACGTGCTACTCACTGTGGTGCCAGGTGGTTTTGATGTTCTGCTTTGCTCATATCTGCCTTGACCAAAGAGACTGTAGAAGAAGGTCATGGCGCAATAATGGTCCTCTCTGTTGCCTGTTGCAGCCACAGCTGCAAAAATATTTAACACATTAGCATTTGAGTAGAATTGCTTCACCTGCCCCCCACTCCCTTGTCTCCGGCTGTACAGCACCGCCTGGAAAAAAAATAGGATGATAAATACACAATTGTAATACTCCAGAAATTATTATTGTATATAGCATCATTGTATACTGAGCTGCAGACTATTAAAACAAAAATAAAAAGTTGATGACTTACTTTTGGGTTGTTTGGAAAAAAAATCGATTTTTCTCTTCTTTGCTAATCTGTTGAAACAAATTGAGAATGACTATGAGAAAAACCTGAGGTGTTGCACAATTCTGTTACAAACACTGATATTTAACAGGTGTTGTGTCTTATTTATATGTATAGCAGTTTTACGATGAAAAGTATCAGTAATACGGAAGTACAAAGTACATGGTAACCATGGTTGTTGTGGCTGTGTGTTGCTAATGAGGTAAGGATTGGTTGAATATGTGGCAGGATATAGCATTAAGATAGTAGCTGTACACAAGTTAGGACACTGAGGAGCTGCATAGCCTCAGGTAGGTAATGCCCACAGCTTACATTAGATGAGATACTGTATCCTCAGTTGAGAGGCACAGTGCAACTAAAGTGGTGGATCTCAATGGTATAGCTCCCTGATAGTGCGACACAGTTTAGGACACTGAGAGAGTTGCATGATCTCACCCAGAGAATGCCCCCCCCTCCATTCCAGAGTGGGAACTGTTCCTGGGTGCAGAGCCACAGCTCAACTGAAGGCATGAACTTTAACAGTATACATCTGTGATTCTAGCTGCAGATAAGGCAGGACACTGAGAAGTTGCATGGCCTGAGCCAGGCAATGTACCCACTCCGCCAGACCAGGTAGTGGATCCTGAGTGCAGAGCCACAGTGCAAGTAATACCATGGACATCAAAGGTATACTTCCCTGATATCAGCTGTACACAAGTTAGGACATTGAGGAGTTAGACAACCTCATCCAGTGAATGCCCCCCAGCTCTCCAGATAAAGAACTGGATCCTGAGTGGAGAGCTACAGCCCAAGTAAACCCATGAACATTAATGGTATACCTCCCTGATAAAAGGTGCACAGAAGTTAGGACAATGAGGAGTTGCACAACCTAGCGAGGCAGTGTCCCTATTCCTCCCCAGACTAGGTAGTGGATTTTGAGTACAGAGCAAGAGTCAACTAAAGCCATCAACATCTATGGTATACCTCACTGATATCAGCTGCACACATTGTAGGACACTGAGGAGTTGCGCAGCCTCAACCAGGTAATTCACCCCCCCCAGAACATGTACACGGATGTTGAGTTCAGAGCCACAGCCTGACTAAAGCCATGAACATCAATGGTATACCTCCATGATACTATCTGCACGCATGTTAGGACACTGAGGAGTTGCAAGGCATCAGCCAGGCAATGCCCCCCCAGAGCAGGTACTAATCCTGAGTGCAGAGTCACAGCTCAACTAAAGCCATCCATATAAACAGCATACCTCCCTCATACCAGCTGCACACAAGTTAGAACACTGAGGAGTTGCACGGCTTCAGCCAAGCAATGCCCTCCCCTAGGATGGGTACTGGATCCTGAGTGCAGACCCACAGCCCAACTAAGGACATGAACATCAATGGTATACCTCCATGATACCAACTGCATGCTAGTTACGACACTCATGAGTTGTACAGCCTCAGCAAGGCAATACCCCCTCTCCTCCAGACCAGGTACTAGATCCTGAGTGCAGAGCCACAGCCCAACAAAAACCATGGACATCAACAGTATACCTCTCTGATACCAGCTGCACACATGTTGGAACACTGAGGAGTTGCACAGCCTCAGCCAGGCAATGCCCCCACCCCACCAGACCAGGTACTGGATCCTGAGTGCAGAGCCACAGCCCAACAAAGGCCATGAACATCAAAAGAATACCTTCGTGATACCAACTGCACACATGTTAGGACACTGAGGAGTTGCACGGCATCAGCCAGGCAATACCCCCCACCCCTCCAGTCCAGGTACTAGATCATGAGTGCAGAGCCACAGCTCAAGTAAAGCCATGGATATCAATGGCATACCTCTCTGATACCAGCTGCACACAAGTTAGAACACTGAGGAGTTGCACAGCTTCAGCCAGGCAATGCCCCCACCACCCCCAGACCAGGTACTGGATGTTGAGTTCAAAGCCACAGCCTGACTAAAGCTGTGGACATCAACAGTATACCTCCCTGATTTCAGCTGCACACATGTTAGGACACTGAGGAGTTGCATGGCATCAGCCAATCAATAGCCCCCAGACCAGGTACTAGATGCTGAGTGCAGAGCCACAGCCCAACTAAAGCCATGGACATAAACAGTATACCTCCCTCATATCAGCTGCACACAAGTTAGAACATGGAGGAGTAGCACGGCCTGAGCCAGGCAATGCTCCCCCCCCAAAAACAGGTACCGGATCCTGAGTGCAGAGCCACAGCACAACTAAGGCCATGAACATCTATGGTACACCTCTGTGATACCAACTGCACACTAGTTACAACACTCATAAGTTGCACGGCCTCTGCCAGGCAATATCCCCACCCCTCCAGAGCAGGTACTAGATCCTGAGTGCAGAGCCACAGCCCAACTAAAGTCATGGACATCAATGGTATACCTCTATGATACCAGCTGCACACATGTTAAAACATTGATGAGTTGCACAGCCTCAGCCAGGCATTGCCCCCAACCCCCAGACCAGGTACTAATCCTGAGTGCAGAGCCACAGTTCAACTAAAGTCATGGACATAAGCAGTATACTCCTCTCATACCAGCTGCACACAAGTTAGAACACTGAGGAGTTGCACGGCTTCAAACAGGCAATACCCCCACCCCCCGAGACCAGGTACTGGATGCTGAGTGCAGAGCCACAGCCTGAGTAAAGTTGTGAACATCAATGGTATACCTCCTTGATACCAGCTGCACATATGTTAGAACACTGAGGAGTTGTACGGCTTCAACCAAGCAATGCCCTCCCCCCTGGTCAGGTACTGGATCCTGAATGCAAAGCCACAGCCCAACTAAGGCCATGAACATCAATGGTATACCTCCATGATACCAGCTGCATGCTAGTTATGACACTCATGAGTTGCACAGCCTCAGCCAGGCAATATGCCCACCCCTCCACCCCTCCAGACCAGGTACTAGATCCTGAGCGGACAGCCATAGCTGAAGTAAAGCCATGGACATCACTGGTATACCTTCCTGATACCAGCTGCACACATGTTAGGACACTGAGGAGTTGCTTGGCCTCAGCCAGGCAATGCCCTGATGCCTCGTCAGACCAGGTACTGGGTTTTCAGTGTAGAGGCAGAGCTGAGCTAAAACTGTAGGCATCTATGGTTTACCTCCCTGATAGTAACTGCAGACATGTTAGGACACTGAGGAGTTGCATGGGCTCAGCCAGGCAATGCCCCCACTCCATGAGAGCAGGTACTGGATCCTGAGTGCAGAGCCAGAGCCTCACTGAAACCATGCACATTAATGGTATATCTCCCTGATAGCTACAGTATCCACTGGCCACACTAAGTAACTTGACAAGAATAGCCATTTCTATTGGATGGAGTTAATAGTCATTTTGGTCAGTGAAGCTGTATTCCCTCTCTTTCTCAGCTAGCAGCTTGACTGGTGAGGGCAAGTACAGCTATCTATCTTACTGAAATACTTTTCAATAGTTTAAGAATTCAGCATTTGTTTCTGTAACACTAGTACAGTTATAGTTGTAATTATTCAGTGGTCAGTAAGTGTATTCTGACAATTACATATTTGTTATGTTTGTGGTACTACTAATTTTATAACAGTCTGTGATTGCAGCTACACAGTTAATACTTTAGGATTGATTGTCAAGTTTTTGCTTAATAAGCTTTACATAGTAAGGAGAAAATGTAAGTGGTACTTTACATTGTATACAGAATGAAGTAAGGAGGTTAAATAATATTAAGTTCTGATAGTTTGAGATTACTATTAACCTAGTGGAACAATGGATAGTAGACAGATTATACACTAGATCTGGTGTTTGTGTAACAAGTCAAAAATCTTGCCAGATCTGTTGTATTTATGGAAAATACTTGAAAACTACATTTATTTGTGGGGTATCATGCGTCTGGTGTGATGGTTATTTGTGGTGGAACAGTGTGTATATAAGTAACATAAACTGCCACACAGATTGACTATAGAAGTTAAAATACAACTTCTTTTTCTAAGAGATAGGAACTTATTGCAAAATAGTGGATAGATCGTGTAAGAGTGCATAAAATTTGATTTTTAGACATGTTAATTGTATTCACCATGCTTATTAGCTAATTAGCACATTTTGAGATAATAGATTGCTCTGTACTTACAGTTCTGTCCTGGAGTCAGTGCTGCTTGTGTAACAGTTATAAAATGGCCGCTCAAGTGTTATTATTTAGAAACATAGAAACATAGAAGTTGACGGCAGATAAGGACCGCAAGGCCCATCCAGTCTGCCCATTTCTTTTCCTACCTTATGGATGTGCCATCAGCCTTTGCTCTGTCAATGGCCTATCTATTCGTACTCATCTGTATTGCTCCCTTATGCCTATCCCATACCTGTTTGAAGCCCTGCACTGTATTCATATCCACCACTTCCTGAGGTAGGCCATTCCATACATCCACCACCCTTTCTGTGAAAAAGTACTTCCTCACATTACCCCTTAATTGGCCTCCCTCTAATATCATGCTGTGCCCTCTTGTCCTGCTATTTTTCTTATATTGAAACGTTAGACTCTTTCACCTTGTTAATGCCCTTAAGGTGTTTGAATGTTTAAATCATATCACCTCTCTTCCTCCTTTGCTCTAGGGTATACATATTGAGCTCCGTTAATCTGTCCTCATATGTTTTCTGATGCAATCCCTGCACCATTTTGGTTGCTTTTCTCTGGACTCCCTCCATTTGGTTAATGTCCTTGTGAAGGTACAGCCTCCAGTACTGCATGCAGTACTCCAGATGGGGCCTAACCAGTGTCTTGTAAAGAGGGATTATTACATCCCTCTTCTGACTTGTGATACCCCTACTAATACACCCCAACATCCCCCTAGCCTTACCTACTGCTTTAGTGGTCTACTTGGATGATTTTAGGTCATCAGTGATGATGATGATGCCCAAGTCTCTTTCTTCTCTTGTGACTGCCAGCAACTCCTCTCCCAGCCTATAGGTGGCTTCAGGGTTTCTCTTTCCTATGTGCATGATCTTGCACTTCTTTGCGTTAAACCCCAGTTGCCACTCTTTCAACCATTTTGCTAGTTTATCCAGATCTCTTCTCATTCTGTCCACCCCATCTGGATCATCTACTCTGTTTTATACCTTGGTGTTATCTCCAAACAGACAAACCTTACCCTCCAGTCCATCTGCAGTATCACTGATGAAGTTATTGAAGAGGACTGGCCCCAGGACTGATCCCTGAGGTACCCCACTTGTGACTTGCATTTCTTCTGACTGTAAACCGTTTACCGCCACTCTCTGTTTCTGCCCGTCAACCAGTTTGCCACCAAGTTAACCAACTTCCGATCCACCCCGAGCCTACCCAGCTTATTAATCAATCTTCTATGTGGAACAGTATCAAAAGCTTTGCTGAAGTCAAGGTAGATGACATCAACTGCTTCCCCATGGTCCACCACTCTGGCTACCCAGTTGAAGAAATCTATGAGATTAGTTTGACAGAACCTACCTTTTGTAAACCCATGCTGTCTTGGATCCTGTGTGCCTATAGATTCCAGGTGTTGCACTATCCTTTCCTCAAGGAGTGCCTCCAAAATCTTGCCCACTACTGAGGTAAGACTGACTGGTGTTAAGTTCCCTGCCTCCTCTCTGCTTCCACTCTTATGAAGTGGGATCACATGAGCCCTTCTTGAGTTTCTGGGACCTCTCCTGTGCTCAGAGACTCACTCAGCAGTTCTGATAATGGCTCTGCTAATTCCACCCTTAGCCCCTTCAGTACCCTAGGATGTATGCCATCAGTTCCCATTGCCTTGTCCACCTTGAGCTTATCGAGCTCTTGCAGGACCCTTTCTTTTGTAAAAGGACTAGTGCACACCTCCCTCCCCTCTGTGTCCATGTGCTGAGCTGTGGGCCCTGCCCTACCTTCTCTTCAGCAAATACTGAGTAGAAGTATCTATTTAGGATAGGTGCTTTTACATGGTCCTCCTCCTCCTCACATGCCCTCTTATCCCCTTTGATCTTAGCAATACCCCCTCTGGACTTCTCCCTTCACTAATGTATCTATAGAAAGTCTGTCACCTTCTTTTACAGTTTGTGCTAGTGTTTCCTCAGTTTGGGCCTTTGACTGCCTTACTGCCTTCCCTGCTTCCCTTAGGGGAGTTTGGTATGCCTCCTTATCTTCATCCTGCTGTGTTCCCTTATATTTCCTGAAGGTCAGCCTTTTGGCTCTGACCTTCTACTGTTCTTGAGAACCAAAGTGGTTTCCTTCTTTTGTCTTGATTCTTCTTGATTCTGTTGGTTCATATAAGTCACATAGTGAAGTTTGCCTTTTCTTCTTTTGCAAGGATGTAAAATCTTTGATCGCGACTTGAACTGATCGTGAAGATCATTCACGAGCTTGCAAATTGTTTGATCACGAGAATAAAGTGAGATTTGGATTGTGGAAGATTTGTAATTTAAAAAACAACTTTTTGTAAACAGTTTTGAACTGAGTGTTTAGCCATATGTCTTTTTAATGTTCATGAGGCGTGGATTTTATAGTGATGATGATTTTTGAATGTTTTCTTATATTTTCTTATATTTTTAAATCTTTGATTGTGAGCATGCAAATTTATTGATTGCGACTCACTTTGATCGCGAAAATCACTCGAGAGGTAACAAAATCTTCGTGAGAATAATGTGAAATTTAGCATGTAGATGTGTAGCTTCGAAAAAATTTTTTTTTGTTTTGTACTTTTACATGTGTTTTGGGGTGAATGTGGTTCTACTGAGTATGAGATGTGGATTGGGGAAAATATTGTGGCTTGGATATGTTATTTGGGTTTTCCTAGCTTTTTTCAATCTTTGATCACGAGTGTGCAATCTCTTTGATCACGACTCACATTGATCGCGAGGATCATTCACGAGCTTTCAAATTCCTTGATCGTAAGAATAACTCTAGATTTTGAATGTAGAATTTGTCATCTTTTGTAAAAAATAGATATTTGAGAGATTTTTCATGGCTTTTGTGTTAAGATGTATGTAACCCCCCTACAAATGGGGGTTCCCAAAAAGCCTTCCTTGAGCTTGCCTAAATGCTCACTGCCAGGCTGGTGTCCTGCATTTTAGCAGTTTAAATGTGATTGCCAGAGAGTGCCTGTATAGCCTCTGTGCACTGTCTCTTTAAGAGCTGCCTGGATTTCAGTCATGAGTAATCTGAGAGGGAGCTCTGTTGAAAGATGTAACTATTTGCTGAAAATCATTTAGAGTGATAATGATAATGTAGTTTGTCTAATCTGCCTTCTTTGCAGCAAGGACTGTTTTGTTTATCTCCATTATCTTGGTCCTGGACTGCGAATTGGACCAGTCAGTTCTGGTGGGGCCTAAAATGGAGCTGGACTACAGGAGCTGTCTGGAGTCAAAATCTGTAGAAATTGTAGTTTTGGGCTTTTGGTGTCTTTTTGCGCCTGAAGGGGGAGCCTTTGTTGTGACTGACAGACAGATCAGCCAACCAAACATTTTGGATTCTGGGGAAGTCCCTTGCTTGTGGGCAGTTGAGTCAGATCTCAGTTGGGAGCTGAATGAGCAAGAGCTTGAGACAGTCAAGCAGCCATCTGATTAGTTTCCCGTGGGAGGACTGTGGAAAGGCTTGATTTGTGGCCTGCATATCTGCCTGCTGCCCCTGAGAGAGAGAGAGCGAGAGAGAGAGAGAGAGAGAGAGAGAGAGAGAGAAGAGGAATTATTTTGAACTAAATCCAAGTTTGTGAGAACGAAGTAAGCCACTGATTTTTTTACCAGACTCATACCTGAAGAAGACCGAAGATTTGCTGAATGTGATCGGCCCATCAGGATTTCCTGCTGCTATTGAATCCCCAGTTTGTGCAGAGACTTTGCGATCGTGACCGGAGAGTGGTTTGCCTGGTACCGTAGAATCCTTTACATGTAAATGTGCTGTGTATTGAAAGTGGGTTGTGATTTGGTTCCCCACTGTGTGAACTGTGTTCTGCTTGCTGGAAGCTTTATCCAGCCTAATCAGACTGAATCCGCCATTCAGCCTGGGCCATGCCACACTGGCCCTGCCAGACTACCCCACTGCACAGAGAAAGCCACTGACGAGATACCTGCCTGGGATCAGCCTCCTGCTCCACGCTTCAACATGAATGATGCCTCGGCGAATCGTGTGGGCCCTGCTTCTCCTGGCACTCCAGATTAACCACCCGCTGTCTTGATTTTCTTCCAGCCTATGTCCAGTCTTGGGTATTGTGAGTAATCATCAGGGTAGCTCCCTGCAAAAACAGCCTAATCTAAAAGTGTGTCATCTGATTGTCTTGTTGTTTTCTTTTCACGAACTGAGCCCTCTGGCTCCGGATTACAAATAGTGTGTGTTGTGCATGTTATTTTCTTCCATCACAGGGCCCCAACCAGCTGCAACATTCCAGGCTAGCCCACCATTCTCCATCTGGGTACTCAGAGTGTGTGACTGTTTATGGACCCTGAAGTGCATGCATAACTGTTTGATTGATAGATCCTTTAAGCAAATTAACCTGATTATGCCCCTCCCTTGTTCAAGCCTCTTAAATAAATCTGATCTAACTCTTTTTTTGCATTTACCCTGACTGTGGTTCCAGTTTGTGCAAGAGTACTGTACTGCTGTTATTTGCTGTGTATAACCTTGTTTTACAGGGGGTCCCCAGGACCAGGCCAGAGGATATTCCTGGTGGTAAGTGCAAACAGTGTAGGCACTTGTGTGGTGTATCAGGGGTATTGTGTAAGTGATTATTGTGTATTGTTCTGGCCACCAGTAAGGAAAGAGGGGGGTTACAGTGTCCCAGAGGGCTGTGCCCAGGTTAGCTTGACCACTACCAACCCTGACCTCCCGGTGGAGGCACCCATTTCAGAACTCAGGCCCCTTAACTTACTACTAGCCAAGCGGGCAAGGGTAGTAGCCCTTGGGATAGCGCCACCTAAGGGTTACATTTTGGAGACACTGCTGGGATTTTTTGCCTTCTAGTGTCCAAAAGTTATGAATTATTGTTAAAGATTAATGGCTACCCCAGTAGAAATGGCTGTACAGCAGTTGGTGGGGTGGTGTACTGGGCAGGAGATCGACCCCCAAAATGCTCTACTTATACTGGATATTCCCCTGAGTACCAGTAAAGACACTGTAGAGAGAGCACTCTCCAAAGTTGAATGTTTAAAAAACCCTGTAGTGGTGGGTGGACAGGCTGATTTGATCACCCAAACTTTCATAGCCTTGGTAGAGTGTAGTGACCTCGTGAACAGCTCTAAAGTGCCACAGACTATTGCCCCAGAAGGGGTTCCAGCTGACTGGAGAATGATAACAAAAAGACAGTAAAGACCACGGGGAGGATGAGCTCCCACCATTATCTGAGACTTTTGAGGAGAAATTTGCTAAGTTGTTGCTGGAGGAAGGGAAAACCATAGAGGACTTTAAGAAATTATTCCTGCCACCTGGGGGTGTTCCTTCCCCAACACCCCCTCCCACTCCAGCACCTGTTACTGCCCCACCTTCTGTGCCTGTGCCAATGCTGGCCACTATATCTGTACCTGCCATTAGTTATGACTCCTACCGAAGGCTGAGAATCTTCTCTAGCACCCTCCCCACCCCCCAGCAGGAGGATGACTGGGAGACCTGGATAGACTATGTTGCCCCTCTAGTACTTGAATGTCAGTGCTCAGAAGCAGAGAAATGAGAGGTTGAGTGAGAGCCTCCGAGTTCCTGCCCTGGCTACCATCTGTGCCAAGCAGGCCAATAACCCCGAAGCAACTGCACAGGACTATCTTGATGCATTGGAAAATGTGTATGGGATACTGGATTCAGATGAGGATCTGTGGTGGATAGTACGAAATGCTCAGCAGTACCCAGGGGAGCCATTGTCTCTGTATGTACCTCAGCTTGAAAAGCTGCTACAAGAGTGCCTCCGAAAGGGTAGTTTTCCATCAAATGAATTAGATCAAACTAGGCTGGACCATATCCTTAAGTCTGCTCCATTTTCAGAATTGTTATTGCTTCAGTTGTGCCTTGCCACCCGACTGGAATTGCTCCCCTCTTATGACGAGCTAATGAAAGAAATTCGGGGGGGGTTGAGCAAAGGTGACCCCATGGAGGAATTGCACCCATATCTGCTGCTGCTGTGCAAGTGACCGAGAGTGATCAGCCAAGTTAGGCTCAGGGGCAAAACTTGGCACTTAACGAGCACTCTTAGAATGCAAAGGACTTCCCGCCCTGGGCCCAGCATTGGAAAGACAAGCTACTAAAGGAAATCCGAGAGTTGAAGATGGGTGTCTCTGCAAGGGTTTCCCCCATGGGACAAGATTCTGGTCCCTTTCAGGATGTGACTGCCATGGGGGTGGGGGTTCACCCTCAGGCGTCCACTACTGAGGGTGGATCCAAGGCTGAGATCACCAGATTGACTGCCACTCTAAAGGAACTGTTAAGACACGTTGCACCACTCTCACCACTGCAAGCAGATACTAGACCTCAGTCTCTTACTACTGCTTCAGTTCCTCATATGATGAGCTCTCCCAGGATGACTCAGGAGTCTATAATTTGTCACAACTGTGAAAAAGATAGCCATATGAAAAGAGAAAGCCGGTCTAAGAAGGACTTAGAAAGAGTAGCAAACAGACTCCAAGGGGAGCTCCGAAAAACAAATCAGTGGCCAAGGGGTGCCCAAAATGACCGCAGTGAGGGTTCGAGAAACCCTAACTCAAATTTCTTTGTGGCTAAATAATCTGTCCAGGCCTCTGCTACTGCCTCTCCAGACTGGTCCAAAATAGTGGGCCATTCAATGGAGACTCCGGTGACTGTGAATGGTATTCATACTTGGGCTGTGCTTGACAGTGGGTCGCAAGTGACCACTGTATTCCAGGACTGGTATGACAAACACTTATCTGATGTATCTTTGCAATTATTGGAAGGCCTACATGTGTGGGGCATGAGCGACAAGTCTTATCCCGACTTAGGGCATGTCTGCCTCTGGTAGTCTTTCCCTGCAACTGTAATGGGTGTAGAGGAGTGAGTAGAGACATTGGCCCTAGTGTGTTCCCCCAACCAGACTGTATAATGGGGTCCCCCTGTTAGTTGGGACAAATGCCCATATGTTTGGGAGACTGGCGCAACTCTGTCATGAGAAACAAGGGCAACGCACAGGGAAGGCCCTGAGAATTCCCATTCTGATCAAGAAGGCATATGATTTGCAACAGAAACCCGAGGAAGTAAACCAGGATGAACCTGTGAGGATCGTGTGGAAGAAGGATACCGATTCAATGGTACTGGTCCCTATCACCCAGTGTACCATTCAAGGGGTGGTCCACCTCCGGAAAGATGTCTAGAACAAAATACTGATGTTAGATGCACCAGGCAATGGAAAATTGCAAGAAGGATTATTGGTCAAGCCCATCATCATTTCGGCTCATGCCCATGCCTATGCATGACGAGTGATGGTCCAGATTCACAATGTGTCAGATCGGGAGATCCAGATGAATAGAGGGTGCACCCTAGCTATGGTACACTGCACAAACACTGCAGTATTACCCAGCAACAAGCACCCTGTTGAGAAGGAGGGAGTGACCCCAGACTTGTTTGACTTTGGTGACTCCCCGTTGCCAGCTGAATGGAAGGCTAGAATTAGCAAGAGAATTGCCCAGAGAGACCAAGTATTTTCTTTGAAGGAATGGGATGTGGGATGTGTCCTGGGTGTGGAGCATCACATATGCCTGCATGATGAATGGCCATTTCAAGAGAGGTCCCAACGCCTAGCTCCAGCAGACATAGATGATGTGAGAAGACACCTGCAGAAAATGCTCACTGCTGGCATGAAACAAGAATCTAGGAGACCATACACCTCTCCCATTGTGGTTGTGCATAAGAAGAATGGGTCTGTGAGGATGTGTGTTGATTATCGATCCCTGAACCGGTGTACCGTCCCAGACCAATACACTATGCCTCATATACAAGATGCTCTGGACTGCTTGAATGGGAGCAAATGGTTCTCCGTGTTGGATCTTCGTAGCGGATACTACCACATCCTGATGGCCCCTGAGGACCATGAGAAAACAGCCTTCATCTGTCCATTGGGGTTCTTTGAGTTTCTGAGGATGCCACAGGGGATATTGGTTGCCCCGGCCACCTTTCAGCAACGGATGGAAAGTGCGGTGGGGATATGAATTTGCTGGAATGCCTGGTGTACTTGGATGATGTCATTGTGTTTGGGAGCACCTTAGAGGAACATGAGAACTGACTGTTTAAAGTCCTAGACTGACTGGAAGACTTCGACCTCAAGTTGTCCATTGACAAATGCCAGTTTTTCAAACCTCCGTGAAGTATGTGGGGCACATAGTATCTACAAAAGCGATAGAGACTGATCCCAGTAAGGTTGAAGCACTGACTTCTTGGCCCCAGCCCCATAATCTGAAAGAACTACAATGCTTCCTGGTGTTCTGTGGTTACTACCGCAGGTTCATAAAAGACTATTCCAGGGTGATTCACCCACTCTTGAACCTTATCCAGGGTTACCCTCCTACCAATCATAAATACAAGCAAGCATTTGTCAATGCCAAATGTTGTCTCAGTGGCATTGGCTTTGGTAGTGCCAGAGGTAGAGATGCATATTAGGAATGGCAATGAAGTATTGAAGTGATGCCAACCCCACCCTCATCCTGTAGAGAGCGACAGGCATTGGGGTGTGCCTTTGGGTCATCAGCTATAACGATCATGCCATTGTACATCACCCTACCCTGTAGACACTGACAAGTGTCATGGTATGCTTTGGGGTCTTTGGGCATTATACTTACCCCATTCCATAAGAAAATATGCTGACATGGGTGCAGTATAGAAGAATGGGGTGACTTTTGTGGCTGAACAGTGCAAGGCACACCACGATGCCTGTTGTGGCTGCAGGATGGGGTGGGGGTACAATGGCATAAGCATTATATCCGGTCATCCCAAGTCACAGCCCTGGCACCTGTCAGTCTGTACTGGGCGGGGTGCTACAGTTGGAAACGCTAACACTGTAGGGGTGCAGTGGTATTTTCACTCCAGATTTTCAACATGGGCTGTTGGTGACGCCACCTCATGAGAAGCGGCACAATCAGTCTGTGAGCTGAAAGGTGGTTTTGCACAGTGGCTATGCCATTTGGCGACACAGGAATGAAAACACATTTGGGGCAGGATGTGGAAAATGGCAACTGTATTGGTCATGAGGAAGCGTGAAAAATGGCAACGTTGAAAATCAGGAGTGAAAATAAGAAAAATTGGTGAAGTCATTAGCATGCATAGAAACTGTGCAACACACGGCCGTAAGCCAATTATTTGTGGGAGCTTGTTAGTCACATTTTTAACATTGGCATTTTGGGACCTCCCCTCATGAACAGTGATGGTGTGATTTTGTTAATCAGTCCCAAAAGTTGATTTCCCACAGCGTCCGTGCCATTGTGGGCCACAGGTGCAGAAACACATTTTAGGCAGGGTGTAAAAAATGACAGCTGTACTGTTGATAAGGAGGTGTGAAAAAAAGCCAGTTTTGAAAATCTGGCATGAAAATATTGCAGATTTGTGAAGTTACAAGTGTGCATGGAAACGCACAATGCATGCTTGCAACACAGTCATTTTATGGACTTTCAGCAGCAAATTTTCAACATAGGCATTTTAGGACCCCTGCTTATGAACAGTGTCACCGTCATTGCCTCACACTGTCCTCAAAAATGATTTCTCACAGTGATTGTGCACTTCTGCACCGGACATGTGAAAATACATTTCAGCCAGGATATGTAAAATGACAGCTGTATTGTTCATAAGGAGGTGGGGAAAAATGCCAGTTTTGAAAATCTAGAGTAAGCATATTACAAATTCATGAAGTTAGGAGCGTGCATGCAAACTACACAACGCACACTTGGAAAACACTCATTTTATGGACTTTCATAACCAAATTTGCAATATA
This sequence comes from Neoceratodus forsteri, assembly GCA_016271365.2. Classification (NCBI taxonomy): domain Eukaryota; kingdom Metazoa; phylum Chordata; order Ceratodontiformes; family Ceratodontidae; genus Neoceratodus; species Neoceratodus forsteri. Next base: position 1,442,811,086 of record CM057450.1, read on the forward strand.
GGAGTTTTAGGACCTCTGCTAATGAACAGTGTCACTGCCATTTTCATAATGTGTCTCGAACATGGATTTCCCACAGCAGCTGCTCTATTCTGCGCCAGAAGTGGGAAAACCCATTTTGGCCAGGAGGTGAAAAATGAAAGTTGTACTGTTCATAAGGAGGTACAGAACAATGGCAATGTTGGAAATCTGGAGTGAAAATATAATACATTCTTGAACTTACGAGCGTGCGTGCAAACTGCGCAATGCACGCTCGTAACATAGTCATTTTATGGAGTATCGCCACCAAATTTTCAACATGGGCAATTTAGGACCTCTACTCATGAACAGTGCCACTGTCATTTTCATAATCTGTCCCAAACATTGAATTCCACAGAGACCATGCTATTCTGTGCCGGGAGTACAAAAACACATTTCGGCCAGGATGTGAAAAATGGTAGCTGTACTGTTTACAAAGAGGTGCGGAAAAATGCCAATGTTGAAAATCTGGCTTCAGAATATTGCAAATTCGTGAAGTTACTTGCGTGCATGGAAACTGTGCAACGCACGCTCATAAAACAGTAATTTTTTGGATTTCTCCTACCAAATTTGCAACATCCCGCATCGGCATTGTGGCAGGCAGCAGCAGTGGCAGTCATTGCCGCCATGTTGCCTGCACCACGGGAGGCATGTAATAGTCACGCTGCATGAGAGCCTCACTGTCATTGCAGCAGACCTTTTCTTTGTTGTGATTGCCACATTAGACATGTATGAGGTCAGTGCCTCCTGCTGCCTGATTGGGGAATAAGGGACGCACCTTCTGATGCATGCCCTGCATTCACCCAGTAGTGAACGTGCCTCCAAATTTTTTTGAGAGCCCACCTCATGAATTCTGTCACTGTCATGGTGTTAATCGGTCTCGAAAGGTGATTCTGTGTAGTGACCGTGAAATCACTTTCCAGGACTGATTAACGCAATGACAGTGAAAGAATTCATGAGGAGGGGTCCCAAAAACCCCATGTTGAAAATTTGTGCCAAAATTCCAAAAAATGCCCGAGATATGCATCAAAGTTGAAAAAAAACCCTATTTATTTAATTGAACAGCTTACCGGCATTTCCTCATTTCACAGTTAGCTTTGAAGAGTGCAGATGTGTTCCCGGTCCACCAAAGATCTTCACGCCGTACTCTGGAAGTAAGCATGGGGTGGGGGTGGGGGTGGGGAGGCAGGGTGTGCAGTGGGAGAGTGCGGGTTGTGGGAGGGGGGCAGGGAGATGTTGAAGGACCATTTTGGTTTTACAGAGTTTGAAAAAAAAAAAGACATCACGGGACGGTTTTCATTTTTCAGGTGGGATTTCCCCAGTGTGCCAACTCAGTATTTGTGGGTGGGGGGTGCTTTAGCCAATGGGGGATTGGGCACCCCCATCAGCACATAACAAATGGGGGAAGGTGCTTGATGCAGAGGAGTGGGCTCCACAGTCAGCAAAATAGAGGGGTAAAAGCTGACAAGATTGGGGCCCCGCGGCAAAGAAAACTGTTGGGATGCATGATGCCAAGGATTGGACACCCCCAGGCAATCAACAAAAGGGGAGACACATTATGCTGATGAGGAGCAGGCTCCCCCATCGGCATTATGACGGGCAGCAGCGGTGGCAGTCATTGCCGCCATGTTGCCTGCACCACGGGAGGCGTGTAATGGTCATGCTGCATGAGAGCTTCGCTGTCATTGCAGCAGACCTTTTCTTTGTTGTGATGGCCACATTAGACATGCATGAAGTCAGTGCCTCCTGCTGCCTGATTGGAGAATAAGGGACACACCTTCTGATGCATGCCCTGCATTCACCCAATAGTGACCGTGCCTTCAAATCTGCTACTACCACAATGTGTTGGCTGCACAAGCGTGAGCCAACATGAAAAGGGTCAGTTAAAGAACCAGAAAAAGTATACTTCCACCATGGTGAACTCTTTGGGCCCCGCTGGATGCCCAACTGTGAAGCAGCCTTCCATGAGATCATATAACAGCTCACCCACGCCCCTATCCTTGCCTATGCTGACCCCACCAAACCCTATGTGCTGCATATAGACATTAGTCTGCAGGGTATAGGAGTGGTGCTGTATAAAGACCATGAGGATGGCCTGAGACCAGTAGCTTTCACCAGTAGGAGCTTGACCCCATCTGAACGAAACTACCTTGTGCATAAGTTGGAGTTCCTTGCACTAAAATGGGCCACCGTTGACCAATTTCACGAATACCTCTATGGGGCAAGGATATTGGTGAAGACTGACAATAACCCGTTGACCTATGTACAGACTTCAGCTAAGTTGGACACCACTGGGCACCGGTGACTTTCTGCTTTATCAACCTATGATTATGCTGTTGAATACAGATCGGTCCTGAACCATATTGATGCTGATGTCCTATCACGAATGCCCACTTCCAAGACTGATTGGGTCAGGCTGTCTGAACCTGACATTCGAGCATTAGCCAAAAGTTCGACAGAGATAAACAGATGTCTGTGGACACAGTGGACTGTTCAGTAGATTGCTTGGGCCCTTCTGACACCTGCATACCAGCTGCTTATTGCCACTTCTCTGCTCTAGATATTAGTGTACTACCTCAATTTCACAATGACATCATTCAGTGGGCTCAATCCCAAGATCCTATGATTCAGCCAGCACTTGATGCCCAGCGTGCGGGGGAAAGATGTGTCTAAGTTACATTCCACTGACTTGTGAACTGCTTTATTGTTTAAAGAAGGTCCCAGATTGAAGTTGCTCAATCAGTTGTTGTATAGAGAGACAGTAGATCATAGTGGCAGAGTAGACAAGGAACAATTGGTCCTGCCACTGCCTTTAAAGATTTGGTACTGAGGTCCCTCCACAATCACATGCGGCACCTCAGTATTGACAGAACCCTTGACCTGGTACGATCTTGCTTCTACTGGCCCAAAATGGGGGCCAATGTGGAGCACCATGTAAAGACTTGTAGTCACTGCCTGCAAAGAAAAGCCCTGCCTCAGAGGGCTGCCCCCCCTTGTTAATATTATTACCAGTGCCCCCATGGAACTAGTTTGCATAGATTTCTTGTGTTTAGAACCTGATCAGCAGAATATTGGCAATGTGTTAGTGGTTACAGATCATTTCACACAGTATGCACAAGCTTTTCCCACCAAAGATTAAAAGGCATCTACTGTGGCCAAGGTGCTAATGGAAAATTTCTTCGTCCACTATTGTGCGCCCTCCCAGCGGATTCATTCTGATCAAGGCAGATACTTTGACAGTCGGCTAATCAAAGAAATGCTCTCTCTATGGGGGGGTGAGAAAGTCAAGAACCACCCCCTATCACCAGCAGGGAGACCCTCAACCAGAACATTTTAACTGCACCCTTCTAGACATGCTGGGCACCCTCCACCCAAAAGACAAGCATAAATAGAGCCAGCAGATTAGCACCATGGTACACGCATACAATAGCATGAAAAATGATGCTACTGGGTTCTCCCCTACTGCTTCATGTTTGGGAGAGAGGCCCAGCTGCCAGCTGATGTCTGTTTTGGGGTCTCTCCAGATGGGGTCTGAGCCAAAAACTACTTGCAATATGCACAAAAACTGAAAGCTCAATTGAACCATGCCTATCAACTGGCTCAGACAATGGCCACCAAGAGAAATCTAGCCAACAAAGAGAGGCATGATAAAAAAGTAAAGGCTCAAGAGCTTTGATCTGGAGACCATGTGTTGTTATGCAATTTGGGACTGCATGGTAAACACAAAATTGCTGATCGGTGGCACCATCTTCCCCATGTAGTAGTTGGAAAGTTGGATGATTTACCTGTGACACGGTGCACTGAGAACAACTCCAAAGCTGTCAAGACCATGCACTGTAACCACTTGCTACCTATCGGCCAAGTCATGATTGAGGCTGAACCCCCAGAAATTGAGCCCTCTGGGCTGGTGACTCATGCTGCTGCAAGAAAGAGACAGAGTTAACCTATCCCAGTGGTCACAGATTTAAGGTTTCCTCTGTAGCAGGCCCAGAATGATAGTGACTGTCAGTCCACTTCTGACAAAAATGAGTGCGACTATGCCTATTTATTTTTTATTTATTTAGTTTTTTGTTGACCGGGTAAGTGCACTAGACAAATCCTGCCTATTTTCAGGCACTACCCGGGGGAGGGGGATACAGATGAATTCCAACTGACCTTGAACCAGATTAAGCTGTTGGTGGTATTTTTAGTGAATGAGGGAAATTTTGCCAGGACACCGGGGAAATTCCCCTACTCTGTTAGCACTCGCTAACGAGGGAGAGTGCTGCTGGGTAATCCGGAGGGGTTGCTCAGTTGGCCTTCAGTATTGCATGAAGGAGGATGTTGTTTTACCTGGCTCGTTGGAGCCTGATGCAGGACGATCAAATGAAGAGGTTTCCTTACCTCGAGAAACGGACAGTGTGCTTTGTTTCCCGGAGAAGCCTCAGACTGACTCGCGGTCTGAATCGGGAGCTGTTCCTTTTAAAACGAATTCTGCTGTTTTTTTTTCTCCTTTGGCTGTCGCGATGTCTGCTGACCAGGCGCATGATTCTAGTCGGGCCCATTTCGTGGATACACCGCAGGAAACACAGGAAGGGACTGCTTCGGGAAGTGCAACTGAGGTCGGAAGCTACAACGGACCAGGAAACGCGGCTGCTGGATTCTCCTACTGCTCCTACAACTACTCAAACTTTGAGACAGCAATTTGGATTACAAACAAGGAAATCATCGTATCCTACTATGGACTGGTCCTCGGAGGAGGTTTTGAAAGACGCTGGGTGGACTAAATCTACATCAGGCACATGGATTCCAGACCCTACATGGACGGACAGTTTCCAGACTACAACTATGCATGCCAACAGTTCTACAAACCTGAGCTCAGGTATGGACATTCAGGATAAAGGGGGGGAAGTTGTTACTACTCAGAGCTCTGAGGCACGTTCTTTGGCCTTACCTGGGCCAAGTTCGTTGGGGGGTAATGTACCTGTTCAGGATTCAGCTCAGATAGGGGCACAAACTTATTCTCAGCAGCCTAGAACAGTAATGTCTGACTTCTTTAAAAATAAATTGGAACAGGCACCTAGAAGAACGCTGTTCGTCTACGTTATAGGGTGGCCTGCAAACTCACCCTGATAGATACTATATTGCTAATTCTCTTCTAAAAGGCTCCATGAATTTTCTCCCTGTAGATATCTTTGCCTTGATTCATATTTCAGGGGAAGATTCTTATGATATCAGTTTCAAGTCTTTGAAAGGTTTAGAGAAATTCTGGGATAAATATTCCATATTGAAAAATACCCCTTTGTGGGTTCCATTCTATGCTATTCCCCTTACAAAACCAGTGTTTCGATATGTTACAATTATGTTCCGGAATGAAGGTGTAAATGTGGGTAACATTCATTTATGGTTGAAAAATAAATGTGAGGTGATGGGACCCCCCGAAGCTATCCTAGATTTGGAAGGTATTTGGACAGGGAGCTGGAAATTTAAAGTGAAGTTACCCCAAATAAACGGTGAAATTGTCCATTTACCTAATAGCTTTTTCTTAGGGAAGGACAGAGAGTCTGTTTTATAGTGGTCAGCCTCGAGCCTGTTATAAATGTGGTGCTCGTAACACTTAAGTAGCTCCTGTGATCTTTTGAAGTGTCCATTATGTGGAGGGTTTGGGCATGTGGCTGAACGATGCCAGAACATCTTTCAATGTAATCTCTGTGGTGATAAAGGCCATGCCTTTCACCAGTGTCCATGGGCTTCTCATAATAAATCTGGAGGTTGGGATTCTGATAACTTAATTAACAAGGCTCAGGAGAAAACAGTTATTGATTCGGGACCCCTACATACATCTGGCAGCCAGGCTGCTCCTTCACCTCACTTGGTGGATAAGCCTCCTTCTTCGGATACTAAGGTAACTCCCTTGGCTTCAGAGGTCTCTATTTCATCCTCTCCACTTGATACTTCTGATTCTCAACAGGCTTCTTCCTCCATGCCCCCCCCTTTGAGATAGTGAAACCCCGCAGGTTTACTAGAGCTTCAAGTAAATCCTCCTCTGCTACCTCTATTTCTGTGGAAATTTTTTTTCTCCCTTACAAGTGGAAGGAAGGGACTCGGATTTAAAATCTGATACTTCTCATCTTTCAGAGTTAATTTCAGAAGAGGAAGATAGCAAAGCAACAGAACTAGCAAAAGAAAAAAAGGGAAAGAAAGGAAAGAAAAGGAAAGCAAGTCATTCCCAGAAGTTTGGAACCTGATGTTAATACTCCCTCATTATGGCAACTCTTAAAATAGCCTCCTATAATGTCTGCAGTATAAAGAATTTCAAGAAGAGACTTGCAGTCCTTTCTTTCCTTAGTACTTTACAGGTAGACATAATTCTCTTACAGGAGACTAGGCTATCTTCCCTTGCTGAAGTTAAACAAACACAGAAAAGATGGGTTTGGGGTCCTTCGTTTTGGACTTTTGGGCCTGACGCAGCTGATGGGATTGGTGTTCTCTTTACTTCCACTGTTTTTAGGGTTCTTAAATTGGTTGATATCTGTCCTGGGCGTGCTTTGCTTCTAGATTTTTCCTGGCATGATTTCGATTACAGATTACTGAATATTTATGCCCCTCAAACGAAATTTGCACGTATTAAATTATTTGAGGATGTTAAGCCCTTTCTCTATACACAAAAACATGTTATTTGGGGCGATTTTAACTGTGACATCGATGTTAAATTTAAAGGTGACTTTAAGCAGAAAATGTATTGTGATTCCCTAGCTTTGCGACAGATTATTAAAACTGCTGGGTTATCTGACGTTTACAGGACATTACATAGTACGGGTGGTTCTTCATACCACAGAAATATATTTTCCTCCCGTATTGACTATTTTTTTGTATCTAAATTTCTGAAACCTTCCCTCACCTATGTAAAACCAACTGAGTTTTCGGACCATCACCTTTTAATAGGGGTTTTAAGTTTAGTGGATATTCCTCCTAAACTACTCTCAGCTGGCCCCAGATGGCGTTTAAATGTCTACCCTGGATGAAGGTGATTGTATTTCTGCCTTACAGGATCTATTCATTGCACGTTATTCTACACTCTGTCTTTATGAGAACATTTTTTCTTGGTGGAGGGATACTAAAACTGAGATTAAATCTCTTTTAATTTCTAGAGGGAAACACAAGGTCAATTCTAGGTATCTTACATACCTAAACTATCGGGATCAATTCTATAAGCTGATGTCACTACCACCTGGTGACAGACTTCCTTTGTTATCTCAAATTTCAGAATTAAATAAACAGATGTTTGAATTTCAATATAATAGGGCTAAGTCTCTTGATATGGAATTTAGATTTGGTGTTCAGGCACAACCTGCTTCTGATCCCTATTTGGCATGTAAGGATCGTCTTTGTCGAACTCTAATGTCCAGACTGACTTCCTCTACTGGTAAAATAGTAACCTCTGAAATGGACATGATGTCTGTGGTACAGAACTTTGTTTCGGATTCCTTTGGGGGAGATCCCGATATTAGTGGGAATTTGCCAGAGGCCTTTTGCCTTATCTTCCAGCTATGGATACCACATATCAATCTCACTTGTTGAAACCCATTTCTTCTTTGGAAGTTGAAAGGTTATTTGATCCCAGAAACTTAAAACATCCCTGTTTGGATGGCATTCAAATGAATTTTATAAAACTTTCATGGCGTATATGTGTATTTTCTTCCTATAGTATTTAACTTTATCTTAACCTCTAGCAAGTTTTCCAGAGTTTAATGTAGCCTTATTAAAATTTATTTTTAAAAGGCGATTCCTCCTACTAACTAATTGGAGGCCTATTAGCATACTTAATAGTGATTATAAGATTTTGCCAAAATTCTCACAAATAGGTTGTCCTTTGTTTCAGATTCCTTATTCATCCTGCTCAATCCTGTGCAGTTCCACAGGAAGATTCAGCATAGCCTATATTTGTTACGAGATTTATTTGACAACAGTAGTAGGGGAAGAGGATCGGGCTTTATTGTTGCCTTAGATCAGGTTAAGGCTTTTGATAAAGTATGTCACTCTTACTTGTTTAACTTACTATTAACTTATAAGATCCCTAAGCTTTTTGTGTATTGGATTTCTATTTTATATTCTGAAGCGGTGATACATCCCTTAGTGAATGGACGAATGGGGCCTGCTGTTCCAGTGGTTAGGGGAGTTCGACAAGGTTGTCCCCTGAGCCCTCTCTTGTATGTGTTCATCTTAGATCCTATTATTCGATATATTCAGGAGCATTCAGGTATTATTGGTCTGGCCCCTGATATATCCTTGCCACAAGTAAAAATAACTGCCTATGCAGATGATGTAACTCTATATGTTAAGGATAAGCCCTCCCTTCCGAGGGCCTTGCATTGTTTCCAGACTTGGGGAAAGATTTCCTGATCAGAACTTAACGTTTCAAAGAGTTTATTCTTTCCTTAAATCCCGAACAAGATACCCTTTTGATACTAGGGACATCTCATTTTCATGCTAACCAAATAAAATTTTAGGTATTTGGTTTGGGTTGGGTGACATGGCCACTTTTAACTGGGAACAGCAGTTAAAAGTAGGGAATCTAAAGTTAATATTTGGAAACAGTGGAAATTTGGGAAAAGGAAAAGGGTTTACATTGTTAAACAATTTTTGATTCCCATCTTTTATACCTCAGCTACTTATATCCACCACCTGTTTCATTAGAAACACGACTTTACAGTGTTTTCTTTCAGATGATTTGGGGAGTCGTCTAAATCCAGTTCATAGAGATTTCCTTTGTTACCAGTAAAGAAAGGTGGCTTGGCCATGATAAGCCCAACAGTTTTTTTTCATTCCATTTTTTTATTTAATTCTTTTGGTTTCCTTTGGAATCGCACCTGTTCCCTTTGGCAATCTTGGTCTCATTTCCTCTGGAGTCCTTATTTCCAGAAATGGACTACGTATCCCCCAAAAGTTTTAACACAAAATCATTTACCCCTTTATGGAGTATCAACTTTAAAAAAATGTAGGCAGTGGAATTTATTATTTTCTGTTCTTATCTCACATTCTAGGAAAACTTTTTATAACTATATTGCATTTACCGTTCAGGGCACCATTTTACTTTTTCCAGAATGTGTACCGACCAAAATGTCTTTACGCTTTCGTAAATTAACTGACTATAGAATACTGTCTTTTATTTGGGACATTGTTTGGATATCTTTACATGGGAAATTAGAGTCTGGAGAATCTTAAATATAAACCGATAACTGAAAGACATTGTTTAAGGCCTTCCTGTATTTCGCTTGAAGAAAGCCTTACTCATTTTTCTTGATTGTCATTTTGCAAAAATTTTTGGTATGGGGCATCTGACCATTGGGGGTCCCTATGTTACAACAGGTAACATATAATGTTTTGATTTTAGGGATTATACAGGAATGTGGCAGTCTTATCATCCCAGCACTCTGAATGTTTTTTCCTTTATTCAATTTTATCTTTGGCAGGCTAGATGTCAATTTATTTTCAACAACAGTTAGTTCCTGTATCTACAATATTGTCTCAAGTGGAGACTGGTTTATTATCTGTTAAATCTACGGACATACAAAAGTGTTCTGAAGTTAAATTTGTTTCTCTTTGGAAATCCTTTTTTGTTTAAACATGTGTATTTCTGTATATCATTTTTGTATCATTTTGTAAATATGTTTGATTTGGTGATGTTGTGTTCTTTTCAATAAACTTCCCCTACTCTTTTCGATAAGTGCCATGGGATCTTTAACATCCACCTGAACTACCACCAATCCAGGCAGATGGGACCTCGGTTTAACATCTCATCCGAAAGACGGCACCTCAGAGTATAGCACCCCTCTCATGCTGCACTACAGTGTCAGTACTGGGATATTAATCCAAGTGCCAGATGTGGGAACTGAACCCACAGCCCTCTGATCTCCTGGCTTCAGAGGTGAGTGTGCTACCTACTGAGCCACTGACACTATTACCCCTTTATGAACTGAGTCAGCTGTTTCGAGGTAATCCCATGATTAATTGTGGGGATAAAGCTGGGCCTTCTGGACTGCCTATCATCCCAGCTTTGTCCTTGGAGCCAATGCTCCCTGAAAGTGAAGTGCAAAATATCATGTCTGAAGATGCTGAGTCTCTGTGTATTGTCAAACTGTATGATTTGCCTGAGGGAGGGGCTGATGGAATGAGTCTTTCTGGTGACATACCAGAACTTGAAGAACACTATGAGAGTGCTGACCACCCCCCTTCAGTGCCTCAGAGCTTGCTTGTGCCTGAGCCATCGCAAAATGAGTCAAGTGTTGTTGAAACAGAGCCTGCAGAGCAAGGAGCCGACAGTGCCCCAAGTTTGGATGTTCCCACCCAGGCAGAGGCACCCCTCACAAGTGACGAGAGTCCCCAGACCAGTGCTGAGAGTGCAGAGACTGTAGTTGTCCCCCTCAGAAAGACTGGCCGAGCTGTCAAGCCACTAGTACACCTCAGTTATGATTCTCCATGGAGGCCTGTGGACTTGCCTCTCCATGTGGTGCACAAAGGTGTTTATGTCTCATCAAGCTCACTGCCCAAACTGAGCTTGACAGCCAATTCCAGGTTACTTGCCTTTCCCTCTCACCATGGTGCCCCAACCCCCTCTAGCCCCAAGTTAGCTGATAGGAAAAGGCCCCATCCTTACATTGTTTAAGGTACAAGAAGTTATTACCTGATTCAGTATAGTAATGTTCCATTTACCTGTGTGAAATATGAACAATGTGTTGTTAGACTGGAAATAGTATCCTGAAGTGTAGTGAATATGTATAGTAAAGTAATAAGTTTATGTTAACTGATGCATGATGGTACAGACTTGACACAGAAGCCAAGTTTTCTCCAGGCAGGGAAGGGTGTAACCCCCCTTACAAATAGGGGTTCCCAAAAAGTCTTCCTTGAGCTTGCCTACATGCTCACTGCCAGGCTGGTGTCCTGCATTTTAGCAGTTTAAATGTGATTGCCAGAGAGTGCCTGTATAGCCTCTATGCACTGTCTCTTTAAGAGCTGCCTGGATTGCAATCATAAGTAATCTAAGAGGGAGCTCTGTTGAAAGATGTAACTATTTGCTGAAAATCATTTAGAGTGATAACGATAATGTAGTTTGTCTAACCTGCCTTCTTTGCAGCAAGGACTGTTTTGTTTATCTCCGCTATCTTGGTCCTGGACTGCGAATTGGACCAAAGAGTTCTGGTGGGACCTAAAATGGAGCCAGACTACTGGAGCTGTCTGGAGTCAAAATCTGTAGGAACTGTACTTTTGTGCTTTTGGCACATTTTTGCACATGAAGGGGGAGCCTTTGTTGTGACTGACAGACAGATCAGCCAACCAAACATTTTGGATTCTGGGGAAGGTCCCTGGCTTGCTCACAGTTGAGTCAGATCTCAGTTTGAAACTGAATGAGCAACAGCTTGAGACAGTCAAGCTGCCATCTGAGTAGTTTCCCATGGAAGGACTGTGTAAAGGCCTGAGTTGTGGCCTGCATATCTGCCTGCTGCCCCTGAAAGGGAAAGAAGAGAATTATTTTGGACTAAATCCAAGTTTGTGAGAGCGAAGTAAGCCACTGATTTTTTACCAGGCTCATACCTGAAGAAGACCGAAGATTTGCTGAATGCAATCAGCCTGTCAGGATTTCCAGCTGCATTTGAATCCCCAGTTTGTGCAGAGACTTTGCGATCATGACCAGAGAGTGGTTTGCCTGGTACTGTAGAATCCTTTACATGTAAATGTGCTGTGTATTGAAAGTGGGTTGTGATTTGGTTCCCCACTGTGTGAACTGTGTTCTGCTTGTTGGAAGCTTTATCCAGCCTAATCGGACTGAATTTGCATTCATCTCCAATCGGCCTGGGCCATGCCATACTGGCCCAGCCAGACTACTCAACTGCACAGAGAACACTACCGACGAGAGATCTGCCTGGGGATTAGCCTCCTGCTCCATGCTTGAACAGGAATGATGCCTCAATGATTCATGTAGGTCCTGCTTCTCCTGGCACTCCAGATTAACCACCTGCTGTCTTGATTTTCATCCAGCCTGTGTTCAGTCTTGGGTATTGTGAATAATCATCAGGGTAGCTCCCTGCAACAACAGCCTAATCTGAAAGTGTGTCATCTGACTGTTTTGTTGTTTTCTTTTCATGAACTGAGCCCTCCGGCTCTGGATTACAAATAGTGTGTGTTGTACATGTTGTTTTTTTCCATCACAGGGCCCCAACCAGCTGCAATGTTCCTGGCTAGCCCACCATTCTCCATCTGGGTACCCAGAGTGTGTGACTGTTTATGGACCCTGAAGTGCATGCATAACTGTTTGACTGATAGAGCATTTAAGCAAATTAACCTGATTACACCCCTTCCTTGTTCAAGCCCCTTAAATAAATCAGATCTAACTCTTTTTTGCATTTACCCTGACTGTGGTTCCAGTTTGTGCAAGAGTGCAGTACTGCTGTTATTTGCTGTGTATAACCTTGTTTTGCAGGGGGTTCCCAGGGCCGGGCCAGAGGAAAGCCCTGGTGGTAAGTGCGAACAGTGTGGGTACTTGTGTGGTGTATCAGGGGTATTGTGTAAGTGATTATTGTGTATGGTTCCGGCCACTTGTAAGGAAAGATGAGGGTTATAGTGTCCCAGAGGGCTATGTCCAGGTTAGCTTAACCGCTACCAACCCTGACCTCTGGGTGAAGGCACCTGTTTCAGAACTCAGGCCCCTTAACCTGCTACTAGACAAGCAGGCAGGGGTAGTAGCCCTTGGGATAGCGCCACCTAGGGGTTACATGTACTTTTAAATAATATGACAAGTGAATAGTGGAGAAATATGTCTTTTGATGTGTTTTTTTTATTTTCTTGATTTCTTGATCTCTGATCATGGACATAGAAATGTAACTTGTGTGCAGGTGGTATGAGGGACATATTATGTTTATGTACATGCGGGGCTCTAGTACCTGGTGTGTGGGGTGGCATTGTCTGGCTGAGGCTGTGCAACTGCTCAGTGTTCTCACATGTGTCCAGCTGGTATCCGAGAGGTATACTGTTGATGTCCATGGCTTTAATTGGGCTGTGGGTATAATCTTGTTTTACAGGGGGTCCTAGTCGGGGGATGTGAGGCCATTGCCTAGCTGCAGTCATGCAAGTCATGACTGTTGTAACTAGTGTGCAGTTGGTATCATGGAGGTATACCGTTGATGTTCATGGCCTTAGTTGGGCTGTGGCTCTGCAGCTAGGATGCAGTACCTGGTCTGCAGGGGTGGGGGCTTTGCCTGGGTGAGGCATTGTTGCAAATCTCTCTTTTATACAGGTTTCATAATCTTGTTTACATGTACTGTGGTAAGACAACCTCTCATTTTTATTTCTTTCTCAAAAAGTAAGGAAATTCTTTGCAAAAAACTGCATTAATTCAACAGTTATTTTTTTTTTACAGCGACAAAAGCGAGGAAATTCTACATTAAGATTTTAAACCCTAACTCCGACTCCACCCCACTACCACACATACACACAGACACACACATAGACACACACAGAACATACAACTATAGGGGGTGGTACAAGGCAAGACAACCAATCACAGACACATACAATAATGCAACAGAAATAACATACAACTTCTTAAGCATACCACAGCAGGCAGCCATCATCGTGTTTGACCAACTGTATCACTTCTGCTGCCATCCCTGTCTCTTGGATGTGTACACCATTCCACATAACAGCATACTGTAGATAGTAAAGCACATGTATTGGTGGGGGGGCAGAGCCCTTTACCCCCCAATCTCACCAACTTGTCCATTTCTGCATAAAAGGATAACCTTATGCTACTACCAACTTGGGCATTTCTGCATGAGAGCATACCCCATGCCTCCACTAAGTTGCTTGTTTGTGCATAAGAGCATAGCCCCATGGCATCACCAAGTTGGCCATTTCTGCATAACAGCATAGCCCCATGCCCCCACCAACTTGCCCATTTCTGCATAACACCACAATATGGCTAGTAAAATACATGTATTGGTAAGAGCATGGGACCCAGCCTCCACTAACTTGTCAAGTTCTGCATAACAGCATAGCCCCATGCTACCATGAACTTGCCCATTTCTGCATAACAGCATAGCCCATTCCCCACCAACTTGTCTGTTTCTGTGTAACAGCATAACATAACTACTAAAACACATGTATTGATGGGACCATGAAACTGAAGCCCAGCAACTTGTCCATTTCTGCATAACAGCATAGCCCAATGTTCCCTCCAAGTTCTTCAATTCTGCATGACACCATAATATAAGTAGAAAAACACGTGTTGGTAAGACCCCAGGAGCCTTTGGGCCACTGCACTTCCACCAACTTTCCCAAAATTATCCATTTCTGCATAACAGCATAATATAAGAGGTAAATGTCATGTATTGGTGAGGGTGTGGGACCCATTGGTTGCTGTGCTCCACCAACTTGCCCATTTCTGCATAACAGCATAGCCCCATGTTCCCACCAACTTGCCCGTTTCTGCATACCACCATAATATAAGTAGCAAAAACATGTATTCCCACCAACTTTGTATTTCTCCATAACAACATAGCCCCGTGTTCCCACCAACTTGCCCATTTCTGTATAACAGCATCATATGAGTGATGAAACAGATGTATTGGTAGCACCATCTCAGATGCTTCTACTGGACATCGGTGTACACACCCCCCAAGAGACTGGGATGGCAGCAGAAGTGATACAGTTGGTGAAACATGATGATGGATGCCTGCTGTGGTGTGTTTAAGAAGTTGTATGTTATTTCTGTTGTATTATGGTGTGTGTCTCTGATTGGTTGTCTTGCCTTTTACCGCCTCCCATAGTTGTGTGTTCTGTGTGTGTGTATGTATGGCAGTGGAGGGGGGAAGTTGGAGTTAGGGTTGAAAACCCTATTGTCAAATTTCCTCACTTTTGTCACTATAAAAAAACCTAACTGTTGTATTAACACAGTTTTTTGCAAAGAATATATATATATATATATATAATATATATATATATATATATATATATATATATACATATAGAGAGAGAGAGAGAGAGATATCTATAAATGTATCTGTATATATCTATATATCTCTACATCTATATCTATCTATCTATCTATCTATCTATCTATCTATCTATCTATCTATCTATCTATCTATCTATATTTATAAAATAGCTGCATGGTAGTGCAGCTATAGTTAGGGTTGCACGGCCACTTCTATGTGAAATCCAAAATGTTGACCTTTAGTAACTTTGCAACTATATGACAGATTTGCATACATGGTCTGGTACCATAGATCTCTGGATCTGGTAAGTTATGTCATGGTCAGATGTGCGGTTGCACAGTTGCAGAGTGTCAAAAAATGCACAACAATGGGGCTATTGTCCATTTCTTTGCTCCTGATACAGCCCAAACGATATGTCCGTCTGGTCTGAAATTCTCAGGGAAGATGCAGTCTGGGTTACTGATGTGCCTTTTGAAGATCAAGTGATAAGATATTAAGCCAGTCAAAAGTTATTCAAATTTAAATTTTCCCATTATGGTAAAAGGGAAAAAATATATGTGCCTCTCAAAAGCTGCCGCCACAACATTTTACTGTTGCATATGGCCTCCGTAATGTTGTGCAGACGCAATCTTGTTTAACTTAACAAGGCAGAAAAAATGCTGTAGTTCCAAACATAGTGCCCCTTGACAAACACCAACAGTTGTGTTTACTTAATCAGGGCCGAGGAACACAATCCTGCCATTAGATTTTAAAAATAATGGTGGGAAATATGTTTTTGCACTTCAGATATTAGAAGTGTCTCAAATTTGCCAAAGTTCATTTGTGACACTTTCTCAAATTTGTGACATTTCTTAAATGTGGCCTCTTTGAAAGGGTCAGAATCTTTTCTGGCCAGTATTTTTTCAAACTATAGGCAGGATCATGTTTCTCAGCCCCCGTTTAGGTAAACAGCTGATTATGTTTACCTAAATGAAGGATATTTTTATCCTTTCAGTGCCTCCAAGTGGTCTGAAGCATATCTGAAGTTATCAAACAGCCCTCCTGCTCTCTCCCACTGTGTGCAGTCCCACCCTCCACCCTCTGTTGCCGATGCCATCATCCCTCTTGGACACAGAACTCATCACAGAACATCCCACTGTGTAATATCCCACCCTCCACCCTCTGTTGCCAGTTCCCCCATGTCAGCCCCTTGTTATATTTTATTTGATGACATCAGGGTGCCCAGTCCCCATGTCTGCTTTTATAATCCCTTTCCAGTTACCAGTTTCCTGCTCCAGCACTTTGTAATAATTTATTTGCCAACATCAGGGTGCTCAATCCCCGTGTCAGCATTTGTAACCCCCTCCAGTTGCTGGTTCCCCACTCCAGCCCCCTGTAATATTCTTTTGCCGGCATCGGGATGCCCAATCCCCGTGTTGACATTCATAACTGCCCCTCCAGTACTCAGGGACACTGGGTACCCCACTCCCAGTGTCCCGAAATTGAATTTTTAGTTTAAGTACCTGTAAAAAAAAAAAATCTGCTCTTTGATGTCATATATATATATATATATATATATCTCTGAAAAGAAGGAACGGTCCTTGTAGTCTGCCCCATCCCCGTCCCCATCCCATCCCCACCCTCCTTCTGCACCCACCTCCCCGCCCCCCCATCCCATACTTACCTCCGGAGATTGTGTGCTGTCATCTTCTCTGGACTGAGACACATCTGCACTCTTCAAAGGTGAAGAATCAAGGTAAGATCCATATAATGGCAGTTTTCAACTTATTTGATATCTCAGCCATTTTTTGGGAATTTTGACCTCAAACTTTTAACATGGGGCTTTTGGGACCCCACCTCACGAACACTGGCACTGTCATCTCATTACTCAGACCCAAAAGGTGATTTCATTGTCACTGCACAGAATCATCTTCCAAGACTGATTAATGAAATGACAGTGCCAGTGTTCATGAGGTGGGGTCCCAAAAAGCCCATGTTGAAAATCTGGTGCAAAAATTCCAAAAACTTACCATGTTACAACCATACATTGCACAGTTTCTATGCACACTCATAGCTTTACTAATTTTTAATATGTTCAGCCCAGATTTTCTACATTGACATTTTTTCACTCCTCCTCATGAATTGTACAGCTGTCATTTCTCACATCTTGCCCAAAATGTGTTTTTGCAGCTGTGGTGCAGAATGGCACACTTGCTGTGCAAAATCAACTTTCATAAGGGATTAATGAAATCACAGTATATGTGTTCATGAGGGGAAGAAGAAGAAGAATCAGGATTTATATAGCGCTTTTCAAACATCCAAAGCGCTTTACAAGCAATGCTAGACTGGTAGTGAAGTGACTGGGAGGCCCCAAAAAGCCCATTTTGAAAGTTTGGTAAAAAAATTCCAAAAAATGGCAACGTTACCAGCATGCATTGTGCAGTTTCTATGCACACTCATAACTTTGCCAATTTGGGTGAAAACATTCCTGAAAATGCCGGAGTTACTTGCGTCCATTAAATTTATTCTATGCACATGCATAGCTTTTTCAGATTCGCACATAGGATATTACTATACTATCTCAAAAAGAAGGGAAATTCATTGCAAAAAACTCCATTAATGCATCAGTTGGGGTTGATAGTACAGCAACAAAAGTTTGGAAATTTATCGTTAGGTGCTTCCACCTCACCCTCACCCCTACCTCATGTCACCTCACACACTAACATGCATTGACATGCCATGGGGTTGTCAGGCCAAACTCTCACCCCATTCTCCTATGCTGTAGCTTGTCAGCTTGTTTACACATGTAAGGGGTGAGAATTAGGTTTGATGACCCCACTGGCATGCCCGATGTGTGTTGGTGTGTGGACGGTGGGGGTGGGGTGGGCACCCTAACATCGAATTTCCAAACTTTAGTCACTGTGCTATAAACTCTTACTGATGCATCAACTGAGTTTTTTGCAATGAAAAATGTATATATATATATATATATATATATATATATATATATATTCATTGCAGAAAACTCTGTTAATGCCTCAGTTAGAGTTCTCACTAAACTGACAAAAGCAGGGAAATGTAGCGTTAGGGTTTCCACCCCTAACACCCCACCCTGCAGACACTGACAGGTGTTGGTTGTGTGCCTTCAGGTCGTCAGCCCTAATGTTTACCCCATTCTCCTATACTGTGCCCATCTCAGCTTATTTACTTATGGAACAGGGTGAACATTAGGGCTGATGACCCTAAGGCACCCCCACCAATGCCTGTCACTGTCTGCAGGGTAGGGGGTGAGGTGTTCGGGTTTGAAACCATAACTTTGTCCAATTTATTGGATAAGGTATCGTAATTACCATTAATGCATCCCTCCCTATTAAATGCATTCTGTAAATTTAGTTTGTCTATAACTCTTCTTTTTATTTCCCTCAATAAATGTTGAGCCAGAGGACATATTCATAGAATATGGCTTAGTGTTCCAGTATCCAAATGTCACTGAGAACACTTATCAGAATCCAACAAACCTATCCTAAATAGTTCACAAGGTGTCATGAGTGCATTATGTAAAATTTTTTATTTCATTAGTCTCAAATTGTCTAACGGGATATATTTATAAATATTATTCCAGATCCTTATCCAATCCTGTGAACTGTTATCCAGTTCCTGTTTCCAATATGATGGTTGAATTGAAACATCAGAAAAACTGATAGAAAGTAAAATTCTGTAAATATTAGCAATATGATGTAAATTATTACTAGCATTTGTGGAAGCAGAACATCATGGAGATCCTTACCCCACTGAAATGGGCTGACATGTGAGACAAGGGCAATTTTAAACGCAAAAAGATTTACAATATGCTTTTTGCTCATGATCAGTTTTACCAGTATTTCACTAAAAGGTAGAAGAAACCCATCTTTTAATATAGAAGCCAAAGTAAAGTCATTAGCTTCAGAAAACCATAAACTTGTCAAAACTTTCCAATTAAGCTTGAAATTATGAATATTAATAAGGGGCTGATTTATGTCATTAAAGACATTCAGCTAAAAAAATTATATCTATTTGGTTATGTACTTTAGAAGAGATTGCTATAACTGAATATTGGAGTACGGATAGTCATTTGAATGTTTTCATATATAACATAGCCAAAGGGGAAAATTTAGCTTGTTTGAAGAGAAAAGGTTCTATATCTAACCAAATTGGTTTACAGTTGATTTAACTTAAGTCATGAGAAATCCACTTCAGGTACTTATTGATCTGAGAAGACATTTAGTAAAGAATAAAATTAGGAATCTTAAGGCCACCTTGAGATTTGGATAGTATTAGTTTATTTAGAGAAATTCTAGACAGTTTTTCTCCCATAAAAAAATCATTAATTAAACATTGTAAAGGGACAAACCATTTTAGTGGGAGAAATACATTTAACATATTTAAGAGGTGGAAAAGTTTAGGAAAAATTTCATTTTATGATACTTATCCTCCCCCATAGTGAGAGAGAAAGTAATTGCCATCTATTAATATCCTGTTTTATTTTAACTAAATTGTTAAGATACAGAGTAATTATTTGAGAATCATCTTGTGAAAAATAAATTCCCAAATATTTAATGTGATTCAGTGCCCAAAGTAAACCTAATTTCAAAAAAATACAAAATCACACATGCCCCCACAATGCAAAGCATCATGGGCTGCACATGCAAATCACCACAGAATGTTATGCTGGTCCAACTTTAAGCAGAATTGCATGGTGCCGAAAGGCCTCTCACACAGTTTACAGAAGACATAGACACGTGTTTCATCCTACCAGGACTCATCAGTATGCCTCATCTGTTTGACACCCCAGTGGAATGGACCAGCTACCATTAAGGCAGTGTGCCTTGGATATATTGTGGTGAACCCATTAAAATAAAAAACTATTTAAAAGACAAAGAACCTCTGTGTGCAAACACTGAGGCAAGGGTTACCCCAAAGGGCATTTGGCTGGGAAGCCAAGTTTCAAGAAAATACAAAATCACACATGCCCCTACAATGCAAAACATCATGGGCTGCACAAGCAAATCACCACAGAATGTTATGCTGGTCCAACTTTAAGCAGAATTGCATGGTGCCGAAAGGCCTCTCACACAGTTTGCAAAGGGTCCTGCCAGGACTCATCAGTATGCCTCGTCTGTTTGACACCCCAGTGGAATGGACCAGCTACCATTAAGGCAGTGTGCCTTGGATATATTGGTGAACCCATTAAAATAAAAACTATTGAAAAGACAAAAAAGAGACACTCTATAAACACTGAGGCAAGGGTTACCCAAAGGGCATTTGGCTGGGAAGCCAAGTTTCAAGAAAATACAAAATCACACATGCCCCACAATGCAAAGCATCATGGGCTGCACATACAAATCACCACAGAATGTTATGCTGGTCCAACTTTAAGCAGAATTGCATGGTGCCGAAAGGTCTTTCACACAGTTTGCAAAGGGTGCTAACAGAAGACATAGACACATGTTTCGTCCTACCAGGACTCATCAGTATGCCTCGTCTGTTTGACACCCCAGTGGAATGGACCAGTTACCCTGAAGGCAGTGTGCCTTGGATATGCATGTGCAGTCCATGATGCTTTGCATTGTGGGAGCATGTGTGATTTTGTATTTTCTTGAAGATAGATTCCCAGCCAAATCTCCCTGACTCAACCTGCTCGTGTGCTCTGAAAGTTCTTTCGTCTG
Organism: Neoceratodus forsteri; assembly: GCA_016271365.2. NCBI lineage: Eukaryota > Metazoa > Chordata > Ceratodontiformes > Ceratodontidae > Neoceratodus > Neoceratodus forsteri. Next base: position 1,442,831,754 of record CM057450.1, read on the forward strand.
TAACAGTTTTTATTTTAATAGGTTCTACAATATCAAGGCACACTACTGCTAAAAGTAACTAGTCCATTCCCACTGAGGCAATCAAACAGACAGCACTACTGATCTTGGTAGGATGAAACACGCTGTCTATGTCTTCTGTTGGCACCCTTTGCAAACTGGTCAGGGGAGGCCTTCCGGCACCATGCAATTCTGCTTAAAGTTGGACCAGCATAACATTCTGTGATGATTTGCATGTGCAGCCCATGATGTTTTGCATTGTGGGGGCATGTGTGATTTTGTATTTTCTTGAAACTTGGCTTCCCAGCCAAATGCCCTTTGGGGTAACCCTTGCCTCAGTGTTTGCGCACAGAGGTTCTTTGTCTTTTAAATAGTTTTTATTTTAATGGGTTCACCACTAATATATCCAAGGCACACTGCCTTAAGGGTAGCTAGGTCCATTCCACTGGGGTGTCAAACAGACGAGGCATACTGATGAGTCTTGGTAGGATGAAACACGTGTCTATGTCTTCTGTTAGCACCCTTTGCAAACTGTGTGAGAGGCCTTTCGGCACCATGCAATTCTGCTTAAAGCTGGACCAGCATAATATTCTGTGGTGATTTGCATGTGCAGCCCATGATGCTTTGCATTGTGGGGGCATGTGTGATTTTGTATTTTCTTGAAACTTGGCTTCCCAGCCAAATGCCCTAATTTCAAAATATGACTTTTAAATAGGCTACTATATAAGGGCATTTTTTTTGTTTTCTCTTTATTTAATTTATAGTTAGAAAATTTACTGAATTCTTAAATCATTTCCAAAGTAGTCAGTATTGAATCTTTGGGTTGGAGACATGTAAAAGCACATCATCTGCATATGCTGAAAGTTTTAGATGAAAAATGTCAATCTTAATACCTTTAATATGGGGATTGGCGATAAGGTAATATAAAAGAGGTTCAAGATAGAAGTTATTTGGTATTACTTGGTATGTAAAGACAAAGCAGGCTGGAAGCCCATTTAATTGTCTCTCACTCATAGTGGGTTTACATTCTAGACATATTTTGGACAAGAAATGCATCTAATTTTTTTTTTTTTTAAGAGTGTCAAAGGTTGGCACCTCGACTATATTACTAGGCAGAGAATTTCAAAGTCTAGCTGTACTTACTGTATAAAAGTTATGTCTCTTAACTGTATTAACCCTGGGAACAGTCAATTGTTTATTGTGGTATCTAAGGTTGTCATGTCTTGGATTGTATTTTATGCCACATTGTCTCATCAACTCTTCATTTTTCATCATTTTGTACAATAATAAGATGTCTCCCCTTTTTCTTCTTGTTTCCCATGGGCCAGATAGTCAGAGCAGTTGCACATGGTGCAGTCAAGTTGCACTGGCACAACTACAGAATCGTGCCGCAGAGCGATATTCTACCAGTGAGGCTGCACAATGCAAGTTTCATTGGGCCGTGGCACAAATGTAATGTATGCAGTGCAAGTGGAAGAGGATGTTCCCATGAATATGCAGTGCAATGGCATATTCAACCAGAAACCATGATGGAGGACAGGAGAAAAGCACAGAATATGCCAGGCAGACTTGAGCCAATAAAAATATGCTCAAATACAGACACAGCAGATTCACAACCCAGAGCAACAGGCCATGGATGCAGCACTATTTGTTATGGAGCAGGTAATGAGGGGTGTGAGGAGGTGGGAGAAACAGCAATGTGGCCAACGAAGGGCACGTTGCTGGTATGCCAAACACAGATGGTACTGTGCCTGCCTCACATTTGAGGACTATAGTGATGTGAAGATTGTGGGCTGGTACCACCTGAACAGGACAATTCTGAGGCAGCTCTGTGAGCTGTGCAGTGATGAGCTGCAAGCACCCACCAGATGGAGTCATGTCATGTCTGTGGAGACCAAGGTGATAGCAGTGATGTGCTTGCTCACCACGTGCACCTTCCAGAGACCAATGGGTGCCACCACTGGGATCACCTAGTTGGCCATGTCCCACCTCCTCACACAGTTCCTCAACACTCTGCTGCCACATGCTTCAGAGTTCCTATGATTCCCAAGAACACAGGCAGAGCATACAGCAAACATGAAGGACTTCCACAGGGTGGCACATATGAAAGGCATGATAGGGGCCATAGACTGCACCCACATGGCCATATGCACACCACCTGGCCCTGAGGGAGTGGCCTACATAAACCGCAAGGGTTATCCATCGATCAACTGCCAGGTGAAGTGCAATGCCATGGGGTGCATCATCAATGTCTGTGCCACACACCCCGGGAGTGTACACAATGCCTACACCTGGCACAGTTCAATACTGTGCCAGAGATTCAAGAGTGGGGACATCCCCACAGGGCACCTGTTAGGTGAGCAAGGCACAGGGATGGAGGTGGGTGCAGCATGCCTGGGGGAAGAAGGTGAGGACACACGTGGGGTAGGGCTCAGGGGGCAGCAGAGGCCAGGGGTTGGCACAAGCACAGCACAGAGATAACCATATCATCTCCCCACACAGGTGACAGTACATACCCACTCTGGCCCTGGCTGCTCACCCCTTACCAGTGACCATCCTCCCCAGCAGAGGAGAGGTACAATAAGGTACACACCGCAATGAGCAATGTCATTGAGCGTGTCTTTGGCATGCTGAAGATGAGGTTCCATTGCCTAGACAAGTTGGGTGGTGCCTTACAATATAGCCCATTGAAAGACTGTGGCTTATTCCTCTCCTGCTACATGCTGCACAACATGGCCATTGACCATGGGACAAATGTCCAGGTGGATGAGGGTCACAGCAGTGGGGAGGATGATGAAGATGGGCCTGAGGGGAGTGTGCAGCTACCCAGGGGTAGATGGGGCTTCAGGCTGGCAGTAGAGGCCAGGAGGCACAGGTCCACCATCACACAAAAGCATTCTGGAGAGCAAAGGTAAGTGGAATGACACGCATGCAGGGACTGCACGTACAACCATCCCACACACAGGGCTGAACAGGCACACAGGGCTGCATGCAGGGACACTAGCACACACAGCATGCATGGTGGATGCAGTACCACACAGACACACACAGCACACAGCACAGGCACAGGCACATACACACGGGCTGCAGGATATGGCATGGATCAGATGAATGACACTGGTGCACAGGCAGAGTGCGCATGGAGTTGCCCTCATCACACCCACATCACAAGGCCCAACAGCCCGGCATGCATACACAGGGGGCATGTGCCACACCACACATGCACACCAATACATGCATGGGGCACCACCACCACCCCCTGCATGCACTGGGCAGCAGCAGCAGACAACTGGGTAGGGCAGCACACATATCAGGGCAATCGCGTGGTACCACAGCCACCATGGCCATGTGGGAAGCCATGCCCAGGCTGATCAGCAGCTGCAGGCTGTGCAATAGCCAACGGGGGAGTGCCCAACACACTCACAGTGGTGGAGGCCTGAGAATGTGACCAGGTTCTCACTGGGGTGTAGAGATGGCCAAGTAAGCTCGCATTGGGGGTGTCAGGGATGGCCACATCGGACCATGGCATCCTCCCTACAGGGGTCACCAGATGCCGGGAGTTGATGATGCACTGCAGGGGGTCCTATGCACAAGGCCAGTCCCAGTGGCTGCCACTGATGCAAACCTGGCTGCAATGGTACCGGTCATTCGGTCCAGTGATGTGGTCGTGGCCTTCCATAGGTGGCGGTGTTCACTGACAAGCTGCACACATCCACTGTCCTGACATATGGCCAGCTGATGCACCTCTGCCCGCCGTGCATGGACCTCAGTGGCAAGCAACACCTGGTTATTCACAGATGCTCACAGCAGCCAGGTGTGCTCTGCCAGCTGGTCAGCATCCTTCACATCCTGGCCCTGATGCTGACCAGCTGTGGGTAATGTGGCATACTGCTCAGCACCCCGCTCAGGTGATCACTACACAGGGGACTGCACAGGAGGTAATGTGCCAATGGGTGCATTGGTGTGGCCCCTGTGGCACGCTGCCTGATGGTAACTGCATCCTGCCACCGCTGCCCAACTGTCTGCTGGTCAGTGCCCAGTACAGCTGTGACTGCAACAGCACCCCCCTCACCAGGCACAGTGGTAGCACTGCACAACACTGAACTGGCATGGACAGGAAGTGGTTGCGCAGCCTCAGGTGTAGCACTGGGCCCTGATGGTGCCTGCACCCATCCCTGGACCATGGCCAGTGCCACATGCTCTGAGCTGTCCAGGATCAGACTTATGTCATCATCGGAGTCAGACACGCCACCCAGCTGGGTGCCTGCACAGGCAGGCTATCATGCAGCAGGAGCTCTTACAGTGTGTCATCTGACTCCAGCCCCAGGGAGCCCAACAGCCCCTCACTGTCATATTGATGTCGGTCCCTACCACGGATGCCTGTGGATGTCAATGGAACTACCTCCTCCTGGCCCATGTCAGCATCCTCCTCCACCTCCTCCTGGACTGCTCCACAGCAACATGATGGCACTGGAAAGGAGGAACACAGAGTCAGTGTTGCTGTACCACCCATGCAGGAGGTGACCACAGCCAGGGGTGCACGCTACTGTGGCTGCCATCCACTGGTGCACCATGCATGACCACATGGATCACATGCACCTGCTATGCAGCATGGCCACAGGCCCACCTGCCTGGTACCATCCATACCCGCCACCCAAGCATGTCATGCATTGACTCACCATGCTGTGAGGGGCTGCCATCCATCTGAAATCCAGTACCAGGAATGCCCTCTATGGCCATGCATCTGATGGTGGCCACAATCATTTCCTTTGTTGTCATCAGTGCTGGTGTGGTGGATGGTCCTCCGCTGGTCCTGTTGCAAGATGCCCTGATGGTCGCCACCTTCTCCTTGAGTGGTGCCTGTCTGTGCTCAACTTCTTGCAGCACTCCAGGGCACTCCTCTGGTATCTGCCATGGACATTCACATAAGTGGCTACACTATCGCACCTGGCAGACTGCTCCCATGAAGTACCCGTGGTGCCACTCAGCAGCAGGGCTTGAAAAGGGTCTGCTGCTCTTCTTTTGTGAAATTGGGCCTGTCCACCATGCTTCTCCTCTGCGTCTTGCTCGGATATTCTACTACCTGTGAACAGTGATAGTAAAGCTGGTCAGTGGCAGCATGGCAAATTACAGCACTCTGTTACAGTGTTCTTCCTGGCCTGTTAATCCCTAGCTTTCCCTTACCATATAGGCTGCATTATCGGTCTGTGCCTGTGCGGTGTTGTGGCACTTATAAGGTGCAACGCATGCAAATGAGTCTGTGCACAATGGTAATGATATGTTAGTGCTCCCTATTGCGCCGTGCATATGCTCAGTAGGTGATTTATATATGTTGATTGAATATCGCATTATTGTGCCATGCCCAATCATGTTATACCGGAGCAATCGTGTGCTGCAAGTACCGCGCATGTGTGGTGCATGGGCCTGCAGTGTACGCACACTGTTGCACAGGCCTATCGTGTCACTGCCTGCATTGCACAGTGCACACCCAGTGTGCATCCAGTGCTGGGTGCCTATCGTGCATGCGTATGCATCATGGCACAGACGTCTCTTGCGCATATGCCCATGATGCACTATGCTGCATGCTGTGCATGCCAGGTACAAGTGTGTCACTGCGTGGGGTCACACCCTGTGTGCTCAGGGTCGCGAATGTGACCCCGGGCATCTGCCAGGCCATGACACTGTGTGCATGTGCAGTGCTGCACGATGGACCCTATGGTGCATGCCAATCATGCATCCACATGCTGCACAGCCCTACACAACAGTACACAATTGCTCAATGACTGCATGCCGTAACACATGTTGGCTGTGTAGGTCATGACACCTCTCACAAACACAGGGTAGATAAGTCATGGAGCGCACCACTGCATCACATAGCACACTAAACTGGAGTGAGGTAGAAATGTGCAACCTCATTGCACTAGTCCAGCCTAACAAATCCCAGCTGTGTGGGCTGGTCCTCCAGCAGCACCCACGAAGTGTTGTGTGGGATCATGTGGCAACCGATCTGGAAAGGCACACAGGGGTACAGCACATGGTGGAGCAGTGCAGGCACAGATACTGTGACTTGCATTGCAGGGACCCTGACATCTGTGACACCTGTAAGCTCACATTCAGCGTGGGGCTGTGCCACAGCCAGGTTAGTATGTGCATGTTTCTTACTTGCACGGGGCATTACTGTCATTAGTGTTTGGTTGCAAAATGTATGCCGCTGCTGGGTGGTCAACACAGTCCTGGCAGTCACAGCATATCCTGCATGGCTGCCACACTGTAGCTGTGTTTGTTGTGGTTGTGCAGGCACCAGAGCCATGGGGTGGGCATTGTCCTGCCCTGAACCATGCAAGCTGTGTGTTGGGGGGGCTGTCTGTGCATGCCTGTTTGCTCATGTCCACCTTTCTCATTGCCTTCCACAGGGCCAGAGGATCACAGGAGGGCCAGGGCAGCCACAGCACAAGGCACCAGTAGGGGATCAGCAGCTGGGCCATTCTGATGGTGGTGGCAAGGTAGGCATGTTCATATTACAGTACTGTGTATCTGTGGGTCTCTGTTGGCAGCAGGGTAGGTCATGTGTGGACACTGCCATGGTGGCCATGCTGTCTTGTGGGTGTGCCACTTTTGTACTGCATGTGTTGCACTGTGCCAGTGTCCACTGTGCCACCTGGGGGGATCTGCACAGCATCCATCATATGTGCACCCATGGGTGTCTGCAGTCCACGTTGTGTGCCTTGCTTGTGCGCTGATGCACCCACTGCACAGCCCTGTGTGCCTGTCTGCACCAGTGTGGTATGCTGTGTGTTTGGCTGGTGTAGCCCTCTATGCACGGTACTTTTGTGACCCATCCACTGGTGTGTGCCTCCGATGTCCATTGCACATTGTGGGTGGGCCTGGGATCAGTTTGGCATGTTGCTCATTGCCTGTTCTGTCCCTTCTCCCAGGTATTCCCCATATACAGCTGAGGAGGAGGAATGGCTGTGTAGTGTGTGCTTTGGGGAGCCTGTTGGTGCAGCAATGATGCCTGGCAGATTTGATGGTACAGCTCCTGAGGGACACAGCAGCCATTCAGAGGGAGGTGCACCAGCTGGTGGTGGAAGGACATGGCCAACGTTAGCCCCATTTCCCTGTAGATAGCCCCTGTTTGTCATGACCATCACCTGTTGCCCTTCCCATCCCCGTTTACCATTGTATAGCCCCCAGACCCAATCCTCTGCATCCCGTGACCCTCCCCATACCTCTTTTTGCACTGTGTATAGTTGCCATGTTAGCCCACTGTTTTTTGTGTTGTATTAAAGCCTTTTTGTTGCTATATCACTGTGTCTGTGTTTCCTTTGCAGCTGGTGTGTAGAGTCATTCTGCAGGTGTCTGTTGTACTGTCCTTGGCCATGTCCCTTGTGTCCTGCCACTGTCCTCTTGGGCCACTGTGCATGTGTACATCATGCATGTGCCCACTGGCTCTGTCCTGTGCATGGCCCTGTGTCATGTGTCTCACAGTGGCCTGTGTCTGCCCATGCACCTTGTTCCCTTGTCAGTCTGGCCTTCTGTTCACCAGTAGTGCTACCCAGCTCTAGTGTGGCCTATGGTGCTGTATCACTCCCAACTCTGGGTGGCAGGCTGTGCACCCCTAGGTGGCCTATGTCTCCCTCACCCATGGACCTCTGTATTTGTGTTTTCACCTGGCACCATGGCCATGGTTCCCTGCATCACAGCCTTGTGGGTATCTCATGCATGGCTATGCCATTGGCATGCCACTTGTGCTGTTCTGTTGGCCTGGTGCTTGTGCCATGTTTGGAGGGCTGGGGTCCTGTGTGCACCATCCCATGGTGCCTTGTGTTGCCTCTGGGTCTGTGCACCACTGTACTGTACTGCGCTGTGCTATGCTGGTGGAGTACTGTACCCCTATGCCCCTGTGTTTCCTTTACCTGTGTGTCCCTGTAGCATGTTGCCCTTGCTCAGCCCACTGGGTTGTATGTTATGGCCTGCCCCCATGCATTCATGGTTGTGCCAGCACATCTGTGGGTGCACCGTGGTGCTTCTTTGCTATATTCAGCCTTGTTGTGCCGGTGCATTTTGGTGGCGCGTCTTCTGAATATGGCGTCCATTCCCACATGGTGCATCTGCTTTGCACATGCCATACTTGTGCACTTCTTGGGCACAAGTCTGAATATTTGGACCAATGTAAATAAACCTAATGAGTTGATTCTATCATTATAGTTTAAGGTACTTAAACCCTTTATTCATTTTGCTACTTTCTTTTGTGTTTTTTCAAGTGAGTTGATGTCTCGCCTATGATAGGGGCTCCAAATAGGTGATCCATAGTCTAGATGCAGGATTACATAAGTTTTGTATAATTTTAAAATACAATTGCTATTCCTTGTAATAAATGTTCTTTTTTATTGAATAAATTAGTCTATTGGTTGTCTGTGTAATGTGTCTACAATGATCCATAGATGAAAGGTTTTTATTCATCCAGCTTCCCCGGGCCTTTTTCTTTATTTGTTGATTTTAGAATTTGTCCATCTAGGCTGTATTGAAATCCTGGATTTCTATGGCTAAAATGCAAGACAGTGCATTTGGACACATTAAATTTCATTCTGTTTGTCAAACCTCAGTTTTTAATTATTTTTAAATCTTGGCATAGTATATGATGTTTTTCTTTCAAATTAACTTCACTGCCCCACCTTGGTGTCATCTGCAAATTTTGATACAATACTGCTTAATCCTACCCCCATGTCACTAATATACAGGCCGAACAATACAGGCCCAAGCAAGGATTCCCTGGGGTACCCTGCTACTAACTAGTCCCTCATCAGACATTGATCCATTGATCTTAACTGACTTTATTCAATTTGTTAGCCAGTTATGAATCTATCTTACAATATATTTGTTAAGGCCCATTGCTGTTATTTTATTTATTAATAAGTCATGGCGGACTGTATCAAAGGCTTTGCCTATATCAAGCAAGATAACATCAACCAGTATACTTTTGTCTGTACAATCACTGACAAAGTTGTAAAAGGACACTAAATTAGTAATACAAGACAGTCCTTTTCGAAATCCATGCTGAGTGGGGTCATCTAGGCTTAATCTTGCAATCTCACTTTCTATTTCATTTTTTAATTAGCCTCTCCATTAGTTTACAACATATGGATGTTGGGCTTATTGGCCCATGACTAGTAACATTTGTCCTACTACTCTTTTTATGTATAGGGACAACAGATGCCCTTCTCCAGTCAGAAGGGATCTGGCCTGTCTGAAGGGATCTGTTAAAAAGCAGAGTAAGTGGGAATGCCAAGACATTGGTGAGTTCTTTTAAGATAATAGGGCTTATTATCAAGTTAAAAAGATTAGGAGATAATGGACAGCCTTGACATGTTCCACAGAACATCCAGAATGTGGAAGAGAATAAGCCGTTGCAAAAGATTTTTGCTGTATGATGAGAATATAGAATTTCCAACCAGTCAGTAAATGGACTTGGAAAGCCAAATTTTTTAAGAGTAGCCATAAGAAAATCCACATTAACTCTGTCAAAGGCATACTCCGCATCCAGGGACGCCAGAGCCACAGGGGACCTGGAGTCCCTGGAGGCAGAGAAAACATAAGATAATTTTGTAATATGATCAAAAGCTTGTCTGAAGGAGACAACCTCCACTTACTCTCTGCAGATCAAACGGCCAGATGTTCTTAATTCTTTGAGCCAAAATCAATGTACAGTACAATATTTTTATGTTGCAGTTTATAAGAGAAATAGGTCAGTAACTACTTACCTTGTCTCTGAACTTGCCGGGTTTTGGCAATAATATTATTAAAGCTTCTAGCAATGTGCCATCATTAAACCGAAATTTTAGAAGATATGCAAAAAGGCTTTTTAAAACAGGTCTTAATAATTCCTTAAAAATATTATAAAAGTTAGATGTAAAACCGTCAGGTCCAGGTGATTTACTGAGTTTTAAATTATTGATAGCCTCAAGTATTTCCTGAATAGTGATATGTCTAATTAAATCCTATGCCTGTTGATGACTAATTTTAGGACAATTAAAGTTATTTCAATATTTAATTATCTCAGTTTGAGAAGGGGAATTGCAAATAGGGCCATATAGATGTTTATAAAAGCCTACAAATTCTGACAGGATTTCTTTCAAGTCAGTTTTAACTAGGCCATCTTCCTCAGAAATAATGGAAACAATATTTTTAGAGGTGTCAAGATTTTTGAGCTTATTACCAAGAAGTTTGCTAGGTTTCTCACTGTGAGGAAGTTCACCTTCTCTTTAGTTAAAGTTTCATATTCATCTCTACAGTCTTTTAATTCTTGGGCTATACGTTCAGAAGGACAATTAGTAAATTGGTTTTCTATGTGTTAGTACGTAAATAATTTAATTTGGCCTGTTTTTGCTTTTTCTGTTTCAATGAAATTATAATACATTCTCCCCTAATTTAACATTCCAATCTCCCCCTAAATTTTACACAAAGAAAATGATGTCATAACTTTAAACAAAGTCATTAAAAAGGCTGCAGATTCAGAATTTGGTCCATAAAAAGAGCCCAGAAGTATTCATATTGTGATGAATACCACCCACCAAAATATATCTGCCTTCAGAATCTATTATAGTTTGATTAAGATTAAAATTAAACTTTTTATTTATCAAAATGGCTACTCCCTTACTTGAGGTGGAGTTGCCAGCCCTAAAAACTATATGATAATCCAGTTTTCTTAAAAGGTTAATCTCTGTTGCTGAAAGATAGGTTTCTTGGAAAAATAGAACACTGCAAATCTAAAGACGAAAAATGCTTTAAAATGTATAGCCTTTTTTATCCCCTTTTTATCCCCTCTCACGACCCAAGAGGCATATTTGAAACTATTGCTTATTTTATGCAGTAATATTATGTATAATAAGCATTGTATCACCCTTGAAAATGTTATTTTAAAACTACAATATTAAAATAAGGTATAGAAATTATGGCCTTCAAAACCCCCATATTCGACTTCATTAACAAAAACCTTAATGTAGCCCAGCATTGTTCTATATTATTCTAGAGGTACAGGATATCAAACATAGTTTGAAAAATGAAAACAATAACAAGAGCTCTTAGTACCTCCTTCCCCGATCCTAAAGACTGACCTACTCCCACTATTTTGAACGTGATGAAACTCTCTCATTAATCTCACTATGTTCCCCCCCAGCCTTATGAACTATAACTTATAAACAAAAAAGAAAAAAAGATGAATATGTTAAACATCCACCTTGTAATATAATAACAGGAAATTTCATCTTTGAAATGTCTTACAAAGAGACTAATACTGTAGAGGACAATTAATTCATGGCCATTAAATGTCATTGTTTTGTCTGTTCCAGCATGTTCATGGCACTTTAATTTAGCTGAAGAGCAAGCTAACTTGTCAATTGTAGTATATATTTTCACTGGCATAATAATTTTTACTGGATTTTCAAAACAGTGATGATAGCAAAAATTATGTTCCAGCGAAAACAGGTCCTCTACAAGTACAATATATTAAACCGACAGAAAGACATTGTCTTTCAAAGCATGAGGATGCTACTTAAAAGTACCTCTAGATGGCAGCAATTATCTTGGTATGCAAAACAAACTGAGGAAAAGGTTTATTGTGGGGGTATAATTTTGATTCATTATAATACAGAAACAAAATCAATATCAACAGTGTATAGGTATGTCCTTATAATTTTAAGACTCTTTTTCCGCCTCTATGCCTAAGGACTCCTTCTCTACCCTTCTTTTTTAGTAATCTGTATCTTTTTAATTAATATGAATTTGAAGTCTTCAACCTGTATATTTCTGAATTAACTCCAACTTTCCTATGGACCTTTGGAGAAATTTACTGTTTTGTACAGTAATTTAATTCTCTGAACACTAACTCCAGTATCAATCTGGTTAAGCATATGTAACCCCTCACCCCTGCCTTTTTACTAAAATGACAGGTGGCATGCTATTGACGCTGGCACCAATACCTGGTGGGGACCTAGGTTCAGGGAGGATGAGGTTACCTGGCACAAGGGGACCTAGGTTTGGCTACTCTGCACAGGGGCACCCAAGTAAATCTGATTACAGGAAGCAATAACTGTAATGTCCAGAACCAGGATTGGGATTTTTCAGTGTGGCTTTTATTCATAACTAGCTGAACACAACAAAGCATAGATGGACCCCCAAGGGGCTACGTTTACTGATAATGCAGATTGAGACTACCAGGTGGTCCACTTAAAGAATGAACCCATTTCTACTAATTTCAGGCTCTGGACCCACCAGGCACACAGCCCGGACTTGCATGCGCTTTGGATACACAGCCCAACTGGCCCAGCTCCCCTGCCGGCCACTTGACTGACGGTCCATTTAAAGGATGGACCCAATTTACTTGTTGTGGCTCCCATCAAACAAGGAGAATTATTTTCCCACGTTGTGGCTCCCCACACCACTTAGACTGCGACTTCTAGAGAGATTTGTTTTCTTACTTCCTTCTGACTCCCATCAAACAAGGAGAATTCTTTTCCCAAGTTGTGGCTCCCCACTCCACTTAGAGTCTGTGACTCCTAGATAGATTTTCCAATTTACGACCCATGTCTGGGTACCTACCTCATCACTGGCCAGGCGCATGAGGCAAGTAGCAATTACAGAAGAAATCCGTAGAGGTGGACCTGGTTACTAAAGATGGGGGCTGTTCCCACCTCCAGCTTCCACAACCCATACCCGGCCATTTCTCTGGACAAACAGAAACTAAAACTTCGAAAAGTAGATTAAATGGTGGATGACCTGGAGCACCCCCTCTACAACATTATTTGAATCCATAAAGACTTTAAATTTTGAACCTACTCCATTTGTTTGTCCTAGTACAATAGGCCTCCCAAATAGTAGTTTACATCCCAGCTTTCTTCACATTTTCCAAACTGAAGAAACATATTGTTTGCCCTCTCAAAACAGAGCAAAACACTCACCCTTGCGTTGCAGGTGCCCCACAGGCGAAGTACAACTTCTTTCACTGTTATCAGACCAAAACAGAAACTGTAAAAAGGCAGCTTTCTTCCTGTAGTAGAAATCAGGGGATTGCCCTTGGAATCCACAGAGGGATACTTTACTCCCCCCCCCAGAGGGAGGGGGGCACTGAGACATGGACAGCGGTCTCCACCACTTAAAACTGGACACTGATCTTCTCACTTCAAAACAAAACAGGAGACTTCCTTCTTGCTTCAAAACAAACAGAAGACTGACTTTGAAAACTGCCAAGGTTCTATCTTACTCCCTCTGCTGCAGATTCTAATGTGGCTTATGCAGCTGCAAAAGTTCTATGGTGATGTCATCTCTCAGTCTCAGCTGTGACTGAGAACAGAGTGAGACAGTGTGAAACCCATTTAACTGGAGTTTCACAAGCTGCCTTCCCTGCCTACCACTAGGTCTTACTGGGATTCTAGTAACCCTGGGTAACAAGGGGGTTACACATATACGAAAGAGAAAATTGCAATGGCTAAGATCCTTGACAATGTCTTTAAGCATTAGCACTTCAGGTCGATTTAGTGGAGTGAGCTTTTAAATATGTCTCCACATGTTGCACTTTAAAACAATATGTTTGTACTGTTACTTATTTAGCATTTTATTATATTATCTTGCACTAATGAATGTTAACTTAATGTGTTTCAACCACTTAAATGTAAAAATATTTATTAACATTTTTTTGCACTACAAATGGCCTATAAAATATTCTGTGTCTTTAAGTACTGAATTGATGGTATACACATGTGACTTTCACTAAGTGCTATTTAGGCAAGTCATATGTAGGGAGCAGTATCTTTGACAATGACTTGGATGACTTGAAATGTTAGAGGTTTGGTGTGTGGTTCTCTGACCCAGTGTGGGTCTATATGGCTTTTTTATATTTGGCATCAATAAAAGGATTTTTGAAGCAAAATAAATCTTAAGTCTTGGACTAATTCTTCAACTGTGTACCCTGGGTAAGTGCTGTGACTTTCTGAAAACAGACCAATATAGACAATATTTGATGAATCATTTTAACTTTAGAAAATTAAAAGAAATAGAATGTTACCATATATGCTCCCTATTATTGTGGGATTCAAATGAAAGTTCAATCAATCAAAACTTTATTTATAAAAAGCGCAATTCACAAAACTCAAAGAGTGTGTACATAAAGCCAACTTAAAATTATAAATATCTAAAATATATTAAAAATTCAATTAATTGGATGACAGCCTAGGTCTGTCAAGAATCGGAAAATGTAATATTAAATAAATGTGTTTAAAGTGCAGATTTGAAACTCTCCATGGTCAGACACTTTCTCACCTGACAAAGTAGAGAGTTCCACAGGCTTGAGGCCACAAATGCAAATGACCGAGCACCTGAGGTCATCAAACAAACCCTGGTAACCTCTAGTAATCCCTCATTGGAGGAGCAGAGCAGATGGAGAGGGCAATTGGGGTGAAGGAGGTCTTGTAGTTAATGTAGTCCCTGTCCATGTAGGGTCTTGTAGGTCAGTAAACTGACCTTGAAGGTGATCCGCCACTGAATAGGCAGCCAGTTCAGGCTGCAGAGCACAGGTGTGACATGGCATGATCTAGGTAAGCCAGTCAACAGCCTGGCCACTGCATTCTGCACTAGCTGCAAGCAGTAAATATCTACCCCCGGTAGCCCTAGATACAGGGCATTGCAATGATCAAGGCAGGAGGTCACAAAGACATGGACCAACATTGGAAGGTCCTCAGATGGGACAAGGTGCTTAATCTGGGTGATATTTCACAGATGGTAAAATGAGATCTTGATGACGGATAGCACCTGGCATTTAAGCGCCAGCCCATCATCAGGCATAACACCCAGATTCTGCACTTGGTCTGAGGTCATCAGCTGGCTGCCTCCGAGCGAAAGCCCGGAGGGCTGACCAGCCAATGACCGCTCTACCTGACAACCAGGGTTCACAGCCAACACCTTATTCTTGTCAGGGTTCAACCTCAACCAGATGGCACTCATCCAGTCCTGGATCTCAGAGAGGCAGCTGTTAAATACCAAGACAGCTCCACCCTGGTCAGGCACAAAGGACATGTATAGCTGAGTGTCATCTGCATAGCAATGAAAACTCAGCCCATACCACCTTATAATGGTCCCCATTGGCAGCATGTGCACCACAAACAACATGGGTAATAAAACAGAGCCCTGGGGCACCTCACAGGACAGGGGGAGTGAAGTTGAGGAATAAATCCCTGTCACCACTCTCTGGGTCCTGCTCATGAGGAAAGATTGGAACCACTTGAGGACTGTTCCCAACAATCCACAGATCAGCCACAGGTACTCCAATAACACTCCATGGTTGATGGTGTTGAATGCTGCAGAGAGATCAAGAAGAACCAAGATGGAACTGCTCATCCAATCTCTTGCAATTAGCAGGTCATTAAGTACCCGAACCTGTGCTGTCTTGGTACTATGCCTCTTCCTAAAACTGGACAGGAGAGGATCATAGAGATTATGAATAGTAAGATGCTCCTCCAGTTGCAGTGCAACCACCTTCTCAATAATCTTACCCACAAAGGGCAGGTTAGAGACAGGTCTGTAGTTGGCAAGATAGTCGGGGTCGGGAGAAGATTTCTTCAGAAGAGATGTTACCACTACCTCCTTCAGGGTGTCAGGAAAACACCCCTGTCTCTAATGAGCACCAGACTATCTTAGCCAGGACTGGGTCAATAACCTCAACACACCCTACAAGAAGGTGAGTTGGCCCAGGTCCAAACTACAGCAGGTCAGCCTCATACCCTGGATGATCTTCACAATCTCAGTGATCGCTGGCCGGCCAAAGTCAGACCAGGCAAACTGGGCACATGCAACCTCCCACCAATCATCACCACACCCATTGCAGTGTGCTGCACAGATCTTCAACCTGATGCTGACAACCTTATCTGCAAAGAATCAAGCAAACTCATCACACATGTTCTGTGAAAACACTCTCTGAAACTGCAGACAGGCTGGGTTGCACAGCCTGTTGACAGTTCAGAAGAGCTGAGCTGGTCAATTCCACACAGCAGCAATCTCCCTGGACAGGAACTCTGCCTTCTTGCAGGAGATGGCTGATTGACAATCCTCATAATGGGCCATCAATCTAAGTTTGTCAGCATCAAGACCAGATTTTTGCCAGCATGTTCCAACCTTCACCCCACTCACTTCAACTCCCTCAAGGTCTCATCAAACCAGGAGGACTGAGGGTGAAGAGTGAGGGGGTGAACATGGACTGGAGCTATGGAATCCAGGGCCACTGTCACAGCCTTAATATAGGCAAGTAACAGATCTCCTGAATCCGAGCTTGCACTCGGTATACCCGATAGGTCCAGCACTGCCATAAGGCTGTCAGGGGTCAAACCCCTTAAAGGGTGGTACTGGGAAATCTCTGTGGGGGCAGGTCTATTGGGGGGAGCCTGGAAACTAAACCTTATACTGTGATGGTCAGACCATCCAACCAGCTCCACTACCAAGTCAGAGATCTCCATCCCCAGTAGAAATACCAAATCCAATGAGTGCCCATGACTGTGGGTTGCAGAGGTAATAACCTGTGTAAAGCCCAATGAGTTGGAGGAAGTCCTGACTGCACTGTGAGAGTGTGTTGTCGACCCAGGCATTGAAATCCCCCAGGACCATCCACCTGAAGGATACCAATGCCATGTCAATGACAAAGTCTGTGACTTCCTGCAGGAATTGCTTCTCGCTCCTGGGTGGATGGTAGATGAGAAGAATCTTGCAACCCACACCTGTGCCCACAATACACTCAAAGGATTTGGTCACTCCCACTGGCACATCTACAAGGCACAGTTCTGATTTAAAACAAATGGCTACTCCCTCCCCCGCCCCTATGATCCTCCCTTGGGCAATGTATTACCGAGTACCCAACTGTAATAGCTGACTCCAAGATTGGACCAGCATTCTCATCCAGCCATGTCTCGGTGATACAAGCCAGGTCAGGTGACCCAGCAAGATCAGCAATCACTGCTGTCTTGTTTTTGATGGACCTGGCATTACATAACACCCCCTGAGTATGTGATACTAAGGTAGACTGTGCTATTTGCCCACCCAATGTGGAACTCTTGGGTATGGGAACCAGGCAAGGAGGACCCCTATCCTGAGCCCATTTCACCTCAGGGTGTCTCCTGGCTGTGACAACCCCAGTTCTCCCCCCGCTCCACACCTCCACCTGGCCCAGGTCCCCCACCCATCCACCTCCCCCTGACAATCCCCAAGGCACGACATTACCTATAAACCTCTGTGAACAGTGGGGGACAATTGAAAGGGTGGAGGTCCCACAGTCTAGTGGGATAGTAGTGCCTAACTGCTCTAGATTTATGCCAACACATAATAGCTGTACCAGACTAACAGCAGTAAATGACAAACTAATACACATTCACAACGATACATAACTATGACACAAACAAAAACCCCAACAATCCTCCCAAATAAATAAAACAAAACTAACCATATCCAATCATATATAAATACATTTTTAAAACAAAACAAACAATAATCATGGTATTGTAACCAAATCAATAGCAGTGCACTTGTGATGAAAATTCAGTCCCAAAATGAAGTTAAAGCATGCCAGAGCTTTAAAAGAAACTGAATTCAGCAGGAATGGAGCTCTCACCTCCACCCTCTGTCCTCAGAAACTGATTTCAAGACTGCAGCACTCCCACTACAACAGTCAGAATATTGTAAAAATAGTTACAATAGAAAGTCAGCGAGGCAGTCATACAGCCTCCCAGTTCATATGTCAGTGAATCCAAGACCTGCCCAAGCACAGATTCTTCCATGGAGAGAATAACAGTGTAGTCAAGCTCTAACCAGTCCAAGAACAATATTGGTTCTGTACTTGAGCCATTGGCCGCAGTTATTCTACTAAAATAGTTATCAAGGAAAACCTAAGTAATTATCAAGACCTATACAGAGCCATGAAAATCATTGCCCAAGAAAAGAAAAAAATGTCTTTAATAGTGACTTCTTCTAACCTCTTATTATGGGATCTAAGAGAACCTAAACATGCTCAGAGATCTATTTCTATGATAATATATAAACTATGACCCACCAGAATCAATTTAAAAATGAATCAAACTCAAACAAGTCATCACTTAGCACTTCTTAATGTATTAACAGAGTACTCCATTTAGATATATGCAACCAGTTTACAAATTAATCACATTTGTTCAACTTACCCCCATTGCAGGAGTATAAAAAAGAAGTTTTGCCTACATCCTCTCCTTTAGTAAAGACCTGTAATAACAAAGATATCATTATAATAATCAAAATTAAAGACCTATATCTCATGCCTTCATACTTCATAAATGCAGATATATATTAAAGCAAATAGAACAGAAAAAAAGGAAGGAAGCCTATTTGTTCAACCATAACTAATGGGTTAAAACTAAACCAGGCATTAGGTTTCTGTGATCCATGTGTCATGTTTAGCCTGAACAAAGTGGAACATCCTGGAATATATAATACAGATCCGACAACAGGTATTTATGTATTCCACACGTGCCCAAGAAGTTCCTGATCAGATCAATCACCCATGAATTGCAAAACATTTCTCCAAATACCCACCTCATATGCAAAATAAATCAATACAATAATAGAGGTAAACCCCAGACCACCATTTCAGTCAAAGCTTTTGCAAAAGGAAACAACATTGGGTTTCATCAGTTTTAGAGAGTCCAGGATTAAATAGTCTAAACACAAGCGGGGCCCAATAAGACAATTCTAAATCCGAAATATAAAAACGGCCATGTGTAAGTAAAGTAAACCAAGATAAACCATCTCCTCATATCTTTACTTATAAACTATAATGAGACAAACAACTCTTCCCAATTTATTTTTATTTAGTTGTTTAACCAGGTATAGCACACTAAGCTGAAAGCTTTTTTACAGGAACGACCTGGGAACACAAGGAGATTAAGTGACTTGCTTAGGGTCACACAGTATGCAAGTGGAAGCTGTGGGATTCAAACTCAGGTTTGGTCTGCTGGATGTCGCCAGATTTGCAGCTCAGAGCCTTAGACCACTGCACTATACTGCCTCAATTTAAATAGGTTGGGAAAAACATTCCTGAGTGGTTTGCTGGACTGCTCTGGGGAATCAAAAGAGAAAGACTTGTCCTTGTAAACAGTTAATCTGGCAGGGTACAACATCTTGAATTTTAACCCTGCAGCAATGAATTTAGCCACAAATGGTTCAAACTCTCTTCTGTGGACCCTAATAGCCTGGGGAGGATCCTGTGAATTTGTATTTTTCTTCCATCCAGACGCAAGTGCTGCACCATTTTAGTTTAATTCAGAACATGTTGTCTGACTAGATAATTCAAAAATTTTATAATGAAGGGCCTTGGCTGCTCTTTTTGCCTCAGGGTGCATCTTAAAGCTTGATGAGCACACTCGCTCACATAGATTTGCCCTTTAGGTGATAAACCTGCTAAGTTCTCACATAGAATTTGAACAAAGTGAATGGGGTTCAAGCCTTCCAAAGTTTCAGGCAGATTGAATACAACTAAATTATTATGTCTGCTTCTCCCCACTAAGTCCTTCAATTTTGAGTCAAGTCTAGCCAGCTTTTGTCTCAGTGCAGGGAGTTCAGGTTCAGCCCTATCCCTCCAGTCTTTGATCAATGAGATTCTCACTTCTGTATTGCTGATCCTTCTGCTCAGTTCTTCTGATTTTATTCTAATTGCTTCAGTATCTTCCAAGAGCATGAGTATTGCATCTTTAATTGGATTTACTATAATTCATGGAAAAATATTTCTTCTGTTAAGAGTAGTAGAGGTAGCATTAGAAGTGGATTGCTTCATTGGAACCTGCTTAGCCCATTTGGATCCACCTGCTCTGTCCAGGGTTGGTGGTGGGTATATTTTGCCGGGGGGGGGGGTTAATTTCTACTTCCATTTTATCAAGACAGCAGTGTCCCAAAGATCTTGGACATGTGAGTATTAACTGTAATTTCTTATTTGAAAAAAAAAATATTCACCCGTGCAAGTAATTATTTAAGTTAAAGGCTGTAATGGATGGAGTTTAGTGAGAACATGTCTACTCTGATCGAGTCATCATGTGATGTCCCCTTCTGGGCCTGATTAATGAAACAACAGTCACAGTGTTCATGAGGTGGGGTCCCAAAAAGCTCATGTTGAAAATTTGGTGGTGAAATACCTAAAAATGGCAAAGTTATAAACATAAGTTCAGAATGCTATTGAAATACCTTATACGGCACTTACCTTGATTCCTCAGTTTGCAGTTCAGCTTTGAAGTGTGAAGACATGTCCCAGTCCACAGAAGATGACAGAGTACAACCTCAAGAGGTAAGTATAGGGCAAGAGGGTGTGGGGTGGTGGGTGCTCAGTGGGAGGGTTGGGATGGTGGAGGGGGATAGCGGGGATAATGAGGGACCATTTTCTTTTTTTCAAGTAAAATAAAAGATGTTGGGGGACTGTTTCCTTTTTTACAGGTTTTCAATTAATACATATTTCAGGACACTGAGAGTAGACTCCCCAGTGTCCCACACTGCTGAGGGGAGGCATATCTCAGGACACTGGGAGTGGGCTCCCCAGTGTCCAACACTGGCAGGGGTGCTTCTTCTGCTGACATGGGAATTGGGCACCCTGATGTCAGCAAATGAATGCTATATAAAGGGACTGTTTTCTTTGTCTCAGGTTTTAATTCAATAGATATTTCAGGATGCCGGGAGTTTGCTCCCCAATGTCTCACACTGCTGGGTGGGATAAATATCTCAGGACAAAGGAAGTGGGCTCCCCAGTACCCGTACTGTCGGGGGGGTGGATGGACACGGGGATTGGGCACCCTGATGTCAGTAAAAATATATCATATTAGCAAGCCTCAGCCCCTTCCCCTTAGAGGCTGTAAGAGGAAAAAATAATGCTTGATTTATTTACCTAAACAGGGGGTCAAGGAATTGGATTCTGGTGTCATTTTGGCCCCCAAATTGCCAGAAATGTTTTTTTTTCTATGGCTGTATTTGTGCTGCAAATTGCTTCAGCTGTTTGTGTGGCACACACTTCATTGGTAAGTGAAACAATAGGATATTGCTGCAATTTGCAGCACAAACACCCCTTGTTTCACAAAACAACTGCCACAATTTGTGGCACAAATACAGCTGCGGACAAAATTAACATATTTCTGGGCATTTGTGGAGCAAACTGATCACAGAATCTGATTCCTTGGGCCCAGATTAAGTAAACACAACAGTTGGTGTTTACCAACTGCAAGTATTTTTTAAATTATTTAAATTTGTTTGCCTCACTAACTGTAAACAAGATTGTGTAATCTTGACACTGCATTCTGCATCAACGACAATAAGTATTGCTTTTGCGGCAACAAAACAGTTGTTTTGCATGGCACATCAAATTTTTCCCATAGGAAATAATGGAAAAAGTGACACTTTAATAACTTTTGAATAGATTAATAATTTTTTCACCAAACCTTTAAAAGGCACATCTGCAACCCAAGCCCGATATACCCTAAACATTTCAGACCAAACCTCAAAGCCGTTTCTGAGAAGCCTAACACTCCCCCCATTCCATCTGTAAATAAGGTCAGATATATAGACTTTATGAGAATGGAGTGAGCGTTAGGCTTGAGAAGACCAAAGCACACCCCACACCTGCTCTCCTGCCTGGTTTGGGAGGGTGGGGTGTTAGGATTGGAAACAAATAAAACAAATACCCACCGAAATTAATGGGGGCGCCTCCAGTACTAAAATTTCTGCAGACTGCCAGAAGTTGTAGTAAACATTGAGGTTCTCTACAAAGACATTTACACAATTATGATAATTCCTTGCATCTTCAAAAACGTAAATAGAATACTTATTTATAAAGTCCCTTTTTTGTTCCTTTTAGACTTCTAGATCTGTGGGTCTGTCTATCCCCACCCTGTCTTCAAGTTGGCATGATTTGTGGCAGAGTCCATTTACTGCAAATAACAACTGTGCCCAAAAGAAAGACCACTTTGGAAGTGGCCTAGTGCTTACAATTCACCCGGGGTGTGCACTGATTCTCTAGATACCTAGGCCATCTTGGGTTGTTGCTCACCTATTTGGGTACAGTGTCCCTCATAATTTGAATGCCCATGAAAAGTTATTTAAATTAGGTAGTGGGCTTACCTATTTATATAGTCTGTCTATCTATCTATCTATCTATCTATCTATCTATCTATCTATCTATCTATCTATCTATCTATCCAGCAAGCTCTTAGATTGGGGAACAGGCCAGTGGATAGAGAACACATTGGTAACCTGTGAACAAGGTGACAGCAATTGAGCGCCTACAAAATCGGTGACTCAGTTACGGTGCCTGTGTTCAGGGCTACCTGGTGGGGGGGGGTGACTGGATACTGGGTTGAGAGACCCACAGTGACAGGCGCGCAGAGTATACGGCACGCAGCATAAGCGGGGAGGGTGAGGCAGGGAGGGAAGGTATGTGGGAGGGTCTGCTGTGTGGTGGGGAGGGTGGTCAGTTGGGAGGTGCAGGGTTTGGGTCCCGGCATGGACGTTTTTTTTGCCAGCAGGCGGCTTTACATTTTCAGTTTTTCACCCCCCTACATGAACTCCCTGGGCTAAAGTCTATTAGTAGGGGTGAGGGAATTTTGTCAGGGAGCACACAGCTTCCCCAATTTAACAAAATTCCCCTGGGTCTCAGATGCCCTCTTGCTCCTGGCTGCAAGTGTGCTTGCCAAAATTCACTTTCGGCGATGTACACTTGCCCTAATGGTGATTGCTATTCTGGGATCGCCGTTATGACACAGAACCAAAAACATCAAATCCAGTGCAAAATATATATAATGAGAGCAGGAGAGAGTCTACAGAACATGTGTACAGAACACATTAAATTGAGTGAAAAATACTCATAGTGTGTGCTTGGGGCAAATGAAAGCATAAGGAAGGTAGCAAATTGAGTATAAAATATACATAGTGAGGAGGCAGAGGGGAGCACACAGAACACATCATCAAATCAAGTGCAAAAATACATAGTGTGGACAGGTGGAAGCACACAGAACACATCAAATTGAGTACAAAAAATATACGTAGATGGGTTGGGTGCACACAGAAAATAACAACCCAAATGCAAAATATATATGGGACAGTTGAGAGCACACAGAAACAATTGAAAAGAGTGCCAGACATACATAATGTGGGAAAGGTTACAGCATATAGAACACATCAAATCGAGTACAAACTATAAATAGTGGGTGGGAGCATATAGGCCATATCAAGACAACTGCAAAAGATCAATAGTGGGGAGGCAGATAGGAGCACAAGACACATTATAGGGAGCGAAAAAAATCAGGTAAGAGCCTACAGAATATATAAAAACAAGTGCAAAATGTACACAGGTAGGGCAGATCAGTACTTACAGAATACATGAAATAGAATGCAAAATATGGCATGATAAGACAAGAAAGAAAACAAGACATGCCTCACAAATGCAGAAAAGACACACACACACACACACACACACCCCATTACATAGTTTGACAAAGAACACGTCTGCACTAAATGCTGTCCTGTAGATAAACCAACACTTTAAAAACGAGAAATATAATAACTGGTCAGCAATTTTTCTCTATGGGCTGAACAGTTGGTATTTGCCATAATAACCAGCTGGTTATTATAGCATTCACATGCACTCTCCGTCACAATGTGTGCTGTCTCAGTGGCTCTCCTTCCATCCATGGGTGGGCTAAACTGTTTTTGAAACATGGCAGCTCCATGTCTCGCTATCTGAGGAGCCACCACAACAACCATAAACTTTCCTTCTTTTCATTTTTTTTTTGTAAGTCAATCTGGTCCACATTAAAAAAAAAAAACTCTATCTGATTGACCCTGCTCCTCGTCCAATTAGAGAAATGGTCGCGGCTTCCAATCACTTTCAGGCAACTATCTGGTTGATCCTACTCCTCACCACCTCAAAACCATGCATGGCTTTACTGGCACCCACCGCGATCACGTTCACTGTGAATGAGCAAACTGTAAATAAAAAGAATAAAAAAAAATAAAAAATGAGTACAAACTAGAAAAAAAATAACAAAGTACACAAAAAGAGATGTGTGTATGTGCTGCGTGTGTGTGTGTGTGTGTGTGTGTGTGTGTGTGTGTGACACACAGAGTGTCACAGAAATCTGGATGGAGAAAAATTGCTGGCCAGCAATTATAAAAAAATAAAAGAAGTGAAAATGTGTGCATATGAGAATTAAATGCACACACTCTGTGTGGGATGCTTTGATAAACCCCTCGGGTTTTGCCCTCTGGGTGTATGTATCATCCCACACCTTGTGTGTGCATAAAAGTCTCATATTACACACTTCCTCATCCTTTATTCTCTATATAATGTACCTTTCTAAAATGTTGCAGTGTTCAACAAGACTGACTGTTACATATGGGATCACTAAGTGTGTGTGTGTGTTTTACTTGTGTTTGTCAGACAAGGTACCAGTGCTTTCACACAGAGGCGGCTCATCACTATGTTTCTATTGTTTTTTTTAACTACAGTTGTGATCAGCTGTTTATTTTTATTACTTTAACATGCAGTGGGTGCTACGTGCATGTGGGACAGCAGCAGTGGGGCCAAGCAGGAGAGCAGCTTTGGACACAAGCGGGACATCAACAGCGATGTCATTTACTGACAACCCACAACATTTTTTGTGGTAAATAATGTTTTACCAAACAATGTTAAAGAACTTGAGCTGCTAACTGCTGGAGAATCCGTAATGTAACAGTAGCGTTCGGGGCGGGGGGGGGGTGGAATCTAAGAGGGAAGTAATGTAAAGGATCAGAGCTTCTGTTATGATATCATCAATCAATCAGTACCACAACATGATATGAAAATACCTAAAGGTAAATGAACATAAAAATACCTAAAACAAACTACTAATATGACAGAGGGCAACCAACCCAAATATTAAGATATGTGACTTCATAGTAAGGGGGTTATATCTTACTCTGCCCCTTTTTTCCAGACGAGGTGTAGCATAACTGTTCAACACCAGCTGAAAGTTAAAAAGTATCCTACAACCTTTACCTCCTCACTAACCTAACATGAATACAACCGTCACACACAGATATAACACTTAGGAGTTCCTGCAGTCTGCATTAAACAGGTACAGTGACTGGAGAAATTTCTACAGTATTCAAAAACACTGTTTTCATGCATATGTCTACTGTGTTTTTTTTGTCTGAATTGTACATTTTATCTCTGTGTCACTAATTAAAACAGCAATTCAGATATTTTTTTTCCAGTGGCAGCTGTTTTGTATAGCTCAATGATGCTCATTCCATGGCTTGCGAGCCACAAATTGCTCTTCAAAGTAAAACTTGCAGTTCTTTAACACCCGATAACATCTGTATTTGCCTGCGGGTCTTAAACATTGACAACCATGGTTACTACTATAGGGCTATGACTAAGTGAAAGATTCACACTACCTTATTTATTTATTTATTTATTGATGTATATTGGATAACACCTTTGAGTCAAGGACTCCATTACAAAGGTTCCACGTAATTGAAAACAGAGACATTAGGGACAATAGTAACAACTAACACAATAATTACAGAAATGGATACAAAATGGTTACAGATAACACAGTAAAGCAGCTGAAGATACAGAGTTATAGAATGCTGCCAAACAATAAGGTACACAGTGCAGATGGTAGTAGGTAACAAAACATACACTGCAGGGTGGTGGCACAAGCCATGCCCTGGTGGTTATTTGCAGGCTTAGGCCAGACTGAGGTGTCCATTGTCAAAATATTGGCATGCCCAGGGGTGGCTGGACCAAGTTAAGTCCATAGTCATGGGGGGTGGGGAGAATGGGAAGGTCAGATTCAAGTGCAGTCACAGACTGATTCATGAGTGATTAGGTCTCTTAGTTGGGACTTGAACTGACCAAGTTTGGGTTCTGTGAGGAGGGAGTTTGGGAGTGAGTTAAGCCAGTTAAGGGCCAGGTATCTAAACATTTTTGACCGGAAGTGGTCTTGCAGTGAGGTACCCTGAAGTGGGTTGTCACCGATTGTCAAGTGAGGCGGGTGGACAATGGTGCCTGGAGTAGGGGGGGAGAGGGCAGGTGGGAGTAGCCCTGCTGTTATTTTTTTAGCAAAGAGGCAAGCTTGATATTTGAGCCTCCGATAAAAGTTTAGTCAGTTTGTTGAGGTGTAAAGGGCGCAGGTATGTGTGAGTCTGGTGCAGCCTATAGCAAGTCTACAGGCCTTATTAAGGGCCAGTCTAATTTTGTTTAGATACGTGTTGTCAGCTGCCCCAAAAATGATGATTCCATAGTCAATTAGTGATAGTATAGATGCAGAGACAGCTAGGTGGAGAGCTTCTGGTGGGAGACAGTGCTTGTACTGGTGAAGTAGACCAATACGCACATTGACAGTGGTGCTCAGTATTTGGATGTGGTCATGGTAGGTAAGCCCGGAGTCAAGGGTGATACCAAGGTATTTGAATGAGATAACCTGCTCAAGGGGGCCATTTATGGAGTTCAGTATGAGCAGGGATTGTCCTGTGTTCTTGTTTTGGGGAGGTGCAAACATCATGGATTTATTTTTTTTAGTAATTTAATACTAGCCTATGTTGAACGAACCAGGATTCAACTTCCGTGAAAGATTTCTGGAGCACCGAGTGGAGGGCTACAGGGTCAGTGTGATAGCTGTAGACGACGGCATCATCCGCATACAATAGTAGTTTCCAGGAGCAAGCCTTGGGCAGAGAGTTGAAGAACAGGAAGAAAAGTAGTGGGCCATGAATAGAGCCCTGTGGGACCCCTGACCTGACTTGGAGGGGTGAGGACAGGGTATGGGCAATCCTGACCATCTGGGTTCTCCCAGACAGGTAGCTGGCAAACCAGCCGGTGGTCTCAGTGGACAGGCCTATCTGTTTGAGGGAATCCGGGAGTAGTGTGTGGCACATTGTATCAAACACCTTAGAAAGGTCTATGTAGACAGCATCAGCAGTGTGGCCAGTGTCCTGCAATGTGTGGACGGCATTTATAAATTCCAAGAGGGCTGTAGTTGTATTGTGGTTATGGTGGAAGCCATCCTGTTCAGGACACAGGAGGCTATATTTGGAGAGGTAGTCCATTAGCTGGATGGCCACAATTTTCTCCCAAGGTTTTAGAGAGGGGAGGCATGATTGAGATGGGGCGATAGTTCCCAGGCAGGCTTTTAAGGATAAGTGTGATGAGGGCAGATTTCCATTTAGAGGGAAACTGGCCCAGTGATAGGGAGTGGTTCAGAAGCATGGTGAGAGGAGGGAGATCTTCGTTTAAGGTGAGGCTAAGCAGTTTGAAGTCTAGAGTATCACTGCTGAAATGAGATTTGCTGAGGGCCCTGAGTAAAAGAATGGCAGCTGCACACTGAGAAATTGCTTTAAAGTAGAATGGGGGGGTGGAGAAGGAGCAATGCAACATTGGGGGGTGGGGGAGAAGAAGTTGGGGCGAGAACACCAGTAAGGTCGGAGAAGGAGTCATTAAATGTATCTGCAATCAGGGCAGGGTTTGTGGTGATAGACACATTGTCCTTGATTTGGGAGGGAGGTGCAGTGGAGGCTTCGCTACTGAGCTTTTTTGAGGGAGTCCAGAACTTGTAACCCAAGCCCCATGTGGTAGTGAGCAAGTTTTCTAGTACTCAGCTTTTGCCTTATGAATACTCCAGGTACATTTATTGCATGCTTCTTGGTAGTGCTGCCTATCAGTAGGTTTACCAGTATCCAGTGCAATGTGCCAAAGATGGTCATGTTTACGCATCTGGTCCAGCAGGGCTTGTGATATCCAAGGTGTGACAGCCCCTTTAACTCTTTGTTTGGTTAGGGGTGCATACCGGTTGCAGGCAGCTCTGAAAGCATCAATGAAATGGTCAAGGGCAGAGTCAATGTTAAATGCGGTTTTGATGGGGGACCAGTCACTAGCGAGGAGGCACTGTCTAAGGGACCAATGTTTGCCAAGTTTCAGGTGGTGTTGGAGGATACTTTGGGGGCGGCTTTTTACACTATATGACCAGTGACAGAGCACTGGGGAGTGGTCACTAAGGGCATTGGGCAGTACCCTGAACTGGGTAGCTTTGTGTGGTGCATTGGTGAGCACTAGATCAAAGAGGGTGGCAGTACCAGTCTTCTAGTTGATTCTAGTAGCAGTGGTAACAAGTTGGGACAGGTTTTGAGAGGCTGCAGCATCCCTAATGTGGGCCGATGGGTCAGCTAGCCAGTTTGTATTAAAGTCCCCGAGGGCAATAATGTCAGCACTGTCAGGGAGTGTCTGGAGATGGGTGATGACTGAGTGTAAAGCAGTCTTCTGATTTTGGGGAGGGATGTATATGGTGGAGAGGAATAGTGGGGCTCTGTTTGGGGCAAGAGTGATCTTCAGCATGAGAGATTGGGCCTCATGTTTGAGGGTTGGGGATGGTAGGGTGAGACACTGTAATGATTCCTGGTCATACAGTGCACATCCACCCCCTTTTCTTGAGGTTCTGTCAGCATGGTATAGCGTGAAACCGGGAAGTGAGACTGTGGAATCTGGGGTACAGTCGTTGAGCCAAGTTTCAACTACTGAGATGACATCAGGGCGATGCTGGGCAACCCAGACCTGAAATTAATCAAATTTCTTGAGGAGGCTACATATATTAAGAGAGGCAATTATGAGATCCTTGGGAATAGTAACCTTCAGGGGTGGTGGGTCCCGGGTTTGGGTGGACATCTCCAGAGAGGAGGAGCAGGAGCAGGAGGATGCACAGGGATGCCAGTTTTAATCATTTTTTCATTAGCTTAGGCACCAGTTGGAAGGGGGAACAGCAATGTATGGAGATGGGGGTGGGTAGGCCCCATAGAGAGGGAGAGGCACAGTAGAGTAGTGACCACTGCAGTACCATTGTGGCGCCAATAGGAGTTGAGCGCTGGGGGAGCATGGGCCATTGGTAGAGTGAGTGGGGTGGTTCAGTGGTAGAGATGGGGAGGGGGGCTAAGGTGAGAAGCCAGGTGATAGGTGGTTCTGGCTCATCATGTTAGGAGACAAGTGGAGCATCCCCTAGCAAAATGATGGGGGCTAGGGTTAGCTGTACAAGCCACATGGAAGTGTTGGTAATGGAAGGCAGTGTCATAATGAGCACAAAGTGGTTAGGGGGGATCCTAAAGCTTTAAAAAACTGAGAGAAATTAGCCTAACTTGACTTAGTGGTAGAGCTTCTGATTTTGGTGTCAAGGGTACAGGGTTTGAGACTTGCAATGGGACAGTAAAAAAGTATTTTAGCAGACTATGGAGCCAGAAGCTTTAAGAGCTTTAACAAAACAGAGAGAAATTAGCCTGATTTGTTGGCTTAGTAATAGAGCTGCTGACTTTGGAGTCAAGGATACAGGGTTTGAGACCTGCAAGAGGACAATAGCAAACAATGGGGAAAGAGGTTTAGTAGTAGGAAAGTGAGGAGGAGTAGAGAACAGAGTGGTGTGAGGAAGGCAGAAACAGGAGCTAGGAAGGGCACTATAGTGATGCTTAGTGGTCAGAAAAAATATTAGCTGCAAATAGAAAGTGGAGATGACACAAGTGAACAGATGTCAGAAGCTGCAAATCAGAAAGTGGACACTTAGGACTGGAAGGAGTGAGCCTGTGATGTGTCATGTGACCAGTATGCAGTAATAAATGTAGAGCCAAGTTTGGGTGGAGCAGTTGGCACTGACGGGGTAACACCCCTGCAGAAAATAAGCTGGAAGGAGAGAGGCTTTACCTCTTACAGCCCCTCTGTGAATCCTGGAGCCCCCTGAAGTGAACTCTTCAGCCAGGCAGTGTTCTGCCATTCCTCTTAAAAGTAAAATTAAAAAAAGGTTACTGTTATCTTAACACAGATCACGCTGAACTACTAAGTAATTGCTGCTCCATATTGTCATGAATTTAAACAGAAACTCGCTCCACCCATGAGTGGCAACATCACGATATCATGCATCAAAGTTATACCACTACGTCCATGGCAAAAACCCCATTTCTGACACAAACACTTACTCAACTCTAACATACAGGTGCTTCACCTGTATACAGCATCCACTTGAGTATGCTATACAATCCACAGAGTGCACAGCAAAACAGTTTTTTCCTATCTCCAAGCAAAAGGTACATACTGTATTCTCTTTCCTCACCTCAACACACACATACACAGCTTCTGTTATTTACAGTGGCTCCTGTTCCACTCCCTTCTCTTATTCTGCTTTTGCACAGCTTGCACTTTCCCAAGACACAGTTCTTTTTTTAATCTTTTTTCCCTCTTGATATGCTTTTCTTTTTGCTCTTCTCAGCTGAGCATGTGATCAGTCCCACTGCAGGCAGCACTTGCTCCATGATCACCAACCCCTGATATCCTCAGCTTTCTCTCTCTCTCTCTCTCTCTCTCTCTCTCTCTCTATGCTCCTTCCTTGGTAATGATTCTTGCAAAACAACATTAAAATGTAACGCAAAAATAAAAAAAATGAAATTCCAAACTGCTGTAATATGCTCTTCTCAACAAAGCATGTGATCTCTCTCGTAGCTCACAGCACTCACTCTGTGACTGCTGATCATTCACATCCTTAGCTCTCTCTCTCCCTCCAGGCTCCTTCCTCAGCACTGAGGCTTGCAAAACTAAGTTAAAACCTGCCACAGAAGATACAAAAAGAAATCCTGAACTACTGTAACTCAGCTACACCAGTTTCTCTGATAGTTGATAATTACATATTTTGAACAGACCTCGGTATTGACTGTGCCCATTTGATAATGAATGTGGCACAGTTTCTGCGGGTGTTTTTGGTAAAAGGTATTGGGTTGGGGTCATTAACATACAAAGTCCAAAAAAAGAGAGTGAGCACTCTACATGAAAAACTACTACCACTACGATAATGTTTTGTGATCAGAAGGTGGTGGGCACCCCTAGACACCAGGGCAACATTATATACTGAAAGGGACGGGAAAGGGGGGGACTACTAGATACCAGGTAAACTGCAGCTCTCTGCTGTCACTGCAGCCCACAGCATGAGTTCCAGTTGGGGCTAAACAAGTCAAGAAATTCCCCCTGTTCTCATACAGAGAGCATGGGGGAATCACTCCTCTCACAATGCTGGGCACCTGGTATTTTGGGTGCCCAGAAAACTATTTGTGGGCATTCTGAAAACACACAACCACCAGAATTTAGCTAAACAGGTCCCGTTTACCTAGGTTCTGATGTTTGTTTTTTAAAATGACATTTTCATTGGTTTTCAAAAAAATGTTTTTACAAAAATGGAAAACAAGATGGTGGCTCACAAAAAAGGAATTTTCTCTCATGACAAAGGATCTGTTCTTGCAACAAAGAAAGCAATCTTGTGAGACTAAATCCTTTTTCACAAGATCAAATCCTTTGTCAAACTTTTTACATCTATTCTGAAAAATGAACTTCCCCTAGGATATAATGAGAAGTTAAAAACGTAATAATTTTGCAACACTTTAATCTTATTGCACCAAACGAAAAGTGGCAGCTCTGGTATCCAAGCTCTTTCTACCATGAAAAAAATCACATCAAAATTCTACACTGTCTGAGTGCAAGACAATGAGGAAAAAACTGCAAAAAGTGGTAGCTTTTTACTTTTTGAAACTATCTAGATCTCAGAATCTGTACATCCAACTGGAACAAAGCTTACTACATCAATCAAGAGATCTACCCCATGGGACAGCGCATACCAAATTTTGTGCAAATCTGTTGAACAGTTACAAAGTTATTAAAGTGCAACATTTGTGGTTTAACATTTAACAAGCTACTCAGTCCTAACTATAGGGGCAAGACCGTGCCCCTATAATATATATTCTTTGCAAAAAAACTTAATTAATGCATCATTTAGAGCTTATGTCACAGTGACAAAAGTTTTGAAATTCAATGTTAGGGTTACCCCCACCACCACCCCACCCACACCCCTCATCCTCCACACACCAACAGAAGTCAGAGAGTGCCATGGGGTCATCAAGCTCAACTCTCACCCCATTCCATGTGTAAACAAGCTGACATGATACAGTATAGGAGGATGGGGTGAGAGTTAGGACTGATGACCCCCATGGCACACCCAATGTCTGTTGGTGTGTGGAGGATGGGGGCGTGATGGTGGGGTGTAACCCTAACATCGAATTTCCAAACTTTTGTCGCTGTGACATGGAAGTGGACAGGCTTAGACTGTTAGATCATTATAAGAATTATCAGTTAGCAATTTCCCATAAGAAGGCAGAGTTCCTGTCCAGGGAAATTGCTACAATGAGGAATAGACTGGCCCGGCTTTTCCAGACTGTGGACAGATTGTGCAATCCAGTCTGTCTTCAATCTGGTCAAGCGTTGTCACAATTACAGCGTGAGGAATTTGTGATGTTCTTCACTGATAAGGTGTTCACTATCAGGGATGAGATCAGCCAGCGCCTTCCCATAGGATCTTGCAGTGATCAACCGAGGGGCACAAATACCCAATTGACCTGGTTCACCTTCAGTCAACTGGCAGTCATGGATATAGTGAGGATCATCCAGACTTTGTGGTCTACCTGCTGTAGATTGGATCCGGGCCCTACTCACCTACTTGTGGGGTGTGTAGAGGTTATTGGCCCGATCCTTACTGGGATAGTTGAGGTGTCACTGGAGAAAGGGATCTTTCCTGATCCCTTGAAGGAGTCAATAGTACGACCCCTTTTAAAAAAATCCTCCCTTGATCCTGACTGCCCAGAAAACTACAGACCGGTCTCGAATCTTCCCTTTTTGGGGAAGATTGTCGAGAAGGTGGTTGCATTGCAGCTGGAAGACCATTTAACTATCCACAATATCTATGACCCTCTCCAATCTGGCTTCAGGAAAAGGCATAGTACTGAGACGGCTCTTGTTCGGGTACTAAATGATCTCCTGATGGTGAGAGATCAAAGAACTCATTCTATCATGGTTCTCCTTGATCTCTCAGCAGCGTTTGACACCATGGATCATGGGGTGCTCCTTGATCGCCTGTGGTTTCTCTGTGGACTAAGGGGGGTGGTCCACAGTTGGTTTAAATCTTTCCTGCAGGATAGGAGTCAGAGAGTAGTGTCGGGGATTTATTCTTCGGCCTCTCACTGTCTACACTGTGGGGTGCCACAGGATTCTGTGCTGTCCCCCATGTTATTTGCAGTGTACATGCTTCCATTAGGGGACATTATAAGACAATATGGGTTGAAGTTTCATTGCTATGCCGATGATTCTCAACTCTATATGTCTTTTGTGCCCGAGCGAGAGTCTGAGTCAAGTACATTATTTAACAGCTGCCTCCTGGAGATACAGAATTGGCTGAGTACCAATTGGCTGAGGTTGAATCTGGGAAAAACAGAGGTATTGGTGGTGGAACCGGGGGTGAGGATGTCAGGTTCATGGGTGGGAAAACTCTCAGATTTATTTCTGGGGGATACCCCGCTTATGGCATCTGGCCAGGTATGCAGCCTTGATGTTATATTTGACGAGGGCCTGACCCTGAGGGTGCAGGTGTCGGCCGTGGTCAAAACATCCTTTTTCTATCTAAGGAATATATCACGGGTGAAACACCTGGTTCCATCAGAGGATCTTCCTACCCTGGTCCATGCCTTTGTTGCCAGTCATCTTGATTACTGCAACGTCCTTTATCTAGGGCTGCCGGGAGTGGATATCCACTGCTTGCAGCTGATGCAAAATGCGGCAGCTAGGTTGTTGACTGGAAGCTCAAGGCCCAACCATATAACACCTGTGCTTCGCCAGTTGCACTGGCTGCTGTTACAGTGAAGGATCACTTTCAAGGTAATGTTGATGATCTATAAAGCCCACATGGTTTGGGTCCCCACTACCTGGAAGAACTCCTGACTTCTTACTGCCCCTCCCGCTCCCTTCGATCCTATGGTGAGGGATTGCTAGAGATTCCCAGGGTAACTTTAAAAACATCTGGTGGAAGAACGTTTGCCTTTATGGCTCCTACCCTGTGGAATTCTCTACCTTGCCAGATACGAAACATCCTGACTGTGGAGGGCTTTAAAAAAGCCCTAAAAACTTTTCTTTTTAATGAAGAATTTCGTTAATATAATTTAAATTGAAGTTGCTGTATATAAAATGTTATTTATTATTGTGGTTTTAATGCTGCTTATGTAATTTTGTAAAGGCGCCCTGAGCTTGGGAAGGCGCCTTATATAAATAAAATTTTTACTTTTACTTACTTACTTCAACCCTAACTGATGCATTAATGAAATGTTTTGCAATGAATTTCTTTACTTTTGGAAAAAATGTAATGTAACTAGTAAATGTGTGTGTTGGTGGGACCGTGGGGCCCTTTGGGCCTAGCACTTCCACCAAACTGCCCATTTGTGCATAATGATATGTCTCAGTGGGAGCACAGGTCCTTACACTTACACTTAAATACAGAGCCATACAGAATCCCTATAGTACTGTAAAGTAACCCTTGTAACACTTATTTGGTAATATCTCAGTAACCGTAGCAGCTATGAAAAACATGCCACTGCAGGTATAATCTATGACTTAGAAATTTCCTCACTTGCTTAGTCCAGCTGAAGGTGGACAAAGCTGTGGGTAGCAAAAAAATCAGTATCTCGAATCATTTTCGAGATATGGGCACCGAAAGGTGCCATGGGCTCCGCAATGTTATCCTATGGGAAATTTCTCAGCTTCAGAATGCTGTAACTATGAGCCCATTGAATGGTTTGGGATCAAACCACAAAAAGGCACATCTGTGGGAGCAGGGCTTGCCACCCTGCAAATTTCAGCCCAAAAGCACATTCCACCTTGGCACAATGACGCGACAAAGAAAACAACACATGGGATAATGTTGTGGAGTACTGTTTTCATGACAACAAAAATTTTTTTGTGATTCCCTATACCTTGTAATGGAATGTTTTCATGCACAAAAAAATGCTGTCAAGCACAAAAAAAAATGTTTTTTGCGAAAGTTTTCGCAAACGTTTTAGCAATGCACATACTGTATAAATTTTCCCTTAGGCTACAATGGGACATGAAAAACTTGCATAGCTTTTGAATGGATTAACATTTTTTCACCAAATCTTCAAAAGGCACCAGTTCAACCCAGGCCACATATAGACATGCAGATTTGAATCCACTCAGACTCATTCTTCAGTCCACTATGTCTGACTGAAAAATGTGCATAAGTTGACTAATTTTCATGTTTTGAATGCTCTGTGGTTCTGCAACCGTACATTTGACGTGAACACTTTCTAGATCCAGAGATCTTTGGTTGGATGATGCACATGCAAAATTTCAGGCAAATCGGACAGACTTGTTTGGAAATTCGATGTTAGGGTTACCACCCCTACCACCCCACACCCACCCTCCACACAACACCAGACATCGGGGTGTACCATGGGGTCATCAGGCCTAACTCTCACCCTTTTCCATGTGTAAACAAGCTGACATGATACAGTATAAAAGAATGAGGTGACAGTTAGGTTGAAGACCCCATGGCACACTCAGACATCTGGTGGTGTGTGGTGGTTGGGCGGTGGGGGTGGGATGGTAGAGGTGGTAACCCTAACATCAAATTTCCAAACTTCTGTTGCTGTGCTATCAACCCTAACTAATGCATTAATGGAGTTTTTTGCAACAAATTTCCCTTCTTTTTGAGAAAGTGTAATGTAACTGGTATGTGTTTGAGGGAGCTCAGGCCCTCCGGGCCCTTTGCTCCCTTCCTGCTGCCCATTTTTGCATAGTGGTATGTGTATGTGGGAGCACAGTCCCTCTGGGTCCTACACTCCAGCTTACACATAAGTACGAATACACAAAGCAGTCCTATAGAACTGAAAAGGAACCTTTGTAACACTAATCTGGCAATATCTCAGCAACCATGGCAACTATGGAAAACATTTAATTGCAGTTGTAATCATGACTTGGAAACCTCCATGCCAACTTAATCCATGGCTGCCCAGAGCAATAAATCTGTATCTCGAATTGTTTTTAAGATACGGGTGCTGAAAGACGCCATGTGTGCCACAATGTTATCCTATAGGAAATTTCTCAACTTCAGAGCACCGTAACATTGTAAACATTGTAAATATTTTGACCAAAGCATGAGAAGGCACATTTGTGGAGCCAGGGCTTTCCACCCTGCAAATTACAGCCCATAAGACACAACCATTTAGGTGGAGTGAGGTGGCAAAGACATTGTGTTTTTTGGTGCAGTAGTGTCACAAATTGTGTCACTTTCACAAAAATTTGCACAAGAATGTGCATGATAGTGTCGCAATTTGTGAAAATGTTGCATCTGTTCTGTCACAATTTGTGACACTATGGGGGGTCCAATCATGAAAAAGGCATTTCTTAGGGGTTTTGCTGTAAAAGAATGGCTGCATTGTGTTCCTCATGCTCTGATTAGGTAAACACAACTCTCAGTGTTTGCCTGGCGGCAGTTAAATTCAAACTACAGCCATTTTTCTCTGCCACTAACTGAAAACAAGATGGCAGCTGCCCAACAGTACAGAAGACATTTGCAACAGTAAAATGTGCTGGCAGCAGCTTTCGAGAGGCACATATATTTTTCCCCATTGACTATAATGGGAAAATTAAAATTTGAGTAACTTTTGAATGAATTTATATTTTTTCACCAACTCTTCTAAAGGCACATCAGTGCCCATTTGGGCTGTAGTCCCAAGCAAAGAAATGGGGAAAAAAACCTAAGTTTTGCATGTTTTTTAGTGCTCCTCAGCTCTGCAACTGCACATCTGACCATAACGCAGCTTGCCAGATCCAGAGATCTGTGGCACCACACCATGCATGCAAACCTTCAAGCAAATCCATCATACGGTTGCAAAATTATTAAAGTGCAAATTTGGGGTTTAACATATACTGTAGATATGTAGATATATATATATATTAACAAAATAACTTTGTTTAAAACAAAGTTAGGGTTCTACACATAACACTTCAACCAAAGTGATACAGGTCAGGAAATTGGATGTTGGAGTTTACAACTGTTATACCCCTCCCCCACCAAACCCTACCATTGGAACCATACCCCAACCCTCCACACACCAGCAAGCATCGGGGTGTGACTTAGAGTCATGACTTCACCCCTTCCAACCCTACCATTGCATCACCACCCCACCTCCACACACCAATCAAGCGCCAGGGTGTTCTTAATCATGGACCCTAACGCCCACCCACCCTATCTGTAAGGAGCCTGACATGTTACAGTATAGGGAATGGGATGAGAGTTAGGGTCCATGAACCTAAGACACGTCCAGACGCTTGTTGGTGTGGAGGGTGGGGGTGGTGTTGAGATGGTAGAGTTGGGTGAAAGGTGGGGCCCATGACCCTAAGGCACATCCCAATGCTTGGTGGTGTGTGGAGGGTGGGAGTGGTGTTGCAACAGTAGGGCTGGGTGGGGGGTGAGGTGGGAACCAGTACCGTAAGTCACACCCCAATGCTTATTGGTGTGTGGAGGGTTGGGTGTGTGGTTCCAATAGTAGGGTTTGGTGGGGAAGGGGTATAGCAGTTGTAAACCCCAACATCCATATTCCTGACCTGTATCACTTTGGTTGAAGAGCTATGTGTGGAATCCTAACTTTGTTTTAAATGAAGTTTTTTGTTAATAAATATGTATATATATGTATATTTATATAAATATATATATATATTCACACACACACACATCTGCTGCTGTTTACATGAGTAAAAATGAAGTATGCTCAGATATAGAGTGAAAGAAAGACAGGCAAGAAAGAAAGAAAAAGGAAGGAAGGAAGGAAGGAAGGAAGGAAGGAAGGAAGGAAGGAAGGAAGGAAGGGAGGGAGGGAGGAAGGAAGGAAGGAAGATAATGTCTGTAGTTATAGTTACCAAGAAGCAGGAACACATAAAATCTAAGAGAGAAATACAGTATACTGTTTTCATGCAAACGTCCTTAGTACTAAGAAACATTAGTGTACAATGAGTGGTTAAAACTTGAATTATGTTGCACCTAAATGTAAAAATTTTGCATACTTGTATCAAGGATATCTTGTTCTCTATAGATATTTGTCATTGGCATTTTGTCCATCTGAAAAAAAAATAACCAACTAGTTCAACAAAACCATCTGGTTTACTGCATACATGATCTGAAGCCTGCAATAAATGTAAAAGAACTACCCGATTGTTAAGCAATGTGAGAGAAGAAATACCTGTACTGACAGCTGTCAAATGTCAACATTTTCTCTTTTCTTTAGTGAGGTGCAAAACCTTTGAAGTTGGCATTTATGAAAGACTCTTTAGAAGCAGATAGAATCAGCAATTAACATCTTCACTGATAAGCAACCTTTCATGCTTAGTCTCTAATTTTTTTTGTTACTATAAGATCATTTATCAATCAATGTGTTCCTTAAGTACTTAGGAAAAATCCATTCATTTTAATTGGATATACTGAACAAAGGGAAATACATAAATTCATTAGTCAGCTTCTCAACACCCAGACTAGGAAGATTACAACACTTCTTAAAGCTAAAACAAAGGTCAGTTTTCTGATGAGAAATGCTAGGTTCCTAGATCTTCAAAATCAATAAAGCTTCATATAAAGCCTGAACATAACTCCTCATTATTCAGCTAGGCAATCAGAAAATAAATCAAAGATGTAAACCAAAATTCCACCTACAGTAGAGCAGAGTGAATTTATATTCCAGTGAATATACTATTTTCTCTGCTAATGAGGCCCAACAATTTGCAAAGTTTAAAGCGGCACAATTTCCAGTATTTGCTAAATCAGTGAATATTTTTCTCAAACTTACCCTTGTGAAGGTCAGGATAATTTGCCATCAAGGAAAAGAAAACATAAAACCATAACTTGTCTACAGTGTAGAGAAACTGCAATGGATTATAAGTCAGTGGGTGAAAGCACTTGTGTTAAACTCAGCAGATGGAAAGGCTATTAAGTTATATTGTCGGGCAAGTTAAAATAACTGAAATTTGTGTTTGGAAAAGTTAGTTTCATTGATTATCCTTAGATAGTATGGTTGCAGCAGGTTAAAGTGTGAGATCACACTTCGGTGGTGCAATGCCTTAGGAATGTTAGTGTATAGTTATCCTAGGAACAGACATTCTCTGAAACTTTAAATATATGCTGTACTTCAATACCATTGTCAAAACAGGTACCTCTTTCTAACTGACAACATTGACTGCAGTCATTTCAGACTTGAGATTTCCCTTGCTTTTCTCTTCACTTAATTGAATTGTATTGAATTGAAGCCCTATTTATAGTCATCTCCTAGATACCGGAGAAATAAATGCTGGCAGGACATCATTACACTACTGTACACTGTACGATATTTATTTATGTATTTGTTTACCGGGTGAGTGCACTGATCCAATGGACCGTTTTCAGGCACAACCCGGGCCATAAAGATGGTGACAGTGTTACAGAGGCAAGATACAGTACAGGAGTTA
This sequence comes from Neoceratodus forsteri, assembly GCA_016271365.2. Lineage (NCBI taxonomy): Eukaryota > Metazoa > Chordata > Ceratodontiformes > Ceratodontidae > Neoceratodus > Neoceratodus forsteri. The sequence goes on from CM057450.1 coordinate 1,442,871,175, forward strand.
AAAAAGAAAATACATAAGGTACAGCAAAAAAGTAATTTACAAGGTACAAGTTGCATTTCAGAAGGTGGAGCTCCTGGATAGGATTACAAGACATGTACAGGACATATACAGCTGGGCGAGGTTGTGTACAAATTTATTTACAAGGAACTGGGTCATTTACAGTACCTTTACATATTTATTTACAGTGTTTATACATACTCCCTGAGTAGAAAGGTTTGAGGTAGTTGTTGTGCACCACTGATAGTAGGTTGCTAAGATATAGTTTTACAATGGTCACCCTAGTGGGGCATGAGCAGGTGGCAGTGGACAGTAATGTTTCTTTGTAGCATCATTTAAACAAATTATGTGAGTCCAGAGAGTGGAGTGAGGATGGTAGTTTGTTCCATAATTTGGGGACTGAGGACGTGAATGCCTTACTGACAGGCATGTGGACATCTGGGGGTTTCCAGCAGAAGATTTGAAGAATTGCAGAGGTTTCTGAGACAGTGCTTAGGTTGTTTTTGTAGAAGGAATAGAGGTGACCTGCCCCCGTCCGTGATGGCCTTGTCTATTGTGCAACTGAGGAGGAGGTCATTTCTAGCCTCAAGTTGGAGCCAGTCGAGAGGTTTGTATAGGGAACAGTGATAGGTTGAGTAATGTGCCAGCAGCACAAATCTGCATATATTGTTGTATGTGGTATGCATTCTAGATAGGTTCTGAGCTGATGTTTGTGTGTAAATAGGGGTGCACTAATCCATCAGGGAGAAAATTCCCCTGAGCTATGGCCAGTTGTGCTTCCAGTGTCAGGTTGTGCTTCAGTCTGTACTCTACTGCTAATTTATGGTAGATGTGCTGGATAGCTGTTTTAATATCTTCAAAGAAAGTCAGTACAGGATCCAAGGTGATGCCCAAGTACTTAAAAGACTATACTGCGTTGGGTGGGGGGGGCTCAGGGGACTGAACGCTGAGAGTGACTTTTGTTCTGGCAATTTTAGTCAGCTTGTGTTTGAAACCCAGAAACACAACTTTGCTCTTGTTAGTAATGACCAGGAGCCTGTTTTCCAGGAACCATTGGTGCACAGGGCAGTAGTTTGTTAAAAGAGTAATGGAGAGATTAGCCATAGTGCTGTCACTGTGGAACATGACTAGATCATCAGCATAGAGAATGGCGTTACATGTTAGGCTGTCTTTGGGAAGGGAATTGATGAATAAGGAGAAGAGGAGGGGTCTGACAATGGAACCTTGGAGGACTGAGATAGCCTCACTGACACAGACTGGGACCAGCCAGCAAGGTAACTTTGGAACCAGGTTGTAGTTCCCAAGGAGCAGCCAAGGCCCTTTACTTTGGCAAAGAAGAGGTTGTGCTCCACCAGGTCAAAGGCCTTGGCCAGGTCCATGAAAACAACACCTGTGAAGCTCCCTATGTCAATGTTCCTGAAGACATGATTGGTAAAAAAAGTGTTAGGGCAATGGTAGTGCTATGATGTTTCAAGTAATACATAGTGTACCTTCAGTACTTCGGTATATCAAGTAATACAAACTGTACCTTCAATTCATACCAAAGGAGATATTGCATAGACATTTAAGGGCTGCCTTAAAAATACTAACCAGATCATGCCCCTTTCTCGATGCTGCTGATCTCTGTACCCTGGTACACGCCTTCATAGAAACATATACAACGAAAGCTGAAAAAGACCAAAAGTCCATCAAATTTGCCCAGAGTTTCCTATCTGCCTTGGTTCATATTGTACATACAGGGTTTTATCCTTTCCAGTCCAAACCCCTGTTCCCCTTCCTAGTGCTACTGACTTGAGCAACCACTTAACCCTTCACTCTCTCACAGTCAAGCTTGAAACTATTTACTGCCTTGTTCTTAGAGCCTACTACCTTTGCTGGCACACTGTTTCATGGCTCCACCACCCTTTCCATAAACTAGAACTTCCTCACAACCCTCTTAAACCTCCCCAACAATTTTCCACACATGACCTTGGGTTCCTGACTCTGTACACCCACTAAATAGTTCCTCACAGTTCACCTTGTTTATTCTCTTCAGGAACTTGAAGGTCCCTGTCATATCACCCCCTCTCTCATCTTGTCTCCAGCAAGTACATATTCAGTGCCTTGAGCTGATCTTTATAAGATCTGCCCAGTTGGTCCTGAATCATTTAGATCAACCTGCATTGCAACTTATCCTGCCTATTCCTGTCCTTCCTTAGATGAAGATTCCAGAAATGAGCACAGTATTCCAAGTGCAGCCTCAACAGTTACCTATACTGAGGTAGTAGTACCTACTTTTTCCCTGCTGTCATTACCCAACGTGATATATCTCAGCATTCTATTAGTCTTACCATAGGCCTTGATACACTGGCTTGATTATTTAAGGGAATCAATAATGAGGACTCCTAGGTCCACTTCCTCTGCCAAAGAACTCAGTTCAACCCCTCCCATCCAGTACTATGTCCTGGTTTTTGTCCCCTAGGTGCCTTGAATATTTTGGCATTGACTTCCAACTGCCAAACCTTAGACCACATCTCTAGCCTTTGTAGATCCCTCTGCATCTTCCTTATCTCTTTATTGCTATCTATGCTGTGGCACCTCACTTGTGACCTCCCTCTCTTTTGATTTGACCCCATTTATCACCATCCTCTGCTGTCTCTCCTTCAACCAGTTTCCTACCCATCTATGCCCTTTACACCAGTCTTCCAGCCTCTTTAGCAGTCTTCTGTATGTTACTGAGCTGAAAGCCTTGCCTGTATTGAAGTAGAGCAAACCTGCAGCACGGCCCTTATGTTTTACGTTTGTTACCCAGTCAAAGAAAACTATCAGGTGGGTCTGACAAGACCCTCATTCCATAAACACATGCTGTTTGCTATACTGTATTGCTCTCTAGGTAGTCCAAAGATCCTCTTTGATCAGTGACTCCATCAGTTTACCCACTGCAGAGGTAAGACTGACAGGTCTGTAATTCTCCCAGTTCTCCTCATCCCTCACTTGTGAAGCAGTCTATGTCCACTGCCCTTCTGTTGTTTGGAATGGCCCCTGTGTGAATTATATTATTGTATAGCCCTACTAGAGTTTAATTCAGTTCCACAGCCAATTCCTCAAGCACCCTTGGGTGCAACCCATTTGACCCTAGGGCTTTATCTACCTTTAGAGCGTCATGCCCGTTCTGGACCCTTTCTCTGATAAATACTAGCTGTCTCAGTTCAGGAATACACCTGATAGCCATCTTGATGTCACTTTCAGGAAGGTGCTCTCTGTCTTCCTTTGTGAAGACAGAGCAGAAGTAATCATTAAGGATGACTGTTTTTTGGTCCTCTTCCTCTAGTGCAGCCCCCCTTGTAGTTCATTCCTGCTTCCTTTTTTCCTTAATATATTTGAAGAATTGTTTTTCCCCCACTATTGACTCCCTTCACAATATACAGCTCCATGTCTACCTTTGCCTCCCTGACTGTCTGTTTGCTTCCCTAATTTCTATTTGGTACTCTCCTTATTCTTTCTCCCCCATCTTTTCCTTATACCTAGTGAAAGCCTTGTTCTTGACCCTCACTGCATCTCTTACCATTCTTTGGAACCATATTGACCTGTTTCATTTTATAACAATTCTCGTGTATGACTTTATTGCTTTGAGAATAGTCCCCTTGATCGATTCCCATCTTTTCTCTACACCTCAGATGCTGTCCACTCTGATCAATTTGTCTTGGACAAGCTCCCTCAGCTACTTGAAGTATGTTTTTCTGAAATCTAAGATGTTAGTTTTTGATAGGGGCACTCTGGTCCTGAGGGCCACCCTGAACAAAATATAGTTATGATTGCGGGACCCCAGTGGCTCCTCTACCCTCACTGCACCTAGATGAGACCACCCATGTTGGTGAGCAATAAATTGAGATGGCCACCCATCTAGTAGGTTCATTTTTTTTTTGTTTTTAAATGCAGGATTTTATCCTTCAGGGCCAACTGGGTATCTGTTCAGCCCTGTCTCAGGTTGCTATTAGTTGTTCTACTGCCTCTCTGCTTTATTTCACTCTGTGGTGGGGCTGGGGGGCCTCCTCCACTGTGACTGTCTTCCAGAAGTCCCCCCTTCCCCATCAGTGCAGCAGGGTGTGCCATTGTACCTTGGACAGGGCTTCATGTAGCCTGGTCCACTCCATTTTCCCCCTGCTTTTCTCCCACTTGCTGGAGCTGTAGCATGACACAGAAGCACATTCATGTGGAGGTGCACATGCTCTCTAGAATTGTAGCATCCTTCCACCCTCCCAGACATCTGTGTTAGCACCAGGCCTCAGCCTGGTGGTAGCCAAAAGCTAGGAATGCAAACCACCCCTCTCCAGGAGAGGAGAGCTGCCTGTTGGCACTCACTCCTTCTCCTGCCCCCTCCCTCACCAGCCCCTGGCAACTCGAGCTCATTTCCAAACTTGAGTTGCTTGCATGATGCAAAGTAAGGGCCTTTGCAGTGCATCAGTCCTCCACACCACCGGGCTGACTTCTAGTGGGTTCTTTAACCAGGGTCACCAGCAGGAAGTTCTGCAATGTATCCAACAGGGCCTGACTTCTGGTGTACCTGGACATGAGAATGTCCCAGTCAATATCCATCAGATTCAGATCAAATACCACCTTTTCCCACTTCTTCACTTCCCTTGCCAGGTCTTCCCTGAGCTTTGTATCTCTTTCCTCCCATTATCCTGGAGGTCAATAGATAACCCAACCCATATTTTCTTGCCTGAGGATGCTGAGAAGTGAACCCACAGGGACTCTGCTTGCCCTTTGCTTTCCCTGATATGTCCATCCTCCACAGCCTCTGCCCTCCTTGACATACTGGGCTATGCACTTTTTTCTTTCCTTCTATCTTATCTAATTATTGTGTAACCTGGGACTGACAAATCCCAGTCATTATTCTCTGTGGCCCATGCTTCTGTAATGACTATGAGATCCACCTCAGTGTGTGCCACCAATGCCTGGAGCTAATTAATTTTATTCCCCAGACTCCTGGCATTAAGGCAGACTCCCTTCCAACCAGCTCCAGATCCTCTTTTGCTGTTTTTGATCCTACATCTGCATTCCTTCCCATTCTCCTAACCTTCTTACTTATTCTATTGCTTGTGGACCCTGACTGCCTTCACCCATATGCCTCTTCCACTACTCCTTTTTGAACTTCAAACTTATTTTTACCTACCTTACTGCTACCAGTCCCCATTAGGTTTCCCTCCTTCCCTCTCTGTTTCCCACTCTCCCACCCTTTACCATGGTTCCCCTAACCTCTGTGTCCACTGCAGTCAGTCTAACTGTTTAATGTTGACATCAAACTTCTTCCCTAGCACTCCAGTCACTTCTTTTGTTAGGCAGAGTCAGTCACCTTTTAAGAGCTTCCTGTCCCAGAAACATAGAAACATAGAATTTGATGGCAGATAGTGACCACTTGGTCCACCCAGTCTGCACATTTTTCCCTACATACAGTATGACCACAGACATCACTTGATTTCCAGGTCTTTTTCCCTCCCCCTTCCTTTCTACTAAGATTACCTTATGCTCATCCCATGCATTCTTGAACCCCACCACTGTTTTTATATCCACTGCCTCCACTGGAAAGCTGTTCCAGGAATGCACCATGTCTGTGAAAAAGTGCTTCTTCACATCTTTCCCGAAACTGCCGCCTTCCAGCTTCATATCATGTGTCTTGTTCTTGAGCATCTTTCATTCCGAAAAATACTTCCTCCTGTACCTTATTAACCCCATGATGCATTTAAAGGTCTCTGTCATATTCCCCTCTCCCTCCTTCCTTCCAGGGTGTACATATTGAGGTCCTTTAGTTCTCATCATAGGGCTTTTGATGCAGACCCTGCACCATTTTAGCTGCCCTTCTCTTGACTGCCTCCACTCTGTTTATGTCCTTTCAGAAGTCCCACCAGTTCTCCACAAAGTGCTACCCTTTTTCCTGATACCATATTTTTAACCACCCATTTAATTCCTCTATCTCTTCCCTCCTTACTCTATCTTACACTCCCCCTTCTCCACACAGAGAGGACATTGGAAAAGGCCAGGGAGGCTGAGTGCCTGAAATATGACCCACCCCCCCAAACTCTGGCAAGTTTGCTTCACTTGCTCTAGAGGCTGGTTTGCCAGATTATTTTATTTATTATTTTTTTATTTATTATTTATTTATTAGCATCTCAGATTGATAGCTTTGAGCTAAAACCCCATTTACAGAGGTTCCACGTCATCAGAGTACAGCATACAGACAATGAGGAGTTTATTTGTTTTATTTATTCATTCTTTTATTAAAAATACCTTTGAGTACAAAGCAGCTAATTTGCAATGGTTACATGTCAATTGGGCAGGGTTACAAAACATACAAGGATGACTAACAGTGAATTCTAAGCTAAAAGCAAAGCAGACACATGAAACATATGCAAAAGCAATAAGCAGGACTTTTGGCTTACAGTTGCATGGACAATAGAATTTGAATGGAGTTGGTGGTAGTATACAGAAATATGGAGGGAAATTCTAGACTAGAGATAATAAGATAGCAGTCAGAGACCTTCTCCAAATGACAACTGGGTGTACTATACATAAATGAATTAGGACACAAGGAGAGATGGAGATATTAAGGGTAGAAGATAAAGGCGGAGGCAACTAGAGGAAGATAGACAGACATGAAGTGCAACTGGGTGGCAGACAAGAGGGTAGAAGTCATAGGAAGGGGGGAGGGGACAGAAAGCAAAGAGAGGGCGGTAACTGCGGACTCAGAGCTGAGTGAGCATCCAAGTCAGCATATAGATACTGCTGTAAAAAATTGGTAGCGGTATAAAGTAATAAGATAATTAGTGGGAATCGTCACAGAACTCTCAGATATGAGATGCTGGTGTAGTAAGGGCTTAAACGTGTCTAGTTTGGGTAGCTTTGCCAGTTGATTATGAAGTTAAACAACATTGCAAAAAATAGCTACAGAAAAAGTTCAAAATTCAAAGTCATATAGTTTTCAGATTAGGCAAAACTAAATTAATTGCAATGCTTTGAACAGGGGTGAAAGGAAGTACACTAGGGAAGCGAGGAGTATAAGGTGACAGGTGTGCAGAGATAGAATATGCAGGCATTGGGTAGTAAGATAGCTACATAGAAACATAGAAGTTGATGGCAGATAAGGACCGCAAGGCCCATCCAGTCTGCCCATTTCTTTTTCTACCTTATGAATGTGCCATTGGCCTTTGCTCTGTCAATGTCCTATCTATTTATACTCATCTGAATTGCTCCCTTATGCCTATCCCATGCCTGTTTGAAGCCCTGTACTGTATTCATATCCACCACTTCCTGAGGTAGGCCGTTCCATGCATCCACCACCCTTTCTGTGAAAAAGAACTTCCTCACATTACCCCTTAATCGGCCTCCCTCTAATCTCATGCTGTGTCCTCTTGTCCTGCTATTTTTCTTATATTGAAACATGTTAGACTCTTTTACCTTGTTAATGCCCTTAAGGTGTTTGAATGTTTCGATTATATCACCTCTATCCCTCCTTTGCTCTAGGGTATACATATTGAGCTCAGTTAATCTGTCCTCATATGTTTTCTGATGCAGTCCCTGCACCATTTTGGTTGCCCTTCTCTGGACTGCCTCAGTGTAGCCTCCAGTACTGCACGCAGTACTCCAGATGGGGCCTAACCAGTGTCTTGTAAAGTGGAATTATTACCTCTCTCTTCCGCCTTGTGATACCCCTACCTGTACACCCCAACATCCCTCTAGCCTTACCTACTGCTTTAGTGATCTGCTTGGATGATTTCAGGTTATCGGTGATGATGACGTCCATGTCTCTTTTTTCCCTTGTGACTGCCAGAAACTCCCCTCCCAGCCTATAGGTGGCTTCAGGGTTTCTCTTCCCTATGTGCATCATCTTGCACTTCTTTGCATTAAACCCCAGTTGCCACTCTTTAGACAATTTTGCTAGTTTGTTGGCTGCTGCAGGGAAAACTCAGAGATGTATGAGGCGGAAGAGGAGGGCCGAGGTGGGGGCCGCCCATAGGGGCCTTGTTGGTGTATGGGAGAAAATTGTGGAGTAGCCTAAGAGGTAGGCAAGGAGAGGGTATGTGGGGGAGAGGGTGAGAGATGGGCCATGGGAAGGGGGTTGGTTAAAGTCTATGGGAAGTAGGCGGGGTACCCAAGTGTACCTGCACTCCGAGCTCCTTCACTATCCTCCCTATTCTATGTCCCAGATGTCTGATGCCTCAGAAAGACACTTGCGCATCCTCCACCCCTACTCCCCTCACTCACCACCCTCTCTTCTCCCTTGATCAATAGAATCTCCAACCACTAAGACTCTCTCAGTTGCCTTCTTCTTACTTTCATCCCTGGGTATCACCAGGTCATCACTCCCATTTCCCCTTACTGATCCAGAATCTCCATAGTGGAGTTGGGTACAGTACCTGAGTCTCCTGCAGGGGTGCAGAGTGGTCTTCCTTCAGGATGGTGTGGGGATTTTGGCCTCCTTGGGGGCTGCCCCTTTATTTTTTCACCATCTCCCTCCTCGCCACTCTCTTCTCTGCCCCCAGTCCAGTGGGCCCTGTAGTAGTGGAGGGTGTGGGCTGTAATCTCCAGCTGAGCCAGTGGTGCAGGAGGGTTTTCTCTTCACTCACTGTTACCAGCTGAGCATGGAACTCAGCAAAGGTCCTACTGAAGGGGCAGTGACCCCCTCCTCCTGAGTGTAACTCTGGAGAAGAGTGACCCACAGTCCCTGCAAATGACTTGATCCCTACTAAACCTCATCCCTATATTGAGCCTTACAATAACCCTTAGACTTCTGATGCTAACCAGTTTTCCCTACCTCTCTAGGATCCTTATGTTAGAACTAGGCTGGCCTACCCTGTGTATGGTTACCCAGATAGGGAAACAATTTTTACAAGTGAACTTGACGCACTCACTCCTCAAGGGGTGCAATGCGATCTGTCATGAGGCTGGTGTGGGGTTGGTTGATCTCATTGAGGCTGCCCTGCAATTCTTTACCCTCACCCTTCCCACCACTCCCCACCACTCCCCACTTCCCTGGACCAGTGGGCCTCATGGTAGTGGGGGGGGGTGAGGACTGTCTTCTCCAGCTGAGTCGATGCCACAGCAGAGATATTTCTTCTCTGACTGCTATCAGCTTAGCATGGAGCTCAGCACAGGTCCTGCAGAAGGGGCAGTAACCCCTCCTACAGAATATAACCCTGGACAAGAGTGCCTCATCACAGTCCCTGCAACTGACTTGCTCCCCTCAAACCTCATCATTATACTGAGCCTTATGATAACCATTAGACTTGATGCTAACCAGTTTTCCCCTATTTCTCTAGTATCCTTATGCAAGAACTTGGCTGGCCTACCCAATGTATGATCACTAAGACAGGGAAACAATTTTTATGAGTACACTTGACATGCTCACTAACAGCACAGGCTAACTAATTAGAGTCACCTAGATAGGGTGAGGCTGTGGTACGACACAAGAAAACTTAACAAGCACACTCACAGTACAGATTAGCATTATAGGAGTCACCTAGATTGGGTGAGGCTATGGTACAACAACAGCAAACCTAATAAGCACACTTCACAACACAGGCTAGCTATAATACAAGGCTATGTACACTACAGGTGAACTTAACAAGTACAACCAACCACACAGGTTAGCTATATCGGGGTCACCTAGGTAGGGTAAGGCTATGGTACAATACAAACAAATTTATCACAATTAAATCAAATTAGTAACCCGGGTCAGCTATGAATTAATGTTGCTTTCTCTTACACACATGCTATCTATGCATTTTACTTATAGGAGTAGCTGAAATTCTGAACATATAGTGAACTTGCTCCGGCTAGATGCATAAGATATCCAATGAGAAAGAATACCTTGGTCTGGTAGGAGCAGGCAAAGCCTCTTGCAGACTGTGGACTATCTGCGGATGCCTGCAGACACCTTAAGACAGATTCTCAACTCCTGCTCTTTCCCATTCATGTGATGGCACACAAATGGGATGAGACATACTAGTTAAGTAATCAAATTTATCACAGAGTTGGAGCTTCCTGGTTAGTGCTGGCAGCAAGCCAAAACCAACCTGCAATCAGAAATGTGACTCAGTTCCACCTCCAATTATCAATTAACTGAGGCCACAGGCCAGACAATTATCACCCATCCTCCAAACTACAGGGGAAGGCACAGTTCTTCAATATCTTTAATATGGCTCTGAAAGGGGAATTGTCACCAATATAAATATTTCTCTTATGTTCCCCAATTACAATTACAAAATTTGTGTCCCTGTCAGACCTTTCATACATAAATATCATACTTTAAAATCTTCATGTATGCATGTCCTATCTGTGTACTTTTTGCATCTACTGTGGTCCATTTTCATGCATGTGCAGTTGCCCGGTGACATCACCGATGGACTCTGCTCTCTGGAATGCAAGTCCAATAACATGGAGCTACGTGTACAGTAATCAATACATGTAGCACTGGTACAGCTGTGAATAAACTTTTTCCAGCAAATTTCATTGCTTTTACTCTGACTTCTCTGTTCCCTTTGTCTTGAGTGTTAATCTGTTGCTTTAAAAAGTCAGGGTTTAGTGGGGTTTTATGCCTTGTCTTTCTGCGTGTAGTGAAACCCAACTCACATCTAAGTGCATGAAGTCTGACTTCTTGCGCTCCACTTCATGGATTTTATTTTAGGTTCTATACAATGTACTGATCCAGAACAACATGTTAGTAGAAGTATGGACACATTGAATAAATCTAAAAGCGACCCCTTTGCAGCACTGCCTCTGCACTGAGCCAACTGGAAGCAATGCAGGCATGGATGGTATCCATATCATTGCTAGTGTCAGTACTGGAGTCTGTACCTTTACACTCATAGCCAGAGTCATAACATAAAGTTATCACACTGGCTATGTGGTGTCAAGCTCAAAACTCAATCAGCTCTTCTACCTATACACCCCAACATCCCTCTAGCCTTACCTACTGCTTTAGTGGTCTGCTGCCTGTCAACTGCCCCTGAGAAGAACACTGTCTTTGTCAGACATTGTCATCATGCCATAGTGACTGCATGGGATATGAAGTTGGATAAATGATTGTGAAACTAATAACTGATCATATGTGCATAGCTTCAGAGCAATATTGTGATGTGAGGAACAGTCTTGTCACCTAGAAATGTTAAAGGGATCTGTTATAAGAAGTGGCACCTGACTACAAATTCTGTAGAGTAAAAGCAAGGTATAGTATCGCTCACTCCAGTCTTGACTCAGCACTGCACCCCCACATAGTTCTGTTTGCTGTACTCTCCCTCCATATGCCCTGTCCAACATCTGCCAAGTACTTCTTGGTTATCCTAGCAAAACTCCCCCCACTGCATGACATGCTTTTTAGGCAGCTGCAGAGTGAGTCCCATCCATATCATCTCCTGTAACCGTTCTTTGTGGGGGGGGGCATCTCTTTTTTTATTTTGTTGATATATTTTTTGTTGATTATGGATGGCAATTTGTAACCAAGAGGCATGTTAACTGTTTGATATATTAATTCCTATTGCAATAATATAATAATGATGGTTTATGTGTAGGTTTAAGGGGAAAAAATCCTCTGAGAAGTTGCTGACCACCTCAGCACAACTGTTTCCCACTGATGGCCACCTATACTGTAACTTTTATCATTTCAAGAGTGTACTGCACAGCCAGTGGAAGCTGCCATATTGGTCACAGGCTATAGCTGTCATCACCACAATGGTTATCTTCCACATCCTCTTCCCCATCTTTGTAAATGTGTTGGTGATCATTGCTGTGCTGACCAGCCACACCCTCAAAGCCCCCCAGTTATGCAGGTTTAAAAGAGTTTTGGATTGGGCCATGTTTTGGGACAGTACACATTTTAATGCCTCAAAGTGATGTCTGTAAAGCCCTTGGTGCATGTGATATTCCACATTTCCCAAAATTGACAATGAATTGAGAAGCAAGGTATTGCTATTCTGGAGCACCTGTGACAGCCTCATTCACATGTATGTAGTAGTGACCACCAGTAAGCATATACTCGCTTCAAGTTCCGTTCACAAAACAGGAAAAAATAATGAATTAACATGCCTATCACCACTGACTGGGTACTGACCAGATCCGGTGAGAAGGGGACAATAACTTGACTTGTCATTTGAAAATGACAGCTTTGCAGACATAATGCTGAAATGAAAGTAAACTATGGGGACTGTACCAATAATGCAGGTAATGCAATCAGACATAATAAGTAATTAAAAAAACTGGCAGTGACACTGGTAAAGTCACATAAAACTTGTGTACATAGAAAATAAAGATGACTTGAGAATTGGATTTGCAGCTGGTGTTGTTTTGGGCACGCCCATACAAATGAGGAAACACAGCACAGTAAAATACATGAAAGTCAAAGAAAAAACAAAACACTGGACTATGACAAGACACTGTCCTGTATAGAACTATGAAATTGTACAGAGATCTGCTACGAGTGATCCAAAGAGGTTAATGATAACAGAGTGTACCACCAGAAGATAAATAGAAACATAGACTTTGACGGCAGATAAGGACCGCTTGGCCCATCTAGTCTCCACATTTCCTTACTTACAGGATAGGCCACAGATCCTAGTTAACCAACAGCCTATTTCTTCCTACCCCCCACAAGAATTGCCTTATGTCTGTCCCATGCATTCTTGAATTCTCCCACAGCTTTAGACACCACAACCTCCTCAGGAAGGCTGTTCCATGTATCCACTACCCTCTCTGTGAAATAATACTTCCTCACATTGCCCCTGAACCGCCCCCCCCTTATCTTTAAATTGTGTCCCCTTGTTCTTGCACATCTCTTTTTCTGAAAGATGCTACCCTCTTGGACTTTGTTGATTCCACTAAGGTACTTAAAAGTTTCTAACATGTCCCCCCTCTCCCTTATTTCCTCAAGGGTATACATATTAAGCTCCTTTAGTCTCTCCTCATCGGCTTCTCTTGCAGACCCTGCACCATTTTAGTTGCCCTCTTCTGGACTGCCTCTATCCTGTCTATGTCCTTGTGGAGATGGGGTCTCCAGAACTGGACACATTACTCCAGATGGGGTCACACCAACTGTCTGTACAGAGGAATAACAACTTCCTGTTTTCTGCTGCGATGCCTCTCCCTATGCATCCCAGTATACCCCCAGCCCTCCCTACTGCCTTCTCACATTGCTTACTAACCTTAAGGTCATCTGATATGATTACCCCCAGGTCCCTTTCCATTTTTGTTGTTGTTACTACCTCCCCCCAATTGTGTATTCTTCCCCTGGGTTCTTGTTTCCCAGGTGAATTATTTTGCACTTCTTTGCAATGAATCCTAGCTGCCATACTTCTGACCATTCCTCCAACCTTGCCAAGTCCCTTCACATCCTTTCAACGACTCCTTGTGTATCAACCCTGTTGCAGATCTTTGTGTCATCTGCAAAGAGGCATACTTTTCCTTCCAGTCCCTCTGCAGTGTCACTTATGAAGACATTAAAAAGGACTGGACCCAATACTGAACCTTGCGGTACCCCACTAGTAACCCCTCTTTCTTCAGAGTGGACTCCATTTACAATTACCTTCTCTGTCCTGTTGTCCAGCCAATGTTTTACCAGGCTACCACCCTGGGACCCACTCCCAGGCTAGTTAATCTGACTATTAATCTTTTGTGTGGGACTGTGTCAAATGCCTTGCTAAAGTCTAGGTAGACCATGTCCACAGCCCCTCCCTGGTCTACTACTTTGGTCACCTAGTCAAAGAAATCTACTAGATTCATCTGACATGACCTTCCCGCTGTGAACCCATGCTGCCTTGGGTCCTGTGCCCCACTGGCCTCTAGGTACTCAACTATTCTTTCCTTCAGAAGTGACTCCATCACTTTCCCTACCACAGAGGTCAAACTGACAGGTCTGTAGTTTCCTGCCTCTGTCTTGGTCCCACTTTTGTGAAGGGGAATCACATCCTCCTTCCTCCAGTCCTTGGGTACCACACCATCCTCCCATGATTTATTAAAAAGAGTAGCCAGTGGTTTCACTAGTTCCCTCCTTAATTCTTTTAGAATTCTGGGGTGAATTCCATCAGGTCCCATTGCTTTGTCCACCTTCAGTTTTAGGAGTTCTTGCAGAACTCTTTCTTCTGTGAAAGGACTGGGATCGACTCCCCCTATCAAGAGTGCTTCTGTTAATTGGATTAGGCACTTCCCCCTCCTCTTTTGTGAATACTGAGCAGAAATATTTGTTCAGTACCCCTGCTTTTTCACTGTCCCCCTCTGCCCACCCACTGTTCATTATATTCAGAACAAGACCAAAGCCCATCACTGACGTCATTTCTGGTAAGTTATCAATCAAACTCAGAAAATGGAAGAGGGAAATAACAGCTTACAAAAACATGATTTTTTGATAAGTTTGGAATGTTTTTGGAAGAGACATTGTGTAATTTGCATGTAGGGCTACCAAACGACAATAATTCAGGTGCTCAGATTGCTAACAGTTCCCCTTTAAATGTGGGCTACTATGGCTGTCTCAGATTTACCCTTCAGTCAATAACATACACACCAGCTCAAACAAGTTTTACCACAACTCCCTCCACCTATGTTATCACAAAAGTACAGACAGACAATGCTTAAGGCAACACCTGCAGGAATGAGTCTTATATAACAAGAAAAACAAAACCTGCAGTCAGAAAAATATTCCATCATCCAAAAGACTCCTGAAAGCAATATAGTTCAGTCTATTGCCCCAGAACACAATGGAGGAAGAGAAGACCAGAAATCGTATCCAGTATATTAGGCTCCTAGTTGCTGGGTAAAGTGGAAACAAATATAATTATTTGATGTCTGCACTACTGCAGCAGTCTCCAGAGGGGCAAAAAAAGACATCCTTTCTTGACAAATGCCAGCAGCCTGGCCAGCAGGAGCCTAAGATGTGCCCGAGGCATATAAACCTAAGGTCAACATTATTTTTATATGCAGAAGAGGTGTATGGCTGCTTAGTTCCCAGCTATCTTTAAACTAAAACCCCTTATGACCTTTTGGAACATTGCATCTGATTTCTCTAACATCTGTAAAATGATAAAGCTATCTTGCCTAAGGGTGTTTTTTCTCTGTACAAAGTACTGATAAAGACTGCATTATTTCTGATTGAAGCACTTTTGTGTGTTAATATAAATGTGCCCCATTTATTTTGGGATCATGGTAACACTTACCTTTCTCAAGGAAGTTGATAATGACCTCTTTTGAGTTTTAAAATAATGCAGATGCTGAGTTAGGTAACACTGCACTTTGCACATACTCTACTGGACATGGCTTCATTGAGCAGAACTCTTCTCTATTCAGATTTTGTTCTTCAGGTAATAAAAGTCAGATGCTCACTTCCATAGATCAATTTGGTAGCAGAGCATTAGTGCTAGAGACGTCTACCCTGGCAACCTGAATTTGGGAGTGGACTCCAATCATGTGGCGGCAGGTTGGGGGAGAGAGCATGAGCATCCCAAGGACTGCTCTCTACTCTTGGTTAGGGGGTACATTTTTACAGCTATTCACTTGCCACATAGCAGAACTGGGTGCAAAGTGGGCGACTGCCTGGAGAGGGCCCACTTTTGGAAACTGGATCAAGCATGCATGCCTCCACATATGTAAGTGGCACATTATTAGTGAATGATTGGCAGATCTGGTGGTGAAAATTAAGAGGAATGTACCCAACTATGCTGAATGGTGCTCTGGTCCTCCCCAGGCTCCACAATACTGACTAAGCTCCTCTGGGAATTTGAATTGTGCTCCATATAGAGTAGGGCTAGCCTTGATGGTCCTGACACAGTGGTAATCAGTCAGAGGGAACCTGGAGAGAGAGATAGGCCCTAGAGAGGTGGGTGATGAGGCTTGGAGAACCTGGGCCAATGGGGGCTGGTCAATGATGACAATAAAAACCCTTACAAAAAAAGTAACGTCATGTCAATCAGCAATGTAATGTTAAAAAGCCAACGCAATTAAGAGATGTTTGCAATTTTCTAAACTACAACTTTTTGTTGATGTGTTGTAATATAGAAGTATTTTAGTAATTTGGGTCGGAAAGGTTATTCTCTTGATGGTCACTGAAGAAATCCTGAAATATATCAAAAATAGCATTCAAAATATTATTTCTCTACTATATAATGAATTTCCTAAACCTATACCAAATTTGAATACTTCACTTCAATCCCTGTTTTTATTTTTAGAACTAAGTACCATGAAAACATGTCAGTGTGAGTGAGCTTTGTCATTATGGCTGCATAGCACAGCTATGCAAGGCTGTAATTTCTATCAGTAGGAGTTGTGAAAATGGAACCAGAAGGCTGCATACTATTTTTGGCCTATGTGAATTAACTCTCTTCACTAAAGTAGTGCAGTAGATCACTACACTAACTCACCTCACTTCTAGTTCACTGTTGAAGCTTGACACTGGTAGAAAGATGGATTATTATGCTTGTCTCTCTGTCAGGTGCACAGTCTTGTTCTCTCTGTGACTGTGCCTGGGTTTAACTGTTCACATTGTTTGGTGCACTATTTTCTGGAATCGCTGATCCTGCCATGTCCAACAGTCAGGTGTTCATCCTGACTAATGTTGAAGTACACTCCATCCCTACCCCATCACAGGAACCCGCTACAAACATGAGAAGTCCATGCTGACCGGGGCCAGCTGTAGTAAATCAGGATAATCCAATATCAGAGGGGAGTTTTGTGAATGTCCAAAATTCAGCGCTTTTTATACCAGCAAAGCCTGGTTGATATCTCACTCCCCACTAGCAGTGCGGCACTTCAATACATTTTTGTTAAAAAAATACTTGGGTATTCATTATTCATTATTTGATACTTGACTTGGGTGTTGGGGAAGAAAAAAAATAAAATAACCCTATCCCCTCACCTGGTGGCCAGGGCTAAACTCCTCCATACCCTCCCACCACACTCTAATAATTTCCCAACCACCTCCCCTTTCCCTGTTCCCCTAGAGATTGCTAAAGCTGTTGAATTTATTTTGTCAGCTCCTGGCACTATGCCAGCAGCTGAGGACATTTATCTATATCATCCCCGACCCTAGCCCAGCTCCACTGGTTCTTTTCAATATAGAATTCTCTTAAGGTTCCCCTTGATCTCTTAGCTGGATTAGGGGGGCTAATTGCTATCCAGTTTCCATTACAGGCTAGTCAGTCAGCCCCATCCACCACATCCCTTGCCCAGCCCCTCTTCTTAGTCCATTGGTATCCATCATTATTCAGTACTGTCTCTCTGAATGAGTGAGTGAGCAGTAGCGCAAACTTGTGGAAAGGACAGAGCAGATGCTATGCAATCAGAAAGACATCTGTAACAAGTAGAGTCCAGGGTGTAGTGTTAGGCAGGGAAAGTAATGCAAACTAGATGGGCCTACTGGTCCTTTACTGTTGACACTTTCTATGTTTCTGTGTTTATACAGCTCCACCCTGATCTCATTCTTTGCACTTCCACTCAAAGAAATCTATCAGATTCATTTGACATGACCTTCATCTGGGGATGTGGCTTGACCCTAGCCAAGATGGCTGCCTAATTCTGTCAGTCCTCTCCCCTCAAGTTCAAATCAAACAGAATCTACCTATTATAGGGCTGTTTAACTAACAATCCTTGGCTTCTCTGCAAGACCAGCAAGCAAACTCCAGCCTAGTGTTGTTATTTTCAATCAGACACCTTCTTCAACTGAGAATTTGTTAATCATTACTTTCCCCTCATTTCTGAGGCTTGACAGTAAACATAGTGATGGCAGGAAAGCAGCTCTTGATAAGGGATTTGTCAAGGTGATGCTTGCAAGGCTGCTACAAGAAATGACTAAAGTCAAAGCAGCTTCACTTAAGTTGGCACAAGCAGTCACCCAGCTTGACATTAAACCGGGGCAGACAGGAAGGAAAGTTGACTCCTATAGCATAGCCATCCACAATCTCCAAGCCTCTTTATGGAACAGAACTGAAGATCTAACAGCTTTGGAGCAAAGTAGATGATTCCGAGAACCACAGCCACAGGAATAATCTGCACTTTATGGGCTCCCTAGAGGGAGCAGAGCTACAAGACCTTGCAGTCCTCCTACAGCACTCCTAATTGATGGTCCTAAAGCTCAAAAGGGACCACTGATTTAACATTATGAAGCCCCACAGATCCTTGGCACTTTCTCCACAGCATGGCAAATGCCCTTGGCTGTAGCTAGCTTAATTTCTCAGCTTTGCCACTAAAGAAGTGATCCTACAGAGGACCAGGGAGCTGTGATGTCTACAATGGTAGGACCACAATACATAAATATATTAGGACTTTTCAAAGGACTTATCCAATTGCAGGCTTGTATACATTGAAGTAAGAAAAATTATACAAAGACCTGGCCTACAGTTCTCCCTCCAATACCTGGCTACAGTGCTGGAGCTGCAGAATATGGTCCCTGCACTATTCTCCTCTCCAAAATCACCAATGGACTTTCTGGGCAAATATTGGCTAAAGGAGCTTCATACCCCTCATCAAGAGTTCCTGGATGAGATGGGAGACCACTCAGAAGACATGCACACTAGTGGTCTCCCTGCTGCCTTGACTAATGGGCTGAGCTGCAACGACAAGATGGATGCATGGTCACTACACCCAAGCAGCTGCAAACACCAAAATAACTGTCAGCATCTCAAAATGGACCTACTGAACCAGACACTCCAATCTAGGAGCAGAAGTAGAAAAAAGAAGCAGAATCAGAAGGGTTATTGGATAGGCTCAGGATCCACCACATGCAGAATTACTATGTGCCTCTCCACCCCCAGCTCCCTGCAAGTAGAAGAACCATTGAAATGGGAACAACAGCCATCTGCCTTCTACTCAAGCAACAGACTCTTTGTTTTATATCCCAGATCCACACAGTAAGTCCTGGGCAGCAGTAATATCAGAGGTGCACTCGCTGCCTCTTACTAATCTGGGAATGGCTGCTCACCTCACTGTAATTGACCACTCCATCCCTGGAACTCCCTCTGCAAACACTGATCTCAGCAATAGCAGTCATCAGGCTGAGTGGGCTAATACAGGTACTGCTGTTTGCTATTTTCTCTTTGGAGGATGGGCAGATGAGTACAAAGGCTACTAGGGAGCAGAGGTAAAGGCAGCAAGCTTTTGTTTATACTGACTTCACTATCCATGAGTTCTCTGTTGACTGCAACTCAGACCACCCCGCCAACATTCATGCCTCTTGTTCATTTTGTCTCCACTGCACTTCCTCACAGTCTCAAAACTCTCTCCTAGATGTATGTAAGTAAGTAAGCAATTATGTATATGGCACACAATCCCAGTGGCTCTGGGTGCCTTAAGGGTATAAAATGCAATAAATTAATGTCTAAAATAATAAATAAGTCATAGTTAAAATCAGCATCCATTTTCAGGATAGGTTTTCTTAGACAGGTGAGTTTTCAGACTTCTCTTAAATGCTTCCACTGATGGGGCCTCCCCCAGTGAACTTGGGAGCAAGTTCCAGAGGACTGGGCTGGCCACTTCAAATGAGCGGTCACCAGAGGTGTTCAGCCTGGCCCTTGGAGCTACCAGAAGGCCCTCAGTGGAGGAATGGAGGTAGCATACCGGGATGGCAGGAGTAAGGAGGTCAGACAGATAGCCAGGGCCCGAACCGTATATGGCCTTATAGATGAGCAAGCCCACCTTGAAGATGATCCTCCACCTGACAGACAGCCAATGCAGACCTCGCAGGACCTAGGTCACATGACAAGACCTGGGCAGGCCCATCATCATCCTTCCATTTACCCCAAAGTATAAAGCATTAAAGTAGTCCAGCCTGGACGTCACAAAGGCATGCACCAGTGAGAACAGGTCTTTGTGCAGAATTAGGGGTTTACTCCAGGTGACGTTCCATAAGTGGTAAAAACCACTTTTGAAAACAGACAACACCTGAGCATCAAGTGACAGCCTGTCATCAAGGATGATGCCCAGATTTCTCACCCTAGAGAATGCCATCAATGGAGTGGACCCCAGGACCAACCCTGTTGCCATCCCGGAGGCACCCCCATCACACCCATGACCAAGCTCAGTCAACAGTACCTCCATCTTGTCAAGGTTTAGCCTCAGCCAGTTTGAGAACATCCAGCCCTGGATCTTGGCCAAGCATTTGTTCAGCACTTCGACAGTGCTATTAATTCCAGGGCAAATTACATATACAGCTGGTTATCATCTGTTTAACACTGAAAACCCTGACTGTAATGTCTAATGAGCTCTCCCAGGGCAGCATGTATACCATGAATAACATCGGTGATAGGATTGAACCCTGAGGAACTCCACATGACAGGGGCTTTGGAGAGGAGGAGAAATTCCCCATCACCACCCATTGCCTCCTGTAAGAGAGATAGGATTCAAACCAGTTGATGACAGATCCATCAAGTCCGCAATACTCTATAAGGTAATCCAGCAGCATGATGTGGTCCATGGTGTCAAATGTTGATGAGAGATCAAGGAGAACAAAAACTGACTGGTCTCCTCTATCCCTCACCCTGAGGAGGTCATTTTGCATCCGAACCAATGATGTGTCAGTGCTATGCCTAGCCCTAAACCCAGAATGGAATGGCTCATAGATGTCAAAGGCCATGAGGAGTGCCTCAAGCTGCAGTGCCACCATTTTCTTAACAACCTGCACTAAAAAAGGAAGGTTGGAGATAGGTCTATAATTTGCCATTATGTCAGGGTCAAGCAATGTTTTTTTCAAGAGGGGCCTCACCAATGCCTCCTTCAAGGCACTGGGAAGAGTCCCTCTGAAAATGAACACTGGACTATCCTTGTGAACACTGGACCAATAGCCTCGGTGCACCCTACAAAAAGATGCATCGGACCAGGGTCCAGTTCACAGAATGTTGGCCGCAGCTTCACAATCACCTCAACAACCTCAGACACCTCTACTGGCTGAAACTCCTCCCAGACAATAGGAGTGTCCTCATTCCAATCAAGCCTCCTACTGTGGGGCTGATTGTACCCCACTGGGAAGATCCCAGACTGAATAGATGACACCCTGTCAGAGAAGAAAAGAGCAAATTCTTTGCATAAGGCAGTTGAAAATGCCCTTTTCAACTGTAGACAGACTGAATTGAGTAGTCTGTCCACAGTCTGAAAGAGCTGGTCTGGTCTGTTTCTCCTTGCAGCAATCTCTCGTAACAGGAACTCTGCTTTCTTATGATCAATTTCCCTTTGATAATCACCATAGTGATTCCTCAAAGTCAGTTTGTCCTCCAAGAACTGGGTCCTTTGCCAGCAATGCTACAGCCTCTGACCTATAGTCTTCATCTCCTTGAAAGCCCCATCAAACCTCAAGCAAGAAGACCTGGGTAGCATGCAGATCATTACGACGGCATTGATTGCCTCAGAGACAGCCTTTTTGTAGGCCACCACTGCCTGGCTCGTACCACTCGCACATGCAGCACTCACTCTGGAAAAGTCAACTACCGCCAAAAGTCCCTCTCAGGACAATCTCCTTATTGGGCGATAGTGAGCCATCTTGACAGGGGAGGGACTATCAGGGGGTGCTGCAATCAAGAGCTCCACCGTGCAATGATAGGACCACATGACCCGATCAATCTTGAGATCTCTGACCTCAAGCCCCAGCGAGAATACCGAGTCCAAGTTGTGGCCATGGTGATGAGTCGAAGAAGCAACAGCTTGTGCTAGGCCCAGTGATGTCATCAACTGGAGGAGATCATTCACAAAAAGGGAGGATTTTTTGTTGATCCAGGCATTGAAGTCACCCAGAATTGATCATCTTCATGATTCCAACACCCTGTTCGTGACAAAGTCTGCCACCTCCTGCAGGAATTCTCCCACCCAGTCCCAGAGGACGATAAACAAGAAGAATCCTACATCCTGCACCTGGACAGCCAAGCACCACCACACATTCAAATGACAAGGCAGACCCCACTGGGCGTTCAGAGAAGTTCAAGCTGGATCTAAAACAAATGACCACACCCCCACCCCTGCATTCCCTCCTCTGGCAATGCACTAACAAGTATCCAGCGGGGACTGACGCCTCCAAAATCGGATCTCTGTCATCCCCAAACCAAGTCTCGGTAATGCAAGCCAGATTGGCCAAGGAAATCAAGTCCACTATAATTGCTGTCTTGCTCCTCATCAATCTGGCATTGCACAGTACAGCCCAAAGGGGACCAGTGGAGACTGCAGGCCCTCTAGCTACCAGCCCACTTGGTCTGGTGGGAACCCTGGGGGATGGATACCAAACACGTCAGGCTTCTCTCACAGCTCCATTTAACCCCATGGCACCTCCTAACCACTCTTATACTTCTCACTCCCTCTTTTTCTATAGAGTCCTGCCATCAACTCATCCACCCTCTATTAATACCCACCTCCCGGCAATGCCTCAATGTCGTAGCCGGGAAGGGGAAATCAAAAAATGTGAGGAGGTCGCACAGCAGGGACACCATATAGGTTATTCAGAGGGTTCTGGAACTTAAACTCATCCTACCATCTGTGACCACCCCCCTTTTACCTCTCTTTAGTGTCTAGGGGCTCTGATGGTAGCAGCAGGAGGGGGGCACAGACCAAAAACCTTCCGGTGAGGTAAGCCATAGATATAGAAAACAAAGCCTTCCCACGATCTTGGTACTGTTAGCACAGCTCAGAATATGGCTCCTCCACCAACCCACCTTTCTCCAACTGCTGCAAACTCATGGCCGAGCCAAAGGGGTGAATGAACAAAGGTCTAACCAGCATGCTTCAGCCCAGGAAGAAAATCACTAAGTTCATTCAGTAAATGTCAGCACTCAGGAGGTAGGAACAAGAAAAGAAATTTCATTCTGTTCTCTGATTTAAAATGTATAAATAAATAAATGCTTGGCTCCATGGAGCCAGGAGACCAGACATATGTAAAACAAACTTAGAGACAGTAGTAGTAAAAGTAATGTTAGCAGGCCTTAAACAGTTACACCTAGCGGAGACTCCACGCAACTTCCCAGAGCCGTTTTAAAGCTCAGGACCTTACAGGGTGCAAAATACAGCCATGCTGGTTCCCAAGGGAGTGCCTTACTCCCCCTCCCTGAATAAACTAACAGGGGGGATGCAGCCTTTATACCTTCCATGGCCACATGGCACACAATACTTAACCCCACAAGCTCACCACCCTGCTTTCCATTCAGAGCCAAATTGTGCCAGAGATGCATTTAGAATGGGTGAAATGGCTCCCTCCTTTCCAGTTACTCCTGTGCATTTTGTTAGTGGGTCTAGCACGGGTCCTGCCCCAACACAGGCAT
Organism: Neoceratodus forsteri; assembly: GCA_016271365.2. Taxonomy (NCBI): domain Eukaryota; kingdom Metazoa; phylum Chordata; order Ceratodontiformes; family Ceratodontidae; genus Neoceratodus; species Neoceratodus forsteri. Next base: position 1,442,894,415 of record CM057450.1, read on the forward strand.
GGCAGGCCCGATACAAGTGAATCCCCGAAATACACCCTCCAACCTTCCTAAAGCAGAGTGCCACACCGGGTTAAGGCCTCCTGTACCTGCCAGCTCCAGAGATGCCCTGCCACAGTCCTACCACCACCATGGCAGCCCCACTGCAATACCTTAACAGTAATAAGGTTGCACATATCAACGCAAACACACTAAATATGGCATAGGCAAAATGTTGCAAGTTAAAATAGATAGATTTTATTGTGCCATATAATAGCCAGATACTGCTAAGGTTGTAACAGAAACACCTACACTTCAACCAACAGTCTTCCTAAGGGGGCAGTTTCTGGAATGAGAATGAACAACTTAAGTAGCACCAAATCACACTGAGGTCATTCATCACATTACTAATTAACAAACAGGTTTGTACAATATAAAGGTCATCTGATCATTTTAAAGTATAGTACATTCAAAGTCTGATGTTTTTAAGCTGACATTCTTATTTAAATGAACAAAATTCCATCCACAGCAGTTACAAACAAGTACTAAATACTTAATATATCTATCTATAGTGAACTATGCAAAAGTGGCTGTCCATCCTTTATATTTGCCCTCTTATTTTATCTTCTTCCTATATTCTGCTTGAATTGAGATGTATAGATTCAATATTTGTATCTTGCATTTTGAACAAGTTAATTTTGATATTTACTGTCTCGTAAGTCCAATATTTTTGCAATTTTACCAATTTTGATATTTAGAAATCTAGGAAGTGTATATCTATACATATTGAGAGTTCTCCTCAAAAGATGGTAAAAACAGGAATAGGAGGCCGATTTGGAGCTGTGCTAGCAAGAGATGCACAGACGATGGACACCCAACCCAGAGGCCATTTTCCTCCATAACTTATGTCACCTTGTTCTTTCTGTTTCTCATGCCCTAAGCAAGCCTTCGGAGGAGAGACGCCTACCCTTCTTTGCTGCCTGACATAAACATTTTGTGCTAACGAACATTGATGTGCCCTGAACTTTATTTGATTGAGCAGAAACAGACATCAAGAATTTAAATGCCTCATTGAGGACATCATTTTATACTATCTTTCTTCCTATAGGACAGCAGCAATAGGCTTGGCAGCAAGAGGGTGCTCCACCCCACCAACCTCTAGTTTATAGGGACATTTATTAAATATGCTAGTGCTTGTGAACTTGCCTTCCATACAAGGTACCAGGTTACACCAACACTGTCTTGCTTAGACTGTTGCATGCAGATGTTTTTCCTTTTCACAAGAGTTAAAATGTGGCAGCTACCTTAGACATGCTAGTACTGCAGGTCGAGCTGCAGTTAAACATTATCAGTCCAAGGCTATTCAAACTGAGATACCCAGCTACAAATCATTCCTCTCCCCAAGAGAGTGTAGTTGCTTTATTTGTTCTGTGGCCTCCAATGTCACTCTCAAGGACCCTGGGGACAGAACGCGGATTACTCCCCTACACATTGGGAACCACCCAGGGGTGGAGGGGATGGGGTGATTGCTGACAATGCATAGGTGAAGGGGTGGGAAGGCAGACCCCCTCTGGAGAGATGGGATAATCAAGTCAGCCCCAAGGGTGCTGATGAATCCCTGATGTTTCCATAATGCTACCCCCCTACCATGTGTGGATGTCAGCCATGACCATGGATGTTTTAAATAAACAGATGGCTCTCATGCAAGATGCCAGGATGCCTCGGTATAGGTTCTTACTGGCACAACACCTAGAAATAATGTTCCTTTATGAGGGCTATATACTAGCTCTCCAGTCTTGGCTATATATTTTATTTCTTGCTTCTGGTTATTGTTTTATTTCCTTAATGGCGATCTCAGTGACACTGTGAGAAAAATGAATGTGTGGGGAGGGACACCATGGCTGCTCAGTTACTCAGGTCCAGGTTTTGTCTGTTTTCTCACCTGCACCCATAACGGTTGTGGTGAATACCCTTCCTCTCATGGCCAAGCACTTGCAGCATGCTTAGCCGTGCCATCAAAGAAGACATGGGAGAGCATTGGTCTGAAAGTTTAGGCCAGCTCATTTCTCACTCTTCTCCAAGAATGCAGTTTTAAGTTTTGTTCAACTTCTTATTAGCCTGTTGCTTATACTTAATGGTTTGTTAGTTAAGAATAGAGGTTTCAGTTATAATATATCCCTGACTCTGAACTACCCAGGTATAGACAGCAACTACCCTCCCCTTTCATGCATTCCCAGAGCTTCACCCACTTGTTTGCCTGGCAGCAGAGTTCAGAACTGTTGAATGTATTATGAGGTGGGCATCACTCCATCAATTCCAGAAGATGCTGCTATTATACCTCATAATGGGTGATGTGATATGCCACACGTGGAACGTTTAAGGTCTGATCTCCCCTATAAAGCACAAACAAGTTTTGCCACATCTGAAGCATCTTAAGACTACAACTGTATTTGTAAAAGAAACAAAGCTCCTTGATGCAGAGCACAACTACCTCAAAAGAGATTGAATAGGACAAATTCTGTACACCTCTGCCCCTCACAGGAAGAGAGGGCTGGCCATCTTACTGAACAAATCACTCCTGTTATGCTGTTCAGCAAGACCTACATGGTCACTAGTTTCTAGCCATTAGACACCCCCAGTGGTTCCATTCTTCTGGTGAATATTTATGTCCCCAACGATGATGATCCAAAGTTTTTCCATCATTTTGTATAAAACTTGGGTGGACTAATCAACCCCTACTACCCCATTGCTGGTGGGCATAGATTTTAATGTAGTGCTGTAGCCTTGCATAGGCAGGTGTCACTCCAAAATTGAACTGCATCTTAAGGGATCACAGGCTCTTTTTATGAAAGACCAAGGGCTGGCAGATATCTGGCATTTTGTCATCCTCAAGTCAGAGACTATTCCTGCCACACAGCAGTGCACAACACCTACAGCTGATTAGATTTCTGTCTCACATCCCCCTCAGATAACACAGACAGCAGTTATTTCCACCATTATCCTTTTGATCATGCACTAGTCCAACTCCATTTTATGTGGGGTGACCTCATACCTAAATCCCCTCCCAGACACTTGACCCATTTCTACTTAGAGACCCTTTTATACGCTGGATTAAAGCTGAAACATCTATCTTTTTAGAGCAAAATGATCCCAAAGATACATCAGTGAGGACAACATGGGAGGCCTGGAAATCCATGTTAAGGGGTAAAATAATTGGTTATGTGGCCCACCACAGACTCCAAAGTGAGCATGACCTCCAGAGGATGGAACAAGTATTACAAGCTAAGGTATCCCTATACAAGGCAGGCCTGCACCCAGGCCCTATGTCTGACCTAAACATCTGATATCAATGCACTCACTGCCCAGGAAAACTTGCTCAAGGCACTACTGAGCTCTCAAACGTTCTGATATATCATGCTACAAAGTATGCTGCCAAATAACCAGTCTAGAGGTTAAATATTACTTTTGGGGCATCTCAGAGTGTTTCAGAGGTATTGTGTCTGCCTATAAAATAGCCTGCATTATGGACTTGAAATAGCCTTGAGACATCAGGTTTTTCTGCATGTTTGGGGGTCAGCTAGCCTCCCCAGTGGCACCTGATCCTGTACCAAAGAGTGAGGTACTCCCTTCTGACTCTAAGTCTGACCTACACAGCTCTATTTTGTGGCTAAGGGTAGAAATAAACACTCTTCTGTCCTGGAAAGCAGAAATAGCAATACTGCACCTTAAACATTAACACTGGGAAATGGGGAAGAGGAGGTAAAGTTTTGGCATACCGCCTCCAGAAGCAGCAAGCCAAACAGCTCATTGTGGGTCTCTAAGACCTTGCAGGGGCAGTACAAGCCTCACCAAAAGCAATTAAATCATGCAAAAGTTTTACATCTCCTTATATTCTGCACCCCAGCAGCCAGATTTTAAAGCTATACAAGACTTCCTGTCTTCCCTGATGCTACCCAAGCTCCCCGTAGAACAGGCCACAGCATTGGAGGCACTCCTAACTGTGGAAGAAGTATCTAAAGCCATGCTATCCCTCAACTCCAGGAAAGCTCTGGGAGGGAATGGATACCCTACAGATCTTTTATAAGCTCCTGAACCCCTTTTTGTCAGGTATATAGGGAAGCCAAACATGCCAGCACACTTCTCCTACGATAAGGGAGGTGGTTATAACAGTCCTCACAAAGAAGGGAAAGGATCCAACATTACCATCCAGCTAACGCCCAATCTCATTATCAACAGGGATATATGCTAAAACCCTGGCAACTAGGCTGGATCCACCCTAACCCTTACCTGTACACCCCCCCAGGCTGCTTTTGCCAAATTGAGGTTTAGTTCTGACTACATGTACTCTTTGATTAATCTCATGCATGAAGTGAAGTCCTCTCCCACACCAGCAACTACAGCAGCCATAGATTTCAAAAACACTTTTGACTCGGTCTATTAGAGTTACCTTCCCCTTGTATTAACCCACCTGGGACTCAGCCCTCACTTCCACTCATGGATCCACTTCCTATACTCCTCCCCCTCTGCTCGGGTGCTTACCAGCTCCTTTCTTTTGGACCCTCTTCCCCTGGTTAAAGGCATGAGATAAGATTGCCTGTTGTCGCCTTTGTTGTTTTTTTCCTGGCAATAGAGTCCTTGGAAGATGCAGTCCAGCAACACACCCATATCAAGGACTCATCAGTAGGTCAGGATGAATTTACTACAATGTTATATCAAGTGATTTACTGGTACTGTACTCTTAGGAGACACATCCACATCCATGCAACATTTAATGACCCTTCTGTCTCACTTTTCTACGTAGTCCGGACTTCGGGTGAACAAGTCAAAGACAGAGGTACTCCCCTTAAACAACAAATACCACCCCACTCATTTTGAATCCCTGGGTCTTTGCTGGTCACCCACAGTCATCACCTACTTAGGCATCTGAGTCCCCCCACATAGCACCAAAATGTGTGAAGCCTACCTCTCCCCCTTGCTAGCAGAACTCAGAACAGAGTGGGGCAAGTGGAGGACACTGCAGCTTACACTGCCAGGTTAAGTCACAGATATAAAAATGGTCTCCACACCAAAATTACTATACATCCTGTCACATCTTCATCTGGTTATACTACCAAAATGGTTGGCTTTTATCAACAGATACATAATGTGATAGGGTAGGACCCTATCTGAAAATACAGGACTGTATCTGTAACTTCGACACCCCCTTTTGTTTGTTTCGACTACTTATAAGTCTGTTGCAACAGCCCATTTTTTTGAATATCTCTCTATTTTCTGATCTATTTTCCTGTCTGTTTTCACTGTGTGGCTAGCTACCTGCAGTACCCTCTGTTTTTATTGTTGTATCCCCTGTTTCCCCTTCTTTGGTCCTGAGCACAGACTGCTAAACAAGAAAAAGAAATAAAGAGCATAGAAACTGGTAGAGAAATAGGGGATTAGTACAAAACTGGCAGGAACCATTTTTGATTGATAATCCCTTGCCTTAATATGAGAGGAAGGGACTGGAGAGAAATGAAAAGGAATGCATTTTTTTTTTTAGTTTTATATTTTTAGTCCGTTCTCTGTTTGGGGTTATATAAAGTGATTAAAAAGGGATTATACACTTACTGTATGATGACAACCCGAGTAATTTGAAACAAGGGTCTTCATAGAAATTGTGCGACATATGCACTTCAGATATCAGCACATACTCAAGTAGTTAGTGGCACTATGGGGAATCTGAAGTTATGAATTAAATAGACAATAACAGATAGGTTTGTGCCTATTACCAGGGAGTAATAGTATCGAGAGGTTCTGGACACATGAACCTCGCGAGCAAAGCTCGAGAGGTTCCAATGTGTCCAGAACCTCGAGATGCCAGTACTCCCTGGTAATGGAGACACAAACCTATCGGTTATTTTATTTAATATATGGATGCAATGTTTTCTTCTAATGGGCAGTCGACCATTTCAGTGAACTGACTTTGTACTGGTCGACCGCCGCACTGTCCTAGACCGTGCATTGAGCTGTGTGCTCGCTCATGATGGTTACCTCCCTCTGCCCATTTTTTTTACTATTCAGATTCCACCTGCTCTTGAGGACTGGAACGGCAGGATTGACCACATATTTTCATTTCTTAAGGAGAAAACATAAAATAAAAACTGAGAAGCGCGACAACCGAGTTCACTCTCAGTAAGCGAGAGAAGCGCTGCCATTTTTTTTAAACTGTTCTGCCCACCCACACAGGAAAAACGGCCAATGAGGAGGCATGCTTAGGATGTGGGGGCTGGAGGTATCTTCTCAGAAGCTTGCAATGATACTATTATCAGCACAAAACTGTAGTATTACCAGTGATTGACAATTCTACTACCAGTGAATGACATTACTATTATCACTGAACCTTTGAGGGTATTACCGGATTTTTTTTTGTATGCTTTACAGACCTATTAAATTGAAGATCCATATATTAATAACTTTCATATGTTAACTATATTTCATTCCCCATAGTTGCATGACTGAAGCTATTGCAGCAAACTACACTAGAGACACAGGGTGGCTTTCACTATAAAAAGTAGTCACTTTTCTTTTTTTTTTAAATCAAGTGAGGCCCACCAGGCACAAGTGCCTGTTTTCAGGGGTGACCTGGGAGCTTTTTGGCCAAAATCAAAAGTTTGCCAATGGGTTGAAAAGGCAACTTACTGTTATTGGTACATGTTGATAAAGAATCAAATGTTCACTTACGTTTTTTCCAGGGAGACCTCCTGGGCTGGATATTCAAACTGTGCCATTCTGTGGCGCAAGCCCTTGTGCTGCTCAAAATAGTTGCGCTGGGGTGTGGCCGGGGCGATATTCAACGGAGTTGCGCTATTGAGCAACTCCTTTGAATATCACCCCCCGGCCACAGCCACTGTGCATGGTGCAGTAGAACTTGCGCCACCGCAAGTGGTCAGAGTGGAGCATAAAAGATGCAGTGGCGCAAGTTCCATTGCGCCATGCGCAAATTAACGATATTCAAAAGGTGACATGCAAATGGGGCCATAATTCATGCAAGGCATGGGGGGGCCATTTGCATCTATTTATGGCCCCATTAGCATGCCATTAGCATGCAGGTGCGCCGATCCCGGCGACTTCGCCTGGCGCCTGCGAGCAGCAGCAGTCGAGGACCGGCGCCTACAACAATCGCAGGCATAACTGTAGCAAATCCCCCCACTAACTGGCGATTGCGGGCATAACTGTATAATCCCCCTCCCCTGACTGGCCCGATGGCAGGCATAACTGTATAAATCCCCCACCCCTGACTGACCCGATCGCGGGCATAACTGTATAAATCCTCCCCTGATTGCCCGATCGCGGGCATAACTGTATAAATCCCCCTCCCCTGACTGGCCCAATCGCCCAGGCAAAACCATAGTAAACCCCCTCCCCACTAGCCTGATCGCGGGCATTAGTCCACCCCAAGGTCCAAGTAGCCTGGTGATCTGGTGGCCCCCCACCCACCCACCACGGGCCCCACCACCGCTCCCCCTCCATCAGCTGGCGGGCGGCAGCACCACACCCGCCTGCCGCCCGCCGACTGACTGCTCGGTAGGGCTGCCGCCCATTGGTTCAGAGCAGAGCCAATGGGTGTGCAGCCACTTATACAAGGCAGTCCAGATATGAATAAATGAATTACATATCTGGACTGCTCTTTAGATGGTATGGCTGCACGCCCATTGGCTCTTGCTCTGAACCAATGGGCATGCAGCCCTACTGAGCAGCCAGTCGGTGGCGGCGGGCGGCAGGCAGGTGGGTGCCACCGACCGGCTGACGGGGAGCGGGTGGTGGGGCTGTGGGTGGGTGGGGTGGGGGCCACTAGATCACCAGGCTACTTGGACCTTGGGGGCAGACTCTAATGCCCGCGATTGGGCTTCGAGTCCACTGGACCACCAGGGATATTGTTCATGGGGGTTGACTCCTAATGCCCGCGATCGGGCTAGTGGAGGAGGGGGTTTACTACGGTTTTGCCCACCGATCAGGCCAGTCGGGGAGGGGAGACGAGCATAGTTATGCCCGCCATCGGACCAGCATCGGGGGAGGGGATTTATACAGTTATGCCCACGATCGACCAGTTGGGGAGGGGGGATTTATATAGTTATGCCCGCGATCGGGCCAGTCGGGGGAGGGGGGATTTATACAGTTATACCCACGATCGGGCCAGTCGGGGAGGGGTTACTATTGTGCCCCGATTGGGATGCTGGAGGGGTTAGGAGAATGAGGCCACCCACAGGTGGCAGCTGCCAGTGTTGCACCTGCAATACGGCAGCTCACCTGTGGGTGGCCTCGACTTACTCCTTTTTTTGCTCAAAGTTGTGCAGGCGCCTTTGGAGGTTACAGGCCAGCAATAAATTCTGCACAGCTCGCTGAATATCGGGCTGTGCAGTTTATGCATGGTTCCTCCCCCTCCGGTTGAGCATGCCTTCATTATCATCGCGTTGTTGCTCAGCATGACTTGGGGGGCGCAACTGCCTCCTGCTGAATATGGCAGAATGGTGCAATTTCGGACTTGCGCAGTCGCAACCCTATTGCGCATGGTGCAACCCTTTTGAATATCCAGCCCCCTGTGCCTATAATAATTGAGCCAGGATGTGATAAAGAAATAAAATAAAGTTTAAAAAGTGAGAAAAGGAATAGAGTAGCTGTCCAAGGGATGTTAGTCTGTTCACTCTCTTTGATACACTAGCAGAAAGCTACTCACATTCAATTACGGGAAACTTGTTGTTTTTTGTTTGTTTATTTGTCTTTCCAGATAATGCCATCCATTGTCTCTGGAAATGAAAAATAAAGAAAGAGGATCCCAAGGTTGTCTAAGAGAAGGGAGAAGAGGTGAGGCCCTCATTCCCCCATTCCCTCTGGAAACCCGATGCAACCCTCTAAATGTTTAAGTAAGGAAACAACTGATAATGAAGCTTTTATATAACTAAAACAGAGACTGAAGCCTTATACAGGAACTAAAAATGAAACATACCTGTGCGGATACAGTATAAGAAATTCATGACCCTCTAGGAGCTGGCAGCCCATCGAATGAAATACTTCATATTGTTTACAATGGGTGATGTCAGGCTCTGGGGAGGGGCTTAACCTCATTAATGCTCATTTCATATATATATATATATATGTTCCTTTAAAATCTCAAATCAAAGAAATGTTTTTTTAATTTGAGGAAATGAGAATAAAAGAATATAAAAACTGTAAATATTTGATGTTTCATTAGAGAGATCAGTAAAAGAAGGAAAGTTTACTGCTTTTTAAAGAAAAGGGGCGGATTACCCGACTATGATGTCAGCCAGGGATGGGTATCACCTGAGGTGCCAAGGAGTACAGTCAGTCAGTTGCATTCTGACTAGTGAGAGGAAAGCATCTGAGGAGTGTATGCTTGTTTCCATACCTCCTACCTTAAGTCAGGCTGAAGCTAAGCCTAAAGACTGGTGATTATTTTGAAAGAGAAATATTTTGAAGAACCTAACCATGAAGAATTTTACTTTCCATATGTTCGTTATTTTTCATTTATTATTTTGTGGACTTCAATAAATACAAAGCAAACCTGCATTTTTTGCACCTTACTCCATTTTGCTGTACCTGTCTATCCCACAAACTTTCACGTCTGATGTCAGAGGTGGGATGCTAGAATGTCTAGGCTGGTTGGGAGACATTATCAGCAGGTATTGCACTGATATCCAGGCAGATGTCAGAGGAACAACACAAAGGAGAACATGCTGAATCAAAGTCTTATATCCTGACCCAAGCTATGGTGGAGAAAACAGGTGAAAAACCATTACCTGAACTGGACCTAGGAGCAAGGAAGAAAGTGAAAGATGAGTTGGAGATCGAGATCCCAGGGAGGGAGGAACGCACAACGGAAAGACCACCAGAGGATACCAGCAAACTCCTGATATGGCCATGCATGAAATAATTGGACATGGAGCAACAAAGAGAAAAGGATCAACAATGACAGGATAAGAAGTGGACAGACACACTTCGGGCCATTCAAGCCCTCAGCCAGGCCATTCTTACAGAAATGCCCCAAGAGACATCATACTAAGGAAACTATCTGAAACAGGTGATATAAAAGCCTACTTAACTATGTTTGAGCATATTGCTAGAACCTGTACATGGCTGACATTATATATAACAGCTGCTCATCTACATATCTGCATAAATTAGATATCCTTTTTCACAGGGTCATTTGTTTTATACTTAATGCCCCTCTCAGACCCATCACTGTGTCCTATATTCAGCTGTAAGATGGCCATCCCTCACCACTAGAAGGACATTTCATTGCTGCCTCTGGGCATATAAATCACTTTTCAACAAACGCCCCCAATACATCTCATCCTTAAATAACTGCTCCCACAGCTGTTACTCTCTTAGAAAAAATTCCATTATCTTAGTAGATGTACTAAAATTCTGCACTCACTACAGCAAAGCCACTATCAGGTACGTCACATCCTTCATTTGAAATAAAGTACAATCCTCCCTCAGACTCACTGAACTGGTTTCATTTAATGTGGCCAAAATCTTAATTAGCCACTCCCTCAAGGAAGAATGTCACTGCCACAAGTAGCTTGTCTCTCTTGTCCTGTATGCTAACATTACCCAGCAGTCAGCATTTACCCCTCCACAATCCTGTATCATCTCCCCACCCCCACTGAGCAGCCCTAGCTCCCGGCCCAACTCACCCCTATGTCTATCGTAATATAGGTACTTCTCATTGTACCACAGATTTAGTATGAATGTTAACTCCCTTCTTGTACAATGTCCATGTCAAACTGTCTTTTATTTTACAAGCATTTGACTGGATTCATTGTGTTGCTTTTTGTATTATGTGTTGTTGTTCATTATCATTTATTGTACTCACTGTATTGTATCATCCTAAGCAGGACCTCCTTATAAATGAGTTTGCTCAATGGAGTCTTCAGGTGAAATAAACTTGAACATGAACGTGACTCCCTTTGGCAGAGTAGTGATGGACATAGTAGGGCCCTTACAGAAAAGTTCCAAAGGGAACAGATTTACTCTGGTCCTTTGTGATTATGCTACCTGGTACCCAGAGGCTATACCCCTCCATACTGTAACTTCCCCAAGAATAGCTGAGGAGCTTGCAAAAATTTCAGCCAAATAGGTATCCCACAGGAGATCCCAATGTTCTCATACAGAGAAAACAGGGAAGCGCTCCTCTTGCTAAGCTGAGCACCCTGGATAGTGGGTGCCCAGAAAACATATACTGTATGCGGTGCAATATTTAAAAACAAACAACAGAATCTAGCAAAACAGATCCCATTTAGCTGAGTTCTGATGTTTGTTTATTGAAATCGCAGCATTTTTGTGTTTTTTTTCCAAGTTTTATCAGTTCATGGAAGAAATCAACAAGATGGCTGTTGGCACAGAACCAAAAATGTTTGGTGTCCTGCCAATTCATTGGTGCAAAACAAGCATTTGTGGCATCAAATATTTACTTTCCCACAAAAATGTTATCTCAAAACCCCTATTGAGCATGCACAAGTTGGAAAACACTAAAATTTAAAGCCTTATAACTCTGGAACCATTTTATATCTTAATTGAGCCACTCATTGCTGTATTAAAGTGGTTTAAAGGGCCTTCAGCTGGAGCGAGAACAGCTCAAGCTGAAGGCAAGTGAAACCACTGTAATACAGGAACGAGTAGCGATGTGGGATGTATTAATATATTATTGATCAAGAGCAATCAATGGTATATTAAAAAAACTGTTTCTGGAACGTGCCGGTTTCCAGGGCATCTGCACATGAGACACCCTTCACAGAATAAAAAAGCGTCTCACTCGCAGGGGAAAGGAGCACTCCAATTGATCGAGAGCGCTCCCTCGATTTGTAATATATTTTTTAACCAGACCTTTTTTTTTTGGAGCCAGCCATCTTACTATTCTGCTCCAGCCACTGGACAACCTGTCTCATTCCCCTGTTTGCCTTGCCCTCACTGATATCCCCTGGCTTACCCCCCAGGGTTGGGCTATGGCACTGGAGAGGCCTGTCTATGATGGGATAGGTGTCGGTGGAAATCAGCACTGACATTGTCTCCCTGACTTCCTCCCCCACAGTGGGGTTCAGGGCTGGTGGTGCCACAGAGCTGTAGTTGGTCGGCAGGGAGGCAGACAACTATTGAGGCCAATAGCCAGAGGAAGGCTTCATCCTGCATGGCCAGCAATTTTTGAGTTTGCTGCCCCGGGGGCAGGGACATGCAATGACATTCAGTGTCCGCCCTGCCCCCCTAACATGCTAGTGTCAATTTCTGTGGTGCCCCTGGCCTCTGCCAGTGGTCCATCAAGCACCAGACACTCTACTCTTCCCTCCTTCTGGAGAAGGAGAGAGTCCCCAGGATGCTCAATCCTTCTCCCCCAGCAGGCCCTCAAACTCCCTGGGTCCATTCCTGAACCTGGTTTGTCGGTGTCAGAAGCGGAAATCGAACCACTGCGCCGGCAGGCTGGTGGCATTTTTTCACCAGACCTGTAAAAGGCACTACCTCGGGAAATTACTTATGTAACTTGCAAGTTTGTGGCAACAGTTCCTTTCCATGTATGCTGTAGGTAAAAGCAAAAAAAAAGCAATGTTAAGTACAGGAAAAAATTTAGTTTGTTTTTTTAAAATGACACATGCAGATCTCAGAAAGTGCACAAGCTGGTATCACAAAAATTTCAATCGAGCAAGAATTTGCCTTGTAGACAACACATAGAAAATTTCAGTTCATTCTGTCAAAGAGAGTCAGATATTAAGGTGCAAACAATTGAGTTAAACATTAAGCACGCTACTCAACCCTAACTATAGTGGCGCTATCCCGCCACTATAATATCATATATATGTTACTGTATTATCTATGTATGTACACAGTTGTGTTGTAAAATAAATAAATAAATCAAAAACTAACTGCAAAAGACATGAACTCCCCCACTGGATTCAAGATATTCCACAATCCTTTCCTTCGACAGTAATTTCATTAACTTTTCTACCACTGATGTCTGGCTGACTGGTCTATAATTTCCAGCCTCCTCCCAGCTACCACTTTTGTGAAGTAGCACTCCTCCAGTCCTCCAGAGCCACTCTTGTTTCTAGTGAACTGTTAAACAGGACTGTCAGAGGTGCAGCCAGTACCTCCCTGAGGTCTGACTCCATTGCTTGGTCCACTTTCAGATTATTGAGACCCTTCAGGACTCTCACCTCTGAAAAAGGACACCTCCCCCCTCCAAAGCCCCTGTTCCTTGTTTTGGGCCCTTCCCCTTCTCCTTCTTCTGTGGAATCTAAATAAAAGTATTTGTTCAGGAGGTCTGCCTTTTCCTCGTCCCCCTCTGCACAGTCCCACATTCCTTTTTTAACCTTACAATTTCTCCCAGGTCTACCTGTTTTCTCATGCATACCTAAATAATGTATTGTCCCCTTCTGTTACCACTTGGGCTATTCTTTTTTCAGTTTGCACCTTTGTGCCCCTTACTGCTTCCCCTGCTTTCCTTTGTTTCTCCTGATAAACCTCCTTATTCTCCACTCTCTTTATCTACTTATACCTCCTGAATGCTACCCTTTTAGCCTTTACCAATTCAACCACCTATTCCCAGAACCATAGTGGTCTCTTTTTCCTCTTACTTTTGTTCACTTGCTTGATGCAGAGGTTTGTTGCTTTCACTAAGCCTCCTTTTAGCTTCACCCACTGTTCCTCCACCTCACCCAGGTCATCCCCCTCTGCTAGGTCATCCTTGAGGCATTCACCTATCTTTATAAAGTCTGCCCTTCTGAAGTCCAGGACTGTCACTCTTATGTGGTTCAATTCCACAGCTGCCCTTATATTGAACTACACTATATGGTGATCACTGGTCACCAGGTGGCCTCCCACCTTGACGTCTGCAATAATGTCCTTGTTAGTGAGTTTCACATCCAGTATTTCCCCATCAGAAAGGGGTTCACTGACTAGTTGTCTGAGGAACACCTCATGCAGGGAATCCAGGACGTTTCTGCTTCTAGATGAATCTGCAGCTAGGAAGCTTCAATCTACATCCATTGGAATAAAGTCCTCCACCAGCAGCAACTCTTTTCTGCCATCTTGCCAATGGCTTCCACTAGTACCCCCATCCAAATCCTCCCCAATGCTGAAGGTCTGTAGATCCTACCACTGCAAACAATAGCTCCATTTCCTGTCTACAGGGTGACCACAGTATCTCTGCCCATCCCTCCATGTATTCCCTGTATCTCCATTGCTCTCATACTTTCCCTCACTTAATGCACAACATCCCCAACTTTCATTCCCAAACTGTCCTTCCTGAACACAGTACAGCATAGTATAGCCATGTCCCATTCATGATTTGTAATACAGCATGACTTGATTATGTCCACAATATCCAGGACGACCTCTGCTTTGACGACGTCTAGGTCCAGAATCTTGTTTCCTGAACTTTTAGAATTCACACACATGGCCTTCCAGATTTTGTTAGCACTTTGCTTCTTACCTCCCCTTTTTTCCTATTTATCCTTCCCCCTCTCTTCTTAATGTTCCTGTTTCAATTCCCCTTTATTTCTATCACATTGCTTGCTTTATAAATTTCCACCCTGTGGGGTTAATCTCCCCACAGGTTCTCCCTACTCTCCTCTTCAGTCTGTATGGGGGCATCATCTGCCTTCCTGATTACTTCCTTCACCCCCTCTTTGCAAGTTTAAATGTTCATCAAAGTAACATTTAAAACATCCACTGAGGACTGTGGTTCACCTCCCAGAGGGTTGCAGGCCATCACCCCTGTATGGGCCCTTATCCCTCCAGGTGGATTCCTAGTCCATAGCATAGCATAGGTAACCCCCCTCCCCATCACATTCCTTCAACCATGAGTTTAAGCTCCTGGTGTGGTGATCCTGCTCTTCCACTCTGTTGTAGACAGGCAGCACATCAGTGAAAGCAACTTAATGTACTGAGACCCTCCCTATCTCCTTAAACTTCCCCTGCCCTATCCCAGCCCTGTTCCTAGCCAGATCATTGATCCCCAGGTAGTCAGTGACATCCAGCTCTTCCTTTCATCCTGCTGTCCCTATGGTCCTCAAGACCTGCTTCCCATCCCCTCAAGCCATGGCACAGTGTAAGCACCTGACCACCCTCTCGCTTCCTCCCTATTTCCAAATCTATCCCTCTCACAAGTGAGTCCTTGACCAGAAGCTGCTTCCAGCACCCTCCTCATGGTCTCCACTAAAGAAGACCCTATCTTCCTCCCTGGCCACTAGAAAAGGTACCTCCTCCCAGTTCTTCCCCACCAGAGAGATGTTGGAATTTCATAGTGGTACTGGTTAAGTAATTTGCCTTTGATTCAATATCTCCACAATTCCTGAGCCCACTATAGTCAAGCTGTTCTTCCTCCCTGGCATTCTCTGAGGTAATAATGGTAGATTTAGTGGCTCCTGGGTGGGGCAGGAAGTTCCCCAAATCCTAGCCAACTTGGTCTGGAGATTGGTGACCTCCTCCCTTGATCTAGAGAGGTGCTTGCAGATGGGGAAGCACTTCAGTTTCCAGATGATCTCTCTGAACATTGCCTCCCCACCGCCATTGTACTGCACTACTCACAGCATTCCCAATTCCTCTTCTCTCTGGGTTACTTGGAAATACTTTCAAACCCCCCAAAAGAGGTGGGGATTACCTTAAATTATCTCCCCAGGCACCCCCTTTGCCCTCTGTCTGGCATTGCTCTAGCCCTCATGATTTTCTGCCCTCTTGAACCTGGGCTAATATCCAGATTTTTGGCATCATTCATGTAAATAATTGTATGTACATAGCTCCTGTGTGAATGTGCAAGCTAGCACATTTGCTCTGTAGCTTTAAGAGCTCTGTAGCTGTATAGAGTGTTAATAGCCTGTAATTGGTCTGAGTGCTTCAGAGCTCATGACCAGCTTAGGAGTGCTCATTTCAGACTCCACTCTTGCACGGGATAATGGTGCAGAGGGATTGTTTATAAAGTGTACTTTAAAGTGGGACATTTAGCTGACGGACCTTCGGCAGCCATCTTGTTACTTTAACCTTTTGTTTCATCCAATCGGAACTCAAAGGGTCCTCAAGGGGTCTTTAGCTATGGCAGCTGGGAAGAATAGAAGACCATGTGCTTGGCACCTTCTGAGTGGCTAGTCAGAAAGTCAAAACTGTGATTGACAGCTTCATCTGCCAGTCAGCTTCCAATATTGTTTTTCCCAGTCAGATAGGGACCATTTGAATTTGGCAGTTCCTAGAAGCTCTCGCAAAAAGAGGGAGCTTCTCCATATGTCTTTTGGCTCTTGCTGGGGCCTATTAGTTACACCAAACCAGCCTTTCAGCTTAAGAGTTTCAGAGACTGTCTTTGCAAGCCCGAGCTGAAACTCTGTAAGTTAGAATCTGGAGTGGAACTGCTAGTGTGGAATCTCGGAACTGAACCTGCCAAAATCTGTTCCCAGAGAAAGAGTTTCAGAGACTGCGTCCTGGTTCTAGAGATAAACATTCCAGGGACAGCAATTTGTTCCTCAGAAAATAGTAGGAGACAGCATCCTGAGACATGAGCCTGTCTTCAGAGACTGTACCCTGAGTCCAGAGAGACCTGCCTCAGAGACTCTATTCTACATCCCACAACTGCATCTTCTTCCACACCAGTTTAGGGTGTCAGCCCTAGCACAATGTGTATTGCTAGTTGTGGCCACCTTGGGGGTTATGCCCAGATGTGGGAGTGAGTCATTCTGGCCTGGGTCCCTTTTTGCTGGTCCCTGCTCCAGATATCAGAAGCCTGACTCTAAGGATCTAGAGGTTCAAGCCTGCCCAAGGAAGCCATCCCTCCTATCTGCACTTTAGAGATTAAGGTGCTCCAGAACTGTGAGTTGCTTTGGGGATAGCTCTGCAGCACATGTTACAAGTTGCCCTCATTTCAAGTTGCCTTTGAAATGTGCTGCAGGCTATTGGGCCTGGGACTTCAAATACCAGTTTGCCGAAGAGTTCAACCATTTGTTCTTTAATGTTCAGTCACAGTTGCATGGGTAAAGAGTTAAAACCCATTGGTTGTTTATGTGCACCAATGCTGGCTAACCAGCTGCAATGTACACAAGGCCTCCAACGGTTCAAGCCTGAGCACCCAGTGAAGTTTACTGGGACTGTTTAGGTGGATTATTAAATACTGTTGTAAGTGTCCTTGCAAACCAAAAGTAATTAAATTAACCCAACCTTTGACTTGCATTCCTTTATTCTCACAACTACCCCTCCAATAAAAGGTGTTTATTGTTATTCTAAAACTGTTCAAGAGCATAATATTGTAGAGTACAAACTTACTGTGTTTAACCACAAAGTGCATTGCAGTTGCTGTTTACTGTTCTCCACGGGTATATGAGGGTTTCACAATCGCCAGAATCTATTTGATACAGTAAGTGCAGCCATCATGAGCATATTATTAGCTATCAACATTAATTGAATGACATTAGTCTATTTGAACTGCTGTGAGTTAATCCATGTATGGGACCACTGCACAGTGAAGTAGGTAGGTGCAGCATCCCAGGGGGTTGTACTAGTTTATCATCTGACCTACTTATCCTTTTACACTGGGTGAAGGCACTGCGCTAATTATCTGTCTTATGGTAACAAACCCCTTTTTCCATCAGTAATAGGGCCCAGGCCCCTCATTCTTTATTGTGATCATCAGGCAGGGGTAGTAGTTCATTTGCACATGCCATTTGGGTTACATCTTTGGAGGTACCGCTGGGAACTCCTATTTAACAGTTGGTCCTGACATGGATCTTGCTATGCATATGGACAGTGTTCCTGGTCCCAGTTCTGAACTACCCACCAATAAAATGGCTGGCTGTCACTTGCTAGGTTGATGTGAAGGAGAGGATATAGACCCTCAGAAAGCCATCCTTCTCCTATGCATACCTCTGGGTACTGACAGAAGGGGAATTGAAGAGGCTGTTTTGGGAATAAAATGTCTTATCAGAGTTGTTGTCCATGGCTGAAATGTGGACTTGACAACTCACACATGAATGGCCCTAGTGGAGTGTAGCAACACAGTTGATGTCACAAAAGTACCTAGGGTCATTGTTGCAGAGGGGTCCCTGGTAACATGGAAAGTGGTAACTAAGGACAGTGTGACTAATAAGTCTGAAGGGTCTCCCAAATCTGAAGGATTTGAAGAAAAACTTGATAAATTGTTGAAAACTGAAGGTCAAACTATAGAGGACATGAAAAAGTCATTTGAAAACCTTGGCACTACTCTTCCCCTAGGGCCTGAAACCCCCTATGTACCCTCGGTTAGTTATGTCTCTTACCACAGATTATGAGAGTTCTCTTCCACCCCTCCCAATCCTAATCTGTTCATCTAATTCTTCCCAAATTTAGATCTGCTAATGGTATATTATTGAATACAATTCTTCAAAAACATAGGTTTGGTTTACATTCTTTTTCAATTGCAGCACCCTCATTTTGGAATGCTTTGCCCATATCGCTACACTCTGCATCTTCACTTCCTTGTTTTAAGTTTATTCTTAAGCAATTTTTATTACAAAATCTTGTCTGAAATGTTTTAATTAATTTTATACAGTCTGTGTTGTTACATGTTGTAGTTGTTTGTTTGTTGTCTCCGTGTCAGACCTGAAAACAGACTTGTCCAGTGTCCCCACCCAGTTAACAAATAAATAAATAAAAAATAAAAATAAATAATTGGCAGTATGACCTGGAGACTTGGATCAACTATGCTTCACCTGTTGTGCAGGAGTGGCAGTGTACTAAGGCTGAGAAAAGAAAGAGAATTATGAAGAGTCTAAGAGAGCTTGCACTGGAAGGCATCCATTTCCTAAGGTCTACAAACCCTGATGCTTCAGCCCAAAAGTATCTGGCTGCTTTGGAAGGTGTTTTCACCAGTACCAAATCTGGGAAGGACCTGATGTGTAGGTTCAAATCAATGAAGCAATGGAAGGGCACTCCTGCGGCCTCGTGATCAAACCATACCAGACCTGGGTAAATCCTACCATAACCCACACCCTGTCATGGATTATTGCTTAATTATACAGGTTTCGGAATGATGGCACCTGACTGGTTGAGAACGATATTCAGCCTGGTGGTTATTAATAGAATTTGATGGCAGATAAGGATCACTTGGCCAATCCAGTCTGTCCATGTCTCCCTACACACACTATTACCATAGACTGTGACTGATATACAGCTCTTTCTCCTTCCCCCTTCCTTTGTACTATGATTCCATTCTGCTTATCCTTGCATTCTTGAACCTACCACTGTTTTTACTTCATCTCTCCTTTATCTACCCCCCCAACTTCATGCATGTTCCCATGTTCTTGAGAACCATACCAGGTCTGGGTAAATCCTACCATAACCCACACCCTGTCATGGATTATTGCTTAATTATACAGGTTGAAGAATGCTGGCACTTGACTGGTTGAGTGCGATATTCAGCTCAGTGGTTATTAATAGAATCTGATGGCAGATAAGAACCACTTGGCCCATCCAGTCTGCTCATTTCTCCCTACCCACACTATTGTCACAGACAGTGTCTGATCTACAGCTCTTTCTCCTTCCCCCTTCCTTTACACTATGATTCCCCTGTGCTTATCCATACATTCTTGAACCCACCACTATTTTCACTTCATCTCTCCTGAATCTACCCCCACAACTTCATTCATGTCCCCTTATTCTAGAGGAGCTTTTCTCAAAATACTTCCCTCCTGTACCTTATTTACCCCATGAGATATTTAAAGGTCTCTATCATATCCTCCCTCTCCCTCCTCTGTTCAAAGGTGTACATACTGAGGTCCTTTAATATGTGCTCATAGAGCTTTTGATGAAGACCCTGCATCATTTTAAATGCCCTCCACTGGACTGCCTCCACTCCATCTATGTCCTTCTGGAGATGTAGTCTCCGGAACTGGACACAGTACTCTAGGTGGGGTCTACTCAACGGCCTATACAGATGCAACACTACCTCCCCCCTTCTGCTGGTGATACCCTTCCCTATGCACCCCAGCATCCCACTCACCCTTCCTACTGCTTTTTTTCACTGCCAGGCCAACTTTAAGTCATCTGATATGATTACCACCAGGTCTTCCTCCTGCTTTGTGGTCGACAATACCACTTCACCCATTTTGCACTCTGCCCCTGTGTTTCTGTGCCCTAAGTGCATTATTTTGCACATCTTCACATTGAAATCCAGCTACTATACCCTTGACCACTCTAGTTATCTCAGATCTCTGCTCATCCTCTCCACCCCCCCATGGAGTGTCCACCCTATTGCTGATTTTGTTGTAATCCACAAAGAAACAGACCTTTCCTTCCAGCTGCTCTGCAACATCACTTATAAAGACATTAAGAAGGACGGGTCCCATCACTGAACCTTGAGGCGCCCCAGCGGTCACCTTCCCTACCTTGGAGTAAACTACATTTACAACCACCCTCTATTGCTTATCTCCTAAACAGTTTCTTATCCAGTTTACCACCTTTGGACGAGGGATGAGTGAGTCAGCTGTGACACGGTTCTGATTTACTCTGATAAGTTTTAGACATATTTTAGTCCATTTGAACATGCAAAATACATCAGTATTATTCTTTTAGATCCCCATGTTAAAAAAAGTAACCTTTATTTAAAAAAAACAATTCTGTCTGTATTTTTGTGTCATTTTCAAGGTCAGCAAGCAGCCAGCAACAATAAGATAAATTGACAGTTGCTCTTGCCAGTCCTGTGTGTCAGCCAACACATGACATTTGTAAAAAATGGTGGGCTGAATTCACAAAACCCTTGAAAATCCCACAGCTGCAGGAAAAACTCGGCACACGTGGGTTGCCAAACAATTCAAACATCCAAACAAACAATTTGCAGTGGACGTTAAGGAGTTTGTTAATTGTTTCAATCAGTTTGTGGTTTATGTAGCCCAATGTACTTGCCCACTTATCTATGTGAGATGAACCATTAACCAGGCAAAAGAAAGATTTTATGAACATACTGGAGAGAAATAAGAAATGCAAAACTGTATTCTGCTTTGAGTTTACATTTTGGAGACCACCCTGATAGTGATCCACAATATGTAAAATTCACTGTTATTGAACATGTGAAACTTTTTCAGAGACTAGGAACTAGAGTAAAAGTTCTCCTAAAAATAGAGTCAAGGTGGATTAACGTGTTGGACTCTATATTACGCAAAGGGCTGAACAAGGAATTGGACCTAAGTGTCTACCTTTAGTATAGACACTAGACACTAACGATTACTAATAAATCAAATTGATGTTAGTTTTGCAATATGCATCAGTAGTGTTCTTAACTTTAAGATTCACGTTTCCTAATATATTTTATAGGGGGGTTGGTCTAGTGTTTTGTGCAGTACTTTTGTGCGGTGTTCAGATCGGTCTCTAAGGGGTTCTTTTGGCTTTATACTGAGTTGCACAATATTACTGATGTGAATGTCAGACACATTTAAGCTCATTTCTGGTCTAAAATGACATTGAGGCCTTTTATGTGGTCACTTAGCAGATCCATTGTTTCCAAAATTGGTGCCCACAAAAATTGCTTAATGGTTTGACTTCATTATATAACAATCTAATCATATTTAAAAAAAAAATTATCAGTTTTTAAGGATTACGTATTTGTGCATCCTAGCATTAAGTTGTTTAGTTATTCTAAGTAATTAATAATGTACTTATATTTTTTTTACCTAAGTATGTATTCCATATAAGTAATGCCTTTTTCAGATCTCTAATGTATTTACAATACAAATATGATAGTGTTATGCATGCATTCTTGTGCTAGTTATATGATTGTAATATGCTTATTTAAGTATATCACTTTGAGGTTTTGAAACACATCATGCACTTTGATGGTATTTAAGTCTGTTTGTCTGTCTGTGACTCCACCCCCTTGATGGAGAGGGATTGTATCCTAAAAGCACTAGGGCTTGCTCTGTGGATGTTTTATTTGCAATAACATGTTGGCAATGGTTATTTCCTTCATGCAGCACTGACTTTTTTGTATTTCTGATTTTTTCCCAAAAGGTTCTGCTTTATTCTGATCAATTGTAGACATATTTTAGTCTATTTGAGTATGGGAAATGCATCAGTATTATTCTTTTAAATCTCAATGTTAAAAAAATACAATTTAACCTTTTTTAAAAAAAAAATGTGCCTGTATTGTCATGTTGTTTTTCAAGGTCAGCAAGCAGCCATGAGCAATAAAAAAAAATGTTGTTCTGCCAAAACCCGTGCATCAGCCACCACATGACATTCTTAGTAAACAGTGGGCTGGATTCACAAACCTCTTGAAAATCCTGCAGCTGCAGAAAAAAAAACCTCAGTGCAAGTGGGTTGCCACTTGCGGAACTGCAATTTCTCCTGCAGATACAGTATTCTCAAAAGTGGAGCTGGTTTACAATCGGTTCCACAATTTATGGCAGCTTTCAGGTGGTGTCGCTGTAGAAATCCCTGCAACTGCAAAAAATGTTTTGGCAGGTGGGATCAGCCATAACATCTTCCGCAGCCACTGCGGATGTGAATAGCAATCTCTGCAGCTGTGAAGAAATCGGTCCACTACTGGAGTTGTGGTGTACAACTTAGTCCCAAAAACATTTGTGAATCCAGTGCATGCAGGTCATTTGGGGCTTTGCAGTGAAAGAAGGCAGTGTGTCAAATATTAGTCAGAAAGAGAGAGAGCGAGAGACCAATGAATTCAACAGCAGAAAGACAACAGCAGATTGCAGACAGACCATCATTGAGTCTGGCATGCATTTTAGTGAGAGAAAGGCAGCATTAGCAGTATACGTGATCGGGCCCCAGCCATCCGTCCTGCCCATTTGACTTGAGATGTTACTTTTCTATTTGTAATTATTTTGCTTGCCTACTTGGTATTATTGCAAGCATCATGGGCCCCAAACCATCCCATACATTCCTGGTTAATTTCACTTTGATTTCACTTTGAGTTCGAGAGGCAGCAGAAGGCATGAGCCCATATGTGCTGCCCCCTCTAATAATAATAATAATCAAAAAAAAATCTTCTTTCAGCAAGATACCTATCCAATCTTACTTTGAAAATCTCAAACTATGCACTATTCACTAGGCATGATGGCAATGTATTCCAAAGATTGTCTATTCTTTGAGTAAAATGTAGTTTACATTGTTGAGTCAAAGTGGTTTGAATGAATTTATGTATGACCTCTCAAACTATTTTGGGCTTTTAGATTTAGATTCATACTGTCCATCTATCCCTTGTTGTTTACAATGTTGTACATTAACAATAGGTCACCTCTTATATGTCTGTTGTGGATGACATTAAATTTTAGCACTTTTAATCTCTTCTCATAACTTAAACCTTCCAGACCTTTTATTGTTCTTGTTGCTTTTCTCTGAACACGCTGCAGCTTACACCTACAGTATTAGTGTTATTTAATGCTCCCCAGAATTGTGACCCTTAATCCAAGTAGGATCTTATGTAAATAGTATACAGTGGTAGCCTCAAGTCTTGTGTTTTAGTTACAAAGCTCCTTTCAATTGCAATTAACAAACAAACTCTGATCAGAGCAACAACAGCTGCTAATTCATTAATGTGATAACAGATTTATTTATTTATGTCTGTCTGTATGTATCTATGTATTTCAAAGGTTTTATCTGGAAAGACATGCTGAGCTGATAGCAGCTCAATTTCACTTCCATGAATGGACTGCAAATCCTCAGAACAGGAATGGTGCAGGTAAGGGGTGGCCAGCCCAAAACACACAAAGTGTCAGAGAAAGCCTGCACTCAACGACAACCAAGGCACCAACTTTTTATTAGTTTCAAGTGCTTTGTTGAAGAAATATAACAAATGAAGGTGCAGTGACATATCCACCGGTCACTAGCTGTCCCGTCACTTTGGTTATGAAACCCTTCATCGGGGGACGTGGTTAGCAGAAGAAAAGTGATGTCAATTTATACAAGCATCTCATGAATAAACATAACATTAATTAGAAAAATACATTTATATATGTACAGAAATGCAAATAAAAGTGAAAAACATGAGACAATACAGAAATCCTGTGCCAGTCAACATATCATCCAGATGATACAATCATAACATTTCCAAGATTGTTACTTTAAAAAAATCCATGATACAGAAAAACATTTTTGTTTGCTTATTGCAACCTGGAACATGTATGTATATTCAGCAAATTTATAATGTGGAAATGTTAGCCTAAGTAATTTGTTTCTGTTCTCTTTTAAATAATTATCTTCTATCTGATATTGTCCATTGCAGAGATCTGCATATGTTGATAGCACTTGCCTTGCCACATCGCAACTTCCCTTTCTCCCCTCCCTCCTGTCTTTCCTCAGCCACCATGTTTTCAGTTTCAGGTTGCAAGAAACAAACACAATTTTTTTTCTTGATGATGGATGTTATTTTTTATAAAACCTTTTTTTATAAATGTTATGATTATATGGTCTGGGAGATATTTTGGCTAGCATATAATGTCTGTATTTTCTCATGTTTTTCACTTTGTTTGAATTTGTGTACATATGTAACCTTATTTTCCAATCAATGTTGTGTTTATTCAAGAGATGCTTGTATGAATTGACATCACTTCTCTCCTGTTAACCATGCCCCCAGATGAATGGGTTCTTACCCAAAGCACCAGGGCAACTAGTGGCTAGTGGACATGTCTGTGCACCTTCATTTGTTATATTTCTGCAGTTCATTTTCAGATGCATTCTGAGGGAAGGGAAAAGGGGAAAATATAACAGATACAAAAATACAGAACATAATACATAGGAATGGAGTAAGTATATCAAAAAGAAACAGGACAGTCATGTCTAAGAATAAACTAACAAAAGTAAGTTACTAAGTAATACGTCGTGAAACTGACCAAAGAACAATTGAAAAGTTATCAACTTAACAAAATAAAAACTGGAAATACAGAAGCTACTTGTCCCCTACCTCTGCAGTAATAGCCCAGGACGTTGAGCTATCAGATTTGTTGAACTTTGAACCCTGATGTAAATACATTGAAAAAATGGATAAATGCAGGACCCCACTGGAAATAAGATGTTGTAGGTAAATACACTGAAAAAAATGGGTAAGCACAGGACCCCACTGGACATGAGATACTGTAAGTTAATATATTGGAAAAAATGGGTAAAAGCAAAATCTTACTGGAACTTAGATGTTGTAGGTAAATACATTGGAAAAAATGTGTAAATGCAGCACCCCACTGGACATGAGACATTGTAGGGAAATACAGTGAAGAACTGGGTAAAGGTGGGACTCCACTAGAAATGAGATGTTGTAGGTAAATGCATTGGAAAAATATGTAAAAGAAGGACTCCACTGGAAATGAGGTATTGTCAAATACATTTGAAAAATGGGTCAAAGCAGACCCCACTGGAAATGAGATGTTGTAGGTAAATATATTGGAAAAAATTGGGTAAACGAAGGACCCCACTGGAAATGAGATGCTGTAGGTAAAACATTGGAAAAATGAGCAAATACAGGACCCCACTGGAAATGAGATGTAGATAAATGCATTGGAAACATGGTAAAAAGCAAGATCTTACTGGAAATGAGTTGGTGTAGGTAAATACTGTGGAAAAAATGAATAGAAGCAGGACCCCACTGGACATGAAATGTTGTAGGTAAATATATTGAAAACATGGGTTAACGTGGGACCCCACTTGACATAAGATGTTGTAGGTGAATATACTGAAAAAATGGGTAAACGCAGGACCCCACTGGACATGAGCTGTTGTAAGTAAATACATTGGGAAAAATGGATAAATGCAGGACCCCACTGGAAATCAGATGTTGTAAGTAAATACATTTTATAAATGGGTACAAGCAGGACCCCTTTGGAAATATGATGATTTAGGTAAATACATTGGAAATATGGGTAAAAGCAGGATCCCACTGGAAATGAGATGTTGCAGGTAGATACACTGGAAAAATAGGTAAACACAAGATCCCATTGGAAATGAGATGTTGCAGGTAAATACACGTTAAAATGGATAAAAGCAGGACCCCACTGGAATGAGATGTTGTAGGTAAATACATTGGAAAAAATGAGAAAAAGCAGGACCCCACTAAAAATGAGATGTTGTAGGTAAATGCATTGAAAAACAATGGGTAAATGGTGGGCTCCACTGGAAATGAGATGCTGTAGGTAAACACATTGGAAAAATGGGTAAAAGCAGAACCCCACTGGAAACAAGAGGTTGTTGATACTGTAAATACATTGGAAACAAGAACTGAAGAACAATAGCATCAAAAAAGCAACACACTGCTATAAATATAAGTCTTGGTGTAGTTAAAAAACTGAGAGTGTTTTTTGCACTCTTGCTGTTTTTTGGGGGGAGGGATGGGAGGGAAACACCGCCCTTCCACTCAGTTATGCTCAGCTTATTGCTATACAGCTTAAGCTTGACCAGTCATCCACTGAGCTCACAATGCCCACCCCTAAGTGTAATCCATGACAGGGGTGAATAGGAATACTCTCCACATGTCCTTCTAGAGTGCTCACTGAGTTCACTACTGAGCACTCACTACGAGGTTGCAGGACTTCCTGTCTAATCTGGGTAAGGGTAAAATACAGTCTCAAGTATGTAGCCAGGTGAGAACCCTCCTTGGTTGCTTTACTGGGGGGAAAACCCAGGCATTATGAGCTATTTGTGGCTTTCTCTTGTAACCCTGATTGTTTTTAATTCCATGGGTGGTGCAGTGACCTAGTTCCCTCTTACAGACTCCTCCTGAGACCTACGTGTTTCCCCTACTTTAGGCATACAGATTCCCTTCCAGGATCATAGTCTTTGGTAGCGATGGTGGCACCTTTAGCAATAAACAGGCTTGTCACAAATTGAATAAACGTTCCCATAATTCACACACAATAAAATCTCTTTCAGGAAGTGTTTTAAAAGCAAGTGCTTTACTAATACTTATATAAGTATCATACAAGACTTACAAACCAAAGATTAAGAAATGTGATTACAGAATAACAAAACAAAGTTGGAAAAATATAAATACCAAACACACTGTGAAATTTAACTGTTTAATTTCTACCTTGTCTGTGGAGAATCAGAAGTTCAGAAAATAAATGAAGGTTCTGCACAAGTTTTCCAAGTCCCAGTTCTTACCACAGTCTGGCTCTGTGTTGTGTTGAGTCAGAAGAGTGTCTCACAAAAGAGTGTGCCAAAAATACTGTGTTGAGGGTCTTATATACCCTGGTTTGCTGCAGTCTGTAACTCTTTGGTGGCCTTGTCTTTTGGGGCAAGCAGGGGTCTCTCTTGCTCTTTCCAAGATTTTAAGGGAATCAATATTATTAATTAATTAGATTCCCTACAGTCCCAATGTCCTTTAATCTTCTCCATCCTTCCTGACTTCTAAATGGAGATGAATTATAACACTTTAAGTGTATTCATAATATACTTCCAAAGTGCATGTTTTCCTAGATCATGTTTCAAAGTAATTTTCTTTTGAAGTGGAAAGTGTATAACAGCAAGATAGTTTTTTTTATCTCCTGTCCTTTTTATGATGCCTTTTCCTTTTGATCAGCTTACCAGGAAATTAAAATATTCTGTGAAATGTAACTTTAGGTTTCCTGTGAAGTAATTTTTTCCCAGATGATGGAATACACATTCTGCCTGTGTGACCTTTTCAGTAACACCGGGCATTCTTGTGGCAACCCTTAATTCTGGCTTTCTTGTGGAATTTAAACATAATAACATCATAGAAAAATATGACAAATTATGCCTGTTGTGGCCAAATCACCATGCTTCTGTCCTTAACACAGAGGTCTGCATAATAGAGGCATACTTGGGAGTGGACCTGGGCCAAGTGAGAGGGAAGCTATGCCCACTAGCAACTAAATTGGGTTCTGACTTGTTCAGGGTCTTGGTGCAGTTAGCAATTGTTCTTGGGGGCTGGAGAAAAATGCTGGGGGGAAGGAAGAGCTAAGATACCAGTCTCACCTCTTATAACCTGGTCCTTACAGCCGGTCCTTACAAAAGGAACATGAGTCAATTTCCTTTGAAGCCACAGATAGAAATTGCAATAACAAAGTACTGCTTAACTCATCCAGATCAGACCACTTACAGGTTCATTGCTTTAATGCTCTCAGAAAAGAACTTTTGCTGTTTGTAATAATGCATTTATTTGTATTGAACTTTTATGTCAGACGTAGCTGAAAATGACATGTCCAAGTTTACCATCTGGTTAAAAAAACTTTATTGTAAATTCATTCCAATTAGTGCGGTCAGCAAATTGTTTTAAGATTTTCAAGAAACAGGGAGAAAAGGAATTGGACAAGTATCAGGAAAAAAATGAGATCAGCCAAAAGTGCAGTCAATATTACAAAGGTAGACACAGAACATAGAAACAGAAGTTGACAGCAGAAGGAGACCACTAGGTCCAGCTAGTCTGCCCATTTGTTTCACTGTGTAGCTTTGAGGGTGTCAAGGGAAGGGGAAATACAGTTTTTTACACATGTAAGGAAAAAAGAAAGATGGGAGAAGAAATTGTCAGGCTAACTGACAGAAGCAGGGTAATAGAGGAAGATAGCAGAAAGCAGCTGTGCTGAACCACTACTACTGCTCATTATTCACTAGTGAGAACAGGACCTTTGCCAGAACACAGCATAAAGGCAGCTGATAGATGGGTCCTGGAAATGAGGCTGCAGAAATATACTAGTGAAAGAGTCAGAAAAGGGTTAGCAGCCCTGAAGGAAAACAAGTCCCCAGGGTCAGATGAGATGCATACAATGGTACTTGGGTACTCAGGTAACTAGCATCAGTGCTAGCCAAACCCCTGGTGGGGTGATTCAATAACTCTTTGCAGCAAGGTGTGGTTCCTAAGGACTGGATGATAGCCAACCTCATTCTGCTGTATAAGGGAGGGGACAAGGGGTAGCAAGGGAAATATATATTCATCAGCCTTTCCTCCAGGATAATGAAACAGATGGAGACACTAGTCAACGAGGACTTAGTGGAATGCCAAGAGAAAAGCAGGATTCAAGATAGCATAGTTTTGTGGCAGGGAGGTCTTGTCATGCATCCAGATAGTAGTCTTTGCCTGGGTAGCCAGGGAGTTGACAGGAGGCATGTAGTAGACTTACTCTACTTCGACTTCAGCAAGACATTCAACTAGGTGCCACACAAAAGGCTGCTGAAAAAGGATGAGGGATCTGGGTACAGCTACAGAAATAGTAAAGTTGGCAGGGAGTGGTTGGAGGGGACACAGTAGAGAGTTGTGGTGAATGAGGTCAGATGAGTGGAAAGAGGTCACCAGCAAGCAAATTACCACAGGGATCTGTCCTGGGTCCAGCCCTCTTCAATATGTTCATTAGCAACATAGGAGAGGAAATCCAGGGGAAGTTGTGTCTATTCACAGATGACACTAAGCTCTGGTACAGTTGACAATGTGGAGGAATAAGAGAATTTCACAGAGATCTGCAAAGGTTGGAAACTTGATCCAAAGTCTAGCAACTGAAATTCAATGCAAGAACAGCAAAGTTATGCACTTAGGGAACACTACCCCCATAACAGACTATTGGATGGGAGGGGTGCAGCTGGACACAACATCAAAGGAAATGGACCTAGAAGTCATTGTTAGTGACTCCCATAAACAAACTAGCGAGTGTTACAAGGCCTTCAGCAAGGCTAAAAGAATGCTAAAGTGCATTGCAATTGGGTTTGACGGTAAGAAGCAGGAGGTACTGTTACTTCTATAGGTTGCTGGTAAGGCTTTTCTGGAGTACTGTGCCCAGTTCTAGGGTCACCACCTATAAAAGGACAGTGACAGGCTTGAGTTGGTACAACACAAGCTGACCAAGATTATTCAGGGCCAGGAAGGAAGATCCTCTGAGGATCAGCAAAAGGGACTGAACGTATATTCACTCAAAACCAGATTAGAGAGGTGGGTATGATAGAGACCTTCAAGTTCCTAAAAGGAATAATGAAGGTGAACAAGCTACTCACCATCCTGGCTGTCTGACAGCTGCCATCTGCTTCACAAGAGTTCTCTATTAATATATGGCCACTGTATATCGATGCAGGAGTTGTCTTCAGAAATAAAACTAAATGGAGATCATGTGATGCAGAGTGCTGAGTAGCAGCTCCCTCAAGAAGCTCCCACTTCCCGTCTCTTATTTAGCTCATTTTGGTGCTCTATTTTATTATTTTCTCTCATTTCTAAGTTTTTACACTGTACAATAGCTGTTGCAATCTGGTCTGGTTATCTTCCGAACGGATGGAGGCTTATATGAAAAAAGCTCCACAGAAGCATACCCCTCCAGCAACTCCCGAGAAGGCCCCTAAGAAATCTAGGGCCTCGGGTGGTTCTAGTTCTGATCTCCCAAGCCAAAGTGGTGATCAGGAACCTCTAATGCTGGTCAGATTTCTCGAAGAATTCAAATCCTTTCGAGAGGAAATGAAGGATATGGCAATGGACTTGAAGTTGTTATCCAGAAAATTAGATGAGCTCTCATTGTCTGTTTCTGACAACGCAGCCCAAATTGATTTTATTGAGAAAAGAATTGGTAGTCTTGACCCTGAATTGGTCTCAATGCGCCAGAAAAATGTCTCACTTAGAAGCCAAGCTCGAGGACCTTGAGGGTCGGAGCCGAAGAAACAATGTGGTGGTTCTCGGCTTACCGGAGGGAGAGGAAGGCCAAAATGTTGAAGCATTTATTTGGAAATTGGTTAAGTGGGTGGCAGGCCCATCCCCATTTGGCTCTGGCTACATAATAGAGTGTGCCCACAGGGCTTTATGGCCTAAGCCACCCCCTGAGGAACCCCCCCCACCCTATCGTGTGCCGGTTCCTGAATTATCTGGAGAAACAACATTTTCTACAAAAAGTGTGTGCCCTGCAAGAGGTTAGCTGGGAACATGTAAAGCTGAGACTCTCCCAAGATCTACCCATCTCGGTCAGCACGAAATGCAAGGCATTTCACCCTATCATTTCCAAGCTAATTGCTGCAGGCCTGAAGTTCATAATGAGTTATCCGGCTAGACTACAGATTTCAACTAACGGATCCTGGAAAAGCTATGAAGACCCTGAAGAAACCCTGAGGAGCCTTAAGTCCATGTTGCCCTGATCTCTTCAAAGACCCTTGAATGGTGGTGGCGTAGTATCAAGCGTTGCACGGAGCCAAGAACTCAAACTTTTATTTTTCTTTCCTCGGAGAAATCTTAGGAATGCAAAGACTCAGGCGACTGCATAGTTTGCAGTGAACTTGGGGGGTCACCGCAGGCTGCTCTGTTCCTTCTTTTCTTTCCATTTTATAATGGGCCCACAGTGGCCTGATGTAAAGGACACTGGGGGTTCGAGCCTTCTTGGGGGGGGGTTGTTTGCGAGCCAGGGTTTTTTGGCGACAATTTTTGCTGGGGATTGAAAGGGCCCAGTTTGGTTGTGGGCTAGTTTTTTGTTTTCTTCTTTAAGGTTGTTGTTGCCATGGTCCTGGGCTTTCTCCATCTTGCCCTTCAACCGGGTTGGGTCTGGGAATTGACCGCTAGAGGGCGATCCTACCTTTAGGGACTAGTGCAGAAACTCCACTTGTGAGGGCTTTAACAGGAGCATTGATTAGCTGGGAGGCAGCACTCCAGATTGCTCATGGAGGCCCTGTTTACTGGACTCTGACTGAGAGTGGGGAAAGGTAGTTTTTTATGCCTTTCTCCTCTGGTCTATAGTTTCCAGCTTCACTATTTTAACTTTCGTCTTTAATGTGAACTGGAGCATTTTTTCCTCCAGGTGTTGCTGAAACCAGCGCCTCTGATTTTGATATGGGTTACCACGAGTTAGCGGGCGTTGAGATGGCCCTATCATAGCTCCTCTATGTTATTTTTTCTCATACCCATATCTTGGTCTGAATGAGGCGAAGGCCCAGGACTACTCATTCTTGTTGGGGGTACAATTGTCAGGGCTCGATTTCTTAAGGCTGTCCTTAGTGTGCAACAGTGCTAAATAGCAAAGTTTACTATCGGGGGGCAGGAGCAGAGGTATTAGAACTAGTACTGTGCTGAATGTAGCTTGTGTCAGATTGGGGGGGACGGGGGTGCTGTTGGGGCTGGAGGGGTTACTGGGGATGGGCGGTATCTACTTCTGGGTGGGCTAGGGAAGAGGGTGTGTTTTACTGCAGTAACCCAGGGCATACAGGTAGTGGAGTTTCACATCTCGTGTGCTGAGTATAACTATTTCGGTTTGTCATCTCTTCTGGATGGTGAATGAGTTAACATTTGTGTCTTGGAATGTTAAGGGGATCAGAAAGCAACATAAGCAATTTCAGGTTTTTAAACACTTAAGTTTGTTTAACTCACAGATAACCTTTTTGCAAGAAACCCATTTATTAGAAGCGGTAGCTTTGCAATTAAGGAGGCAACAAGTGGGATCGATTTACAGTACCCAGGGTACAACAAATAGTTGAGGGGTCATGCTCATGATTAACAGGAGTATCCCTTTTTCTCTTACACAAGTGATCAAAGATACCGAGGGTAGATTTATTTTGGTCAGAGGTACCCTCTGGTCTGTCCCAATTTTATTGGGCTGTGTTTATGGCCCTAATCAAGATGACCCCGGATTCTTTGCGAGACTTATATCTATCATTCTCCCAATGATTCCCATTAAAATTATCTTAGGGGGAGATTTCAATCAAATATTTTATTCTCACTTAGATAGACTGGGTAGTGGCCTGGGTGGAGTTACCCCTGGACAAAAGGCATTCAGGGAGCTACTAGATCAATGTGGGCTCTGTGACATCTGGTGCATCTTACACCCTGATTCCAGAGAGTTTACTTTTTGGTCCATGGCGCATGGCTTACAGTCCCGCATTGACTATTTACTTATTTCTCAGTGCCTCCTGCCCGGGGTGAAGACCTCCTCAATTCAACCTGGCCCAATCTCCGACCACTCACTGGTGGTATGCAATTTGGTACTGCTCAACTCAGTTAACAGGGAAACTAGATGGCTCAATGATCAACTTCTTAAAGATGCTAAATACTGTAAACTTATTAGGGAAAAAATAGAATATTTTTCCTCACTAAACCCCTTAGAGGGTATGAAACCTGATATCTGGTGGAGGGCCTTTAAAGCCTTCATGAGAGGGATATTGATTAGCATGGCAGTTGGTAGGAAAAAAGAGCGAGAGGAAGACCTTAAATCCCTATTATCCCAAATTAGATCTCTGGAAACAAACCTTCTGACTAATCCTTTAGATGAGGATATTCAGAAACTCCTGAAATTAAAGGATAAATAGCTGGGGTTACTTCAAGAGAAAGCAGAATTAGCTATTATTCATACCAGAGCTAAATACACAGATCAAGGGGAAAAAGCGGGACGTTTACTGGCATTGCATATTAAACAGCAGGAGTCAATGAGATTTATCCAGCCTATCAGGTCATCAGCAGATGGAACTCTCATAGTGTCTCCTAATGAAATAGCCCAGGAATTTGCTGCTTATTATTCTAAACTGTATAGTGACATGGAGCACCCTCCCTGTCCAGAAGATATACAAGGTTATTTAAGAGGTTCCACTTGCCCCTTCTCCCTGACAGGTGCAGTGAAACTCTGGTTGTTCCTATTAGTCAGGAGAAGATTGCCAAGGTTATTAGTGAATTGCCTGCCAACAAGGTCCCTGGTCCAGATGGATTTTCTCCTTTATTCTACAAGGTCTTTTGAGACCTTCTCGTATCAATACTTGGTCGTTTATTTCAACAAATCCTATCTGGGGAGGATACAGATCCATATCTCTATGAGGCCCTGATTGTTCTGCTTCCCAAACCTGATAAAGACCTTGATAAGGTTCAAAGTTATAGACCCATCTCTCTTTTAAACCAAGATGTCTAGATTCTCTCTAAAATACTGGCCAACAGGTTAGCAGTGGTTCTTCCTGGGTTAATAGGTACAAACCAGGTGGGATTCATGAAAGGGCGATTATCTTCTGATCATTTACTCACTTTGTCTCATGTCTTCTTGGCTATCAGGGATGTGGGGTTCCCAGCGGGCCTGGTCTCTTTGGATGCCGAGAAGGCATTCAACCATGTGAACTGGAATTTCTTGTTTCATACCTTGGAGGCTTTCCAAATCCCTTCTCTGTTTATCTCCTGGATTGCCGCCCTTTATAAAAACCCGTCGGCAAGGATTTCTGCGAATGGAGCTTTTTCCCACTCATTTCAGCTTCATTCAGGTGCCAAGCAGGGGTGCCCCCTCTCTCCTTTATTATTTAACTTATATCTGGAACCTCTTATCCAAAACATTCTCAATAATGACTCCATACAAGGAGTTAGAATTGGGCGGCATGAAGTGAAGGTTACTGCATATTCTGATGATCTGTTAATACATTTATTCCATCCGGTATCCTCTTTTCCGGCCTTACTAAGTGAAGTGACAAGGTTCAGTGCTCTGTCTAACTATAAATTAAAAGCCAGCAAGTCCCTGTTTTTTCCCTTATATCACAAAGTCTTCAAAACTGATATTAGTCCCTTGGGGCTATGCTGGACTCCCAGGTCTTTTAAGTATCTGGGCATTAAACTTTCACGTAACCCCTTAGTATGGTTCAAGGAAAACCTAGATTCTTTACTGCAGGGAATTACACATGATTTAGAGAGGTGGTCCAAACTCCCTATCTCTCTGTGGGGCCGAATTAATATAATTAAAATGAATGTATTTCCTAGGATTTTTAACCCGTTGTCCCTTCTTAATGCTTTTGTTCCTTTAGTCTGGTTCAAAAAGGTTCACGGTATTTTTACTAAATTTATCTGGGCCAATAGGTATCCCCGCTTGGCTTACCATAAGCTGGCAGCTCCTAAATTGGAAGGAAGGTTGCGAATCCCCCACCTGGCTATATATTATTGGGCTAGTCACCTTGTGAAATGTTCGCGGTGGGTATCTCCCGGCCCAAAGGAAGTGCAATCCATTTGGCTCAAAATAGAATTGGATGCAATTAAGGCCAATAATCTGGACCTTCTCGCATTATTTTTCCTAAGTTATCTCAAGTAAGTACGGCTGTAGATTGTCCCATAATAAGGACCTCTTTAAGGGTCTACCTACAGATGTGCTCCTTTTTGCAGTACTCTCCCCATCTGGACCTGGCCCAGTCTATATGGAACTCTCCATCATTTACTATTAACAAGAATCAAATCTCCCATCTTTGGTTGCCTCAACTCGAAGAGGGGAAGCTCTTGACCTTTACTGATGATAAGGGGCACTGGCTATCAGTGGAGGAGATGGTTAGAAAATTTCACATTCCAATTTCTTCTTTTTTCAAAGTCTTGCAATTGAGGCATTTACTAGTAATCTCCCTGGGGAGTACTCCTCTCTCTCAGAGCATCTCCTCTCTGATACCCGAGATATCCCCACTTTCTGGGTCTTCTGGCCCAATCTCTAAATTATATCAGGTTTTGTTTCACAAAAAGTTCGGGGGCCCTTTTGGGCCATCAAGATTTTGGAGTAACTTTTTCCCCCATCTGCAGTTAGATTGGCATTCTCTCTGGAAGTCATGTCACAAATTTATCTCTCAGGATAGACTGCGTCTCATACAATATCAAGTATCACACAACCTATACTATTCTCCGGTTAAGCTCCACAAGTGGGGCTACTTAGACTACAATAAATTTAACAAATGTTTGCAAGATGAGGGCACACTTTTTCACATGCTTTGGTCTTGCCCAAGTATTTCCACATTTTGGGTCTCAATTCAAACCTCCTTAGACCCCTTGTTGGGCCTCCAAGAATACTTTATCCCTGAGGTATGTGTCCTGGGGGACCTGTCTTCCATTAGAGTCAAGGTGCATAAATTTCACATATCCATGGTCGCCTTGTAGGCTAAGAAAATAATTCTGTCATTGGAAAGACAGGTCCTCCTCTTCTTTCCAGGAATTGGTAAGAGAAGTTTTATCCAATTTGCGCACAGAAAAAGCAATAGCCAGCCTACACAACAGACTGGCAACTTATGTTAGAATCTGGGATCCCCTTCACTCATTAATCTCTCTGGTTCCAAACTAAGTCTACAATAGGCTCAATGCTTTTATAAGGCCTTTTAATTAGAGGCTCGGCATTTACGGGTTCTGTGATGGGTTACTGCAGTAAGGGGAGGTGAGGGGGGCAGCATCATTTTATTATGTATCAATATGTCTCTGTCAGCTTCTCTGTATGCTGCCTTTTATGGTGGAAACTGTGTGAATAAACTTTAAATTAAAAAAAAAGAAATAAAGCTAAACTCACATAGAGTCGTGCAGTCTGTTTAATGGACTTAGACTGTATTCCAAATAATTTTACTTTCAATCATAACTCAGCCAAATTTAAAGCTAATTTCACCAAACTCAGGTACTAGCTTTTGGACTCCCTTTCCCCTATGACTACATTAGTGTTGACTCATAACTATCACTCAGAATGGGTGTTTAGTGAGCAAATGTCAAATTGGGAGTTGTGTGACAAAAATGCACTTGAAAGGAAACATTCATGAACATTGCCTGTCACAGTTTTAAAGCACATAAGAAGCACTTCATGATTATGTATTTGGCTTACCTGTAGCTGGAAGAATTACTCAGATATTCCCAAGTCTTGCATGTATTAATACTACTTTGGTACCATTGTTGGATTTGTGTGATGTCACACTGGGTGAAGCTGTGTCTAACTAGGTATAGCTTCACTTTGTTGAGTTATCCAGGCAGGAAAGGTAATGTACAGAGGTGCCCAGTGTCAGGTTCCATCATGATTAAAATATATCTGAATACTGCTGCCTTAAAGAGCAGGTATTCACTTTGTTTGTGTGTTTTTTTATTTACAGGTTTCCAGCAGTCCTGTTAAATAAAGAGATTTGCCTACCTATAGTGCAGTGTTTCTTTATTTGAGTCTGTTCTTATTTCTTTCAGCTCCCTGAATTGTGTTTCCTACAAGTAAGAAAAACAGACCCGTTTTGAAAAAATAATTGCCACTTGGAACGCAGAATCAGCAGTGAAAGTGACGTTAATTAAAGAAAGAACACTGCTGATTCTGCTTGTTGTCTATATGCGCATGTCTTATTAGTGTGGCGCCCCCTACGCGCTCGTCCACGTGAATCTGAATGACAGGGTTAGAGTCTAACAATCTCTAGTGAATAGCGTGAGCCTAATAGTACTCTGTTTGCTGTAAAGCAGCGTTAAATTAAAACATATTCAGAAGGGTTTTTATTTTCTTTTTGTGTTTTGAATGTTAGGTACTGCAGGCAGATCAAACAGTCGTTTCATTTATTTAAAAATCCCACAGTTGTCACAGGTTAGTGACAGTGCCGTTTTGTATTGTAGCTAGTTAATATTACACTATGAAGTGAGTGTATAAAGTCTGAAGTCTGCATTGATATTTGCTGAAAGAAAGAGTGCACTGTATTTGAGTTTTATTTTATTTAATTCCATTTTATTGAGATTGCTGGTAGTGGAAGTGGTTTTGGGCAGGGGTGCTGTTTGCCCCAATGATTGCACGCAATGCTTTTGTGAGCCACCGGGTTTGGGTTTTTAAACTTCTGTTCCCACTGGCGCATTTGCACAAATGAAGGTTATGTTGTCACCTCTCCGCCCCTCATTGCTTTTTCTCTAGCCCTGCACACTGAAGTCTTTCAAAAGAAAGCAGAACACCCGATGATCTGCCATACAGTTGTCTTGTCTGTGGCCATTCACTGACTACTTTGTGTGTGGAGTGGGGCTGTGTATTGAGAGTCCTTTCTAAAATCTTTAGAGTACCTGAAATATCCACCAAAAAAAATAAACGTCATAATCATGGAGTAAATATTTTTTTTTAATGTTTCAGTAAAGAAGGGAAAAAATATTCTCTCTCTCCCATAGAGAATCAAACTCAGCACCTTTAATACTAAGGTCAGGAACCCAACACATCAAGCCACAAACACCACTTATAGAACAGACTGTTTTTCTAACTTTTCAAGTCAATAGTAGATGGTAATAGCAAACACATAACATTAATGGGAGTTGTGACTGAGAACATGTTTCTGGTGAAGTGTTAAAAATTACGGCTTGTCGGCTTTTTGTAAATAGTGTTTGTGGTTTACTGGGTTAGATTCCTGCCTCAGGTTCTGGGTTTGATTCCGCATGATCATGACGTTTATTTTTTTTAACTAGCTACAATACAAAACGGCACTGCCACTAACCTGTGACAACTGTGGGATTTTTAAGTAAATGAAATGACTGTAAGAACTGCCTGCAGTACCTAACGTTCAAAACACAAAAAGAAAATAAAAACCCTTCTGAGTATGTTTTAATTTAACGCTGCTTTACAGCAAACAGAGTACTATTAGGCTCACTCTATTCACTAGAGATTGTTAGACTCTAACCCTGTCATTCAGACTCACATGGACTAGCGCGTAGGGGGCGCCACACTAATAAGACATGCGCATATAGACAACAAGCAGAATCAGCAGTGTTCTTTCTTTAATTAACGTCACTTTCAATGCTGATTCTGCGTTCCAAGCGGCAATTATTTTTTCAAAACGGGTCTGTTTTTCTTACTTGTAGGAAACACAACTCAGGGAGCTGAAAAAAATAAGAACAGACTCAAATAAAGAAACACTGCACTATAGGTAGGCAAATCTCTTTATTTAACAGGACTGCTGGAAACCTGTAAATAAAAAACACACAAACAAAGTGAATACCTGCTCTTTAAGGACCTCAGCTGCAGCTAGTTTCAATGATTCTATCATTGTCTTTGACAGTTAAAAATATGTATCATAATGCTAATAAGGGGGCTGCAGGTGGTATAGTTTCACCACAGGAAAATTATAAGTGTCCAAAATGTGCTCAGCTGTCAGAATTGTTAAATGATATAAAAACTTTAAAGTAACAGCTCCAATATATATCCAATAATCACCATTGAAATCCTTGTTATTGTCAACAGTAGCAATCTAACAGTAACAAGAACACTAAGAGGTTAAGAGATGTAAGTGGGCATCATTCAAATGATGCTGAAGAGTCAAGTGAGCTAACATTAGTAGTACCTGATGACTGATTTCAGATTAAAGAAACACAAGCAAAAAAAGGTTGAAAGGTCATAAGCAGGACTGACATTGAACTGTCAAATAAATATACACCACTTATGGACATGTAAGATGAAAACTCAAACCAAGATACAGGTATACTGGAACAATGAAGTGTTAAAATCCAAAAAAAGTCTGGATGGTTGGTGACTACATTACAAAGAAATCTGGCATGGTCATTTGTGCTCAAGATAAGGAAAACTGCATGGTTACTTGCCTCCCAGGAGCAAAGACTGGGGACATCATATCTCGACTCCCTAAATTGTTAACAAACTGTGGTAAAGAGGACACAGTGGTGTCGCATGTTGGGATTAATAACGTGGGGAAAGATCACAAAAAAAGATATCTGTTTTCATATAAAAGAGGTTGGAAACATTATCAAAAACAAAGGCAGTAGGATGATTGTTTCTGGCCTTTTGCTTGTATTAAATGGACACCCGGAGAAAAGCAAAACAATAGAATGTATAAATGCACATATGGTAAACTGGTGTATTAAGCAAAACATAACCTTTGTTGATTCTTGGGTAGTTGTTTATGGTAATAGTAAACTGTATGCAAAAGATAGGCAACATTTGAATCAGTTAGGAGCCACAACTTTGGGAAAGCAAATAAATAAAAGCATACTAAAAGGAAGTTTAAGCTGCTAAGGAAGGGGGATGGGGTAGCTAGTCATGAAATTGTAGACACAAATAAGGCATAGTTAAACACATGAATAAAATCAAAGTCACAATATGGGCCCAATTCCAAGATGACTTACACATGACGCAAGGTAATTTACACCGAACCCCATGGCATAAATTGCAACTTGCTCCATGAGATACTCAAGTCGCGATTCCAAGTCACTACCCGAGCCATGTCATATGCGGGTTGCGCCAAAGGTGGATTATGCTGCCCAGTACACCAACAACCTGCAACAGCATAGTGCAAGGGTGGGTTACAGCAGCAACTATGCCCTATTCCAAAACAGCAGCTGCTGTAAACCACATATGCTATTCCAGAAGCCACAATGGCACAGCGGAGTTAGACCATTAGGGAGACGGTCTAAGGGGCATCTGTTTGTGCCAATCAATGGATGCTCACTCCGCACCACCGCAGAAAGCACACAGCTGTGCTCCCCATGTCCCCAACAAAGACATGCCCCACCCCCGAATATCTCCATTTCCCGAAGTGCCCCCCAAATGCTGCACCACCTATCCAGCCCCCCATGCTCCCTGATGCATGTGGCAGTGTTGCAGGATGGGGTGGCTCTGGGGGGCAGTTCTCAGTGGGCTGCGACTTGTAGCATCCAGATCCATTGCGCCATGCCTGTGGTGTTAGCCTGCATTTGCCACAAGTCACAGGACGTAGGTGCTGGGGACCCTACCTGTCTTGGAATATGGCGCAGGGTCCCCAGCATAACGCTGCATGGTGCAACTCACATACACCTGTGAGTTGTGCCATGCATCTTGGAATCAGGCCCAATGTGTCTTGTTATATGTATAATTTTAGGAGATAAACAATAAAAGAGAACTAGAAGCAATCCTAAGCTCAAATAATTATTTTGATTTAGTATGTGTCACTAAAACATGATGGACAGCTGAGGAAAATTGGGGGAAGGAATTGGAAGGATTCCAACTACAGTAGTTAGATTGGACTGTGTGAGTAAAAAAGGAGGTGGTATAGCGGTGTACATTTCTAACAGAATAAAGGCATCAGTAATATCTAATAATGGCTGATTCCTCCACCAAAACTTTGTGGCTTAAAATTAACAATAACAAGTGTAAAAACCTTGTATTAGGATTGTGTTGCAAGCCACAAAATGTAAATCATGACCTCAGTGATACAATTATCAAGGAACTAAAAAAAGCCTGTGATCTGGGTAATGTTATCTTTATGGGAGATTTAAGTTGTGGTAA
This sequence comes from Neoceratodus forsteri, assembly GCA_016271365.2. NCBI lineage: Eukaryota > Metazoa > Chordata > Ceratodontiformes > Ceratodontidae > Neoceratodus > Neoceratodus forsteri. Next base: position 1,442,935,256 of record CM057450.1, read on the forward strand.
CATTGATTGGGTGACTACACAAGTTACAGATCATTACAGTAAAGACTTTATTAGGGCAGTATAGCGCAGTGGTCTAAGGGTCTGAGCTACAAATCTGGTGACATCCAGCAGACTAGACCTGGGTTTAAATCCCACAGCTTCTATTTGCATACTGTGTGACCCTGAGCAAATCACTTAACTTCCTTGTGCTCCCAGGTTCGCACCTGGAAACAAGCTCTGACTTAGTGTGCCTTTCCTGGTTAAACAATTTCCCCTTTCCCAATCAAGGAACTAAATTTAATACAACACATTAAGTCTCCAACAAGAGGTCATAATATATTGGATGTTGTCTTCAGTTCAGAAGATGTCTTCATCATGGACTGTTGAGCTGATACTCCCCAGGGTTCCAGTGACCATAATAGCGTATATTTTAAAATGAATATAGAAATTAACACAATCAAAGGTTGCAGAGCAATATGTTTGTCACATACAACTAATATTAAGGTCATTCATAATATGCTAAATAATATCAACTGGGTTACATTATTAAAGTGATGTATGGAGGTTCCACAAATGCCCTTTTCACATAGCATTCAATTACCCCCCATGCTTCAGATGTTGAAGCTGCAATTTGTTTTATAAAAAAATCTGTCATAGTCATTTTTTGGTTTTTTATTATGTTTTATCAGCAAATTGTTTCTGCCTACCCTCCAGTTTCCTGTGTGCGTCCACACCCCCAGAATGATGTAATGCATGGGATCTGCCATTGTTTTACATACAGAAACAATGAATTCTGGGTAAATTATACAGTTGACATTAATTTTCATTACTCAGAGGTGCAGTCCCTTATTTTGGTAGTTGTGACTGCAGTATAGCACCTAATATGTAGATGTACATAGCAAGGCATTGTGGGTACAATAAGAAGTTGTTTTCCAATTTCCTTACTGTGAGGTGCAGGTTCATATGCCTGTAGGCATCAACAGTAAAAGCACTCGTATGTTTATTTTCAAAACAAGGCATTATGCATATAGACCCCCATATTCAAAGGCTGGGGGCTGTCTGTTGCATCTAGATGCACCACCAAAATAAATGGGCCGGTGCAATAAAGTGCTATATTCAGACCATCTGAAAATAGCAGTGGTTGTGCACTATGCAAATAGGGTCCACCGACAATGCGCTGGCACATCCCCCTGGATGGCCTGAATACCTGGAATGGGGACATGCGGCGTAATGGAAGATATGACAGACTCAAATTCCAGATATTCAGCCGGGTACATGCAAATGAGGCTATTAGGTATGCAAGGCATAAACGGGCCATTTGCATGTCATTAAAGCCCCATTTGCATGATGTCCACAGGGATGCATCAGGCAAGATGTGGTGTGCTGCCTGCCCCCATCCCATTCCCCAGTCCAATGTAAAAGTGCCAGCAACCCCCCATTTTCTGTAGTGTAGTGCCCTTGACCCCCCCTGCCCTGTCCCAAATCCCCGAACCCCAGTCGTATAGAAATATACATGCACCGCCGGTCCATGATCCTGGTTCAATGTACATTCCATATTAGTACCAGGACCAGGATTGCTGTGTGGTGTATAGTTGTTTGCAATACATGTTGCCCAAAGTGCAGTGGTCCCCCTACCCCATCTAGATCCCTGATCGCATAGGGGATATGTCCCTAAATGCCCATTTTCACAGTCTAGTGTCCCCCCTCCCATCCCCGAACACCATTTGTAATAAAAATACGACACCTCATCCCTGATTACCAAAGTGTAGTGTCCCGCCTCCCATCCTGATCCCCATTCAGAATACAAATAAATGACACCACTTCCTTCTTTTCCATAGTGTAGTGGCCCCCTACTCCTCCACCCACTCAGACACCCACCTCCAACCCTGTTCCCAAGTCCCAGCATGGCCAGGTGGCCAGTCATCTGGTAGGCAGCACAGCACTTCGCACACCACCTCAGCTTCCCACCGACTGAACTGTCAATGAATGACAGCTTACTGTGGGCTTGCACTGTGTACTGTAAGCTGTCATTCACAACTTTGTATCATTCACAAAGTTGTGAATGACAGCTTACAGTACACACTGCAAGCCCACAGTATGCTGTCATTCATTGACAGTTCAGTTAGTGGGCAGCTGTGGAGGTGTGCAGAGGGCTGTGCTGCCCACAGAATGACTGGCCACCTGGCCATGCTGGGACAGGGGGAACAGGGTGGGATGTGGGTGTCTGAGTGGGTAGGGGGCCACTACACTATGGAAAAGAGGGAAGTGGTGTCATTTAGTTGTATTCTGAATGGGGATTGGGATGTGATGGGGGACACTACACTTTGGTACACAGGGATGGGGTGTCATGTATTTTTATTACTAACAGTGTTCGGAGATGGGAGGGGTTTGCCACTAGACTGTGGAAATGGGCATTTGGGGACATATTCCCTATGCAATAAGGGATCAGGATGGGGTTGGGGGGACCACTGCACTTTGGGCAAAATGTACAGCAAACAGCTATATACTGCACAGGGATCCTTGTCCTGGTTCAATTATGGAACGTACGTTGAACCAGGATCATGGACCGGCAGTGCATGTATATTTCTATACGACTTGGGTTTGGGGATTGGGGACAGGGCAGGGGTCGGGGGCACTACACTATTGAAAACAGGGGTTGCTGAAACTTTTACACTAGATAGGGAAACAGGACTGGGGGGGCTCACCGTTGGACTGCAGGGTCCAGCAACTGCTGTGCTGCAGTGTGCAGTAGAGCAGCCCACCTGTGGGTGGGTGGCTAGGGGTTAGGCATGTTTCCTACATGCTTAACTTTGTGTGGCACATCTCTGAGATGTGTGGGCAGATGTGCCACATATCTTGGCTGAAATGGGGATGTGCTGCATATTAATGGGCATGCCCCCTTGAGATGCACTGCATACATTATGGCTACACTTGGGCACAGCCAGAGATGTGCGATGCATCTCCACCATTTGAATATCGCGCAGCGGTGCAATTCTTGAGATGTGCGGGTGCATCTCAGATGCACCAGTACATCTCCTTTGAAAATGTCTCCTGTAGTATCTAGCCGACAAGGTTTCTTTACTGAGAGATGTAGTTTCATATTTCTGTAGTGACCACAGACATATAATAGCCTGTATACTAATCTACATAATAAGGCATTGTGGGTACAATAAATAGCTGATTTTTCTGTCTCCCTAATCAAAGTGCAGTCTCCTCTTTCGGTAGTGTTTACAGCAGTACGGTCTGCAGAAAAATTTCTTGAAAAATGTTTCTATAATGCAGGTAGGCCAAAAAGATAATTGGCCATTATGTGTAGATGTTATTTCACTTTTGCTGCCTGCTGGTGAAGTGATAGGCCTGAAGTGCCTTCTCCTGTCAGAATATGGGAGTGTGATGATACTTTTCTATGTTTATGTTATAGGGTCTGCATGACTGTAAGTAGTTCAGGAGTGCAGTTATGGGTCAATGACTACATGGCTCTGAACTGTTTTCAGCCAATCAAATCACTAGGATTTTTCAAGCACATGTTATAATGCTAGATACAGCTACTTGCAAACAATGTAAAGAGTCAGTTAAAAACTGACAGTGACCCTTTAAAAACTTTGTTTCCCTTACATGATGTTATGGCTGTGGATTGCAGCACTGAGAAAAAAAGGGGGCAGAGTAATGCAAATGACGAAGAGCACAGAAATAAAATATTTTTTTTTCATGGAAAACAACACTTTTTGGCAGTTTGAATGGTCGAAGACTAATTCACAACTCCTACAAGTTACTACTCCCATTTGCTATGGCAAACCTCAGAAAATCACTTTAAGTGAAAACAAAGACAGAATGGCTGGGTGTGTAAATGGTTGAACGACAGGATGCAGAGGGTGTGTATTGATGGGTATTTCTCAGACTATGGGAGGGTGGTGAGTGGAGTGCTGCAGGGATCAGTCCTGAGGCTGGTCCTTTTTTAGATTTTTATATCAGATATGTGTAGTAAGGTAAAAAATTGGACCATTAATTATGCAGATGACACAAAATTGGCTGACGTCATCAGCACAACATTAAAAAAAAAGTCAATACAAGCTGATCTTAATGACATATATAATTGGATGAATAAGTGGAGTAAAAGGTTTAATGCTGATAACTGTTGTGTAATACATATGGATAAACAACAAGCCAAGCACATTTATAAATTAGATGACATACAAATAAAGTAAGTTAAACAAGAAATAGATCTGGCAGTTATTATCAACAGTAAACTCTCACGCTGACCACTGTTCCTTAGTAATATCCATGATAAATCACATGATGTGGTTAATAAAGGAAAAACTTTAAAAGTAGGAGCACAGAAGTGACTTAACCATTGTATCAAGCATACGTGAGACCAATGTTGGACTATGGTAGTCAACACTGGAACCCTCTATCCAAAGGGGATACCAAATATATTGAGAGGATACAATGAAGGGCTACTAAATTAATAAACAACATTAAAGATTTAGACTATCAAGACTGCCTTGGCCACCTTAACTTGATGTTGCTGGATATGAGAAGGCAGAGGGGGATCTATTTTTGAGCTATATCATGCATGATGGATACCTGTTTAAGAAAACGTGTATTTGATTTCAAAAACAGTCATACAGGAGCAAGAGGCCATCCTTTGCAGCTAAAACCCAAACTGTTTCATTCAAATAGAAGGAGGAGTTATTATACATAACATATTGTCAACCTTTGGAACAGATTGCCAATGGATATAGTTGTCAGCAAAAATAAATCAGACTTTAAAGTTAAATTAGATAGATATGCTCTTGCAGGGCATGATCTTTCCTACTATGGGTGATCAATGGAGCATCCATGGGATAACCTCCTTCTTTGTGCCTACACACTTCAGTATGCACTTCAGTATTACTTGGATTACTTGGATAGCATAGAAAAAGTAGGCTAAAAGCCCATTTAATTGTCTCCCACTCATAGTGGTTTTATTATTTGTAGGTATTTTGCACAAGTGCTACGTCTAACCCATTTTTGAAAGCCCCAAGAGTTGTTGCATATACCAGGTTACTAGGTAGTGAATTCCAAAGTCTCATTTTCCTAACTGTGTAATAATTGTGTCTCCAGATTATTTTTGCTCTTGGTATCATCAGTTGCTTGTTGTGAGATCTAAGGTTGTTTTGCCTAGGATTATATTTTAGGCTATGTAGTCACCCAAGTTCTTGATTTTGCAAAATGTTAAACATTAGTAAGAGGTTCCCTCTTTTCCTTCGGCTTTCTATTGTAAACAATATTAAGGAGTGGATTCTGTCTTCACAGCTCAAGGTATTCAAGTCTGTTATTAGTTCAGTGACTCTTCTCTGTGTTCTCTCCAGAAGATTTATGTCACGCCTGTGGTAGGGATTCAAAATTGGGGATCCAAAGTCTAAATGAGGGATGATATAAGGCTTATACAATTTCATTATGCAATTGCTGTTCCTAGTTATGAATGTTCTTTTTATTAATTGAATTAGTCAGTTCGCCACTTGTGTTACATACCTGCAATGATCAGAGGATGAGAGTTCATTATTTATCCAGATACCCAAGTCCTTTTCCCTATTGGATGACTTCAGTACCTCTCCACCATGTTTATATGTAAGATTTGGATTTTTGTGCCCAAAGTGTAGAACTATGCATTTTGAAGCATTAAATTTCATGTTGTTTGATGTTGCCCAGTTGTCAATTCATTGTAGGTCTTGACATTGGTCTAGGTATTTTTCTTGTGTGTCCACTTCTCCCCCTACCTTGGCATTATCAGCAATTTTTGATATAACGCTACTAACTCCTACACCCATATCACCAATGTATAGCAAAAACAACACAGGCCCAAGTACAGACCCCTTCGGAGCCACACTGCTAACATGTCCCTTGTCAAATATAGATCCATTTACCAAAACTGACTGTATTTGGTTTGTTAACCATTTGAGAATACTTCTGACAATATATGTGTTGAAACTCAATGTGATTAGTTTGTTTATTAACAGATCATGAGGAACTGTTTTGAATGCCTTACATATGTCCAGCAGAACGACAACAACAGGGATGGCCTTATCAATGCTGTCACTAACAAAGTTGTAAAAAGCAACCAAGTCAGTTGTGCAGGACAGTCTCTTGCTTAGGATCTTTGAGGCCAAGGCTATTAATCTCCCATTCAATCTCCCTTTTAATCAGCCTCTACATCACCCTACAGTATATGGAGGTTAGGCTTTTAGGCCTGTAATTTGCCACATTGTTTTACTTCCTTTTTTGTGGACTGGGATTACTAAAGCTTTTCTCCAATCTGATGGAACATGACCAAGTCTCCAAAGACTTATTTAAAAGCATAGTTAGTGGGTGAGCGAAGACAGGGGCTAGTTCTTTTAAGAGAAAGGGAAGGATATTTTCTGGTCCTGGTGAGGTTTTGGTTTTAATCTTTTGAAGTTCAGTCAAAACATTGGTTTCTTGAAACTTAATTTATGGGTTTCCCTCTAGGCAGAACTCTGGTCTCTAGGCAGAACTCTGGTTCCATGGTAGGAGACTCATTAAACACTGATCTGAAGTATGTGTTAAAACATTGTGCTATCTCCTGGTCATCTGAAATAAGTTCTCCATCACTCAATAGGGTAGTTAATTTATTGGTACGTTGTTTATTGTTATTTATACAGTATTTGCATAACACTTTTACTGTCCTTTGAATGAGATAACCTGAATTCAAGTTTCAACTGCTCCTTTCTTCATCATTTTTCTTAATTTAGACTGTTCAAGTTTGTAGGGAAGTTTATGAGTAGCTGATGGATTATTCTTATACCTGTGGAATGCTTTTGTTTTTCTGCATATCTGCCTTCTAATGGACTTATTAAACCACAGAGGGATAACTCCTTATTTATTATACTTCTATTGCATTAGTACATACAGTGACACAACATCATGAATAGTTAGTTGTAGTTTATTCCACATCTGTTCAGTTTCTAGATCATTAAGTAGATTATCTTAAATTATCTCCCCTACTTCTTCATTCAGATGTGAGTTTGAGTCTCACAACCTCCACTTGCATACTGTGTGACTCTGAGCAAGTCACTCCCAGGTCACCCCTGAAAACAGGCACTTGTGCTTAGTGAGCTTTACCCGGTTACCAAAAGGCTAAAAAAAAAAAATTAGTTTTTCCCAGTCTGAGTTTTTGTAGTCAAGAACCTTTAAAGTACAGTATTTATGACTTTAGCTCTACAAATCATGAGAGTGCATTCAGTCATGCTATGAGCACTAGTACCTAAATGAGCTATAACTTTAGGATGTTTTACTCTTTCTATTGTGTTTATAATTATTAAGTCTAGAATACTGACTTTTCTGGTTGGTTCCAAAATTAGTTGTTCACATCTGCATGATATTTAGGTATCCAGTAAATCTTTTTCAAAGTCATTTAGTCATTTAAGTGTGTTCCAGTTAATATCAGGGGCATTGAACTCCCCCACCATCAATATGTCCCCTGTGTTAGTTGCCAGTTCAGTTTCATACAATAAGGCACTGTACAGGACACATGACCCAAGGCAGCATGAATTCTCAGAGGGAACGTCATGTCAGATGAATCTAATAAATTCCTTTGGGTGACCAAAGTAGTAGACCTGGGAGGGTCTGTGGACATGGCCTACCTAGACTTTAGCAAGGCATTTGACACAGTTCCACACAAAAGATTAATAAACAAGTTAGCTAGCCTTGTAGCTGGCCCCAGGGTGGTAGCCTGGGTAAAAAAGCTCACTGGACAACAGGATTCAGAGGGGTAATAGTAAACAGAGTCCACTCCAATGAAAGGGGGGCTACTGGTGGGGTACCACAGGGTTCAGTATTGGGGCTGGTCGTATTTAATGTCTTTGAAAGTGACATTGCAGAGGGACTGGAAGGAAAAGTATGCCTCTTTGCAGATGACATAAAGATCTGCAACAGGGTTGATATACAAGGGGGGAGGAAAGCATGAGAAGGGACTTGGCAAGGTTGGAGGAATGATCAAAAGTATGGCAGCACAGATTCAATGCAAAGAGGTGCGAAGTAATGCACCTGGGAAACAAAAACCCAGGGGAAGAGTACACAGTGGGGGGGCGGGGTACTAACAACAATAACAAATGGAAAGGAACCTGGGAGTGGTCATATCCGATGACCTAAAGGTAGACAGGCAATGTGAGAAGGCAGTAAGGAGGGCTGGGGGGATACTGGGATGCACAGGTAGAGGCATCACCAGTAGAAACAGGAAGTTGTCATCCCTCTCCACAGACAGTTGGTGAGACCCCATCTGGAGTACTGTATGCAGTTCTTGAGACCCCATCTCCACAAGCACATAAAGAGGATGGAGGCAGTCCAGAGTAGGGCAACTAAAATGGTGCATGGTCTGCACCAGAAACCATATGAAGAGAGACTAAAGAAGCTTAATATGTATACCCTTGAAGAAAGGGGGGGGGGACATGATAGAAACTTTCAAGTACCTCAAGGGAATCAACAAAGTCCAAGAGGGTAGCATCTTTCAGAAAAAGAGATGTGCAAGAACAAGGAGGCACAGTTTGAAGATAGAGGGGGGATGGCCCATGGGCAATGTGAGGAAGTATCTGTTCACAGAGGGGGTGGTGGACATATGGAACAGCCTTTCTGAGGAGGTTGTCAGGTCAAAAACAGTGGGAGAATTCAAGAATGCATGGGACAGACATAAGGCAATTATAGTGGGGGGTAGGAGGAAGTAGGCTGTTGGTTAACTAGGAACTGCAGCTTAGCCAATAGGTAGGGAAATGGGCAGACTGGGTGGGCCAAGTGGTCCTTATCTGCCGTCAAAGTCTATGTTTCTATGTTTATAGTTCTTGTCACTGGACGAGGGCCTCTAGCATGTACCTATGGTGAGTTTGGTGGAACTGGGAAAGTGTAAGGTTAACCATAACATTTCTGTTTGGATATTGTGTTGGTCACTATAATTTATTTCACTGTACTTTATGTTGTTTGCAGAGTATCAGAATATTCTTTCAATGCCTTTTCTGTGTTCTCTATTTTTATAGTATAGTTGATAGCCTTGGATGCTAATCATCCTGCTACTTGCCTCATCCCACCATGATTCTATGGGCAATATCAATATTAATGTGTTTTGAGTATACTCAGAGTTCCATTAACTTGGTTTGGATTTGGCTTCTAGCACTGATATTTAGTATTTTGCATTCAGAGAATTGTTTGTATGATTGAACTGTCTTTGTTCCCTTGTCCCCCATCTTATCTAGTTTAAATTTCAAGATATAATATCTTTGAATGACACTCCTGGTTTAGTTGCCCCCCTGTTTACTTAAGTGCAACCTGTCCCAACAAAACAATGCAAGGTTATTATGAAAAGATTCCCAATGAGTGACCGAAGAGTGTCACTGTTGGAGAGTCTATTTTCTCAACCATTCATGGATTGTTTTGATTTTTTTTCCTTTGTATAATTTGCTCTTGGGAGAGGAAGAATTTCAGAGGTGTAAATCTCACAACCCCAATGTTCTAAAGTTTCACCAAGGGCAATAAAATCTTTCTTGATTTCTTCAGTTGTCAGTTTATTTATGTCATTTGTACCAGCATGTACTATTACAAGTGGTTTGGGTCCCACCTTACTAAGTGTGTTTTTAGCCATGTTATGAATATCTTTTACCCCTGCTCCCCTAAATGAGCAGCAACTAATATTGTGTTTATCACATTTATAAATGATTTTTCAATATACTTGACTATGGAATTGCCTAAGAGATAGTATTGCCTCTGGTGTGTAGTTTGGCTTCCAGTAGCCATATTTGTTAGATCCTCCCCTGGCAGTTGACTAACTGGTAGTGGTACATGTGGAGCCATGTAGGTGGGGAATTTTGGTGGATTTGGGAATGAGTCATCATTTTGGGCAGAGCTACGGGGCTGCATTATTGTTCAGAAACAGTGCTGTGCATGTGTGTGTCTCCAAAAGCCCTTTAGTGTGTAAATTCTAGTAGTCTGCTGGTAAATTGCAAGAATACAGGAAAGTGCCAAGTCATGCCCTTTACTATTCTTGACTGCTTTTCACTCATGATACTGACTGAAACCATCATCAGTCAATCACTAGATGTAAAATGGCATATATACATCCATTACAATATTTCTGTATGGTATTATTTGACTCTTAAAGTAAGAATAACCAGCTTAATAGTGCATAAGTATTCAAAATGCTGACTGAACTATCAGTTACATCTATGTTTAAACAATTTTACTGACTAATAAGCATTTTTAAAATCTAATGTTTTGATAACTTCTTCTTTACTACAATATTAAAGCTGGGAGAAAAGTATCTACTACTGTCAGAGTTCTGGTGATACTTGGATTTCACTTCTGCAAAATTTTACCAAAAATGTGATTTCAGTTATATCCATCTAATTTAAAACACATTGGTCCAAATTGCAAGTATAGTACAATAAATTTAACAATCCCCATAGAGAAGTGTACCAAGTTTTAGTCTTCTGTCTTTAAAGGTTACCGAGTTATAAGCCTCCAAATGTTTGGAAATTTTAAAATGACATTTTGCATGTATGTAAACTGCAGAATTGTAAGCCCCTATATCTTTAAAACAAGGGAACAGAATATCACCAGTTTTGTTAGGTTCATTGACCCTAAAATGAGTGTGTGTGTGTGTGTGTGTGTGTGTGTGTGTAAACTCTCTAATCTCTAAACTCCATAGACAATTTGAAACATATATTATTACTATGTACCTTGTATGAAATAAGACAAAGAGAATGGTTAAGCCTGGTTTCAGATCTTGGTTCCCCCCGACCAAATAACTATGTCATTTTTCACTTCAAAAAACCCAATAATATTGCAAAAGTTAAGTGTTTTTTTTTTTTTTGGCAACCCTGCATCTCCAATTCTCAGCACCAAAGGGAAAATATCAACTTCTCTATATACAATGGGTCTATCATGGATTGTACTGATGCTTTTATGCATGTATATAGAAGACATTATGATGTGTGGATTTATTTTATGGATTGTGTTTTTCTACCTTTTATGTTATTGTAATGACTTACAGTTGATCATTAAAATAAATTTGTACTTGTCAGACTGGGAGGACAGGCAGTCTTTTTTTCTAACAAATTGTAAGTTTCTAGGTAGTGTAGTAGTCTCCAGTAGCAAGAGTTAGATGAATGGGTTCACCAAGGGAATGGCAGCTGGGCAAAGGAGAAAAAGAATAGTAGACTGCACTTGGAGTAAGAAAGGCTTTTTGGTTTTCTTCCAGGTACTTCTTGCCAGTAAAACAAGCATTTGCTTCAAACTATAACCACCATGAGTGTGGAGCTTTATTTAATTAATTTACTAGCTTGTTGCTTTGCTCCAGCACCACCGAATCCTCTGTGCACCTTTCCTGGACTTTAATTATGAGAATCAAACTCTGTAAAATTGTTTGGTATGAGCATCAAATATACTTGGAAGTCCAGAAGTTAGAGGAACTCACAGAGACCTGGTGAGGGGAGAAAATGACTGGGAAACCAAAATGGAGAAATTCTGGCCATTCCAAAGGGATAGGTCCTACAGGAAAACAGTAGGTAGCTTTCTTGTGATGTGAACTTGTCTGTGAAAAACAAGGAGGAAACGAATGTGACCAGCAGGTTCACAGAGTTGATCTGGTCAAACTCAAAGGAAATAATAGGGGGACAAAATAGTTATTCAGAAAGGAACTACAGGACTGCAAACAGCTCAGCACTACTAAATGGATTTACTGGTGAAAAGTGCTTTGTGAAAGTTAAGTGGAATTCTAGTACCATTACCTATAATGTGTCCATGAATTTATGAGCACATTTTATAAATTTGTAATTTCTGAAATGTCCATGATTAGTTTTACTTACTAAATTACATTTACACATCTTTATTAGATCCCAGGACCTATGTACCTCCCTATTTTCAATTATGTGATTTGTGGTATATAGCGCTGCTCCTCCCTCCCTCCTCCCTTGCCAGACTGGATATCCTCTGTAAAGCCTTTTGTCACTTTGCCTCCAACTCTTCTCCCCACACCCACCACTGCCCCTCTATTCCTCCCTTTCCATCCCCCTAACCTTACATCGCCCATCCCACTGATCAGCCTTCATTCATAAATACTGTTTTTTCTCCCTCCCCGCCTACCTATCTTCTCTTCTCTACACCTCAGCCCTCTCCTCTTACCTCTTACACACTAGGGACACCCACTCCTTCTCTATTCCACTTCCTCATTAACGCTCTGGTTAAGCTGCTTTCTCATACTGGCTCCCCTCCCTTTGGAACTTGCTCCCCTCTCCTCTTCACCAAATCCATCCCAACTAGCCCTAAAAATTGTAAGACTCCCCACTCCCCACTACATTTTCTTGCCACCCCCTCACTAAGATCCTCTCTGCCTCTCCCTGCTCCATCTCTGTTTTCTTGCCATCTCTGCAAAAACCACTATTTTTCTTGTATTCCTCTCACCTCCTTCCCCTGCTGTTTCTTGTGGGAGAGCTCACCTCACCCTAACTCTGTTTTTCCAGCTCCTCTGCTGCCTTCCCTTGTATAATTGTGAGCAACCTGTATAATGTCTCTGTTTTATATTTTAAATGCTAAATCTTTTTGTTTGTTATCGGTTTGAGCTTGCACTTGTAACTGTTGTCATTGAACTTCTTATTGGTCCCTCTGCACGAATGCCTATGTGCCACATAAGGGCAGTGGATAGGCATTCCAACGCCCTAATTTATTTATTTATTTTTAACTGGGTAGGTGCACCAATCCAAAGGACTGTTTTCTAGCATGAGCCAGACCATGAAGATGGCACATTAGAATACAGACAAATCCAAAACTGTGTTACATACAATGGCGCAGGTGAATGCTATGTGGCGGTGCTCTGCACAGCCTCAGTGGCATTCAAAAAAGGCATGCTAGTGCCTTCCATGAGGAACTCCAGTGCCAGCTGCATGGCTATGCACTGGATGCTGGACAGGCTCATGCCTGTGGGGGGGTTGCCCAAGCTGCGCCTATGCACTAATGCACTTCCGCGCTGTGCAGGGGCTGGAAATCCTTACCTGTGGCCCATGTGCCCCCATATTCCTCAGCTGTAGAACTGCACATGGGGGCACAGTAGCATGGCTGATGTTCATGAATGCTGGCTGGCTCTTGCCTGAGCACAAGTGCCGGGCAGCGCAGGTGGTTTACTTACTTTTAACATGTAGTTAGTGCATAGGCCCCATTGTTTGTAACTGACTGCCTGACTACTCCCCTCTCCCAGGGTTGCACCTGGAAACAAGTTAAGGCTCAGTGTGTCTTTCACGGTTACCAAACTATTAAATAATTAACTAACTAACCAACTAACAAACTAACTCACTCACTCACTCATTCACTAAATATAAATACAATTTACACTGTTTATGAATGCCTAATTTTGAGTGCATACCTGCAATAGATGTGAAGCTACAAACATCCAAATGTTTTTAACATTTTCACACAATTTAACAAATAATTAAAAATGTGAAATTATAAACTCCTGTAACTTACAATTTACTTAAACAATTACATCCATCTTTAACAATTTCTAAGACCCAAGAAACTATGTATACACATTTTCAGTTATCTAGCTCTGAAGGTAGCTAAATTGTAAGCTGAGAAATATTTTCAGAAACATTCACAAAAATAATAATTTGGAAGACTTTGAGCCCCTATAATGTTTTCATGGATTCATAGATTTTATTTACAGATAAGGACCTGCTGTCCCACCCAGATAGGGATGGGTGCAGTTGGGAAACTTTTCTCCTTAAATTAATCTGAGAATTTAGTGCAATTTGTGGATTAATTTGCAGATGCAAAGTACGAAGTTCCACAAGTGAAGTGCAAAATTTCACCCTCAAAGTGCAGAATTTCACCAAATTTTAAAATTACATTTTGCATATATATACGCTGCAGAATTTTAAGCCCCTATATCTTTAAAACAAGGGGACAGAATATCCCCTGCTGTGTTAGGTTCATTGACCCTTAAATGAGTCTGTTTGTGTGTGTGTGTGTGTGTGTGTGTGTAAACTCTCTAATCTCCTTTTCAAAGGCAAGCCAAGTTATATGCTGTCAAAAACTGCAAATAAATAAATAAATAAATAAAAAATCAGTAATTAATTAAAGTTGAATTTCATGACCTAGTGTGAAAATTGTGGAATTCTGTGACACTTTTGTCAAAGCCATGTCCATACATTTTACCCAGCCATACACTGTGGAAGAAGCCCCCCCACCCCCGATGAAGAGGATCTGAAGCCTCAAAGTGTCAAGGCTTGCAAGCCCAACTGTTCAAGCATTTGTTCATTTATAACTTTGTGACCTAAGAATACAGCAACAGACCTGCTGGAGTGTCTGATTCTTTCTTCCTAATTCTTTCATCCTGTGCTGCTGTTTTCCAGGGCACCCATTCCCCTTCTGGAGCTCAAACCCACTCTGCTGTTGAACTGGAAGAAGGAAAAGGCTAAGTAGAGTGACAATAAGGTAGCATTCATAGGAGGCTACATAATAAAAGTACAGTGGTGCCAAGTATCAGATGAGTATCTGAAGTGAGGAACTAAGAATAGTCATGGAAAATAATTGTGGACAAGCCAGTCTTCTTGCAATATGCCAGTTAACTATTTGTGCTTACTGACCCAGTGACTTCTGGAAGCACATGCAAGTGCAATATTGTTTCTTTACAATACCACCTGCTGACTCTTTAACAACCCTATAGATAACAAACTATATTTTTATAATTTGGAAACAGTGTCATCAAGTTATGTCAAGAATTGCAACTAGTTGCAATTGAGTCAATTGTGAAAGAAGTATCAGGATATCTATAACCATCATGGAGTATGATGCTGGGTATCACTGTCACAGGAGTATCTGGGGGGCATTGCAGGGCTATGATGCTAGTGCTGGTAGGGTGAGTTGCCTGCCTGCAGTACAGATCAAATGATTGTGACCAATAGCCAGTCCAAGATGGAGTGAAGTTCTGCAGTGATGGTGTGTGTGTGGTAATGTCAACAAAAAAGGTAATTCAAGTGGATTTGAAGTATAGGATATGGGCTTTAGCTAGAGGTGGTGTTGCCACTGTATCACTCACTCACTGGTGAGACACCAACTGGAGTACTGCATCCAGTTTTGGAGGCTGCACCTCAGAAAGGACATAGACAGGGTGGAGGCAGTCCACAAGAGGGCAACTAAAGTGGTGCAGGGTTGCATGTGAAGCCCTATGAAGAAAGACTGAGAGATCTCAACATGTACACCCTGGAAGAGTGGATACATTCATTTATGTATTTATTTATTTATTTATTTAAGAGTTTTACCAGGAAGGCACACTGAGCAGAGAACTGCTCAATTGCAGGTGTGTCCTGGGGGAGAGGGTACAGAGGAGAAATTTACACATGAAAATATAATACAATAATATATACATACAGAATGAAGATGTTATATTCATATTCATATATATATATATATATATATATATATATATATATATATATATATATATATATATATATAGACACATATATATATATATATATATATGTAGATAGATAGATACACATAAACTGCAGATAGGATATGACCAGTCGATGATATAACTGGGATAGGGAGTAAAACAAGAACCCAGCAGCTAAAATTCATTACACACAGTTTGTACAGTAGCACTGTATGACTAAAGACAGCAAAAACACACAACAGTGAGGATTAGAGAAAAAGAACTGGGCCCACAAGCCTAGATGAACCTAGGATTCACATACAAAAACTAGGTGACAGCTTACACATAGTCACAGATACAGGTGGGGGAGAAATGCACTTTAATGAGGGAGTTGAGTTGCAGGCATGTGCTGGATGGCTACGGGGAGGTAGTTCCATAGTTTAGACATCCAGACCAGAGGGGCTTTTGCCCTTGGAAGGATTTATTGCATTAGAGGAGTTGAAAACTTTTGAAATGGTGACCTGATGGAAGATGAAGGAGGGGTTAGGAGCAGCATCCTGCACAGGGGGGCGGGTTTTTGCTTGTAAGAAAGGAGTGTGAACAGGAGTGTAGAGGTACAGTTTGTGAAAATGGAGTTAAATTCCATGGTGACTGCCAGAGGATCTGTTTTGGGGGAACCGCCTATGTTTAAGATGGGGGTAGGATGCTGGGAGGGAGGGGTGAAAAGTGATTTGACCACATTTCAGAAGTTTGCTGGGTGGTTTAGGTTTGAGTGGAAGGAGGCTTTAAAGTAGTTTGCTTTAGCCTGGTACAGGCATTATGGAGGGAGCAGTATTAGGTGTGTGCATCGGGGAGCTGGAGGTTTTGAGTGACTTCCATGCCTGGTCTCTGGCTCTGGTGTGTGCCAAAATGTCAGCTGTGATCCATGGCAGGTAGGCACCCCTTACAAGAGACCGCCGTAGGAGTAGATAGCAGTCCCAGACTGCAAGGAACTTGGACTTGAAATACCCCAGGGTAGAGTTCATAGAGGTAGCCTGGGGATAGGAGACAAGTCTGTGCTGGCCTTGTCCCTTAATAGTGATGGAAGGTCCAGAGAGTTGTGGGATCTGGTAAGTATTGTTCTGGGACGGGGAGCTGTGGGCCCGAAAATGTTGTGAACTGCGTATATCATGTGGTGATCACTTAGGGAGTCAGGCAAGAGGCCAGAGGTAATTATTCGGTGTTGGTGAGAGGTGAGGGACTAGTCCAGGAGAGTGTGGTTTTGCAATTTGGAGTTCAGTCTTGTGGGTTGAGAGATCAGTTGGGTCAGGTTAAGAGCGGCCACCTGGTTTCAGAACTTGGAGGTAGCACTGGAGAGCCAATTTAAATTGAAATCTCCCAGGATGTGTAGCTCACCCCTGATGCAGTAGACTTTAAAGTGCCCAGATGGTCCAGGATTGAGAGGGTAGGGGAGTCAGGGGAGCAGTAGGAACCAGCAATGAATAAAGGGATATTGTGGGGGAGGGAGAGCTTGATCAGCTAGGCATCGATGGACATAGTGGGCAATGGTAGGTCGATGGGGGTAAAATGGAGGTCGGATGAGATATACATTGCTATTCTGCCTTCTCTTGTGTGACCCTGGTGGTCGTGGTGGATGACTGTGTAACCTGGAATGTCAATACATAACACAGACCTACCTACCTCACAGAGGTGAACAGGGTGCAGAAGGGAAGTCTCTTTTAAATTTGAAATAGCACCATGACCAAAGGCATGTAATGAAGCTGGGGGGGATTAAGAGAGATGTGAGGAAATACTTCTGGACTGATAAGGTGGTGGACATCTGCAGAAGTGGTGGAAGTGAAAACAGTTGAGGCTTCAAACTTGTGGGATAGACATAGGAGTGTATTGCAGAACAGGCAGGGAAGAGGTAGCATCGCCAAAGTTAGTGTCTTTGGAGACAAATTAGGCATGGAACATCTGGTCAGACTGGATGATTTATTCCCCTTAAGATTTGGGAGGAATATCATAACATGTTATATTATTCAGAGACCGATGAAATAGAGATTAAGGATCTTCTCCTAGCTATATCCAACAGTCAGATGATGGCACCTCTCCCTATGTTTATTACTAATACTGACAGCTCCACTACCATTGAATCAGCAAAAATTAGCAAAGCCCCAGGGCCAAATACAATTATAATGGAAGTTTACACATTTTTGAAAGAAAAATGGATTAAAATTCTGAAAACTCTATTTAATTCAATCATTCAAGGAGGTGATAAACCTGTGAGCTGGAAAGGTAGTTTGATGTTCCCTTTATTTACAAAAGGTGACACAAGGGACCCAAGGATGTATCACCCAATTAGTTTAATTGATTCATGGCAAAAGCTTTTTATGAGAATAATTTTAAACAGGTTACAAGAATGGATGGACAAAAAAGGAGTACTTTCTGAATATCAAAACATTTTCAGGAAAAAATGATCAATGATTCAGCATTGTTTTGTTTTGTCATGTCTGATCTGAAAATACATCAAGAATAAAAAATCTTTTTTTTTTTGCTGTTTTATAGACTTCAGTTCAACCTTTGACAGTATACATAGGGTTATCTTATGGAGGAAATTGTCAGAACTTGGTTTGGAATTCATTTTATTAAATATGCTTATTAGGCTTCGTAACGACAACTGGATATTAGTGCAATATAACAAGAAGGGAGAATTAACCAATCAGATCAAAGTTAACTGTGGTGTCAGACAAGGATGCCTATTGGCCCCAATATTATTTGATGTGTATATTAATATCATTATACAAAATCTGAAAGATTCAAATTTTTACTCGCCCTCTATACTTAATAGGAAAGTTTCTTGCTTGGCTTATGTCGACAATGTTGTACTTCTGTCAGCATCCTTCATTGGCTTACAGAGGAAAATGGATCAATTTGTCAATCTATGTAAAGACAATATGCTTAAGATCAATAGGTAAAACACAAACATGATGGTCTCTGGCAACAGTAGCACTAAAATTTTAAAAGCTTTTTTACGATAAAGAGTCCATCAATACTTACAAATTTTATGATTATATCAGGATACATTTTTTGGCTAACTGTTTCTGGAAACAACATATAGTAGAAATATTCTTCTGACTACATTAAAAACAGCATTCAATGCATTCAAAAGCTTTAACTCCAAGCTAAGCAAGGGATCAATACCACACATTTTAAAGGTGGTAAATGCCAAAGTTAAGTCTAGTGTGCTCTATGGGGATGAAATATGGGCTCAGACAGAAATAGATAGCCATAGTAAAATATTAGAGAATCAAATGAACACATTATATCATTATTTACTTGTGGTGTCTCAGTCTGTCCTCGCAGAAATCTTATGATCAGAACTGGAAAATTATCCCTCAAAGCACAAATGTCAGAAAAACAAATACCTTTTCTGTTTTCCCTGCTTCTTTTAAAAGATTCTCGTTTGCCAAAAATATGCTTGTAGAAACAAATAAATTATTCTTCATGAGACTTTGCTTTCCCATACGTACAAATAATTAAATAATCCATTTATCCTATGAAATTAAGGCAAATACTTTCTGTAATATACCTAACACCTAGGAAGGAAGTCAATGCTAAAATCAGAGAAAGAATAAGTAACTTAGCCACAGTGGTTGATTTAAAAAGAAGCACGACATTAAAACACTTCAAATGGTACACATTATTGAAAGACAAACATCAGATTGAAGCATATTTACAAACTCTTTCAGATCCCATGCAGCAACAGTTGTTAAGTCATTATCGAATTGAATTGAATAACGCAAATTATGCCCTCAGTGAGCAAAAAAGGCCAGGTTTTGATACACCCTATTGCAAATGCAACACTAACTCTATAGACAATTTGAAACATGTAATATTACTTTGTACCCTGTATGAAATAAGACGAAGAGAATGGTAAGGCCTGGTTTCGGAGGATCTTGGTTCCCCCCCGACCAAATAACTATGTCATTTTTCACTTCAAAAATTCCAATAATATTGCAGAAGTTAAGTGTTTGGTTTTTTTTTGGCAACCCTGCGTCTCCAGTTCTCAGCACCAAAGGGAAAATATGAACTTCTTTATGTACAACAGATCTATCATGGATTGTACTGATGCTTTTATGCATGAATATAGAAAATATTATGTTGTGTGGATTTATTTTATGGATTGTGTTTTTCTACCTTTTAAGTTATTGTAATGACCTGCAGTCGATCATTAAAATAAATTTGTACTTGTCAGACTTGGAGGACAGGCAGTCTTTTTTTTCCAACAAATTTTATGTTTCTTGGTAGTGTAGTAGTCACCAGTAGCAAGAGTTAGATGAATGGGTTCACCAAAGGAATGGCAGCTGGGCAAAGTAGAAAAAGAATAGTAGACTGCACTTGAAGCAATAAAGGCTTTTAGGTTTTCTTCCAGGCTCTTCTTGCCAATAAAACAAGCATTTGCTTTAAACTATAACCACCATGAGTGCGGAGCTTTATTTAATTAATTTACTAGCTTGCTGCTATGCTCCAGCACTGCAGAGTCCTCTGCGCACCTTTCCTGGAATTTAATTATGAGAATCACACTCTGTAAAATTGATTGGTATAAGCATCAAATATACTTGGAAGTCCAGAAGTTAGAGGAACTCACAAAGACCTGGTGAGGGGAGAAAATGACTAGGAAACCAAAACGGAGAAATTCTGGCCATTCCAAAGGGATAGGTCCTACAGAAAAAGCAGTAGGTACAGTAGTTTCTTTTGATGTGAACTTGTCTGAAAAACAAGGAGGAAACCACTGTGACCAGCAGGTTCACAGAATTGATCTGGTCAAACTCAAAGGAAAAAACAGGGGGGGACAAAATAGTCATTCAGAAAAGAAATACAGGACTGCAAACAGCTCAGCACTACTAAATGGATTTACTGGTGATAAGTGCTTTGTGAAATTTAAGTGGAATTCTAGTACCATTACCTATTATGTGTCCATGAATTTATGAGCACATTTTATAAATTTGTAATTTCTGAAATGTCCATGGTAAGTTTTACCTACTAAACTACATTTACACATCTTCATTATATCCCAGGACCTATGTACCTCCCTATTTTAAACTATGTGATTTGTGGTATATAGCGCTGCTCCTCCCTCCCTCCTCCCTTGCCAGACTGGATATCCTCTGTAAAGCCTTTTGTCACTTTGCCTCCAACTCTTCTCCCCACAGCCACCACTGTCCCTCTATTCCTCCCTTTCCATCCCCCTAACCTAACATCGCCCATCCCACTGATCAGCCTTCATTCATAAATACTGTTTTTTCTCCCTCCCCACCTACCTATCTTCTCTCCTCTACACCTCAGCCCCCTCCTCTTACCTTTTACACATTAGGGACACCCACTCCTTCTCTATTCCACTTCCTCATTAACGCTCTGGTTAAGCTGCTTTCTCATACTGGCTCCCCTCCCTTTGGAACTTGCTCTCCTCTCCTCTTTACCAAATCCATCCCAACTAGCCCTAAAAATCGTAAGACTCCCCACTCCCCACTACATTTTCTTGCCACCCCCTCACTAAGATCCTCTCTGCCTCTCCCTGCTCCATCTCTATTTTCTCCCATCTCTGCAAAAAACACTATGTTTCTTGTATTCCTCTCACCTCCTTCCCCTGCTGTTTCTTGTGGGAGAGCTCACCTCACCCTAACTCTGTTTTTCCAGCTCCTCTGCTGCCTTCTCTTGTATAATTGTGAGCAACCTGTATAATGTCTCTGTTTTATATTTTAAATGTTAAATCTTTTTTTTTTATCAGTTTGAGCTTGCACTTGTAACTGTTGTCATTGAACTTCTTATTGGGCCCTCTTCATGAATGCCTATGTTCCACATAAGGGCAGTGGATAGGCATTCCAACGCCCTAATTTATTTATTTATATATTTTTAACTGGGTAGGTGCACTGATCCAAAGGACTGTTTTCTACCATGAGCCAGACCATGAAGATGGCACATTAGAATACAGACAAATCCAAAACTGTGTTACATACAATGGTGCAGGTGAATGCTATGTGGCGGTACTCTGCACAGCCTCAGTGGCATTCAAAAAAGGCATGCTAGTGCCTTGCATGAGGAACCCCAGTGCCAGCTGCGTGGCTCTGCACTGGACACTGGATGGGGTCATGCCTGTGGGGGGGGGTGCCCAAGCTGCGCCTATGCACTAATGCACTTCCGCGCTGTGCAGGGGCTGGAAATCCTTACCTGTGGCCCATGTGCCCCCACATTCCTCAGCTGTAGAACTGCACATGGGGGCACAGTAGCATGGCTGATGTTCATGAATGCTGGCTGGCTCTTGCCTGAGCACAAGTGCTGGGCAGCGCAGGTGGTTTACATACTTTTAACTTGTAGTTAGTGCATAGGCCCCACTGTTTGTGACTGACTGTCTGACTACTCCCCTTTCCCAGGGTTGCACCTGGAAACAAGTTAAGGCTCAGTGTGCCTTTCACAGTTACCAAACTATTAATTAATTAACTAAATAACTAACTAACTAGCTAACTAACTAACTCACTCACTCACTAAATATAAATACAATTTACACTGTGTATGAATGCCTAATTTTGGGTGCATACCTGCAATAGATGCGAAGCTACAAACATCCAAATATTTCTAACATTTTCACACATTTTAACAAATAATTAAAAATGTGAAATTATAAACTCCTGCAACTTACAATTTACTTAAACAATTACCTCCATCTCTAACAATTTCTAAGACCCAAGAAACTATGTATACAAATTTTCAGTTATCTAGCTCTGAAGGTGGCTAAACTGTAAGCTGAGAAATATTTTCAGAAACATTCACAAAAATAATAATTTGGCAGACTTTGAGCCCCTATAATTTTTTCATGGATTCATAGATTTTGTTTGCAGATAAGGACCTGCTGTCCTACCCAGATAGAGATGGGTGCAGTTGGGAAACTTTTCTCCTTAAATTAATCTGCGAATTTAGTGCAATTCGTGGATTAATTTGCAGATGCAAAGTATGAAGTTCCACAAGTGAAGTGCAGAATTTCACCCTCAAAGTGCAGAATTTCACCTGCAAATGGCAGAATTTCACCACAAAGTGCAGAATTTCACCCACGAAGTGCAGAATTCTACTGTTCATAAGTGAAAATCCGCTGTTCGTGGGTGACATTACGCACTGCCCATGAAATTCCACAGGAAAACGGCAAAGTCACATAGGTGAATTTTAAATCTATTAGCAAAAATTTGCAGATTGCTCTGCAGAGGCGAATTTGCCAACTTTGTCAGAACCTCACCAGTGAATTTAAACTTCAGAACATTTCTACTCCCAGTCTGCCCATATAATCCCTCCTAATAGTGCTACCAAACCACTACTGGGGGGTTCATTTTCCACCCCTTCCATTATCCAAGACACCCATATGTTTATCCCAGGCACACTTAAAACCTGTGACTGTGTTTTCCCCCACCACCTCTGCTGGGAAGCTGTTCCAATTCTCCATCACCCTTTCAATAAAGAAGAACTTCCTTACATTTTCCGTGAATCTACCCCATTCCAACTTCATATTGTGACTCCAGTCTTAGAACATATTTTTCTCTGGAAAATACTCTCCTCCTGCACCTTGCTTATTCCTTTGAGATATCTGAATGTCTCTATCATATCCCCCACCTCCTCCTGTCCTCCAGGTAGTACAAGTTTAATTCCCTAAGCGTCTTTTCATAGGTCTTCTGATGTAAGCCCTGCTCCATTTTGGTTGCCCTCCTCTGCACAGTGTCCATCCTTTCCCTGTCCTTCTGAAGATGGGGCCTCCAAATCAGCACACCGTACTCGAGGTGTGGTCTCACCAAAGAAGTATACAGGAGAAGTATTACCTCCCTCCTTCTGCTGGTGATACCCCTCCCTGTGCATCCGGGTATTTGGTTAGCCTTTCCCACTGCCTTCCCAATCTGCTTCACCACCTTAAGGTCATCGGTAATGATGATTCCCAGATCTCTCTCTTGCCTTATGACCTCTAGTACCTCTCCCCCAAGTGTGAACTCTACCCCCAGGTTCCTGTGTCCCAAGTGCATAACCTTGCACTTCTTTGTGTAGAACCAAAGTTGCCACCTTCTTTACCACTCATCTCACTTACCTAGGTCCTTCCTTATCCTTTCCAGCACCCCTGTGTGTCCACCCTGTTGCAGATCTTAGTGTCATCTGCAAATAGGCATATCCTCCCTCCCAGTCCTTCTGCCATGTCACTAATGTAGATATTAAAGAGTACAGGGCCCAACACTGACCCCTGTGGTACTCCAGTAGTCACCTTCCCCTCCCCAGTGTGCACCCCATTTACCACCACTCTTTGGCTCCAGTCTCTAAGCCAGTTTTCCACCCATTTTACATTTCTTGGCCCCACCCCCAGGCTGCTTAGTTTCATTACCAAACCTTTATGCAGAACAGCATCAAAAGCCTTGCTGAAATCCAGATAGGCCATGTCCACCACCCTGCCCTGGTCCACTACCCTGGTTACCTTATTGAAAAACTCTATCAGGTTGTTCTGACAGGACCTTCCCCCAGTGAACCATGCTGTCTCTGGTCCTGCAGTCCACTGTCCTCAAGGTATTCTACAATTCTTTCCTTTATAAGCAATTCCATTACTTTGCCAATTACTGACATCAGGCTAACCAGCCTGTAATTTCCTGGCTCCTCCCTACTACCCCTTTTGTGGAGTGGGACAACGTCAGCCCTCCTCCAGTCCCCCAGCACCTCTCCAGTTTCTAGAGACCAATTGAACAGGGCTATCAGAGGCCCAGCCCGTACCTCTCTGTGCTCCCTCAGCAGCCTGGGGTGAACTGAATCAGGGCCCATGGCCTTCTCCACACTTAGCTTAGACAATGCTCTTAGGACCCTGTCCACAGCAAAGGGGCTAGTGTCTGCATTCCCACCCTTCATGCTCTTGCCATGTATTTCAGGTCCATTTCCTTCCCTCTTCTCCATGAAGACAGACAGGAAGTGTTTGGTCAATATGTTGGCATTTTGACCATCTTCATCCATGGCTGCCCCTCCTTACTCCAGTAGCCTGATTATCCTTCCCCTTGGCCTTCCTCCTTTCCCTAATGTATCTGAACAAGATTGTATCCCCCTCTTGACCAACTTAGCTATCATTCCCTCTGCTTCTGCTTTTGCCCTCCTTACTTCCTTCGCCACCTCCCTTTGCCTATCATGGTAAGTTCTGTCTTTCTCCATTTGTGTTTTTTGCACTGTCTAAAGGCTGTTTTCTTTGCCTTTACTCTTTCCGCCACCTCCTGAGTGAACCAAAGTGGCCTCCTCCTCCTCCTCCTGTCCTTGTTGACTTGTCTGGCACAAAGTCTTGTAGCTGTTTCAGTTCCACCTCTTATTGCCTCAAACTGTTCTTCTATGCTTCCTAGTACCTGCACCCCTGCCAGGGCATCACTAAGACATACCACCATTTTATAAAAATTTGCCCTCCTGAAGTCCAAGATCCTCATTCTTCTGTGACTTGTCTTAATCCCAGACTTCACACTAAACCACACCGCCCGATGGTCACTGGTCCTCAGGTGGTCCTCCACAGTGATGTTGGTCACACTGTCCCCATTGGTCAGAACTAGTTCCACTGTTGCCCTTCCTGAGTGGGTCCCCTTACCAGTTGTTTGAGCAGCAGGGAGTCTAGGATGACCCTAATCCAAGTTGTTGTCACAGCTGGAAGACTCCAATCCACATCTGGAAGATTGAAGTCCCCCATTAGCAAAAGCTCTCCCTTTTGAGCCATCCTTTGGATTGCTTGCATCAACTCCCTATCTACTTCCTTCCCCTGTACTGGAGGTCTGTATACCACCCCTACTCAAATAACAACCTCTTTTCTTTTCTCAAATGTGACCCACAGTACCTCCGCTCCCTCATGCTCCCTGTAGCTCAATAGCCTTTATGTGGTCCAGTACATAAAGAGCTATCACTCCCCTTTTCTTCCTACTCTATCCCTTCCAAAGAGATTAAAACCTGGAATGACCATATCCCATCCCTGGTTTTCTTTATAACAGGTCTCCATTGCGGCTGAAATGTCCAAGTTCTTCCCCATCTTGGTGGCCTCCAGGTCAGCACTCTTTTTGCTCAGACTACAAGCATTCACATTCATGACCCTTCACTTGTTCCCCTTTTCCTTCCTTTTCTCCCCTTGCTTAATACTTGCTGCCATTTGTGGGGGAGTGTTAGCTAGGATCCCACCCTCTTTGCTATCCACCTTGACCTCCCTAGCCTTATCTTCCCTCCTTCAGTTTAAATGAAGGATCGCCTCCATGTATCTCCTTAGTCTCCCCATGATCACCCTAGACCACTCCTCATTTATGTGTAGCCTGCCTGAGTACAGTCCCTCATCCACCCCATGTGTTGCCCCATTCTCCAATGCATTTGAACCCCTCCATCTCACACCAATCCCTTAGCCAATTGTTACATTCCACTATCCTCCCTTTTCTCACCATACTGGCTCTGTGAACTGGCAATACCTTAGAGAACATCACTGAGCTCACTGAGCCCCTGCAGCACCCAGCTAGATCCTTAAACCTCTGCTGCACTACCCTGACCTCATTTTCTGGCAGGTCATTCATCCCCAGGTGAATGATCACATGAGGTTTGCCCCCACTCCTCTTATCTCTTCCCTGATACTAGGCCCTGCCTTCCCTGCTTCCATTCCTGGCACATAGATAGCCACCCTTTTTCTGTTTGGGTCCCACTTCTTACTCCCATTGAATACCCTTGATGATGGAGTCTCCCACAACCATCATCTTGTCTGTCTTCTCTTCATTGGGTAGTATCCCCCTGCATGCCTTGGTGATCCAGTCTCATTTCCCCTTTTTCCTCTGTATCCGTCCTGGTAGCCCTCCTATCTGCACTCCTACTTCGCTCTCCTATTCTTTCCTTAGCCTCCTCCAGTCCCTCTCCCTCCCTCCTGCTGCCCCCTGCAATCACTTGTAGCCCTCCCTCCTTGGACCATTTCTATGCTTCCATGCCCCCTTGTTTCTGTTCCTTTCAGCCTGTGTGCCCTTCCTTTCTCCCCTACCCCAACTCTGTCTTCCTTAGCCATACTTTTGAGAATCCCTTTCTCCCCACGTGCCCCCTGGTATTGTTTCCCATCACCCCTCCCTTGACTTTGTCCTCCTCAACTGTGCTGCCTTGAACTCGATCCCCCTATGCCCCTGGTCCATGATCTCCTCCAAAACTGAATACCTATTTGATACCAGCCCTCTATCAGCAGTCCACCCCCTCATGTGCAACCTTCCTTCATTGTAGTATCACCTACTTGCTCAGCTTTTCCTCCCCCCTTACCTTTCTCCTCGCCTATTGCCACTCCTCTGTCCTAGTGTCTATTGGTCTATGAGGGGACTTTGCATTCATGCCCCTTTGCATCCCCCAATTATCTCCCTTGCTTTCACCTCACATCTGGCTCACACCTTTTCTCCCCTCTACTTTTCCCCATTTTCCTTCCCCATCCCCCTGCCCCCTCTCCATTTCCCTTCTTAATCAAGTGATCTCTGCCCTTAACTGTCCCAGGTACCTGCATATCTGACAGCCCCCTGCTCTCTACATTATGTCATGAAATACTGCTACCACACAACCATTACAGTTTACTACCCTTTCCCTTCCCTCCTGCCTCCTGTACCTTCTGCCCTGGTCCCCTCTGCCCCACTCTCCCTTCTACCCCGCATACTATGCCCCCTGTCTGGTTCCCACATCCTCTCTGGATCATTGGATCCATTTTTTTCTAAGCCCTTGGCTCCAAGGGTAAACAAAAAGCCAGGTCAATCTTAGCCCCAATCTCTTGCAAGATCTACAATTTAAACCATAATAGACAGTAGTTTAGCTGCCTTATTTTCTTCACTCAGATTCCCTTTGCACCAAAATCACCCCCGAAACAGAGAACTAGTAGCAGTTAATACAATCTAGCAACTAATAGTAGTTTCAGTAGTATGAAATGCAGTCTTAGATGACTTCGTTTAGTGCTATCCTGTTCTACTTGAGCCTTGTTTTCCCTAATCTAAAGACACATTTAAATAAAACACAGTAGCATTTGAACTAGGTCCCATGTATTTCAGTTAAGTAAGCAAGTTATCCCCCTGTTTTGTCCTAATTTCTCAAGCAGTTAAATACAGCACAGTAGTATTTGAACTATGACCCATGAATTTCAGTTAACTCATTACCTCCTGGGTGGCCATTTTGTGTCAGGTAAACAATGGATAGTTTGGACTTCATATGGAGCTGTTGGAGGTAATGGCAAGCACGTTTAGAATGCTACTTGCTATACAAAAGCCCAGATAAAGCAGTTATGGTTTTGTAATGCTAGTACAGTGACTCCATGTTTCCAACAGCTCTCCACACTTAATGACTTACTGTTCCCCATGACAGCTACCAAGTGATGGGCCACATGGTTCTTATCTGTCATCACCTTCTATGTTTCTATGTTTCATCATAGTCCCCACTCAATTTACAGTTAATGTAGACCTGCTACTGTAGAATGGTACTTTCTGTACCAAACAGTCCAGAAAAAGCAGACAGCAATTGTGGTCAATGCCTTGCTCCATATGAGAGCAAGATGGCACAAGAGCACTATGAGTTAAAAGCCCTTTAGGCTAGTGGCCCCTCTTTTTCATGTGCTGATGCTCCTCCCCCTTCAAGAGATTCTTGTGTACTTGGGTAAGTGGGGGGTGGGGGACAAAAAATTTCCTTGAGTGCCATGGGACACAGTGAATATGAGCAGCTGAGTTATTCCCCAAAGTCCACCAATGCTCTTTAAATGCTGCAAGGGGGGGGGCAGAAAATCAATCAACTGGTGTCCTCTGACCCCCAACATGGTCGATCCCTCTCTGGCATCTCTCTGCTGTTTGCAGGGCTTGCAGGATCAGTTTCAATTTAAGGCAGTCCAGAGATTTTCAAAAACAGGTGCTGTTTTTTGTTCTGAGCCCCAGTTGGCTGTTCAGCCTTAAAATGGTTGGCTGATTGCTCCTCAGGTGCAGCAGGACACAGTGAACAGGAGTGGCTGAGTTACCCTCCAAAGTCCACCAATGTTCATCAAATGCTATAGGAATGAGGGCAGAAAATCAATCAGCTGGCATCCTCTGACTCCCGACATGGTCACTCTCCAGTGGCTCTCTGCTGTTTCACAGCTGTTCTGCCAGCCCACCATCCTAGTGTCATGAAACGTGGCATATCTTTTGAACTCTGACACTAAGTAAGCTTGTTAAAGTTCAGGGGACTGATATTGAAAGGTTTGCATAGGTGCTGTCTGGTGTTTGCCCACACAAACCGGGTTTTGCACTGCTGTCCAATATTGAAAAAGCTCTGTTGCACAGACAAACAGAGGTACAGTACAAGTCACATTAAACTGTCCCACCAATGAGTTGGTTTAGCATTGTTTTTTACAGTTGGCAATGCATTGGCAACTCATATTGCATTGTCTTTCAGTGCTTAACCAACTCAAAAAAAATGTTTGTATAATGTTTTTGCAAATCATTTGGAAGATATCTGAAGTACAGTCACAGTGCAATGCAAAACTGGGTTTTAGGTCTTAAGAAAGAGTTTTTGCAGGGCTTTGTATTGTATCAAGAAACACTTACACAACTCAATCAATAAATGCTAAAGCAACTCATTGTTGAAACAGTTTAATGTGAATTGTGCTGTAGTGCCAGGGCAAACCAAAAAGGTTGAGGTATTCAAATGGTGGATCGGGGACAGGAATATCAGCACAAGCCAATATTCAGTGGATTTGAGTGGCACAAAAGGATTTTGCAAAGCTCTTTTGCACCAAGAAAATACTGCCAAAGAAAACCTCTTTTTATTCCTCACAACCCTAGCAGCAGCCAAAGGTAATGCAGTCAACCAGCCAGTTGGCTACTGGGGGAACATACCCACCCCTGTGATCCATGGCACCCACCATCACCAGCCCCTACAGAATATAAACATCCTGGTGCTAGTGATCTCCCTTCCCTCTGATCCCCAGCCCCTCATTAGAACAATTAATCCTTGGTGCTTGTGGTCCGCCCACCTTCCAATTGCCAAGAATTCCTGATGGTAGTGGTCTACCCCGCCTCCGATCACCAAGATTCCCTGGTGCTATTGGTCCAGCCCTCCCACAGATCACCATCCCCTCAGTAAAGTAAAGATTCCCTGGTGGTAGTTGCCCACCCTCCAACTGCCAGCTTGGATTTAAAAAATAAAATCCTCCCTGGCATCTAGCTGCCCCTCCATCATGGCACTGAGCATCCCCCAAGTCCCCTTACCAGTACCCTTAGAGCCACAGGTGCATATGGTGACTTGCACAGCCCATTTCACACCTCCATGGTTGTCCACCATATGTCCAGGTGGGAAACACACCTCTTATTTATAGGACAGGGTGCATCACCCTGTGCTTTAAAGAAGAGGTGCATTCCCTGCCTGGACATATGGTGGCTGTCTGAGGAGGTGTGAAGAGGGCTGTGCAAGTTGCTGTTTGCACCTTCGCACTGAGGATGCTGTAAGGGACTGGGTGGGTGGGTGTTCGGTGCCATGGTGGTGAGCCACTAGAAGCCAAGGAGGGTTTTGTTTTTTAATTCTGGGTTGGTGATTGGTAGGAAGGGGATCACTACCATCAGGGGAATGTTTATTTTGCTGAGGGCTGGTGATTAGAGGGGGGGGGACAACTAGCACCAGGGAATCTTGGCAATCAGAGGGAGGGGTGCGATTACCACCAGAGAATCTTGGCAATTGGAGGGAGGGGGAACCACTACCACAAGGGAATATTTATTTCACTGAGGGGCTGGCAATCAGAGGGAGAACAGGACAAGAAGCACCAGACATTCATTTCTTGAATGAGGGCCTGTTGATCAGAGGGAATGGAGACCATTATCACCAGGGAGTCTTGTTGACTGGAGGGGGGGACCACTAGCAACAGGAATTCATTGTTTGAATGAGGGGCTGGTGATCAGAGGAAGGGTGGACAACTACCAGCAGGGATTTTTGGTGATCAGAGATAGGGGGGACCACTAGTACCAGGGATAGCTACAGATGCCATGGACTACAGGAGGAGGTGCTGTGCTACCTGCCTTCACTAGCCATGGAAGTAGGCCCATAATGGGCATGCAAATGGCACATTAGCACATCGTATGCCCCATGGGCTCATTTGCATTGGTATCTTTGAAAACTGCTGATAGCACTATCAACTCTTGATGCCAACTTCGGGACCATGTTGAAGCAATGCTATCTGACTTAGTACTGCATGGCTCTATATTCAGTCTGGTATCGCCCGACTGAATATACTATCCTGGGACCCCTGGACTATTGCAAGGCACAGCACAAACATTTGCACTATGTTTTGTGCCATGCTCAATACTGGGCCCCAGGTCTCTAGCTGTAAGAAAGATTGAGTTGTGATCAATTAAAGACTTTCAGAAACTGTCATGACATTTCACAGAATTTAACAAAACAAAATAATGAAACTTTGCAAAAATTAAACAAAATCAGAATTTGCTGATTTTGCCTAGCTCTATACAGTATATGTTAATAACTACTATTTAGGACAATTAATCTAAAGAAATACTGTTTCTCTTGAATAATAATGTTTCATAATGTTCTGTGCAAATACACCTGATACTTATAAATATCTTTGGGTAAACTATTTTATTTGATAAGATAATTTTTTACACAGGAATTCAGGGTGTCGATGGCCCCTTGATCAGGAACTGAAGAAATTAATTTACCTCTCTTTTTTTGAATTGGAATTTTTGTTAAACTTTTTTTGTTAAAACATACAGTGCAATAAGTATAAACCATTGCTAAATAGTAAACACAACAGCAACATCCTGGCTCGGGTAAGACCCCTTAGAAGTAATGTGTTACTTAAAAATGTCATACAGAAAAAGACAAAACATACACTGTGTGAATTTAAACACAAATAGTATAGACTTGTCCTTTGTGGATCAAAGCATGCATATTAGAAAGGGAATACTTGAGAAGAAAGGTTGAATAAAATAGGATGAAAGGTCTAAAAAACTGTGCAGAATATAGTCCATCTAATAAAAGGTGCTACACAGAGGTAATTTATTAAACCACATTGAGCGACAGTGCCATGGGGTGTCCCATCACAAACACAACAGGAAAAAAGGAAACAGCAAAAAGGGCAAAGGCAGAAGGTCTATGGCTCATTGTCTTCCTGATGCCCTGCCTGTGGTGGTTGCTGTGGCCCTGAGGATGTTTATATTTAGTGACGGGGTGCGGGTGGGGAGGGCAAAGCCCCAGACATGTGAGACTGCTCCTGTGTTATTCACCCATCTGTCATTTGCCCTTCTGCTGTTCATCCTGATTGTTGTCACCCTTACTCCTCCACTCTTTTGACACAGTCCCATGCCTAAGATCTGCAACACATTCATGACAGAGAATGGCATCATGTCTGGAAAATATTTCCTATTCCATCTTAAATTAAATCAATGGTCAACCACATAGAAAGTAAAACATTTAGATGTAACTGTAAGGTTTGAGATGGCCAATGTCATTATAGCTTCATTCAGTTTTTGGATGCTTTAATATGCTGCTGTAAGCTCTTTACTTAATTAACAGTTCTTCAAATGAACATAACGCAGTGACTAATGATATGTTTCAGCCAAGTATTACTGTGGAAGTACTTTCTGGTTCTTCTTAAAATGTCAGGCATTAAGTGAATGATCATAATAAGTTAAATACTTCAGCCTCCACAACATCTGTATTTTATATGACCTTGGTATATGTTATGGTTTTTCTGGCTTCTTCAAAACTACAGTATTTCCCCAAAATTGTATATTGCAACAAAAATGTGGCATATAAGTCATCCTTTTGTTATTAATGCAGATAGTAAAAAATATTATTACTCAAGAATTCATTGTGGATATGTCTAGGAAAGAAAGAAAGAAAGAAAGAAAGAAAGAAAGAAAGAAAGAAAGAAAAATAGCACAGTGAAGCAAAGGAAATCTAATTTTATGTTCACCTACTTAGAGACTGAATTTTAATTTTATCTAAATTTCTCAACTTAAATAAAATTAACCTTTACCACTGTATGCAAATCAATGTACGCATCTCATGCCCAGCATCTTTATTGAGCTACAAAGATTTCTCTTGCTAAAGAAACAGAATAGGAAAACCCTATGGGACATATCTTTTATTAGCCTAGCCAAATGAGACATGATTACAGTACCTTGTAAATCTCTGAATAATTTCTTTCTGGAATCCAGCTGCTTTTATTTGATAGCTTTTTCTCACCTGCTGGTTTATATTTTAACACATCATATTAAAAATTATCAGCTGAGACAGGCAGGGCAAATGAGTGCTGCTTGAAATACTTCTTTAAGAGATAAAATGTCATGACAGCTTAAGATAGTCATTAAGGTTTATTTACTGTATTTGCACCATTTCAAACTGCATGGCACTGCTTTCATTGGCTATTTCTACTAAATGTTATTGTGTATAAGCAGGGCTAGACCTTTCTGTAAGACTGAATATTGTAGTAATCATTTAAATTGCAGGCATGTGTGGGTTCACTTTATGCTCCTTCTCTTGGCAACAAAACACTGCTCATGCAACAGCCTGTGAGTCTTTGCTGCACCAGGCATGGGTATTTTCCCTTGATGATGTGGTGAACAATTAACCTCTGGAAGCAGCAGACTTGGCACTGTCCCTGAGATGGGTGTTTTCTGCTGATTTAGCAGCAGGTGTTAACACCATTTCCTTAACAGGGCTAGTAACTCTAAAACAGATACTTGCTGGACTGAAAACATATTGTGACAGGAAACTGCATTTTTTGGTTCACTCCCTGATATAGGAGGCCTCTGAAAGAGATGACTGCTTTGTTCATAGTGCTGAATCTGAATCCTTCTTACAGAAAAGGCAGTACATTACCTCTATGGAGAGCAATAAATGGTCCCATTTTCAGTGAAACAGTGTGACAGCTTTAGACTGCTGCAGCATGTAACTGGTATGCAAATAGCACTCCTATCAGTTGTAAAGCTGGTGCCAGTGACTGGAATCGACAATAAGGGAATCCTCCTCTTAATGTCTTTCTACTTGAGGTAATGCTGCAGGAGTGCACATTCCTACCATAACGTTAATATTACCTAGAGTTTTATAGTTTGCTTAACTAGCAATATGGGACTCACCATGTTACAGCATGTTGTTGTATTCTGCCCTCCCAGGGCCATGTATTTAGCCCCTGCATATCATTCCTGGACATTTATGTTCTTTCATCTGCATATTGTAAAGGATATTTCCAGGGCCTTGTATAATACTCCTCTGTGCCATTCCACTGCAGCTGTCTGCATGACCTTTGTATACTGTGATTCTGTACATTTGTTGGTTTTGCATATATTTACTTAATTTATATTTTCTATGTCTCTATTGGTATGCTTGCATTGTATTTCTCTGTTCCCCCTCGCAGTGGGAAACATGGCCATCTGAACTGTGCTTGCTTAACTGAAAAAATATGTTACACAAAAATAAATACATATATACATGCACGTATTTATTTATTTGAAAGTTTTACCAGGAAGACATGCTGAGCAAATTGCTCATTTTCAGATGCATCCGGGGAGATGGGATACATTGGAAGCATTTCACAACATCAATTTCAAGGGCAGTCACCGTTGCAGAATTACAAAGACAGTCAGAGTAATTACTATTTACAGTTTAGAGTACAGTATATATACAATTATAGGTACAAATGCAATGTAGCACATTTGAGTGATAACCTTGAAATATAGGCAAGGAGTAGGTTAGATAAGTATTTGCAGAGAACATGCAAACTGTAGGTTATACAAAGAAAGTTGGTCAAAAGGGAGGTAGGAGAAGGGCAAGGTAGTGATTGAGGCAATTTGGGGCAGGAGCAGTTTGTACTGAAGTAGGTTTTAAGTAGGGAGTTGAGAGAAGTGAGTGATGTAGTACTGAAGATGGAGATAGGGAGGGAGTTCCAAATTTTAGGGCAGTGATATGAGAAAGCAGATTGACCAGCTGTGGTGGTTCTTAAAGGAAGTGCTAATGTTCTGAAGGGGGAAGCACAGAAAGAATACGGTGAAGGTGAAGGGGTTTAAATAGCAGAGGAAAGATAGGAGGGAAGGGACCCTAACCAGTGTTTGGCTATGAAAGTAGCAGAGTGGATAAGACATCTAGAGTTGAGGGAGGGAAGGGAGAGAGCATTGTAAAGGTCACAGTAATGGGTTAGAGGGAAGCATGATAACTTGAAATGACAGAAGGAGTAAAAGAGGGAGTCCAATCTGTTGAGGGTGGTCTTAGGAGCAACACAATAGACTATATCAACATACATAAATAAACAAATAATAAATAAATGAGATTCTAGGAATAAAAATAAATAAAAAACATAAAAAATAACCAAGGGATTCCTGCAGGAATTTAATTTTATCCTTGGTAACCTGGGAGTGCAGAAAGCACAGGTTGTCAGAGCTTCTGTGAATCAAGAGCAGATATGGTTCTAAAAAGTCACCTCTGATGATCAGTCTAAACGCAAAGAAAAACTTGGTGGACCCTGTTTAAGTAAAGTTAACTTTGCTGATGGTACAAATATAGAGTAATATACAAGCAACCATTCACAGCAAGGCTGTTTCCATCGATGAGCTGTCGTGATGACCGAATGACCTTGAGAGTGAAACTTTAGAGGTCCTGCCATCATGACAACCCTGAGATGGAAACTAAGACTTGGAGTATATGGCTGCCCATATCTTCTTCTGTATACTGTAGTGTAAAGGTCTAATTTTGTTCCTGTTCTGACATACTTTTAGGTGTATTTTCAGAGGCTATTGCCCATCTGCCCACCAGTCTGCCTTTCTACCCACCTTCCTTACCAGCTACCACATGACTTCTCAACTGATTGCCTAACTGACTAGTGCTGTTACTGGACCCCTTCCCCATCATTCATTATTTTTTTCTACCAGGAGAGACACACTAAACTGAGAGCTTGTTTACAGGTGCAACATGGGAGCACAAGGAAGTTAAGTGACTTGCTCAGGGTCACACAGTATGCAAGTGGGGGCTGTGGCATTCAAACCCAGGTCTCCAGGTTTGCAGCTCAGTGACTTAAACCACTGTGCTATACTGCCTTTTCTTTGTCAGTCAGTGAAACATTCTTCATCTGCTTCAGCACTGTGGTTTCATTTTTTGAAGAGAGAGGAAAGCGGCCGGTCAGCATGTTTGTTAATTTAAAATGAATGTTACAAAAGTAAAATGGAAAGAAAAAATATATAATATATTTTGTGTCTGGCATTAAATTAAAAAAAGTCGGTTTAAACAGTGCAGAGATTTAAAAAACCCAACGGACCCGTGCGAACAGCCATGATCAAGCCTTGGCGATAGTAGCCGCTAACAGCCATCCTGGTTTCTTTCTGAATGAAACCAACACTTCTAGTTAATTGATGTGACTGGATGCTCTTGTCCCCTTGCAATTCTAATGTCAGTTCTCATGCTGCATACAGCAAGCTTTTGATTATGAGCTCAGTGGACTGCAGCATAAGTTGGACATCATACTGTATGTGTTCCTTTGCTCTGTGATGTCATTGATGTAGCACAATAAAACTCATTGAAAACTATTTCTGATGACGTAGTTATGTCACCACTGTAGCAGAACTGCTATTTTCAGTATATGGATTTCCATATACAGCAAAGTACACCCACACACTATAAAGCCACTGAGCCAAGGTTAATTTACAATGGTGTCCAGTAAAAGCCTACAAGTAAAGTGTATTCTGTTGTATGAGTAATTCAATACAATACATTGTATACATACAAAAAGCAATATAATTGAACTCATACACATAGGGATAATGAGCAATTAAAAAAAACACAAAATATTTTAACACCAGCTACTCAGCTCCTCCTTAGAACCCAGCTGCTTTTTCAGCTAGTGCAAAAGGAAAGAAGTTGCCTATTAATTGGTCTCAGCTCCAGCTGTATGTGATTTTAAGTCAAGGGGCCACAAGCAGCAACAGGTCAGTTACTCCGATGGTATTTAACCACTGAACCTCAAATATCTATCTTGTTGTTGAATGCATACCCAGATGAGAATGCGCCTGGGTTATTAGGGCCCTTAAATGGGGGTACTTCCTCCTTGACACATATTAACATAGTTGAATCAAAAGTAACTCACATCAATGCATAAAGTAGAGCCAATTTGGCTGTTTATATAAATCAAAATAGTTGGTATCCCTCAGGGTGTTCAAGGATAAGCAGCTTTTGACCAAAACATCCCATTTGCTGAACACAGCAGCCCCAACTCCACCAAAGGTCAAATCCCGATACTAAAAATTAACACTTTAATTGACTCAAAATATTTTACCCTTCTTGCCATTGATAAATTAATGAGCCATGATGCCTGTGTAAAAAAAAAAAAAAAACAAAGAAACAAGAAAAACCAATAACTTTGGCCAACTTTCTTATAATACTATAGAAGGGAAGGGGGACATTATTTAACCAGGAAAAGCACACTAAGACAAAGATTGTTTCCAGGTGTGATCTGAGAGCACAAGGAAGTTACGTGACTTGCTCAGGGTCACACAGTATGCAAATGGGGACTGCGGGATTCAAACCCATGTTTCCAGGTTTGCAGCTTAGAGCCCTAAACCACTGCACTATACTACTATCCACTTGACAATCCTAATTTAAATGGTCAACTAGCCATAATCCTACAGTAATTATTTATATGATGGCAACATAGTGGTGTTAGAGCACAGGGACAGTATTTTGAGGGCCTGGGTTCAATTCCCAGTAAGTCACATTATTTCTTTCTCAATACAATTTGTGATTTTTGCTTAGCAGTGACTAATGCTTCACAAAAAAGTCAAATTGTCAGCTTGATTATCCCTAGCTGCAGGATATGCAATACCAGAGAAAGGAAGTGTATCCAGGAACCCCAGGTCCAATCATGTGAGCTGTAGCTCAGCAGTTAGAGCACCAGGATGGTATTCCGGGAGCTTGGGATCAATTCCTGTAGGTAACATCATTTCTTTCTCACTATGATTTGTGATTTAAATTGTTTAGTAGTGGCTAATACTGCACCAAAAAAATAAATATAAATTTCACCTTGATAATTCCTATTTGCAGGATATGCAATACCAGAGAAAGGAAGTGTGTCCAGGTACTCCAGGTTCAACAATGTGAGCCCATAACTCAGTAGTTAGCATGCCAGGATGGTATTCTGGAAGCCTGGATTCAATTCCCTGAACATCAAATTATTTCTTTCTCACTACAGTTTGTGATTATTATGGCAATAGACATTTTCATAAGTGTTAATGATTAGTGGATCCCAAACAACATTCATCATTTTACCCAGGCTAAAAATCATTACTTATCTTTGTTTTTAGTAATCAAAACAAATTTGTTTCAAATTAAAAAAAAAATCCTGCAATCCATTAAAACCCTGTTGTAATTTCAATTTTACCTCTGATACAGTGCATTACTGTATTATCAGCACACAGATAAACATCCACCCCCATAACCAATGGTCAATAGCAGCATTTATATGAAGAGAGAACAGCAAGTGTCCAATGACAGATCCCTGCAGTACTTCCTTTAGTACCTGTCCCCAACTTGACCTAGACCCATGAACACTGACAAGCTACAGTATCTTCATTCTGCCATATAACTAGAAAACCACTGTACTGAAGTCAAATCAAGTCACACATTTACCAATGTGTCTACCATGATGGCTGATATCAAAAGCACTGCAGATCATTTTTATAAAAATATTTATATTTGCAAAAAGGTGAATCAGTGGATAATTTGATGCACTTTACATGTACATAGTTTTTGAGTGAAAATGCCCTGAAGATCCTATTTTTAAATGTATTATTATATTTACTTATACAACTCTAAGACTTTAAAATGCAATCAGTCCCAATGGACCCACTTGATGTGGTTGTGTAAAGCAGGTTAAACTGGTCACTCTGTAGCTGGCCCCGTGGCACTGAGGGTTGAGGTGCTAGATGCCACACCTTATGCCATGCCAGTGACTCGGGTTCGGGATCACGCCCAGGCCATCAGGGGTCAACAGGGGAGGGAAAGTATTGAGCATCTGGTGGACTGCTCTCCTTTCCCTGGGGAGGGATTGGGGCTTCCATCTCTCTGCAGTGGCCCCCAGTGGAGATTAGGGGCACTGCAAGAAGCAGTGTACTTGGGGCTGAAGTGTGTCAGACATCAGCATGTAGTGCCTTAGATGTCATTGCACATCCACACTTCGAAGGGGAGACATACCAGAGGAAAAAGGAGCAGATGACCGAGCAGCTTGATGGCTGCACTTTTCTGCCCAGGGGGCCTGTCGTGGAATCGTACTGCAGTAATGGTTCCCAATCCAGCTCAGGAGAATAGGCGGTCCCCTCCATGGGGCATGGTATAAGCACCAGCCAGTATGTGAGTGAGCCTGCGGGCTGAATGGGGGTCAAAGGCGGTGGCTGGATGGTCGCAGGTCAGGCTGCAAGGAGCATAAATACAAGTATAAAAAAACCAAAAAACTGATCACCCTGTTGCTCCACCACTTGTTAGTGCTATGCTATATGCAAAAACAGGTGTCCATCACACAGGGATGCTTCCCTCTTTTGGCAGATGCTCAGTACAATTTACAGAACCAGGTAAGAGGGTAAGTGGGTGCATATGTGACTTACCCATGCTGAACTGCACCATTGATTGGGTTGCAGCAATGAACTGGGCCAGTAACATGTTGCAGTGTAGTGCTGCAAGTTGGTAGATACTGCTAGTGAATGGGCAACCTGCCCAGAATACTCCCCAATCAATAACCCACATACCTTCTGGGCCCAATGGACCAACGGTTCCCAATTAACAGCCTGATGACTAGATGTCTTGTTGGTCCAGTAGACTTCTTCCCCTAGATATTGTGGTCCCTTCCATTTCAGTGGCACCCCTTCCCTAGCCTCCATGACTGACTGGAGCTCTGAGTTAGTTGGTGTTCCCCAGTTGTTCTCTATCTGGGCTGCCTTGCCCAGTCACAGTATTGCATGCTGCATTACTATCTGTTTTTTTTAAGACTGTAACTAGCATTTAGGGAGCAGGAGCAGGATGCTGCAGTCAAGCTTTAAAGGTCCACCATGCCTTTTTGAATCTTACATGGGAGCTCTACCTGCCTTTGCACAAGGTTGCAATGACATTTGTAACCATGCAGGAAAGGGCTGTAACCCCCATTAAGCATAGCTTGACTGGAGCTCAAAGGCACTGGTGCACTTAGTAGTCATACCAACTGCTTTGTGCCACTAATTGTGACTGAGAATAGGATTCCCAAAAGCTTACAAAACACAGAAGTGAAATACTGTATCTTCTCCCCACTTTTCATTTAACCTGTTACCTGTGGCTTCCTCTCATGTCCCCTTACATTGTTGTAATGTGAATCATTATAAAGGAACATCACAAGGTCATAGAGTAGCAAGAGCAGGGCTTTTTGCCTACTAACATGTTTCAGTTCTGCAAAAAGACCTTATATTTTAGGATCTTGGTGCTACAAGAGCACTCTTAAAAAAGTTAATACAATAACTGGAAAATGAAGGAGGTCCAATGAGATCAACAATCGTATAACCCCCATTTGCAGTTCTGAATTATTTTTTTATTTTACTGCATTTCTGAAAACAAATCTCATAATCATGCATACAGAAGTGTAGAAATGCATTACAGTTATTTATTTTATGTATTTTATTATACTTTCATAAATACATACATACATACATACTGTACATACCTTCATACTGTTGGAGATACACCTTTGAGCTCAGGAGCTCATTTAGAAAGGTTCCCCATCAAAGATAGAAGTTACATAGCTAAAACAGGCAAAGTACAAGGAGCAGCACCAATGGAGCATTGTCTTATTAGGTTACGATGGAATACAACAGTGGAACAAAGAACAATAGGATGTACAGTACAGGTTCATAAGATACTAGTTACTGCTTATGTAGACCAATGCAAGAAGCATTGGGAGGGTGCACTGCCAGATCTGACTGTTTATATACCGTAATCCAAAATAAGAAGCATAAAGAGGACACACCGTCAGATTTAGCAGCAGTTGTAGCTGAAGGCTAAAGAGAGGAGTTTTCTCAGCACAGCTTTAAACTGGGCTATGTTAGGTAGGTGAAGTGGGGAATCAGGGAACTCATTTAACTAGAGAGGAGCTTGGAAGACAAAGGAGCATTGGGCTAAGCTTGTCTTGCAGAGAGGTACAGTTAGTGCTTTCCTAACCATACTCCTCATTAAGTATTGGTTTATGATGGACTGGAGTAGATTTTGGATAGTTGGGGGGGTACCCTGAAGTGCTTTTGCGCCTAGCAGGCACACATGGCACTTGATTCTGTCATGTAGGGGGAGCCAGCCAAATTGGGAGTACAGGATGCAGATATCTGTGAGCCTATCAGCTCCTAGAATGATCTGACAAGCCTTATGTAGTACCAGTCTGACCCTCCTAATGACCATGTCGGTGGCTGCACCATAGTCTGCGAGGCCATAATCCAGCACTGGTAGAATAGAGCTGGATACTGCTATTCACCTAGCTGCAGGTGTGAGGTACTGCCTGTATCTGTAAAGTGCCCCTAATTTTATGTGCGCTAGTTTTACTACAGAGTCTATGTGAGGGGCAAATGAGAGTGTCTCATCCAGGGTTACCCCTAGATACTTAAATGAGGCTACTTGTTCAAGGATGTCACCTATTCCTTACATGGGGACCAGTGAAGAGCATGTTCTTTGTTTTCTTGTAGTTCAGAAGAAGTTTGTTCTGACTAAACCACCTTTCCAATGCCCCAAAGCTGCACTGGAGTTGCTGGGTAAGTGCCTCCTGGATAGGGCTGCTGGCATAGATGACTGCATCATCTGCATAGAGGAGGACCTTTGAGGGACATGCTGCAGGGAGGTTATTCAAAAAAAGGATGAATAGGAGAGAACCTAATATAGATCTTTGAGGCACACCAATAGTAACACTTCAGATGTCAGATAGCGCTCCATTGATCCTTATAAGGTGGGGTCAGTTAGAAAACTAGCTTTTAAACCAGTACACTGTATACAATGAGAGGCAAAGGGTATGTAGTTTGGAGAGCAGGAGTAAATGGATGACTAGGATGAAAGCTTTCATTAAATCTTTGTAAATAGACTCAACCAAATGGCCACTATCAAGCTCCTCATGTAGGAAGCTTGTGTACTCTATCAGAGCAGTGCTGGTACTGTGAAGTTTCATGAAACCAAGTTGATGTGGGCATTGGAAAATAGATTTCCATAGATAATCTGTGAGTTGATCGGATACAATTCTCTCCAAAGCCTTGGATAAAGGGGAGAGGATAGATATAGGCCTGTAATTGGACACTGTTGTGTGGTCACAATTTCTGTGTTCTGGGTGTCGAGTGCCATTTTCCAGATATGCGGGAATTGTGAGTGTCAAAGAGAGAAACTGAATAATTTGGTTAGAGGGAGGGCCAGTTCATTTAATGTGAGGGCTATCAGATTTATGTCAATTGAGTTGTTATCCGTTCTTGTTTTCCCTAACAGGAGGCAGTATGGCGCAGTGGGTTAAGGCTCTGAACTGCAGATCTGGAGAGCTGTGTTTGAATCCCACAGCTGCCTAGATACATACTGTGTGATACTGAGCAAGTCACTTAACTTTCTTATGCTCCCAGGTCGCATCTGTAAACAAGCTCTGGCTTAGTGTGCTACTCCTGGTTAAACAATGTTCCCTTTCCCTAATAGCCATTTTATATATTTTATTGTTTTAGGCACTGAGACAGGTCTGAAATAGAATTGTAGGTTGCCTTGGTTGATTGAGGTGGGTGTAGTCTGTGAATCCGGCAAGGGGTTGGGGGAGGGAGCCACATGCACCGAGTTTGAATTGAGATAGGCACTGAGGTCAGTAAATGCATTGTTGAACATGTTCGCTATTTCCCTAGGTTCCATGGTAACAACTCTGCTATTGTGGAGCATCATAGGCAGAGATTTGTTAGCCTTCCCCATGAGGTCTGCCAGGGTCTCCCAACATTTTTTCCCACTGCCCCAAGTGCTTGCCTGCTTATCCTTATAGTAATATGCCTTTGAAAGCCATAGGTCCCTAGTGCATTTGTTGTGGTCTGCCATATATTTTTGCAGGCCCCCCTGTGACCCAGTGTTTCTGGCCCAATGCCACATGTTGCCCCTGTGTCGCATTTGGGCCAGGAGAGCTGGGGTGACATTTTTTGTCATGGGCATATATGTTGTAGACAATGTTGAACTGTTCAATAAAAAAAGGTTAGGGCTGTATCAATGTTGAGGATGGAGTCTAGAAAGAACCAGTCCACCTGGGCAAGATGTGCCATGAGTGTATCCAACTGCCCTTTCCAGAGAACCCTACAAGTATTGATTTGGGAGGATGCCCAAGGGTGTTTATTAGTTCAAGAACAAAGTACTGGGGAGTGGTCACTGATGGAATCTGATAGCACAGTGACCTCAATGAGTCTTTTTGGGTTGGTGGTCAGGATCTAGTCTATCAACATGCTGGTACCAGTTTTGTAATTGGTTCTAGTGTGGTCTTTGATTACTTGGGTGAGGTGGAGACATGCCACCAGATCCTTGTGCATGTTGCTATTTTTTGCAAGCCAGTTATGTTAAAGTCACCCAAAACAACTGTTTCCCAGTTATGGATTGATTGTTTTTAGTATCTTGAGAAGGCTTCCAAGCCACTTTGCTGATTACCAGGGAGCATGTAGACTGTCATGAGGACAAGGGCTTTTTGTCTTTTGCTTGCAAGTAGTTTTACTGCTAGGCATTTGCAATCACTGGATGGGTTGTCCATGGAGATTTTATGTCCCTATAGGTTATATTTTAGATAGACTAAACACTCACCACCATGTTTGCTGTGACTGTCCTGTCTTCAAATGTTGTAACCATCTAGTGTAATGGCTGTGTCCCGGGTTTTGTGGGTGAGCCAGGTTTCTGTTAGTAAGATGATGTTCAGACTCAGTTGTGTGACCCAAACCTCAAATTGAATAAATTTAGGTAATACACTGCCTATGTTGAGTGTGATAATTCTTAGAAAACCTTGTGAGGTTTGCTGGGGCCTACCATATGTCGAGGTGCAGGGTTTGGGTGTGTGTTGCCTGATATGAGTAGGAGGAGCAGTGTAAGTTTCTTGGAAGCATTCCATTTGCATAACTGTAGAAATAGCTTATGGTGGCACAGCTTATTCTTATAGAGGGGCTTTGAGGTCATTAGGCCAAGGTGGGGGACAGATACACTGGAATGGGGCTCATAGGGGCAGTCATAGGCACTTTTTGGTGCGGGATGTTTAAGTCAGTGGGCACAGAGGCTTCTGTTTCCCAGGGGCATAGTTTTAGTAGTCGAGGGGATTCACATGCAGTGTTGTTGTTTTTAGTACTCACCTAAGGGGTTGATATGATACGCACTAGGGAGACTATCAACAGAAACAGTGACTGTAGAGGGGACTCAAATATCCAGCCTGTGAGGAGGACATCCAGCTTGGTTAGTAGCTGAGATAGAAACTGGTGGTTCCCAGGGGTATTGTTCCTGTTATCAGTATCCCCTGTGATGCTGACTTGGAAAGTAAGGCAGCTATCCCAAATAGGATACTTAAACTAGGAATAATAACTTCCTTCTTTGCAGAAACTTACACATTGGGAAGCTATCCAGGTAAAAACTCCGTATACTCCAATGTGTAGCAGTACAACACATCTCCATTGGGCCAGTGCACCAGACAGGGAATGACCATAAAACCATTTGTACTCCTTAAGAGGATTAGGAGGTCTTAAAGACCAGTATAGTCTTGCATTTTTCAAAACTACCAGCACATAAATGGAGCCTAATAATAACTTGATATTTTAAGATATAGAAACATGAATTATTGATAGCCAACAACCTCCTTACTGTCCGTGACATACAATGGGATCAGGACTTTACCAACCTGAACACTGCATTATTATTTTTAAAGAAAACTCAAGCTACAGTGCTTTGGAAAAATAACTCTCTAAACAGTCATAACACAAGGTGGTAGCCATCCTAAAGTAAAGCATGAAAGTCCAAACATTTTCAGCTTCAGCAAATATGCCACAGAGAAAGTATAATGACTGCCATTTACTAAAGAATATCCTAGCAATATTCCTATCACAGGGCCCCTCTCAAACACTGTATTATAATCTCAGATACTTGAGAACGTTCAAGTGTCCAATTCCATGTTATCTGATAAATCTTCATCAGCTGTCCTCCCAAATTCTGTTTTTGTTTTTTGTATGAGCTTACCTG
The DNA here is from genome assembly GCA_016271365.2 of Neoceratodus forsteri. Lineage (NCBI taxonomy): Eukaryota > Metazoa > Chordata > Ceratodontiformes > Ceratodontidae > Neoceratodus > Neoceratodus forsteri. The sequence goes on from CM057450.1 coordinate 1,442,979,867, forward strand.
CTTCAACAGGATCTCCATAGAGGTAGACATTACTGGTATAGACCACTTTCAGCTTTGTAGGCATCTGCAATGAGGGCACAGCTCCTGACACCCTAAGGCCTGCCCTTACCCCATCAAAGGCCTTTCAGCTATGCCCTGGGGAGAAGCTGAGTTCTGGGAACTGAAATAATGACTCCTCAGATTGTAGCACAAGTCTTGCAGTATTTTGTGCTACAAACCAGTACCTGCTCCTTTTATACTGCTCCTGACATTACCAACAAAAGGGTTCTTGGACCCAACTCTTTCTCTGGCATTGGCAACAGTAAATTCAGCAAATGATCATGATAAAAACTGGTTGGTCTAGCTGTGACAGTTCAGTCAGGCAGCTTTATAAAGTCCAGAATGTCGACGCACACAGTAAAACAGGAATCAGTGCAATTTGTGCTTGAAATGATTGCATGAAGTGAATTCTAATCATCAAAATTAGCTTTTGCATGACATTTGCTGTGCTATCCACAAGGCTTGTACCCTGGTGCTTTGCCTGCTAAGGCATCAGGTGGCTGGCCCTAGGACCACATGACTACACTTACATATCCCAATCATAGCATGTCAAGGTTAGATAATTTCTATGGGTGTGTCTACCTTCATACATCTTAACTCATTGGGTCCAGTAGATACCATATGGCATCGGAACCATCCATTACAGAACCTGTCCCAAAATGGCCACCAGGACTCAATGAGTTAACAGATGTAAGATCAGCTAAAACAGTGGACAAGTAAGTAGGAAAGGTCCAAATGTGCAAGGATGAGGCAGGGCATAAGGTTTCAAAGATCTGAGGGATGGTGAGGTTCCACCAGCATTAATCTGAACCCACCATATGTCTTAGATACTTGGGCAAACATGCAAGCAACAGAGGTTCGTGGGGGATAGTGGTACCTGGGACTCCAACTAACAGCCATATTTAATTCAGTATGCAATGAGAGGGAGGAGGCTAATTTATGGCATCTGTATGACCATGGGAAGGAAGGGGATGCCTGATGGCTAGCAAAAGAGTATAAGCTGATCTGTGACCCTCTAGAGAAACACACAGTACTGGAAGCATTCCTATTTTGATATTAGGTTTTTAATATGTATACAGTATCTGTGTTTATAAGTTTAAAATAATGAAATGCTGGTAGCACGTATTATTTTCACTTTTCTTCCTTGTTTATGTGTTTTAGCTGATCTCACATCTGTTAAAAAGTGTGAAGGTGGACACACCTATAGAAATGATGTGCCAGTGATATGCTGTGATTGGGCTATTTCAGTGGAGTCTTGTAATTCCAGGGTAGACTGGTGGGCAAAGCAGTCCTTTACTGTAAAAATTCTGCATAGTGTATGGTGAAACGTTGTTTGGGATGGAAATCCATCCCTAGAATAGGGTTGTTGTGCTGCAGTAGCTACATCATTGTAGCTGTTATGCTGCACTAGCTACATAGCTAATGCAGCATAACAACATCAAATGCATCCCACCTTGTGCGCTACCATTTTAAATAGAAAAAGAACCTCTCCTGAAGTGAGGTGTTTTTAGCCTCTGAAAAGTGTGGTCGGGACAGTGGCTCAAAAACTTCTAAACATACCCCCCCCCCAGTCAGCAGGTCCCCTCAGTGTGGCAGCATTCTGGTTAACAGCAGCAGTCCCCAGTGTCGACGGTTGATAATAGAGATCCAGTGGCCGCAGTGAGGACTCTCTCTCTCTGTTTAGCCCTATTTTTTTTTTAAATGCAAAGTAAAAGTGTTTTGTGGTCCCGTGAAGATACGTCAAGCTGTGGCGGTGGGAAGAAAAAAAGCCAAGTGGGAGCACTGCTGGTAAATGGGTTCTACAGCTGTGAGAAGCAGTGTCACTAAGCCAGCATGAGAGTGTCGGGAGTGGAGCAACAGGATCCCCAGTCAACCATACCTCAGCCAACATCTACTCCTCTTCTGCTGGCATCCTCTCCTCAAAAAAAAAAAAAAATACACTACACTATAAAAAATAATGGATGGGGTGACCATCCATAACAAAGGCGGTGTTTCTTTTTGAGAAGTGAAACCATCACAGGCATCTCTTGAGCTTTGCTCTTGAGGTCATGATGGTTTCATTTCTCTTGAAACACAGCCTTGTTATGGATGGTCACCCATCTATTATTCTCTATGTTTATATAAGGCCCAGTTTCCTGATGAAGCCTTAGTAGGTGTAGTGTCAGGGCACAGGTCTTGTGGACAACGAGGCACATGCAATCATGCACAAACAATTTTGGTGAAAAAAATCACTTTATGCAATCACGTTAAGAGTAAATTGCATGATTCCTGTTTTGGTTTGTGTGTAGACTTTCTGGAGTTTGTACCTCTCAGCTCTGCTAGGTTGGTCCTATTGATGACCCATGTTCTCAGCACCATTGGTTGTGGGCTGCATAGATACCTTTTGGCAGCTATATAGCCAGTTTGGATCATTCCCTTCTGATTCTTATGGTAAACCCAGTAATCTCACATTATTTGCTCTTGCAGAATTTTCAAGATGTTCTAGGTGACAGCAGAGCAATTTATTCTCCAACACAACCACGATCACTGCCATCATAGTTGTGCTTCCAATGTTTGTAGCCTCCTGCGCCACAGCATCGGTAGCATTCATATTAGTTTCAATTACAATCATTCAATAATTTAAAGTGTCTGCTTTTTTTTTGTAAGCATATGCTTGTCAAGGGCTTTAGCTGTGTTTAAGACTGCTTGCAACCTGGCTTTCCTGAACCAGCCACTTGCTGTGTGTCTGTTGTTATTCAGCACTATCCTGTACAGTCAAACCACCAGGTCATTTCTTTTTACTAGTTTCTGTTGAAGGCATAGTCTTTGGATGGCCCATTCTTTGTCTAAAACTTGACCAAATCATACCAAACATTCACAAAATGTCCCCACATAATTCAGCTGCTCAGCAATGGTTAGCAGATAACTAAATGTTAAATTAGAGTTTTTAACTTTGATAATTAACAGCTCAGGAGCTCCAGTGAAACACATCTTCTCCCAGTGGTAGCATGCACCGTTCCCCATTTATGCATGTTTAAAGGAAAAAAATCATTTAGGTTATTCTCTTACATGCATATATATACATTTGGAGCCCATTCCCTGTGTGAACATGAAAAATTGGAATTCATATAGTGATAAGAAAAGTAATATTTTACAGTGCATAGCAGATATGTACATTCAAACATTATTTGTGAAGAAAACTGTATGCCCGCTTGTGTGGTTAGAGCATGCAGCTGGTGGAAAAAGATATGTCTGTTTGTGTGGTTTAAGCATGCAAGAGGTGTTATCTATACATCTTCATTACTGTTAAACATGTATTGAAAACCACACAGGCAAGGATAAGATATGCAACATAATTTGTTCAACTTTACAGAGTTATTTAAGTTAAGGAACACACAACCACGAAGTGGAACAATCAAACTAAAAGTGTCAAATTTAAGGAAGGACATCAGAAAGAATTTCTTCTTGGAGCAGCTGGTGAATTGGTGGAGCAGTCTTCCCGGTACTATGTTCAATAGCGGGACTATCTCAGGGTTGAAACACAAAGGGGACATTTTTGATGGGGCAATACAGAATGAAAGTAAAACATGGGAAAGCTCTGAAAGGGCAGAGTAAAGCAATGTAGGAACTTCAGATCAGACTTGATGGAATCCTAATTTTTTTATCTCCTTAACCAGATATGTATATATAGTATGCAGCTGGTATATTTAAATGTGTGAAAAGGTGGGTACTATGAAGGTAGTCAACCTGTATGGTATGTCTTTGCGAGGTAAATGAGAGCTTTTCTTCCATGAACCTTGAAATGGCAGGAGGTTATCCCAGGTTTCATAGTGACATCTGAAGTGGCATTAACAGAAACAGAGTTAACAAAACATTCTTAGAGTCATATATACAAGAGAAAAACCTGTAGGAGAGATTACAATTTGAATAATATTAGCCACCAAACCTTTAGATCATTCTAAACTGCATATTATCTGGATAATTCACACATTTATGCTTCCTTGGTTATGTGCGGTTGTGATTTTGTTTTTGTGGAAGCTGAGAGAGAGAGAGAGAGAGAGAGAGAGAGAATTTAAATTGGTCAATGTGGTCCAAAGCCATATTGCTAAATTTTTTAAAACATGCTAGTTTTGCTTTGGCTAAAAAAATCCAATCTCCTATTCAAGGTTTGTTGTTCTCTCTCCATCTCATCATTATTAGATGTTTATCCTCTAAATAGACTGTCTTTGGTGAGTCTGTATGTTTGGGTGCTGGACCAGGGACAGGATGTGATCTGTAGAACTAGTGCTGTGAGTCTGGAAGACGGTGACCCAGCAATGCTGAAACAGTGTTTCAGCACCTCCAATCAGAACATTGGAGTATAGTACAACCACATAGGATATAAATGAGGTGAGCCCATTCTTGGAACACAATGGTTCTTCAATACATTAGATGTTGACACTGCCCTAGAATACTTTATCACAACTTACAACACTGCCTGTGACACTTACACACCATTAAAAAAGCGTAAAATCAAAGCTCTCTCTAATCCTTGGCTCATGCCCAAACTACTGGCTCAACTCAAAGCTCATGACCATCTCTGGGCCATAGCCAGAGTCACAGGTTCCTTGACGGATATACAGAAGTACAAACAGGCATGTAACCTATGCACATCGCAAATCAGGCAAATGAAGAGCTCCTATTTCAAAAATGCCCTAGCAACCACCTAGAGTGATGGGAGACCTTTCTGGGACAACATCCGAAATATTATGGGTAAGCAGTCAAAATCCTCTCCCACTATAATGAATGTTGACGGCTCCACTACCCTTGACCCAAAGGTTATAGCTGATGCCCTAAATAAAACCTTCACAGACCTCAGTGGGGTCCTCCCACCAGATTTCTTCTCAGACTTGACCCTGCCAAAACTCGTATCCCAAATCACCTCACCTGACCAACCGCTATTTCACTTTAAAATAGTTAAGGCACATGAAGCCTACAAATATATAAAAAAGGCTTGCTCTAAATCCAGAACAAGCAGTGATACTATTGATCTAAACATTCTGTCTCTCACCTTGGAAGAAGTGATCCACCCTCTCACCAAAATTCTCAATCTTTCCCTCTGCCAAAGTCAATTTCCCAGCAAATGGAAGTCTGCTATAGTTACACCAGTGCTCAAAGGGGGTGACAAATCCACACCAGGGAACTATCGACCTATATCAATACTTCCACCCCTCTCCAAAGCACTTGAACGCATCATGGCTGACCAACTCTCAGACTACCTGCAAAAGTGTAATTTACTCTGCATGCAGCAACACAGATTTAGGAAAGGGCACAGTACGTCGACAGCCCTGCTAGACTTCTCAGGAGAAGTTCACAATGCCATGGACAAGGGATACCAAACCAGAGCTGTTTTCATTGACCTCATAAAAGCGTTTGATACTGTTCACCATGGCTTACTAATCTCACTACTGCTCAGGCTTGGGCTCGCTGAAGGACCAGGTGCCTGGGTTAAAAGTTACCTGGCACAATGCACACAAGCATTAAAAATCTCTGATGTACTCTCTGACTCTAAACCAGTCCTCTCAGGTGTCCCTCAGGGATCAATCCTAGGCCCTCTCCTTTTCAGTCTGTTCCTAAACTCTCTTCCTGAATCCTGCCCAGAAAAAATAATTCTATATGCCGATGATGCCGTAATTCTCTCCTCTTACAAGGATCCCAACCCATTACGTCAGAGCCTGCAACTTGCCTTCTCTCGTGTCGAAAAGTGGTTCCTTGATCACAAGCTGGTCCTAAATCACAAAATAACAAAAACCATGCTTTTCACCAATCATCAAAACAGAAAAAGACATATTCCACTCACAATTAAAACTTCCCCTGGAAATACACTTGAACAAGTGAATACATTCAAATACCTTGGCATCACTTTTGATCAATGTCTTACCTTTGTGACCCACTTTGATAACACAGTGAAAACAGTGAACCAACGCATTGGAATACTGTTCCGGAACCATCAATTCCTTAACCAATCTGCCCTGAGGATTGCTATACAAAGCTCCATCATCTCAATCATAGACTATGGCCTAATTATCTATGGCTCTACCACTACCACCGCACTAAGGCGTATCTCATACGCCCTAAACAAGGCCTGTCGACTCCTCATTGGAGCGCAGAGATGGACCCACACCTGTGGGCTCTACACAGAAACCGGCTGGTTACAACTCTCTAATCGCCTCATGTATCTCACATGCTTGATGGCAAAAAAATCAATCTTGGGACTCACTCCGCTGTGTATTCAAGACCTACTTTGCCTGAATAATGGCACACGTCCCACCAGAAGATCTGAGCACTAACCTTTTCAGGTCCCCAGATACCAGACTGCTCAGGGACAAAGATCTTTTGCCTATCGTGCCCCTACCTGGTACAATGCCCTTCGCTTACCCACTCTATCCTCCACATCACTGGGAGCTTTCAAATCTATGCTTTACGCTCACCTCTCAGCCTCCAGCTCCTGTGACTGCTTTGACTAAAGACTCTTCCCTCTGACTGCTCTTACAGTTGTCCATCCCTCTCCACGACCCCTCACTTGACAAAGACACTCAGAGTACCACTAAGTGGTCCTGTCTGCTACTGAGTTTTTCTCCCTCTATCTCCTCCTACTTTTCCCTCCTTATCTTTCCTTAAACGCCTCTGAGTTTCTTTCTTTCTTGTAAATGAATTATTACTGATTATTGCAGCCTTTGTAAATTGCTGACCATTTGTTATAACATGTCTTGTTGTAATGTACTTTTATGATGTGGAACCTTTGTAAAAGAGCCTTGGCTCAAAGGTATTAATTCCTAGAACAATAAAATCTAAACTCTAAACAATGTCAGCATGTGGAGAGTACAAAGACTTCAAGCATGTGAGGTTCTATTACATCTATATACAGTATATATCATTGTTTCTGGAGAAGACATGTTTGTACAATGTGTATGCTTTCCCAGCATTTGTACCATGCATACTCTAACATTTGAATGCACAGTTGCACTGCCCATGACATGCAGATATCATCAGTGTGCCTTGCAATAGCTGCGGTCAGGGACTGATAAATGTATTGTGTGCTGCATTTGAATTAAGAGCACCAATTAGTAATTCTATGAGGGTAAGGTTTAGGTATGGTCTTGTAAGCATGAACAAGCTAGTGTTATAACACATCTCATAAAAGGTAATATTTACAAAAACATCTAACCCTGAGAGGTGAACTACTGCCTCCAGATATACTGTAGGTAAGATTTTGAGTGTTAATGGTGGGATCTAGATGTTACTACAGTTTTTTTTGTAATTTACTATGAGTTTCTATGTTTTCCACAGTATTGCCTCACCACACACAGTAATGAGTGGGATATTGCAGAGAGGCATATGGCAGCATCCCAGTGCACAAATGAGTACCTGTTATCCAGGTTCTTCTAGACATGCAAATAGGGTGAATGCTGCTGGAGCAGGGAACCTTATAATATAGGTATGTACCAGGTGAGCCCTCTTATTCTACTGCAGCTTTCAGCTTTTACAGTTCAAGCAGCTGACATGGTCAGATATTTCCTGAAAGTCTGAGATATTTCTGGAGAAAATTCCTGCCTCTCTTCATCATTGTAGGGCCGCCAGAGAAGATCTCTTTAGAAATAATGTGAAATACTGTATGTGGAAATGTCTGACCATGGCTTTTGCTGCAATCAATCAATGAATGCCTTATTTATAAAAAGCAATAGTCACAAAAAAGTCAGAGTGCTTTTATAATTGATCATAAACTCTAAAATCAAAATATCCATAAATAATTAAAATACATAACAACATCAGCAATTCATCTGAAGTCAGAAAAAGTGAGGTGAAAGAGATAAGTCTTCAGTGCAGATTTAAAACTCTCCACAGTCAAGCTCTCCCTCATCCAATGAGGTAGAGAATTCCACAGGGTGGGGGCCACAAATGCAAATGCCTGGGCCCCTGAAGTCTTCAAATGAATCCTGGGAATCTCTAGCAATCCCTTGTCAGTGGAGCGAAGTGATCGGAGGGCACGGTAGGGGCAAAGAAGCCCTTGCAGATAACATGGTCCCTGTCCATACAGGGCTTTGTAGGGCAGTAGACCAACCTTAAAGGTGATCCACCACTGAATAGGCAGCCAGTGCAGGCTGCCCAGCTCAGGCATGACATGGCAGGATCGAGGAAGCCCAGTCTTCAGCCTGGCTGCTGCATTCTGCACTATCTGCAAGTGGCAGATGTCAACCACCAGTAGCCCTAGGTACAGGGAGTTTCAGTAATCAAGGAGGGAGGTCACAAAGATGTGGACCAGCATTGGAAGGTCATCAGGTAGAACCAGGTGTTTAATCTGGGTGATATTCCTTAGATGGTAAAAGGTGGTCTTGACAATGGATGATACCTGAGATCTAAGCATCAGCCCATCATCAAGAATAATGCCCAGATTTTGCACCTGTTCAGAGGTCATCAGCTGGCTGCCTCCAAGCCAAAGCCCAGAGGACCACCCAACCGATAGCCCCTCTACCCAATGACCCAGGTCCACAACCAAAACCTTGGTCTTGTCAAGGTTCAGCCTCAACCAGTTAGCACTCATCCAGTCTTGGATCTCAGAGAAGCAGTTATTAAAGATCGAGACAGCTCCATCCTGCTCGAGCAAACAAGACATGTATAGCTGAATATCATCTGAATAACAGTAAAAACTCAGCCCATACTACCTTACAATGTCTCCCAATGGCAGCATATACACTGTGAACAACATGAGTGATAAAACAGAGCCCTGTGGCAACCCACATGCTAGGGAGAATGTGTCAGAGGAATACATCCCCAACACCACTCTCTGAAACCAGCCAGTGAGGAAAGAATGGAACCATCTGAGGACTGCACCAAACAGTCCACAGATCAGCTGCAAGCACTTCAATTACACACCATGGTCCACAGTGTCAAATGCCACAGAGAGATCAAAAAGAACCAAGATAGAACAGCTCTTCTGATCTCTGGCTATCAGGAGATCATTGAGGACCTGAACTAGGGCTGTCTCGGTATTGTGCATCTTCCAAAATACAGACTGGAGAGGATCACATATGTCATGAATGGTTAAATGATCTTCCAGTTGCAGCACAACCACCTTCTCAACAACCTTACACACAAAGGGAAGGTTAGAGACAAGTCTGTAGTTAGCCTGCCCGATGCCATGGCTTGGAGGGACAGGAAGCGAAACCTCAGGATTGTGGGAGCAGCTGCATGGGGAAGGGAGCTGGATGTCATTGTCCACCTAGGGACAAATGACCTGGCTGGGAATAGTATCAGAGCAGTGCAGCAGGAGTTTGTGGAGTTGGGAAATGGTCTTAGACAAGTAGCACCCATGGTAACTTTCTCTGAAGTGCTACCTGTCTATGGCATGGATGAGGCTAGGGTACTCCGCACCATGGGATTCATTGACTGGTTAAAAAACTGGTGTGGAGCGCAGGGATTTGACTTCATTGGGGAATGGGGTCCACCTGGAGGGATACAGGCCTATACTGGCATGATGGTCTGCATGTGTCTGGGAGGGGAACCAGGATCCTAGGTGATAGGTTTAAATGCTTCATTGACAAGCATTTAAACTAGCCAAGGGGGAAAGCAGTGAAGAGAGGCAGGGAAATCCCAGCCCCCCCAACAAAACAGGGTAGTTAATGAAGTAGACTCAAAGGTAGAGAAGTCGATAGGGAGCAGAACAGGGGTAAATCCAGAAAAAGGCAGTAAGGACAGGGATGGGCTTAAAAGGGGTAAGGCCATCAAAAAATGGAGGGTGATGAGTACCAGTGCCCATAGTCTGGGTAACAAGCTCCCTGAACTAGTGGCCTTGATGGAAGAGAGACTCCTGAATAGCGTGGCAGTCACAGAAACATGGTACACAGAGAACCATGACTGGGATGTCAATATACCAGGGTACATAATCTACAGGAGGAACAGGGAGGATAAATGAGACGGAGGAGTAGCTCTCTACATAAAGGAAGGAATCAAAGCAACAGAACTAAGGGGTAAACAGGGAGGAGAGGAGACATTGTGGGTCACCCTGGAGACAGAAAATGGCACCACAATCTGCACAGGGGTTGTTTACAGACCCCATCTCGGGGGAGGCAATGGACAAGACAATGATAGAAGGAATCCTTAGAATGGCACAAAAAGGACGGATATTGCTGATGGGGGACCTGAATATGCCAGATGTTAACTGTAGCACCTTTACTGCAACCACATCCAAGAGCAGGGTCATTCTCGATGCCCTACAGGGGGCATGCTTCAGACAACTAGTTTTGGAATCCACTCAGGAGGGAGCAATCTTAGACCTGCTACTCTCAAATAGGGATGGAGAGAGGATCTCAGATTTAGAAGTGGATAGCCATCTGGGAACAAGTGACCACAAAACAGTGTGGTTCACAATAAACACAGCTGTAGAGTCAAGCCATACAAAAGCAAGGGTGTTGGAATTTAGGAGGGCTGACTTTGGCAGAATGGGAGAGTGCTTCAAAAAAGCACTAGCAAACAGGCAAGAAGGAGGGCTGGAAGAACAATGGGGAAAAATTAAAACTGCCATCACAGAGGCAACAAGCCTTTGCGTAAAGCAAATAAACAAAACACAATGAAGGAAAAAGCCACTGTGGTTCTCAAAAGAGGTGGCAGGGAAGGTTAAGGAGAAAATTATAGCATTCAGGAAATATAAGGAAACACAGAAGGAGCAGAACAGAGAACTATTTCAGTTAAAGCAAAAGGAAGCAAGGAAGGCAGTCAGAATAACAAAGGCTCAAACTGAGGAAAAGATAGCCAACTCTGTTAAGAAGGGGGATAAAACATTTTATACGTACATTAGAGAGTGAAGAAAGACCAAGGGAGGGATAGTGAGGCTTAATAAAGGAGACGTAATGTGGGCAAAGGGTGACAGTGAAAAAGCAGGGATACCGAACGAATACTTCTGCTCAGTATTCACAAAAGAAGAGGAGGTGAGGTATCTAAACCAAACAATAGAAACACTCTGAATGTGGGGGTCAATACTAGTCCATTCACAGAAGAAAGGGTTCTGAAAGAACTCTTAAAACTGAAGGTGGACAAAGCAATGGGGCCTGACGGGATTCACTCAAGAATTCTAAAAGAACTAAGTGTAGAACTAGTGACACCCCTGACTACCCTCTTTAACAAATCATGGGAGGATGGGGTGGTACCTGAGGCCTGAAGGATGGTGGATATGATTCCACTTCACAAAAGTGGGAGCAAGGCAGAGGTAGGAAACTACAGACCTGTTAGTTTGACCTTAGTGGTAGGGAAAATGATGTAATCACTTCTGAAGGAAAGACTTGTTGAGTACCTAGAGGCCAGTGAGTCACAGGACCCAAGACATTATGGATTCACAGTGGGAAGGTCATGCCAGATGAATCTGATAGATTTCTTTGACTGGGTGACCAAAGTAGTAGATCAGGGAGGGGATGTGGACATGGCCTACCTGGACTTTAGCAAGGCATTTGACACAGTCCCACACAAAAGATTAATATACAAGTTAGCCAGCCTTGGAGTGGGTCCCAAGGTGGTAGCCTGGGTAAACAAGTTCTGCTCAGAGACAACAAGGTACCATAATGCTATTTTCAGTGTCAGTGGCTCAGAAGGTTGCACACTCGCCTCTGTGGCTGGAAGATCAGAAGGCTATAGGTTCTATCCTCACACCAGGCACTTGGGTTAAATCCCAATCTGGCACCATAGTGCAGCATGAGGGGGGTTGTGCAGCCTTTCATATGAGATGTTAAACCAAGGTCCCTTCTGCATGTTCTGGTGGTTGTTCAGGTGGACTTTAAAGATCCTATGGCACTTCATGAAAAGAGTAGGGACATTTTTATTAAGGACATAAGACTTATACAAGATAATAAATTGGAACAACAAAAATAAACATCAGCAAGTGCACATCATACAGAAAAACAGTGGAAATTACAAGCAAAGAGTAATTGGGAAACAGCTAGGATGTTAAATACCAAAATAAATTAGGGCAGATCAAACCACCAATTCTCACAGTTTTTCCATAAAGACAACAATCATTTTCTAGAACCATAAATCTGATCGTGATAGATGTTGTATTTGCAGCAACATAAGATGAATAACTTCCAACTAAGTCCATAATGTCTGTTGAAAACCCCATTTGCATCTTGCCAACCAAAGATAATACTTCCAAATTCCAGTGAAAATGCCAAGTGTACTGGAATGGCATTTCAACCAAGGATCGGAATACACCCCTATGACTAGGGTATCATAATCAATTAAACCAAATCCAGTTCATTTTATAGTCTGTACAAATAAATCCCAACAAACGACAGCAAATGGGCATTATAAAAATAAATGTGATTGTGTTTCTAAAAGGGTGTTGCAAGTGTCCCTAGGGCAAAACCTTTCACTCAATTGTTTGTGTTTATGTGAGTTTCTTATACCTAGTCTGCCATGACAAGACAGCCAGGTTGTTTCCCACATATGTTCTGGCAATCTAGGGTCAGCTAATAATTTAAGGGTAAATTCAGAGTTTTCCAGAGTTCCAAAAGGGAAAATTAAGGGTTCCCAGAAATTTCCATTAAGGAGATTGTGATAAAACTCCTTTTTTGAAAAGAGAGTGACTTCTTCTTTAGTAACATTTCACGGTTTACATTTTTTAAAATAATTATCATGTAGAATGGGATGGGTTCATTTCTCCAAACAGTCTGAAAATGTTTCTTCCCATTTTCCCACAAATTAATTAGAGGAAGTAAGTTCATGTGGAGCCAAGTATGCCAAGTCTTAGTATGATGTCCAAAAATGGGTTTAATATAAAAAATAAAATTGGTTGTGAGGAAAGCCACAAGGTTCACCATCCCTAGACCGCCTTTCTCACAAAGAAGATAGGTAAAGTTTCTTTTTACAGGGTTTAATCTGCTGACCCAGAGGGCTTGAAAAAAAAGACTAGATAATCTTGTTTCCAAATCCCATGGTAATGGAAAAATTGCACTAATGTATTCAAATAAAGGTAGACATAAAGTTCTAATCAAAAGAGTCCATTTTTGAAATCTGCACAGACTTCCATTTCTCAATTAGTGGAAAGCCCTCATTCATTTTAAGAGTCCAATTTAGTTTTTACATCAGGCTTCCCAAAAAAGATACCTAACAGTTTAAACCCACCTTGTACAATGGGAATGCCAGCCACAGAAGTACGTTGCGTAGTCGAAACACCTAACTGCAATGCTTTACTTGGCTCTACCATGCCAGTTTGACATTCTTTATGTCAACTGGCATTTTGCCGACAGCAATCATGTCGACTGCAAGTTGTAATCTACATTATTCCTGTGTGTCTTCCGGTCCTGTATTTTTTGTCGGAGGGCTTTACCCCCCCAAACCCTCCATGCAGGGGGCTGTGCCCCCCCCTGTCTTTTAGATTCTTAACTCCAGTCGGAGTTGATTTGGGATGGGGGTGCAGGACTGGGAGACAGCATGCCCCTGTTTTGGGAACACCAACACAGCGACCTGTCAGCAAAGTGTAGATTTTGTGGACAGGTGTGTATTTTGCTGTGTTGGTGTCACCGTAAGGGGGGCATACCACTTTACTATTATGAGCATTAATTTTAACATTGGATGCAGTACAAAATTCCTGCAAGAGGTGTTGTATGTGGAGCCCAGACTGTAAATCAGCTAGAAATAGGCAAAGATGATAGGCCAACACTTTAATGGGGGGGGTATCATCTGACATAGAGATCACTGCAATGTCTGGAGAAAAATAAATTTTTTGAAGCAGTATGTCAATACCAAAGATGTATAAAATAGGGCTTAAGGGGTCACCCTTGTCGAACCCCTTGTGTTTGTTTTATAGTCTTACCCTGAAAACCATTAATCATTATTTTAAACGTGGCACTTTGGTATAACATCTGGATCCAAGAAATAAACACCTCAGGTATTCCATGATGTCTTAAGGCCTGGTAAAGGAACTCATGTGACATACAGTCAAAAGCTTTCTCCTGATCTATAGAAAGCAAAAATCCCGCTGACCCGCTGACCGTGCTTTTGAGAAAAATTTCTCTAATCTGTATAAGGTTGTCAGTAATATTCCTCTGTGGACTGGAGAAAGTTTCAGAGGAGGAAATGATTTTAGGTTGGTTGTCATTAAGATGTTTAGTGAATATTTTAGTCAGAATTTTCTGACCCGAATTTAACAAAGAAATATGTCTCCATTTATTCAGATCTGAAGGATCTCCTTTTCTATGTAATAAAATCATGCTGGCTTGAAGCCATTCACAGGTGATACAGCCAGTCTCAAGAATTTCATTAAATAATTCCATTAGAATAATTGTGACTATGTGCTGAAATGTTTTATAAAATTCTGAATTAATGCCATTGGGCCCAGGAACCTTATGTGAAAGAAGGGCTTGAATAGCCTCGGTCACTTCAAGTATGGTTATGGGTTGTGTCAGAGAAGTCTCTTCTGAGGAAGTTAAAGTACCTGATGGCAAATCTTTAAAAAAGTAATTATGCATACTGGTAGTAATAACAGGCAAAAGAAGTTGTTCAAAAACATTTTCCACATATTATAAGATTTGATCACTATGCTATAATAAGATACCTTGATTATTTTGTATACCTTCGTTGATTTTTGTTTTATTCAATTCTTGATTATATTTAATAATAATAATAATAATAATAATAGACGTTATTTTTAAGTGCCTTTCGAGATATCAAGGTGCTGTACAAAGATTAAAACCACATTAGCACAAACGGCAAATACAGTAATAAATAAAATAAATCCATTCAATTATGCATCACTGAAGGCCTGATGCACAAAAAAGTTTTAAGTGCCTGTTTAACAATATCAACAGATCCCTTCTTTGAATGAGTGGCAAATCTCTGCTCAGTTGTCAAAGTTTTAGCCCTATCATACAAATAAAGTTTCATGTCAGACCTAATACAATCAATCTGTGTTTTATAGGACTGTTTTGTGGTAGATTGTAAGGTGATAACTTTAAAAAGTTTAGCTCTCAGCTGTAAGTACTGTAAATAATCATGATTACCTTTCTTTTGTCCTTTAGAGGAAAACAAATAATTTAATTCATGTTTTGTATCCAGCCACCATTCCAAAATGTCATAATAAACAACAATTGAGAGTCTGGCTTGCAATAATTCAATACATTCTTGGCACAAGTAAACTTCACTTAATAAAGAAGTATTAAGCTTCCAGTAACCTTTTCCCAGTTTCCTAGTGCCCAAAAGATTCAGGGACACATGTAATTCTGCATGATCAGAAAGTGCATTTGCCTGGGTCTTTGTTCCCTGGACTTTGCCATGGCTGGAGAGAAAAATGAAATCAATTCTGGTGGATATGGAATTTCTAAAGTAAGTATGACCCCCTTTAAGTGAATTTGCCTGAAAGAGTCTAACATACCAACAGTTTGGAAAATTGATTTTAAAGCATTTGTGTCTCAAAACAATTTAGTTGTAAGACCTGTCTTATCCTGTAAATCCAAAGGACAATTAGAGTCACCCCCATGATAGTGAATTTTGCTGTACGCAAATATGGCTGCATTACTTTAAATAATGCTATCCATTCACTCTTAGTCTGGGGAGCATAGATGGTGCCTATTCTCATTGGCATATCTCCTAAGAGTATGTGAAGGAGTAAAAGTCTCCGGGGCTCTATGTCCATAATTCTCGTGATCTTAACATGAAGTGATTTAAATAAAATACCAGTCCCTGAACAGGGTTCCACCCCCAGAGACCAGAAAGATGGGCCCCAAAGCCAGGATTTTTGAGCATGTAAAAGGTCGTGTCATGTGTAGTTCTAAGTCTGGTGTCTTGCAGAAAAAAGATGTGAGCATTGGCTAACTGTAGAGAAGAAAACATTGTGTGCCTATGAGCCAAATTTCTAAGACTATTGACATTTAAGGAAAGTAAATTGAAATTAGCGACTGCCAGAAAGACTAAACAGGCTAAGGTCTCTTTTTATGAGTCCATTTGTACATATTTTCTTTCTGTACCGGTGCGTCTTCCAAATCCGATGCATCTTTGAGAGAAGAGATGATAGAGGATAGGTCAAACTCTTCTCCTTTGTCCTCCATGTTGTTCTATAAAGCTGCATAGCTATTTCTGGTTTTGATAGAGTCCCTTCTTGATATTTTGGACTTTGGTTGCTGCTTGTCCTGTTTTCTTTTAACCCCCACAATGATGAAATCATCTGGAGGGGCTGCAGGGGTAGGCATGTTAGGTAGGGCTGTTGATGGGGGGGGTTCTATAGTAGTTTGTACATAAGGGCGGATTCCGGTGTCTCAGGCGGCAATGGTTCAGGCTGAGGTGGAGTGGGTACATCCTGTACTAGTACAGAAGTGATGTTTTGAGCTGATGTAGGGATAAGAGATTGAGATTTCTCTTTACATTGTTGGGCTTGCAGGACCATTTCCTCTTGATCATAGAAGGAGACTTTGTTATGAGCCACCCTGGGATGCATTTTATAGGAGTGACCTCTTTCATCGCATACATTGCAGCGAACTGGGTTTGTGCAGAAAATATTAGAAAGTCCAGTTTCCAGGCAGAAGTCGCAAACCTGATCATCACAGGCATTACTTAAATGTGATAGGGAGCCGCATAGGTGGCAAGGATTTTGGCTGCCCAGAGTAAAAGCAGAAGTCTCTCTCTCTACCAATATAAAAACTGCTGGGCAAATGTTGGATTCCAGATTCAGAGCTTTTGAGTTTCACCTTGATGTGCCAAACCCCGTCCAGATATTTTCAGAATCCATAATTGGTTAAGGTCTCTCTATTGTTTCCACTCTCTATTCAGCCCAGGGCAAAATATTGGAGATTTCCACTCCCTCATTCTTGAATAAGATGTTAATAATTTTACAAGTAGGTTTGGTCGAGGGGATGACTATAAAGGGAGACCATGGAGGGGAGTGCTTAATAGAATTATATTTCAGCCAGAACCTGTCCAATAATATGGAAGATCTGAACCTAACATCAAATTGTGTGTTCCCAGAGGTATAAATCAGGGCAAAAACTTCCGTTGCTGTGAAATGCATAGTTTCTTTTAAAAGCTTTCTAGCAACATGAGCTCCATCGGGTGGCACTTGCAGACTCCCGATGTACTTCAAACGGACAGCATTTTTTCATTTAGTTGGCTCCCCCAGATTGGAAAATAAATCTGATAGCTTGAAAGTGTGAGATGAAGTGTCTTTATCCTTCTGCTTGCCATCATCTGCAGCATACGAGGGGGGTGGAGGGATTGATTTTTATGTCTCTGCTACAGGTAAAGTTTGGCATCCATAACATTTGTCCAGGATGTGGAAGGGAGGACAGGAGCATTTGCATTTGGATCGGATAAAGCAATTGTGACTTTTGTAGCTTCTGTAGAACACATAGAAGAAGACTTAGACTTAGATTCAGTTTTAACTTTTGAAACAAAATCTTGACTTACTCTGGAGTCGGGGGGATTCTGCTGAGTTACAGGAGTTGGTTTGTCCAGCTGTGAAAGCAGAATGTTGCTGTGAACATTGTGGCTCTGCAGTTGTCTGGGTGTTGGGTGCGGTCATGGCTCTGCTGCCATTAGAGGTCTCCGTGACAGGACGATTGACAGAGTCTGAGTAACATACCAGCTGTAGTTAGTGAAATGAAGTGGTGTCAAGCAGCGGCTTGGCTGCTAAACTTTGGATATCTTTTGCCATCGGGACAGGATCAGAGAACCATTTAGCACCATCTGCAGATTTTTTCCAATGTGCAGCATGTAAAGCACGTTCCGCAGTCCATTGCTGATCAGCTGTAGTAAAGACAGGATCACAACCTGGAGATGAACACTCAGTAGTTTTTTATGTTGGGATTCCAGTGGTGCAAGTGGAATATTACCCTCAGTGTGTTCCAGGTGTTGTAAGGGATCTTCCTCTTTTTTCAACAATTGCAGAAGTCTGTCCCATCGATGTTTTACTTCCAAAAATGTTCTGCATTGACAGAGACTCTGGTTGTCTACTAGTCACTCTTAATAGTTCATCCAGATGCTGCTTAGCAGTGAGAGCAGCAGCTGTCTGCATCTGGAAAGCCAGAATCTCAGGTTTAACTTGTACCTCTTGAATATTAGGTGCCCCCACAGGCTGAGAAAGTTCTAAAAGTTCAGGTATTTCCATATCCATGTCCACTGGCCCAGAAAGGACTGCTCCTTTACTTTCTTCACACAAGGCATCCTGATAGTCAGAGTCCACCATGCCGTCCTCTCCTCCTGCATACCCATTTCCCTGGTCAGCCATCTTGCCGGCAAAGAACTGGACAAGGGTTCCCCCTACTGCAGAGTAGGGGAATTTCCCTGATGTCCTGGCCAGTTTCCTCCAATCAGTAAAATACCACCACCAACTTCATCTGGTTCAATTTCAGTTAGTTACCATCTGTACCCACCCCCGGTCACCCCTGAAAAAGGGACTTCTAGTTTAAGTGGTCCTACCTAGTCAACAAAATTCAACAAGTAAATAAATAAATTTTACAGGGGTTAGGAGTGATCTACAAGGAAATTCATATATATATATATATATATATATATATATAGCACGGTAGTGCTACCATAGTTAGGGTTGAGTAGCACTTTTAAGGTTAAAGGGTCAAATTTTGCACCTTAATAACTTTGCCACCGTTCAACAGATTTGCCTGAAATTTGGTATGCATGATTGGGCATGATCGGTCTTGGGAGCTGCCATGATTTGTACTGGTTGGATATACAGCTGCAGAGTTATGAAGTGACAACCAATTGCACAATTACGCTTTTTAGCGATTTCTGTGCTCTCGCCTACAGGGCGCACAGTTTGTGCAACCAGTCTGAAAACTTCAGGGAACGTGCGGCTGGGGTCCCCAATGTGCATTTTGAAGATTTCATAAAAAAATATTGAATGGTTCAAAAGTTATTCAAAAAACAAGTTCTCATTATAAGTCAATGGGAAAAGTTAACAAAATATTCAACACTTTCGCAAATGCACTTTTTAGTGTCGCAAATGGCCCTAGTAGTGTTGCAAATCCACCATTTTGTTTTCAGTTGGTGATCAAAAAAATGCTTGGCATTTAAATTTGGGACCCTCTAGGGACACAATTCTTTTTGTGTTCACCTAGTCAGACCCTGAGGATGCTAGCCATGTCTTTATTTTGGGGTTAAACACCCCAGAAATATGTTTTTAAAATTTCTGGAAACAGTAGTGTCACAAAGTAGTGTCACACGTACGACACTGTCACAAATGTTTGTGAAAATTGCCACAGATTGCGACACTACTTTTTCAGACTTGGCCAAAATGACAGGAATACTTTGCCACCCTGCTGCGAAAGAACGGTTTTCATGGCATTGTTTATAAATATCACAGCATTCCTTAAGAGCATTGTTTATAAATATCACAGCATTCCTTAAGAGTTGTTTAGTCTGCCTTCTGAAATGAAACTCATAAGCACTCAGCTGAAAATAAAGCTTATAGTGCAAAACAGCTAGTTGCAAACCAATACTAACCTTTTACTAATTCATTGAATTAAACACTGCATAGCTTAGGAAACTCATTGAACAATGCTACACCAGTGAGTTGAGGGAACAGATTAATGTGACTTGTACTCTATATGTATGTAATAGATAACCCACTCTTGGGTGTGCGGTCACGTTCTGATATACGCAAGCCTTGGTGTGCGTTCAACCACCCAAGGCATGTGTATATCAGAGCGTGACCGCACACACAAGAGTGGGTTATCTATCTTATAAAATGGTTCCCTGTTTCAGTGAAGTAGTGCAACTTGGAAGTACTACAACATGAAAAAAAAACACATCAGGCTGTAATTTTGTTAAAATGCTTTATAGATGTCAATTAATATTACACAGAGGAACAGAACATTTTTTGTTAATTAATGTGAACTATAAACTGTAACTTTAACAGAACTGTAGTTTCATGTAAAGAAATAGAGGAACTGTAAGTGTAACATTTAAACAAATTGAGGAACTGTAACTTTAAGTTCAGGACTGATGCATGTAAACAAATAGAGTAACTATAGCTGCATTAATCAGATTGAGAAACTGCAGCATTTAGTTTAACATTAACTGTATAAGCATCCTTTAAAGAAAGTGATGAACTGTAACTTTAGCTTTAGCTTTATGCTGCAGGTAAATAAATGGAGGAACTGTAGCTCTAAGAGTGCTTGCTGAACAGAACAGGACTGCTGTTGCTTTAAGAGTGGTGCAGTCTTTTAGCAGAACGTGGAGAGAGCAGTGACTGGTACAGGAAGGAGACATTTTATAGAGGAAGAAAAGTAAGTTCAATGCTGTGGTTCTGTAGGATTTTGTTCTCATTTTGCAGCATTTTTAACTGCACTGCAGGAGATTCTTGTGCTAGAGGAGGTACGTCACTTGTAATATATGTTGAACTGCAGGTTGCTGTGCACTGTTACGTTTTGCATGTAAGGTGCTAGTGGGTGCAGGCCTGCAGACAGGTGCTGACATTTTTGTTCAGGCTGCTGATTTTCTGTGCTGGTGGGAGTTTCTGTAGGATTTTCGTTGTTGCTTTGTGGCACTCCTACTGGCAGTGGGAAGACGGTCGAGGTTGAGCGCTGAACAAAGATTTGGACAATGCTTCCTGTTTCATTGTCAGTGCCAGTTGGAAAGTATTCATCCTGCTCCGAAGCACTGTGGATGGGGTTAGTGTTTTCTTTATGTTATCTGTGCAAGCGACGTCAACTTGTTGCATGTTTTGCTGTTCTGGTTCCATTGAAGTGGTGTCGGCAAGCGCGGGTTGGAGCTCTGTGGAGGTACACAGTGTTGTGGGTGGTTCTTCGGCAACACTGCCCTTTGCTGAAATGATGGTCATTTGAATTTTAGACAAACTAGCTGGTTTGCATGGTGTTTCATGGTGTGAGGTACTGGTACCAGCTAGGATATTTGCCCAGCTTCGTCTGTCTTGAAGTGTAGGTGCCCAGTATGATTTCAGGCTAACCTCTGATTTGCAGCCTGTCACAGCCATGATCTCTCATGAATCGAGCCCCACTGAGGATAGCATTTGAACCACCGTGGATCTTAGGCAGTGGTTTGTGTAGTGGCAAGATAGCCCTGCTTCTGTAGACAGCTGAGGCATTAAAGAAGACAGATAACTGAGTCCCATTGCTTCTCTAGAATACCATGTGCGTTGTTTATCTAGTATGTGTTGTGACGCTCTTTTGGGATCTAAGAAAAATGCAGTGGCATCTGGTGGGCATTTGCTGGGGTATTTTTTAAATGAAAGGACAGAGCATAGAGGGTAATTTGGTTGGGCAAAAACAAACCCTCTTAAGGCTGCTTGATTTAGTTCTCTGGCATCTCTGTGATTTTTGCTGTCTGGGTTGTGTTTTAGACTAATATATCAATGCCATTTTCATCCTTTTAATCTGAAAAGAGTCTTTTTTAAGTTCTCTTTGCCCTTCCCTTCCTCTTGGAGCCATGAATATTGCAAGTCGAACCGAACCTTTTTTACCAGTCCTGGAGCAGTGTCTGGTGATAATGCTGCAGTGTGTTTTAACTTTTTAAAATCTGTTTCTGTAAGATACTCACGATGTTGGGTACAATCTTTCCCTTCTTTTCTATATTTTTTTATAACAGATACAAACACATTGTTTACTGACTGGAAACTTGGGTCTGTTACTATGTTGATTTTTCTAGACAAAGGAAAGGAATTTAAATGTCTGTTTAATCCTGCTCTTGAACCAATGCAGCTGGAAACCCCGTATTGTTCGCCAGATGAGTTTCTCACAGTAGCATAGAATTCTCTCAGGGTACTGTTTAATTTGTCTGCCTTTAGTGTCTTTAAGTCTATCTCTGTTTGCTTTTCAGCCAACCAGTCTGTGAATACTTTTGTTGCCCAGAAAGTTTGCTTTTTTTTGTGTTTTTCTCAGCACTGTCTTCTTCTATGCTGTCTATTTCTTTATGATGAAAATGTTTTATGTTAACTTTACCACTTCCACTTACAATTGCAGTACCATGCCCGAGCACATTACAGTTTGCGTTTATGTGCATGCATGCATTCACATTTCTGTTTCTGTTCCTTTGGTGTTCTTTTTGCTGTAACACTTAACATTTGCATTTCAAATACCAGTGCCATCACTGTGCACATTACCAGTTGTGTTTTTGTACGTGCTTGCATCTCCGTTTCTCTCACTGTTTGCTTGGGCATCACTTTGCGCTTGCATTTCTATTCACATTTGCATCACCATTTACATTTGCATTACCATGTGCGTACCTCTTGGTGCTTGCATTTGCTTTGCTGTTCCTGTTACTATGTGACAAGACATCACTTGGTAGGAGTGCATTCTATTCACCATTTATAATCCTCATTCTCAAAAAGAAGGGAAATTAGAGGCAAAAAATATGTTTAATGCATCAGTTAGGGTTGTTCCACAGCAACAAAAGTGAGTAAATTTGATGTTACGGTGGAAAACCCTAACTCAGCATTCACCGCCCACTCCCCCAGCACCACACACACACACACATACAGACACATACACACATGCAAGTGGGGGAGGAGGACCAAGGCAACACGACCAATCACAGACAACCAGCAGCAGGTGACAGAAACAAAATACAATTGTCTAAATATACTACAAGACATCCCCACCACCCCAGACCAGGTATTGCATGCTCACTAGAGATCCACACCAAAACTGGGGCCATGTAAACCAATGGTACATATCCCTGATTGCAGGTGCACACAAGTTACCACGCATAGGAGTTGCATGGCCTTAGCTAGCAATGCCCATGCCCCAGCACACCACGTACTGCACCCTAAGTAGAGAGCCACAGCAACATTAAGGCCATGGATATCTATGGTATATCTTCCTGACTGCAGGTACACACAAGTTAATACACTTAGGAATTGGAGGACCTCCACCAGGCAATGCCCCACCCCAGACCAGGTATTGCATAATGACTGGAGAGCCACAGCAAAAATAAGCCCATGGACATCAACAGTGCAACTCCCTGATTACAGCTGTACAGAAGTTAGCACACTTACAAGTTGCACAGTCTCAGGCAGGCAATGCACCCAGCAGAGCAGTTACTGCAGCCTGAGTGGACAGCCACAGGAAAACAAAGGCCATTGACATCAATGGTACACCCCCAAACCCCGAGACCAGGTACTGCATCCTGAGTGGAGACCCACAGCAGAACAGAGAGTATGTACATCAATGGTAAACCTCACTGATTGCAAGGACACTCAAGTTAGCACAGTTAGGATTTACATAGCCTCAGACAGGCAATGTCCCCCCAACCAGGTACTGCATCCTGAGTGGACAGCCACAGATGACCATGCATATACCAGAGCACAACTGCACACCTGCTGCTGGTTGTCTGTGATTGGTCATGTTGCCTTGGTCCTGCCCCCTACTTGCATGTGTGTGTGTCTGTGTGTGTGTGTGTGTGTGTGTGTGTGTGTGGTGCTGGTGGGTTGGGGGTGAATGTGGAGTTAGGGTTTTCAACCCTAACACTGAATTTCCTCACTTTTGTCACTGTGGAACAACTCTAACTGATGAATTAAACAAAGTTTATTGCCTCGAATATATATATATATATATATATATATATATATATATATATATATATATATATATATATATACATAAATAAAACTGGCAGCCAATAACAGTATCCACCTGTGACTGCTTGCCCTGTTAAAGTTAACACATTCTCTGGTGTCCAGGGATACAACTCACCCTCTTACCGCTGGGCCTGTTAATACAAAAATCATTCCATGGTGTACAGTGGTACCATTATTGTCCAATCGCCTGTTCCAGTAGTAACAAATAATTATTTTGCTGCAGTATAAGGCCTGCCTGGTCCAGTGGTATAGAGGGATGAGGCAGGCAGACTGAATGTTCATCACATAGCTGTCTTGTCCCTGTATGGGGAGGCATGCTGATTTGACCTTTGCCTTCCCCCCAAGTGAAGGCAGGAACTCAAGAGGGGAAAATACAAAAATGGCTAGCGCAGGTTCCATAAAGCCCTACTCAGCTACCTCTGTCCCACATGACCACCTGGATGACTGGCTCATTGCTGTGACTTGTGGATGTAATTGACTGGGTGGGGGGAGAGGATGGCTCTCCCCTTTTTGGCCAACCTATCATGGGGAAGGGAGGTAATCCATGGGAACTTTGGGCTGTATGGTTTGGGACAGGGGAGTGATGGACAGGGGAGGTAGGGATAGGGCTGGGAGCCTGCCTGAGTCAATTGGCAAGGCAAAAAGTTTTATGGAGGGTAAAAATACTGCAGTATGTATGACCTTAACACATACAGTATACACAGCCCTCCCATAATGGGTGCAACTGCACTGTTACAGTAAACCCATCAAGTATAGGTAATATGTATTGGGTCTCTTACCAGGGTACTATAGAGCCAGAGGTAGGAACCATAAAGGGATGACATTTCTTAAACCTGTAGAATTAAATAGAGGAAAGGTGTCACAAATGATCCTCAGTTCTTAGAGAGTTACTAGGAAGAATAAGGCAAGTTAGACATATTGTAATACTTACCTGTTGGGAAGGATTTCACATCCTGTGACATCTGCAAATGTAAAGAGAAGGTTAATGTGGAGTAAATACAGTAGTGGGGACAATAGAGAGAAGAGAGAGATGAAATTAGTATAGTACAGTGTAAGAGGTAAAAAAATATAGCTGTGGAAGGAAAGGTATACAATTAAATGAAGTAAACGATACAGAGACATGCTTAATTTAAATATTATGCTAATATCAGTAACTGTTTCCCATGAGTGTCAAAAACAAAACACAAAAAAAAATAATGAAAGTTTGTTACCATTGGAAAAGCTGTTCCTGTGTTTTTACCTTGACTTGCATGTTGTTTTTAGTGTGTGGTGTATATCACTTTGACATTTCTGTATAAATAAGATGCACATTTGTATTCTTCAGACCTGTCCTCTGTGGAAGGGTCACTGAAGGCTTGAAGTGCTGGCCCAAGTGGGTGCATGCCAGGCATCTTGCCAGAAAATAAATTTTGCACTTTGCATACAATACTGAATCTAGGTGTGCTGAGCATTCTTTTCTTTTGTTATTACAAGCTGGCTGCTTTGCTTATGCACCACCTTTTCCTTTACTTGTGCACCACTCTGCAGTACTTACGCAATAGCCACAGCACTGACCCCTGACTATCACAGGACTGGCCATCCCACCCTGACAGTCTCAGGACTGTACCCCCCCTCAGACGGTCACAGGATTGACACCTTCCACTGTTAGTTACATCACTGAGCACCCATGCCTAACAGTCACAGAACTTATCCCCTTTCCCAACAATCACTGCACTACACCACACTACCATGACATCACTACACCCACATCCCCAACAGTCACATGGATGACACTTTCCACAGTCAGAGCAGCAATCCCCACCCCTACCAGTCACAGCACTGTACATCACAGCACTGATGACCACCCCACACAGTCGGGACCGTAACACCCCCCTCCCCCAAACAGTCACTTAGTTCGACACCTTATAAAACCTTCCTGCCACATATACAAATTCCTGCAAATGCTTCCGTCCCTCAAAGTTGTAGAATTGCACAGAAGCAGACTTCCCAAAAGTCAGAGGAATAACCCCTCACACTGATAGTCACATAAATGACACCCTATCACTGACAGTTACATAACAGACCCTCCTCCCAACAGTCGCTGGACTGTACCACCCGTCTAACAGTTACAGTGCCGACACCATCCACCATCAGTCACAGCAATGACCACCCCCCCAACAGTCATTGGATTGGACCACTCCCCCCCACAGTCACAGGACTGTTCCCTCATCACAGGACTGTTTAACCCCCCTCCACCGTCACAGGACTGTATCACCACCACCCACAGTAACAGGACTGTATCACCCCCTCCCCCACAAGCATGGGATTGAACCCCATCTCCAGTCACAGGACTGTATCAACCCACTGACAATCACAGGACTGACACCCTCCATTGACAGCCTTGACAATGACTACCCACCTCTGGTAGTCACAGCACTGATCCACACTCCTGAGAGTCACAACACTTTCTCAGTATCCCCAACAGTCACAGAACTGTTCTCCTACCCCCCCAACCTGGCAGTCACAGCAATGACCATACACCCCTGAGAGTCACATCACTGATCCCTATCCCCCATAGTACAGCACTAGTCACAGCACTGCACCCCATCCCATCTTGCAGCACTGATCATCAATCCCCAACAGTTACAGCACAGCCACCTCACCCCCAAAAGTCATAGAACTGACATCCTCTACCATCAGTTACAGCACTAATTCCTATCCCCTGACAATGACAGCACTGACCTACTACTACTAATGGTCACCACACTGACCCCATCCACAACAGCCACAGCACTGCCTCTTCGCCCATAATGGTCACAGGACTGCCACCCTTCCCCCCAACAGTCACAGAACTGTACCACCCCTTCAATAGTCACAGAACTAACACCTTCCACTGTCAGTCACAGTGGCCACCTGCCTGACAGCCAATGGGCATGCAGCCCATACCGTACTAGTCAGTCCAGATATATGAATAATTCATTCACATATCTGGACTGACTATATGTATGGTGCACGCCATTGGCTCATGCTCTGAACCAATGGGTGTGCAGCCATACCGAGCTGTCAGTCGGTGGGCGGCGGGTGGCAGACGGGTGGGTGCTGCCGCCGCTGGCTGATGTGGGGATCGGGGTGAGTGGGGCTCAGTGGGCAGGTGGGGTGGGGTCCACTAGATCACCAGGGATGTCGGACTTGGGGAGGTGAGGGAATGCCACCAGCGATCGGGCTACTCGCGGTCCACTGGACCACCAGGATATTAGACTTTGGGGGAGGTCAGTGCCGCAGTCGGGCTACTCAGGGGGTTACTGTTATGCCCGATCCCGGGCTACTAGGGGTGGGGGTAACACTTATGCCCGTGATTGGGCTACTCGGGGTGGTTACACTTGTGCCCGCGATTGGGCTACTTGGGGGTGAGGGGGACAGTTATGCCCGCTATCGGGGCATGGGGGGGCCACCAGGTGTGGCGGGCACAGCTGATGGCCACCCACAGGTGGCAGCTGCTGTGTTGCACCCTGCAATGCGGCAGCTCACCTGTGGGTGGCCCTTGACTTGTTCCTTTTTTTTTGGCTTAACTTTGTGCAGGCGCAGGTAGGGGTTGCACCTGCCTAACTCTGCACGGCCCAGGCTGAATATCGGACTGTGCAGTTTATGCATGGGCATGCCCCCCTACCAGTGCCTGCATACATTACTGATGTGCCCCAGCGCATCGGGATTTGTGCGGCGCATTTTTCCCCTTTAAATATGGCACCAGGGCGCATCAGTGGATTATGCATGGCACAACACCGTTGCGCCATGAGCAACCCTTTTGAATATCTGGGCCAAGTTGTTTAAGTACTGGCAACCCATCGCAGAGAGTGCAGGGGCGAAACTGGTACAGGCCAAGTAGCCAAATTCTGGTAGATTCTGTGTTAGGCTAGTATGATTTTCCTTTAACTAGCCCGGTAGGTTTGTAGAGTGTAACCAAAAAGTACTTCAGCTGGGCTAATGGAAGAGTCTGTGGGGCTAGAACTTTTTCCCAGTCATTAGACTTTCTGGGTAGTGGCTGCAAAACTTAATTTAAAGCCCTGGAGAGGGCCATACCACCCATAAGATGGCCCTCTACCCCTCTATTACCCTCTTCTGGTTTTACTAATTTTAATTTATGAAAGTGATAATTTGTAGACTGGAAAATTTCTTATGTTCCTTTGTCATTTTATGATAGATTTGTTGCTCTTGTGCGGCACCCAGAGGCCTGGATGCCTGAAAAATAAAATTTGTCTTGCCTTACCTTGCCTCTAGACATTCCTTCCCAGTGACCAGCTCTAAAGCTGAGCACCCTGCTAGAAGCAGGAAAACCCACATCCCATCCCCCACCCCAACAGGATCACTCTTCTAGTACCAGTGCAGCTTTGTATATTAAACTTTACATTGCTTGCTAAACAGGCTTCTGGAATATATAATTTCACAGCTGCTTAAGCAAGGAATTCAAAGAAGAAGCATTTACATGTAACCCCTAGGTGGCACTACTTCTAGGGTTACAACCCCTGCCTGTATTACTGTCCACAGGGTGAGGGGCCTGGGTTCATAACTAGCCAGCACCAGGGTTTGCCCCCCCACAGTAAACACAGTGTTTTGGTGCCTCCACTCAGAGTAAGGTTTCAGTGGGTATTTATTAAATGTGTTACATCCCCCTCTGGGAAGCCATAACTACCAATTACCTCACCTAGTGGCCCTATACCTTGGAACAAGCAGTAATAACTCGCAACATTCACAGTACATTTGTCAACAGATATTAATGATATGCTCATAGGTTTCCCATTTACTGAGGTCTGGGCATCAGTGTAACCTCCTGGAAGCCCCTGCAAGCAATGGTTATCAGACATGCACATTCAGGAATATTCCAAACACAGTAACAGACCACCAGTAAACATGTGTGAGGCAATATAACATTGCAACACCAATCAGGTTTATTTAGGGGGAGCATAACAAGGAAGGGACAAATCTGGTCAAATGATTTTATCCTTACTGGTTTGAGCCAGGATACTGGCATGCATTTAGTTCTACTTTGCAGTCCCATAAATATACTGGGTACCTAGATGGAAAACAGGCTAGCCTAAATGGTGCCCAAGGTTGCAACTGTTGTTGAGGCACTTGATGAAAAAAGACATGATGATTTGACATGCAGTTTTATTTGCATCTGATAGCCAGATGGCCCAGTCTCTTGAACCATTAAACTAGTAGTGAAATGGAGATTAGGTGATACCACAATGATTATTAAAGCTTGTTGCAGGGAGCTACTCTGATTTCTATTCACTATACCCAGACACTGGAGATGAGCAGATGAAATAAGACCTGTGGAGATGTTTCTTGAAACAGTAGGGAGGGTTCCCTTGTGATCCTTGTCGAGCAGCTGGTCTGGTGATGCAGAAGCAAATGACTTGGGCTGATTTCACATAGCCCAAGGCCAAATGGCTTAACAGAGTCAATGAGTTAAAACTGCAAACTGGACATCTCAAACTGGCCGTCCGTGCAAACACTTCAGCAACTTATGCACATCTATATGTAAGGGTGCTGTTGGTTCCACTCTGGTCATTCCAGCTGGCTTGCAGGCTGATCTGCAATACTGCCTTTTTCTGCATGAATTTCCTGCTGCTGCATGCTGCAGCTTGCACTGACTGATGCACCTCGGAACCCACAGACTGAACCGCCGAGAAAAGTCTAGGCCCACCAGGCCTTACTTCTGAGATCTGGCCAGCTCCCCAGAGGCTCGCACTCTGAACTCCTGCGCAGATCTGGCAAATCTCCACTGTTTCAGCAGTTACCCCCTTTAATATGGGGCTAAGGTGCAGGAATTTCATTGACTGTCAAAACTGTCCCAAACTGTCCCAGTCTCTTAATTGGCTTGCTTTTTGGTGCCTACAAAAGGTCTTCCTTTTTTCCACACAAGTCTTTATTAATCCCCATACGTATCTAGTCAACGGTCCAGGCTCTTGGTTGGTTATTTGGCTGCACAATGGTGGCTGATGCATAGTCCTAAACACACATTTTACTGCACTATTCTTGCATAAATTCCCAACAGTTACATAGCCCCAGCATTTCTCTTTTAAACACATATATTAATCTCTCCCATATGTGCCTAGTTTCTGTGTTGCTGCCTTGCAAATTCAGCACCCCTCTAAAACTGGCAGCAGCTCATTAATATTCATTTGGCCTTCACTGCTCAGACCTTTGCCCTTTAATACTGGTGCCTCAGAGGCAGCGCTTCAGGTGCTTGCCTTATACTTATTTAAAAACACTTTCCCTGCCCTTTCTTTAGGTCCCTGGTGCCTTTTTAACTAAATACTGTGCACTAGGAACAATAGGAACACCTTCTGACTTTTGACCACAACTGGCAGTCATAAACCATATGCCTCTAGAAAGTGCGAGCAGCGGCTACATTGATGAAATGCCAGCTGCTCACAGATTGTGCTCGGGGAGCCCAGCAGGGCTCAAACAAGTTAATGGGGCTGACTGGGGAACCTGGTGGGGTCACAGAACTTGGACCAGGCAGTGACCTGGGGGATTCATAGGGAGGATGCCTGAGAGGTATGGTGGACATACTGGAGGACTACCAGGAAACCCCCCCGAAGGGGTGTTACATACAGTCTCTCAGTACTGGTGCTGTGTACCCACAAATGACTAGTAGCTGCAGTCCCTCAGGTCTATAGCTGGAAGTTAAGAATTTGAAGTCTTAAGCTGAGCACCCTGCTAGGAGTAGGAAAACCCACATCCCAGCCACCCCCCTCCCAACAAGACCATTCTTCCAGTACCAGTATAACTCTAGATCAATGGCAAATGGCAGGAACAAAGAATTGCACCTGTTCTGTGTCCCATTCCGAAGAACAGCTCTTTGACAAAGATCCTTTTCCTACCATATCCCACTGTGGCTTAATGAGATCCCAGCTAACATTCTAAATGCTGCTAACCCTAGAACCTTCAAAGCTGAACTTATCCAGTTTCTACTACAAAATAATGTCTGTGAGTGCTAAATTGTTTAAAGCGGTTCTCCGGAGCCTGCACCAATCCTGCCTTCTAGCAACTACTCATGGTGTCACTCACGCTGTCAACCCCTCCCCACTCCCTACCCCTGTTCCCCAGACTCTTCTACCTCATGCTCCATAGCTCTTATTCAGCTAGTGGTTGTGCTCTCTCATTTGTCTCATGCCTAATCGCCCTCTCTCCCAGTCTCTTCCCTTCCCCTCCCCCTCCTTTTCACCATCAATCTCCACTCTCGTGACACCACCCCTCCACTGCTTGGTCTCTACCTCCTTCCCCTCTCTCCCCCTCCCTTCTCTCTCTCTCTCTCTCTCTCTCTCTCTCTCTAACCACCTTCTTACACCTTACCACACTATCCCACATGCACCATCCCCAGCTCCTCAGCTCCAAAGTTGTAATGCAATGTGACAAGGCCCCTATTGGGCTGCTCTATCCCCACACCACTCTCTCCCTATCCAACATTTTCCTCTCTCTCATATACTTCCTTATGCCATACAGCACTTAGTATTACCTTTAATGAAACTCATAAACAATTTAGCTGTTTTCTAAGCTTTTGTTACCTCCTGTACTGATAATTCAACTGTTTGTATTTTGTTCTGTGAATTCAAGTTATGTACTGAAAACTGAACTATGTCTGTATTTGTACTGTGAATTCAATTATGTCTGTCTTTGTGCTGTTTAATAGATGTGGATCCTTTGTAAAAGAGTTCTTACTCAAAAGTTGTTTTCAAAATTCCAGTAAATAAATAAAATGTCTGCAATTTAAAAACAAGGCTTTTGAATCTGCTGCATTAACCACGTAGTTCCACATGGTACTTTTGCTGTTTTATTATTAAAATTGGTTTTGAAATAATAGTTTGTCAAATTGTCACCCATTATTGTGAGTTTACCCAAAGCACTGTACTAGGGCACTGTATCTGTTCTTCTCTGATGTGCTGAAGTCTAGACTGTCATTTGCTGTGTCATTCTACAAGCCTGTATCTATCTGCTGAACAGCTCAAAAGGGCCCTGCTGCATGTGAGTAGTGTATTAGTATTTTATGAGGGGGCTGATAACTGTTTAACCTGTGGTGTGCTTGGCTGGACACATGGCAGTTAGGTGTTGTTCATCTCTGAACAAGCTGTAGGCATACTTTGTTGTTTACTGAACTATAGTGCTGGAATGCTACTCAGAGTTCCTGTGGGGGACAAATGGTCTCCATAGACACAATTATGCAAACTAGCACCTCTATGACATTCCCAGAGCACTGTTTGACCAGGCAGCTTAGAAAGACTCTGAACATAGAACAGACTTCTTTTCAGACGCTAAAACTCCACAGCTGTTTAAGTAAGAGATTTAAAGAAGAAGCATTTACAGTCTTTCAGGTGCTGTGTACCCACAAAGAACTTGCAGCTTTGCTTACCTAGATGTGTTTTTAAAAATCCTGCAGTTCTGTTTACTTCCTGCTGAGTTCCACTTAGTTTGATGCTCTCTGACTCTGAACAACAATGAACCACAAGCCTTTCAGCCTGTGGGACTCAAATTCCCTAAGGTCCTAGTGTCAGCCTGATAAGAAACTGACAGCAGAATATGCTTGGAAATGGTGATCAAATCCTGTGTTTTTAAAAACTGTAGAGAACTATTTCTTCAGTGCCCCAGCAGGAGGGGGAGGAGAGGGGTTGTGAGGTCTGCGAATGGGAGGGCCAGTGGAAAACCAGTGTTGGCAACATGACTGTAGCACTGTGGAGGGGCACATGATAGCATTCCTGTCCCCTCTTCTCTTCTACTTCATAGCAATAAGACAGCATGGCTTTGCCCATACTGCCTTAAAAATTGGCTAGACACCAGGACACAGAGGATAATAGTAAACGGAGCCCATGCTGAAGAAAAGGGGGTTACTAGCAGGGTACCGCAGGGTTCAGTACTGGAACTGGTCCTCTTTAATGTCTTTATAAGTGACATTGTGGAGGGACTTGAAGGAAAATTATGTCTCTTTTCAGATGACACAAAGATCTGCAACAGGGTTGGTACACAAGGTGGGGTGGAAAAGATGAGAAGGGACTTGGCAAGGTTGGAGGAATGGTAAAATGTATTGCAGCTTAGATTCAATGCAAAGAAGTGCAAAGGAATGCACCTGGGAAACAAAAACCCAGGGGAAGAGTACACAATGGGGGGTGAGATACTAACAACAACAAAATTAGAAAAGGACCGGGGATAGTCATATCAGATGACTTAAAGGTGGGCAAGCAATGTGAGAAGGCAGTAAGGAGGGCTGGGGGATACTGGGATGCACAGGGAGAGGCATCACCAGTGGAAAACAAGAAGTTGTTATCCCTCTGTACAGACAGTTGGTGAGACCCCATCTGGAGTACTGTGTCCAGTTCTGGAGACCCCATATCTGCAAGGACATAGACAGGATGGAGGCTGTCCAGAGGAGGGAAACTAAAATGGTCAAGGGTCTGCATCAGAAGACATATGAAGAGAGACTAAAAGAGATTAATATGTATACCTTCATGGAAAGGAGGGAGAGGGGGGACATGATGGAAACTTTCAAGTAGGCTGGTCCACCAGTGCAGCAGTTGGATTTCCGCTTGCAGTGCCAGCGAACCGGGTTTGGGAATGGACCCATGCTGTCAGAGGGCTGGCCAGGGGAGAAGGATAGAGCATTCCATGGATGGCTCTCCTTCTCTGGGGAGAGGGTAGGGAAGTGTCCGGTGCAATGAGGACCCCTGGCGGAGGCCGGGAGTCACTCATGCTACTGGTGCTCATCTACAGGGAGGCAGGGTAGATGCTGGTGTCATTGCATGTCCCCGCCTCCAAGAAAAAACAGGAAAAAGGAATGGGTAGGTGGGTCCATTGTCTAAGTGAAGCCCTTCATGGGGCTTCGGTTAGCTGCCATCACCGCATCTCTGACTAGATACTTATTCCACTGCATGGATGAGGGGACCTATGCTGCTACCCAACCCTCCAGGGTGTGAGCCGGGGTGACTGAGGATGAGCAGCAGTAGATGGCAGTGGAAGTGGCAGGGGCCATGACTAGGGCTGATGGCTGACAAGTGGACCCACCAGGATAAAGAAAGTAAAAAAAAAAAGAAAAAAAAAGAAACTTTCAAGTACCTCAAGGGAATTAACAAAGTCCAAGAGGGTAGCATATTTCAGAAAAAGAGATGTATAAGAACAAGGGGTCACAATTTGAAGATAGTGGGGGGACGGCTCAGAGGTAATGTGAGGAAGTATTTCTTCATGCAGAGGGATGTGGATGCATGGAACAGCCTTCCTGAGGAGGTTATGGAGTCAAAAACAGTGCGGATTTCAAGAATGCATAGGACAGACATAAGGCAATTCTAGAGGGGGGTAGGAGGAAGTTGGCTGTTGGTTAACTAGGATCTGCAGTTTATCCATTAGGTAGGAAAATGGGCAGACTAGGTGTAACAAGTGGTCCTTATTTGCCATCAAATTCTATGTTTCTATGTTTATAGCGAGACAATCTGGGTCAAGAGAAGATTTTTCAAAGAGAGATGTCATCACTGCCTCCTTCAGGGTGTCTGGAAACACACCTGTCTCTAATGAACACCAGACTATCTCAGCTAGGACAGAGCCAATGATCTCAACACACTCCACAAGAAGGCGAGTTGGGCCCAGGTCCAAACCACAGCAGGACTGCTGCATACTTTGGCATACTTTGGCTAATCCTCATGACATCTGAGACTGCCCTCCGGTCAAAGTTGGACCAGAGAAACCAAGGAACTGTAACCTTTCACCGACCACCACCACCTCCATTGGAGTGGGCTATGCAGATCTGAGACCTAATGATGGCAACCATATCTGCAAAAAATCAAGCAAACTTATCACACTTCTCCTGTGACAATGTTTTCCAAGACTGCAGACAGGCTGAACTGCACAATCTGTCAACAGTTAAGAAGAGCTGGACTGGCCAATTCTGTACAGCAATGATCTCCCTGGACAGGAACACTGCCTTCTTATGGGAGATGGCCAATTGATAGTCCTTATAATGGACCATCAATCTAAGTCTGTCGGCATCAAGGCACAATTTCCACCAGCTTTGTTCCATCCTTCTTCTCACTCTCCTCAGCTCCCTCAAGGTCCCATTAAAGCAAGGAGAGCGAGGGTGAAGGGTGAGGGG
The DNA here is from genome assembly GCA_016271365.2 of Neoceratodus forsteri. Taxonomy (NCBI): domain Eukaryota; kingdom Metazoa; phylum Chordata; order Ceratodontiformes; family Ceratodontidae; genus Neoceratodus; species Neoceratodus forsteri. The sequence continues at coordinate 1,443,014,564 of CM057450.1, forward strand.
GCAAACCTGGACAGGATCTATGGAATCCAGAGCCTTGGTCACTGCCCTATTATAGTCTTGCAACAGATTGTCTGGATCCAAGCTTGCACTAGGAAGACCTGATAGGTCCAGCACTGCAGCCAGGCTATCTGGAGTCAAACCACTTAAAGAGCAGGACCAAACCATCTCTGTAGGGGAAGGCCTATGGGGCAGTTTGGAAATTGAACCTTATAGTGTGATGGTCAGACCAACCGACCGGCTCTGCCACCATGTTGGAGGTCTCCATGCCCAGTAGGAATGCCAGGCCAATGAGTGACCATGTGTATGGGTCATGGAGGTAATCACCTGTGTGAAGCTTAATGAATTCATAAGGTGAAGGAAGTCCTGACCAAATTACGAGAGTTTATCATTAATCCAGGTATTGAAGTCCCCCAGAACCATCCACCTGGGTGACTCCAACACCATGTCGATGATGAAGTCCATGACTTCCTGCAGGAATTGCTTCTCATCCCTGGGTGGATGGTAGATGAGAAGAATCCTACAACCCACACCTGCACCAATGATGCACTTGAAGGACTGGGTCTCCCCAACTGGCACACCTACAAGGCTCAATTCCATTTTAAAACATATGGCTACACCCTCATCCCTATGATCTATCCTCAGACAGTGTATCACCAAGAAGCTGGCTGGAACAGCTGACTCAAAAACTGGGCCAGAATTTTCATCCAGCCAGGTCTTGGTGATTCAAGTCAGGTCAGATGACCCAACAAAATCAGCAATCACTGCTGTCTGGTTTTTAATAGACCTGGCATTGCACAACTCCACCAGAGTAGGATGGGACACTGAGGTTAGCCATGTCATCTGCCCACTTAAGGTGGAGCCCTTGGGTATGGGAACTAGACAGGGAGGCCTCTCTCCAGAACCCATTTTGCCCCGGGGCATCTTCTAGTCCCCACAACCCCAATCTGCACATCTCACACCACTCTCCCTCAAGGTCCAAGGCCACCCCCTACATCTCCTTCCCATTATCCCCAGAGCCCAACACCACCCATAAAACTCATTAAACAGGGGCATAGGAGAAGATAAATCATGCCTGTTGTGCTGCAATTAATGAACAAATTTATCTGATATTTTTTACCCGATCTAGGATGGCTGAAACTTCTCATATCTTGTGTTTTTGAACAATGAATGCAATGTCCACATCTATAATTTCCATTGGGTATAGGCGGCAGCCACATCCGAGGTTCTTCCCTCTGCAAAGGCAAATAAGCATGCACTAACATATCTTTGAGATTTTGTTCCCCTCTTGCATGTGATTCCTGGGGGACATTGTATAAAACCAACAAGACTTGTATCTATCTGCACTACCAGCCAATATCTCTTAATAATCTTGCCTAATTCTGGTGCCAAAAGGCTGTACTCAGTGATAAAAGAGAAAACTGCATCATTTTCCTTCTTTTCTGATCGAAGAAGGGTATCCCTGTCTGCTTCTTCAACTTCCAAAAGTGAGACCAGAAGCAGACCAGGTTCATTCTAAAAAGGAATTAACACAGCGGTTTTTACAGAGGGTATATGAACCTGGCCTGCTTTTGGACTCACTTTTGGAAGTTGAAGTGGAAGTTGAAAGGGATGCCCTTCTTCGATCAGAAAAGAAGGAAAATAACAATGCAGTTTTCTCTTTTATTACTGAGTGCAACCCTTTGGCACCAGAATTAGGCAAGATTATTAAGGGACATTGGCCTGTAGTGCAGACAGATACAAGTTTTGTTGGTTTTACACAATGTCCCCCAAGAATCACATACAGATGGTGAAAAAATCTCAAAGATCTGTTAGTGCATGCTTATATGCCTTTGTAGAGGGAAGAATTTCGGATGTGGCTGCCGCCTATACCCAATGGAAATTATAGATGTGGACATTGCATTCATTGTTTAAATACACAAGATATGAGAAGTTTCAGCCATCCTAGATTGGGTAAAAAATATCAGATACATTTGTTCATTAATTGTAGCACAACAGGTGTGATTTATCTTATCCTATGCCCCTGTGGAATGAGTTATATAGGCCAAACAAGAAGGGATTTAAAAATTAGGATTGGTGAACATAAAGGGGCAATAAGAAATTTCAATTTAGACAATGCCATAGCTAGACATTATGAAGCAGTCAAACATGGCTCATCAGCAACTTTTAGATTTATTGGCATTGAGAAAGCGGAAATAGGACTTAGAGCCAGGGATCTGAATCTTTGTCTGCTGCAACTGGAAGCTTTTTGGATTTTCAAATTAAATAGTTTGGCCCCCAAAGGATTAAATGAGGATATCCCACTGCATAGTTATATTTGCAATAGATGAGATTACATCTAAGGGATAAGACTTGCAGGCTCTGTCCCTTCTGGAGACATGACTTTTCGTCTCTGTCTCCAGGCTAGAATGACATTTACAGAGGCAGTAGTTCTCTGTTTGTAATGTGTAAGTGATGTTTAAATGGGAGATTAGACTTGCCGGCTCTGTCTCCTATTGTGGGACAATACTTGCTGGCTCTGTCCCCCTTTTTTGCCTATTTAATATTGTTTTTTCACATTGTGTTTTTTGCCTATTTAAGATTGTGTTTTCACATTTGCAATCTTGCCTGACTGGCTTTTTTCTAATGTGTCTTTATCTAGCTATTTCATCCTCTGTCCCCCTCCTTTCCTTTTTTTCTCTCTGCTACTTCCCCCTCACCCTCTTTCCTCTCTTTCCTTTTGTTTTATATGTATTCTTTGTGAATTCATATGGCTTATTGCATCTTTGCACATTTACAGTTTTGATTATGTGTGGATAAATGATGTGTGTTGCTTTCTACTCTATATTTATTACATTTGTTAGTTAGTTGTGTATTTACACTCCATGACAATATGCGTATCTACTTGTAGAATATTTATGAATTTTTTTTGGATTTGTGAGCTCATATTTGGTGTTAAATGTGGTTAAGTTTAATGGTACATGTTCCATCAATGTAAGGTGCTGTATGTAATTAAGAACTGTGAGGAGAAGCATGTTGGTATTCTTTTAAATGTGGTCCTTAAAAATAGCTTTTCCCTATTGGTAGTCAGCTCTGATGATGACCTGATTGCTGGTCAATACATAAGCGCTCTACCTGGAAGTGTGGCATTGCAGGAGTCTTAGCGGTGCACTAGCGTTATTTCAGTTTACCTTATTTTATTTTTATCAAAATAGGCTTAGTCCTAAATTATGTGTGTCAGCCATTTGTGGTCTTTACTCCTTTTGGAGTTTGGTTGAAGTTACGACCAGTGTGTGTGACACAAATAACCATGTGGGCACCATCGGAGCAAGTTCGTTTTTTGGAACTGAAGCTGTAAGTGCGCAAAGAAGCTATTTACAATAGACCCTGTTTTGTAATTCAAATGCGGTAAGCTGCACTGTTTAGATGTTTCATTTAGCAGCACCAGTCTTAAAAATATGAATGTTTTGCTGTCTATTTGGTGGTGACTGTTACACTGAAATAAACATTCTACTTTTATTTCACCAAAAATACCACGTTTTAAGTGCTGACCTCACATCTCCAACAAATGTCTTTGCTGGATTACTGTTTGTATTTCATCTAGCTCGTCATGGCTGACCGTCATAAATCTGGCACTTACTGGTTCTTTTTCTTTTCTGGATGGCTTCTTTTTTGTGGAGTTGCTGCTTCTTGGTCTTTGGAAAGTAGATGCTGCAAATTTAATATGCTGGTTAAATCAAAGTTCACTGAAAGTTCATCTGACATATTCAATATTTTCCTCTTGGTTTTCAGTCAGCTAAATCGCTTGCCTCACCAGCGTACAGTGACGTGATTGCTTGGATATCAGGCTTGCCCAGCTGGTGATGAGGTCAGCTGACCAGGATTTTTCATTTGCTGGGCATCTATTTATAGTTAATGTAACCCCCTGCCAGAGGTACCAACCAATCAGATCCCAGCAAATGAAAAGACCATTTTCTAAACAGACAATAAAGTATTACAACACATTTCATTTTTCTTTCATATTATACTTACAAATTGTGTATTAGTTATGCAGTTCCTTACCATAAGGACATTCCCATTCTATTGAAGGAGCACCATAATCACAATTTGAACACACATGTGTTGTACAGTGTGTTTTGATTTGTGTGTGTATTCCAAGTGTGTCTGTCCCTTTGTCTGCTATTAGTTTTTTTCTAAAAATTTGTCTACTAGTTTTATGATCCATTTGGATCTCAGTGTTTGACTTTTGTATAGCTCTTCTTTTTACAACAGTGCCTCCTGTACCATGTGACAGTGAAGCATTCAGCATCACTGATTCACTGAGTGAATGCTGCTGTAGCATATCCTGTTAGGAGCCTGATGTTCTGTACTCATCTAAATAACTCTTTCTAGTTCAATCTTTTTTGTTTTCTAGATATGTGTCTAAGTCTAATTAGCAGAAGTAATCATTTTATTTTTAATACTATTAATTTTGTCAATCTTTGCACAATCATAAAAAGTACACAATTCACCTCAAGTCATAAATGCTATAATTAATGAAGACTCGAGCTGTTTCCTTAGGAAATAACCCTTATTAGTTATCCCCATGTTTCCTAAACTGTAAATGCTGCCTTTAGTATTCACTTCATGAGGAAAATTACATAAAATAATTGCTGTACTTTTGCAAAATTGACTCTAAAACACCAGTACTCGATAAATCTATGGTCATGGATGCATCACTGTCACATGGGACAAGAACATTATAGAAGAAAGAAGACCAATAACATATTCAAACATGGAGATCCCTTGAAGCCAAAAAAAGTAGAAGGCAAAAAACAAACAAACAATAAACTAAAAGCAACAAAGGGAAGGAAACACTAGGAATACACAGACAATTGAAAACAATCAACACAGCATTTTTTTTTGCAGATTTTGACTATAGTAATCCTTTAAGAGAAATACAATACAGTTGCTATCAATTATAAATTCCAACTCACTATTCTGTTCAGATCTGTGCAACACCCATTGGACACAAAAGTTTGTAAGAACTAGGCTAAAAATCCTCAGCTTCAAAAATGCAAACTTCAACAAGATGAAGTCTGTCTTTTTAAGCTTGTATGAAAACATAAAAGATGAAGACATCAAGGAGCAATGGACAGCACTGAAGACATCCTTAAACATTGTCACAGCAAAATACACAAAGGTAATTAGTAAAACCAAAAGAAGGAGAAAACTGCTCTGGTTTAAGAAAGAGGTGGCATTGAAAAGAAAAGAAAAAAGCCTTCAGACAGTATAAAGAAATAAAGACTGTGATAGGGAAGATTACAGGACCAAGCTCAAAGAGGAGGAGAAGGCATTCAGGGCAGCCAAAGCACAAACTGAAGAAAAAATTGTGGCAGAAATTAAAGGGGTGACAAAACCTTCTATAGCTATATCTGGGAAAAATAAAGACGGGGGATAGTCAAACTAAGAAACAAGGAAGGACAGCAGGTGGAGGATGATGTACAGAAAGCAGAAGTATTTCCTGTACAGAACCTCCTTGTGAATGAGCTTGCTCAATGGAGTTTTCCTGCAATAAACTTGAACTTGAACAGAAGTATTAAACAAATACTTCTGCTCTGTTTTTACATGAGAATAGAATGGTAGTGGTCCAACAGTAGCTATGGGTCTCCAGATATAGAAAGCAGACACAAGCCCCTTTACAAAAGAGATCGTCCTACAAGAATTAAATTAATTGAAGACAGACAAAGCTAGGGGACCAGATGGGAATTCATCCTTGGGTATTGAAAGAGCTTAAGGAGTAACTTGCCGCTCCATTGGCCAAACTCTTTAATAAATAACTGGAGAGCAGACAGGTACCAAAGGACTGGAAAAAGGCCACTGTGGTACCCTTGCATAAGAGCAGAAGCAAGGAAGAGGCAGGGAGCTACTGCCCTGCCAGCCTCATCTCAAGTGTGGAAAAAATGATGGAATTGTTACTAAAGAAATGGATAGTGACATACCTGAAAACCAGTGGGAGGCTAGACCCTAAGCAGCATGGCTTCACAACTGGTAGGTCAAACCTGACAAACACGATAGAATTCTTTGACTGGGTGACAAAAGTAGTAGACCAAGGTGGAACAGTAGATGTTGTATATCTGGACTTTAGTAAAGCTTTTGATTCCATTCCCCTCAAGAGGCTTATAAACAAACTGAGAAATGCAGGTGTAGGAGAGAAAAGTGTTAATTGGGTGAGAAACTGGCTTCAGGGGAGGATCCAGAATGTTGTAATGAATGGCACCATGTCGAGAGAGGGGATGGTGACCAGCAGCCTTCTGCAGGGTTTATTTATTTATTTAAAAGTTTTACCAGGAAGGCATGCTGAGCAGTGCAATGCTCAACTCCAAATGTGTCCTGGGGGTAGGGGAATATAGCAAGTACCATCACAGGAAGTACAGACAAATTGCAATACAGAGGTCACAGGAATACAGACTATTTGCAATACAGAGATCATGCCAGGTTCAGACATTGTGCAGTTATAATACATGGGAAGACATAGTATTGTATGCATTGCATGGAGTCTAAGTGCAGCAGCAGCAAGAATAATAACAGACTATACTAACTTGCACCAGGTCATGGTAAGGGCAGAGTTGGAACAAATTGGGCCATCTCGCAGGACTGGGTGCACGAGCAGGAGGAGGAGAAGCACGACTTGACTAGGGAATTTAGCTTCTGGGGGTTGCCACATTCTCTAATGTCTCCAGGCAAGGAGTTCCATGCTTTAGGTATACGGTACTTGAAAGTATTTTGTCCTTTAGCTGAGGACAGGTGAGGGACCACGAGAAGCCGGGAGTCGGAGTAATGGAGAGAGTATGAGGGATGTGGTTGAGCTATGAGGGTGGTTGCAAGGTAGGGGGTAGGGACTGGGTCCAGAATTTTGCTGCGAACCTTGCGTAGTGCACCAGCCTCCGATCCTGGAGTGATGGTAGATCTAGGAACCTGTAGAGATCACAGTGATGGGTCGTGGGAGGACAGTCCAGTGCAAAGCGACAGAAGGAGTGGAAAAGAGGGTCAAGTCTGGCTAAAGAGGTCTTAGGAGCCATGCTGTATACTACATCTGCTTAATCAAATAACGGGAGTATCATTTTATGTATGATTGCTTTTCGGGTTAGTAGAGGGATGCAGCCATAGTTCCGGTATAGGATGCACAGTTTGGGAAGCAGCTTACTGTGGATTGCATCGATGTGGTCTGAGAAGTCGAGGTACTGGTTAAGCCAGACCCCAAGGTATCTGAAAGAGGTGCAGGTCTCCAAAGGGGTCCCGTTGATGGTGTGGAAAGTTGGGGTGGAGGGGAGTTGGGCGAGTCTCTGCCTCGAGTCAAAAGTTAGGGAGACAGTTTTCTTTGGGTTGAGAAATAGCTGGTATGAGCCGAACCAGAGCTGAATAGCATTGAAGTCTTGCTGGAGCCTAGAGACCACTTTGCTTGGGGTGGGACCTGTTGCATACAGCACTGTGTCTTCAGTGTATAAGTGTATGGAGGTACGCTGGCATGCTGAGGGCAGGTCATTTAGAAAAATGGAGAAGAGTAACGGGCCAAGGACTGAGCCTTGGGGGACTCCAGAAGTAATGGGAAGGGGGACTGTAGTGTGGGGGCCAATTCTTACTGCTTGTGACTTGCCTGTCAGGTAGGAGCAGAACCAGCTAGAGGCAGATCAAGACAGGCTGGTGAGGGATAGTTTAGATAGCAGAAGGAGGTGGGAGACAGTGTTGAAAGCGGGTCACGAGGGCAACGGACTTCTTCGCTCTCCCCCAGAGCCTCCACGTTGGTCGAGAGAGCCTGCAGTGCTCTCCCAGGGCAGGATGACTGAACACCGGACGGCAACGCAGAACCCCCCTCCCACCCCGGAAGCCAGAAAGAAGCGGGTCGCGAGGGCAACGGACTTCTTCGCTCTCCCCCAGAGCCTCCACGTTGGTCGAGAGAGCCTGCTGTGCTCTCCCAGGGCAGGACGACTGAACACCGGACGGCAATGTGGAACCCCCCTCCCATCCCCCGAAGCCAGAAAGAAGCGGGTTGCTAGGGCAACGGACTTCTTCACTCTCCCCCAGAGCCTCCACGTTGGTCGAGAGAGCCTGCTGTGCTCTCCCAGGGCAGGACGACTGAACACCGGACGGCAACGTGGAACCCCCCTCCCATCCCCGAAGCCAGAAAGAAGCGGGTTGCAAGGGCAACGGACTTCTTTGCTCTCCCCCAGAGCCTCCACGTTGGTCAGAGAGCCTGCTGTGCTCTCCCAGGGCAGGACGACTGAACACCGACGGCAATGCGGAACCCCCTCCCACCCCGAAGCCAGAAAGGTAAGAAAAAGCGTGCGCTGCGAGTCTGGACATGGCTCTTTTGTCCATCTCCATCGTGCTTGAACTTTCATGCTTGAATTTTGGCGCCTCTTTCCGTGGAGGCCCTGAGGCGAGCGCCGTGCTGCTCTTGCCCTGCCGCAGTTCAGTTCTGTTCTTAAAGGCAGTGCAGTCGTCGTAGCACTATAGATAGTTTTTTTTTATATTATTTAAACTGTATTTCCTGCATTTATTGAATCAAATACTAGCTGCTTGTGGTCGCGTGGTGCCCTCACCTTTAATTGCCTACCGCTGGATTTTGGGTTTTGGGAGCTTGCTAAAACTGAGTGTCTAATAATTTCTATGTCTATTGCAAGGCAGGGTAACAAGCGGCAGAGCCTATTTACATCCCGTTTGTTAAGCACACCCTCTACATTCTGCAGCATTCTGTAGCATTGCCACCGTACACCACCCTGCACACTGGCCTTACCTGAAAACTGCTCCGCCCTTCCTGCTGCACATATATTGTAACCCTGTCCTTTCTCCTTCCAGAAGTGGGTCGCGAGGGCAATGGACTTCTTCGCTCTCCCCCAGAGCCTCCACGTTGGTCGAGAGAGCCTGCTGTGCTCTCCCAGGGCAGGACGACTGAACACCGGACAGCAACGCGAACCCCCTCCAACCCCCGAAGCCAGAAAGGTACGAAAAAGCGTGCGCTGCAAGCCTGGACATGGCTCTTTTGTCCATCTCCATCGTGCTTGAACTTTCATGCTTGAATTTTGGCTCCTCTTTCCACGGAGGCCCTGAGGTGAGCACCGTGCTGCTCTTGCCCTGCCACAGTTCTGGCCCGCCGCACTGTGCGCCAGCTCCCACCACCCCCACCACCACCCTTGGTCGACTCTCAGACTTATAGGCTACTGGCAGGTCAGGTGACACTGCCAAAACCTATCAGCCGACTTTTAGGTCTGCAGGTTATCACCTCTCACCAGCAGAGGTCGTTAGCTCAATCCTACTGCTCTGCTCTAGCATTCTCCTATTTTCAAACATGCATTTCCTAGTAGTAGCAGTGCTTGCCATGGTTATGCCCCTCTCCTCACTACCACAGGCAAACCTGCCTTCTTGCAAGCCTGCTCCTAGCATTTGTCTCCCCACTTCTCCCTCTCCCCCACCCCTGCCAACCCCCATGGGCTGGCTTTTCCACAAATTCACCCCATCGTGGTGCATAAGCCCCTCAATTATACCACTGTCATTCTCCATGAGACTACCTGCCATAATTCTAAGTACAGGCGTCCCTACCCAAGCGACACACCTGCCCAGATCCAGACGCAAGCCAAAACTTACATGGCAATACGCCTCTAGATATCTCACCTTGCTACTGCTCATGTCAGGTGACATAGAAACTAACCCTGGCCCAGCATCCCAGCACAACCACGAGCTCCCTACAAAGGGAATTAGTATACTCCATCTGAATATCCGCAGCCTACTAAATAAAATACCTGTGCTGCAAGTCACCATCCAAACACTCAAGCCAGACATCTGCATCATTTCTGAGACTTGGCTCAAACCTCATCATACGGATGCCTCAATAGCCATCCCGGGTTATACTGCAATCAGACAGGATCGCCTTGGCCCTAAGAAAGGCGGAGGCATAGCCATGTATATGGCTACCAGTCTTAATTTCACCCCTGTCCAAATCAGCAGCCCATCTCCCCAGACGGAATCTATGATGATTAAACTCCTGCTGCCACACTCCTCCCCGGTATACGTTGCGGGCATCTACTTCGCCCCGGCTACTCCAGGCGATACCATCATCAGTCATCTAGCCGCCCTTAAAAATCTGGCTGCACAGGCGAACTCCACATCCTAGGTGACACAATCATAACTGGCTTGCACCTGCATGTATGAAAATACGCAACAGTGTCAAAGCCCTCAATCTCTCCCAATTAATTGAACAGCCCATGCGCCAATCCGCAACAAGCAACCACTCCCTCCTGGACTGGGCTCTCCTCCCAGCCACACAGAATAATCAGGGCTGGCATCCTCCGGACTCCTTGAGTGATCACCACATGATCTATATGTCAAGGAAAATGCACAGACCAACTAACCACCTCCCTCCTAGGCTGATCCATATCAGAGCCTACAAATCCCTTCGCTCCAGTTACTCCTAGATGATCTCGTACTTGCCGACTGGTCCTTTATCAATCTAGCATCCTCAATTGACCATGCTTACGTATAGGTTTAGAAACCAGTTCCTCAACATATGGGACTTTCATGCACCCCTAAGAAAGAAAAGAGTCAGGATTTCCACCTCCCTGGATATCAGCAGACATAATTGGCAAATGCCTAGCTAGGGATCAGGCCTGAAAAATCATAGGAGACTTCAATCCCTCACATCTCTGCAACACTACCGCACCTCTGAAACAATTGCACTAAAGCCATAAGACAGGCAAAACTACTATTTCACGACACCTCACCAAAAATCTTAGCCATCCCTCCAAATTCTAGAAAACCGTCAAAGCCCTGTTCTCTCCCCTGGCACAGTCTCCTCCTCCCTAAACCTTCAGGACAACATCTTATCAACCCCAGTGAAGTTGCATCCGCTTCAACTCCTTCTTCGCTACAAGTGCCAAATCTCTACTTGACAATTCACAGCCTTGTAGCTGTAACTACCACCCTGCTATACCCTAGCCGCCCAAAGCACGCCCACCTTCTCCTTCGGCCGGTCTCCCCATAGAAGTCTTAGTTGCTCTACGCTCCTCGACCCAAACAAAGGCAAGTGCCCACAAGGTCTGGACGCCAAACTCTCTTCCTATCTGCCCCTGCCATTGCCCTCCCCTTGCAGACCTACTAAACCTCTCCTTCGCCAGAGCAAAAATCCAGGTGTCTGGAAGGAAGCAGTAATCATCCCCCTTCCGAAAGGGGGCGACCCATCTGAACCGGGAAACTACCGCCCTATCTCCCTCTTCCCGGCCCTGGCCAAGCTGCAAGAGCAGCTCGTACTCACCCAACTAACACAGTTCCTCGACTCCACCTCTTTCTTCACTCCATTCCAGTCGGGTTTCCACAAAAATCACTCCACCATCACAGCCTTGCTAAGGCTCACTAATGATATCTCCTTGGGCATGGACAAAGGCCTTGTCACTTCTGCTATTTTTATTGACCTGGCCAAAGCTTTTGATACCGTGTCTCACACTAAACTCCACTCAAAATTGCAACAAGCAGGCCTCTCCCAACCTGCCTCTAACTGGTTCCAAGCCTATCTGTCAGGCAGAGTGCAGGCCGTAAAAATTGGCCCTCACATCTCCTCCCGACTACCAGTGAACATGGGGTTCCCCCAGGTTCAGTCCTGGTCCCCTACTTTTCTATATTCTTAAACGATCTGCCTCAAGTCTGCTCTAACTCAGCGCTGCAAATGTACGCAGATGATATAGTACTGTACACCTCTGGCCCCTCTACCGATGACACAATTGTATCTCTACAATGGGATTTTGATGCCGTACAAACATGGCTCAGGTCCAACCAGCTTATCCTAAAGGCAAAGAAAACCATCTCCATGACCTTCGGCACCCATCCCAAATTATCCCGCCCCGCAGCTCCCCCTGTCTTCCACACCCTGGATGGCTCAATCCTAGATTCCTGCACCTCCTTCAGGTACCTAGGAATTTGGCTAGATCAACATCTCGACTTTCATGCCCACATCGAATCACTGCAGAGAAAACTCCACCCTAGGTTAGGTGCACTGTACCATCACAAAGGCTCCCTTCCTACCTATGTTAGGCAGGAGCTAGTCCTCAAAATGATCCTTCCCATTTTTGACTACGGGGACGTGGTCTACAGCAGTGCCCCCCCATCCACATTGGCAGGACTGGACCCCCTCTATCACTCATTCTGCCATTACGCCCTTGACTGCCCTCCTACCACCCATCACTGCGACCTGTACAGCGCCCTGGCCTTCCCATCCTTAGAGTCTCACCGCAAACAACATTGCACTAACCTTGTCTACAAGTTCTGGTCAAATACCCCCCCCACCTCAGCAGTGCTCTATCAGCCCAAGCTTCCCCTGCCTACCCGCTCAGAGTTTACGATCCGAAAAAGCTCCATGTACCTCTCATGCGCACCTCTAAGGGCCAAATGGCCTTTATGCATCGTCTACCAAGACTGCAGAATGAGCTACCCGCATACATCAGGCATTCAGACTCCCACTGGGCTCTCAAACACTCCTGAGGTCCCACTACTCTGCTGCTTGTAATTGCTACCGTAGATCTAACTACCAAATAATCTTTGCCTCTGAACCGCTGTCTATTGTCTTCCCACGCTGTGCACTTTAACTATGTCTATGAATACTGTTAGCTACTCTAGACCTATGTAACACCGATGTACTGTGTTTACTGTTTTACTGTATCTGATGTATTGTGTTTTACTGTTACTGTATCTGTTGTCTGACCTATGTAACCCCCAGGTCGCATCTGCTTTACTGTTTACTGTATCTGTTGCCTGACCTATGTAACCCCCAGGTCGCATCTGGAAACGAGCAGTCCCCGCTCAGAATGCTTATCTGGTAAATCTCTTAAATAAATAAATAAATAAAAATAAAAAAGCCTTTTCTAGGTCAATAAAGATAGCTGAGGTGGTGTGCCCATTATTCATGCTGGTAAGGATGTCATCTGTGAGCCTTAACAGGGAAGTAATGGTAGAGTGTGATTTCCAAAATCCAGATTGGTAGTGTGAGAAGAAGGAAGAAGAATCAAGAAAAGAGGATAGTTGGGAGAGGACAAGTTGCTCCTGAACTTTGACAAGAATAGGGAGCAGGGAGATAGGATGGTGGTTGCTCGGCGAGGAGGGGTCACCTCCTTTGGGGAGAGGGATGACTATGGCATGCTTCCATTCAGATGGAATTGCTGCCAGCGAGAAAGAGAGATTGAAGAGAGTGGTCAGAGGGGAGGTGATGGCAGGAGCAGATAGGTATAGCATTTTGGAGTCCAAACCTGAGGGCATTTACCTTTTGCTGGGCTGAGAGCCCACAAGGCTTTTAGTATTTCTGATTGGGTGACCCGACAGAATGAAAAGCTGTCTGATGGGGGGCAGGTGGAATGAGGGTGGGTGGGCTCATGGGAAGATGCAGGGTAGAGGATAGGAGAGAGGATGCACAGCTTGTGAAGAGTGTGTTAAAAGTTGAGGCCACTTCACCTAAATCAGTGACAATGGAGCCTGCTGTTTAGAGAAGGAGTGGGTGGTTGGCTGGGTGGGGAGAGTAGAGATTTAAGTGTTTTCCAGAATTTCACAGGGTGGGTTAGATTTGTGTGGAAGGAGGCCTTGAAATAGTTGGCTTTGGCCTGGCATGTAATCCTAGTGCAGGAATTGTGAAGTTGGCGGTAGAGTTGGAGTGCTGCCTGAGTACCAGTTGTCTTATACATTTTCCAAGCCTTGTCCCTGGCGTGGAATTGATCTATGATTATTGTGGTGACCCAGGGTAGGTGGGAACCTCTTACTCTAGTCCTCCGGAGTGGTGAATGGAAGACCCAGGCTGCGAGGAATTTGGACTTGAACAGTTCCAGGGCCGAGTCGGTGGAGGATGTGCATGGGATGTAAGACCAATCAATATTCACCAAGTCATGAAGGAGTGCAGTGAGGTCACGTGATTTGTATGACCTAGTAAGTAGTGTACATGGGGAAGGCACCTGGGGCCTGAATATTTTCCTCACTACAAATATCATGTGGTGACCACTTAGAGAGTCTGGCAGGAGTCCAGCATCTAGGATCCGATGGGGTGTGTGGTAAGGGCCTAGTCCAGGAGGGAGTGATTCTGTGACTTATGATTTAGGCGAGTTGGGTCTGTTATTTGTTGGGACAGATTTAGATCGTTCACTTGGCTGTGAAACTTAGAGCTGGCGTTGGAGAGACAGTTAAAATTGAAGTCCCCAAGGATGTGTAACTCACTCCCAGAAGTGAGTGATTTTTAGGGTGCTAAGGTGGTCATGGATGGCTTTCAGGGGGGTGTCCAGGGGACAGTAGGACCCAGCTATATATAGTGGAATGGAGTGTGGCAGTGAGATTTTGATCAGAAGGGAGTCTAGGGACTTTGTGGGCAGAGAGAGGAGGACATGAGGTGAATTGTATCTTGGTGGAGATGTACATCGCAATGCCACCCCCTTTTTTTTCCCAGGGCGGTTATGACGAGTGATGGAGTAGCCAGGGGTTGATAGTTCAACATCCAAGTTATGGACTTTCAGCCAGGTTTCAGTGATAATTAAAATATCGGGACACAGGGAAAGTACACTTGATTGGAGTGAGGCTAGTTTATTCAGGATGCTGTGTATGTTAAGGTGCATTATTTTAAGGCCACGAGGTAATCTGAATGCTGGGTAGAAGGGTGTGGTTGGCCCAGGGTTTAGCTCAATGTCTCCAGCTAGGAGTAGCAAAAGAGTTATTAGCTGCTTGGCTGCATGCATTGCTCATTTCGACCTTCAGAGCGGTGAAGGCTGCTGGGTGGACAGTGCAGCATTGCATCTGGGAGGGAAGTGTAGGGTTGACAGCCCTGCATGAAAGGAGGGAGACAGGATGAGAGCTCCTATGTCCCAGTTAATTATTGTGGAGTGTAGGGAATGGCCAGTGGTGGTGGAAAAGTGGTGGTTTGGCATAGTTGCCCATGTGCAGCATGTCTGGGGGTTGATCTGAGCTTCAGGGTAGGTGGCAGAAGGGAGGGATGCTGGGTGGGTTAGTAGGCACAATACAGCTAGAGATAGAGGCAGCATGCTGGGTTGCTGGGTCTTATTCAGCAGGGATGCTGAGAGGGCGGCCACTAGTGGAGAGACAGTATAAGCTGCTAAGGAGAAAGTTTGCTGATTGAGGGTTCAGTGCTTGGAGCAATCTTCTTCAACATATTCATCAGCGACATTGCGGATGGGTTGGAGGGGAAAGTATGCCTGTTTGCAGATGACACCAAGCTCTGCAACAGGGTGGGCACACAGTAAGGGGCTGTAGTGACAGAATCAGACCTAATAAAACTGGAAGAATGGACCAGAAATTGGCAGTTGAAGTTCAACAGCAAGAAGTGTAAGGTTTTGCATCTAGGGAAAAGAAACTCAGGAAAAAAATTACTATGTATTAATCAAAAAATCAATCAATCTTTATTTTACCAGGTGAAATACCATTGAGGTAACACATTTACAAGGTGGACCTGGGCAAAGTACACATGATCAACACAACAGTAAAGATTCAAAAAAACAACATTAAGCCTAATATACAACACATGTAATATCATAGACAAACAATGAGGAGCAGTAATCAAGTAATACAGCACTCTATATAATAGTATTCACATCAATATTTACGATGTTATACTCATAAAGTACGGGTTAGGAAGCAAGAAATTACAAAAGACGAGGAAAAGAAAAGCAAAACAAGGACATACCAAGGTAGTAGGAGGTCAAGGAAACAAGCACTAGAATTGCAGTGAATATGAAGATGAGGAGAAAAAGTATGCGAAAGAACAGCCAAGGGTAGAATTTGGCCAAGGAAACAATCACTAGATTTGCAGGACATCAGGGGAAGCAATTACAGGGCTCCTTGAAGGAACGAGCAAACAGAGTTTTAAAAAAGTTCACTTTTACAGGAATGGTAAGCTTTAGTGTTTTTTGAAGGTTATTCCACAGGACAGGAAGGGCGTGACTTATGGATGATCTACCAAGCACTTTCTGACTTTAGGGAAGATAAGTGAGATGTAGGAGAGGCTTCTCAAGGAGTAGTTTCCAGCAGTACAAACAGGCAGGCAATCTGAAATGTACTGTGGGAGCTTGTTTATAATAGCTATATATGTCCAGAGGGCTGCAGGGGTGAATGTATAGACCTCACACAACATGAAGCCAGAAGGGGCCCTGACTGGGCACTCCATGATCAGCCTACAGTATGTGCTCCTGATCTGTTGTGTGGCATGATCCTACATGCAGCCACCACCCACCTCTTCTTCTCCAGCGACCCAGCCCTCATACAACCTGAAGCCAGGAGGCCCCTGACTGGGCATTACTTGATCAGCCTGTGCGCTCCTGATCTGGAGTGTAATACAGACCTACAAGCAGCCGCTGACCACCTCTTCTTCTCCAGTGACCCAGCCCTCATACAACCTGGAGCAAGGAGGCCCCTGACTGGGTGCTTCTTGATCAGCCTGTGAGCTCCTGAACTGCATTACGGCATGGTCCTACCAGCAGCCACTGCTCAGCTTTTCTGCTCCAGTGACCCAGCCCTTATACAACCTGAAGGTATGCTACCCTGCAAAGCTGCCTTCTGCTTGAATTTATGGTGCTTTCTTCTACTGCTGGCTGATCGGACAGTTAGCCTTGGCTGAAGGTGCTCACTGGCTGCTCTCTGCAGCAGCTTCAGTACTCTGGGGGCTCAGCCACACAAACAGCAATTTCAGCATTTTGGGACTTTTGTTTCTGTTGCTACTGTTTTGTCTCTCCAATTTTGTAAAGTGTTGAATTTGATTTTCAAAAAGTATCGCAAGTCTAATTTTAAAGTATTGCAAGTCTAATTTCCACTCTGTCTTTCTCTAGCTATACAACTCTCCTGTAAGGTGCTGAATTTGATTATTGAAGTATTGCAAGTCTAATTTCTACTCTGTCTTTCTCTAGCTATGAGACTGTCCTGTAAAGTGCTTGAATTTGATTTTTAAAGTATTGCATGTCAAATTTCCACTCGGTCTTTCCCTAGCTATAATTCTCTCCTGTAAAGTGTTGAATTTTGATTTTTAAAGTATTGCAAGGCTATTTTCCATTCTTTCTTCCTATGCTTCTGCTCAGATATCTTAATTCTACTTAACTCCATCTACTAGCAGCACGAGGTCAGCCTTCAAAAACTTATTCACAGTTGCTGACCCATGTCCTGCCCCCCCCCCCTGCTTCTTTCCAACTCCCGGGTCTGTAATTCTTCCCATCAATTAAGCTTGTGTTCCTGCTCCTGGACCCCTGCTGCCTCTATAACTCTGCTACTGTCTCTTCCCCATCCACCGTTTACCTGCCTTGAACTTATTGCCACTCTCCTTTCTTCCCCTTTAGCCAGGAGACACCTGACTGGGAACTCCTTGGTCAGCCTGTGCCCTCCTGATATGCTGTGTGGCGTGGTCCTACAATCAGCTGCCACCTGCCTCTTCTGCTCCAGTGACCCAGCCCTCATACAACCTGAAGGTATGCTACCCTGAAAAGCCACCTTCTACTTGAATTTGTGGTGCTTTCTTCTACTGATGGCCGATTGGACAATTAGCCTTGGCTGAAGCTGCTCATTTGCTGCTCTCTGTAGCAGCTTTGGTACTCTGGGGGCTCAGCTGCACAAATAGCAATTTCATTGTTTTGGGCCTTCTGTTTCTATTTCTACTGTTTTGTCTCTCCAGTTCTCTTCCTCCCACCCACTCCTGCCCCTGACACTCTTAAATACACCCAAGCTCCACCCCTCTGTTCCACTCTTTTCCCCTCATCAAAAGGAGGAACAGCAGGCATCCTGCCACTCTTAAAGGACCTGACACTCTCATTCCTTTATAAGCTCAACTGCTTTCTCCTGCCACATTTCCTGTGCCTCTTACTTCTTCCTCTACCTCTTTCCCCTTACCCAGGCTACCTCTCTCTGTTTACTGCCCCCCCAAAACTTTGACATGTACAAAGGAACTGAACTACTGATTAATCCTCTTTACAAGAGACTCTGACCATTCTATAGCAATGTATACCTACAAGCTAGCACTCCTGACTGTTGCAATTCTTACTCTTTCTCCTCTCTCTGGCATAATCAACAATATCCATGGACTCTCTACACTTCCCCTTTGTCCTTGCCTCTCATTCACCTCTTCACCCCTATGCCTAGCATTTCCCCCATGCCTTTTCTCCCTTCCACTGCTCTTCTTGCTCACTCTTCACACTCCACTTCTGCACCCTTTCACTCTATTTTTCTCCCACAGCCCCCTGTTCCAATTCACACCTCCCTATTCTCCTCCTCACCTACCCCAGGACATTTCTCATACAAACTCTGCCTTCTTCATTAATTCTCCACCGTTTACCACTATATACCAGCATTTACATGACTCTGTCCTGGTCCCAGACCCCATAAGCTGTCCTTTTTCACTTATAACAGACACAAGAGGCTGCTCCATCTTCTCCTTCTTCTTCTTCTCATCTCTGAGTCCATCCACCCTAACCCCGGTCCTCTGCTTGCAGCCTATAAGAACCCCCCTATTCCCCCCAAACACTCCAACCAGGTCAATTTAGTACACCTTAACCTCCAAAGTCTGTTAGCAGTGAAAATTGTGCTTGAATCCTGGATATCCTCCAATACTTTTGACATTATTGCCCTCTTAGAAACTTGGATCACAAGTAAGATCTCTTCCAATGAAATAAGCCTTAAAGAATATTCCCTATTTAGAAAGGACAGAAAAAGAGGGGGAGGCTGCCTCCTCTGTATAGCAAATCACCTATCTGCCACGTCTCTGGATTCATTCCCTGAATCCATCAACCTTGAATTATTATCTGTTAATGTCCCACTGGGAAACAATAAAACAATAACCATCCGCTTTGCCTATCTCTCCTCTGTTACCTCCTCGGACGAACTGGATGTCTTTCTTAACCATAATAACTCCCTTCCCCATGGTAGGGAATGGATACTACTTGGGGATTTTAATCTTAATTGGATGTCCCAGCAGTCTGACGAGGCAAAAGAGTCCATTATCAGCCTTGGTCTTCACCAACTTATCACCTCCCACACTCAGACTAACTACAGGACTGGATATGAATCCCTACCCGACTGTCTTCTTGTTTCCAGCCCCTCCCACGTCTCCTTCTCTGGGGTTCTCCCCGATTGTATTAGTGACCATTGTGCAGTCTACTGCTGCTGGTCAGCAAAAACCACTCATTGAGAACACAAATTCATTCACACAAGACAATTAAAGAAACTCTATCCTACTGAGTTTGAAAACACTGTCCTTGTCACAGACATCGATGTAGCCCTCAAAACATTCAGCAACAAATTTCTGTCTCTTTGTGACTTCCTAGTCCCCTTGAAAAAAATTAGGGTTAAGGGCAACAGTCACGAATGGATCTCCCCAGATCTCCTTAAACTCATGAGAGAAAGAGACCGGGCTTAGTCTAACTACATGAAAAATAAACTCCCCCATCTACTTCAACAGTACAAAACCCTTCATAACAGATGCAAATCTGCTGTCCAGTCTGCAAAAATCTCCTTCCTCTCTGACAAACAGCAAAGATCCTTGGGCAACACTAAGCAAATCTGGATCATTCTTAACAACCTCATTGGTAGAAGACAGAAAAACGAGCAGATCTGCCTTGCCACTGGTTACGACTATCACAGATCCCCAAGAAATATCCTCTCTTTTTAATCACTACTTTGGCAGTTTGGACAAATACAAGCCTAATCACTCCCCCCATCACCTGTCCCCCTCCTCCCCAAACCTCATCCTCAGCCTCTATTTTCAGTACCTATTACACCCTGAAGTGTTAAACTTATTAAAACAAATGACCCCAGGCCATACATTTGCCTCAACAACATAGACAGCAGGGTCCTCAAACTTGTATGTGAATCCTTAGCAACTCCAGTCACCAACATTTTCAACCACTCCCTCTGCACCAGAGCTTTTCCACTTAAATGGAAATGCGCAATTATCAAACCTCTTCACAAATCCTGACCCAAAGATGAAGTTTCCAACTACAGGCCCATCTCCCTTTTGGCTCCCTTTCCAAAATCACTGAAAAAATTGTCCACAAACAAACTATTGATTTCCTCATGAAATATAACCTTCAGACAGAGGAACAACATGGTTTATAAGCTGGCCATAACACAGAGACTGCCCTTATAAAATTTACCAACTTCATCAACAAAGCCAGTGATGAAGGTCTTTACACTGGTTCTGTTTTTGTGGACCTCACTAAAGCATCCAACCTTGTCAACCACAACATCCTCCTCTCCTCCCTAGCTGTTCTGCATTTCTCTTCTGACATCATAAACTGGTTTCAGAACTACCTTAGCCATAGGTCTCATCAGACTGTGATTAATGGTATCCTCTCAAACCCAAGCCCCATTAAATATGGAGTACCTCTGGGGTCCATCCTTGGTCCCCTTCCTTTTTCCCTTATGGCACTCCCACCTTGAAATCTGCTTTAATACAGAGCTAATTCTGTATGCCAATGATGCTGCCCTCTTTTGTAAGGCCAAAAACCCCTCTTCCCTTTTAAACAAGCTTCAGCTCGGCTTCCATAGATTTCACTCCTGGTTCTCTTCAAAAGGACTTATACTTAATGCTAAAAAAACTAAGACCGGAGATCACGTGATGCCGTAACCTAACTAGCAGCAAGTCCTCTCGGCTCCTGCCTACACCTGCCTATTTCTACAAATTCTACAATCTACAATCTAGAATCTCTGCCTAAACAATATCCAAGGGTGCTGCACTAACAGGGTTCAGCTTAACAACACTGCCATTTTCATCTCTTCATAATCCATGGAAGAAGAAATGAAGCAGGCCTTACCTCGCCACATGCCTCCGGTGACGACGGAAACAAATTCCAAATGAGCTAAAGGCCACAGCTCACAGAAGGGATGTCCTGGTACTCTAACCCCAGCAGCCATACCCTTAATGAAGGATCTTTTCCTCCAAGAACTTCAACCCTTCAAGGAATCCCTGCTGGAGATTACAACTGAGCTTAAATCTCTTCGGAGTGATCTCGGTGACCTGGGCAAAAGAATGTCTGACTCGGAAACCCCCACATACTCCCTAGAACAATGGAAGGACAAATCTGATGCAGAAATAATCAAGTTACGGCAACAAGTGATCTGACTGCAGGAAAAATCTGAAGATCTAGAGGGCAGGAGCT
Source organism: Neoceratodus forsteri (assembly GCA_016271365.2). Lineage (NCBI taxonomy): Eukaryota > Metazoa > Chordata > Ceratodontiformes > Ceratodontidae > Neoceratodus > Neoceratodus forsteri. Next base: position 1,443,035,683 of record CM057450.1, read on the forward strand.
GCCGAAACAACCTCATTCTTTTTGGCTTCCCGAATCCTCTGAGGGTTCTTCACCAATTCTGTTTACACAGAAGCTCCTCCAGAAGTTGGCTGGCCCTTCACCTTGTAATCCTGCATACCTGATTGAATGTGAGTATAGGTCCCTTCGCCCCCGAGCGAACGATGGGGCACCTCCACGGCCATTTATTTTCAAGTTCCTTAGCTATGTGGAAAAGCAGCACATTCTGCAAAAGCTCCAGGGCCTCCGCTCCATTCTTTGGGAAGGCTCCACACTGAGAATATCCCAGGATCTTCCAGTCGAGACCCACAGGAAGAGAGCTGATTTCCATCCTGTGGTTTCAAAGCTAATCGCTGCTGGCATACGATTTAAAATGAGCTATCCAGTTCATCTTCAGTTCATCATCCACGACAAATGGCACTCCTTCGATTCAGCAGACATCGCCCTGAAGAAACTCCCCAACCTCCTGCCAGGACTCTTTCAATCCACTTGAATGGCCAAGTATGTCCCCGAAGTGATCTGATAAAGTAGAGAGCCTAATTTGCATGGCATGGAGCGAGTGCAATATGAACATCGCTTTACACTAGTGTACGCTCAGCTGACAGCTTCAGAATGGATCCTGAGCAGTAAGACACTATCCATACACTTTCAGCAGGCAAATAATGGCAAATAGTGAAAATGATGTTGAAACTTTCACTTCCAACCAATGATGCCGCTTCAGACTTCCCTATACAGACTGTTATCAAATTATGATGGGTGTTACAGGTTTTTTGACAAGCTCATTCTAACCAGTTTATTTGACTACACACAAATGGTTATTGTAATGTTGGGGGTAGGAATGTAGGGGTGCCCTCTTTTGACTGGGTCTCTGTAATTCAGTATTAATCATGTTGAGAGAGTGGGGCACCCTATTTTAGTTTTACCTTCTTGTTAATAAGATTGAAATGTTTATCAGAGTTAGACTCCCCCTACTGGTTTGTTTTAATTGGTACTCATTGTCTTGTCAAAAGAGATTCCTTGTATTGTTACTGCTTAATTTTGTACATTGTTAGTGACTTAATCAGGGACTTTATGGGTGCGAGCTGGGGGGGCTGAGCCGTAGTATTGGAGGTGAGGATCATCATGTACTGTATTGAGAAGGTTAGAGTCCGGATTGTCACCGTAATTTTCTTCTGCTCTAAAATCTGGAATAGTATAATTGTTTCATCTTTTAAGTTAAATATTCTACTAAAATTGGCCACTTATTTTTTGTTATTGTCATCTATAAGGAAGATGCCCACACAAATATATAAAAACACCCTTTTTCTGTTTTTGGGAAGTAATACATATGGATATAATTATTATTACTCACTCATAATACATTCATTAAGGCCTTATACGCTAAACAGGGATCTGGATTCAAGGGGTATAATATGGCTAGTCACTTTCATTTTGTTGAACCCTATTACCCCTGAGGAATTATGGGAGGGAAGGGAAGGGTTAAATAAAGAGTTATTAGGGTGTTTGATAATTGGAGGTTTTCCTGTATATAGTTATGTAATAGAGTTAAGAAGGGGAAGGGAGGGTATTTCTTCTATAAGAAACCATGTCTATTTTGGGGCTTAGGAAGATTTACCCTTATCTTATTTAATATGCATTGTTTAGTATTTAATAGCCTCCTAGGGCATTACTATCATTTAAAAGGACTACCAGCCCCAAATCTGTTTATAAATGGGTTAGGATGGATTTTATTTAATTTTTTTCCTCTTTAGTATGTACTTTAAGATCAATGGTAATTTTTCAATGTTTGAATCTGGGGGTGGGGAGTGGAGTGGAGTGCACCTTGTGCTGGCTGATATTTAGGTGGCTAGGCAATGGCTAATAATATGGTTAAATTCCTTACATGGAATATATGTGGTGCTAGAGAAAAGACCAAAAGATACCAGATTATTAAACATATTTCTCTACTCCATGCCCATATTACATTTATACAAGAAACACACTTATTAACCCAAGAAGCCCAGCTTTTTCAAAGGCAAGAGATTGGTCAGGTCTATGCTTCTGGCAACTCAACTTCTAGTAGAGCTGTTGCCAGTCTAATAAACTGTAAGATCCCTGGGCAAATAGACCAGAGCATCTCAGAACCTAATGGACGATTTATTCTGGTAAAAGGTATGTTAAAGCAATAAAAGATAATTCTTGGTAACATCTATGGCCCCGTAGGAGGAGACCCGCGCTTTCTCATAGACCTGATGGACAATTTAACCCCTTTCCTCCCCTACCCTCTTATTCTGGGAGAATACTGGAATTTACCCCCAACCCAAGACCTTGATAGGTTGAATCAATCCCTTAAACCTCTGTCAGCTGCTCAAAGGGCACTGCATGAATTTAATGATACCTTGGGGATTTGCGATGTGTGGAGAATCCTTAACCCACATTCCCGTACCTTCTCTTTTTACTCTACAGTCCATCAGACTTTCTCTAGACTTGACTATATTCTTATCAGCTGCTCCCTTCTCCCCAGCCTTACTAACACTGGTATAGAACCCATAGTCATTTCTAACCATGCAGCCACCTGGACTGTAATAGTACCTGATTTTACCTCACAGCGGGATATGACATGGAAACTAAACACTCAAATCCTCAAAGACTCTCATGTTCAATCCAACATTCCCTCTCATTCAATCCTTTATCAATCTCAATCAACATTCCGCGTCTAGAGTAGATTACGAATGGTGTGCCCTAAAATGCTTCCTCCAAGGGGAGTTTATTCAGATAGCATCTACTCATAAACGCTGTAGAGAAAAGGAAGCCCTCTCATTATTGGCACAAATCCATGTCCTGGAACAATCTCTCTCCTCTACCTCTCCGGATCTCTTACAATCCCTCACAGCCCCCAGAGATAAATATTTCATCTTGCTACAAGAAAAGGTGGAATATGCTATCCTTAAGACACAAACAAAATATATTGAACAAGGAGAGAAATCAGGGCATCTACTAGCTCTCCAGCTGAAAAATCTAGAAGCTTTTCTAATCATTCCCTTCATCATGGCTTCAGACGGTTCCACTAAAATTCTCCCTAGAGACATATCACTAGTCTTCCAACATTTCTATTCGGCACTATATAGTAAATGCTCATCTGTACCAGACCCATTTGAAACCTTCACATATTTAAATTCTATCTCCCTCCCTAGTCTTATGGAGCAACATCAAAACTATCTCCAAGCCCCATCTCAATTACTGAAATAGAAACTGCCATAAGTAACTTAGCAGCAGGTAAGGCTCCAGGCCCCGATGGTTTTCCCTTTAACTTCTACAAGAGCTTCCTGGCTGATCTTTCTCCTTTGTTGCTCAAACTTTTAAACTTCATGTTTTCCTCGGAATCACTAGACTCTTCCCTTTTAGAGGCCACTATAATTCTTCTTCTCAAACCAAATAAACCCTCAAATCAACCAGCATTCTACTGTTCCATTTCACTAATGAACTGTGACATTAAAATACTTGACAAAATACTAGCTAAACATTTTGACAATGTCTGGTCTGGCCTTCTTAGTCTCGAACAGGTAGGATTTAACTCCGGAAGAACATCAGCTGACCATATTTGTAAGATAGACCACCTCCTTCTAACGGCCGACTTCTCCCTTACCCCCATGGCTCTAATCTCTCTTGACACAGAGAAAGCCTTTGATAGGGTTGACTGTTCCTTTCTCTGGTTAACCTTACAGAAAATGGGCTTTCCCTCTGGTTTCATACAGTGGATTACGGTCCTTTACTCCTCCCCCAAGGCCAGAATCTACTGTAATGGGACCCTTTCTCCCCTTTTTTCTTTATATACTGGAACCCGTCAAGGCTGCCCTCTTTCCCCCTTTCTCTTTAATCTTTATCTGGAACCACTCATTAGAAGCCTTAAAGCTCACCCTAACATACACGGTATCCAGATCAGCAACCTTACCCTGACCCTCTCGGTCTATGCAGATGACATTTTACTCCACCTTTCAGATCCTGTACCCTCCCTTACTGCAGCCTTACAAGTCACTGAGGAATTTGGCAAATATTCTAACTACAAACTGAACTGCAATAAAACTGAATTTTTTCCCCTCAACAATCTAGTTTATAAGCAGGATTTCTCCCCTTTTGGCATGATAATGTCTCCCCGACATATTAAATACCTTGATATCTATTTAACAAAGGATCAATCGTTGACTAAGAAGCTGAATCTGGAGGACTTATTAGCTACCATACAACAAGACCTAACTCATTGGAGAGGACTCCCTATTTCCCTTTGAGGTAGAATCAACATCATCAAGATGAACATACTGCCCAGACTTTTCTATCCCCTGAACATGCTCAATATTTGGCTCCCTCTATCCTTTTTTTCAGGTGTGTCTACTCCTATATCGCTTCCTTCATCTGGTCAGATAAATCTCCTAGGCAATCCTACTCCAAACTCAGATTACCCAAGGATTCCAGTGGCTTACGACTTCTGGATTTCCTATTATACTATTAGGCCAGTCATCTTCATAAATGTGGCAAATGGCTTTTGGCTCCCCTTAATCCCCTGATAATATATATACACACCGACATGGTTACAAATTGAATCCCAGCTATTCTTGGACTATAAGCTATCTCCCACTTCCATGATTTTCTCCCCATGGAACTCCTGGTCTGAACCACTGCGGTCATCTCTGATTGGTACTTCCATTAAAGTTCTCTCACAGCTATGTTCCTACCTTAGAGTCCCACTATCTAAAGATTTCTCTCAACCTATCTTCCACAACCCAAATATAAAATTGGGGAACTGTTCCTTATCTCCTATCTGGCTTCCTATTATGTCTAGCCCCATGATTTCAGATTCCTATAATTCATCTTCCATTCTGACCTCTTCAGAGATACTAAACAAGTACAACTTAAGTCCCATACATATCTTCAAGATCTATCATTTGAGACACCTTTTAGCATGGCAATTCAGACCTACCCCACAAAATCTGATGTTCCAGGACCTTCTTCAACAGATTAAAAGTGCTGCTGTCAAATCTCACGGGGTTTCAGCCTTGTATCAAGATCTGTTAGTATTAACTAACCCACCTACTTCAAGGGGATCCAAAGTATGGGAATCTTTATTACCAGAATATACCTTTAAAAGGCTTAATATATGGAATAACTTATACACATACCTGACTCTAGATCAACTACGACTCATGCAGTACCAGATTCTTAATAATATGTATTTTACCCCTATCAAACTGGCTAGAGTGGGTCATCTTCCCTCCTCTCATTGCACCAGATGCAGCCAAGCAGATGGCACCTTACTGCATGTCTTTTGGCTATGTGAGAAGGTCTCCTCCTTGTGGGAAAACATATAGAATAACATTGACCCCCTTTTAGGATTATGGGGTCTCTTCTCTCCCAAAACCTGTATTATCGGAGATTTCTCACAGATTCAGGTTAAAGAAAGACGTTACCATATAGCTCTGGTTTCAGCAGCAGTTAAAAAACTAGTTCTGAGACATTGGCTTGACCAATTACCCGTCACATACACTGAATGGCTGAACGAGCTTTCCTTCTCTTTAAGAACAGAATACCTGATTGCTGCCACCCAGAATTGTATGCCTTTATTCAACAAAAATTGGGGCAAATTATTTACTTTATACCTAAAGTAACTAATATCTCCCTCTGGCACTTCATTAAATCTTTTTGTGCTTGATACTATTTTTTCAGCCATACTTTGGTTATACTATCTTTTCTTATATAAATTAAAATGCATGGGTGCACTCCGCTGGGGAATGAGGGAGGTAGGGATATGGGGGGGGGGGATTTTAAGGGGTGTTTGTTTATATTTTATTTATCCCAACAGTGTTCTTGTGATATTACACTGGTTGTATTGATTGTGCTGTTTGTTGTATTAAACTAATAAAGCTTATTCAATTTCAAAAACCAAAAAGACCATGGTCTTCTCCAGCTCCAGGAAACTGTTAGCCTTTGATTTCTCCTTGATCAACAACAATGGCAATCTGATTGAGAGAGTCTATGAATTCAGATACCTAGGCCTACTCCTAGGCTGCCACCTTAACTTTGAATCACACATCAATCAGACAATAAAGAAAGCCCACCAAAGGCTTGGCATGCTCTACAAGATGAAACTTTTCCTCACTAAGGAGTCAAAGACCCTCTGTGCCCGTAGCTTTCTTCTCCCTTTATTTGACAATGGTGCTCTAGTTTACTTCCCTCCCCTCTCCCAGAAAAACTCCAACAGACTCCAGAGTACTTACCACAACATCATCCATTTTGCCTCCAACCTCTCCAGACTTATCCACCACTGTGATCTCTACAGACTCTCTAACTGGCCCTCCCGTAGGGACTGACTCAATAGCAAAATTCTCACTTTCTTTCACAAACTCTCCTTGGGACTTTTTTTGGACAGCATCAGATCTTTCTTCCCCAAGTCAATCCACTCCAGGATCACTAGACAGTCATCCATCCTCTCCTTCACCATTCTGTTCTGCCACTCCACTCAGGGCCAAAACACCCTAGCTTTCATGGGCAACAAACTCTTCAAGAATCTTCTCCCTTCTCTCATCCAGTGTCCATCTACTTCAGTCTTTAAACATAACCTAGGGAAGCACGTGTCACTGGTCTCTGCATGCAGGTGTCCACCTCCTTAATTTTCTCACCTTTTTTCTCCACACTGTCTCCTACAATTCTGAAGAATAAGACTGACTCTCTTCCTGTGTCCTGCTACCTTTCCCTCCAAGTATAAACTCAGGAAGCACCTGTCCCCAGCCTTCACATGTAGGTGCCTCAACCTTGACTATCACACCCCTAATACTGCTCCATCTTTCCCACTAACTCTGACTGGTTAATGCCATCACTCTCCAGTATCAAGCTCACTGGTGTTGTGTTCACCTGGCCTACCAAGGCACTTATTTGCACCATCCCTAACCTTAACACTAGCCTCTGATCATTTGACCAGTGGTACTGTTTCTTGTGTTTTGTCCTTGAATTTGTGTTTTTTTTTTAACATGGCTTTCTGTTTAACGTCCTTTTCCTTTTGCACCCCCTGCTTATGCACAATAACCCTTTAAGTTGTTGTATTTGTTTCTTATATGACCTGTTGTATAGACCATATTTACTGTACCCTTGTTTTTGCACTGTAACCCTTTTAATATGGTGTTCTTAATTGGATGCTTGTGAAAACGGGCAATTTTTGCACACATGCCTTTCCAGTATAAATATCAGAACTGAAACTGAAACAATTAGCTATCATGAACCTAGAATGGGACCTAGGGGTTATGGTATCCAATGACCTAAAGGTAGGAAGACAATGTGAGAAGGTGGCACAAAAAAGCCAGTAACATCCTCTGTTGCATCAGAAGAGGGCAGACAAGCAGAAATCATGAAGTGATAATCCCACTTTACAGATCCTTGGTGAGGCCACACCTGGAATGCTGTGTCCAGTTCTGGATACCCCACCTTAAAACTGATATAGACCAAATGGAAATTGTGCAAAGAGGAACTAAAAAGATGATTCAGGACCTCCGACACAAACCCTATGTGACAAGACTTAAAGAATTAAACATGTACACCCTGGAACAGAGAAGAAACAGAGGAGACATGATATAAACCTTTAAATACCTAAAGGGTATCAACACAGCACAGAATCAGAACCTCTTCCAAGAAAATAAAGAGGCATGTACTAGAGGCCACAACAGATGTCTAACTGTAGGGACATTTTGGAGCAACATTAGGAAGTTTTTCTTCACCAAAAGAGTGGTGGAGCCGTGAAACAGGCTACCGCAGGAGGTAGTGGACACCAATACAGTTAAGGAGTTCAAAATATCTTTGGACAGACATAGCAGAATATTGGCATAAGGGAATATACTGGGGGGGGAGTAGGTCAAACAACTGGTAGACTATATGGATCACGCAGTCCCCATCTGCCATCATGTTCTTATGTTCTTATGTTCTTCTTATGTTCTTTCCTGGTATGGCCACTGTGTGTACATTATAACTTCTTAAATACAGTCTGACAACATTGTCAATTTTTTATTCCTTTTAAGTATTCAGTTTTTATCTAGGATTTATCCTAGAATAAAACAAATGTTTGCCCATCTCGTTATGCCTCTTTTCCAATGTTTCTAACTTCCATTCCTAAAGGAAAGTCTGGTACAGTACGTCCCAATGAATTATTCTATAATCTCTTTTTTGTACATCCTGCAGTCTCATGGTATCTTCAACAGTGAAGCTCAAACATTAGATATGGCAGGTATATTCTAAAAGAGTAAAAAACAGAATACCAGTGCACAACCCCGCTTCCAAAAAACATGACACATATTAGTATTTAAACAATTTAACTACCTATTGACTTTACTTACTTTAAACTCCATGTAAAAAAGGTGTTCTCTTAGTTTCCAATCCAATTAACTGAAGCACTCTTGATAGAGGGGTTGATCCCAGTACTTTCACAGAAGAAAGGGTTCTGCAAGAACTCCTAAAACTGAAGGTGGACAAAGCAATGGGGCCTGATGGAATTCACCACAGAATTCTAAAAGAATTAAGGGGGGAACTAGTGAAACCACTGGCTACTCTTTTTAATAAATCATGGAAGGATGGTGTGGTACCTGAGGACTGGAGGAAGGCGGATGTGATTCCTCTTCACAAAAGTGGGACCAAGACAGAGGCAGGAAACTACAGGCCTGTCAGTCAGACCTCTGTGGTAGGGAAAGTGATGGAGTCACTTCTGAAGGAAAGAATTGTTGAGTATCTAGAGGCCAGTGGGGCACAGGACCCAAGGCAGCATGGGTTCACAGTGGGAAGGTCATGTCAGACGAATCTAATAGATTTCTTTGACTGGGTGACCAAAGTAGTAGACCAGGGAGGTGCTGTGGACATGGCCTACCTAGACTTTAGCAAGGCATTTTACACAGTCCCACACAAAAGATTAATAGTCAAATTAACCAGCCTGGGAGTGGGTCCCAGGGTGGTAGCCTGGGTAAAACATTGGCTGCACAACAGGACACAGAAGGTAATTGTAAATGGAGTCCACTCTGAAGAAAGAGGGGTTACTAGTGGGGTACCGCAGGGTTCAGTGCTGGGTCCAGTCCTTTTAAATGTCATTATCAGTGACATTGCAGAGGGACTGGAAGGAAAAGTATGCCTCTTTGCAGATGACATAAAGATCTGCAACAGGGTTGATACACAAGGAGGCATGGAAAGGATGAGAAGGGACTTGGCAAGGTTGGAGGAATAGTCAGAAGTATGGCAGCTAGGATTCAATGCAAAGAAGTGCAAAATAATACACCTGGGAAACAAGAACCCAGGGGAAGAATACACAATGGGGGGGGGTAGTAACAACAACAAAAAAGGAAGGGGACCTGGGGGGTTATCATATCAGATAACCTTAAGGTTAGCAAGCAATGTGAGAAGGCAGTAGGGAGGGCTGGGGGTACACTGGGATGTATAGGGAGAGGTATCAGCAGCAGAAAACAGGAAGTTGTTATCCCTCTGTACAGACAGTTGGTAAGACCCCATCTGGAGTACTGCATCCAGTTCTGGAGACCCCATCTCTGCAAGGACGAGACAGGATAGAGGCAGTCCACAGGAGGGCAACTAAAATGGTGCAGGGTCTGCAAGAGAAGCCCGACGAGGAGAGACTTAAGGAGCTTAATATGTATACCCTTGAGGAAAGAAGGGAGAGGGAGACATGATAGAAACTTTTAAGTACCTCAGTGGAATCAACAAAGTCCAAGAGGGTAGCATCTTTCAGAAAAGAGATGAGCAAGAACAAGGGGACACAATTTAAAGATGGGGGTGGTTCAGGGCAATGTGAGAAAATATTTTTCACAGAGAGGTAGTGGATACATGGAACAGCCTTCCTGAGGAGGTTGTGGGGTCTAAAACTGTGGAGAATTCAAGAATGCATGGGACAGACATAAGGCAATTTTTTTGGGGGGGGGGTAGGAAGAAATAGGCTGTTGGTTAACTAGGATCTGCGGCCTATCCTGTAGGTAGGGAAATGGGCATACTAGATGGGCCAAGCAGTCCTTATCTGCCATCAAAGTCTGTGTTTCTGTGTTTCTGTGTTTTCAGATTGGAATTCCAAAGTGAGCAAGCTATACCACCCCTTCATGGTGGGACCCTTTTGGTATAGTCCCTACACTAGCTTCTTAGCTCTGAAATGCCTGTAGTGGCTACTCATAAATATAGAGTGCTGCATGAATTGGCCCAAAATACATTGCCTAATTGGCTCCCTTAAATAATGTACTTCCACCCAGGTATTCTAAAATAGGTTTGATGATTGATTACTGTTAGCAACTGTTTACTATTCATTCCTACTCTTCTCAAGATAAGGATCAAGTTCACATGTTGGTTAAATTTACTCAAAATCTATTCTGTAGCCCATTTCTATTTCAAATCCTCTTATATTTCAACCCCCATTAAGTTTATTTTATTGACTATTTTTGATTTCATCTCATTCACCTTAAAATTGTGTTCCCATCCATTTCAAAATATTCATTCTAGAAAATTCATCCAGTTAACCAATTCATTCAATCTTTCCTGTAATTTATCTTATACTTTCTTATGGCTGATACACAGTATATTGCAGTATCCCCAACATAGATTAACCAGTTTCCTATTGTTTCAACATTATTAGTCGTCATAAGAGAAAAATCTGATAACATCTTCAAATCTGATACACTGTAGTTGGTAACAGATTATCTGCAGACAAATGTATTTAAAGCATTTATCCCATGCCACAGTCTTTTTAATCTGCCTGTAGTGATGCTCAGCATCCTAAGTTATTCATGATCATAACAAGGAACAGAAGGGAGAGAGAGGGCACCATGTACAGAGCCTCTCCATAGGGAAAACTGATGGAACAAGACTTTGCTAGTGAGAATAGAGTCCTTTGATCACACTTAGAAGGCCTTAACCTATTTTATGAATTTTGGTGCATTTTAAAGTTGGTGAGTTACTGCCCATTGAGGGGTTTGACCCCGGAGGGTTTTTTGGAAGTGGCAAACCTATCTAGTGTGGACAGTGCATGAGGGGGAGGCATGGGTGAGCAGTTGATGCCTATAATAGGGCAGTGACTGAGGCACTTGACTTTCTTGCACCGGTCCGTGTATGACCCAGATCTTCTCACTTGAGGTCCCCATGGTTTGATGGGGAGCTCAAGGCATTGAAGGTCAAGGGTCAGAGGTTGGAACGCTAGTGGCAGGGGTCCGGCTTGGAGGTGGACAAACTGGCCCTGCGTGCACACTATGGTGTGTATCAGGGGGAAATCAACTATAAGAAGGCAGTATTCATGTCCAGGGAGATTGCTGCTGGGAGAAACCAACCAGTATTGCTTTTTCGGACTGTGGACAGGTTATTACATCCTGCCTGTCCTCAACCAAAAATAGCAGTTTCTGAAGCCTTGTGCATTGAGTTTGCTCATTTTTTCTATGACAGGGTGTCTGCCATCAGGCAAGGAGTTCTGCCAGTGGCCTGTACTATGGCTGACAGTGGTTGTCTGGATTGTCGACAAAGCACTCCACCCGATTGGTGGAGTTTAAACCAATGGAGGTGGCTGAGCTCATTGAGGTGATCTCAAAACTGAAGTACACATATTGTGAACTGGACCAGGGACGTGTCGATGCTGTTGGTCTGGTGTTTGCCTTGATTGTCCAGTGTTCCTTGTCAGAGGGGGTTGTCCCAGATGCTTTGAAGGAGGCACTGGTGAGACCCTCCTGAAGAAGTCATCACTGGACCCTGACATCAGCGCGAATTTTCGACCGGTCTCCAACCTTCCATTTTTAGGAAAGGTTGTGGAGAAGATTGTGACATGTCAGTTGGGTGATCACCTTGTGGCACTTGATATCTATGAGCCACTTCAGTTGGGTTTTCATGCAGGACATTCAACAGAAACTGCATTAGTTCGGGTGCACAATGATTTCCTCAGGGCGAGAGATCGAGGGGAGGGGACAATTCTCATCCTACTCAATCTCTCCTCAGTTTTTGACATGGTGGATCATCAGGTGTTACTTGACCGCCTGAGGGACTTCTGTGGACTCACCGGCATTGTCATTTGCTGGTTTGAGTCCTTTTTGACAAACAGAAGACAGAGGGTGGTGATGGGGAATTTTTCCTCATCTTTTAGCCTTCTGTCTTGTGGGGTACCTCAGGGTTCAGTTTTGTCACCGATGTTGTTCACCGTGTATATGCTACCCCTGGGAGAGATCATTAGGAAGTATAGCTTGGGGTTTCATTATTATGCCGATAATACCCAGCTGTACTTATTCTTTGCCCCTGGAACATCGGATGTGGTGGATGTATTAAACAACTGTCTGGCAGAGATCAATAACTGGATGGCCTCCAGCAGGTTGCGACTGAACCCTGATAAGATGGAGGTACTGGTGGTTGAGTCAAACAGGAGGCATGTGGGGTTGTCCCCTGGGGCAGACTCTGGAGTTGTTCTAGGGTCTGTTCCATTGAAGGTTTCCACCAATGTGCGTAATCTTGGCATGATATTTGACAGCAGTTTGACGATGGAATATCAGGTGTCTACCATTGTCAAGGGAAGTTTCTTTCATTTGAGAAACACTGCCAGGGTTAGGCACCTGACTCCACCCCTGGACCTCCCCACCTTGGTACATTCGTTTGTCACATCCAGGTTGGACTACTGTAATGCAATCTACCTCTGGGTCTCTGGTGGCACCCTCCGTTGACTGCAGCTAGTGCAGAATGCAGCTGCCAGGTTGTTGACAGGTCAGTCGAAATACTGTCGCATCACCTAGGTGCTGCGTGAACTGCGCTGTCTGCCGTTTTGATAGAGGGTGCTTTACAAGGTGGGTTTATTCACCTATAAGGCCCTATGTGGACTGGGCCCTTGTTACTTGGCTGACCTTCTTACACCTGCTGTCTCTGTTCATCCCTTCCAGTCCTCATCAAGGGGTCTCCTGATGATTCCCAGGACAAGACTGAAAACCACCAGCGATCGAGCTTTTAGTGTCGCCGGTCTGGTCTTGTGGAATTCAATCCCACCTTTTGTGAGGTTGGCCCTGTCGGTGGAGGTTTTTAAGACCCGCCTGAAGTTTTATTTGTTTAATCAGGCCTTCTCAGACTCTGTTTGATATTAGTGTTATTAGTCCTTTTTAAAATTAAGAGGGTTTTTAAATAGTTATGATTTTGTATGAGGATATATTTTGTAATTTTGTATATTAAATTAAACTCCTATGTTCTTGTACGGTGCCCAGAGCCTCTGGGATTGGGTGTCAGAAAAATAAAATTTGCCCTGCCCTTGCCTTGCCTTAAAACTATTCCAGCTCATTAATGAAATACCTATATTTAATGGAATTTTGTAAATTCTTGTTTAGTTCTTTGTCCTGCTATTTTCTGCCACCCTCCCCCTCTGACCTTTTCACCTCCCTCCCCTCTACCTACTCCCTGCACGTTGTTGACTACTACTTCTTCAGTATGGCCCAGAAGCTCAAAGAAACAAGTGGCTTTCTCCCCTTGCATCCCACTCCACTTCACATCCTCCTTTCTTTCAGTTAAACATTTGCTTTCTGTTCTTTTGGTTCACACCTGCTCTTGTATGTAGTTCTGTCATTTCCCCCTTTTTCCCCTATACATCTCGCTACCTCAGTTTCACTCAGCCTACATATGATTGCATTCCCCTTACTTCATGTCAGTGATTGCCTTTGCATGAAAACCCTCAATGTGGCTTCACATGTGAACACCTGATTAATTTATTGCGTCACCTCTTCTGGGGCAGGGTTTTCTATACATACTGTAAAGCTTTTTGACATTCCATGTACATGCAGTACTACTTGCCTGCAGAAGTGCTTCTATCACAATCTCTGCCAGTGACATTTTGGAGGATCCTAAAGTAATCTAATAACAGTTACTCCAATCTGTCAAGTAGAGAACTGTGACATCTTTATCACAGAGGGTTTCATCCTGGTGGGTGGCACTAGCTTGTCAATTTTTCTTTCATGCTATGTTCTCTTCATTTATTTATTTGAAATTTGTATTTTTGCTTACATTGCCTGACTGTTCTTCTTTTCTGTTTCCCTCCAAGGACCACACTTAGAAATTAGCTCCAGCTCACTGTGTTCTTCTCTCATTCACCAACTTACAAATAAATAAATGAACAAAAAGCCTTCTCAGAGTTAATAGTTATGGCTGTTGCCAGTGTTTAGAGGCTATTGGTTTGCCATATTAGGTTTAGGAGTGCACATTTATTTTCTGCCTCAAGGTGGACAATTATAAAACCATGCTTGGTCGGGTAAATGAGTCTGTACAAAATGTTTTCAGTCTGCCACTCATATTTTTCCAAAATTTTGGAATCAGTATTGATTAAAGGGACTATTATTCTTGTTTTACATTTTGTTATTTATTTGGAAATTGAGGCATGTGTGTTGATTCTTCAGAAATAGAACGTTTGACTGCCAGATCCAAATGAAGTAGTATTGAAAACCTTGGAAAGGTTAAACTGCTTTATTAGTTTCAAGAAAAAGTGTCAGTGCAACGTGAAATGTTGACAATGTGGAGGTGCTACTCAAAACTTTTATGATATGCTAATAAAGCAGTTGTACCTTTCCAAGGTTTTAGAGATTACTTCAGTTGGATCAGACAGCCAAGTTTTCTATTTTTGCAGGTACTCCCTTTTCCACTTGGCTCCGAGCAAAGACCTGAGCTGTCATCCTTTCCTGCTTGCATGTGTGTGGATTCCTTGATTTCTCTATTGGTAACCTACGTGTGCTTCCTTTGAAGTAATTTTGTTTTTCCCTCTTTTTGTGTCCCTTGTTGATGTTGCTTACACAGAAACATAGATACAGAAATGGTGACTACAGAAAAAGGTTTTTTGGGCCCATCCAGTCTGCCCACCCTACCTAACTGCTTTGTACTTGTCCTAGAGGCACTCCTCATCCTTAGTTTCAGTTTATTTAAATAAATGTATTAAAATTTCTACAAAATGTGGTACATTCAATCATTTGATACAATCAAGATAAAAACAGAAAAATCATACAACTGAGCCCATACTCCTTTCTTCTCCATCCTCCACATTAGTTAAACCAAACCATCTGCAGGGGAAGCCGTATGAGGAGAGACTAAAGGAGCTTAATATGAATACCCTTGAGGAAAGAAGGGAGAGAGGGGACATGATAGAAACTTTCAAGTACCTCAAGGGAATCAACAAAGTCCAAGAGGGTAGCATCTTTCAGAAAAAGAGACTTGCAAGAACAAGGGGACACAATTTAAAGATAGAAGGAGGGCGGTTCAGGGGCAATGTGAGGAAGTATTATTTCACAGAGAGGGTAGTGGATGCATGGAACAGCCTTCCTGAGGAAGTTGTGGGGTCTAAAACTGTGGGAGAATTCAAGAATGCATGGGACAGACATAAGGCAATTCTTGTGGGGGGCAGGAAGATATAGGCTGTTGGTTAACTAGGATCTGCGGCCTATCCTGTAGGTAGGGAAATGGGCAGACTAGATGGGCCTAGCGGTCCTTATCTGCCATCAAAGTCTATGTTTCTATGATTTATAATATTAACAAGGGATAGCTCTCCATCCAGACTGCTATACTATCTTTTATATTTTATAGCCAATAAAAATTTTGATACACAATACATTTTCCTATAATTATCTAAATTTAACAAAAAAAAGGCATTTATCCAAAGTTGACATATACTCTTTCTTTTCCAATAAAGGGTTGGTCCATTTTTTCCTTTCCAAAAACAACTTATCACATGCAAAGAGTAAGTGTACAATAAACCATTCCCCAGGTTGCAATGAGCAAGTACATAGAAGTCATTTATATTGTTTACTTTGCCACGAATGAAAACTGCACAGCATATGGAGTCTGAGATCGCACAATAAATTCCTATGAATTCTATTATCGCACAGCAGCAAGTACCTGTCTTTATCTGGTGATATCTTCAAGCTTATATACAGACGTAAGGGGTCCAGAAAAGGAATGCTCTCAAAATATCTCTGTCTGTCTGCATCCTGTATCTTCTGAATTACTTCGCTGGTATACATATCTATATTTACTGTTGCCTTTATTGACCATAAACATTCTAGATCCCAAGTGTGTATTTTTTGATTTAAAACCATAAACCAGCTTTGTTCATATTGCTTTGCTTCTCTATTACTCAAGAATTTTAGCCAACACATTTTCTGTAACTGCTCATCCTCCATTTTCACTATTCTTTTCCAGAAATTCATAATCCTTATCATAATTCTTGCCCCCAGAGAAATCATGTTGGTTTCTAATCTTAAAAATGATGTTGGACAATCTTTTGGAAGACCCACAGTTGTTCTAACAAAGCTATTTTGAATTGTTTCTATTATATTCTTTCTTGGAGGATTTAGTCCCCAAATTTCAGAACCATACAGTGCCTGATTTATGTTTTTTGCCTCAAAAGCAATTTTCTGTGTGCTGAAAGAATTATCAGCAAATTTATGCATGAATAATCGTATTGCGTTTGTTGTTTTATAAGCCTTTTCCTTAGCTTCTTTCATATGCATAGTCCAACCTCCATTTCTCTCAAAAGTTACACCAATATACTTAAACTCTACTACCTCATCAATGTTATCATCTTTTATACACCATGGTTTAATTATTCATCCTTAGTTACTGTTTCACCATTTTTCTAACTAATTCCATGTGCCAATCCAATCCCTACTTGAATATGATGATTAAGTTGGCCTGTACTATTTCCTCTGACAACTTATTGCACTTGTTCACCACCCTTTCCATGAAGCAATGCTTATCAATGTCCTTTTTGAATCCCTTCAGCAAGATTTAATGAATTACCACTCATCCCTGCATTTGAACTCATGTAGAAGAGTTCCTTGACATCAACCCTCTTTATCCCTTACAGGTGCTTGTATGTCTCTATCATGTCAGCCCCTTCTCTTCTCTTCTCTTTTCAGGGGTGTAATTTTTAAGTCCTGCAGTCTCTTCTCATATGTTCTATCCCAAAGGCCATGCATCGTCTTAGTTGCCCTGTGCTATATTGCCTCCACTTTGTTGCAGTCATTCCTCAGGTCTGGACTCTAGTACCTTGCATAGTATTCCAGGTGTGGTCACAATAGTGACCTGTATAGTGGGAGGATCACCTTCCAACTTCTATCACTTATCCCCTCCCTATGCACCCCAATATTCTATTTGCTTTGCCCACTGCCTTGTTGCAATATGCAGTTGTTTTTAGGTATGCAATGCTAATATCCTAAATCCTTTTCTTTCATGGTGCTACCCAGAACTTCCCCTCCATTTTATGTGCCCCCTTGGGTTTCATTTCCCAGTTTGCATTACTTTACATTTTTTAGTGTTGAAGCTCAGCTGCCAGATCTTTGACAAGCTCTCTAACCTGCCTAGATACTTCATTATTTCACTGCACTTTTCCTCCATGTCTACAATTGTTTCACCTATGAAGAGACAGAGCTTACCCTTGATACCTTCACTCAATGTCTCAGATGAATACAGTTTATTGAAGAGGACCAATCCTAGTACCAACCCCATAGGTACTCTGCTTGTTATTTTCCCTACCTCTTAAAATTCCCCATTAACTACTACCCTTTGTGTTTTACCCTTTAATCAGCACTCAACCTAATTTTCCACTTTTTCCTCCACCCCAAGAGCACTAATCCTTTTGACTTGCCTCCTGTGAGGACTGCGTCAAAGTCCTTTCTGATGTCTAGATTAGGGCTGTGCGAATACCTTTTCCTGAATATTCGGCTGAATATTCAGTATTCGGGTCCCAAGTATTCGGTATTCGTTATTCGGCATTCGGCCAGAAAAGGTGTTTTTTCGAGGAAACTTTAAAAAAGCACTTCAGCAACACCATTAATCACCCATTGAACCTGGTATACCATATACACCTCAATGACATTTCAGCCACCAACATTGAGCTCTCACTAATGCAACACAAACTTCATGTGGCACACTCGATCCACCACAACACACACATAGCACTCTGAAAACAATATCAAGCATTGCATTGGGTCAGCACTAGAGGGTGTTCATGGTCACAGACACAGGGTAGAAGGTGCTTCAGACATGGGCATAGGAATAGTGGTAGCAGTGGCTGCAGTAGTGGTGACAGCTGAAAGGGTGGCTGCTGCAAGAATGGCACTGGTGGTGGTGGGAAGCACACTGGCTGTGGATGTAGCAGCCATAATGGTAGCAGTGGGGACACTGGTGGTGGTGTCTGCTGCTTGCTGCACAAAGCATGTATGCTCTAATTCCTCCCCCCTACTACTGCACAACAGGATGTGACAGTGAACGTACAAATGGACAGGTGGTGACACTAGCAGTAGTAGTACTGCTAATGGTATTAGTGGTAGTAGTACTATTACCAATGCTACAAGAACTAAAGGGCTTGCTTGGGGAGAACAATATTTGAGCCCATTGAATAAAGAGAGACACATGTATGTCATTGTCTTTGTAGTCTATCTCACCACCTTCTCTGGGAATTGTATTTTGCATCAATAATTTTTAGTGGAGCAAGACAAGATGCAATTCAGTATTCTGCAGTAAATGACATGTCACAAAATATTGGATGACTGGAGGGCTTAATTGCCATTAAATTACACTGCTTCTTGCAGCACACTGCAGCATTTTACAGCAATTTTGCAAGATACTACATTGTATACTGTCTGGCACCACAGTATGAACTAAGTTCTGTAATCTTGATGCAGTGTTTCATCCTTGGGTATGTTAGTTGTGGATTGTTTTGTTACAAGGGCATTTCAGTCTCATTCAGTTTAACTTCACTTATTTATAGTGTGTGTTTCTTTAAGGGTTGTATATTCATAGTGTGTTTGTACATTCCCGACATGCACCCTGACAAAGACCAGGTTCTGGTCAAAGCACCAGGGCTCTATTGGCATCCTCCAGCCTTAGCATAAATAAATGTATTGGCAACTTTATGCTGCACTGGTCTTAACTGTATTTTGTTACTACAACCCCCCCCCCACTGAGTGATTCCTTTGTTCTACATAGATTGTTTGGGGGTTTGGAAGCCCAGGGACAACACTAGCAGTAATTGTGTGGATGTGCTGTATGTTTGTGGTCTATCATCCTGTCCCTCACCACTTGGGGCCAGCAGTGCAGATGCGTTGCTGGGGCTGGACCAAGAATGTTTGCAAGATTGCTAATGACATGATGGATCAGGTCACTACTGGTTACTGGGTAAAACACAAACTATTACTACGTAGTGCCTGTGTGTGTGATGCTTTACTTAGTACTTGTGGGACTACAGTAATACACCAACCTTTCCAGTTATACTGCACCACAAAAAAGTAGCAGTAAAGAAAAACACTGCTACTAAGAAGGGGAAGAAAAGGGCAACCTATTTAGTCAAACATGGAACCAAGCAAGGAACAGACAGATGACATACAGTTAACTCAGTGAGACAAGCCTGCTCCACTAAGTGCAATGGTTTAATTAACAAAACAATAAACAAACAAAAAAAAAATGCAAGTGCTCAACTGTGCACACACACACGACACAGACTCACAGGGGGATATATTTCACAAGCACAGCTTAATTGTGTGCAGTGGGCTGTAGAAGTGTGGGGGGGAGTCAGCTGCCATGTCAGCATGGCTCAGTTGGTAGCACATCCACCTCTGGACCAGAAGGTCGTGGGTTCTCATCCCACACTGGGATTGGACTTGCACCTAAAAATCACTGGCATCTGAATGCAGTATTGGGGGGTGCTGTACTGCTTGGGTGTGCCATCCTTTGGATAAGACGTTAAACCAAGGTCCCTTCTGCCCATCCTGGTGTTGTCCTGGTGGGTGTCCAGGTAGAAGAAAAAGAACCCAGGGCACTCTTTGCAAAGAGTAGGGAACATTCCCAGTGTCCTGGCCAACATTCCCCTTCCCATAAACTGGTTCATGCAATTATCCAGGCTGTATGTGGGTGATGATGTGTGATATGGCCGCCACCACACATTCAGTCACTTCACTACTAGTCTAGCAATGCTTGTAAAGCACTTTGGGATACACTGTGTATAAAAAAGCACTATATAAATGCTGATTCTTCTTCTTCTTCTCCTCATGTTTACAGGGATCTATCCCCAGAACCAGAGGAGACTAACAATACTAATTCAGTGAGTCAAGCCTGACTGGCTTAGAACTGAAGAAGTTTATTTCAAAATCTGTGTACACACAGCTGTGCACATGTGTGGACCTTTCTCATGAAAAAATATATTAACCCTGCACATGCAGAGTGAAGCCTCACAAAATCAAATATTTTGCACATATACAGCAAATTATAAGCAGTGACTCGCAGGAGGGGGAGTTAGCAGACACGCTCATGAGTCATGCAGGGAACCAAGCCTGGAACCAGACAACAGCAAAAAAACCACCACAAAAATAAAATGTGCTCCACCCAAAAAAAATCACACTGTAGCTATGTCAGACAGCAGCAGAGTAAGGGTGTTAGCATACAGCCCTCCTAGTCCCTGTAACTGAATACAGCAATAAGGACAAAATACCTGTCAGAAAGCCAAACATAGCTTTTCTGACACTGGTCAAACAAACTATACTGACCCAAAAAAGCCTGTGAAGCAAAAATCAATTTCTTTTTTAGCAAGTTTAAGGTCTCAAAAGTGCTGCAGAGCAGCTCTCAGAAACCACTGTCTCCTGTCTTCTACTAGCTCAGAGTGGGCGAGTCACATGGTGTGCTTGCCTTTGAGCTCAAGAAACAGTTTTTGATTGGCCAACAAAGCTCTGTGAGACTTGGAAACCTCACCGAATAGTAGTTCCCAAATAGTGGCCGAATAGTGAACTATTCGGAAAATGCATTTCAATATTCGGGAAACCTACTATTCGTGGTATTCAGAAAATACTATTTGGCCCATGCACAGCCCTCGTCTAGATATACAACAGCATATCTACCATCTGTCCTTGTCTGCCGCTGTGGTTACTCAGTTGAAGAACTTGAGCACATTCATCTGGCAATACCATCTGTTCATGAACCCATGCTGTCTGAGGTCCTGTAGCCTGTTCCTGTCTAGGAAGTCCACCAGATCCTGCCTTAGTAAAGTCTCCATAATCTGCCTTGCTATAGATGTAAATCTGACTGCCATGTAGTTCTCTGATTCATCTCTCTTCACACTCTTGTGTAGATTGCCACCTCTGCTGTCCTCCAGTCGATATGGACTAGTCCTTTGGCCAGTGAGCATTTTAAATGCCTGCAATTGCCCTGCTTTAAGCTCTTCTACCTCTCAAAAAACCCTTGGGTGTATGCCAGCAGGTCCCACAGACTGATCTACTTTCAGCAGTGTTAGTTTTTCTAGCATCCATTCTCTGTTCTCCAGATTGTTCCCCAGAGCACTTGCTACCTCCTGTCTTAACCCCAAATTCTGGCAGTGGCCAATCCTTCTTCTTGCTGAATACTGAACAAAAATAATTGTTTGATATCTCTGCCTTCCCCTTGTTCCCCTCTTCCATCCCCTCCTTGCTCTTATGTCTCATTATACCCACTTTGACCCAATGATTCTCCCAGATATTCTGGAAGAATGCTTTGTCCCCTTTCTTCAACCCCTTGCCAACCAGACTTCCATCCCTGCTTTGACCTCTTGCACCTTTCTGATGGTTTGTCTAGTTCCTTCCACATATTTTACCCTGTCTTCTGCCTTCAGCTTCACTCATGCTGTACTTTGAAAATGCCTTCCTATTGACTCTTATTGCTGCCTTTACACTGGCTGTAAACCACCTTAGCTCCTTAGCCCCTTTTCCTTTAGACACCCTTGTAATTGTACTAGCTGCCACTTCTATCACTGCCTTTTTAAATACTACACACTTTTGTTCAGCTGCCTCTGCCTTCACTATATTCTTCATGTTTTCTTTTCTAATATTTCCCCTCATTTTGCAACAATCCTGCTTTCTGAAGTCTCATTGACTTATTCCTTTTTCCCGTTGACTGCCCCAACCTGGACCTACAGTATAATGCTAGTGTCCTGTGGTTGCTGGAACCAAATGGCTCCAGAACTGCTGCATTTTGAATCCTCTTACTGATGGTGAGCACCAGAATACAGCAGTTCCTCCACTTCTCTTAGGCCCTCAACTAATTGCTCCAGGAATGCTGTTTTCCTAATACTATTCATTGTTATGATTATTGCTCTGTTCCAGAAGCTGGTGGCAACAGTTGAGAGGAAGCTCAAAGTATAGGTTTCAGATCAGGGCCTTCATTCAGCTGTTGTCCCCAGTTTCAAAATCTGATGAGCATTTAAAACGAGAGGTAGCCAGAGCACCAAGCTCTAATAACTACTGTGCCATATTGAGGTGGACTCTCCAACACAAGTGGTAAGTGACAGTGCCTCAATGGTTCTGAGTCTTCCTGGGGCACTAGTATGGGTGGATATATATTTTAGTTTGTTATGATTTTTTTATATATATAATTGAAAGTGTTAACAAAATAGGCCTCTTGAGCTGTGAAATGTCTAATTTGCAGAGACCTCCTAGGCAAAGGGTACAACAGGAAAGGAGTATAGAAAACCATAGAATGAAATCAAATGGAGACAAATGAAAAAGCATACAAGAAACTAAAATCATACAATAAATAGCAGAAGTTGGAATGAAATACTGAACCTATGCAAAATGTGCAAAAACAGGCTAAAAACAGCAGCACACAAATGTATAACAGAATTAACTTGGAGCAATCAGACAAAGTAGGCAAAAATGCCCATTTAATTGTCTCCCACTACATAGTGGGGTTATCTTAACTTCCTGATACTCAGGAGGTAATCATCCAGCCTTGTTTTAAACTGGTCAAATGTAGATGCTTCAACAATATGATAAGGTAATGAATTCCATAATCTGGTAGTACGCATGTTATAAAAATTCAGTCGTTTAACTGTAAGTACATTAGGAACTTGGATTTGCATTTTATGTGACCTAAGCTTAGCCTCCCTGTCTATTAACTCAAAACCACAATTCTCTCCTATGGAGGGGTCCTTTATAATTTTGTATAATAACAACAAGTCGCCCCTAATTCTTCTGGTTTCCAAAGAATACAGGTTTAGTATCTTCATCCTTTCATTATATTCATAATTTTTTAACCCATAAACTGATTTAGTTATCCTTCTCTGGATTTTTTCTATTAAGTTAATATATTTTCAAAGATAGGGACTCCAAACTGGACTTCCATAATCAAGATGTGGCAAAACATATGTTTTATATAATTTCATAATACTAATCTATCTCTAGATATAAATGTTCTTCTTATTGAATGTGTTATTCAATTGCATTTAACAAAACGTTTTTTAACATGTGTTAAGGAAGATAAATTAGAATCCATCCATACCCCCAGGTCTTTTTCACATATATTAGCCTTAAGTGCTTTGTTGTTAAAAAAATATTGGTACTTATGATTTCTGTTACCAAAATGTAACACAGAGCATTTATCTTCATTAAATTTCATATTATTTTCCATTCCCCAAAGTTCTATAGAATGAAGATCTTTACACAGTTGTTGATATTAAATAAAGGAGGAAACACCTCCTCCAATTTTTGTACCATCAGCAAATTTGGTTATTACACTGCTTAATCCTTTACCCATATCACTCATGTATAAACTAAACAACACCAGACCCAATACGGGTCCCTGGGGGACTCCACTAGTAACATTTCCCTCTCTTGATAATTTTGAATTTATTCTTACTTTTTGTTTCCTGTCAGTTAACCAGTTATTAATCCATCTCAGGATATAACCATTTAATCCAAAATTATATAATTTAGTAATTCATTTATAATGGGGTACTGAATCAAAGGACTTTCCTAGATCCAGAAAAATTACATCAATTGGTACTCCTTTATCCAATTGACGGCTAACAAAATTGTAAAAGGTAATCAAATTTGTGTTACATGAAAGACCCTTCTTAAAGCCATGCTGCATAATATCCTCTAATCCCAAAGTGGTTATTTCAAGCTCAATTGCATTTTTAATTATTTTCTCAAATAACTTACAACAGACTGATGTTAAACTAATAGGCCTATAGTTAGAAACACAAGCTCTATTTCCCTTTTTACAAATTGGGACAACTATAGCAGTTAACCAATCAATTGGAATATCATCAGTCTTAAGGGATTTATTAAACAGCAGTGTAAGTGGCTGTACTACAATATCAGCAATTTATTTCCAAACAATTGGGCTAATATTGTCAGGTTCCGCTGATGAAGAGGTACGTAGTTTATTTAATTTGTTCAATACAGTTACTTGATCTATATTTATTTCCACAGCATAATCAAAATCAGATTTTAAAGTTGTTAAATCTTTCTGAAGAAATATAGATGTAAAAAAGGAATTAAAAGTGTTGGCTATATCTGTATTGTTTGTTAATGACTTACCATCAACCGTTATTGTACTGATTTGATTATTTGACTGTTTATATTTATTTATATAAGCATAAAAAGCTTTACAATCCTTAGAACTAGCCAATGTATACTCTAACTTATTTTTTTCTTTTTTAATTAAGGCTTTAAGTAATCTTTGTTGAGTCCTATATTTTAATTTATTTAATGGTGTAGGGCTTAATTTAAATTTCCTAAAGGTTCGCTGCTTCTTACTTATCAGTGTTTTAATTGACTTAGAAAACCATAGTGGAATATTACCCTTACTATTAAATTTTTTATGTATTGGAACATGCAATGTAATTGCCTCCTGTATCTTAGTTTTCAACATAGTCCACATTTGATTTATGATTATGTCTTTAAGGAGAGATATCCGATCTAATTTACCAAGTTCAAGAGTTAATTTGGACCAATCAGATCTCTTGAAATCCAGTATATCAGTTATACCATATATCTTAGGTTTAAAAAGTTTTAGTGTACATTCAATGGTTTTATGATCACTAGATCCCAAATGAGCACACACATTTATATTACAAATGCCTTCCTTGCAGTTTGTTATCACAAGATCCAAGATGTTATTGCCCCAGTTGGATTCCTAATTAGTTGATCACAACCATGCAAGATTAGAGCTTCTAAAAAAGGCCATTCAAATATAGTTGTTCCACTTAACACCTCCCAAGATATACCTGGGGCATTGAAATCACCAATGATTATAGCATCACCCAATTTGCAAACTTTGTTGATTTCATTTATTAATTCATAATTATAACACTGATTGCTATTAGTGGGTCTATAACAAATGCCTAACCTTATTTTTGGTTCATGAGAGAAAGTTAAGTCTATCCATAATGATTCAGATAACTTATTGGACGTATTAAATATTTCTAATTCCTGACATTGTATATTCTCAGAAATGTAACAACAGACACCACCTCCTTTCTTCCCATTTCTATTTTTATAAAATAACCTGAATCCTGTTATATTGTTAAACCACTCACTCGAGTCATCCCACCAAGTTTCAGTAACAAAAACTATATCCACACCAAGTTCTTGAATTAGAATTTTTAGCTCTACTAATTTAACCTGGTTTAGGCTTCAAGCATTAATCCCCCAGATCTTAAGTTGAGTTCTTTTGTCTGGGTCAAGGATCTTATTCTTTATTCCCTTGTCCCCCTTGTCAATCAGTTTAAAGATTTACAAATGTTGTTTTCAACAACCCTACCCAATTTATATGCACCCTGTTTACTCAAGTGTAACCCATCCCAACAAAATAATGATCTGTTAACACTAAATGTCTCCCAATGGGGTATAGAAAAGAAACCTTCCTCAAGAGTTCATTTCCTAAGCCACTCGTTAACACATTTTATTTTTTTCTCTATATGATAATTAACCCTTGGTACTGGTAACATTTAGAAAAAATGAACTTCACAATTTAGTTCCTGTAATGTTTTTCCTAAACTAATAAACTCTTCTTTTATAGCATCAATTGACCATTTTTTAATATCATTTGTACCAACATGTACAATAACAAGTGGATTGGTACCTGAGTTTTGAAGAATATCAGTACACATATCATGGATATCCCCTAAATGGTGAACATGCAATATTATGTTTATCTTTCCTACAAACAATTTTATCAGTATATTTAATAATAGAATCACCTAGTACAAAATACTGCCTATTAACTACTCTGGAGGACTCAGTGCGTAAGGATGTATTTATTGTGTCAACTTCTGATATAACATGGTGTTTAGATTTAGATTTGTGTTTACCACTTTTAGTTTGAGTCAGGGAAGGGTAAATCTGCTCTGATGGAGTTTCAAGTGCTTGTGTACTTTTGCTCTGAGTAGAAATTGGTGGGATATGTATTACTAGTTCTTCAAGTTCTTGTGTACTTTGTTCATTCAAACCACATAATATAGGGTTTGCTTGAAAATCCAATATGTTATCAGAAATAGAAGCATCCAATTGTCCCTCATTAACACAATAAAGGAACTTATCAATGGAATTCTCACTATTTTCAAGATTTATTAAAGGTTCAAATCTATTGTTTAATACTAGGTTATTTCCCAAAGCCCTACATCTAGTGTTTGGTCTAGGGTCTACTAGTACTTTGGTCCAATCATCACTCTCAAAATTAACAATGATGTTAATATCAGCTTCATGCTTGCGTTTATCAGTATGGCTACCGGAACAAACATTATTGTCCCTCACTAAATTAGGTGAGGTACTTGAGTCAATGTTACTAGATAAAGTACCATTGTCAGCTGAAATGTGGACTTTAGAGACCAAAGCATTTTGCTGTAATTCCAATACTGCAAGTCTTTTATAAAACACTTCAATTTCTTCCCTCAGAACACTATTTCCAGCACACTTCGTACAAACATAGATAGTGTTCGTTGGCAATGCATCAAGCAACATATACATATTACATGACGTGCATTTAAGTCCAATTTCACCATCCAATGTCATAATTGTCTGTTTTGGATTGGGTAGTGGAGGACTAACAGGATTTATTGTTAGAACAGACGAAGGTTCTAAACTAAGCAGGTCACTCATTTTTGAAAAGAAAACCAACTAGCTAATACAGCACACCAATATCAAACAATGTACTTACACACAAACAACTATATTTTAATAGATTTATTCCCCTCTTCCACTCTTGACATGCGTGACATGCGCTAAGACACGCTTGTCTCTGTGTGTGTCTCCGCATGTGAACCCACATGGCTGCCACACGCACGTTCGCCCTGCTCACTTAGCAAGCTATTAAGACCACAAACATTCAGGAAGTATCTAGCTGTCACTTCCTGTCCAGTGAGTACAGCATGCCCAAAGTTGTTAAAAATAAAATAATAATAAACAGGAGATCCTCTATCTGTATTTGAATAATGTTGAATAAATTTTAAATTGCAAAAAAAAATAATAATAAAACCTTCTTCCACCTCATGCGGTGGACTTCTAAGGAAAGGAGCATCCTCTTTGCTCCTACTGTCGCTAGCTAAAGCTTTTACAGCAATACTCGCTAATCAATGGAGAATGGTGCAAGGGAGCCTCCACTATCCCATAATACTGTCTCCATGGCAACAGCCCGGAAAACAAATCCTCTCCCCAGAATTATAACAGAATAGTTTTAAAAGTTGTATCAGGGTTCCACTATAGTGTACATAAAAGTCATGGCAATGCAACCAATAGAGGTGTCAGCAGCCAGAATTTCACATGAATGCAATTAGAAATGTAATTGTTGCAGAACAGTGCTTGGCAGAGACTGCAAATCAACAAAAGGAGTCAAGTACAGCTCAAGAAAGAATTGTCCACAGTAGTATATGTGTGGGCTGCAAGGACATGACATGCCCAGGTGGGAGGATCAGGGGTTGGAGCACACATGGAGGGTTCAGGCCTGCAGTAATGCTTTCACAGAAGAGAGGAGGAAGTGGACTGGATGAAGAGGATGAACTAGATATGACAAAGCTTACATGAGAAGGTATAGTGGCCTTGCAGTGACCATGGTCCAGGGAACAGATGAAGAGAAATTGTTAGTTAAGCATATGAAGTAGAAAGAAGGGGAAAGCAAGACAGATGAGGGGTGAAGTTGCAAGGAAGAGATCAAACCAGAACTTGGATAAAAGGGAGGCACAGCAAGAGAGGTGACAACTTTCAACAGAGCAGAGAGAAAGAAGGAAGGAATAGAGGGAGCTGTGATTGGTGTAAGAGGACAGCCAAGGGTTTATTTATTTTACTGAAAACTTTGAGATTACATTTGAGCACAAGTGCTCAAAGGTTCCATGTCAAATACATAGCCACAAAAAACATTACGAGTACAAAAAGCAGTTCCAGAGGAAATGCAGTCAAGTCAGGCTCAAAGCATTTAAGACAGAACAATTACATTCAGTTTTAAAAAATCCATGCAGATTGTTGCATAACAAGTGACATGATATGTACAGAACAAAATGAATGAAACCATTTGATGGCTATAATTGCATTAAACTGAAAGGGTAGATTGCAAAGAGTGCTTAAACTGATTAATCTTGGGGAGGTTCACTAGTGTATCAGGCAGTTCATTTAACCAGTTATTTGCCTGACAGCAAATGAAAGTTTGCTGAGTATGCCAGAAAGTAGACTTAAGGGCATTCTTGGCCATGTTCCTGGTATTCTATTGGTTGGATATAGTGCAGAAGCAATTTGTTAAAGCTGGTGGTGTTAAGCACAGGAGTGCCTTTTTGGCTAGCAAACAGATCTGGAGCTTTATTATGCAGGGTAATGGTAGCCAGTTGGTGAGTATGTAAAAGTAACAATTATGAGTGTGTTTATCTGTACCATGTACAAAGTGTCATGACGTATTACAGATCAGCTTTAGTCTGTTTAGCACTGTGTCACAGGCAGCTGCATAGGCAGGGAACCCAGAAGCTATAATTGACAGCTGGCCACAGTAAAGAGCCTGATTCCAAGAAGACTTATGCATGGTGCAAGGCAATTTATGCCGAAACCCATGGCAAGCACAGGAGTAGGGCAACTCAGTGTACCATTTGGAAAGAATAGACCTCTGCAATAGGTCAAAGTTTAAATGCTTTATTTTAAAAGTTTAAAAAAATCCGACAAGGCAGCACCCACTCTGTGTGTGGGTTCTGCCTACTCTGTTTTTTTTTTTACTTTTGAAATAAATTATTTAAACTTTGACCTTGTGCAGAGGTTTGTTCTTTCCAAATGGTACACTGAGTTGCCCTACTCCTGTGCTTGTTTCTTTAAATATCTCACAGGAAAAAATAAGGTACGGGGGGAGAACTTTCCTGAATAAAAGGGGCTTGAGAACAAGGGGACATGATATGAAGCTGGAACGGGGTAGATTCAGGAGAGATAGGAGGAAGTACTTCTTCACAGAAAGAGTGGGGGATTCCTGGAACTGCTTTCCAGCAGAGATCATGGGGCAAAAATATTAGTGGGGTTCAAGAATGCATAGGATAGGCAGAAGGGTATCACAGTGGAAAGGAAACGTGGGAAGAAGAAAGTGATGTAGACCATGTAGAGTCAGCGGAGAGAATGTAGGTACAGTAGAGAAAAATGGGCTGACTTGGTCGCCAAGTGGCCCTTATCTGCTGTCTGATTCTATGTTTCTATGCTTCATCAGTAATAAACAATTGAAACACTATCACCATTCAGGGGCAGTTACTAGCAGCAGCCAATTCTGTTAGATCCTTGACTAGCTAACCTTAGGACACAATCCACCCAGGTAGAGTGTTAGCAATGCTACCATCATGACAAGGGTGACATCAACCAGTATTATACAGGGAAAAAACACTGTTAGCAGACAGAGCTGTAGGCCATGCTTATATTGGTACACAAATACTCAGAACACTCAGATGAGGTGTTTAATAATACTATATAGAAGTGGTGCCATGTGAAAAGTGTGAAATAATTGCAGCGATGCATAATTTTGATGAGGGAACATGGGTGACTGCAGATACAGTGACTATCGAATCTGCAGGGGGCTTCACCCCCACACCTCCTGATGTGGTAGGCATTCCCCCAATACCCCCCTTACTTAATATTCCAAATCCAGGGGGGTGTAACTCGGGGGGGGGATCCCCAGTCATTGTTTCAGTAGTCACCCATTTCCTTTGCCATTATTGTAGTTGCTCTTTCTGTCATCGCTGTTATCACGGGTCACCTGTAGGGATAAGGGGAATATTCACAAGGGATAGGACAAAACTGTTTTTGGAAAAAACCTTGTTAACTCTTGTTGTAGGACAGAAATTAAGTGCCTGACTAGGGTTGGCCAGTAAAATACTTTAAAGCAGAAGAAACAGTACCCACCCCCACCAGGCAAGACAAGGCAGTGGCAAATAACAATGCAAACCTTTTAGCAGACTTGGAGGCACATAGTGGAGAACCTGCAAACAATAGTCCTGTAAACAATAGTCTAACAAGTAAAAATACATGAGTTCAGGTCTGGAGGCAGAACACAGGTCCTTGTGAGACACATATTTTAAGACTTAAAGGCAAGCAGATGAGTTGACATTGTCCAAATGGCAGATAAGGAATCCAGAGAGCAGTGTCCTAGATTAAGGTTGAGGATCTCACAAACAAAACTGAACAAGCAAACCAAATTCTTCCCAGAACATGTAAACCCACAACTGTAAATATCTGCACTCCTGATGCAGTCTGAGTAAGTCACCAGACAACATGGTTCCACAACACTGACCTAACTTAATTAGTGCCAAATGACAAAGAATGATTGACTGAAAGCAGCTGGGGGAAACAGGATACAGATGCCAATAAGCAGGAATCAGGCTATGAAATGCCTCACATCAATGTCAGAGATAAGAAAAGAGCAATTAATCCTTTGGAGAATGAACTGGTCATATAACAGCAAGTATCAGGTTTCTTGAAGCCATACAATCTTGCTGAAGTCTCTTTGTTGAATTAGAATCTTAAGTTAAAAAATATTCCTGAAAAAGTACTCATACAAATGTTGCATTGCTCAAGATCATGATTCAGGTAATATTCACAGAAGATATGGTGAAAACTGATATAGATATAGTACTCCAAGTCTGGATCACAAATAAATATGAGAAACTATACTTCAGACACAGACAGTGAAAAAAACCACAGCCTCTATCTAGTTATCCATGTTTTGTTTGTGGTAAAAGGTAAAGTGAAAAAGGTTAGCATACAGGGGCCCTGTCTGGCAAAGGTAGATTTTGGAGCAGTGCTATATACCACATACTTATAGTCAAAGGTTAAACTGATAATTTTCTCAGTGATCACATGCCAAGCCAGAGGAAGGATACAGGTTTTATTTCATATGATTACTGGTATGCACTTTTTCCCATAGGGTAACCTGGTTGTAATTTTCCATTATAACCAGCTGGTTATAATAACAAACATGCACTGGGTTTCCCGCGATCATACATGCACCAGTGTCCAGTCTTCCTTTGCTAAGTGACGCTCGTAGGAGCAACGCCCCTCACAGTCAGCAGTTTGTTTTTTTTTATTACTAAAAAGAAAAGTAAAGAAGTCTCTCCCTCTACTCATTGCTTAAAAGGAAAACCAAATGGAAAATGAACACAGTGGCCAGTTTCAATGTCCGCACACAAAAGCCGATGGGTCTCCCCACCTCTTCATACCAGAATAACATCAAAGCTCCCCAACCATCATTCACTGGTGAGGTTAACCATAGGACAAAAAAAAAACAGTAAAACACTTTTAGTTTCTCCACTTCTTCCTGCCTCAGATAAGTGGAGCACTGTAACTTGACAAACCGTGGACCACACTGAATCCTGACTGGTCCTTGGCTACCAGAACACCAATTTGTTTCCTTATTTTATATAATTGCTGAAGTGAAAAAGCACATACCAGCAATTACATAAAATAAAATATGGGGTGGTTGTGTAAAACTTGATTTTATACACACCCTCATTGTGGGATGTATTTTATAAACCCCTTGGGCTTCACCCTCAGGATTACGTAGCATCCTACAGCTCAGGTGTGTGTTAAATCTCATTACATACACCACCCCATATATTATTCTGTACATAACTCACCAAGTTTGGGGTGAAATTTACTGTAGATGGCATCAGAAGGGGGTAGAATATGTCAAGGAGACTACCAATCCATAAACAAAGTTACAATATTTATTTTATTTAAAAGCTGTTAACTGGGAAAGGCACATGGAGCTGAGGCTCATTTCCAAGTACAATCCAGTGAGGAGGAAAGTTTCAAATACAACAGAGGGTCGAGATACAACTCAAAGTACAATGAAAAAGGCAAACACTACCATTCAACTGGTACTATAAAATCAGCAGTAAATTTTAACTGGTGACAAGGTGCTTAGACCAATAAATCAACTCATGGTGACAAGGAGATGAATCTGAAAAGTTTAAAGAGGTAGTCATCAAACAGTTTGCCCCTGATCCATCAGGAAATAGGTAGGTTAAGGTGGGGGGGAGGGTTGAGAGTTTGAGAGGCAGGAAAAAGTTGGGACCATAGAGAGTCTTAGCAGGTACTGGATGGCAGGAAGAGATTGGGATGAGCAGATGAAAGATCAGAGCTGATTCCAGTAGAAAGGGAAGTGGTATGAGAAAGCTGATTGTTCAGAAATGGTTCAGGGATGTGGTAGTGAGAATGTCCCAGAGACCATGGAGTGCAGTGAGTATTAGGATGGGATAGCGAGGAACAGAAAAGAGGAGAGATAGGATGGAAGGGTCCCAAACCAGTATTTGACAGTAAAGACTAAACAGTGGATCAGATACCACCAGTAGGGAGGAGGAGGAGTGATAGATAGAGAGGAGTACAGAGCGCAGTAGTGTATGTGCTGAAGGGGGAGTTGGTGGCCAATTAGCAGCAAGAGTTGAGTGTGTTGAGCCTGGCAAGCAGTGCAGCATGAGTGGTGCTATAGACTATGTAAGCATACTCAAAAACTGGTAGTACCATTTTGGTAATTAAATCATGGTTGACAGGGAGAGAGAGGGAACCCTTGTTTTGAAATCAGATTCCAAACTTAGGGTGGAGTTTGAAGTTGATAGCATTGATGGGGTGGTGAAATCAAGGTGGCTGTCCAACCAGACCTGTAGGTATTTAAAGAAGGTATTAAGTCAAGTTAAAGGTCGTAAGGAATGAAGAACACTGGGGGGGACTGGAGCTATGCCAACTTTTGACTGGCACCAAAAACCACTGAGGCATTTTTTTAGTGTTAACTGTGAGTTGGTTGGCTTGAAACCAACTCAGGATTTTGTTAAAGTCTTGCTATAGTGTGGACTGCATGCCAGTGGGGGAAGGTCTCGATGTGTAGATTATGGTATCATCAGCATACGCATGGATGTGAGTGCTGCTGCAGACAGAGGGGAGATCATTAATGAAAAGGGAGCAAAGTATAGGACCAAGTATTGAACCTATGGGGACCTCGGTAATGATTGGGAGAGGCGATGAAAGGACATTACCTACCTGTACTGAGGATGATAACGATGAGAGAGCCAATATTCACTCCACATCTTTGGATCCATACATGCCCCTACTGTGCTTTTTTATGAGCTGAAATTCAATCTTCATATGAAGAGAAAATGGGCAACCACAAGAAGTAAGGGTGTGCATAAACCAACAGTAAAGTACAGAATCAGAAAGTGTTTTATGAACAACCCACCCTCGGAGTATAAGTTACATCAGTAGGTGCACTGTGGTCAACTATTTTTACTTTAAAGGCATTTTACTGTGCCATAGCAAATTAGTTCAGCACCCTGCAGAGTGTCTTAAGAGACGGGAAAATGGTGGTGTCAGTAAAAAGTAAGCGCAGTCTTTGTCATCCAATATATAGTCCAATACACAGAATAGTTTAACCAATAGCAACGTTCACAGTAGCAACTAAGAAAACTGAAAAAAGGACTGCGGTTCCCCTTGACAGAACACCACCAGTATCCTCTGCTATGAAATATTTTTTACCTTTTGTTTTTACCAGGTGAGACGCACTAAGCTGAAAGCTTGTTTACAGGTGCAACCTGGGAGCACAGGGAAGTTAAGTGACTTGCTCAGGGCCACACAGTATGCAAGTGGAGGCTGTGGGATTCAAACCCAGGTCTCCAGATTTGCATCTCATTGCCTTAAACCACTGTGCTATACCACCTGCCTGGCACTGCACTGGTTCAATGTATTGGACTATATATTGGATGACAAAGACTGTGCTTACTTTTTACTGACACCACCATTTTCCCTTCTCTTAAGACACTCTGCAGGGTGTTGAAATACAATTTACATGCTCTTAATGTCCAACTATTAATATGTATATATGTAGTTATTATGCAAAAGTATTTGATCTAAGTAATTAGATTAACCTAAACCTGAAAATATTTGAAAATTATCTTAAAACTTAAGAACAAATCTTTCTGTTTCTATAGTGAACGTGTATTGTTAGTTTATCGATATAGTATACATATATTTCCACAATATCAATATATCAAAACTACTTCTTTCTGTCCCCCTGGGTGAACTGTATAATTAATGACTAGCTATAGCAAAAGTGTTTTCCCAATATAGGGATACTTTGAAAGTGTACTAATATGATGCAGCAATGTTGACCTGGCTTTATGTTTTCATTAAAAAAATCTTTCTTTTCCTTCCCATTCAAAAGTTAGGTATCATTAAAGAAAATGGGCAGGCTTTTCAAAGGGCCCCATGACATGCATAACAATGTGCATTATAATTTTTGTCACAGTTGCACTGCTTCAATCAAAATGGTAGACCATCTAAAACTTGACCCATCATGTTGTCACAGTTGCTGAAAATTGTGAGTGAAAATGATACATGCATAGAATAAATGAAAGAAACATCATTTTTGCAGTACAGAAAGTGAACTGCTGTCTTACAAGTGCATCACAATGTTTGAAAACAGCTATCAGCCAATAGTGTGCATCTTTATGCATGTGCAACACAACGTAGGGAATTTTTGGCTGCCTCAGGGGTTTGTAAATTCCTGTCCATCATCTTCAGAATGGCTAACTTTAGAACTGCTAGGGCTAGAAATATATTTATTTACATGTAAATTTTGAGTCAGGTGAGGATGGTTCTCTTATATCAATACACTTTCAGTGTATCAGTGTACTGGAAAAGTACTTTCACTATATGATATAGTAATACTGCATCTACACTATATTTACAGAATTTTGCAGTTTCAGTATATTACTTATACAACATCATATAATAGTTATACACTTACACTGTACTGTGTGTGCAGAATCTAATTCTTAGGGTACTATCACATTTTCAGATTGTTGGATTATATAGCAATAATGGTGGTAAGATTTTTATTACCAAAATATGTTTCTAAAGTGGAGTATTTGCTTCCCCCACACACACACACTCCTGTATAACTCTAAAATCTTCCTGAGCTTTTGCAGGCTGCAGCTGGGAAGGAATCAGAAGATAGTAAAATCTGAACCTCTAATCTATAGCCTTTTATACTAGATTTTTTAAGAAGTGTTGTATATTATTGCATTAACTTTATTTTACTAGATGAATTAAACAGGTTAATAGATGCTTTCAAAAGACAATCAATTATTGGGATTCCTATTTCAAAGCAGGATCTGCATTCCTGGTTGTCTACAATAACAGAAGCTTGAGAACTGGATAGGTTCAGAACAATGGTCTGTATTGCCTGGACACCTTATCTGTGATTTAGTCCTCTCATGAGTTGAGGACACAGCTTGAGTTAAACCCTAGGATTGCAGTATTGTTTTTATGAAATGCTCAAGTCTGCAATAGATTATATATATATACACTCTGCATTTACATTTGGTGTGCTGTGCATTCAGTTACTATACTCCAGTGCTTGAAGTCTATAAAAGCACAGGAAGATTAGCTGTAGTGAGGAGAAGTAGTGAGATGTTTGCTATGCTGTTAACGGGATTAGATGCAGATGCTTGTACTGGAAGATTTTGTAGCTGTAGTAGAACTAAAAATCAGAACAAAATCTAAATTCTTTTTGTTAAACATCATGAATTTCTAAATACATGTGACAATATTGTTATTTAAAAGTCTTCCCAGGGTAACACATCAATATTACACTATCTCCAGTCTTTCATTTTTACGTTCGCTTGCGCGCATGCGCAAGGAACGTCTTGGGAGAATGGGACACTTTGGAGGTGTGCCTGCCCTGTGCAATCCCCTGCTCCATTGAGCAGGCATGGCAGTCCTGCACCAATCGCTGCGGTGCTGTGTATGACAGCGGTGGTCTTCTCTTCAAAGAAAACCACTGCTCTGTGCTTGCAGTGCGTCACGGCCCCCCCAAAATCTTTGCTGCCACTGGGAGGCCACCCAGCATAGCGGCGTCCCTGCGATGTCGCTGACGGGGTGCCTAATCCCGCCGGCTCCACCTCCTCCCAAACAGCTTTCCTGCTGCCATGCTGGGAGCCCACCTCGCAAGTGGCAAACGCCCTGCGCTATCTGCTGACCGGGTGCCCAATCCTGTCGGCTCCATGGCCCCCTAAGCCATCCTTCTGCTACACTGGGAGCCCACCCCAGCATGGCAAATGTCCCGTGTTGTCAATTATAGAAAAAAAAACACCTGTAAAGTAAAAATGGTCCCACTCAGTCTCCCCGCCCCCTCCCACAACCCGCACCCACCCACTGCGCACTCTGCCTCCCCACACCCCCCCTCACCCAATACTTACCTCCGGAGAATGGCGCAACGATCATCGCTGGACCGGAACACGCTCTGCATTCTTCAAAGCTGACCGCGAACTGAGGAAATGCCGGTAAGCTGTATAATGGGCTAAATGGGTTTTTTTCAACTTTGTTGCATATCTTAGCAATTTTTTGGAATTTTTGCACCAAATTTTCAACATGGGGTTTTTGGGACCCCTACTCATGAATTCTATCACTGTCATGGCGTTATTCGGGCCCGAAGGGTGATTTTGCAGTCACTGCACGAAATCACCTTTTGGACCCAATTAATGAAATGACAGTGCCAGACTTCATAAGGTGGGCTCTCAAAAAGCCTATTTTGAAAATTTGGTGGAAAATTCCTAAAATGACCGTTTACAGCGGGTTGCACAGTTCCTACGCGAGTGTAAATTCACAAATTTTCAATATTTTCACTCCAGATTTTCAACATTGCCATTTTACCACACCTTCTTATGAGTAGTACAGCTGTCATTTTTCACATCTCACCCAAAATGTGTTTCCGCCCATGTAGTGCACAATGGTAAAGTCGGTGTGCGAAATCAATGTATGGGGCACATTAAGAAAATCACAGTGACACTGTTCATGAGCAGAGGTCTTAAAATGGCTATGTTGAAAATTTGGTGAAAAAATTCCTAAAAATGACTGTTTTACGAGTGTGCATTGCACAGTTCCTACACACACTCGTAAGTTTGTTAATTTTCAATATTTTCACTCCAGATTTTCAACATTGCCATTTTACTACACTTCCTCATGAGCAGTACAGCTGTCATTTTTCACATCCTGCCCAAAATGTGTTTCCACCCATGTAGCTCACAATGGCGCAGTCGGTGTGAGAACTCAACGATGGGACATTAAGAAAATCACAGTGACACTGTTCATGAGCAGAGGTCTTAAAATGGCTATGTTGAAAATTTGGTGAAAAATCCTAAAATGACTGTTTTATGAGCCTGTGTTATGCGCAGTTCCTGACGTTGACACCGTAAGTTCGCCGAACTTTCAATATTTGCACCGAATGACTTCCAAATACCTAAACAGCACATAGAAGCAAGCAACATTCGGCACTGACAAATGCTTGTACTTCTTTGTCACTGATTTTTTTAAGCCATGTCCAAGTGCCAAATACCACTGCAAATACCTGCAAGCGAACGTTCGGCATTGACAAATGCTTGTTTTTTAAAGTTAAGCTTCCAGCTACTCTTGTTCCAAAGTCATCTCCTATGGAAGAACTTAGAGGGCAAACTTTGGAACCATGAGAAAGAAGAACTTACACTTTTATGTTCACTGTGCATGCATGCACTAGCAAACAACTTGCTGTCAGAGTGCCTTTTGAGGAGTGTTACACGGTCAGTCTAATGCAGAGTGGTCTGCAACTGGTGCATTAGTGTCACACCAATCATCAGTCAAGCTGATCATGACAGAATTTTGGCTTGCTGGGTGGAAACTTCATGAATCTGAAAAGCAAAAGCTTACCCAATCATGAGTCAGCTCTTTCTTTTGATCTATGCCCCCCAACAAGCATAGCTGATCTGTCATGATCAGCCTGCTGAGCAATTTCACACATTCAGGAAGAGCCCCGAGCTCTTGCAGATGCCAACTGTAACAAAGAAAACCATCCATCAATGTTTGCTGCTGGTGCCCCTGTAACTGGCACTCCCACCTGGCCCTCCCTCTCAGCACCCTCCACCGCCCCACAAACATAACACTGACACTGGAGGTACCCAATCCCCCAGTGTCACAGTCACCATCTAAAAATAAAGAAAATTATCCATTGTTGTTTTTTTTAACCCTGTAAAAAAGAAAACTGTCCACTGTTGCACTGTTAGTCCCACAACCCTACCCTTTTACTCAGTACCCACCATCCCACCCCCCCAAGCCATTACTTATCCACCAGGGGTCAACACCATTATCCTCTGTAGACTGCAGACATGTCTTCACTCTTCAAAGCTGGACTGCAAATTGAGGAAATCTGGTATGTGGCTTAATGTATTTCAATGGGGGTTTTGAACTTAGTGGCATAAATTTGCCATTTTGTAATAGTTTTTGACCCAGATTTTCAATATCCTTTTTTTAGGACACCACCTAATGAATAATTGCAGTGAAACTAGGCAAATCTGTCTCAAAAGGGGATTTCACGGTTACTGTGCAAAATCTCATTTTGGGCAGGAGTTGAAAAAGTTTCTCTGCCTTTGTTCATGAGGCAGGGTCATAAGTAGGCTACATTCAAGATTTGGTGTAAAAAAAGTTATGAGCCTACACTGAAATTTGCAAATGCAGGCTTGTACTTTGGTAAATGTCAATATCTTTACCCCAAATTTAAAACATAGCCATTTCTTCACAACACCTCATGAATGTGACAGTTGTTATTTTTAAAGTTCTGGTCAAAACGTGTTTTTGTGTCCAGAAAGGTGATTTTGTAGTTCCTGCACAAAATTACCTTTCAGGCAGGAGTTGAACATTTTCTCTGCACTTGTTCATGAGGTGGAGTGATAAGAAAGCTATGTATAAAATTTGGGACACAAATATTTAAAAAAAAATAAAGTTATGAGCCCACATTACAATTTATGAACACAGGCTTGTAACTTTGGTAAATTGCAATATTTTCACCCTAAATTTTCAACACAGCCATTTCTTCACAGCATCTCATAGATGTGATAGCTGTCATTTTTCAAATCCTGACCAAAATGCATTTTTTGAACTTGTGGTTCAAAATCACCATTTGGGCAGGATTTGAAAATGTTCTGCACCCTTGTTTTTGAGGTGGGCTCATACGAAGGTTATGTGGGGTTATAGGGCTATGTTGAAAATCTGGGGTAAGATATGAGAAACTGACAAATTTATCAGTCTGCATTGCAATTTTTTCAATGCACACTTGTAACTGGTAATTTTCAATATTTTGACCCCAACTTTTAAACATAGCCATTTTTTGACACCACCTCATGAATATGACAGCTGTCATTTCTCAAATCCTCCCTAAAATTACATTTTAGCCATTCTTTTAAAAATGACACCTGTCATGCTCAGAAGCAGTGGTCATAAAAAGATTATGTTGAACATTTGTGGTAAAAATGTGACAACTCAACTACGTTAAGAGGGAACAAATTGTTCCAAAATGTACTCTTAACTGTTTTTTACAGCTTTTGTCCCCAGTGTTCAACATAGCCCTTGTGTTACCCCACCTCCTGAACATAGCAGGTGTAATTTTTTCAAATCACTCCTAAAACTCATTGCCACAGTCGCACAACAAAATCACCTTTCAGATGAGATTTTCAAAATTCCACCTGCCCTGATCATAACATCAGGTCATAAAAGATTGTTTGACATTTCCAATATGGGAGCCCACTTAAAAGTAGATATTGCCTCTCAGCTGCCCTATCCTGGCTAATTACAATTTAATAATGTGTGAAAGTGGGACACCATTGAAAATGAGATATTAAAACTCATCTGCTGTATCCTGGGTAAATATATAGTATAAATGTGTACAAGAAAGACCCAGCAGAACAGCAATACCATTGGCAAGCATTCAGCATTAACAGATGGTTGTTAAAAGAAAAGCTTGGTGATCGTGTGATATTGATATGTTACTTTGGTACAGTGTGTCAGATATACAAAAATGTATCAGTAAGTTAGCAATAATATCTTAAAATATTGATATATGCAATACCATGACAAGGACCTCATGATCCCTGGTTACAGAATTTACCAGAAGGACAGAGAGAAGGGGAGAGAAGGAGTTTTCTTTTATTCATAAGGGAAAGGAGCATATGCACCAAGAAAGAGGAGAGGAAAGTAGGATTGAAGCCTTGTGGATACAGCTTCAAAACATCAAGGGGAGAAAGGCTCAAATGGGGGTGGTGCACAGACCACCTTTGCAGTAAGAGGAAGC
Source organism: Neoceratodus forsteri (assembly GCA_016271365.2). Lineage (NCBI taxonomy): Eukaryota > Metazoa > Chordata > Ceratodontiformes > Ceratodontidae > Neoceratodus > Neoceratodus forsteri. Next base: position 1,443,076,060 of record CM057450.1, read on the forward strand.
TGGGGGAGCAGATTAGAATGCCAAGTAGTAGGGGGAACATATTCATAACAAGTGATTTCAACCTACCTGCAGTTGACTGAAGGATCACAGCTACCTACTGCTCCAGGGAACAGGTCATCATGGAGGCTTTACAGGGTTGTTTCCTGGTGCAGGGAGTTACAGAGCCAACCTGGATTGGAGTCATACTGGACCTAGTGATGTCAGACAGAGATCATGTCCAGGAAATAGAAGTGGATGACCCCCTTGCAAGCAGCAACCACCGCACAGTGTGGTTTTACCTCAATATGGGCAAGGAAACAGACAGGACTAAGATGAGGGTAGTGGACTTAGTAGGGCAGACTTTGGAAGGATGGGTGAAATAATAGAGGGGCAACATGCCAAAATCAGTCTTGAAATGGAGCAGAAGTGGTCCATTATTAAGTTTGGTCTAACTGAGGCCACTAACACATGTACAAAGACTAAGAGTAAGAAATCCAGTACCAAAAAACCCAAGCTGGTTCAGCAACGAGGTGGCAGTGAAAGTGAGGGAAAAGAGAGCAGCCTTTTGTAAGTACAAACATACTATGACAGGATAGACAGAGATAATTACTTAGTGAAGTCAAGAGAGGCAGGCCAGAAGCAGACCTGGTGGTGTCTGAGGGCTGAGACACTGGATTCCTTACCTTGGGCTGTAGCGGTGACCAGGGTTCAGGAACTGACTTGGGCAACTAGGGTGCTGGCATGGGGGGAGCAGGATCGAGCAATTTCTGTCTTCTCCCTGGTGGGAGGGTCACCTGCCAGTAGTTCCGCTATCACAGAATGGAGGTTCGGTGAGGAGTGCAGGTGGTACCGGGTGACCGGTAGGGTGGGACATCCAGCAAGACATGTGTGTGCATGCCTCAACAAGCATACATCACATTGGGGACATGCAGGAGTGGGATAGGCAAAAACCCTGAGAAACCGGTAAATTACAAATTAAAAAAAAAAAGGAGAGAGGCAGGCTGAGTGGTCTAGGCAACTAAGACCACAAAAGAATTACAGCTGGTGCAGGGACTAATGGAAGAAGAAAAGGATAGTTTTAGGTATATAAGGGAGAGAAGCTGCAAGGATGGGATTGCTAGGATCAAGAGGGAGGGAGGATGGGCAGAAAGTAGTGAGGAACAGGCGGGGACATGAAATGAGGACTTCGTCTCAGTTTTGACTAGGGAAAATGATGGTCCTATGCCACAGGGAAAAATAGGGGTCAGAAGGGGTGGGGGGTGGAGACAGATGGCGAAATCCAGGAGGACAAGGTTTTAAAGGGCCTTAGGACCTACTGAGTCATAATGTCACAAGCTTAATAGCTTACGACATTATGGTTAACCCAATACAGTGCAGTATGCTACCTCTACTGGTGCAATACCGTGCATACTGCTGTAAGTGGTATTACACCAGTAGCACTTTCCCAAGCAGAGGATAAGACCTCTGCTGAAAGTGGGTTCCGATGAGCAGCTGCCGTGGCTCCCAGGACTGAGCCACAGCAGTAGGAACCCAGGCACTGCATCTAGGACTGGGTTTGATTCCCAGTCCCAGAAACATTTTATTTTTTTCTGACTTGTGTGCTCCCCAAGTTGGGACCCCCCTAGAGTTGAGAATCTTTAGTGGGGGGTTTAGAGGCCCCCATTAGGGGGGGTGTGGGGGCAGAGCCTCCCACAGAAAAGAATTATGCCTCATGGCATAAATTGCACTGTATTGGCAGCTCGATTTTGCCATGCGGCACAATGTCTTTCGACATTATGACCCCGTGCCACCTTAGGGCCCTTAGGGAGGACAAAGCTCCTATATGAACATATGAAACTATTTTTTTTATAATTCAAAGTTTATTGGTTTTGAACAATAATAATGGGGGAATAGGCCTCCTGGAACAGTCAGCATCGAGACATTATCATAATATACAAAAGACAAACAACACAATGACACTGTTCCCCACCCTCCCACCCCTTTCTCCCAACCTCTTCAACGCAGTCAGTTAGTACAATCAGTAAAAGCTGGAAGCAGAACACATGATAAAGATAATATATTAAAGGGAATACAGAGTATGCAGGGGTTCCCATACCTTGGAGTACTTTCGAAGCCTGTTATTGAGGCTTGTAATAGTGTTCTCTATCCTGAGATTTGCCAGGAGTTCAGCAAGCCATTCAGAGTAGGAGATGTAATTACTGTCTTTCCAGTGAAGTAGCATTACCTTTTTGACTGACATAGATATAAGAGCCATATGGTATCTTCTTATGAGCACTGGAATTTCACTATAAATACCTAATATACATATTTCTGGAGTGAATAGGTCATCTATACCCAATGGGGGTCTAGCTTCTGTTGAATGGTAGACCACAGTTGTGTAACCTTGGGACAAGCCCAAAAGATGTGATAGAGGGAGCCCTCTGCTTGTTCGCAACGATTGCAAACAGGTGTCGGGATAAGACCAAACTTGGACAATTTCTGGGGTGTATAGTATAGGTTGTGCAATATCTGGAATTGAGTAAAACAGAGCCTATCTTGGGTAATATATTTATAAGAGTTGTGCCATAAGGAATTCCAATCTAGTTCACTGGTGGGGAAGAAGGAGGCCCAATGAGATACAGGAGCAAAACAGTTCGGATAGTGCCAATTACGTAATTTTTTGTACAGAATGGATACTGAGTGCTGTAAATCAACCCCCGGGCCCAGTACACTAAGGAAGGATTTGAGACCCTGCTGGGGGGGGGGTTCTCCAAAAACCTGAATAAGTAGGTGCCGCAGTTGAAAAATTTTAAAGACATAGTTTGCGGAAAGATTGAAGTTTTTTAAGATCTCTGAATAGGAGAGCCAAAGGTCCTTTTTTGATAATAACTGTGCAAGAGATATATTGACCAGTGGGGGTAGCCATCCCACTAGTATTGGTTAATTGCCCAGTTTTAGATTTGGGTTGCCCCTAAGGGGTTGTGTTAAGTCCCGGATATTGTTATAGTTAACAAAGGCACATAACTGGGAATGGATTCTAATGGAAGTTGTAATGGGAGTTGTTTTTAAAATACTAGGGAGAGCACTTGGTTTGATGTGGAGGAGTGCAGATGGGGATAGACCACTAGATCGGATGAGGGATATTTCTAGTTTAAGCCACTTAGGAGCGGCAGGGGAGACGATCACCTCCTCCACAGGGGACAACCAGTGGATATATTTGGCTACATGACTCGCCCAATAATAAAGGGTTAGATGGGGGAGTCATAAACCATCTTTGTCTTTCAGAATGGCCAGCTTGTAATAGGCAATCCTAGCTTGTTTGTTAGCCCAAATAAATTTGGTAATGTGACCATGCACAGTTCTGAACCAATCTAGGGGAAGCCGATGTTAAGTAGCTGGAGAGGGTAAAAAAGTCTAGGAAAAATGTTCATTTTAATCAAATTTACTTTACCCCACAGGGATATGGGTAACTTGGACCATCTATCTAAATCCTGATCAATAGTTCTCACCAGAAGATCCAAGTTTAATTTCCGAATTATAGCTGGGCTTCTAGAAATTGACACCCTCAAATATCTTAGCAAGTCGTGCTTCCAGAAAAAAACAAACTTGGTAACAGTACTCTTAATTACCTTATGATTTAAAGGAAATATAACAGTTTTATCTAAATTCAATTTGTAATTGGATAATTGGGAGAATTTGTCAATAAGGGATAAGATAGGAGGGATAGAGGCAGATGGGTAGGATATCTGTAAAAGAAGGTCATCTGCATAAGCTGAGACCTTGAGTTCAAGATCGGAAAATAAAATGCCCTGGATGCTTTCACAGGAAACTAATCATCGAATAAGGGGTTCCAAATACAAATTGAAAAGCAAGGGGGACAAGGGACAGCCCTGTCTGGTACCGGAGTGTAACAAGAAGAGATTAGATACTGCACCATTAGCAGCGATCCAGGCCAAGAGTGAATGATTGAGAGCTTTAATCCACCCTTGAAATTCTTTTTTTTTTTGCCATTCACATTTTATTCAGTTTTTGCAGAGACAAGATATAAAGATAAAATACAAAGCATCCAGAAACTTGAATACCAACATTCTTACATAAGATTGCCAATAATAACAGGTCTCCACCAAACCCCCCAAACCCCCCCCAAACACCCACCCCCCTTATACCCCGTTACCCTTCCCCACACAAGGCGCTACATCTAAGTATGGTCTTATAGGGCCTATAATCTAACTACCTACGAATAAGATACATACAATGGGGTCCAGATTTTCTCAAATAGAGGCAGTTGGTTATGTAGGACAGCTATCATCCTCTCAACCCTAAGGCTTGCCAGACGTTCTGCTAACCATTCAGAGTACGTAATCCTAACACTATCCTTCCAATATTTAAGCACTATTTTTTTCACTGTGATGGAGATCAAGGCCATATGAAATTTCCTCACTCTAACCGAGGAACCAGACATGTCCCCTAGTAAACAGACTGCAGGACTAAACATATCCTCCAATCCTAATAAAGGATTGGCTTTACTCTTTATTTCATTCCACAAAGGGATGATTTTTGGGCACTGCCAAAAGATATGTAAGAGATCTCCCCTTTCCAAGCCGCATCTGTAACATTTAGGATCCTTCACTAGATTTAAATCCGCCAGTTTTTGAGGAGAATAATAAATACTGTGTAAAATTTTAAACTGAATAAGTCTCAAATGATCTTGTCGAATGAATCTATGACAGCTCTGCCAAATCTATGACCAATCTAAGGTTGCTTCAGAGAACACTTTGGCCCAATATAAACTCGGGGCTAAATTCTCCGTAAAGGCCCATTGAAACAATACCAAGTAAATTTTGGAAATTGCCTGTGGAATTCCTACCGACGGGCCTATATATCCGCCCAGAATGGAATACGAGGTGTAATCACCGGGCCTTTTCCTACTTTTTGAACTAATAAATGACGAAGTTGAAATATCTTAAAACTGTCTCTAATAGACAGCTTAAACTTGCTCATCACATCTACAGATGAAATTAGACCTCCCTCCTCATTAAGAAAGTCCTTTAAGGAACAGTCCACAGGTAAAAGTAATCAGTTGTACCTGATGGTCTTATTTCCTATCAACCGGCGAAAACCCATCTGGGCCAGGTGTTTTGTCTATAGGTAGCTTCTTAATAGCTGCTTCTATCTCTCGCTGGGTTATCTCAGCATTGAGAAAGGCACAATCCGAATCGTCTAACGAAGGGAGTAACAGATTCTCTAAAAAGGCCGAGATCTCAGATTTAGATGGAGGACACACCATATCACTATATAGGGACTCATAATATTTCTGGAAAATTTGAACCATTTCCTCTGGGGTGGTCTTAATACACCCATCCTCATCCGATATGATCCCTTCAATCAGACGGGAAGATTCAAGTTGTGCAATACGCCTAGCCAGGAGCTTTCCCGACTTTTCCCCATGATCTAAATAGTTGGCTCTAGTTTTTATTATAGCTAACTCAGCCTGCTCCCCCAGCATTCTAAGATACGCGTCCTTAACTTTCACAAGCTGCTCCTTGTCCTCCTCTTTTGGATTTAAAACTATCGCGGCTTCTAGAGATCTGATTCGAATTAATAAATCCGACATAGTGGCTTCCTTCTCTTTCTTTCTTTTAACGGCCTGACTAATCAATAATCCTCTCATGTAAGCCTTAAATGCCCCCCAGAAAATATCAGGACGGACACTGTCATTCAAATTGAACGAAATGAACTCCTCTATTTGCTTCGACAGAAACTGGGCAATCTTGGGTATTCTCAAAATTTGGTTATTTACTTTCCACCTAATTCCCTTACGAATGAGTGAAGGAAAGGAAACCGTGACCTCTACCGCAGAGTGGTCTGAAAGAGGAGCAGCCACGATATCCGAGCTAAGGACTCCCTTGAGCAGGACACGAGAGAGAAATATATAATCAATGCGAGACCCAGATCCATGGGCAGGAGAAATAAAAGTATATTCCCTAGACTCCGGATGGAGCACCCTCCAAACATCTGTCAACGCTAGATGATCTACCAGATCATCAAATGCGCGAGAAGCGGGTGTAGGATGAAATTGGGATCTGGCGGATCTATCCAATGAAGGATCCAGTACCATGTTAAAATCCCCTCCCAAAATCATAGGGAGTTGATTAAATGGTAGGAGCACCTTTAATAAACTCACCATAAAGTCCTGGCTGTCCACATTGGGACCATACACCGACCCTATCAAAATCTCCATATTCTGTAATTTTCCTTTCACTAACACATATCTACCTTCCTTGTCCTGAACCACTTCAGAGGGTAAAGGGTATTGATCTATGTACTAATATCATAACCCCTCTACTCTGTGTATTACCCTGGGACGAGAAAACTTCCCCTATTTGCAGCCTCCTCATACAATTGGCCTCTTCTTGGAGTAAATGAGTTTCTTGCAAAAACACTACCTTTGCCTTCACAGCCTCTATATGTTTCAGAATCCTAAATTGCTTAGCTCTAAGCCGTGCCCCTTTCACATTCCAGGTAAGAAATTTAATTAAGATATCCGTCCCCATTCCTATTCAGTGAGATTGTACCATATTGTGACCATCCCAATACCACATGACTAACAGTAAAGCTTACAGCCTTGTGCCCCACCCCCTAAGAACCCTGACCCCCATCCCCACCAAAACCCTTTCTCTCTATACACCCCCGTGACCCCTTCTCTCGTACCACCCATGAACCAAACCCGAAAAACCCTCCCACCCTCCTGCTTCTCACCTTCCTCACGGCCCATGACACCAGCCCACTTAGCCCATAACTTTGTGCCCTTCCCCCCACCCCCCTTACTATATCAATGAGACTCCGTCTTTTCATGGCTTAACCAAACTCGTGAACCCATGCATAATGCAGTCCAAAGCACCAAAAAAGAAAAGTACAAATTGTTAAATGAGCTGCACGACTGACAGCAAACTAGGAGAATGGCTACATCCCCACAAGTCCGAGGGAGGTGAACAAGTCAATATGCGGAGAAACATCCAGAACGTAACCATACCCTATGTAATTAAACTAGCTCAGCCTCCCTCAGCTAGATAATAACAAACACATAGTGAACCAGCATGTTAGACAAACTATAGCACCCTGGTGCCCTCTTGAGGCAAACCAGGTAAGCTATGACAGTCCATTGTCCTTTAGGCGATATGCGAAATGTCCACAGTGAGCTATAAAAAGAAAAATGACCCCCCCAATCATGTACAAACCATATCGAAGGCAGCCTTTAATATCTTCGACTGCCCCATATAAAATGACAAGCTGAATGAAACATGAGAGAAACCCACAAGGGACAATCCTTAAAAAAAAAAAAAAAAAAGGGGGATCATAGTAACGAAACTACACTGCATTCAACCCCAAAAAACAAGTTCCCCCTTGTCAGCCACAGCTATCCGCTGAGCCAAAACAACATTGTCCCAGTCCACTGTGCTCCAATATTTAAACGCCAGACATCAATTCGACTCCAGCTTTCCCCAGTTGAGGACACCAGCTTTCAAACTTTTTCCTCCATCAGGGATCCTTGAACAATGCAGGAAAGGCCCCTTGTAGTGCAATGGTAGCCGATTCACAAGAGTCAAAAGCCTTCCATTCATTAGCGATGAAAACCTGAAATTTCGCGGGGTAACCCATACGAAATTTAATGTCTGCTGCGATCAGCCTTTTTACCACCGGATGATAAGCTGCACGCTTTTGCCTGACCGAGAGTGGAAGATCTTGCGCCACTCTGATTCGGGAACCCTCCCAAAATATTTCTTTATTTTCTCTCGCCTTCCCAAGGAAAAGCTGCCTTTCCTGATAGTTGAGAAACTTAAATATAAAAGCTCTTGGAGGGCCATCAGGAGGAGGTGAAGGGCGCAAGGCTCTATGAGCCCTCTCAATAACATACGTTGATCCAAACGGAGAGGGCCCCTCAATCTTCTCCGTCAGTTTTTGGGCAAATTTAATCGGATCAGGGCCTTCAGCTCTCTCTCTGGTAGCCCAATAACCACCACATTATTACGACGACTCCAGCCCTCCAAATCCTCCACCTTCAACTCCAGCTTATGAATTCGCTGAGTCATCTTGTTCACCAGAGGCTCCATTCTCTCCTTGTTCCCATCTAAAGATTTAATTCGGGCCTCATTGTCGGACGTTTTATGAGCGAGGTCCTCAATTGCAACAGTGATATTCTTAATTTCCCCAGCCATGTCCTGCACCGCGGATTTAAGCGGGCGAATCTCCTCCAGGAATCGCGCTAGCGTGAGAGGCTCCTCCGCTGTGCTGGCTTCCCCCGACCCCTGGGCCAACAACGAAGCCGAGGCCTTGGATTTCTTGGTGGCCTTTTCAGGGGTCACCGGAGGGGTGTGTTTTGGGGGTGGTTTCCGCATTTCCACCTCCATACAGCCAGTGGGCACAGGTTCTCCTCTGCACCCAATGCCAGAAATACTGATTTAGTACAGCCAAATGGAGTAAAATATGAGGATTAGCGGGTGGCAGGTCGGAGCTCATGGAGAGAGCAGCTACTCCGTGTTCCACATCACGTGACTCCCCTCCACCCTTGAAATTCTAATGGAAAGCTGTAAGCCTTAAGCACTTGAAACAGAAAGTTCCAATTTACTCGATCAAAGGCTTTCTCAGCATCCAGCGAGATCAACGCAGCAGGATAAGAGGCATCTCTGGATACTGGGAGAACATGCAAGAGCGTGCAAAGGTGATCAACAGATGAGTGCCCTTTAATAAATCCCACCTGTTCAGGACCAATAAGGTCTGGCAAAACTAAATTAATTCAGTCTGCTAACAGTTTGGCTAATATTTTAATATCCTGATTGAATAAAGATATTGGGTGGTAGCTTGTAGTTAACTCAGGGTTCTTATCAGGTTTGAGTATCAGGACTATTAGGGCTTCGGACAAAGTAGGGTCTACCCTTGAGCCTGATAACATATATAGAAATAAGGGAATTAAGAGAGGGTTTAATTGTTTTTGAAACTTCTTGTAGAAATTAGCTGAGAAATCATCAGGACCCAGGGATTTATCAGAAGGAAGGCTTTGGATTATTCTGGAAAATTCCTTAGCTGAAAAAGTAGTTATGAGAGGACTTTGTTGCACTTCAGAAAGTGAAGGTAGTCCAGAAGCCGACAGATACTCATCCAGGGTTTGTTCCAAAGGAGGATCAGGCATATCACTATATAGTTCTGTGTAATATCTAGAAAATTCAGAGTCAATGTCTGAGAACTGCACACTAGAGCAGATTTGATAGACCAGTATGGCCTGTTTCTGCTGGCATTTTCATATGTTCGTATGCAAGTGGTACCAGGGCAAAACATTAGTATGACTGTAACTTAAAACTTTCATTTAAAAATACATTTTTCTTAGCTCTTTTGGTTCCACAGTTATCTCATTTGATTTGAATTATATTTAGAAAGTGCTAACACTGGAATGGTAACGGTAAGGAATAGGAGCTTAATTGTTTCAAAATGAAATGTCACCAGGGTTCAGCGTGCATATATCCGTATTTTAAAGTTTTATCAAGTATACAAGAAATAACAACAATAGAGGAAAGTTTTTGATAAGAAATAATGGAGTTTTATTGTGGAAAATTTTGATTCAGAAAGGAATAGCTCATTTATTACACTTTCCTATAAATCAGTTATAGTCAGACATGAATACTGTAATTAGATTTGACAATAGAGGTAGTTTTACTGAGCCCTTTATTACTAAGAGAGGAGCAAAGTAGGGATACCTGCTGGCACACATACTTTTTAATAGTTATATTGAATCTTTGTTACATTTTGAGGAGGACATTCAATATGACCCCCTAAAATAAATAGTGTTCCATGTTGTTTTTCTTTCTCATGAAGGACTACAGAAAAAAAATTAGCAAATTCAAAAAAGCCTGTGATGAATTAGAACTAAAGATACATTTAAATAAACTAAAATAATGATCTTTGGCTCTAACATCCCTTTTTTTCCTAGACAGTGAAACAATTTAAGTAGTCAAGGAATATAGTTATCTAGGAATCAAGGTTACTTCTAATGTAAAATGGGCTCAACACTTTAAAGAGCAAATTATAAAGGCTAAGCATGTCTCAAATGTGTTGCTCAGATTTAGCTTCACATATATCAATCAGTCTTTATTTAACCAAGTGAAACACCATTGAGGTAAACTCATTTGCATGGTGGGCCTGGGCATAAAACAGTACAGTATCACAAGGAAGGGAAAAAAAAGCAATACATCAGGTCAAATATATAGCACAGTGTTTTTTTTTTTCAAATACATAGTAATTACAATCCATTTATGAAGAAACAAGATTGGTATTCACAGAATCTAAAATAAACAATTTCTGAATGTACAATAAAGAGATAAAAACATGTGCAAGTTTTACAATAATCCTGCAGAAGGGGATATAGGGGAAATATATTATGTGCAGCATTTAGAGCAGGAGAAATGAAAATCAATCCTATATTTTTGTTGGAGCAGAGATTTGGGGTCCCAACTATTCAAGCTATTTAGAAACTCATCTGTTATATTTTTATAAGGCTTTCATCCAAGTTCCTGCAGCTACATCTGCCTCTATTGTAAAGACCGAACTTTATAGAATACCCATCAACGCACTAACTGACTTTACATTGTTTAGCTATTGGTTGAAGATAACAAAATTATAATCATTACCGACTTCCAATTGAATGCTTGCAAGAAAAGATAAAATGGATAAATAGAAATATAAAATCACAATGGTTAAATGCATACCCTAAATAAAATTAATATACAATAGTTATGGCTAGATTATCAGAGGAACATTAATATTTCACACCAATATGGAACATTTTTAAAAAGAAACTCTTCAAAGCTGCACAAAAAATAGATATGGAAAAAGGAAGAACACAAAAATGTGCCTCTTGGTTTAAAACAAATAAAATGTCACATACTCTAGAAGATTACTTGATACTGATCACAGGAGACTGATTACTTGGGCTTGTTGTGAGATATTAAAGTCAAATTGTTTCCATCTCAACAAAACACTAACACTAGATATGGTATTTACAAAAGAGCAATGTCCGTGCAAAATGGGATTATCTGAAACACTTTATCATCTATTAATTCAATGTCCGCTATATATGGAACCAAGAAATAGGTACCTTAACACTTTATTGACTATATATGCTAATTTTAATTATGAAATGTTGTTCATCATTCTTCATCCAATGACTAATAAGGAGACTTAAACCACTGCTATGTTCTTTTCTTCAGCACTAAACACTAAAAAAAGGGGGGAAGATAAATGTATTTTATTTAAGAGGATAGGGCATAGTGCAACTTCATTCTAAGCTTGTTATGAGTATTGATCTGCATAGAGAGCTTTTGTAATGATGGTGGTGGGGGTTGGCAAAGGATTCAAAGATTGTCAATATCTCTTCACTCATTTGTATGCCTGGTATTACTGGACATTAGCTAATGCAATGCACCTAAACTCACCCTCTATTCCTTTTTTTCACCTTGTGTCAAGGAGAAATTAGTGTTTGGTGCTATAATGTCTATTTTTTGTAATGCTATTGTATTATTATATGAATCTTTCTTTAGCACTTTGTAATGACTGTAATTGTTTAGTTTTATTGTTGATCAAATAAACTTTAAACTTTAACTGTGCATTTGCTAAGCATATTAATGAATGTGGTTCAGAAAAAGTTAATCACTTAGTGAAAATTGTAGGAGTAGAAAAGATTTTGAAACCAAACAGATCTGGTGACTTCAATAAACTTGTGTTAAGATGTAATCCTTTTTGATTTACTGTCTGGAGCAAGCAATTGGTTAGGATTAAATGCAATAGTATAGTTGGTGCCTTTCTGAAGGGATCAGTAACAGTAACAAAGATCTTATAACCAGTATTCACCCCAGTTTGTGGCATAATGTCAGAGTAAACAGTCCCAGTTGACACTTGTGCTTATAATGTGTCTTTTATTTTCCCTTAGGTTAGCTTTCCTGTACAGAACGTTAGAATTTTTTCAGAAAGGACTCATGTCTTTAGTCAGGAATCCTACACAGTGGAATACAACTTAATAGTAGAACTTTAAAAATCCATTTATGATAAGATGAGTTATTTATATTATATTTAGTTTACTTGTAGGTATAAAAAATGTTTTGTGAATTGTGGTGTTTATGTTTCTTAGTATGTAATTACAGTTTGGTTCTGTATTAAATATGCCCTCAAAAATAAGGTAGTGGAATAAAATGTTTGCGTAAAATGCATACTAAAACTGCTTTTGTTTACTAAGAATTATGACCTCCATTCATGTTGTAATGGTTTATGATCCTGATGTATAATTATAGTTTGTATACCTGATTTTATTTACATGCACTTACAGTTTTAATCATAATGTACGCTGTTTTATGTGGAATGAATTTGTTATGAAATTTGCCATTTAAGGAATATATTTGAATGACTATTTCTTTAACAGTCTAGGGTATAAGATATGTCCCCTTGGGGAATGGTCCTGCCCTTGATACAGTGTTTTAAATGTGAAATGCATTGAGAAGTGTTTGTTCTTTTTAGCCTTGCTCCTGTACTGCACTTTATTTCACCTTGTACATTAATAAAGCTGTATCTTTGCACAAGTAAGAAGCATTACAATGGATTCTTCACTGCACTACAATGGGATGGTCAGTGCCTGCTTCCTACATTTCTTGATGCCATTTATTACAGTAATAGATTGCATGATGACAGTGTACTCCCTGTTGTATCTTATTGCTGATTTATTAAGGATTTTCTTTTGGTATAGTCTACTTATTGTTGACAACTTCTCAGTACTGTACTTAATATCACATTGTGGCACTACAAACACAGCCATTATGGGACCCAATGTTGACAATCAATTGTTTCAGAAACACATTTGAGGAGAGGGACAGCTTTATGAAATATATGTTAAAGGTCAATAATGGAACAACGTAAGCAATAAAAAGAATACTTTTAACTGCAGGTTTGTTAGCATTATGATTTTCACATTTTGTAATACTGTAGTATATCTGCTTCTCATTAACTCTTTTTTCTTTTGTGTTATGCATCTGTAGCACCCATTTGACATCTTTAATAGAACCTTTCTGTTAACAAGACTTGGGTCTGTATGCTGATTGTGATGAAACGGTTTTTGAAAATAATCAAGCTAGCACTCAAATACCAGGAATACGTTAGCTACTGAGGATGATATGGTTACATTTTCTAGCAGTGAGAAGCAAAGGAAACTTCTTAGTGCTGCAAACAAGTAATTGTATCATTTATCATAGGTTATCCATTTCAGTGGTCAGTAATAATGTAATTGGTTTTGCTCAGGAGTATTGATGTTTTTCTATTTTCTTCACATTTGCCTTGTGAATTATTTTTCTTCCTTAAAAGGGTTTGTGGGGAGACAAATTGGCTGTATCATCCCATTCTTGTAACAACATGTACTTTATTTACTTTTAGTTTGTATGATATCAAAGAAGGCATAGGAGGATATCATATGTCTTTCCTCAGATATAGGAGGATACCAAGTTTTTAACGAGTACAAATAAACAGGGTAGCCTGCTTTCTGCTATCTATTTTTCAGATACCAGAGCAGATAATAACTATCCCAGCAATCTGTTCTGAAATATAAATGCCTCATGGAAGTGAAATGGAAAGAAAATGGTTTTACTTGTATATACTTACTGGTAACTCTTAATTACACTGAAGTCAGTGCAGGTTTTTCTCCATTATACAAGTGCTGATGTCACTCTTGTGTGCAGCCAAGATCACTCTTTTGCACTGTGCTTCCTCCTGCTCAAGGCTGGAGGAGCCACAGCTCACAGGCAGCTGAATTAGTAAAAAGTAAATACAATAATCAAGAATACAAAATATGATACCAATATATAACTCATTTTTTTATACACTGTTGGTTTGTGATGCATGTATAACTACTTGCATTCTACTTCTGGGGTTTGTGTGGTATCACACACTGGTTGTATGAAAACACTCTTATTGTACACTGTTTTTGTTTATATACTGCAGTATCTATCTCTCTGATGTACGATGTGCTGCACTCTGATAACCACATTTTTCACCACTTGTGAGGAGGTGACCCAGAAACACAGAAACATAGAATTTGATGGCAGATAAGGACCTCTTGTCCCACCCAGTTTGCCTACTTTTCCCTAACTATATTATTACTGCAGACCATACTTGATCTACAACTCTTTCTCCAACCCCCCTTCCTTTCCATTATGATTCTCTTGTACCTGTCACATGCATTCTTGAACCTCTCCACTGTTTTCACCCCCATCACCTTTGCTGGAATGCTGTTCCAGGAATCCATGACTCTTTCTGTGAAGATGTACTTCCTCGTATATCTCCAGAACCTATTCCAAGCTTCATAGCATGTTCTCTTGTTCTTGAGCATCGTTTCTTCTGAGAAATATGCCCCCACCTATATCCTATGAGCTTTTTAAAGGTCTCTGTCATTATCCCCCTCCTCTCTTCCAGGGTGTACATATTAAAGTCAGTCTCTTCTTGTAAGGCTTTTGATGCATACCCTGCACCATTTCAGTTGCTCCTGTGGACCACCTCCACTATGTTTATGTCATTCCAGAGATGTGGTCTCCAGAACTGGACACAGCACTTTATGTTGGGTCTTACAAGAGATCTATACAGAGACAATGCCACCTTTCTCTTTCTGATGAAGATTCCTCTCCCTATGCACCCCAGTATCCCATTAGCCCTCCCAAATGCCTTGTTGCACTGCATGGCCACTTTTTGGTCACCTGATTAGATTACCCCTGGGTCTCTTTCCTGCTTGATGGTCATCAATACCAATCCACCCATGTTGCATTCTGCCTCTGCGTTTTTGTGCCATAAGTGCATTATTTTACTGTTTTTTCACATTGAAATCCTGCTGCCATACCCCTGACCACTCCTCTAGTTTTCTTAGTCTCTGTTCATCCTATCCACCCACTCCACCACCCACATTGGAGAAGCCACCTCATTACAGATTTTGGTGTCATTCACAAAAAAGGCAGACTTTCCCTCCCAGGTCTTCTGCAATGTCACTTATAAAGATATAAATAGACTTCCTCTGCTTCAGCTTCAGTAAGGCCTTTGACTTGGTGCCACACAACCACCTGCTGAAAAAGTTAGAGGACCTGGGTGCAGCCAAGAGCATAGTCAGATGGGTAGGTAATTGGTTAATGGACATAAAACAGAGAGTGGTAGTCAAAAGGGAGAGGTCAGATGAATGTTAAGTCTCTAGTGGTGTGCACCAACAATCAGTGTTGGGGCCAGTCCTGTTAATGCATTTATCAGTGACATCAGTATAGGTATTCAAGGCAAAATTGCACCATTCATGGATGATACCAAGCTAGGAAGAAGGATGGACTGTGAGGAGGTGGTTGGGGACCTACAAAAAGACCTTCAGAGGCTGGAAAGATGGTCCAACATCTGGAAGCTGAGGTTCAATGCAAAAAGATGCAAGGTGATGTATCTGAATAAAGGGAATCCAACAAGAGTATACTGGCTCAATGGAGTCCAGCTCAATGCCTCACAGTAAGAAAGGGACCTAGGAGTCATCATTTGCAATACCCCTAAACAGACCAGCCAATGCAACACAGTTTATAGCAAGGCCAGCAGAATGCTAGAGTATTTGACAGCAGGAGCAGGGACGTAATACTCACACCTTACAGGTTCCTGGTAAGGCCCCATATGGAGTACTGTGTCCAGTTTTGGAGTCCACATCTCAAGAAGGATAAGAACAGGTTGAAGACCATCTAGAGAAGAGTGATCAAGATGATTCAGGTCCTTCAAGGGCACTCATATGAGAGAGTGACTAGAACCATTGAATATGTTTTTGCTGGAGGCTTGGAGGGAGAGAGAAGACATGATTGAAAAAGGTGCCCTCCTCTGACCTGTTCAACAAAGCTACCAAACTCAAACACTAGAGGTCATGAGTAGAAGTTGGGGGGGCTTCAAGAAGGAGCTTAGGAAACAGTATTTTACAGAAAGAGTCATAGAACCATGTAATATTCTACCTGCTGAGGTGGTGGAAGCATAGGCTGTGACATCATTCAAACTGGGATGGGACAGAGTTAGGGTGAGAACAAAAGCCATAGGAATGGTTGGAGGCATAAAGCAGAGTGGGGTTTAGGTCCTGGGATCTGAGTAGATCTCAGGAACTGATGGTCAGACTAGGTGGGCCCTTGGTCTCCTTCTGCCATCATTTTTTCTATGTTTCTAATAAGGACTGGTCCCAGCACTGATCCCTGAGGCACCCCACTGGTCACCCTCAAATTCTTGGGGTGAACTCCATTTGCCACCACCATCTGTCACCTAGCCCTGAACCAGTTTCTTACCCAGTTTACCACCTTTGGACCCACTTCTAAGCTTCCCAGCTTGCTTACTAGTCTCCTACAGTATGTGGAATGGTGTCAAAAATGTTACTGAAATCTAGGTAGGCCACATTCACTGCTCTGTCATGATCGTAATCCTTTGTCACCTAGTCAAAAAAATCTGTCAGATTAATTTGACATGATTGCCCCCCTGTGAAGCCATGCTGCCTTGGGTCTTGCAACCCATTGGATTCAAGATATCCCACAATCCTTTCCTTCAGCTCTGATTCCATCAGCTTTCCCACCACTGATCTAAGGCTGACTGGCCTATAATTGCTAGCCTCCTCCCTGCTATCACTTTTGTGTAGTGACACTACATCCACCCTCCTCCAGTTCTCCAGAATCACTCCTGTTTTCAGTGAATTGTTCAATAAGACTGTCAGAAGTGCAGTCAGCATTTCCCAGAGCTCCATCAATACCCTTGAATGCATCCTATCTGGTCCCATTGCTTTGTCCACCTTCAGCATAGCAAATCTCTTCAGGACTCTTTCCTCCAGAAAAGGAGTAGTGTCCACCTCCATCCATCCAAAGCTTCTGTTACCTTTTTGGCCCCTCCCCTTCTTCTAGGATGTTTGCTTTTTCCTGGGGTTTCTCTCTGCAGTCCTCCCAGTTCCCTTTTTAACATTACAATCCCACCCTGGTCTTCCTCTTTTCACTTACATACCTAAAAAGTGTCTTGTCCCCCTTTTGTTACCTCCTGGGCTATTCTGTCTTCAATTTGCACTTTGTGCTCCTTACTGCTATCCCTGCTACTCTCTATTTCCCCCAATACACTTCACTATCCTCCTTCATCTGCATCTCCTAACATCTTCTGAATGCTACCCTTTTAGCCTTTATGTTTTCAGCCGCCCCTCTCAAGAACCATAGCGGTCTCTTTGTTCTCTTGCTTTGCTCACTTGTTAGATGCAGAGGTTTGTTGCCTTTACTATGCCCACTTTTAGCTTTACCCACTATTCCTCCACTCCATCCAGGCCATTGCCCCTTGCCAAATCATCCATGAGGAATTCACCCATCTTTATTAAAACTGCCCTCCTAAAGTCCAGGACCCATGTATAAGCCCATATCCTTCCAGGTGGGTCCCCAGTATCCAATGTAGCCGAACCCCTAATTTCTGCACTATTCATTCAGCCATGAATTGAAGTTCTTGGCGCAGAGATACCTCTCCTCCATCTGTTGTAGACAGGCAGCCCATCAGCGAAAGCCACTGAGCAACATGCCTGTCTGAGACCCCTCCCCAGCTCCCTAAACTCCCTCTGCACTATCCTAGCCATGTCCCTAGCCAGGTCATTAGTCCTCAGGTGGACAATGACATCCCGCTCTCCTTCCTGTCCTGCTGTCCTAGTGATCCTAAGGATCTGCTTTCCATCCTTCCAGACCATGGCACCGGGTAGGCACCTAAACTGCCTCTCTCCCTTTCCTATTCCCAAATCTATCCCCTCACAACCAAGTCTCCCACCAGAGGTTCTTCCTTCTCCTCTGGGGTTGTCTATCACTTTCCTTTGGGTATACACAATGGAGACCCCCCCACATCCTCCCTAGTCACTACCATGGGTACCTCCTCCCTGCAGTTCTGCCCCACCACAGTGGTGTAGGAATTGCATAGTGGTACCAGTTCAGGAAAATGCCTTTGTCCATCACCCCCACCCTTCCAGAGTTTACCATAGTCCAGCTGTCCCTCCTCCCTGGCATCCTGAGAGGTAACAGTGGCAGGCTTGGTGGCCACTGGGTGATGGAAGAGGTTCCCTGAATCCTAGCCAACTCAGCCTGGAGTCTAGCAACCTCCTCCCTCAACCCAGAGAGGTGTGTGCAGATGGGGTAGTACCACAATTACCAGAAGGTCTGTCTGAAAACCGCTGCCCCCCCCAGCATTCTCAACTTCTTTTTTCCCTGTGTTACCTATAAATACTTTTGTACCCTTAACCCTGATAAGCTGTTTCTAGTTTTCCTCTTTTTTGTTTCTATTTGGATTTCCCCTTGTCTTGCTTAAATCTCTTTGCACTCCTACCCTAGATAGGGTGTTGTACCTATTCCCAGTTTTGGCCTACCTTTGACTTTCTGCCTCCCCAGCAGTGACTGTTGCATAGTAGTGAACAAGTGCCTTGTCTTAGTCAGCCAGCAGTCCTTTGCTTCTCTGCTTTCTTCTGCTGACACCTGCCAATGCCTACAACACCAGAACTCATGACTGGCAAAACTATTAGGTAGAAGATGTAAGACTGCTTATTAACCTGTGCTCCAGGAGGACAGGCAACATAGATTTATGACAGTGAGGTCATGCAAAATTAACAAGACCAATTTCTTTGGTTGGGTTACAAAGGAAGTCAACATGAGATAGGCAGTGGACATACTATACCCATACTTCAGCAAGGTGTTTAACTCTGTCCCCCATCAGAGATTGGTCAGGAAGTTGGAGGACATGAGGTGGGGGACAAGATGACTAGATGTGTACCAAACTGCCTAGAGGGGAGAACCCAAAGGGATGTGGTCCACCAAAAGTTCTCAGAGATGAGGGAGGTCACCAGTGTGGTTCCACAGAGATCTGTGCTTGGTCCAGTGCATTTCATGATGTTGACTTTGAGGACAGTATAAATGGAAAGATCTACCTCTGTGCAGATAGCACAAAACACTGTGGGAGTGTGGACATGGAGGAAGTGCAAGGGATCTGATAGAGGAGCTAGCAAAGTTGAAGAGATGGTCTGGAATCTGATGACAGGGGTTTAAAACAAAAAAGTGCAAGGTCATGAATGTAGGGAGGAAGAACACCAGGGCTGAGTACAGGCAAGGGGGTGTGACTGTCATTTTGTCTGAGGAACACAAATGTCTTGGGATTGCAGTAATGAGCAGCTGGAAACCATTTATGCAATAGGTGTTTTCTTGAGGTTTGTAGAGGTAAGCTTCAGAAGCCAAGGATCCTCAAGACCTCATCAGGGGAGTTAATGACCAACACTGCTAGCCCAGCTGATCTGCACAGGTGCTAGGAGAGCAACCATTAGAGGAGAGCTGTGGTGCTGTAGATGTCAGAGTTCTGAGACTGCACATGAAAGCTGGTAAAGCCAAAAGTGACTGCAGAGACCAGGTAAAAGCTGCTGCCACTTGGGGTAAAAAACAGTGTTTGCACTCATCTGCACTCTAGATAATGTTCTGTTATAATTTATTTATTTAAGTCTAGGATATCAATTACATTTGAGCCAAGGCTCTTTTACAATGGTTCTACATGGTAGCACATGAGGTGGGCCCCTGAATCACAGCTCCGTCTGAAATGGCAACGTGATATGGGTGAAAGCTCGAAAGGTGAGGGGGCAGGGAGGGTGATCGGATGTGGTGGGGTGGGCGATCCTAGCGGCAGGATGTCACTACATGTGAATGCATGCGGGGGAGGGGAGCAAGCACGGCGAGCATGGCTTGGGAGGGGGCAGAGAGGATGTAGGGGATGGCTCTGCGTCAGCTAGCAAGTTGCTCTGTGGCATCGAGGGTTGACCTTCACTTGCAGTGCTGGAGTTCTGGGTTCAGGCCTGGGTCCGGGCGCTAATGTGCTTTTCTTGTGCTCGGCCCAGAACTTGTTTTTTTTTTGCTTTCACACCCATCCAACATGCACCCTCTTGGAGTTGAGAATCCTTATGTAGGAGGGCATGGAAGGGTGAAGCCCCCATGTGGGAGGGTGTAGGGGTGCAGCCCCCCCTTATAGAAAGCAAGTGTTTTCAGTCCCTGCTGCCATTCTTCCATGAGCCGAGGATGTCAGGGTGGCGAAATGGTTTTCGCCACCCTGACATCTTGATAATGTAAGTGTTCGTGCGGTGCTCACCATTATCACATAGAACTGTTCCACATCAGATGAAGTACAAGCAACGCAGGACATTAATTATTACAGGATAACAGGTAACAGTTGTTTACAATCACATGAATACATACAATTTGGTGGTACTAGAAGCATGAACAAACACTGGGATCACATTATTAACGAGACTTGGGTGAGACACAATTGAAGACCCTGCCAGAGGTGATTGTCAGAATACGCAGAAAATACAAGCAGGAAGTGCAAGTATGAAAAAGGGGGATAAGGGGAAGGGGGATTGTAGGGGGTGATAAGAGGATGGGATAAGTGCTAGATGGAAATAGCAGATTAGAGGAGGCAGTGACATGTACTAGAGGCAGAAAGGAGTAGGCAGAGGTTAGATTTGAATGGGCCTATCTTAGGAAGGGAGGATATGTCACTGTTGAGCCAATTTAACCAGCTGGGAACTCTGTAAGCAAAGGATCTTTGTCCCAGCAAGGTCCAGCATCTTGGGATATGCAGTAATTGAGATTTAGAGCCCCTAGTGAAGTGGGGATTCTGTGCAGTTCAGTTCAGAGGAGAGCTTGAACTTCGGTGGGGGGGGGGGCAAACCCCAGCACTGTTTTTTAGCCATTATGCATGTTTGGTACTTGATGCAGTTTGAGAGTTGAAGCCACCCAGTTTGAGTGTATACGTCACATATGTGGGTGAGATGGTGGGATCCGGTGATGATTCAGCAAGCTTTGTTAAGGTCCATGAATATGTGCCTAAGGGCAGTGGTGGAAGCAGAGCCACAAATGATGAGGCCATAGTCGATTGTTGAGACCTCAAGCTCTGAACTGTGATCCTTAAGGCTTCTGGAGTTAGGTATTGCCTATGCATGTAGAGAAGGCCAACGTGTGTATTAGCCGCTTTGGCAACATTATCAATGTGAGACCCATAGGATAGGTTACTGTCGAGTGTGACTCCAGGGCATTTGAAGCATTGCACTTGTTCAAGGATTGCACCTAGGCAGTTGTAATAGTGATGGGGTGACACCGGTGCTTATTATATGAGCTGCAGAAAAGCATTGACTTATTTTTTTATAGTTAAGGACCAATTCGTGTTTACTAAACCAGTTTATCGGTGGAGTGGATGACAGCATCATCAGCATATAGAAGGATTTGCTCAGGACAGGAGTGTAGAAGACTATTCAGAAAGAAGCCGAAAAGAAGAAGCCCAAGAATGGATCCTTGGGTCTTGCATTAGAGAGGACATCAGGTATTTTCACTCTTTGGGAGCGATTTTTCAGGTTTTATGGTATATATTTTAGGATCAACACAATCTTTCTTACCAATCATTCTGCTTAACACCATTTAAAGATTTACAAACACTACTGATCCTTCTACAGGCTCACTGTGTCCTGTCAGCTGACAGACAGAGCACATTACAGAGATAGCAGTGCACTATCTCTGTAATGTGCAGAGATAGCAGCATGCTGCAAGTTTTTGGGGGGAGGGGCTCTGAGCAGCTGGTATGATACCTACTATTTGCCACCCATGATTATGGATTAGTGGACTGCAGGGAGCAACTCCCCAGAAATGGCACTTAAGGACTTAGGAGAGTCAGGCTGGGGGGATCCTTGCTTGATGCCCCCACTTACAAAGGGGAAACCCTGATGTTACTCTTCCACACCCACTGTCAAATATTTTTGGATTTTACCTCAACACGTCTAGATAATTCCAGATGTAACAACTGTAGGAAAGAGCAGGCAATACAAATATTGTAGGTTTTGCATCAGTGTGACATGAAGTTGTATTTCCAGAGCAAAGACCTGTGCACTATGAGTTATACAAAGATTGTAGTAAGGGGCATGATTGACCTTGCCCAAATCATTTAAAGGTAAACTTCACAGCCCACAATGCTGATTCTGTCTGATATTAGCACTTTCTATGCAAGCATTGCTGTGTCATTTTCCTTGTGTCCAGAAAAGTGAAAGACAAGGCTCAACTTCTATCTTATTGTAAATTCTTCAGGTTTATTTCTTCCATCCTCAAATACTCAACTTTTGTTGGCCAATACCTGTCCTTCGGGAAAGGGTGATGACTAATAAAAAATACATACAAAAAAAAATTGTAACAATAAATTATTTAAGAAAATATATTATCCAGACAAGCAGTATCCCTTAGTAATCCACTACACTATCTCTATAGATAATTTTAATAGTGTTTAGGTGTTTGACAAATGCATTCTTTTGATGAATTTTGAACAATATACTACAGTATGTGTACATCTGCTTTAAACTCACAGATGAATTGTGTGTTTCACTAGTGATTACATATGCCTAAAGGTTCCACAAAAGGTGTATAGAGGATATGGTGTTCGTTACAAAATATATTTCATAAGAATTAAAAAGTATGGACACTTAAATATACAAAACTGGTAGTGCATAACAAAATTATGTACTTCAATAGTGATCTATAAATACAGTGCAGAGTACTAAGAAATATTGCTTCCCTGGATCATATATTTTTTTGGTTCAAAGAATCCGACCGCAGCAACTGAAGATGCAGTGCCCAGCACAAAAAAATGCTAATTGTTCAAAAGAACCAGCACCTTGCCTCTTCAGAGAACAATAAATCCATTCAAATAGAGAGTCCACGCAGTTTCAACAGTACAAACGCTGGCTAGTATCGAGACTCGAACCCCTGTCCCAGGTACAATGTCACCTGATGTGTTTCATGCTTACACACTTTTTCAAAGGCTGACATCCTAAGGACTATTCTCCATATTTAAATAACCAATTTAAAGAGACAGTAACAGACCATTGTGATGAATTTTTGTTCTCAGAAATGCAACAAGTGGTATAAAAACAGAAACCCAAATAAAAACAAGTCATCTTAATAAAATGATCAAACTACATCATAGTAAAACTTGTGCCAACAAGGTGTAAGTTCCCAGGTCACCAAGGAAAATTCATTACTTTGCATCAATCACACAAAATTTTTTTTTTTTTGTTGCTGTCAGAACCTGTGAATACAGTCAATATTTCCTTTCTATTTAGATTCATTCTGGAGAAAAAGACTCTCAAGTAGAAGTGGCAGTCACTGGTGCATATCTGAAAAAGTGAAAACACATAGCAAAGTTAAAGCTAAATATTAACCCACAGAAGTTTTACATTTAATGCGCAAGCAACAAAACATTTTGAGATGAGTACAAGGGGATTTGGGAGGTATGTCATTGCCAAGCCCATTGCAGTTCACAATACTAGGGGCTAGGCAGTCTACACCAATGACCATGCACTGTGGTCTGACACAGCTCTCAGCTTTGTGGGCAGAAAATTCTTGTACTTCAAAGGACAGAAGCCACTCCAATCAGCAAGGGCTTCAGTCCTTTGATCCGCCTGAAGCAGTGTCAGCAAACAGCTGAGTGGCTTTCAACGTCAGGAGCCAGTGTTTGGATCTGTGACTCTGGGATGCATGTTAGCATCCATGCTAATTCACATGCATGAAGTCATGGAAATTCCTCACATTCCAACAACAAAGAAAACCATCCATCAATGTCTGTTGCTGGCATTCCGTAACTGTTCTTCCCCCTCTCAACCCTCCCTCTCAGCACCCACCACCCTACCCTCCAACAAGAATAACATTGACACTGAGGTGACCAATCCCCCCGTGTCTTTCCAGATATATGGCCTGTAATAAAGAAACCCGTCCATCAATGCCTGTTGCTGCACCCTGTAACTGTTCTTCCCCCTCTCAACCCTCCCTCTCAGCACCCACCACCCCACCCTCCAACAAGAATAACACTGACACTGAGGGTGTCCAATCCCCCCATGTCTTTCCAGATATATGGCCTGTAATAAAGAAACCCATCCATCAATGTCTGTTGCTGCACCCCGTAACTGTTCTCCCCTCCTCCCGACTCTCCCTCTCAGCACCCACAATCCCCATTCCCAACAAACAGAACACTAACACAGGGGGTGCCCAATCCCCCAGTGTCAAAACCTGAAATAAAGAAAACCTTTCCTCGACATTTGATTTTGTTTTAAATACCATGCAAAAAAAAAAACGGTCCATCGATATCTGCTGCAGCCTCCACCATAACTTCAAACCCCCCGCCTCCTATTTTATTTTTTTTAAATATCTGTAAAACAGAAAATGGTTCATCAATGTCTATTACAGCGGTCACTGCCCCCCTATTTATAATGCTGATACTGGGGTGCCCAATCCTCAGTATCCACTGCTGTATAATGTCACCCCCACCCAGCCCTCCCACTCAACACCCACCTTCCCACACACCACAAACATCCTTCCCTTTGGTGTTTTTCTTTTTCTTGTTTTTATAGCTTTTAAAAAGAAACCATCCATTGATGTCTAATGTAGTCTTTCACACACACCCACCATTTATAACACTGACACAGGACTTAATCCCCCAGTGTCCACTAGTCAATGACTGTAATTGTCACCCCACCAGACCCCACCCACTTAGCACCCCCCACCCCACCCCCAACATAAGCTGACACGGGTGGTGCCCAATCTCCCAGTGTCCACTCCTGGTACCCTTGTCATTTTCACCCCACCTGATCCTCCCATTCAGCACCCACCACCCCACAGACACCAAACATAACACTGACACTAGGGGTTCCCAATCCCCACTGTTGAAACCCGAAATTAAAAAAGTCTTCCCTCAGCATTTTTTTTTCTTATTAAGCCTCTAAAAAAGAAAATGGTCAATCGATGTCTGTTGCACCATTAGTTCACCCTCACTCCCAAAGCCCTTACTTACCCACCAGGGGTCCAATGCTGTCATCATCTCTGGACCACAGATGTGTCTTCACTCTTCAACACCAGACCATGAACTGAGGAAATCAGGTATGCGTTTCAACATATTTTAATGGGGGTTTGCACATAGTTTGCCATTTTTTATATTTTTGGCATATTTTTTTCAACATACCTTTTCTGGATCACCACCTCATGAACAATGCAAGTGATGTTAGGTAAATGTGTCCCAAAAGGTGATTTCACGGTCGCTGTGCGAAATCAAATTTTGGGCAGGAGTTGAAAATGTTCTCTGCCCTTGTTCTCGAAGTGGGGTCATAAGAAGGCTATGTTGACATTTTGGGGGCAAAGATATTAAAAAGCAACAAAGTTTTGAACCTACATTGTAATTTGTGAATGCAGGCTCTTAACTTGGGAAATTATCAATATTTTGACCCCAGATTTTTAACATAGCCATTTCTTTATAGCACCTCATGAACGTGATAGCTGTCATTTTTCAAATCCTGGCCAAAATGTGTTTTTGCACCCCAAAAGGTGATTTTGCAGTAGTTGCACGAAATCTCCTTTAGGGCAGGAGTTGAATATTTTCTCTGCATTTGTTTATGAAGTGGGATCATAACAGGCTATGCTTTTTTCATCATTAAAAATGTTAATGAAAGCTTCAATGTACAATAGTGAGCAACAAAGTCAACCAAGTACAGGTAGAACAACAGATAATGGTACGAATGTAGTCAAGTATTAGAAGGCAATGTACAAAAAACAAAGAAAACAGTTAGACTTTACTGTATTACATATATACAATGCTGTGCACGCATATGCCTGTGATCTAACTGGTTAACAGTAAGGCACTTTTACTTTATTCTGGTGGCCTTATGGCTTCTGTGGGCTCACTGCCCTAACTGTTGGGAGAATCCAAGTCTGGAGCTGATAGGAAAAGATAAAAGAAAACAGTTACATTGCTGTTATTCCTTTTAGTATCTATGTAAGCCAGCCTTATGGAACATCTTTGGCCTTTGGCACAAGATTGCTCTCAACGTAGGGTGGAGAATGTAGTGGTAGTGAGTGTTAACACATTCACAATGGTGGATTGCCAGGTGGTGGGGGGGGGGACTGAGCAAAGATGTGAGTTCAGATATGACTCCCGTTCCTTGCTGTATTTATGCAGTTGATTTGAGTTGGCAAATGATAACTGCTCAAAGATGGCAAGTTTAGTCACTGCTATGTGCCACTTAAGGAGAGATGGGGGCCTGGCCTGCTGCCACTTCATAAGGATTGCTTTTTTGGTTTTGAGCATTGCCACCATCCACTCCTTCGGAGGTGTGTGTAGATGATTCAGCTGTGTTGTGTCCCTGAGTAGTGCAAGGAAAAAGGATAGGGGGATTGTTAAGCCCATCACTTTTGAACACTCTTGTAGCACGTCCCACTAGAATGATATCACCATGGGGCATTGCCACAGGATATGTAGCAGATTGGCCTCCTGGGCTTGGCATCTCCAGCATTTAGCATGGGGTAGGAGGCCTATATTTTGTAAGGCTCTGATGTGCAATAGCATCACAGGAGTATTTTGTGCTGCACGAGTTGACTCTTAGTGCTCCTATATGACAAGTGACTACTTCTTAGAAAGTGGGCCCATGTATCTGGGGATAGGTCTATCTGGAGATCCTGCACCCATTTTGCCCTGCACTTATCAGTAGTGTCAGGTTGAGAGTCTTGAAGCATGTGGAAAATCTGACCTGCTACACCCTTAGCTTTCCCCAGCTTTTGTATTGTCTCCTGCCACTGCCATCTCTCTTCATCACTTCTCTCCCTTTTAAACCCCATGATAGCTTCTGAAGGTCCTTCCAAAAGTCAGTCTTGGGAAGAAGATATTTTTCCTGGAGCTACTAAAGAGGCAATAGCTCCTCTGAGTCTGGTAGAAAGAGATCCACTATTAGCCATACCCCTTTCTTGATCCAGGAGTGTCATATGACGGTCCATCCCCATCCAAATGTAAGGGTTGTCCCATAACTGGGTGTATCTTGGCAGGGTCACCCATGCCATTCTATGGGTATGGGTCAGTGTCATAGAGGTGCAACAGGCCTTCAAGGTCTCCCACAGCATTGGGGAGGCTGTGGTGCTCAGGTATCATCTGGTACCTAGGAGCGTTCACAACCAAGAAGTACCTGCCAGGTTGGCTTCTTGCATGACCCAGGTTGGCATTGTGTGGGTTATAGGTGTAAACCACTTAGTGGCTTGAGCTATCCTGTAGGCCAGATGGTAGCCCTGGAACCAGGGGAGGCCCTATCCTCCCTTTGTCCAGTGTGCTCTCAATCTAACCTTGCCAAATCTCGGTGACTTGCCCTTCCACAGTAACGATGCCACCAGCTTCTCCTGGGTTTGCCTTATTTTAGGGGGCAACTTAACTAGCAGGTTATGAAAAATTTTGAAAATGGCAAAATAAATCCTGGCACACTGATTGGATAGGAGCCTAACATTAGCTGGCTAGTATTTTTCAATAGAGTCCTCTTGATAACAAGCGCCAACAGCATGCCCAAAAAGCAAACTGGTATCCATGTGCCCCAATCTAGCTGCCATTTCTTTTCCACTGACTAAGTGGACAACTGGCTGAGCCCACACCCCCAATCAAGAGAAGTCCATGTCCCACACATCCAGTATAACCAAACCATAATAATAAAAAAAGTCCTTAAAATGAAACTAAATGTTTATAACCACAGCTCACTTTAGTAAGGGACACTGGGTATGTGCAGCTTCCACTCTATCAATAGCCAGCTGATATAGTAGTTGTAGAAAGCTGGCAACCAGACTGTATGTCCAGGGAGCTGAAGTTAAAAAGTGCCACCACCGCTCCTGACTCCAGTTCTCCCAATCGGGCATCCATGAAAATAACTGCCCTTGTAAATAAGGTACCCCACTTCATTACAATAAAACAGAACTGGCTGCCAACATCAAACTACCTCTGCTTTCTTCATTACCAAAATAATTCTCAACTGCACCTCCCTGACCATCATCATTCTGGCAAACACATACACCTTCTCAGACCAGGATGTCTTCTCCCAGCACATCAGCTCCCAGACCCACAGGTAAAACAAATGATTGGAAAAAAAGTGTTCATTCAATAAGCTCTACTGCAGACCTCAGTCACGGTCTCTCTTTTTGTCTGTCCAGAGGTGATGGAAATATATGCACACGCTCTCTTTTTTCCTTTCCCAATCACCATGGAAACATGCCAGTAAACCAAATAAATAAATAAAAATGAAACAAAAAAGACAAGCTGGCAGACAAAAGTGCTACATGAGGACAGGAGGGGGATTTTAAATCAACAAACCAATAAGACTAATACAGGGGCAGTAACTGCATACAACCACACTCTCTCCAGCAAGACACAAGTCCATAGCTCAGTCCAGGTGGAGGAACTATTTTACTACAAAATTTACAATAAACAAATTCTTTCTTCTAGGGGCTAACCCCAATACCGCCCACCCTGTTGGGTATTATTGCTTACATAGGCTACCTTGGGAAGAGTAAACATACATAGTGCTTCTATTTTGCCTTTTAAGGATAGTCTTAGCTTTATTCACCTTTGGACTGCTGCTGTCAGTGCATTGACTAGAGGTGTATAATTGGCTTCAGCCAAGTTCCACCAGTGGGCAGTAATGACGATCCCTAGGTATGAGAATCCCTGTGGCTCCCAGCCCATAGATGATCCCTGCAAGCTGTCCTTTGTGCAGGCAATGTTTAATTGTGACAGGGTAGTTTTCTTCTGGTTCACCATAAGGCCCAAGAATCCAGCAAACTCCTGAAGGATAATAATAATAACGATAGTTCACTAGAGTCAGGCATGGTATCACAAGACTAGAGGACAGCACATGTAATGCCCCTCCACAAAAGCGGTCCCAAGGATGACCCAGGGAATTAAAGACGAGTCAGTATGACTTCCATTGTGGGCAAGCTCATGGTGACCATACTAAAGGAAAGGTTGGCAGAATATCTAGAGGAGCATGGTCTCCAGGATGTGAGGCAGCATGGGTTCATGGGGGGGAGATCATGTCAAACAAATTGATTGACTTTTTTGACTATGTCACTAAGGCAGTAGACAGGGGCCAAGTAGTAGACATCCTCTATCTTGATTTCAGAAGGGTCTTTAACTCTGTGCCCCACAAAAGGTTGATCAGGAAGTTGGTGGATCTCAGGGTTGGAGAAAAGATGGCCAGATGGGTGGAAAACTGGCTGAGGGACAGAACCCTTAGGGTGGTTGTGGGAGGAGAGTTATCTGGCACCAGAGAGGTAACCAGTGGGGTCCTACAGGGCTTGGTGCTGGGGCTAGCATTATTCAATGTCTTCATCAATGTTATTGAGGATGGCATTAAGGGCAAAATGTACCTATTCATGGATGACACCAAGCTATGTGGGAGAGTGGACACAGCTGAAGGGGTACAGGACCTACAGGAATATCTAGAAAAGCTGGGGAGGTGGTCCAGAATCTGGCAGCTAGCCTCCAATGCCAAGAAATACAAAGTTATGCATATTGGAGTCAAAATTCCCATGACAAAGTACTACCTGGGTGGAGTCCAAGTATCTGCATCAAAGGAGGAGAAGAACCTGGGATTGATGATCACTAGTGACCTAAAGCACTCCATGCAGTACAAGAAAGCATCAGCAAAGGCAAACAAGATGCTGGGATGCATATTTAGGGGGATCAGTAGTAGGAGAGAAGAGGTTATACTGTCCTTGTACAGGTTACTGGTAAGGCTCCATCTAGAGTATGGAGTTTAGTACTGGTGCCCACACCTCAAAAAGACACTAACCTGCTGGAGAAGGTCCAGAGGAGAGCTACAAAGATGATAGTGGGTCAACAGGGTAAAGCATATGAGGAGAGGTTGAGGGCACTGAACATTTACTCACTGGAAGACAGGAGAGAGAGAGGGGACAAGATTGGAACCTTCAAGTACTTGAAAGGGATAAATAAGGTTGATAAAGAGAGTCTTTTTAAGCTGAGTGGCAACCATAGCATGAGGAGGCACAGTCTTAAGCTGGAGGGTGGGAGGTTTAGGAGCGAGGTCAGGAAGCACTTCTTCAAAGAGAGAGAGAGTGGTGGAGACTTGGACTGCGCTGCCAGAAGAGGTCATCTCATTGAAGACAGTGGGCAGCTTTAAGAGAAGCTGGTATAGGCATAGGGGGAAGGTAAGGATCATGGGTAGGGAGGATGGGATGAGTGGGGAGGGAGGCCAGGAACTGTAGCTCAAGCTGTGGACTCTGCAATACGAGCAGACTTGATAGACCAAATGGCCCTCTTCTGCTGGCTTCTTCGTATCTTCTTATGCATGTTCATAGGATGTGGGGCATTGTTTTACCTTGGTTGGCCAATGTAATCAGGAGATCATCCACATATGTGTTTACAAGGCATTGTTTCCCCTGTGCTTGTATACCCTGAACTTCTTGATTTGATAACAGTTTATGTGTCAAAAGATCAAGTGCAAGGAGAAACAACTATGGTGACAGAGGGCATCCCTGTCCGGTTCCCATATGTAGAGCAAAGGGGGAGGTGATATTGTGGTTGGTCAGCATCTTGGCTGTTGGGGAGTTATACAGCATGGTTACCCAAGTCCAAAAATAGGGGCCAAACCCATAGGCCCCAAGGGTATAGTGCAGGTACTCCAACTCCACAGAGTCAAACGCTTTGGAAATGTTGACTACCATTGCTGCAATGGCAATGGTGGAGTGTTGGGCAAACCATCTGTGGTTAAGGATGGTTCTATTGTTGTCAGTCCCCATCTTACCCTTGATGAAGCCGGCTTGTGAGGGGTGAATCAGGGAAGGGAGTATTGCCTCCAGTCTGTTGGCCAATACCTTCACCATGAACTTGGTATCCACTGAGATCAGGAAGATGGGACAAAAGTTAACACAGTTCAGTGGGTCTGAGGACATTTTTGGTATCAGGGTAATGATAGCCTCTTTCAGTGTTGGGGGAAGGACTCCATGTCCATGGGCCTCTTGCAACGCAGCTAGGAGAGAGGGGGAGATCTCTTATGACAGCATCTGACAGAGTTCTGTTGACATGCCATCTGCATCAGGGGGTTTCCCTTTGGACAACTGGTGTAGCACTCCCTTAAGTTCTAGTAGGGTTATGGGTTTCTCTAACTTTTGTGCTTCCTCCGGTGTTCAGTGCGGAAGAGTCAGGGAGTTCAAGAAAGCTACTGTGTCTGGATTCAGGGAAGAACCTTTGGGTGTGGTTTTGGAGGAATAAAGAGCTTGATAGTACCATTGCATAGCTTCATTGATCTCCCCAATGGGGATCTAAGGGCATGAATCTGGGAACTAACTTTCTCTTTTCATAGGTGAAATACTAGCAGCTTATCACCTAAGTCCCCCATCTCCCAAAACTTATGTTTCACCCAGAGGAGTTGCCATTCTACTGTCTGCTGCATTAAGATATTTACCTTGTATTTCAGGCCAGTAATTGCAGAAATAAGGGCTGCCAGGGGAGATGTTGTTTGCTTGAACTTTGCCTCCAGAGTGGCGAGTTCGTGTTACAGTGTGCTCATCTGTTCCCTGTACTTAGCATTTTTTGAGGCAATGTAAGATATTATGCAGCCTCGTAAGAACACTTTGAATGCCTCCCAAACTGTCCAAGTTTTGACTTCTCCTGTTGCGTTAATCTTAAAGAAGGCCTGAGCTTCAATGTATAGCCATGCACAGAACTCCTTATCCTTCAGAAGGAGGGGGTTACATCACCATCTCAGAAAGGATAGTTGATGTCCCAAAGGGATGTATGACAAGGCTATTGGGGCATGATCTGACATGACCATGGGTTCTATACTGCTATCGTAAGTACCCTGAGCCACCACTCCATCCATCAACCAGAGCCTGATATGACTATGAGACAGATGAACTGGAGAAAAAGGTGCAATCCTTCCCTGAGGGGCTGTCCCTCTACCAGGGGTCTATCAAGCCCCCATTCCTCCCTAAAAGCCAATGGAAATGTTTTATCAATGATGTATTAATGGTTTGGAAAGGCACAGAACAAGAGCTATTTGAATTTGTTAATTATTTGGAAAACAGTCATCCAGACCAGTGTGAACTTCAGTCAGACATAAATCAATGTTGATCCAACAAACTGCATTCAGGACAACAACAGACTTGGTCCTGGGGTTGGCCCCATTGATGGCATCCTCTAGAGTGAGAAATCTGGACATTGTCCTCTATCACAAACTGACATTGGAAGCTCAGGTGTCGGCTGTCATCAAAAGTGTTCTTTACCATCTGAGGAACATTGCCTGGATTAAAAACCTAATTCTGCCTGAAGACTAGCCATTGCTGGTGCATGGCTTTGTAACTTCCAGACTTGACTACTGTAATGCTCTTTACCTCGGGTCAGTGGAGGGAAACTCCACTGGCTGCAGCTAGTGCAGAATGCAGCAGCCAGGCTGCTGATGGGGCTGTCAAGGTCCTATCATGTGATCTCAGTCCTGTGAGGTCTGCACTGGCTGCTGATCAGGTGGAGGATTCTCTTCAAGGTGGGTTTGCTCACCAATAAGGCCCTATACAGCTCAGACCCTGGCTGCCTGTCAGACCTTCTTATTCTTGCCACCCAGCCTGCTCCCTTAATTCCTCTACCAAGGGCATCCTAGCAGTTCTGAGGACCAGGCTGAAAACCTCAGGTGATCATTCATTCGGGGTGGCCAGCCCGGTCCTCTGGTATTCACTGCCAAAACCCTTGAGGGATGCCCTTATGGTGGAGGTGTTTAGAAAGGGCTTGAAGACTCACCTTTTCAGCCTAGCCTTTCCTGCTGATGTCTTTTAACTTATACAAAATGTTTAATTATTTTAATTTGTTTAATGATTGATTGTTTATATATTCCAAATGTTTTTACCACTTTGTCAAATTTTTCTACTGTATGGCACCCAGAGCCTCCGGAATTGGGCACCAAACAAATAAAAAATTACTTACTTACTAATTTCTTGGACCTAATAATATTGAAAGATGGTAAGGGAGGGTGTTACTTCAGATCTTTTTAAAAAGCCAACAGATGGAAATACACTTTTATTGGCTAGTAATAACCAGCCCCGACATATAATTTCTGTGATCCCAAAGGAGAGTTCATTAGAATGAAAAGAAACTGTAGTGATGAAGTTAAATATCAGACCAGAGCAGATGAACTAATAGGAAGATTGCAGGACAGAGGGTATGATTAGGAAGTTATCTGTAGAGCCAAGGAGGAGGTGGATAATATCCCCTGATGGCCTCAAATGGGTGTACTGAAGGGGTAAGAACATTTAAGATATTATTGTACACTTGGTACAACCATTATCTGACCAGCTGCATATGTGGTTATCGGGAAAGGGAGATGGCTGTTTTAAATGTGTGAACTACAAGCATTGCTTCATGGGGCAATCAAGTAGCTCATTTATTAACCCTGCTACTAAGAGAGAGTGTAAAGTAAGGGGTTTGACTACCTTCAATACTAGTGGCATTATTTACTTGGCTCAATGTAAATGTGGCAATTTCTATGTGGGAAAAACAAAAATATGTTTTAACTTAATCCTAGATTACTAAAGAAAATTGGAGAGTGGATAGCAGAACCATTAACAGCACTGTTCAACAAGTCCTTGATGACAGGTGAGATCCAAGAGGATTACAGAAGGGCAATAGTTGTACCAATCATTAAAAAAGGAGGCAAGGCTAACCCCACTAATTATAGGCCTAGAAGTCTGACTTCAACCCTAGACAAGATAATGGAAACTATAATTAAGGAAATGCTTGAAACAGAAATGATTACAAAAAAATTAACAAAAAATAGCCAGCATGGATTAAAAAAAAATAGATACTGTGCAACAAACATTTTTTTTTATGAAAAGGTTAGTCAGGCCCTAAATAAAAATTAATCTCTGGACATTTTATACTTAGACTTCCAAAAAGCATTCCACAAAGTGCCACACAATACACTTATTATGATGCTTGATATGATTGGTATCGACAATAAATTTCTGATTAGCTAGATAACAGAACCCAAATGGTACATGTTAGAGGTAACTCATCGTAAACAGGAAGGGTGAGTGGCAGGGTTCCACTGTGGTCAGTGTTGGGTCCAGCCTTGTTTAGCCTGTTTATTTCTGACATGAATAGACAGGTTAATAACTGGCTAGTGAAGTTTGTGGATGACATAAAGCTAGGGGCCATAGAGAGTACTGTCAAACAAATATAGAATCTAGTTAAAGACCTTGAAGCTACAGAAATGTGGGCACAAATGAATGACAAGACCTTTAGTCTAGAAAAATGCATTGTCATGCATCTAGGGATCAATAACACAAACAACAGATGTAACCTAAATGGTAAAATTCTAAAAGAAGTGGAATGCAAAAATGACCTGGGAATATTGATTAATAAAGACCTTAGTTTTGGCAAACGTTATAATAAGGTTATTAAGATAACAAACAAAATCTTGGGATGTATCAAAAGGGCATTTGATTCTAGAGATAAAACGTGCCTAGTTTAATTGTATAAAACATATATTAGACCATTCCTAGACTACTGTTCCATATTGTGGAGTTCATACCTGAGGAGGGATATAAATAACATTGTGATGGTACAGCACACAGCCACTAAAATGATCACTAAACTTAAAGGAAGGATAAACCATATGAACAGAGATTGCAAGAGCTAGGACTATATACTCTAGAGGAGAAGAGAAAGGGTGTCATGCTACAAATGTACAAGATCTTTGGGGATAATAAATTAATGTATTGTCTTGAGTTGTGACTCAATGGCAGGGATAACAGCTTAAGATGCCATAACAAACAGATTAAAATGGAACTCTCAAAGAAGAACATCAGGAGGGAATATTTTTAATATAGAGAAGCAAAACTTTGAAATACACTGCCTAACATAGTAGTGTCTGCTGACTCAATAGACATCTTTAAAACTAGAATAGACAACTATCTTTTAAATAAAGACTCGACAAAGTGGCCATGCTAAGATGGGAAACAGGCTAGATGGGCTAATACCTTCTTTTGCCTACCAAGCAAGTATAGAACCAAGTAAAAGACAAGAATCCATGAGCATCCTCATGCCAGTAGGAAGGGGAATCTTATGATTTCACTGAATCTGCATGTTTGGGGTTCCAGAGAAAAAGCAGAACACACTTTTACTTTTGTTGGGATAGAAAACCCCATAACAACCTGGAAGTGGGGTGACTATGACAATATACTATTGTGGTGGGAACAGTATTGGATCTTCTCCTTCAAAGTCATGGAACACAGGGGTTTAAGACAGAATCAAAATTGTCCCTTAAAAAAAGATAACTTCTTAGAGTATCAATTATTGAATGGGTCTCAAAGGTTGCTGTCAGTGTTAAAGTGTGCTTGTTTTTTGGGGTGGGGATTTTGAACACTGACTACAGTTCAAGAAATCATGTGGGCTAATATTTGGCCATAACTTTGCTATGTGTCTTCATTTTTTTCAGATATGTACCAGTTACTGCCTCTTCTACTTGGGAGTCTTTTTTTCCCCAGATTGAATCTAAACAGAAAGGAAATATTGACTCTAGTCACAGGTTCTGTCAGCAAGACAAAATGATCCAGTAAATATTCTTTTGTCTGTGATTGATGCAAAGTAATAAATTGTGCTTTTTGCCCTGGGAGCTTACACTTTGTTGGCACAAGTTTTACTATGATGTGGTTTGATAATATTATTACAATGACTTGTTTTTATCTTGGTTTCTGCTTTTATACCATTTGTTGCATTTCTGAGAACTAAAACTCATCACAGTGGTGTGTTATTGTCTCTTTGAATTTGCTATTTAAATAGAGAGAATAGTCCTTAAGATGCCAGCCTTTTAAAAAGCACCTAAGCGTAAAATGCATCAGGTGACATACCTGGGACGGGGGTTCAAGCCATAATGCTAGCCAGCATTTGTACTGTTAAAATTGTTTGGACTGTTTCTATTTGAATGGGTTTCTTGTTCTGTGAAGCAACAAGTGCTTGTATGTGTGAGTTACAAAAACCTTTTTTAACAGTACTTTGGAATAAATAAAGTTGTTTTCTTGCACAGACATTCTTTGAGGTCCACAGTTTGTAATTTAAGGAGCAATGTGTAGCCACATGAAAACTTTAGCAGGTGCTGGTTCTTTTGAGTTATTATATATAT
This sequence comes from Neoceratodus forsteri, assembly GCA_016271365.2. Classification (NCBI taxonomy): domain Eukaryota; kingdom Metazoa; phylum Chordata; order Ceratodontiformes; family Ceratodontidae; genus Neoceratodus; species Neoceratodus forsteri. The sequence continues at coordinate 1,443,112,085 of CM057450.1, forward strand.
ATATATATATATATATATATATATATATATTGTCTTAACTAATTCATAAGTAAAAACACAATATATATATTTTATTAGTTATCACCCTTTCCTGAACAAATGGCTTTGGCCACAAAACATTGAGTATTTTGAGGTAGAAGTAATAAACTTGAAGATTTACAATAAAATCAGAGTTGAGTTTCATCTTTTGGTTTTTTGGATTCTTTTGGTGCTCCTGTTAGGACTCCTCTGACTTTACAATGCAAGCCTATTTTAAGAAAGGGGCTTCCTGGGACCTGCTTTTGGTCATTTACTTTGTGTAACAGCACAGTGATATAAGGTAAAATCAACCATGTTTAGCATGATTGCTCAAGCCCTGAGGAGCAATACACCACCAATTTAGCTCCTGAGACTTTGAACCCTAACTTCGATGTCACTCCATATTGTCAATGGGTGATCTTTACACATAGGTATATATGGACCCCAATCAGGGGCTTACTGGTACAACTATAGCTTGACGAAGCTGTACCTAGCAGATGGGAATGTTGGTGTACTCAGTGTTCCGAGGCTCCATGTTCCTCAGTCCTCTAACAAGGGTAATGGGGCAGCAAGTCTTCACATCAAGAATTTTATTTACATTTTTTTATTGTTTTATAATCCCAAGTTTAACTAATAATTTAAAATTGTGCTGGACTTTAAATTAATTCAAAATGGCAAGCCTGCTATATTGTACTTCATGCCAGCTTCAGCTTCAGAGATCTGAGTGAGTTTTGCCCTGCTTTTGTGTGTTTATTTGGAAGAGTATCTTTTGTTTTGTTTTTTTGAAATTTTCAGTATTTTCCCTCAAAACTTTAAACATAGCCATTTTTTCAGACTGCTTCATAAACACTACTGGTGTTTTTCAAATCCTGGTCAAAATGTGTTTTCACACTTGTGGCGTGAAATGACATTTTGGCCACCATTCTATAAATGCCATGTCATGGTTATTAGTGAGAGTCATAAAGTGTCAATGTTGAAAATTTGGGACAAAACTAAAACAAAAAATGATCAAGAAACCTTATCTGCAGTGCAAGGCTTTAGCCTAGCAGGTACTCCTTTTTGACCCTCTGCCAGTCAGCTGAGTTTGGGGTGGGCTTAGTGAGCCAATTGGATGGCGCAAGGCTGGGGAGATGGTGCTGTCATGCAGTACCACCTCCCACAACTTGGGAAGGAAAAGAGCAGGGTTGCTTACATGGGCCCAAGTACCATGCAGTGAAGATAACTCTTCTCTTGGCATAGGGCCATGCACCTCTGCACCCATAGCTACCAGAGGGACCTGCACTTTGACTGACAGATAGACTATTTGTCCAGTGCAGCTGTATCTATTGCCACATGGAAGCACAGAGTCTAGATGGCCATGTGCTTATGCAGCCCACCTGACAGCCCCATGAATTCTTGATATCCATGCCCTGTATGTACACAGGCACATGGACTCTTCCTTTGGTGAAGAGCCCAGAGGACCCTGCATCTCTGCATCTGATCACATAGGTTCTGAAGGGACCTGCATGAATGAGGATATAATTTCACTATCTCAAAAAAAAAAAAAAATTCATTTAAAAAAAAAACTGCATTAATTCACCAGTTAGGGCTTAACTTACTGCCACAAAAGTAAGGAAATGTGGGATTCTGGGTTCCAACCATAGCTTCCTGCCATCAATAGTAAGTGTAGAACACTGCACAAGTAACCACAGACAACCATGATCAGGTAAGACAAACAACATTCAGCTGTGGCCAGAAGTCACAAATGCAGTAGCACTGATGTGCTACCTTTGTGTATTTGTATCTGCAACTGCAGAAGCCATGACTGTGTGTATGTCTTACAGCAGCTATGTGCAGCCGTGGCAGCAGAAGTGTTGACCCCACAGGTACCTTGATTCTGCAGCCAGAAATACTGTTACAATGTGGGTATCATGAACATCTATAAGTAGCTGCTGAAATGTGTTTGGTGGAGTAGGGGAACACCATCAAAATCCCTGTCAGAGGTCAGACTGATAGCAATATGTTTCCTAGCCTGTTGCAAGCAAACATAAAACATAAATAGCACTGAAATGCTAGGGGTAAAGCATGCTACAGGTCTGGGGCATTAAGTGTGATGCAGCCACTTTGCTAGCAGCCTACAGGCCAACCCATTAAGTCTGCTACAGGACTTTTGCCATCTGTTAATAACGCAGATGCTTTGTGAGTGACCCACGGAACAAACTACTTGTGAAGCAGGCTGTATATCTGGTACAGTGAGCAGCACTATGCAGCTGCCTTATCAATGACCAACAGGGCCACCTGCAAAGCAAGCTTCAGGTCTGGTGTATGAACATCACCATACAGCTGCATCATAAGCAGCCTGCCACTCGCAAAGTAAGCCACAGGTATAATGTACTGAACACCATTATGAAGATACTTTTACATACAGATGTGGACAAGATCTGCTGGTTTCTGCCACAGGCTAATTTGGCAGATCATGTCATGGGTGACATGCCAGACAAGTAGCAGAACAAAAGAAAAAAGAAAAAAAGGAAGATCATTCCATTCTGTTGATTGCACCATGATGTTTCCTGCCATAATCTGCCATGTCACTGCACCAGACAAAACCCTACATCCCCGGGCATCACTGCATCTTTTGCAAAAAGATAGTTATGTCTTCTGCAACAAACTGCCACACCACTGCACCAGCATAACCAAAGGTACCACTAGCCACCACTGTATCTTCTTCACAAAGCAATTAATTTAATTGTAAAAAAAAACTATATAAATGCATCTATTAGGGCTGAAATGCAAAGCATATGAAGTCTAGAAATGAAGAAGTTCTATCATACTTACTACAGTTTCATTTTCTGTTAGCTTCAACATTTTCAATGGGTACTCTTTGCACATGAATATACTGTATATGCACCCTGACTAGAAGCAGTATCAGATTCCTATCTGGATCACCCCATCCATTTGCAGATCCTTTATTAGAGAAAGCAGCCAGAAAATCTGACAAAAATGGTCATCTCTGTTCTCCTCCTTTAAAGAATCCTTATGATAGCTTGAGTGCCCACAGCAATTCTGGAGTACAAATAATTAAAGCAATACAGGAGGGTCCCCAGGAGAGCAGAACAGTAATGAACAGTACCTGCTGTGCTTACAATGAACTGACACCATGGGAAGGGAGATGCAGACAAGAAGTATAAAGAGAAGCACATTAATTACCTCAAGGCACCAGGCAAAAAATGAGGATTAGTTTAACAACAAAAATCACTTTTTGGGTGGGATTTCAACAGGGGCGCCATTTGAGATTTCAATGGGGGAGCAACAACTGGTCAGAGGGACTATGAGGGCTGATCCTGGGGCTGTGGGGTGGTGTAACAACAATGACCTGCAAAGCAGGGGAGGGCAACTGCCCCAACTCCCAAAATGGTGTCCCTGGATTTGAAACTTTTCACCTATTGGGTTAATGACATGGGGTCATATAAAGACTACAGTACATTCAAATGTTGGGGTCAAAACATAAAAAAAAACAATGTTATGAATGTACATTTTAATTTTTCCATGGTCACTCATAATGTTTGCTTTTTTTGAGATTTTTAACCCTAAATTTTTAACAAAGCCTCTTTTTACCACACCTAATAAACATGATAGGTGTCATTTTCATTCTCACCCAAAATTTGCTTTCATGGTACTACTGCAAAATAACATTGCATGCAGGATTTCATAAATGACACCTGTCATGTTCATGAAGTGGGATAATAAAAAACATCTGTTGAAAGTTTGGGATCAGAATCTCAGAAAACAACAAAGTTATGAAGCACAATTGAACGTTTTTGATTTTTATGCACACATTACCATTTTGTTTTAACATTTTCAACATACATTTTCAACATATTCTTTTTTTTCACCTCACCTCATGAACATGACAGGTGTCATTTGTAAATCCCGTCCCAAAAATCTCTTTGGTGGTCATTCCACAGAATCATGTTTTGCGTAGGATTTGATAAAATGACAACTGAAATGTTCATATGCTGTGGTAATAAAGCAGCTACAGTATTTTCAAAATTCGGGGTCACAATCTAAGAAAACAACGTTATGTGTGAACCTCTTCATTTCCCAGTGATGATAATTTCACTAATAAAACTTGTGTTATTTATTTAGAACTTTAACTACTGCACTACCTATGCCCAACAACTACTCAGCAAATACAAGGAAACAAATAGGATTAGCATTGGCCAACGCTTGCCTTATCTTGAGCCCATCATGAAAACAAGAGTTATTCAGTATCTCACTAAAACGGTTTGTAAGTCACAAAACCACGTTTTTGATTCACACAAACAGGTACTATTTTCATGACACTGAGTTACCTAAATCCATTATTAAAAAGGTATTGCTTTGTTCACTGAAATAGCAATGGAAGAATTAGCCTTTCTCCTTACTCTGTTGATCACATGAGAATCAGACTTAATTTCCAACAGATTTTCTTGTTTGTGAAGTTCAAAGTTTTCTTTTCCCCATTGTAAAGCAAATTAAGACTAACAAAAGTGTGTGTGTGAGTCATGCATTCAGGTTCATTAATAACGAAAGCAGTGCCTGATTTTGTGACTCACACTCATCTTAAGTTCATGAATAATTCAAAAAGTATTAAAAGAATCACTTGAAGAATCAATCTTACATGCTGCGCTATTGAACTTATAGGTAAGTTTCAAACTTGCAATACATTTTCTTGCTCTTGATGCATGGATGTTTCTCGTATGTTAAAAGTTCTTTTGTACAGTAGCTTTTTAACATGTCCTGTACTAGAGAAGAAGGAAATGAAGTAAAATTGCACATTTAAACAATATGATACATGTTTCATTTTTGTTTAACCATGTTTCAGTTTTCTACTCCTGCCTGCTATTCTTGTTATTATTGTTTTTCTGTACTGGGTTATAATTAGAGCTGCAGTGGGCGGAGTCCTATAGACCTCCTGCAATCGAAAAAGGACATTTTTCTGACCAAACAACATTTAAGAGTAGCATTACAGTTGCCTCCATGTCCGTGAAACACTCTGCACTGTCAATTCACTCTTGCAACAGGCACTATTTTTATCCAATCAGCACGCATGCATGGTAGCATGCATCTGTTTTCTTATAAGCCTATAGAACAACTAAAATCCATAATGGCAGCAGTGGTAATCACTGTAAATCCATCCTTCAAATAAGCCAATTCCTAACTTGTCAAGTAGTGCTTCATTGCCTAGTCACAGTAATTGGTTTCTTCCAAGGTCTTAGCAATGTGTTTACAAATATTGTTTAAAGTTCATGTGAGTGTGCTGTCCACCATCTCTGAGAAGCCTGTTAGCCAGCCTCAAAATATGCACATTCCTATTTGTTTTTATAGTGGGAGAAAAGGTAAAATTGTAATCATGTTTCAAGATTTCGTAAGTAAATCAGGTACTTCTTCACAGTAAACTAGCAAAAATCAACAACCTCACAATGTTTAAAAAAAATTCCCTTTTTTTGTAATGCTGAGATGGAACCCAACCCCTCCAATAAATTAGTTTCCTTTAAATAGCACTGCTCAGGCTTTGACTGTATTGTGTCACACTATCTGTGTGATCTCTGTGTCTACAGTGATCCTGAATCGGGAAAACTTGTCTAGCTGGCAGGGGTCCACCACCAGTTCTTGACTTCCTTGACACCCAAGACAATGACTATCTATCCCAGACATGAAGGATGTACTAGGAAAAGAACGGGACCTGGATGGAGAAACTTTTTCCTCACCCATGACACGAAGCCACAGATGGGTTCCTGCTGCCATGATGGTATCCACCAGCATGAATGGCTTCAACTGCATTGGGAAGGGGGGGAGGAGGATGAGCCCAGCTACACTGCCTCATCCCTGCTGCCTGCTGTCTCCCTGTGGTGTATCAGTGGCCATTCACTTCAGATCAGTAGGCACCCCCCAGACTGGCTATCCCATCTCCAGCCAAAGCAGTTTTCAGTGGTACTGTGGGCAAAAGGCTATGGCAGTTGGTAGCCATTCCCTGTAGGAAGCAAAAGCAGACAATTTTGTCCTACTGTTGGGGACCTGCAGCAGCTGTCAACATATTAAAACAATTAAGTTTTCATTCCAGCAGCATCGCCTTTAGTTTAAAGATCAATGCAAATGATTGAATATGTATAGCTATTCAATCATTGCCATTGATCCTTAAGATGCACAGCTTGCAGAACACATCAGTGGCCAGGATGTAGATCCAGTTGCCACTCAGGGTGAGTTTGCAAGCCTCCAGATGTTGTGATTGGAGGACATCTTGGCCAACCTGATGGATTTTGCTCGCACAGAGGATCTGGGTGATCAGTGACTGGAAATGGTTGAAAGTTGACATTTTGTAGAGCACATTAGTACTTTACTGGGAATGATTAAAGAAAAGGAGCTCACCCTGGTTAGCTAAGGTGGTTTGCCTGATTTGAAAGGCAGGCCCATTGTGCCCTAGTCACCTGACCTGTGGGGGATGGGTCCTCAGCAAGGCGAAAAGTGAGATGGGGTGGGGGAGGGAGAAAGGAGGAGGGCTAGAAAGCAGATGAGGAAGGGGTGGGGCATCATGATGGACAGAAAAGGGAGAGGGGGAAGACAGGGGGCAATGTCAATTTGGATTGGCTGAAAAAAGAGTGAGAGAGTGGGGACGGGGATTTAAGAAGGGCTGCACACAGAAAGGAGCTCTCATTTTGCTAGCCAGCATTTTGGACACTTATCAAGCGCACCAGTTAGCATTTTTTTTTTATTTTTCCTGAGATTTTTGTTGGTGAGAGAGCACAAGAGGTAGGAGAAGAAGGGAAATATTGGAACAGTGGGATATTTTTGGTGGTAGGAAATGTAGTTGTGATGATGCTGTGTACTGAAAAATAAAAGAGAAAGAGGTAGGATTATAATGGGACAGCAAAAAGGAGAATGTGGTACTATGCCTTTGCTGGAGGAGGGTTTTTCAGTGGTGGAATCAAAGTATAGGTCCTGTTTTTAGCTACTGGTAGAGTGGGCAGTTTTTGTATACAGTTATCTTGAGTTTGGGATTGTTGTGGGGAAGATAAAGTTTGTATGTTGGTAGTCGCGGTACAAAATAAAGGAAATAATGTTCAGCAGAGGCTGGAACATGGTGTGTTGAAGTATGGTTCTTATCAGCAGCAGCAGTATCTCAAGAGGAGGGATGTTGCTTTTAAGAAAAGAAGGAATTTGGGGGGACACATAGCTGGGGAGAGGGGAGACAAGTGAGCAAGGTATGGGGCTGCTGGATAGAGCGAGAGGTCACCTTTTCAAAAAAAAGGTTTCTGCTGCTGAGGGGATGGTTTCAGGGAGAATGCACTGCAGCTGAGGATTCCTCTGGGTTTTCCATGGTAAGCAGAAAAGTCAGGAAGAAGCAGGGGAACAAAAGACCTGAGATGCTGGGGCCATGTAGTAGATGTCATGTCTGGGGAGGGGGGGTTGGTGGTCATGTCTTGTTTATTATAAGAGCCAGGTAAGAGCTGGTGAGGAAGCAACATGCATAGAACAGTGTGAAATGGGGGGTTTTAACAGTAAATAAAAAAAAGAAACACAAGTCACAAAATAAGATTTTTTTTTCTCCTTGCTGCATGTTTTTTTTTTGTCCGTGGATGCATGGCACCCAAAGAGGGTGAGGTACATTGTAGAACTGGGAAACAGAAGAGAGGCCTGAGACATGAGCCACGTGGTGGACACCATTTTGGGGGTGAGTGGGTTGCTCCTTATGAAAATGGAATATATCGCAATGTACTGAAAAATATGAGTTAATGTATGTCAATACACTGAGAAATACATTGTCCCAATGTAATATATTATATAATATTTTGTTAAATATATTTTAAATATACTGATGTAATATATTACTAACTCATAGGCCTGGATATTCAAAGCAGTTGCACATGGCGCAACTCAGTTGTGCCGGTGCAAGTGTGGACTTGTGCCATGAAGCCATATTCAGTGGGAGAAACTGTGCAGCACAAATCTCATTGTGCCAGTGCACAACTATAATGGTGCAAGTGCAAGGGGCATTCCTATGAATATCCACGCAGTGGGATATTCAACCATGAAACCATGGCGCAAGTGTGGAGCAAATCAAAGATGTGCAGAGCAGACTTGTACCGATAAATACAGGATGCAAGCACACAGACAGCACTTGCGCCAGACAAGAGGGAGTAAGAGAGTGAGAGAGAGAAAGAAAGAAAGAAGGACAGAGAGAGAGAAAGAGAGAGAGAGACAGAGAGACAGACAGACAGACCAAAGCAGACACAGAGGGAGAGGGATAGAGGTGGCATTGAAGAGGGAGACAAGGGCAGAGAGAGTGACAGACACAGACAGACACACTGCCAAACATTGCACCAGGGTGGCACACAGCCAGCAGCAGCCCACTGCCCAGGGGGTATTGGACTGCAAGGCCCATGGATAGTACAACCTTCTTGATGGAGGCTGTAATGAGGGATGTGAGGGGGGCAGGAGGAACATGTGATGTGGTCATGGAAGGGCCCGTTGACAGTATGCCCGACACAGGTGATATTGTGCCTGCATAACCTTGGAGCAGTACAGTGACATGGAGATTGTGGACCAGTACTGCCCTAACAGGGCCATTCTGAGGCAGCTCTGCAAGCTGTGCAGTGAAGAGATGCAGGCACCCACCAGACAGAGCCATGCCATATCCGTGGAGATGAAGGTGACAGCCATCATGTGCCTACTCACCACAGGCACCTTCCAGAGACCAACAGGGGACACCACAGGCATAACCCAGTTGGCCATGCCCTGCCTCTTCACACAGTTCCTCAATGCTCTGCAGCCACATGTGTCAGAATACATCCATTTCCCCAGCACACAGGCAGAGTGTGCAGCAACTATTCAGGACTTCCACAGGGTAGCATGTATGCATGGTGTGCTTGGGGCCATTGACTGCATCCATGTGAGCATCCATATGCCACCTGGCCCTGAGGGTGTGGCGTACATAAACAGGAAGGGGAGCCTGAGTGTCAACTGCCAAGTGGTGTGCAATGCCATGAGGTGCATAATCAATGTCTGCGCCACACACCCTGGGAGTGCACATGATGCGTTCATCTGGCACAGCTCTGTGCTGTGCCACAGGTTTGAATGTGGAGACATCCCCAAGGACCACCTAGTGGGTGAGTATGGCATGGGCAAGGGGCAATGGGCAGAGCAGTCCGTGGGAGGGGGGAGTGCAGGGTATGCATGTTGGTGTGGGTACCAGGGACAGGCAAGAGGCACAGCAGAGGGCTTACCCACACAGGGGACAGTGCGTATCCACTTTGGCCCTGGCTGCTCACACCTTACCAGTGCCCATCATCCTCAGCAGAGGAATGCATAACAAGGTGCATACCAGCATGCACAACATCATAGAGCATGTCTTTGGCATGCTGAAAGCATGTTTTGTTGCCTAGGCAGGTCAGGTGGTGCCCTACAGTACAGCCATTGACTGTGGGATAGCTTTCGAGAATGATTGGGGTGACAGTAGTGGGGACGATGCAGGCAATGGGCCGGAGGGAGGTGGACAGCCACCACATGGGTGGAGGGATCCCCCACTGCAACAGCAGGCATGACGACACCGGGACACCATCGCACAGCAGCACTATGGTGCACACAGGTAGGTGGTGCGATACACATCCATGGGCCACACAAACAGGTATAGCACACAGGCAGGGGCATGCATGGCAATGGGCATGTACACACAGAGGCATGAAGCAGGAGTAGGGGAGACAGGGACACACAACCACACACAGCACCACACACAGTCCTCCCCACACACACACGCACCCACACACACAGGCGTTGGTGTGTGGCATGGATCAGATGCATCACAGCAGTGCACAGGCACAATTGGAGCAAGACTGCCATAATTCTACCCATGCCACATGGCCCAGTGGCCAGACAAGCACACAGACAGGCAGTGTGTGGTGCAACACACAGGTGCAACACCAGTGGTAGGCACACACACACCACCCATGTGCACACTGGGCAGCAGACGCAGACCGCAGTCTGGGCAACCCATACATCAGGTCAGCTGCATGGAACCATGGCCACCACAGCCATGCGGGCAGCTGTGCTTGTGCCAATCAGCAGCCACAGTCTGCACAACAGCCATAGGGGGTGCAACAGCCCCCCAGGGGTTGAACAGTGGGACAACGACCATGTCTGCACATGGGTGTCAAGGGTCCCAAACAGGCCAGCCCCGGGCATGCCTGGGATGCCGACATCAGAGCCCGGAGTCAACTGTGCTGGATTCCTGTGGTGGACAGTTCACTATGGGGAGGGTCATCTGTGCCTGGCCATGCCCCCTGGCAGCCAGCAGGGCAAAGCCATCCAAGATCACAGTGGCAATGTGATCCAGGGATGCAGTTGTGGCCTCCTGCATGCACTGCACCCCCTCCAGGATCTGTGCAGTGTCCATCTCCTGCTGCTCAGCTAACTGGTGCACTTCCGCATGCAGTACGTGCATCCCAGTGGCAAGCAGCACCTGTTGCTGAATGGATGCCCACAGCAAATGGGTGTGCTCAGCCAGTGGGTCAGTATCCTGGGGCTCCCTGGGTAGATGCAGATCTCCATGTGGTGACTAGCCATGCTACACAGCCCCTCTCTCTGGAGGATGTTGCACAGTGGGGTCTGCAGGGGGTGGGCACAGCAGGTGCCCCTGCTGTGGACCCTGTATCCAGCTGCCTGGTGGCACCTGAAGCTTGCTGCTGCTGCCCATCCGGTCACTGCACACCACCCAGCACCTGCACAGCCACCCCACCACCACTCCAGGGCACAGCCAGGGCAGCACACACTACTGCACCTGCAGTGGTGGTGGGCAGCTGTTCTGCTGCTGGCAGAGCACTTGCCATGCTGTCTGTGTCAGTGGCCAGCAGGGGTGATTCCCCCACAACATTGGCCATGCTATCAAGGATAATCGTGACATCATCATCAGTGTTGGACCCGGGTCCCCGCTCCAATCTGTGTCTTTTCGCAGAGGACACCAAGGGTGGCATCCTGCTGGAACATATCCAGGGCCTCGTCTGACCCCAGGTACAGGACATCCACCTACACAGTGTGGTGAGCTGTAGCCTGCTGGGTCCCTGGATGCCAGTGGAGGTGGACGGCTGGTCATCCGGGGCAGTTCCAGCATCCACTGCTGCTGCCACCACCGGTGCCTCATCATCTGCATGGAAGCATGCTGGTGCTGCAAGAGAAATAGAGGTGTGTCAGTGATGCAATACCCACGCATGTTCCCCCATTGTCACTGCATGTGTCCTGCAGCATGGCGTGTGTGTGGGTGCGCACACATGCACATGACATGCATGCTGGCTGCATGCATGCCAGCGTGCCTGTGTCTGCACCCTCTATGCCACCAGCTGTGCCTGGCTGACATACTTAACATGCAGTGATGGGCTGCCACTCATCTGGAAATTGCTGCCAGGCACACCTTCCACTGTGCTGCAGTGCATGGTGGCAGCCACCAACTCCTCCTGTGCTGTGACCAGTGGCATATACACAGGCCCCCAGGTGGCATTCCGGGAGGCACAGATGGACGCTACTTTCTCCTTGATGTGCTTCTTGTCCGTGTCCACCTTCTTCTGGCACTCCTGCATTGACCGCTGGTGGCTGCCATGCTGGTTGACGTATGTCGCCACCTCCTCCCAGGCCCCAGCCCTGGCCTGTGGTGTGCCCGTAGCATCACTCAACAGGGGCTGCCTGTTGAGGTATGCATCAAACAAGGCCTCTGTCTCCACCTTCATGAAATAAGGTCTGCACTTGTGAGCAGGCCCACGCACCTCACTCCCCTCACTTTCTGACATTTCACCTCCTGTGGACATGGACAGCATCACCCTGTTCTGTCCCACCCTGCTGTGCTGTCTGCTCCCAGTGGGCTGCAGCAGCATGGAAAACTTACCTCCAAAGGATGCAGTACTGGTCCATGGCCTGTGCTATTCCATGGCACTTATATGGCACGACACATGTAAATGAGGTTTTTCGCAATGGTAATGACATGCGAATGCACCCAGTGTGCCACGCATTGGCTGATAAGCTCATCTGCATGTGATGTCTGAATATTGCGATTTTGTTCCATGCACAATGAGATTGCTCTGGAGCAACTCATGGCACAATGCGCATGCATGTGTGGTGCACAGGCCCACAGTGCACATGTGCCGAATGGTATCATGATGCCAATTGCACACTGTGCACTGACAGCATGATGGGGGCATTAAGCATGATGCACCAGGCCTGCTATTGCACATGTGCACACTGTACAGAGGTGGGTGACCACTGACCCCTGCTGTGAGCCCTGATCCCTGGGTCAGTTCCCTCACTCGGTGACCCCACCTAGCCATGCCCATGCCGTGCATCTCCAGGACTGCGCAATGGGTGGACACAGTGCATGTTCCCTCGAATCGCACATCTGGCACATGTTGTGGCCTCGTGCACTTGCTGCCGCCATTTAGGTCACCAGCTTCACTTTACAGCATGGTGCAGTGACGAGTACCGAGAGTGCAGAACTGGACACAGGTAGAGCTGGTCAATATGGTCACCTGTGTTCAGCCCAGCATCCCCCAACTATTTGGTCAGGTGCCCCTGCAGCAGCCAAGGGTTGCGGTGTAGCAAGGGATTGCTGCCACACTGCAGCAGAGGACTGTGGTGGCCAGGACAGAGGAGCAGTGCTGCCACCAGTATGGTAACCTACTGAAGAGGGACCCAGAGTGCCTGAGGAATCTTGAGGTGTGTGTCAGGTGTGGGGTTGCACCACAGCCAGGTAAGTCAGCCCATATTGCATGTGTGTCCTGGTGCTGTACTGTGGTGTTGGCTAGGCTGCCTGGCATGCCCTGCAGAGCAGTGCACTTCCATCGTGTGCATCACAGGGTGGCATTGCCAGCTGCTGCTTGTGTTTCGATGCAGCTGTGTGGGACATGTCAGGCAGGGGATCACCCTGTGTACAGGGGTGGGGGGTTGGTGGGCAGCTGCTGTGGATGTTTTCTGATGTGTATCTGTCTGTGTTCCATTCCCAGGGCCTGAGAATCACCCTCAGGCACAGGCGGTAGCAGCAGCAGCAGGAGGACAGCAGGCCATAGTGGGCCATGGAGGTGGAACAGGACCAGCTCCAGCACCAGAGGGGGCCACGGAGGGCAGGTAGACACTGTCATGGTCCTTCGCACATTACATGGGGGTGGTGTGGGTGTGGGCATGGCCACCTGTGCCATGTGCCATGGCAGCTGTGTGTGTCACACAGTGCGTGGTGCTTGCCACTGTGGCACATCCATTGGAAATATGTGCCAGCTGTTGGTGGGGTGGGTGTGCACCTGGCTGCCACTGACATTGCTATGGTGCTGCCAGTGAACTGTGCCATGTGACTGTCATTGTACAGTCAGGTCGTCATTTTGCAGAGAGGACCACCTCTGTGCACTGTCGTGGTGTGCCAAATTGCTGGCAGGCATTGGCCCACCCCCCTGAGGGTGCCAGTACAGGCCCTCTGGGTGGGTGTTCCCACTGCCCATTGCATGCTGTGGCTGGACATAGTTCCTTGGGACATTGCACTGACCACCTGTCCTGTCCCTTACCATAGATGTCCAGCGAAGATGACGGAGGCCCATCTACTGCAGGCTGCTCCGGCAGCAAATCCTAATAACATCAACCACAATGGAGGCTGTCCTACAAGTTCATCACCTGCTGCTGGAGGAATGGAGGTGGCGGGGCACCAAAGGGTGGCAGGCCACTGCCGGTGGTAGATTGAGCCCAGCATTCCCATTTCCCCTGCTGTACCTCCCCCTCATTCCCCCATCCCACTGTACAGTCTCTGTTCCCTGTCCCCTTCCCTCACTTTCCTACCCTTTCCCACCACCTTCTTGCAGTAAATAGTTTGGTTTTTGATTATATATTTTTTAACTTACCTGCCTGTGTCAGTGTTTGCTTTGCAGGTGGTGTGAGGAGCCATGTTGCAGTGGCCCAGTGCCTGTCTGTGTAGTGTGCATGTGTCAGGGCACGTGTTGTGCTTCTGTGGTTCACTGCTGTGTGCAATGGTGTGTCCCACTGTGGTGGTGTCCCTCCCCTCGGTCAGGGGCTGTGCCTTGGGGTGCCCATGGGGTGGCTGTCAGGGGTGGGTGGCGGGTGTATGTGTGGTGATGGCACACAGACATGGTCTTTGGTCAGGTACTGGCCCACAATGTGTTGGGGCCACTGGTTGGCATTGTGTGGCCTGTTCCATGTGGTCTGCCATGCTACGTGCCTCCCAGTGTGTTCCGTGCCTACTGTGTGGGCTGCCTGTGTGGGGTGTGTGTGTGCTTGCCTGTGTGGTCCTGGGTGTGGCCTGCTCTGGTCTGGGTATGTTTGGGGGGCACGACCTGCAGCCTGTGGGGGGGGCTCCATTGGTGGCTCTCCATTAGCCATTGGCACCTCCCATTGCCTACTATCTGTGTCACTGTTGTTTTCTGGGAGGGGGTGTCTGGGTGCCTGTCTGTGCCCTGCTGTGCCCTGCTGGTGGTGGCCTTTTGTGACCTGTGCTTCCCTGGCTCTATCCCTGGGTCTCTTCTCTGTGCTCTGCCCCTCTCTGTTGATCTGCTGCTCTGCTCCCACAGTTGCACTGGAACATCTCTTTCTGCACCATGGCGCAACTGTGTCTGCGCCTTGGTGCATCTCTGGTAGCACCATGGTGCAAGCTTGGTTGTGCCATGGTGCAACTGTGCCATATTCTGCTGGGTTGCACTGGTGCAATGCAGCTGGTGCAGCCTCTGAATATGGCTCCTGTTGCACCACGGCGCATTGGATTTGTGCTGCTCTGGACTTCGGTCGACCTTTGGTGCATTTCTGAATATCTGGGCTCTAGTATGCAAAAATTAATATATGGAGAAATACGTTGAGACAATGAAATGTAATACAGTGTATTCCCACATAAACTAAACCCATGCTTTCGTAATTAAAGGAATTGCAAATTATCTTATGTATGTTAAATGTATTGAAAGAATATATTTTATTATAAAAATGAAACAGGTTTCAATATATTGGAAATTATGTTAAGTATGTCAATAGACTGAACTGATGAAATACATAGAGCAATATATTTCAGAAATATATAATCATAGGGTATTTCTACCTCATGCATTGCGTGATAGCATGTCAATCTATTTAGTGCTACACTGTCTGAAATACATTATTAGTATTATTCAAAATTTGTACTGTAGTCTTTGAATATGTTACATATATTTTATATAATATGTTACATATTTGTCTAGACATGTTACATATATATTTATATATACAACATATATTTCATATATATATATATATATATATATATATATATAAACATATATTTTATATGTTACATATAATTTTATACATATATATACACACATTTACTACATGTATGTTATATATGTTACATATATAATATATATGTTTTATATATATATATATATATATATATATATATATAGATAGAGAGAGAGAGAGATGGGCAGGAGTGGGATATAGAAAATATTCTCACTCCTGCAGAGTGAGCTGTGAATTCTCACAAGTGCCAAAGGCACAAGTGAAAATACACAGCTCACAAGGCAGGATTGAGAATATTTTCCATATGCCATGATTTGCCCATAATGTGTGTGATTTATACCATAGTGGTGAGATCTATAGGAACATTTTTTTCTGAGCCCGTGTCTTTCCTGCTCATTCTGTGTGTGCTGCCAGTGTGTGTGTGTGTGTGTGTGTGTGTGTTCTGAATGGACTGGGAGCCAGAAATACAGGTGAATGTGTTTTGCAAAGCTAATTGAGTGAGTCAGAGGCTCAGTGAGAAAGACAAACTGCTGCAGGTAGCACTGAGAAACGGAACCTGCTTTGTAAAAGATTTTCATTTAGAATTCAGGTTGTTTTGAAGCTGAGATCAGCACAGTAATGGGCTAGCAATGTTAGAAACACAATGGAACATAGGTGAAAGTCTTTTGCAAAGCTAGTTGAGTAAGTTGCAGCTTCAGTGAGAAAGAGAAAAGCTTTCTGAAGCAGTTTCCTTTAGAATGCAAGCTGCAGTGCATTTATCCTCACTCTTGTGACATCAGCAGAGTATGGATAAATGTCGATATCCTCACTCTGCTGATGTCATCAGGATTTATCCTCACTGCAGTGGAAATAACACAGGTTATCCTACTGAGAAAGCTCTCACTCCTGTGGTAGAAATATATATATATATATATATATATATATATATATATATATATATACTGCATATATAGCATATATATATTCATTACATATATTTATTATATTCATTGCAAAAAACTTTGTTTAATGCATTAGTTAGAGTTAAAGTGGCAAAAGTGGGAAATGAGACATTAGGGTTGAGCCCCTAACCCACCACCACCCCAACCCTCCATCTTCCACAGACCGACAGATGCTGGGGTGTGCCATGGGGTCATGAAGCTCAACTCTCACCCCATTCCATGTGTAAATAGGTTGGCATGCTACAATAAAGGAGAATGGGGTGAGAATTGGTTTCATGACCCCATGGCACATCCCAGCATCTGTCAGTCTGTGGAAGATATTGGGGTGGGCTGTTGGGGGGTTAGGGCCTCAACCCTAATGTCTCATTTCCCAATTTTTGACACTTTAACCCTAACTGCTGCATTAAATTAAGTTTTTGCAATGAATTTCCTTACTTTTAGAAAAAGTGTAATATAAGTAGTAAATAGCATGTGTTGGTCCCACCAAGCTGCCCATTTCTGCATAATGATATGCATCTGTGGGAGCGTGGGCCCTCTGGGCCCTGCTCTCCACTTACACATGGCTACAGAGCCATACAGCAGCACTACAGGGCAAGGAACCCTTGTAACACTAATTTGCCGATATCTCAGGAACCATAGCAGCTAGAAATAAATTTAAGTGTTGTTGTAATCATGACAACAAGCACTGCATGCAAAATAGATCACCTGAATCTATATCTTGCATTGTTCCTGAGATACAGGCACTGAAATGCACTGAAAAGGCACCCATTGGAACCTTTGTGACACAAATTTGTCAATATCTCCATAACCATGGCAAGCAGGAAAACAGTTCCACTGCTGGTGTAATCTATGATTTCCAAAATTGTTTCTATAGGTTAGATCACCTAAGGTGATCTAAGGTATTAGTAGAGAAAAATCTGTAACTCGCTTCATTTTCGAGATACAAGGGCCGAAAGGCATCATAGGTGTTGCAATGTTATTCTATGAGAAATGTCTCATCTTTGGAATGTCATAAGTATGTAACCAATGCAATTTTTTACACCAAACCAGCATACATCACATCTGTGGGACACTCTCTTTGCACCCTGCAAATTTCAAGCCAAAAGTCCTTACAATTTCTTAGCAATGAACTGACAAAGTTTTAAAAATCCTTGCTCGTGAGTTGTCAAAATCCTCATTCGTGAGCTGAATCCCCCATTCATGAGGTGACAAAATCCTCATTCATGAGCCAATCCCTGTTTGTGAGATAGGGACATCTGTTCTTCATCTTATGAATGGGGATTTTGCTAGCTCATGAATGGGGATTGGCTTACGAAAGGGGATTTTGACAGCTCTCAAACTGGGATTCCCTGTTCACGAGATAGGGCCATCTGGTTCTCATCTCAAGAACAGGGATTTGACAGCTCATGAATGGGGATTCAGGTCACAAACGGGGATTTTAACTGCTCATGAACAATGATTTTTTTTTTTATGATCCCCATTTGTGAGGTGTCAAAATCTCCGTTCGCAAGCCAAAACCCCGTTCGTGAGGTGTAAAATCCCTGTTTGTGAGCTGATCCCCATTCATGAAATATAGCCATCTGGTCCTAATTTCATGAACAGGGATTTTGACAGCTCACAAATGGGGATTTGGACACCTCACGAACAGGGATCAGAAGTGAGTCATGAACGGGTATTATCAAATAAAAAAAATAATTTTTTTTAATTATCTGATGGTAACCAAACACATGGTTTTGTAGAGGCCATCGCCTTGAAAAAAAAACATGCATTTGTTTTCACAAAATGCATCTGTGGGGCAAGTAACAACATTTTATTTTGGGCTAAAAGTGAAATCAAGATGGCGGCTCATGATACTACTCACACACTACTTTGCGACACTATGTCCAAAATAGCAGGAAATCTTTGTCACCCTGCTGCAAAAGAATGGTTTGGTCTTTTGGGCTGAAATTTGGAAGGAAGAAAGCCAAGATGCCACAAATATGCCTTTTGGTGGATTAGCAACAAAACATGAGAGGGCTGCAAAGTTATGGCACTCCGAAGTTGACAATTTTTCCCTTAGGCTAACGTTATGGTGTCAACCAGGCTTTTCGGGGCCTGTATCTCAAAAAACGCTTCGAGATATGGACTTTTCGTCGGAAGAATTCTTAGCCTCCCCACTAGAGGACTAAGTGCAAAACTAGCCAAGAAATTCATTAATAATATGAGATTTTACATTTTTTTCTATGTCGTACAGTTCCTGAGATATAAGCAATTTAGTATTCCAAGTGTTTATTTTCTGCTCCGAGGGCCATTATTATACATTCTTTGTATTCATTGTGCTTCTGAATACACCTTTTGGGGGGAAGTGTGTGCATTTGCATTACTGTTACTGTTAGCGTTTCCGCTTGCATTTCCGTAACCTTTTGCGTCACTGTTCCCGTTTACGTCACTGTGTGTGTTACCCTTTGTGTTTGCATTTGTGCTTGCGTTTGTGTTACTGTTACCATTTGTGTTTCCATTACTGTTTTTGTCTGCATTTCATTTTGCTTCACCGTGTGCATTACCATTTGCGGTTGTGTACGTGCTTCCTTTTGCGTTTCCGTTTGTGTTTTTGCTTCCTTTGGCGTCATCGTTGGTGTTACCATAAGTGTTTGCATTTCCAATTACATTACAATGACCGTGCACTTTACCATTTGAATTTGCTTATGCACTTGCTTTTCCATTTGTATTACTGTTCCTTTTGGCATCATCGTTGGTGTTACTGTAACCATTTGCATTTCCAATTACGTTACCGTTACTGTTTGCATGTTCATCATCATTTGCATTTGTGTTTCTGTTGAAACATAGAAACATAGAAACATAGAATTTGACAGCAGATAAGGACCGCTTGGCCCACCCAGTCTGCTCATTTCCCTACCTGATGGATAAGCTGCAGATCCTAGTTAACCAGCAGCCTATTTCTTCCTACCCCCACCCCTAGAATTGCCTTTATGACTGTCCCATGCATGCTTGAATTCCACCACTGTTTTTGACTCCACTACCTCCTCTGGAAGGCTGTTCCATGCATCCACAACCCTCTCTGTGAAAAAATACTTCCTTAAATTACCTCTGAGCCGCCCCCCTTCTATCTTCAAATTGTGTCCCCTTGTTCTTGCACACCTCTTTTTTTGAAAGATGCTACCCTCTTGGACTTTGTTGATTCCCTTGAGGTACTTGAAAGTTTCTATCATGTCCCCCCTCTCCCTCCTTTCCTTGAGGCTATACATATTAAGCTCCTTAAGTCTCACTTTAAATGTCTTCCGGTGCAGACCCTGCACTATTTTAGTTGCCCTCCTCTGGACAGCTTCCATCCTGTCTATGTCTTTGCGGAGATTGGGTCTCCAGAACTGCACACAGTACTCCAGATGTGGTCTCACCATTTGTCTGTACAGAGGGATAATAACTTCTTGTTTTCTGCTGGTGATGCCTCTCCCTATGCATCCCAGTATCCCCCCAGCCCTCCTTGCTGCCCTCTCACATTGCTTGCCCACCTTTAGGTCATCTGATATGACTACCCTGGCCTTAGAATTTCCATTTTCAGTAGCATTTCCATTGTCAATAGCATTTTTGTTTCCTTCTGTGTCACCGTTGCCATTACTATTTGCATTTCTGTTTGAATTTGTGTTACCGTTTGCATTTTTTTTACTGTTTGCATTTCCATTGACGTTAGCATTTGCATTACCATTTGAGTTACCAGTTCTGTCTTCATTAACATTTGTGCTGCGTTTCTCTTACCATTTGTGTTATCATTTACATTTGCATCACCATATGTGTTACTGTTTGCACTTGCACTTGCGTTACCATTAGCATTACTATTTTATTTTACCTCACTGTTTACATCACAGTTTGCGTTAACATTTCTGTTTATGTTTTTGCGTTTGCATAGTGCAGTACAAAACATTATGTTTTTGCTATTTTTCTGCACTGTCTTCCACGACGCATAGCACAGCCACTGTGTGGTTTATTGGTCTGAAACCTGGCAGGTAGAAAGACCTTTGTTAAAGAAACAAGGACAGTTTTTGTTTGGTGAAAACAGAAGAGTGTTTTTCACTTTTTTCATCAATTGTTTCTCAATTTTCCTCATTGCCCTACACCCAAACCGTTTTGAAGCTTATCCTGACATTCTCAGGTTAGAAAGAGCTTACCATAAGGAACAGGCCAGCATTAGTTTGGTGAAAAAATATTATTCTGATTCAAAATTATTTAATGTTGAAAATTAGGGTTCTGAGCATGCTCAGTTCAGTCTTTTGGTTAGATGCACAGCTGTGAACAAGGAATTCAGCTCATGAAAAAATCCCGGTTCCTGAGATGCTGATGACCCCAATGCACATCCCGATGCCTGTTGGTGGGGACAGGGTGAGCATGGGGTGCAAGGGGTTACAACCCTAACACTGAATTTCCTCACTTTTGTTGCTGTGGAACAACCCTAACTGATGCATTAAACAGAGTTTTTGCCATGAAAAACAAAATATATATCTAGGTATATCTATAGATATCTATATATATATCTATATAAATCTATATATATCTATATCTATATATACATATTACGGTAGCAAGGTAGTGCTACCATAGTTAGGGTTGAGGAGCCATTTCTATGTTAAACCCCAAAATTTTGCACCTTAATAATTTTGCAACCGTTTGACGGATTTACCTGAAATTTGGAATACATGATCAAGGACAATAGACCTTGGGATTTGTCAAGTTTTGTATTAGTCGGATATACGGCTGTGGAGTTATTAAGTGTGATCTGCGCGCTCGTTTACGCCTTTCAGGAATTCTACGGTCGCACCTACAGGTCGTACGGTTTGCACGACCAGCCCAAAGTCTTCAGGGAACATGCGGCCGGGGTCCCCGATGTGCCTTTCAAAGATTTCATGAAAAAATATTAAACGGTTCAAAAGTTATTCAAAAAACAATTTCTCATTATAAGTCAATGGGAAAAGTTAACAAAAAGTTTGACAGTGTCGCAAATGCACTTTTTACTGTCGCAAATGGCCCTGTTACTGTCGCAAATCTGCTATCTTATTTTCAGTTAGTGATCAGAAAAATGCTTGGCATTTAAAATTGAGACCCTCTAGCAACCTAATTCTTTTGTATTCACCTAGTTGGGCCCTGAGGATGCTAGCCATGTCTTTATTTGGGGTAAAACACCCCAGAAATATGTTTTCAAATTTCTTGAAATAGTACTTTCATAAGTAGTGTCGCATTCACAAAAGTGTTGCAAACTTTTTTCGAAAGCTTTCGCAAATTGCGACACTACTTTGCGACACTATGCCCAAAATAACAGTAATTCTTTGGACTCCGCTGCAAAAGAGTGGTTGGGAGTTTTGGGCTGAAATTTGGAGGGAACGCAGATGACATCTCACAGATGTGCTTTTCAGTGTTGTATTGAAAAAATATTACACGTTGGCAAAGTTACGGTACTCTAAAGTTGACAGTTTTTCCCATAGGATAACATTACGGCGCCCGACGCATTACAGGAATCCTTTGGCACCCTGCTGCAAATTAACGGTTTAGTCTTTTTCCTGAAATTTGAAGGGAAGACAGCCAACAGCCCACAGATGTGCCTTTCAGTGATTTGGTGAAAAAATATTACAGGGAGGCAAAGTTATGGCACTCCGAACTTCTCTTTTTTCCCCATAGGATAACATTAGGGCGTTCGCCTCGCCTTTCAGGGCCCATATCTCGGAAACGGTGCGAGATACGGACTTTTCATTGGAAAAATGCTTAGCCCCCTAATGGGGACTAAGTACAAAATTAGCCAGGACAGTTGTAAATCATACGACTTTTACATTTTTTTTCTGTCGTACGGTTCCTGAGATATAACGTATTTAGTATTCCAAGTTCTCATTTTCTGCTCTGATACTCATTATTATGCATACATTATTTGTACTCACTGTCTTTCTCTATGCAGGTTTTGGGGAAAACCAGCCTGTGCGCTTACATTACTGTTACTGTTGTCCTTTCTGCTTGTGGTTCCGTACCCGTTTCACTTACCGTTGACGTCTGCGCCACCATGTGCGCTATCCTTTGCGCTTTCGTTTCTGTTATTTTTTGCCATTTGTGTCTACAGTACTGTTTCTCTTTCTGTTTTACTTTGCATCACCATGCCCATTGACATTTCCGTTTGCAGGCACCATGTTAGTATGTGACAACACATCACGTGGCAGACCGTTCCCGTCTATGCCACCGTGTGCGTTACCCTTTCTGTTCTCATTTGCGCTTGCATTACCATGTGTGCCACTGTTAGCACTTCTCTTTGTGTTGCTGTTCCTGTTACTATGCCACAAGACATCATTATGGGCCCCACGCTCCCGCTGCTGCATTACATTGACTATTTCTCGTTATCATTCTCAAAAAGAAGGGAAATTAGAGGCAAAAAACTCAGTTTAATGCATTAGTTAGGGTTGTTCCACAGTGACAAAAGTGAGAAAATTCGCTGTTAGGGTTGAAAACCCTAACTCCGACTTCACCCCCCCAGCACCACACACACACAGACACACACACACATACATGCAAGTATGGGGGAGGACCATGTCAACACAACCAATGACAGACATCCAGCAGCAGGTGACAGAAATAACAAACAATTGTCTAAATGTACTACGTGACATCCCTACCCACCTCACCAGGTACTGCATGCTCAGTGGAGATCAACACCAAAACTGAGGCCATGTACACCAAATGTACACATCCCTGATTGCAGCTGCACACAATGTACCACACTTAGTAGTTGCATGGCCTTACCTACCGATGCCCCACACCACACCACAACTGTTACTGTTGCCCTTTCGGTTGTGGTTCTGTACCTGTTTCACTTACTGTTGCTGTCTGCACCATCATGTGTGTTATGCTTTGCGTTTTCATTTGTGCTTGCGTTTCTGTTATTTTTAGGGATTATTGTGTACAGTACTGTTTCTCTTTCTGTTTTAATTTGCATCAGTATGTCCATTGAAATTTCTGTTTGCAGGCACCATGTTACTATGTGACAACACATCACGTGGCAGATCATTCCTGTCTACACCACCGTGTGTGTTACCCTTTCTGTTCTCATTCGCGCTTGCATTACCATGTGCACTACTGTTAGTGGTTCTTTTTGCGTTGCTGTTTCTGTTACTATGCCACAAGACATCACCAGCAGTGTCAGGTAGGCAGTGGAGCACCCAATGGCAGACAAAAGTAGGTAGTACATTGTAATTGTAGATGCAGATGACAATTCAGATGGATTTGTAAACTGAAGCATACTGTATACCCTCAGCTTGTATATGTACCATTGTCTTCTATTCCATGTACTGTTTACTTCCCTGGTCAGCCCTGAAAAAGGGACCTCCGGGGCCCAGTGGGCCAACCCGGTCATCAAAATTCAATTAGGCAATAACGCATGCCGCAGGGTTATGTTAATGGTCTGTTAATCACCTTCTAGGGGTGTACTGTGGCATGAGGTGTAGCCGAGTGCCATATGCCCCATAGGGTGATTAACTGACCATTAACATTACCCTTGGTAATGCCTTATTGCTATTATAATAAAAATGTTTTTTAACAGTGTTAAAGCTTGTTCAGGAAATGGTTAACCTCTTCATGTATGTCAATAAAAGATTTACATAAGGCTGTTAGAATGTTTGCAGCCAATCAGAAAGCTCAATTTCTGAGACCTTTTTAATAATTAAGTAATAAGGCATGACCAGGGGTTATGTTAATGGTCTGTTAATCATGTTCTGGGGTGTACTGTGGCATGAGGTGTGGCCGGGTGCCACATGTCCCTACAGGGTGATTAACTGACCATTAACATAATCCTTGGGAGTGACTTATTGCTATTATAATGAAACATGTTTTTAAACAGTGTTAAACCTTGTTCAGCATATGGTTAACCTCTTCATGTATGTTAATAAAAGATTAACATAAGGCTGTTAGGATGTTTGCAGCCAATTAGAAACCTCCATTTCTCAGACTCTTTTTATAATAAATAATAAATAAATAAAGATACACAATGCAGTTGAGTATGTGTACATCTATGCCACACATGACTGAAAACAGGCAAACTGTATTGTCATTTGTTAGTATTTGCATGGATTTAGGCAGCTAGAGCTGGTGTGCCTCATTATATTTTTACTGCATTATGACTGGTTATCGATATGGGACTGGAGATCTATGGCACACCTCTGTAATTCTAGGTATAGTTAAGTTAATACAGTTGGGAGTTGCAGAAGCTGAGACAGGGAACTGAAGTACACATAGTAGTGACTGAATCCTAAGTGTATAGTCACAGCTGTGCACTGTTGGATGCTGATGTGTGGCACCTTGGTACAGTAATAATGACTGTATAGGCACAGGAAAAGTAAGTACATTGCTGATTTTTTTTTACACTCTTAGGAATTATGTCAAGTGTGACATGCAATGTGCCACATCGTTGCATATGCTGTGATACTGACTGGACATCATAGGCACCAAACAAATTGATGGAGATATAGTTGAAGCACTATTAGTTAACATTGGTTTGTATGCTTAAGTCAGACACACTTATTTTTATGTCATAATGCTATTTTAAGTAAAGAGTCGACAAAGGTGGTTATGGTTTTAAGAAATTTATTGCCAATTTGTTAAATGGAGAAAAGGGCCAATCGAGACTGAAATTTACTTAACAGAAGCAGTCTCACAATACAATCTTTTGTATGTGTGTAATCATTGCTTGTCATATATATAAATGTGTAAGAATAATAACTGTATAATATGAATTTGAGTAAGTATGTGATATTATAGGAAACTAATCAGGTGTGTGTTTCTAGTGATGTTTCACTACTCACTACTCTTTATGTGAGGAAGTACTTTCTGACATTCGACCTGGAATTCTAATAGTCAAGCTGAAGCTGTGGCGCTTCATTATATATTTACTATTGAACATGAAGAGACTTTGTTAAAAAATGCTAATTTTTTTTTTAAATGGTTGTATGTCGTAATTATGTGTAGTGTATTACTTGTGTGGTATGTTAATAAGGCAATGTTAGTAGGTTGTTAACTGTGATTACACACATGATATACAAGTGTTTTGTTGTTATTGTGTGACTGCTAATGTGGATGTTCCTGGGGTGGGCGAAAAACCATATGCTAACTGTTGAAGTAATACAATATTAAAAAATGTTACTTCAGTGACATTTGATTGGTGTTATTTAATTATATGTCACTGACTAGGTGCAAATGGAAAATTCCCACCCGACCCCTCAATTGAGGCGATCATAAATATTGTCAGGAACAGGTATGCAGTGTGTTGTGATCAGTAACAGTGTCTGATTTAAAATTGTCAATATTTTTTACATACGTTAGAATTACTTATGTGATAAGTTGAAAAAATAGAATATTCTTACATGAACAAATGACATTTTTTCAATTCTTACATTAGCTTCTATGTAAATTCTTAACTTGTAAATACTAAAACTGTGCATGGTATGCATTTTTTAACAAACTTATGCTTAATTAGATATAGTTAATATAATTCTGTATAATATGTTAAACATTCAGTTGTACTTTAGTGTTAGACTAATACTTTTAGTACAAATATTAAAGTAGTTATTAACAATGTACAGGTGAATACAAATCCTTATATTATGTACAAGTAATTACAAACACATGTAAAAGTCAGTTAATTATATTGTGCAATTGGTTGGTATTTACAGTTGCGTAATTCAGCTTCTTGCATTATCAATAAAGGTAGTTATTTTTACATATGTACAGTATTAGTATTACACATGAAGGCGGGATAGTTCTACACTGTTGCATGGTGAGTGAATGATGTTGTTGTCTATATGTCAAGAGTCAATAGACAAATTGAAGTGCTGATAGACAACTTGTGACAGAGTGCAATGTTTTGGTGAATGGTAGAAGTGTTGCTCAGTTATTTATGATGATAACTGAGAACTTCTCTTTATTTGCAAAGAGTAACACTTTATAACTCATATCAATTTGTTGTTATGTATGAGTTGATATATGAATAATTAAGGATATGTACAGAGGAGGGCAGCAGTAAGGCCTCAGTTTTTTGATGTACAATCTTTGATAGACATGTAATCATGGTTTCTCTAGTGATTGTGAATATTGTTGGCACCGATTGAAGCCACTACAACAATTTTCATGTAGTCACTGATCTACACAAGATCTTACATGTTACAATGTATGGAATGTCTCTGTCAGAATAGCATTTAGTTGAAGTGCTATGGTTTATTCAGAGTCGTATATTATACAACATTGCAATGAGGTATGAATGTTTCTGGGACAAAAGTAGTCATTTAAAAAATGCAACATGTTTTGTCCTATTCTTCAGAAATATGAAGGTTATCATATTTCTTCAATATTAGAAGATATGCATTTTTTAAGTGTCGTGGCAGTCTCTGTTTAAAACTGCTTGTAGAGTCGTCACACTCTACCCATCCAGTTCTGCACCTTAGTAAGGAGGTGTAATGCTCAGAATGCATGGATTGGCCATGGTGATATATTATACTGTGAGTGTCAAACACTGATTGGTTGAAGACTATTCTACCAGCTGTGTAATCTGTGATAGGAGTATCAACTCTAAGCCCATTGGAGTAAATCTGTGCAACATAAGCAACAGATATTGAGATGAACTCCTGAGACGTATGGACTGAGTGCATCTGCCTCCACACCTTCCACAGGCATGACTACATTCAACATTGGTGAATAGCTGTCGAAATTTGACAATTTTGGTTTGAGAGACAAAGAGAGTAATCCACAGCATGTCTTCTGTGGTTTCACGCTGTGAATGGCCACATGAAACACATACATATTTTGTTACATATGTTACTGTGAAGTACTGCCGCATTGGGGTGCTGTCTTCATCCAGGTTGTTTATGACAGCCATCATAAACTCAGTAGTGTCTTGCTGTATGTCTGCAGCAAATGTACTACATCCAACATATGTAGCTAACACCTGTCGTAGTGGTGTTAGTGACTGTACATTGTTAGACTGGTCAGAAGTCATGTTGATAATCTGCTTCAAAGCATTTGATAGGGGATTGTCTTGTGAAGCAGATATTGCCTGCACAAAGCGTGGCATGTGTAGAAAAACTTGCATAGCTGAGTTAGCATAGCAGTTTACTCTAGTGTTGTGGTCAAAGACTGGAACAGCAGCTACACCAGCTGATTTCTGACAAATTGCTGGCTGTGAATGTTTACTTGAAGTTGTGACCTTTGTTGAACTCTTTTTTGTTGAATCAGTTCTGGAAGCTTGTTGCTGTTTGTTGATACCTGTAGCTGTGACTGAATTGTGTGAGACAGACAGATATGTAAGCAGTGGTATTAAAGACATTTGTGGCTGATGTAGAGTACGTAACCTGTTGTACTCAAGAATACATCGCTTGTCAGCTCGTATTTTCTGAGGTGCTATAGTAATAATGTGCAACCCAGAAAGGCTGCGTACACGTGAAAGTGTCACGTAGCTCATGCCATCCTTGAAAATGTCTGTACCTATGTCTACCATTGCTGAATTCAAACTCAATCCCTGAGATTTGTGAATGGAGACAGCATATGCAACACATAATGGAAACTGTTTCCTGTTTACATAGACATCCTTAAAAACCTGGAATTTTACACAGGTTCGGTCTATGTGTACAGAATGTTCCATGTTGTCAAAGTGAACTACAAGCATCTCGATATATGTCTTCTGGACATTGTAGACAAAGTCAGTGATGTTTCCCATGGCACCGTTTACCATGCCTCGTTCTACATCTAGATTATGTCGCAGCATGATACGTGCATTCTTACAAACTGTGAGAACAGCTTCTAGGCCAGCTGTGCGTGAAACATCTGACTTCAGTTCACTTAGTTGTTCAGTCATCTTTGCTACTAGTTTTCGACTAAGAATAATGCCATCAACTGTATCAACCGCATGCAGAGTTACAATCTCTTGGTTTTTTCTCTGCAGTATTAGATTGTTGAATTCAGTGCATTTCTTTAGTCGTGGCATTAGACACACTATGTGTGTGCCAGTAGAGTATATATCACTGAAGACATGACATGCTGTTTCTATGCATGCAGTATCTACTGTGATTCTCCGATTCTGTAACATACAAACATGTTCTGGTGATAGAGAACCTGTACGAGCTTCATCTAAAAGTGATTTGTAAGCTAGATCACCACTTTGGCGCATGTTCTCAGACAACTCCACATAGGTAAATAATTCCCATTTGTTATAGCCTGCAATGCAACCGAGGATATTCTTAGCTTGTTTGGCAGTTAGAGTTGTAAATACATGCTGTGCATTGACTGGTGCAAGCTGTAAAAGGTCTCCCAACACAAGTATACTTTTGCCACCAAATGGCACTCCATTGTCAGTACCTAAGATCTGCTGTAGACATAGATGAATACAGGCAAGCATGACATTGGAGACCATACTGATTTCGTCAATGATGAGTAACTTCATCTTTGTGAACATGGAATGGAGCTGAGCTGCAACCTCGAATGACAGTTTACGATACTCTCCAGTTCTCCCATGTTCCACTGGCAACATAAAGAGACGGTATAATGTAACCACCAATGTTGTATGCTGCTGAGTCCTGTAGAAGCAGTTACAGCAACAGACATTGAAGAGCCTGTCAGGCTCTGTACTTCAGCAGTGATGGCTTCAATGAGGAAACTCTTTCCTGTGCCAGCTGAACTGCTAACAAACATTAGTAGTGGCTTGTAGTCAGTACAGTCACATTGTTTTGTTTCATGTAGTATCCCATGTTGGACAGCTTCAACTACTTGAGAGTGAACTGTATGCTGCAGCTGATTTAGTCTTTCTCTTAAGTCAGCTAGGTTGACCATGGAGTGTGTGCCATGTTCCATGGCTGTCTCAATTTCTGAAATTAACACTGCTGGGGCATTTAAGGGCAGAGGGTCACCTAGAACACCTTGTCCTTCTGGATCAAGGTTGTCTTGTGAACTAACTGGAGTGTCTTCCTGAAGCTGCTTCTCTGCCTTCTCAGGCTGTTCTTTCTCAGCTTCTAGTCTCTGTATATATGTCTGTGAGTATTCAGTTTGGAAAGTCTCATAACTGAGATTGAACTATTCTTCGAATGTGTCACAGTCACCTTTTAATTCAGACTCACTCCTCCAGGGACTAAATTAGAATAGGAGAGCAAAGTAGTAATGTTCTCTGCTCTCCGATGTGCCTAGATGCAGTTTACAGTGGTCTATGAGCCACGGCTTGTGTCTCTTTATGAGATAGCCATCTACTCCATTGACCTGGTAAATCTGGTGTGTTGAGTCAGGTGCTACATCTGTCTTGTAGTGATACCACGTAGCCACCCGAAAGAGACACATATCATTCATGTTGTTGTGTCTATGTGGTTAGTATGTGTCTATCAGGTTATTCTTCAAGACATGTTTTGAAGAAGGTGTATTGGCAGTGAGCTCCTCAATTTCGGCATGAGGAATCGGTACACGTTTCCATTTCTCTTTGTAGTTTACACTGAGAAAACGTACAGCATCAGACTTCCCATACAGATGTGTACCCATTAAATGGTCACTGGCTTCATAAGCTCCACATTCTCTGTGTGAAAGAGTCTTCAAACCCAATCACCAGAGCTGAGATGTCAGGCTTTTGCTTGAACTGGCAATATCTTCCCAAAGATCTTGCAAGCTAGTCTGTTCATGTTTGGTTATGTACGAAGTGACGTACCGAACCAGGGCCAGTGAGTTATCAGCCACAAACTGAACATCTATGTTTGCTTGCCACATTAGGAGAAGAGTTGGGTTGTCAGTCATTGATGTACACCTCTTTTCATCTCTGGGCAACTTGTATACCCTCTTGGTTGATTTTGCCTTCAAGTGGTGTCACATTGCTGAGAATAGGTCATTCATGGCACCATCCTGACAAACTCATCTAGGAAATCAAAGCGACATCGGTGTACTCCAATTAGATTTGTTCTTTACCACCACGCCAGTACTTTGCTCAAATATGTCGCTGGAACTTTTGTACCAACTTCCATAGTGTAGGACTGTCATACTTGTCTGGAATGTGACAGGTGATATATTTTTGATGAATGCTAGCACTTCTGCTGCTTCATGTTCACCAATGCGTGGAGCATCCTTGATCCACAATAACATATGGATATGGGGGGCACCCCATGCTTGATATTCTGTCCTCCAAAAGTAATGTTCCACAATACCTAGAGGAGGATTGTCCTTTGACAAGATGAAAGTCAGAATGTCATGGAACTGCTTGTGAAAATGTCTTGTGACAGACACAGGATGAAGTGAACACATTTCTTCGACAGTCATTGATGAAATGCCATCAACATCAGAATTTGCCCACTTCAACAGTTCAATGAGCTCGTCCCAGGCATATTCAGCACAACTAAGTGTGACAAATGATGTGAGTTGCACCATACTCTGCCAGCATTGTCATCACTTCAGAGTGTCTCATATACCAATATCCTTTGGTGCTAAGACTTGAAAGTATGGAAGACAGATTCACTTGCACATTTTCATCTTTCTGCTTTAATTTCTAGAAATTGAGCAGCTGTTATTCCATCTAGTGGACTTGTTAGATGAATGGTATGTGCTATAGATGCAGAGAATGCTAAGTTCCACTCTCCCAGAGGAGATGGAACAGGTACTGTATGTTCGTCTGAATTTGCCATCTTTGCTGAGGACACGGCTGATGCGGTACTCAGCACCCTGGCGCCACATACTTCTCTTTCACAGGCATCCACCTGACCCTTTTTGGAAATAGGTCTGGAAACAGCGTGCTTCTAGTGTTGCCTCCCAAATGCAGACAGGCTCACCTTCCACCTGCTTCATTTGATAGAGATCAATGTTGTCTCCTAATGGATCTCTCGCCATGTAGTGGTGAATTTTGTACTGGTCACACACATTGTCACTTGTCTGTACACTGACCTTCTCAATGATTGGCTTACTTTTTGTAATAGATCATGTTGCACAGAGAGACTGACATCTGATCTATGTCAAGATCTAACGTATAAAAGGGATTATTTACTCTTTAAATAAGTAAGTGAGCAAGGTTTACATTTTGCACATTGACAACATCTTGCCAGATGACCTTGGGCCTTGTCGGCACACCATTAACAAGAATCACTAAGCTATTTTCAGTTGAGATTGCTTAACATTTCCTGTAGAGGAATGGTAGATACATCACAGAACCCTTTAGAGATCTAACAAATACCTTTCTGTGGAATGTCCGTGTCTTTGTGTTCAGACGTAGAATCATTTGGAATGGTTTCATTGTCTGAATCAGAATGCGTTCAAACATATTTAGTGTTGAAATCTCACCCTAGTTGTAACATCTGTTTCCATGTTATTCAGCATTGACCTTGCTGGCAAGTGTTAGACTTCAGTTTGGAAAAAACAGTGTTTGCATAGCAATAATGGTGTCCTTGTAAGTGAAAGTCAGATTTCAGCAGCAAGAATGCTACCAGACGGAACCACATGTCATTGTATGGTGACAAGGTTTCTAGAGTTAACTGCGACTGTTTGTTTTGTGTAACACAAGCGGTTGCATGACACACATACAGAGTCAAACTATGAGACTTTAAAACCTCAAACTTAGCAATTTCTTTTGCCGTACTGTCTCAGAATGTCAGTTTCTAACACTGAAACAAGATTTTTCTGCAGAAGTGTTACAATTGAAAAATTGTTTGCTTCTGGTACAGAAGTAATGTGTGCAGTTTTTAGGAATGTGATGGCACCCTGCATGTCACCTGATTCTAATAAGTCATTTAAACAGTGTACTGATGTACAGCTCGCTGTACTTCACATACTCTGTAGACAAAGTTTTGCATGCCTGTTTGATGCACTGCAAGCATCCGCATGTTGAGAAAAATACTATCACAAACACCACTATCGAGACATGTGATGTAGTGACCCATGAGTTCAGTATGTGGCTGGATTTCACAATGGTCAATTTTGTAAACAGTTTATGTCTGTCTTTGTGATCTGTTTATTACAAATAGGTTCACAAACTGTTCTACTTTTTCAAATGGCCCGATTGCCTACAGTTGCAGATATCACCGCAGACCATACCAGACAAGTACCGCTTATTGAAGACTGTGGTTGGATCACAGTCATCATCAGTATCCAATTGATTGTCATCAGAGATACTGAGGACATTTACTAGTTACGTGCTCATCGATGGTGAACTTGTGTTCTTTTGTTAGGGAATGAAGATAAGACTCTTCCCAAAAATATGCCTCTGAGTGCTGTGTATGTATCACTGTCCTGTGAAAACATGACAGAAGTTGTCAACAGTCAAACAAGGATACTGTTGAAGCCTTTTTTATGGCATATACAACTTTCTGAATTGATAAAGCACACTTGTGACCTCTTACATACAAAGCGTAGTACAAACACTTACACTCT
Source organism: Neoceratodus forsteri (assembly GCA_016271365.2). Lineage (NCBI taxonomy): Eukaryota > Metazoa > Chordata > Ceratodontiformes > Ceratodontidae > Neoceratodus > Neoceratodus forsteri. Next base: position 1,443,144,688 of record CM057450.1, read on the forward strand.
GTTGACAGTTCACGCACTTTGAGGCGTAACTTCTCTGAGACAGGTGACTCTTGCTCTTTTTGCGGGTGTGTCTCAGCACAGCAGCGATAAAATCTTCGATCTTAACTTTACCTGCTAGTGATCGGAAATACTTTCTCTTTCTGAGTTGTAAATCTGCAGTTGTGAGTTTACGGTGTTGTTTGAATGTTTCTTGATGGTAACACTCAAAATAGTTGTGTTCATCTCAGAGATCTACAACAACATTGTGATCAGTATACCTTTTTCTTTTCTGTTAAAGAATTTAGTTTGGGTGTGCAGTGACTTGTTGTAGGGGTCACTGTTGCAGTAAAGGTCTGGCCATGTTCATTTTGTGGCGTGACTTTACTGTTTTGTTTGTTGCCCTTATACAACAGTGTAATACTATTATACCTCTCTTGTTTTGAAACACATCTACGTCTGTATTAAGTTGGCATGTTTTGCTATTATGGTTCACAGTGGCAGTAAGCAATCTTAGAGAAGTATCAGGCACCTGTATGAGAGACAGAGAAAAAAAAGTGTTAGAATATGCCTCTGTACATTTCTTATTACAGTGTGCATTGACATAATTGTGAGTTAACTATGTTACAAAATTGGTTCAAAAATTACTTGAATTACTGTTTTATAAATGTATAGTGCAGTTGCTACACATGCTCATAAGATTGTCACATTATCAATATTTCCAGTTCAAGCTTTCAACATTGTCTTTTTCACACCTGTTTATGAACAAGTACAGCTGCCATTTTTCACATGTTGGAGCAAAACGTGTTTCCGCCTATGCATAGCACAAATGGCACAGTCAGTGTGTGAAATCACTGTGGGACACTATTAAGAAAATTACAGTGAAACTGTTCATGAGCAGAGGTGTTAAAATTACTCTGTTGAAAATTTGGTGAAAATTCCTAAAATGACTGTTTTATGAGCCTGCGTTGTAATCGCCTTCTCACAAGACGTCAGAAGTTCGGGGCAAGAATTTTCAATATTTTCACCCAGATTTTCAACATTGTCACTTTACCACACCTCCTTATGAGCAGTACAGCTGTCATTTTTCACATCTTGCGCAAAATGTGTTTCCACCCATGTAGCACACAATGGTGCAGTTGGTGTGCAAAATCAATGTTTGGGACACATAAAGAAAATTACAGTGACACTGTGCATCAGCAGAGGTCCTAAAATGGCTATGTTGAAAATGTGGTGGAAAAATTCCTACAAATGACTGTTTAACAACTGTGTGTTGCACAGTTCATACACATGCTCGTAATTTTGAAAATGTTCAAGATTTGTAGTACACTGCCTTTGAAATACCTACACAGGACATACATGTGTTTATTATTGAAAATTTGGTATTTTTGCCATAAAGGGTGAAATTGTGGCAATAATAGACAGTTTTAAGAAATTACTGTCGAATGCACTGAAGTGTCACAAAGTTACTTTCTTGCATTCAACAGTGTCACAAATTGTACTGGTCGCGAAGAACAAAATGGTATATTTATTTCTATATATTAATTGCTATTTTATTTGTATCTTTACAGAAGAACACCACGAGGAGACATGCACTGTACACTGCTGCTGTGTCTGCAGGCTCGAGCAGAAATAGATTCTATTAAAGAAGAAACTGCTGCGCTGCGGGAGGGCAAGAGAAATTGTTGTCCCTCTTTGCGCGCAAGACAAATCAAATTGCTGCGAGCCTGTGGACACAGTAGCAGGTGTCAGTGTGTCCAGTACCACTGCCTCACCTGCACCAGCAACAACTGAAGGACAGACACAATAACCAGCCTCCACAGCTTGGTGTGTGTCTCCCCCCTCTGCTGTGCCGCAACAGCTTCCACTTTGGTGTGCCTCCACATATTGTCCAACTTCTGGTCTGTGCTGCCTCGAGCAGCACCACACCTCTCTTGATCATGGAGAGTCTGTTGTTTGTATATAGTTTAATAGTTGTATTAATAATAATCATGTTATTTGAAATGTTTAGAAAATAATAATTTCATCAACATATTTATTTTTCTAATTATTTTTGTAAAAGTATAATTTATCATTTTCTTATTTTTTATTTAAGAATGATAATTTATTTTTGGTATGAAACAGAAATTTTATTTTTTGTATAATATGTGATTTTTTATATATTTGTATATTGAAAGATAAAAAATAGAATATTTTCTTTAACAAAACGTTTCTTGTGTTTCATTTAACCTTTATCCATAGTATCTATGAAAAACATGATTCATTAGAAAGTCTTTCCTATACTGATTCTATTACAAGGGTGTAACTGTTGATATTCTGTTAAACAGTGCAGGATTTGTGACAGCCTTATGCTAATCTCTTATTTACCATATTAGTACAGTTTAGCAATATGGTGTTCAATATTTTCTAGTGTTTGATAACATATATAGTATTCATACATTAAATAGTGTGGTTCTTTAACAGCATCCCAAAGGTGTGTACTTGCACTACAAATGCATAATGTTAATGATTAGCTGGTACTGTGGGGTATGTAAACTATTTCTATATTACCACTGTACTCATACACCAGATTATGTGGTGGGAGTCTGATGGCAGAAGGTTAGGCAGTAGCAGCACTGTAGTCATGCAGGTGATCATGCAGTGATACTGTACATCTTGAAGGACCTGTCCCTCTACCACCACATGTATATGCCAAATCAGATACTGTCACTATATGGCTTGTAGGACGTGCACTGACAGATAGATAACAAATGAATTTTATGAGACCATAGGAGCAAAAGGGTCCATGGTACCACATCTGCATTCATACAGTGAATGATTTGTTGCCATTGTGTGACTGCAGTGCCATGTCTGTATTACTACTTATACTACCATTCTCAAAGAAGGAAATTCATAGCAAAAACTCCATTTAATGCATCAGTTAGGGTTGTTCGACAGCGACAAAGTGAGAAATTCGGTGTTAGGGTTGAAAACCCTAACTCTGAATCCACACCCCCAGCACCACACACACACAGACACACACACACACACACACACATGCAAGTATGGGGGAGGACCAAGGCAACATGACCAATGACAGACAACCAGCAGCAGGTGACAGAAATAAGAAAAAAATGTCTAAATGTACTACAAGACATCCCCACCCACCTGACCAGGTACTGCATGCTCAGTGAAGATCAACAGCAAAACTGAGGACATGTACACCAAATGTACACACTCCTGATTGCAGCTGCACACAACATACCACACTTAGTAGTTGCATGGCCTTACCTACCGATGCCCCACACCACACCACACCACATGTGGTGGACCACCTGAGCAATAGAGTTGAGCAAAACCAAGGAGTTGTACAAGTATAATATCTCTGATTATAACAAGGGTTTGAGAAATGCAGCTTTCTGATTGGCTGTAAACATTCTAACAGCCTTATGTTTAGTTTTTATTAACATATGTGTAGAGCCTAATCATATGGTGAACATGGTTTAATGTTAGTTAAAAAACAGTTTTATTATGATAGCAATAAGCCACTCCCAGGTATTATGTTAATGGTCATTTTATCGCTGTCTAGTGACATGTGGCACTCGGCTACGCCTCATTCAACATTAAACCCCTACAGGGTGATTAACAGACCATTTAACATAACCGTTGGTCATGCCTTATTGCTTAGATTCCTTCATGTGTAGATACTCTCCTCTGCTAGGCACTGCAGGAGCTTTGCAACACAGTGTCCCACCCAGTTACATCATCCACTGTCTAGTTACTGGAGAATGGCTATAAATATTAACTCATGAAGATCATCGAAACCTTAGTGTGATTATAACTGACAGTCAGTGATAGACAATAACCCCTGCCATCCTAGTACACTTATCCCATTGTGAGTTAAATCTATACTAAAAGACATTCTATTTATATCTACACTATACCTACTTGATTCCTGTTGTAGTACAATTAATATAGTTATCACTTTGATAGCATCAGTGACAGAACTGTGGCAAACACAAACACTAAGCATACAGCCTGAGTATGAAACAACTGTTAAAAAAATTAGGCTGTGTCCATAAGTGGCATAGATCACTCATTGCAACAATAGTCAATGTATCACTATTTCAATAAGTTAGTCATCACAGATGCAATGACATTGTCTTTCTCAGGTACAACATACTCAGTAAGTGCCTACAGGAAAATCTATCCTATAGACATCTCCAATACAGGTACGTCATTGTTGGCTCAGTAGTGCTATGATGTTTAGAAGTTGCTTGGCCTGATCCATGCGATTACACTGTTTCTTACAAAGAATACTTACTGCATCTTTAGTTGAAACACACTGAAGGTCATATGTACATTAGCAGTGTACAGCTTTATCAGTAAGAATGCATCTGATACTGGCAGTACGAATTTCACAGCGTTGAACAGGCAATGCTTTTCCATACGTTTACATCAGCCTCTCTATCTTGATTAAACAGTTGCAGTAAATGTACTACTATGTAAATCACATACTAATAAATGTACTACTATGTAAATCACATACTAAATGTAACACTACTTTTATCTTGAGCATGCTAGTGTCTTGTAGTTAATTTATGTACTTCTCTTAATTAATGTATACTCACTAGTGTTAAAACCTTTCTACAACTGTCATCATGCACTTTCAGCATTTATATTGACTAATGGCACAGTACCAGTTGTGTGTGGTGTATGGGGCATCGATAGGTAAGGCCGTACAACTACTAAGTGTGGTACGTTGTGTGCAGCTGCAATCAGGGATGTTACGCTTTGGTTGTACATGTCCTCAGTTTTGTTGTTGATCTCCACTGTAGCATGCAGTACCTAGTCAGGTAGGTGGGGATGTCTTGTAGTACATTTAGACCAATGTTTTTTATTTCTGTCACCTACTGCTGGTTGTCTGTCATTAGTCATGTTGCCTTGATCTTCCCAGTACTTGCATGTGTGTGTGTGTCTGTGTGTATGTAGTGGTGCTGGGGGTGTAGTCGGAGTTAGGGTTTTCAACCCTAACACCGAATTTCCTCATTTTTGTCGCTGTCGAGCAACCCTAACTGATGCATTAAACGGAGTTTTTTTGCTATGAATATCTATCTATCTATCTATCTATCTATCTATCTATCTATCTATCTATCTATCTATCTATCTATCTATCTATCTATCTATATACTATATAAAACATATATTTATACATGTTACATGCATTTTTATGCATATTGTTATTTATATACATGCCTATTACTACATATTATATATAGTTTTACATATGTTACATATATGTTTATAAATGTAACATAGTTTAAGCATCTTACATATATTTCTATATATGATGCATGTTTATACATGTTACATATATTTAATATATATTTACACTACTATATATTTATACATATAAAATCTAGAGTTATTATATATATCAAATATGTATATACATACTAACATACTAATTGCCTTGGCAGATTAGGCCTTACTGTCTATAGGGTCTGCTCAGACCTCAGATCTCTAGTTGGGTACACAGGAGTTTTCCCCTTGTGGTTCAGAAACCTATCATCCATCCACCCCTGGGCCAGGCCATCATCTAATACATTCACTTTCTGTGTCTGTTCCACCCTATCTTGAAGCCGTCCACTGTGGATCTCGAACCAGCATGCAAGCCAGCATTCCAAGGGTCACCATCCTCTCAGTGAAAACCTCCTCCCCTTCCCCCCCACTCTTCCACCTTCCAACTTCAAACCATGCAGCCTAGGTGATACCTCCAGCTTTGGTCTAAGGATCCCATCCATGTTTCCCTATTTATTCCCTTGAGGTACTTGAAGACCTCAATCAGGCCCCCATCTCTCTCCTCTCCTCCTCCAATCAAAACAGGCAGAGCTCCTCAAGTCTGTCCTCAGCATCAAATACCCTAGTCCTGATATCATCTTAGTTGCCCTCCTTTGCACCCTCTCAGGAGCTGTATATCCCTCTTTAAGTGAAGTACTCCAGTCACTGCACAGTACTCAAAGTGTAGTCTAACCAAGCCATTGTACAGCGGCAGAATCACTTACCTGCTCTAGGGAGATCCCCCTTACAATGCATCCCAACATCCTGTTTGCCTTGCTAGCTGCTCAGGCACTACTCAGAGTTATTCATACATGCATCCACCACGACCCCTAGGTCTTTGTCCCTATTGAGGCCTCCAGCGCCCCCCTTTCCAGGGTGTGCCTGTGTTTGGGTTCCCACCCAAGATGTTACACCTTGCAATTGGTGATATTGAAATGTAATTCCATGTGTAGCCCAGCTTCCAGAGTGTCCAGATCCTTGCAGGGCCAACCTCCCTCTTCCCCCAACTACTGCCCATCTTGAGTCATCAGTGAAGAGACTCATTTCACACTATACCCTCCCTGATGTCCAACATGTAGCCTTAAACAAGGATTGGACCCAGGACTCGAGCTCTCATGTAGCAGCACTACCAATTTCTGTTTCGAGAGCCCCACCACAACTACTCTCTGGGTGTCCAGCTAGCCAATTTTCAATCCATCCGACCATCAAAGGGCCTGCTACCAACCCTGTCCAGCTTCTCCACCAGACCATTGTGGGGGACAGAGTCAAACGCCTTGCTGAAGTCCAAGAATAATACCTCCACATGTTTTCCCTTGTCCAGTTCTGATGTTACCCATTTGTAGAACTCCACAAGATTGGTTTGACATGATCTACCTGGCATAAACCCATGTTGCCAACTATTCAGACCTGCCACCGCCTCCAAGTACACCCCCAATCATTTCTTTAATATACTCTCCATTAATTTACCTACCATTGAGGTCAAACTAATGAGTCTATAGTTACCTGATACTTCCCTCGACCCCCCTTTATGGATTGGCACCACATGCCTCTCGCCAATCCCAGGTACCTCCCCTGTCTCAAGTAACCGTTGAGAAGAGCTCCACTGGGTGCAAGCCAGTATGTCACCAATTCCCATAGTACTCTCAGATGAATGCCATCTGGCCCAAGGAGTTATCTTTCTTTACAGGGCCCTTGAGGCTAACCACACCCTTTGGTGGAGATAGCATCATCTGCCCCTCCACCTTACTGGCCTTTTTATCCTTATCCTGATGTGACACCCCTGAGGTACCTCTCCCTCCCTCCCTCTTGCTCCATTTCTGTTGCTCCCCTGATCCCACTCACTACCGCTTCTATCCCCATTGTGCCTTGCTTTGTAGATATCCCATCCCCCTCCCTAGTGAACACAGAGGTGAAATACTCATTTAATATCTCTGCCTGGTTCCTCACCTCTTCCACCCACCCTCCTTCTGATCTCAATCTGCCTAGATGGCCCTTAGTTTTTTTCCACTCCCCAATGTATGGGAAGAACCCCTTTTCCCCTCCATGTATTCCCTGTGCCAACCACTGCTCTTTACTGGACTTTGCTCCCCTCACCATCCGGGCGACATTTCTAGATGCAAGATGGTACATTTCCTTTTCCCTATCCCCTCTTGTTGTTTTATAGTTTTTGTAGGCCACCTTCTTTTCTCTGACTGCTACCTGAATCTCACTGGACCACCAGCATGGTTTAAGTGACTTTGCGCCCTTACGTTTCACCTTAGCGCAGGTCCTGACTGCCTCATGAAGTCCCTGTTTGATGTCCTCCTATCTCTTTTCCACATTTGGCATTGATGTAATCCCCTTCAAGTGATCCTTGAGAATATTTCCCATGCCCAAAAAGTCTGCCCCCTGAAGTCCACTGCTAGTGTTCTAGCTCTCACCCCCCTCCCCCCATGCTTATTTGAAACCAGACAGTATTGTGGTCACTCCCAGTCAGGGAATCCTCTACAACCAGGTCCTTTACCAGATCCCCATCTGCCAGAATCACATCCAGGACATGCCCCTCCCTTGTGGGCTCCATCACATGCTGTGTTAAGAACACATCCTGGAAGCCATCCAGCAGTCTCTGCTCCTTGGCCTCCTATAGGACATGGTTCCTCAGTTTGTACCTGGTATATTAAGGTCCCCCATCAACAACATTCCTTCCCCTTTTGATCCACACTGGGCAATGATGTTGTCCAGCAAACTATCCTCACAACATCACCCATCCTGGGGCTATACTACACCCAGCTTGTCTTACCTCCTGCTGGGGTTCGTAAGGTTACCCACAAGGCCTCCACATTTCCCTCTGCCTCTTCTACCCTAGCAATTTCTATGTCATATCTAATGAACATAGCCACTCCACCCCCTCTGCCTTCCTTTCTATACTTCCTAAGCATAGTGTACCCTTGCATGTTTAGGTCCCAGTCATGGTTTTTGTTGGCCCATGTTTCCGTGACCACTGCCACATCCACCCCCCTTGAACAGCATCTCCTGGAACTCTGGCAACTTGTTTCCCAAGCTCTTGGCATTTACTAACAGCATCCCCCATCCCTTATCCCTGATCCACTTTGTCGAACCCCAAACAGGTTCCTTATACTTCCATCCTTCCTCTGCTCCTCCTGAAACCTCCTCCCCCAGTCTGTTTCCCCCCTCCCCTGGGTTTGAAGGCTACTCCCCTCATCTGGAGGAGAGGGTTTCTGGTCAGTCCCTCCCTTATCCCTCCCCCTCACAAGTTTAAACCCCACCTTTCTTGAATGTAGTCAGCCACCCCCTATTTAAGGACTTCCTTCCCTAATGGGGCAAGATGAAGCCTGTCCTTTGCATACAGTCCCTTATCCTCCCAAACTCCTTTCCAGTTCCCTAACACCTCCAACCCACTCTCTTCACCCCACTTCCTGAACCAGTCATTAACCTGTGTGATCTTCATTTTTTTCTCCACTGAGGCCTTTCGTACTGGCAATATCTCCGAAAAGGAAATGTTGCATCCATTATCCTGACAGACTCTGGCAAGTTCTTGGAACCTTGCTCGGATTTCCAAAATGCTATTTCCCTCTAGATCGTTAGTTCCCAAATGCACCAGGAAATCTGGTTTCCCTCCACAATCCCTAACCAGTTCGTACACCATGAACTTTGCTCTGTGCACTGTCAGCCCAGAGATACTCACTACCTTCACCTGGCTATGGCATCCACCTCCTGTCCCTCCCACTGGATACCCCTAATCATCGAGTCTCCCAATAATAGAACCTTAACACTGCCATCGTCCTTATGGTTACCTCCACTATGCGCTCTCAACCCCCATCCCCCCTTTATTCGTGATCTCAATTCCATGGGAGTCTTCCTGCCTTATTATACATGCTACATATATATTGTGCATATATACAGTATATATATATATATATATATATATATATATTACACATATTTTATATCTTTTTATATATATTTATATAGGGTACTTATATTTCTTATATGTGTTACATATATTTTATATATGTCACATGTATTTTTATATATAATACAGATTTTTAAATGTAACATGTATTTTATATGCGTTCTATATATTTTAAACATGTTAAATATTATTATATATGTCACATATATTGTATATACAATATATATGTAACATGTATATGTTACATATATTTTATATATGTTACTTATATTTCAATATATATTACACATATTTGTATATATGTTACAAATATTTTACATACAGTATGTTGGATGTATTTTATATAAGTTACATATACATTTTATATATGTTACATATATTTTTGTACATTACATATATTTTATATATGTTGCATGTATTTTATATCTGTTGCATGTATTTTATATATGTTACATATATATGTTATATATAGTATATCGATTTTATACATGTTATATATATTTTACATATGGTGCATATATTGTTGTACAAGTTACATATATTATTTATATATGTTACATATATTTTCATAAATGTTTAGTTTGGTCCCAAGTGTACATTTGCATAACTAATTTGCATATTTAGAACATGTAGTTTATCAGCCAAAATCATGCTAATTACTAGTACTACAATAATTTCAAATTCACAACATTAGCTTACACACTTAAAGGAAAGGTACAAAGGCCCAGATATTCAAACTATGCCAGGCTGTGGCGCAAGCTCAAATAGGCTGCGCAGGGGTGTGGACTGGGCGATATTCAATGGAGCTGCGCCATGGCTTAGCAGCGGTGAATATTTCACTCTGGCCACCCACAATGCGCATGGTGCAGTGGCACTGCACCAGCACCAGTGGCCAGAGTGGAGCATGGGGATGCACTAGGGCAAGTTTCATTGTGCAAGGCATAGCAACCGTGATATTCAAAAGTTGACATGCAAATGGGGCCATAATGTATGCAAGGCACACATGGGGCCATTTGCATGTCATTATGGCTCCATTTGCATGCAGGTGCACTGATCCCCGATGACTTGCACCTGGCACCCTGCCAGGCAGCAGTCATCAGGGACCGATGCCCCCTGCAGCCAGCAATGTGCTCCACAGCCTGATCATGGGCTGCAGTAAAAAATGGAAAATCATTCATCCCTGGTGGTCCAGTGGACCTGCCCACCCGATCGCTGGCTAAGTACATAAATAAAAACCCTATCATCCCTGGTGGTCCAGTGGACTGCTGTCTGCCAGATCGTGGGCATTTGTAAAAAAAATGAAGAATTCTGTCCAATATCCCTGGTGGTCTAGCAGTACCCCCCTCTCCACCTGCCCACTGAGCCCCACCGCCATGCACCCTGGTCAGCTAGCGGACAGCAGCACCCCACCCACCTGGCACCCCCACTGCCCACCGAATGACACAGTCAGTAGGGCAGTATGCCCATTGGTCCACAGCATCAGCCAATGGTCATGTAGTTTATACCGCATTACTAATTTGAGATATGTGAATGGGATCCATTCACATATCTGGAATTGTAATGCAGTATGCACGCCGATTAGCTCACGCTGCGGACCAATGGGCTGCTCCCAGCCACTGACAGTGGCAGTGGCGGTGGGGCACCAGGTGGGTGGGTGCTGCCCACCGCTGATGGGGAGAAGGGGTTAGGGGCTCAGGGTGGGTGGGTGGGGAGGGGTACCACTAGACCACCAGGGATATTGGACATATTTATTGTTTTTTATTACAAATGCCCATGATTGGGCAGACAGCAGTCCACTGGACCATCAGGGATATTGGACAGAAATCTTCTTTGTTTTACAAATGCCCATGATCAGGCAGACAGCGGTCTACTGGGCCACTAGGGATATTGGACAGAATTCTTCATTTTTTTTACAAATGCTCACGATCGGGCAGACAGCGGTCCACTGGACCACCAGGGATGATAGGGATTTTTTTAATTTACTCAGCCCGTGATCGGGTGGGCAGGTCCACTGGACCACCAGGGATGATAGGGATTTTTTTAATTTACTCAGCCCGCGATCGGGCTGGCAGGTTCCCATGACCACCAGGGATATAGGGATTCTTTTATGTTACAAATGCCAGTAATCAGGCATGGGGGTGCTGCCAGGTGCAGCCGGAGCTCGAGTGGCCACCCACAGGTGGCAGCTGCCGTTTTGTACCCTGCAATGCAGCGGCTTACCTGTGGGTGGCCATCCATTATTCCTTATTTTTTAGATCAACTTTGTGCTGGCCCAGGTAGGGGTTGTGCATGCATGGCTCTGCATATCCAGGGCTGAATATCAGGCTGTGCAGGGTATTAATGGGCATGCCCCCCCTTCCTGCGCCTGCATACATTACTGATGCACTCCAGCACATTGGGATTTGTGCCATGCACTTTTCCCTTTTGAATATCGCGCCGGGGTGCATCAGTGGGTTGCGCATGGCACAACACTGTTGCACCATGCGCAACCCTTTTGAATATCTGGGCCAAGTTATAAAGCAAGAACGTATAGGATCTCACCCTGAGCTAAAAGAGAAACCAAATGGTATGGTATAAATACTGATCTGAGCCCTTAAGAAGCATGAGCTTGTGAGGTAAGTCCTATGTGTAAGTATAAATGTATAAAATGTATGTTTGAGTTAAAGTGCACTGCAAAACCATAATTCCAATCAATATGTCTCTATGATGACTAACGAGATGAACTACATTTGTACAGATAAAGATACATTAAAAACAATAAATCCAGGGGGGGCGTGGCTTGATCCGGACCCAATGGTTGCTTAAAACAAATGCTCATCAACACCCCTGGGTCTTTCCGAGCTTTACACAGCCTAATATCCAGTGAAACAAATATATGCTATCGGGGAAACACTGTTAAACCTACTGGGAGCAGAGAGATCTATCCTAAGCATGGTCTGCTGACTTACAGATTGGGAACTTGCGTGATTGTTATGGCGTAGCACAAAAAATCAGAGGCCTCAGCAGAATCAATATCAATGCAAACTGTGGAAATGTTTCTGACTTTACTTAAACAAATGGCCAAAGTAACTCTTGCCTCTAACAAAACTACACTCGCTATCCAACAGCTCAAGACATGTATTACTCGTACTGAGCAAAAAAACAGATCAAAACTCAACGGAAATAGAAAAACTTACAGCCATAATCAGGGAACAAAACAAATCGATCCAAATGCTGCAAAATAAATCTGATGACATGGAGAACAGGAGCCGTCGGAATAACCTCCGATTCCTCAGCTTTCCTGAAGGGATGAACATGATAACTCCTTAGACTTTTTCTATGATGTTATGCCAGACTTATTAAAATATGAGGTTCCGCCTTGGCTCACAATAGAGAGAGCCCATAGAACGCTTAGCCCGACTCCAAAGAGTGGAGAAAGACAGAGGGCTATTATGGCCCATATCTTAAATTTTGCAGACAAAGAGTGGATCACTGCAAGGGCAAGAGAGCTTGGGGGTCTGTCCTGGCAAGGCCATAAAATCTTAGTCTTCCAGGACTACTCTCGGGAACTGGCTGCTAGATGGAAAGAATACACGGAGGCTAGGAAATTAATGCATTCCCTGAAGATCAGGTTTTCGCTGCGATACCCTGCCACTATGCGACTAGAGATAAATGGTTCATATGTAACTTTCGCTACACCAGATAGTCTAATGTAGTATCTACACTCTAATTGGCCTTCTCAGCTGAGCTCAGATCAGAATGCTAACCAGCAGTTAGATACAGAACAGAACCGTCAGAACATGATAGATTCAACTCGCCGAACCACTTCGACCTCCCCCCCTCCTAGCTTCCATTTCCAAGGCAGCTGACTAGCTCTTCCTGCCAGAAATCATAAGTGACAACAATCTGGGAGCCATCCGAGAAGAGAACACCCGCATGACAGGAACGAAGGTACACCCCGGGACCCTTTAAACCACCCAGAAGATTTTGTGATGAGGTTTTCTATGCCAAACAGATTTGCAGCTCTAACCCAGGTGGGCGGGGGTGAATCAGTAGTGGACTTTCCTAATTACCCTGAAGAAGAAATGATCCTAGAATCTGCTAAGATGGAGGCCTTAACTCAGGCTCTGGACAAAGTTGCACCGTCCGAAAATATCCAGAAGATACTGTCTGTTCCCTCTTTGCCTTTAGCAACCCCTGCTGGAGATCGAATTCAGCAAGAACCCTCAAATGCAGATCTCCTGCAAACAGAAGACCAATGTGCTTGGACCTAGATAAGTGTCCTGATCTCTCTAATTTTCACTTTCCCTCCCACACTCAGTCAGACACTAACTTGGTAGTGGGTAGAGATTGAAATCAGCACTTGGACTTGATGCTGGATAATTGGCACTTCTTAATTTTGTTAGAATTGCAGCTCGCTTATTTCACCCCCGTATAGGCTGGTTACACCAAAGAAGCAAATGTAATGTAAGGGGATAGCGATAAGGGCTTTAATGCATAGAAGCAGCATTTAGAATCAAACTAGCGGATACTGTGTCAATGTTTTACTGCCCTCATGCTAGTAACAATAAGTTTTTATTTTTTTTTCTTTTCTCCTCATTCTGTGTATTCATCTTGGGGTCCCTCTCGGGAGAAGAGGGGGCATTTCAAGAATTAAAGGGACCAAGGTAGGTACCCAGCTAAGTCTGTGACTCCTCCTGAAAAGTAGTGCCCCTATTTCACTTTGGAAATGCACAGTAACCCCTTGGTTAATCTGTTCTGTAGCACTTTTCTCAGACCTTATGAGATAAGGTCACGGAATCCTCGCAAGTAAAGGACCTCCGTGCCTAAGCTTTTTTCTCTTTTTCCCCAGAGGAATGCGTTTTCTCTATCTTATTTTTTATCACTGTCAGCCTGGTGAAAGAGAATATAGTCGTTTCCCCCTTATTTTGGTTGGTGGGTGGGCTATTAGGGATACTGTGGCCTTGGTCCTTAATGCCCATGCGTATTGCCATGCAACGCTGCGTAATATATGTAAACAGTTCTGGCACGTTGTGCTTTTGTATAATAGTACTGTCTCTCCTGTTTTCTCAATTATCAGTTTTAAAACACATGTTACAAAATGTATGTCTGTTTCTGTATGACTGGCCAACCGACACCTATTGTGGTATGGATGACTTGGTATACTATCACTCCCCTGACGTTATCTCTTCATTTAAGGTTATCTTAGCTAATATGTTTTACCTTTGGTCTGACCATGGATGATACAACCTTTATAACATGGAGCGTCAGGGGTTTGAACTCTCCCTCAAAGTGTAAACAAGTTTTAACCCATTTAAAAAGGGTTAAAACCCAGGTCACCCTACTACAAGAGACCAAACTAACCAGGCAAGATCACAGATATTTGGTGAAGGACTGGGTGGGGTTAGAAACTCATGCCAGTGCTACCACAAAAAAAAAAAAAAGAGGTGTAGTTATATTATTACACAAATCACTTCCTTGGTCTATTTCACAAAGTAAAGCTGATCCTCAGGGAAGGTGGGTGATTGCCTTAGTGGATACCCCGCTTGACCAGCTAATAATTGCCAATATATATGCACCAAACGAGGATAGCCCTTCTTTTTTTTTAGAACTCAGTTCAAAATTAGGAACTATGTTGAAACCAGATATACCAAGTGTAATGGGGGGGACTTTAATTTAACGCTTGTCCCTTCACTAGACAGAAGTGGTCAGGGCAGAGTATCACACTCGAGGAACACAGGCTGTACTTGATCTTAGCTCTGAATATCAATTAGTGGACATCTGGTGTTTAGTCAATCCCTCAGACAGGGACTACACTTTCCACTCTGAAGTACATGGCTCCTCTAGTAGACTTGACTTTTGGCTAATTTCCAAGTCTTTGACACAATTTGTCCTAAAGGCCAATATTTTGCCCACAGTTATCTCAGACCATGCGCCGGTGCAACTGATAATATTATGGGGAACTTCTACAACATGGTCTACTTCCTGGAGACTGGACCCACTTCTTTTGCACGATCAAAAATTTATTGAATGGGCCAAAATACAAACTCAGCTTTTCTTATAAGAAAACCCTGTGTCATAGACCTCTGCCTCCATCACATGGGAAGCATATGAAGCCACCATCCGAGGCAAAATTATTGGATATGCCTCCCATAGACGGAGGTGTAAAGAAAAGGAATATACTCACCTCGAAAGTGAACTTGCTAAGGCTGAATGCGTGTTCAAGGCTTTACCCCACCCATCACCCCTCTCGGAATCTGGAAGGAAAGTTTTACAACTCCATATTAAACTTAATGAACTCTTATCCAGGAAGACCAATTTAGCCCTACTTAGGATTCATCATACATACTGGGAAGGGGGAGATAAAAATGGGAAGGTCTTAGCATATCAACTCCGTAAACAACAAGCCCAATGACATATAGTGGACTTAAAAAACCCCAGTACTGGTAAGGTTCAAACCAGCTCTCAAAGTGTAAATAAAATTATGACGTTGTTTTAATCGCAACTTTATACTTCCTCTAAGTCTAAAAATAATTCTGTAAACCAAGAATTTTTACAATCTATTAAGCTACCGAAACTCTCCCCACCCCACGTTAACGACCTTGAAGCCCCCTTCACAACACAGGAAGTCAACACGGCTTTGATGGCTCTAAAATCAGGAAAGGCCCCCGGAGGCAATGGATTTCCTGTAGAGTTCCTTCAGTTATTCTCTCCCATGATCTCCCCTCTGTTATGTCAGGTCTTTATGGAGGCGGAAGACAAGGGCACTTTGCCACAGACCCTAAGAGAGGCTACTATAATTGTCCTTCCCAAAAAGGGGAAAGCTCCCGAAGATCCCACTAGTTACCGCCCTATTTCCTTGATTAATGCTGACAGCAAGGTATACACTAGGATATTGGCAAATAGACTTAACCCCATACTTCTGTCTTTGATACATCCATCCCAAGTAGGATTTGTGAAGGGTAGGTATAGCTCAGATCATTTGCGGACTCTTCTCAACCTCATTCACATTGCTAAATCTGCCCCGACATGTTGGCTGCATTGGCCATTGACTTTGAGAAGGCATTTGATTCTGTGGAATGGGACTACCTTCACTCTGTCCTTCAGCATATTGGATTCGGCCCTCACTTTTGAGTGGCTATAACAGCTCTTTATACAGCCCCCCTCGCTAGGGTACTTACTAACTCAATAATGTCAGATTCATTTCAACTTCATAGAGGTACTAGACAGGGCTGCCCCCTATCTCCGTTATTATTTCTTCTAGCGGTGGAACCCATGGCAGCAGCAATCCACCAACACCCCTCTTTAACTGGTATTACTGCAGGTCAACCGCAACCCACCACCCTTATGTATGCTGATGACCTCCTGGTTATATTGGGGGACGCCCCTAAGACCATTCAACCTCTTCTCTCCATATTAGATCACTTCTCTCATATTTCTGGACTCAAAATCAACCAGGCCAAAATAGAGATTCTCCTACTTAATTCTAAATGTCTCCCCCATACCATGTCCCACTTTAGCCTTAAATGGTCACAACATACCATTACATACCTGGGAATTAAAGTAGGGGTGGATACTGGAAAATGGTGGGACAACAACTTAGGACCTTTACTGTCTAGTTGCAGGTATGAATTAGACCATTGGTCTCGACTCAACCTTACATTGGCTGGGAAGATATCTGCCTATAAAATGTCAATCACACCAAAAATCTTTTATTTATTATCCCACATTCCCTTGTCTCTCCCTAGGGTATGGATCAAAAAAATTGAAAAACTATAGGTAATTTCTTATGGGGTAATGCTAAACCCCGCTTTGGCAAAAATATTCTAAGGACACATTGGAAATATGGTGGATGGGGTCTCCCTTGGATAAAGGGTTACAAAATTGCATACCAATGCACACAGACCCTGAAATGGTTTAACCCACAGTCTGATGAGTCGCTCCAATGGTTAACATTAGAACAAGATGTCAGTGGAGCCCCTGTTGCAGCTACAGTGTTATGGCCTGGAGCCTGTAAGGAACTTATGCTGCATCCCACCATAGGTCCCTCTATTCTTTATTGGCAAACACTTCACAAAAAAACTAAATATTTCACCCCTCCCCTTACTATATACTCCCTTATGGAATAACCCCAGTGTTACCATAGGTGGAAAGCCTGTGATCTGGCCCACTTGGCAGGTGAAAGGTATCCTATTTGTAAAGGATTTACTGGTTAAGGATTCCATGAAGGTAGACACATTTCAACAATTACAAAGTAAATGTAAATTACAGAGATCTGATTTTTGGAGGTATTTGCAGATCAGAGATGCTTTGAAAATAAGGCTGCAACAGGCAGACGCATTTAAGGACCTTTCACCTCCAGTGCACTCATGGCTTGCCCTACAGAAGGGGATGGCAGGCATAATCTATGCCTCAATTAGAGATACCTTGCCTACCTCTAACCAATCTTCAAGGCGCAAGTGGGAAAAGGCCTTAAAAATGCCACTGACTAAAACCCAGTGGAATCAATGCTGGCGGGTAGGACATAAAGTATTTACTGACACTAGGAGCAGACTGATCCATAATAAAATAATGCACTTTTGGTATAGAACACCTGTAATGTTAAAAAAAATGCAAGTGCTCCCTCATGATAAATGCTGGAGATGCCATGTACACGGAGGAGATCTATATCACATTTTATGGCTCTGCCCCTTGATCGTAGATGTGTGGAAGTCCATTCAAAGAGTAGCAAACTTAATCCTGCCATGTAATATCCCTTTCAGTCCCTCCCTTATGCCGTTGGGTCTTAAATCTGATGTTCCTAATCTTGACCCTCATTCATTTAGATGGCTGATGCTTTTAAGCATGCAAGTGAAGCGTTCTATCCTGAAAAACTGGAGATCTTCTAATATACCTAATATAACAGAGATCCTCCCCACTCTTACATATATTTATGAATTAGACAGACATTCTCACCTGATATCAGGGCGTATGCCTCTTTACCATTGTTGCTGGGCCCCATACATGGCCTACCTGGCCTCCAGAGCAGGTGTCGGTTGACCTGGCACATGGTTGTTCTACATAACTTTATTTCCCAAGTCGAGGTGATGCATAATCAGTTCACTGAACTCAGATTTTATCTATAATTTTCTATAATTGGCAATCATGTGTTGTTTATACTGTATTCAATATAGGAGGAGATCTATATCACATTTTATGGCTCTGCCCCTTGATCATAGATGTGTGGAAGTCCGTTCAAAGAGTAGCAAACTTAATCCTGCCATGTAATATCCCTTTCAGTCCCTCCCTTATGCTGTTGGGTCTTAAATCTGATGTCCCTAATCTTGACCCTCATTCATTTAGATGGCTGATGCTTTTAAGCATGCAAGTGAAGCGTTCTATCCTGAAAAACTAGAGATCTTCTAATATACCTAATATAACAGAGATCCTCCCCACTCTTACATATGTTTCTGAATTAGGCAGACATTCTCACCTGATATCAGGGCGTATGCCTCTTTACCATTGTTGCTGGGCCCCGTACATGGCCTACCTGGCCTCCAGAGCAGGTGTCGGTTGACCTGGTACATGGTTGTTCTACATAACTTTATTTCCCAAGTCGAGGTGATGCGTAATCAATTCACTGAACTCAGATTTTATCTACAATTTTCTATAATTGGTAATCATGTGTTGTTTATACTGTATTCAATATAGGAGGACATTGTAAATAGTTAATAATGTTATTATGTACTTTTATGGCTAAGCTACTTGTACACGCTCTCTACAACTTGAGTTTTAGATATAGAAGGTATGGAAGAATAATCTATATTAGCACTTAGCCTCTTTAGGATATACTTTAATTACCCTTAGTTACTTTGTGGCACCATATTACTTATTTTTCAGATGTCTCCTCAAATTCGACCATAGGAAGATACGGCTACCGTAATGCATGAAGCCTTGACTTTTCCAGCAGTTATACCTCCTCATGGGCTTGGAATTTTGGTAAGAGTCAAGGTAGGTGCCTTAGGGCCTGGTAGAGTCCTTGCAATTCTCTTTTTAGATGTATGATGCAATTCAAAGAGTGTCTCACATGTCAATTATTTATACTGCTGTTTTGTATAAAGCCGAATTCAATGTTATTGTTTTTTTTTTTTTTTTTTTGTTCCTTTGTTATGCTGTAGTAAAATTAATAAAAAAACTTTTAACATAAAAAAAACTAATAAATCCAATGTATATATCTCTATGGTGATGACTTATTTCAGTATATTTGGAATTTAATCAATATATTGGCAATATACCAATAACATATTTGCCATCCTTATTTCAATATATTTGAAATTTAATCAATAAATTTTCCAATATGTAGAATATATTGAATAACATGAAATTAAATACATTGACTATATATTGGACATACATTAATATTATATGTGGAACGTAGTAAAAATATATATACAATACATTTAGTCGATATATGGGACATGCATAAATAGTACACATGTAATATTCTGAACAATATATACATTAATACATTGATAATATATGTGCAATACATCTCTATATAGAGAAACATATGTAGCTATGTATGAATATATAAATTACACATATTACAACATACTAGTAGCATAATGTGAATACAATTCTAATGTATACAAGGCTTTTGGGTGAATTCATCCATCAATATATTTCATATGCATTTTCAATCAAAATCAATATATGTACAATATACTGGGGTTTTGATTATCAATGGATGTGGCATATATTCCAAAATAAATAAAAAGTGTATAACAATATATTGACATTTATTTATGTATATACATGCACAATATATGTGGAATACATAGTACATATATTTTTACTTCATAAATGTATTGAAAACGTATTGGGAAATGTTTTCTTTGATATTCCTTGAACATTGCTCAATGTATTACACACACATTTATAAATGCATTTGTTGTATATTCATAACCATGTAAGATAACATGGGAATATATTTATGAATACATTTCCAAGAAATGCTTAGTACATTTTGGAATGCAATAACAATGCATTGCAAATATATAGTGGTGCATACAAATAAGTAATATAAACATGTTTTACTATATTATAAATCTATTAGTCATGCATATTAGTATAAAAATGACATTTCCAATGTTTAAATTATATATCATACATATATTATCAATATATTGATTACACAAATTATCAATACTTAATACAGTATATTTGAAAAAAAAAGGCAATATATTTTCCAATATAGGGCATATGTTAAAGCAGCCATACTAGATATATTTTCTGCATATACCTACCCGGTCATCAAAAAATAAATAAATAAAATAAATATTTCTAATTTCAGCAATATATTTCAATAGATTGGATTTATAATATATTGCAATATATTTTACAACAGAAATATATAAATATACTGAAATATATGAAAATACATTTCTAATAATATATTTCCTTTTCATAAGAGGCAGCTGGCGCTGTGGTACAAAGTCAGAAATGGGTTGACAGGGAGCCAAAAAAAATAAATGAACAGTGCATAGTGGGGTAACAACAGGATTTTGTAAAGAACATATGCTCAAAAAAATGGGAGAGTTTTATTAATTGTTTGTTTATGACATGGAGAAGATCGGGGGGGAGGATAACAGGCATACACAGGGCAGGCAGGATTTTGCAAGGGCTGTGAGTGGGTACAGAGGCATACATGAAATCATATGTTGGCTGCATGTTTTGAGTGGGGTGGACCTGAAGGGACTGCATGTATAATAGCATTTTTGGGTCAGTGTTTCTTTGGTTTCAACAGAATACCAGTGCACAACCCCCCCCCCCCACACACACACATGGTACATTTTAATATTTAAACAATTTCATGGCCACTGGCTCTACTTACTTTAAACTTCATGTAAAAAAGGGGGTCCTCTTAGTTTTCAGATTGGAATTCCAAAGTGAGCAAGCTATAACACCACTCCACGGTGGGACCTTTTCGGTATAGTCCCTACACTGGCTTAATAGCTCTGAAATGCCTGCAGTGGCTACTCACAAATATAGAGTGCTGCTTGAATTGGCCTACAATACATTGCCTAATTGGCTCCTTAAATAAGGTACTTCCACCAAGGAACATTTATAGGTGGTGGAAGGGAGCATGTTGCAAGGGGTGCCACACCTACCCAAATCAACATGCTCCACTCTGCATTGTCCAAAATGTAATTCACATTTCTGCTTGGGGGTGCTACTGGGTTGTGGTAAAGAACAGCAGTTAAAACAGAATGCCAGTGCACAACCCCCCCACACACATGGAGTTTAAAGTAAGAAAAGCCATTAGGCAGTTAAAATGTTTGAATGTTGAATATATGCCATGTTTCTTTGGGGGGGGGGTGCACTGGATGCCACACACCAGCAGCACCCTTTTCCAGAAATGTGAGTTGCATTTTGAGCAATGCAAAGGTTTTGAGCGTACTGTTTGGTTATTTTTCTTTGGTTTCAGACAGAGGGGGGCAGAGGTGCTCACAGTATAAAAGGGAGAGCAAAAAATACATAAATAAATAAAACAGGAAAGCAAAATGGATGACAATGTAGATGACCAAAAACTATGGGGTGTAGGGGAGGCTGGGCGGTTGATGTATAAGGAGGGCTACTGCTTAATCAAGCCTGAGGGAATACAAAAAAAGGGAGGGTTCAAATAATAAAAGGAATCAGGCAAGGCAGGAGAGGGATGGTTTTTTGCTTAAGGTAAACAGCATCCCCACAACATGAAGGGTGTCATACTCAGTGGGGGATGGCAGTCTGGAAACAGCATGCAATAGAATAAAAGGGTTTGGCAAGAGGGGATTACAGCAGATTTTCAGTACAAAAAAAAATAATAAAAAGGGAAAATAACATATTAAGATATCATAAAGTGATGAAGAAGGGTTGGGGAGCCCAAGACATCACGGAAGGGGGGAAGGGGTGGGTGAGGGCAAGAGCTGGGCAAGGGCAAGAAAAAGACCCAATTGTGCTATGGAGCAGTGCTCAGCATGGGGTCATGTTGTCGCAAACAAAAACAGTACAGCATTGTGCCACACTGTCAAAACAGCGACTAGATATGAAAAAAGGAAAATACTTGTTTTCTGAGGGGGGCCTCCACCCCACCCCCCATTACGGTATGGCAGCACCCCACACCCATTATAGGGGGCCATGCCCCCAAGCTCCCCATTACAATAGCCTCCTCCGGGGGCACTCGGGGACAGGGTGAAACTCAGCAGGGGGGAAGAAAAAAACATACACTAATCTAATGAGGGACCAGTAATAGAACCCCAGTCCACAGCCACTCTGTTGTCCTCCAACACCAATGGCTTTACTCCCTGAGCCATGGCAGCTGCTCGGTGGAATCCCTTTCAGCAGTGCTCTTAACCTCTTCAGCAGAGCTCTCCAGGAAACAGCTACAGGGTCATCGTTACCACTCCACACAATTTATGTTATGCGGCATTATGTACCCTGTAGCTGTTCTTCCACTTTACTGTTGTGCAGTTTTGCCCTGCTGCATTCTATATACTACATATTGACCTGGCACAGTAGTGTTCTACTAATGTTACAATTATGATTCAGTTTCAGTGGTTGCAGCATGGCTCCAAGAGAACACAAGAATTCTAAGTAGGAGGTGGTCTGGAAAGGGATGAAATTGGTGGAAAAAGCCCAGAAGATGCTGGACGCAGTGGATGACACTCCAACTGGGCCAGAACCCACCACATGGAGCAGGAAGCAAAAGGGCAGAAACAAGCCTCAACCAGCTCTGCCCCAGCCCCCGATTCATGGGCAGGTGCCACCAAAACCATATCAGCCACAGTCGGGGCCACAACAGATGCCTAACCCAGTGCCTCTGCAACCAGAACAGACACACACATACACACACGAATAAAAATGTCATTAATTTTGTTTTATTTTTATTATTATTTCAAATGAGCCATTGTAAAATAGCAATAAGGCACTCCAGTGTGTTATTGTATAATAACATCACTCCTGGGGTGGTGAAAGCACTCATCTTCACCTTGTGTTCAATGGTGTACTGTCACCACAGTGAAACCCTGACGGTGAACACCACCACAGCAGCAGGAATTGGACAAATTCTGCCCATCGTTGTGGTGGACAATGTGCTGATCAAGACTGCCTTGCTGGGTGATTGCCCCCCCGGTCCAACTCTGACTTAGAATCCTAGAGACCGAGGGGTGTGGGGGTTTCAAGGGGTGCAGCCCCCTGATTGTGAGCACTGACATCCCATAGCTACAATGCCAATGGTTGGCATTGTAGCTGTCGCTGTAGGGGATGTCGGCACTAGTGCTGTCGAAGCGCTATAGGTAAACCTGCTTCAACCCACCCGAGGAGTGATGTTATTACACAATAACACACACACTCTGTTCATGCTTTATCACTATTCCCCCTCTTTATTTTTATTTTGTTTTAGCCTTTGGTAACCGGGTAAAGCCAACTAGGCACAAGTGCCTGTTTTCAGGGGCGACCTGGGAGCACTGGGTGGTTAAGTGACTTGTTCAGAGTCACACAGTATGCAAGTGGAGATTGTAAGAATCAAACTCAGGTCTGGCCTGCTGGATGTATCAAGCTCATTCACACCTCGTTCCTCTAACCTCTAGGCTATACTGCCAGCCCATTTGATTGTATATAGGCCACCTGCTTATTCATTCATTTTCATGCATCATCCGATTCCTTATGATCCCTGGCCAGTCTCCATACCTGCCTAGGCAACATGTACGACCATGCCACCACCACTGCTGGCCACCATTCCATTATTCTTTCAACCTCCCCTTTTATCTGCCAGCAAATGTCCAGCCAATGCCTGGATTCCAGATCATTGCCCCCTCCAAATGTAATTTTAACAGGTGTGGCTCTGGCCATGTCACCCTCAATTTCTCCTGCAACAACAGAAGTTGTGACCATCGCATCCCTCTTATTCCCTTTCAGTGCAACCTGATGTTGTTCCAGTCTTGATTTAGCTGTCTCCTTCAGCACGGCCTGACACTCATCACTCAGCCCAATACACAAAGAACTGTCCACAGATCCATACTTCCCACCATCCTGTGGGGCCTGCAGGATTAAAGGAAAACAGAGACTAAGCAACTATTCTTTTTTTTCCACCCCCTCCATCCGGTCCCATCTTTTCTCCAGACCCCATATTCTTCCACCTGAAATAAAGCAGATACAAAATTAGCATGTCAGTTCTCTCACATACTTCTTGTAACAGTCAAAGGACCATCTTCCCACACTTTTTACATCTTCCTTGGCCCCCACAGCTGCCACCTCTGTGGCAGCACCGATATGAAAGGAGTGGGACGAATACCTCCTTGGATCTTCCCTGATGAACTCCAGAGTTTTCTTTAATACCACCCCCAGTTGTGCCTCCATTACTGGGGCTCCATTCCCATGAATAAACATTTGCCCCACCCTTGCTGGCCTAATGGCCATGTGACCCTGTAATGCCCAAACCGGGAATATCCCCATCTTTTACTGTCACTGTAAAGTTATCATTGCCCCTTTTCATGCTTGATCTGTTTTGGATTTTTGCAGCCATAGTCCCAACCTGTCCCCTTGCCATTGCATCTGTTCCCAAAGGAAACCTTTTATTGACCAACACCCAGCCTGTCCCAATACTTCACTTACCCTGAACACACCATGAAACATGGTCATAAATATCAACATGAATAGTCACACCTCGGTCACCAAATGGCAGACCTTAGGCAGGACCCCCCCCCCACCAACTTAGCCAGGAGTGCCTCTGAAATTTCTATCAACTTCTTTTCCTTTGAGCCTCAACCAACCCTGCATCATTCGTCTAACCAACTGCCCCTTCCCAGGATCCCCCCACCCTTTCAGGATACAGGCCTATGACTGACAGGTGTACACCCATGGTAGCATGTGCCATTCCTTTACTCCATTTGCTCACTACAAACTTAGCTACCTGCTCTTCCGTAACCACCCCCACTTACCTCCATACCTGGTTCTGCTCTGAAAGTCTGAAAAATTCTCCATGATCACTAATACATCCTCAGCTTCCTGGCCAACCATAAGCTGTGAAAGAGCAGCTCAGCTCCATGCAACCAGTCTCCCACATGTGCTGGAGCACTGGTGTTTTCTTGTTTTCTGACCCTGGTGCTATGGCCTGGAACCTGTCCAACTGGAGACAGGAGAGGCTACTGGCCACAGTATTCCATATCCCTTCTATGTGCTTTGCCCTAAAAGACATGTTCAATCATAATCCCTGAAAAACTAACTTTCTCATCACTCTCATCATTGTGTCCAATACTGCTCCCCTCCTATTCAGGGCATCCAGTACTGCCCTACTGTCAAAGCAGAAAGTTACTTTCTGGTTGCGTAATTCCTCCCCCCACACCACTGATGCTACCCATAGTGGGAAAAGCTCCAAAAATGTGATATCCCTGGTCAGTCCCCCTTTTACCCATTTACCCAGCCTTTGCTTGGAGGCCCACTTCCCTTTAAAGTAAGTCCACATCCCATGCCCCCCAGCAGCATCTGTATGGAGTGCATGGTCTGTATTAATAACTCAGTTATCCTGCCAGAATGCCGCCCCATTGTATGACTCCAGGAACTCTTCTCATATCCCCAGGTCCTCTCTCACTCCTTTTGTAATATCTACCCAGTGGTGAGGCTGCGTGGTCCCTCTCATTGCCCTGGCCAATCAATGCATGAAAGACCACCCTGGTGCTATAGCTCGGCAAGCAAAGTTCAAATGCCACAGCAGCTGCTGCACCATGTTCAGTGGCACCTATTTTTCCATCTTACTGCCACCAGCAAGACCTTCAGTTTTTGAATCTTATGAGCTGGAAGTGTGAACACCCCTGCCTCAGTGTCTATTTCATTCCCTAGGAACTCCAAACACTGGCTGTGCCCCTTTGTTTTATCCTCTGCCAGTAGGATGCCAAGCTGCTCACACTTCTCACCAAATTGCCTGAGCACTTTCTCAGCACCCTCCTTCCCCCTGCCTATCATGGGAAAATGCCCCACAGCCACCAAAACTGAATGTTTCCCCTCTGTATCCCATCCCTATACAGAAAGTATGAATAAGGCTATTCCTACTGATTAGGATACTGATATTTAACTATTAGCAGTAGCAACAACTGAACTAGCCCAGAATTCATATGATCAATACAGTATTTTAAAAAAGTAGCCATAAATAGAAAAGGAAATAAGGGTACACCCAGATTGGGTGCAGTTAGGATACCTAATAAACCAGGCAACCATCATGAATCATGAATAGGAACATCGGTGGGACCTCAACATGTTTAGTGTCAGTGGCTCAGTAGGTAGCACACTCGACTCTGAGGCCAGGAGATCAGAGGCTGTGGGTTCAGTTCCCACATCTGGCACTTGGGTTAATATCCCAGTACTGACACTGTAGTGCAGCATGAGAGGGGTGCTGCACTTCTGAGGTGCCGTCTTTCGGATGAGAAGTTAAACCAAGGTCCCATCTGCCTGGATTGGTGGTAGTTCAGGTGGATGTTAAAGATCCCATGGCACTTATTGAAAAGAGTAGGGGAATTTCCCCGGTGTACTGGCCAAATTTCCCTCATTCACTAAAAAAATACCACCAACAGCTTAATCTGGTTCAAGGTCAGTTGGCATTCATCTGTATCCCCCTCCCCTGGGTCGTGCCTGAAAATAGGCAGAATTTGTCTAGTGCACTTACCCGGTCAACAAAAGCTAAATAAATAAATAAAATAAATAAAAAACAACTATGAATACAGAGTTGATAGAAAAAATTAAAAAAACCTCTGACAGAAGCCACAAGGGCTGCAGTTGAGTGCAATAAATAATAATAATTTTTATTTGTATGGCGCCTTTCAATTATGAAGGCGCCTTACATAAACAACAATTAAAACAATTCAAACAGTCATTAAAAATATTCAACAGAACCATGTCATTAAACAAATCAGTATTCCAAAAATGCTTTTTCCCAAAGAAAAGTTTTCAAACCCCTCCTAATTCCCTCCACAGAAGTGCACTCCCGTAACCGACGGGGTAGAGAGTTCCAAAGGGTGGGGGCAGCAGAAGAAAAAGCTTGTGCACCAGATGATTTCAAATTCACCCTTGGAACCTCTAGCAACCACTCATCAGCTGAGTGGAGTGATCGATTGGTGCAGTAGGGTACTATGAGTTCTTTCAGATAGACCAGGCCCAAGGCGTGAAGGTCTTTGAAAGTCAGCAAGCCAACTTTAAAGGTGATCCACCACCGTATCGGCAGCCAGTGCAGTTCGCTCAACACCAGAGTAATATGACAGGATCTGCAAGAACCCATCAAAAGCCAGGCTGCAGCATTCTGCACTAGCTACAGGCGATGGATTTCAACCCCTGAAAGCCCTATATAAAGGGAGTTGCAGTAATCCAGGCGTGAGGACACAAATGACAGCTGTCACATTCATGTAAATAAATTACTATGTTGAACATTTGGGGTAAAAATATTAAAAATGACCAAAGTTATGAGCCTGCATTCACAAACTTTTGTATTGGCTCAAGACTTTGTTGTTTTTTAATATTTTCACAAAAAATTGTCAACATAACCTTCTTATGAACACACCTCATGAACAAGGGCACAGAAAATTTTAACTCCTGCCCAAAAGTTGATTTCACACAGTGACCATGAAATCATCATTCAGGATGTAAAAACACATTTTGGCCGTGATTTCAAGCATGACAGCTGCTGTGAGGAAAAGGCTATGCTGTAAGTTTGAGGGAAAAATATTGCAAATTATCATAGTTATGAGCCTGCATTCACAAAATTCAGCATAGGTTCAAGCCTTTGTTGTTTTTTAATATTTTTACACTAAGGGCTAGATATTCAAAGGAGTTGCACAGTGTGCAACTGAAATGCACTGGCACAATCACAGAATTGTGCCCCAGAGCCATATTCAAACAGCAGTAATGTACAGCACAAGTGCAGTTGCACCACTGCGCAACAGTAGTGCATGCTGTGCAGGTATGGGGTGGGTTACCGTGAATATGCAGCACAATGGCATATTCAGCCGAAACACATGGTACAACTGTGGAGCAATTCACGGATTGCTCCACACAAAGTTGAGCATAAATGACGGAGGCTCAACCACACACACAGCAGAGGCACAAACCAGGAGAGCTATTGCAATGGATGCAGCACCCTTCCTAGTGGTGCAGGTAATGATGGGGGGTGAGGAGGAGGGAGGAGCACCAGTGTGGCCAAGGAAGGGCCCATATGCAGTATGCCCAACACAGACATAGTGGTGGGTGGAGTGGGCTCAATCTGCTCTGTGTAGTGACTCCCGGAGTAAAGGTGGATTCGCTGAGTATTCCACAATGTGAAGCAGAGTACTTTATGTTATAATGGGTAACGAAAGGTCCATTGAAGGTAATGACTTTGTGTTTCCCCACCTTCCCAGGCCACTACTCCACCAATCTTAGAAGTGAAGTGAAGTGCATTGGAAACAATGTACTTCACCTCACTTCGCCTTGTTTTTAAGCTCTGAAGGCAAATTTTGCAGTGATTCATGGGATTTCAGGTTACATGGGCTCTATATTGACCTGCACAGCCTCAGTTTGGGGTAGTGTGTGTAGGAAGCTGAAGAAGACAGTGTGCTCTGAGAGCTGTCTGTAATTCAGACCTTCTAAAAGCTGTTATAAAAGAATTTTTGAGTTTTTGTGGGGGCTCAAACTTTAGTTCATCAATTGTAGGAAACCCTCCTGTGCCCATATCATCGAGCATTTTTGTTTATGTGTGGATTTTGAATGTTAATGTAAAATATTGAGCGTGTGTAGTAAAAGAGAGTGAAAATATGCTTTGGGGAAGGGGCATATCTGTGGTGTAGGTAGGTTTAAGTTGGAGAAATAGGGATTTCTTTGTTTTTTGGTTATATTTTTGTTATACAACTGACTGTGTTAATGTACAGACAGTAATAGTGTCAGTAATTGTTGAAATTTTGTTGCTGACTGTGTGTTGTGTGGATCTGGTGCAGCAGTTCATAATTTCAGGTTGTTTACAATACGTGGCATATTACTGAACTTTTCAATTTGCTAGTACGCATTACTCATTGACCATTGTAGACAAACTGTTCTGTGTGTGTGTGTGTGTGTGTGTGTGTGTATCTGTGTATGTGTGTGTGTGAGCATGTGTGCGGTGTTGCGTGACACCAATTAATACACCTTTTATTGTGCCACAGTGTAATTGCAGGTGCAGAAGTGTGAACCTGCTGTCTACGGCAGCTGCTTGATTATGTATTGCCATCATGGTATCCTGTTCTTTGTTTTGCTGCTTCTACTGACATAAAAATCTGCATTCGGTGGTCCCCCCCACCCCCATCGGCAAAATGAATTTTTTTCCAGATTGAATTGTTTGTGACCTCAGCACCACTGGTTACTGAAGGTGTTTTCAATTATGAATTTGCATCTCTGTCTGTTGCTGAAGCCACATTGTTTTTTTGGCTTCACATCCAACATCCAGCATCCCCCCAATCAGAGAGTGAATGTACCAAAATCTAAATTTGTTTAAAATATTGTTGATGATCCCCCAAAATGCCTGCAAAGAAACGTGCAAGCAAAGCTGGTTCTCGCCATGGCACTGCTGCCGGTAAGATAGTCTGTGGGTGTGGTAGTACGCAAACACAAATGTGAATTGCTGATGTGAGGAAAGGTATTTCTCCTGTAATGTATTTTACAGCCCAATCAGTAGCTTCACTCATAGTTGGAGGAGATGATGTTTTCCCAGTTGGTGGTGTTAGTGCAGTTGCTGGTGGTGGTAGTATGAGCATTGCTGCCTCAAGTTCAACTTCTGACCAGTGTACCATGTCCAAAAATACAGTGGGGTGTGAAGCAATGCAAGTGAGTGGCAGTGTCGATCATGTCATACTTCCCAGTAACATCCCAGTAACTGAACCTGAGGATTCTGAAAATCAAGTCAATGATAGCACACAATGTGATATTTTGTCCACCGTGGTTCATGTCATGCATTTTCCATTCAGTGATTCACAGTGTGGTGAAAAAATTATCAGGTGATGGTGGTGTTGATGATGATGATGAATGTGATGATGACGATGATGTTGCTGTGGTTGCAACATGCAGTCCACATGCCAGTATCCAAGCAGAAGATGTGGATGTGCGTGATGTTGATGAATATGATGATGATGTGATTGACCCCAGTTGGGAACCGGAGAAAATGAAATTCAAGATGGCTGTGTCTGAGTCTGTTTGCATTAACTCCCCCATAAAAACTTGTGATTTACCAGTTTCAGTTGATGATGATGATGATGACCCAGTAATAATGATAGGTAGTCATGGTGGTCAGTTGCAGTCCAGGTGTGCAGTGCCCGAAACATCATGTAGCACCCCCCCCCACTTTAGTGCTTAAAAGAACGGAGTTCAATAAGCAGCATCATGGACATGTTAAAAATAGAGCATCACAATCCCTTGTTTGGGATTTTTTTTGTTCAAGATGCAAATGATGAGTCAGTTGCAATCTGCCACATTTGTCATGTGCGTGTGAGTTGAGGTAAAAAAAGGGGAGCCATCTGAGCACAGAAGGACAGCATATGCATCTTAAGAATAGGAACATGGCACTGTGGACCCAGCATAAGATGACAGCTAATACCACAGTGGAGAATTCACCCTCATCAGCAACCATAACAAGCATGTTATCCCCTTCCATGAGTATTAAGTCCAGTAGGAAATTAAACGTGTGCAGTAGTGATAAAATAAGAGCAGACATGATGAGGTGGAGGAGCATAATGATTTTGAAATGTTGTACAGTGCTGGTGAGAGTAGCAGTTTTGGTGCTGGTGGTGGTGGTGAATGCAGTATAGTCTAGTGCAAGTGGTACCTCAACCCCAGTTGGCAAATCTGGCAAAATAACTGCATTTCTGGGTGTGTCATCATCACCAGAGCAACCGACTTCATCAAACGTCCACACTCCACCCCCTGCCATTCATCACAGAGCAGAACCATTTGTCATCACACCCCATGTAAAATGTTTGTCAGCCCACGTTATAGAGTGTTTTTGTGCATAAGCTAAAGTACCCTCCAATCATACAGTGTCACATGAACTTAATGCTGCTGTAGCTGAAATGCTGGCAATTGATCTGTTGCCCTTCTCCTTTGTGGAGAATTCTGGGTTCCAGTGGTCTGCTGCATGTGCCTGTCCAAAATGGAAAGTCCCATCCAGGACATAATTTTTGACCCATGCTGTCCCTGAGTTGGTACGTACTATGTCTGACTCAGTAAGACTTGCCCTTCAACTTTTCTCCTCTCCATTCATCCATTTAAGTATGGATATGTGGACAAGAGGCAAAACTGCAGGGGTTCATATTTGTGTATAACTGCACACTGGACACAGGTGCCGGGGGTTGTTTGTGATGTTGGTAGTGTGAATAATCAGTCCAGTAAGGTGGATTGTCATGGTAGCAATCTTCCAGGAATTCAACAGCATGCAACGATTGCTATGCACAATTTGACCTGTTCACACACTGGTGAAAACATGTTGGACGTGGTACTGACTGAAACTGACAAGTGACTGAACCCCCTGCCCCTGAGAGCTGGGTTCATAGCAAGTGACAATGGGTGAATGTGGTGAAATGCATCACGAATGGTGTTTCTTTCATGTTCCATGCATGGCCCATTGTTCAAATCTTACAGTGTAGGAGTTTCTGCAGCACCCAGATGTAAAAGAAATGCTGACAGTTGGACGCCATATCTGCTCTCACTTTTCACAATCTGCAAAGGCCCGTGACCAACTGCAGCAGTTGCAGATGCAAAACAGCCTCTCTCAGCAACGCTTGAAGCTGGAAGTTGTCACCCAATGGAACTCCACTTTATACATGGCAGAGAGGTTGTATGAACAATACAAAGCTATCTCAAAATGTCTTGTGATGCACATTAGCCGTGACAGTTCCGGGGCCTCCATGTCTATGATGACTGAACAGTGGTGCATCATGGACTCTGTAATAACAATTTTGCAGCCTTTTGTACATGCCACACAGGTAGTGAGTGGTGAGTCTGCCTCCATTAGTCAATCAATTCCACTGCAGTGGGTGCTGAGGCAGACATTGGTGAATGTACAGCATGGCCTTGATGTTGCTGGAGACAGTGCTAGCAGTATGTTGCTGAAACACAAGCTGACAGTATTCTACTAGAATCATCACATTTTGAGCATTCAGCGTAGTGACAACTTTGCCATGGCAACAATGCTGGACCCACGATACAAACATGGAATTGCATCAGTAATGGAGGGAGGGCCTGAAGAGGTAAAAAATTTCAGTTCGCAACTGGTGCGCTTGGTTCATGGGGCACAGAAGTCACGTGCCAAGGTCAGAAAACCTCAGCAGCATAATCTGGCTGAAGTTGTACCTAGAGGACCATCAAGCATATCCTGTAAGGGGAAGGGGAATACAGTTCCAGGTGGTCTGTCATCCAAAGCGGCTGGCATCAACCCGCTTTGGGAGGCTTTGTCCCAAGTGGGGATTTGTGAAATAAATGATTCCAGAGAACAGGATGATGCATCCACCACTGGACTTAGTGTGGCACAGAGAATGGTTGAGACACATTTGTCTGAAAACAGGCATCTGACAATAACTGAAGATCCTCTTTTATACTGGAGTGGAAAGGTCAGTGAATGGCCAGAGCTGACTGCAGTGGGTACTGAAGTACCTCACATGCCCAGCATCCAGTGTAAGTGTCAAGAGGCTATTCAGCTCAGCAGGAGCAATACTCAGGGATCATCAGACAAACCTCTGTCCTGCAAATGTTAGTCTGCTATCATTCATAAAAATGAATGAGAGGCACATACCAGCACAGACTGCAACCTTGGTATTCATACCCCAGCCTAGTCATGGTGGTTTTGGTGATGTGGAAATGGACCATCCTGGTGGCACTGGCAGTGGCAGCATGAAACGGCCCACCACTGATGTAGATGACAACACAATGGAGAAAGAATTTCCCAGTGGTCAGAATTCAGACATAGATGACTGTGAGGGCAGCTTTCTTTATGAGGATGATGATGATGTGGTTAATGTTGGCAGGTTTTAACCGAAGTTGTTAAAAGGCAGTGTGCCCCTCTGGATTCAGACCACCACCACCAGGACTGATGTTAGCCACTGCCACCACTGAGCATGAGTTTGTCTACCCCCCAGACTACCACCAACAAGACTGATGTTAGCCACTGCCACCACTGAGCATGAGTTTGTCCACCTCCCCAATCACCACCACCACCGGGCTGATGTTGGCCACTGCCTCCATTGAGCATGAGTTTATCCACCCCCTGGACCAACACCTCCACTGGGACTGATGTTAGTCACTGCCACCACTGAGCATGAGTTTGTCCACCCTCCCAGACCACCACCACCGGGACTGAAGTTAGCCACTGCCAGTACTGAGTATGAGTTTGTCCACCCCCCAAGACCACCACCACTGGGACTGATGTTAGCCACTGCCACCACCACCAGATGCAAGAAGGTATAACAGGGAATGTCATCATGTGCCACAGCTGTCACCACCAGCACCCACCACCAGTGTTATTCAGACAATACAGTATTTCCCCATTACGTTTACATTTACCATGCCAAGGCAGAGGGAGTCGAACAGGAGACCACATCCATCAGCCACAGGCACAAAGCTTCTTAATATTTAAACCATAAAATGAGTATGTGTACTAATGTTTTTTATGCTATGTAACTTCCTTTAGCTGCATGTTTTGTTTTTTCTAGCTTTTCTGAGCCACAATGGTCAAACACATACAGTAAACTTATTTTGTTTTTTTACAGGTTAACAAAAAAACTCTCCTTCGCTGAAAGTCTGTATGAATGGTACTACAGCTGTACCGTACAGAGGACCCTATGGAATATCCATTTGAAATCCATACTGGTAAGTATCAAGATTTAATTTCATCCATTCAATTTTTTTTTAAAGACTGCAACAAATGTGACTGAGTGTGATTCATAAACTAGGTGACATGTGTATGTCACCAAAACTATTTCTGTAAGATATCATGCACTGTATTCTGAACTTGCAGCTGTGCAGCCCTGATCATGACAGTGTTGAAAAAGTTGCACACAGGTTGTGTTACTTGACAAGATGTGGTTTTGAAATGTAACTTGACTTGAGATTGAGAACCAGGGCCAATCAAGTTGTAAGAAGTCATTCATTTCTTTTTTTAGGAAACTTCCAGATGCTTTGCCGTTGTGTCAAAGTGGCCTTATCCATAGAAGTTCTTCAATATCAGCTCTCCCGCTGGGGTACACATGCAACACACAGAAGTCGTTTAATTCGATGACCATCATTAACAACCAGACTAGAGAAGGATGCAGATGAAATCTGTGAAGAAGTAACCAAATAAGAAACCATTAGAGATAAATCTGCAAATATGCTTCCCCCCACCCCCAAAAAAAATACTTACCTTCCTTGGCTTGAGAGTTATCCATTTCAAATTTCTGCACAAAAAGTTCTCATTGAGCGCTGGAATGT
This sequence comes from Neoceratodus forsteri, assembly GCA_016271365.2. Taxonomy (NCBI): domain Eukaryota; kingdom Metazoa; phylum Chordata; order Ceratodontiformes; family Ceratodontidae; genus Neoceratodus; species Neoceratodus forsteri. Next base: position 1,443,179,336 of record CM057450.1, read on the forward strand.
GCACACCAACAGTATATGTGACCTGTGATACAAAACAATACAAAGAGTACATGTCCATTTATGTCAACCCCCACCTACAAAATACACAGATATATATATATATATATATATATATATATATATATATATATATATATATATATATATATAATAACTCACCAAGGCTACTATTAGTGTACAGACAAAGGACACCCTTCTAACCGGTTGACATAATCACCTTGCATTTGCTGGAATAGCAGCACACATTGGACCAGCAACAGTTCACACTCACTCATCATTTTATTCTGAGGGGAATTTGCATGAAGTATAATGCTCACATTTGACTTTGTCACCACTTGTCAATTTTCTGGACACAAGATCGTTGCATTTTGGGCATGCAGAAAAAATCTGGGGACTCTGTGTGAGTACTATACGCACGACTGAGTTCATCATTAATTCTGGGGGACTTTGCATGTGGTGTAATGCTCACATTTGGCTTCCTCACCACTTGTCAGTTTTTAGACACAAGACTGTTGCATTTTGGGCATGCAGAAAAAATCTGAGGACTCTGTGTGAGTACTGCGCACATGACTGAGTGCACCATTAATTCTGGGGGAATTTGCAAGTGGTGTAACACTCACATTTGACTTCATCACCACTTGTCAATTTTATACACACAAGACAGATGCATTTTGTGTGTTGTGATTATGAGCTCATGATGTCATACTGAAATGATCAATTAAAGCAGCATTGCAAGAATGTGGTGACAATTTTGGACAGTACTTTTTTAGGCTATTTTATATTGCCAGCCACTAGTTACCTCCAAGTCATGACTTGAATGATACACTTCTTTTCACAATTTCTGTCTGCTTTACTACTTTTTGTCATGTATAAAAAAAATGAGCACACCTTTCAATATTGTTCTGACCAGGTTTGTAACACTATTTGCAGCTGCTTTTCAATAAATATTGTTCTGTGGGGTCATAAAACACTGCCTGCTGCATAACTGTCAAGTTACAACAGAAGTGATATATAACAACTGATGTGATGGAGAAAAGCAGTGGAAAATACTGACAAAGACCTGGTCAGCAACACTATATTAAAAGGAGTGATCCTTGTATTATTTCAGACATGAAAAAAAAGTAATACAGCAGACTCAAATACTGGAAATTATAGTATCATACAAGTCAGGATGTAAGTAAAGTGGCAATGTAACATAGCATTAAAAAGTATAGGCCAGAGTTCTCAACAGATTGTTGCACTGCTGCTTTACAGAGATTTAGTTATTTATTTTATTTATTGAAGAATCAGATTTACAACCTTTGAGTCAGTGACTTCGTTTACAAAGTACCTCGTCAAAATGGAGACAACAAATAGTGAGGTTTTAGGACAGGGATTACATACAGGTGAGATACAAAAAACACCTGGAGTTACAGGCAACAACTATACTAGGTACAAGCATAAGTTGAGTAATATACATAAGTTAACTTGCATATTATACATCATATTACACATCAATTAATAGCAACATATAGTTACAGACAGTATCCAGTCACCTAAGGGAACCAGGGGCACGGGCAAAGGGCTGGGTTAGGTCAGCTATTGACATTTGCAGCATCGACTGTCAATAATGTGTTGATGGAGGGCAGTTTTGAAACGACCAATCACGGGATCTTAGAGATAGCCTCAGGAAGGAGTTAAACCAAAGGGGCTTTATGATGGAAGGATCTTTGGCAGCGAGAGGTCCTAGCCCTGGGAACTATGAAGGTGGCTGCGATGGAGTTCTGGGTAGGCAGGGCGGACAGCCAGCTGCAGTGGAGCAGAGACCCCTGGAGGCAAAGCCCTGACAAGGATTTTAGCCAGTAGGCAGGTATGGTATTTCAGTCTTTCATCAAGAGTGAGTAAGTTGGAGGAAGAGTATAGCAGCAGGTGTGAGTTCTGCTGTTGGCACCTGTAAGGAGCCTACAGGCTTTGTTAATAGCGGTCTGTACCTTAGATAAGGAGGTGGGGTCAGCATGGCGTAAATAGGAAGTCAGTAGTTGGCCAGAGACAACACCGATGAGGTAATGGCTAATCTTAATGCAGATTCGAGGAGGCAATCTTTAGGCGGTAGAGGGCCTGATCCTGGAGTTCATGGCAGATGACAGGGTTTTTAAGTGGGCGTGGAATGTAGGCCAGGGTCAAAGGTGATGCCAGGTACTTATAGGATGTTACCTGTTCTAGAGTGAGGAGCTTGCTGGTGGTGATGAGAAGGAGTGTTCTTAGCACTGTTTTGCGGTGTGAGAACAGCATGGACTTAGTTTTCTTCAGGTTCATGACTAGTCGATGATTATTGAACCATTTTGGCTTGGAGGAAGGCTTTGCAGTGTGCCTTGGGTAGGAGGCGGGTCAGGGTGAGATGCTAGGATAACTGCATCATCAGCATAGAGCAGTATTTTGCTGAAGCAGGAGTTTGGGAGAGAGTTTAGGAATAGACTGAAGAGGGTGGGTCGAGGATGGAACCTTGCGGGACCCTGAGAGAACCGGCAGGTTGGAGGAGAGGGTCCCATTTAGTATAACTCTTTGGGACCTGTTTTGCAGGTAGCTAGAGAACCAATTCATTGGGCCAGATGAGAGTCCCAGTTGGGATAGGGAGTTTAACAGCAGGGGTGGCACACCGTGTCGAAAGCCTTAGATAGGTCTATGAATACTGCCCTGCAGACAACCCTTGTCAAGCAGCAGAGTGTAAGTGGTGGGAGAATTCCAAAAGGGCGGTGGTTGTGCTGTGGCCAGGATGAAACCCATGTTGCTCCGGACATAAAAGGTTGTGCTTAGATAGGTATTCTAAGAGCTGTGTGGATACCATTTTTTCTAAAGCTTTGGATGGGGGGGGATGGAGATAGGCCTGTAATTATTTGGTAGCATGCGATCCCCAGACTTATGGATGGGGATTACTTCAGCGTGCTTCCAAGCATCTGGGAATTGACCTAAACATAAGGATTTGTTTAAGATAAGCATGAGGGGGATTAGCATGACGTCCAGTGTAAGGCGGAGTATCTTGGAGTCAAGAGGGTCGTTACTAGGGTTTTGGGAGGTGAGGAACTTTATGAGAAAAGGTTTGGCATCACGGGGTGAGATCGTCTGGAAGCAGAAAAGTGGCCTTGAGATGTGTGAGAAGGTGGACGTGGTAACGGGTCAAAAAGTGGGCAGGGAGGACTGCACTTAAGTCCGTGAAGGTTTATTAAGGCAGTCAACAATACATGTGAGGTCAGTCGAGACAGCCCGTTTATGTCAATCTGAGACAGGCGGGGACCGGTTTACCATTCAGTTCTTTAATGTTGTCCCAGAAGCTCTGGATGAGCCCCAGGTGGGCGTCAGCGCAGCCTGATAGTAATTAGCCTTTGCCTGCTTGATGGCCCAGGTGCACTGGTTACGGGCAGCCCTGTAGGCTTGTCTGTCAGCCACTCTACCAGAGTCATTTGCAATGTGCCAGAGATTATCCCGCTTTTTGGTTGCTGGATCAGAGCAGGGGATATCCAAGCAGCAGACCGCTTTTTCCTAGATGTGGAGATGGGGAAAACAGATCACAGGCGAGGTGAAGGCAGTAGTGAGGTAGGTTAGTGCAGAGTTTATGTCTGGAGCACAGGCCACTGGGGTCCAGTTGACAATACAAGGTGTGCGTTTGAGGTTGTCAAGACCCCGAGGGAGAAACCTGCGTCGTGGGGTGGTGCAGTACACAGGGCTGAGGGTGGGAGAGGACCAATGGCAGATGACGGGAGTGGTCGCTGGAGGAGAGTCCGCAAGGACAAGTATAGAAGCCACTTTATGTGGCTGGTTAGAAGGATTACGTCCAAGAGGGGAGCAGGTTCCCGTTGCTTTGTTCGACGAGTGGGCTGAGTGACCAAGTGGAGACAGGTCAAGGGCCATAAGCTCATCCTTTGTATACAGATGAGGAACTGAGCCAGTTGGAGTTTAAGTCACCCAATATTAGTTGTTCAGCCTTCTGGGGTAAGGAGGATAGATAGTCAAGGAGGGAGGAGACCGCTAAGTTTTTTGTATTCAGGGGTATGTAAACCGTGGTTAGGTAGAGGGGGCCACGACCAGGATAAGGAGTGATTTTAAGGGTAATGGCTTGCGCCCTGTGGTTGAGCTCAGGGGATTCACCACGTTACATAGTTATTATGGTGTTGCACCTAATTTATGGGTGCCTTACTTCCAGGGGAATCTTTCTTGCTCCACATGTCCTTATATACAGTAGTGCAATACATTTCTGTCAAAACCACCTGTAATTTCATTAAAGTGTGTCACATCATGGAGGAATTCCCTTTCTGAAAAGCCACTGAAATTCTTCCCCCCTTTCTCAGTAATGTTAGGACGTGATGCCAGGGAGAGCGCAGGTGAGTGCTCCATTATAGTGAATCTCTGGCAGCTTTCCGAATATTTCTTTATGTTATAATGGGCAGTTTGTGGTGAAACGTGTGGTCCCGTTTCCAGTAACAAGAGCCTTGAGTGAAGCGTGCCACAAGCGACCTACCTACAATATAACGCTATTCAGAAACTGCGGAGACTCACTATAGATGGCTACGGTGCTCCCTGGCATCGCTGCGTTGTTGGCGGAGGGGCAGGTGGGCAGCTTTCAGAATGGAAGTCCATGTTTCACTAATGTGATTTGGCGATATGAAATATATCTGGACATGTAGAGCATACACAAACTTTCGCCTGGTGCAATGCCACTGGATTGATAGTCTCTGTCATGTCTATTTCACAAACAAAATAGTTATAGAGCCTCAGTAATGTTTACTTTGTGTCAGGACTCATGAATCGGATTCGAAGTGTTTCACAAAAAGCATGAAGACTGAGCAGTGCAAGTATGTTGTGCTAAACTGCATGTGTGCCATCAGTGTTATTTCCTGTGTGTGCATACTTTGTCCAGCTTCATGCAAACATATATATGGTAAGACTTGTTGCAGTATCAAGAATAAATATAACAAAGAATACCTGATGTATATTTTATTGGTACCATCAGCAGCAGTGGAGTAAGTGATATGATATTTTTTCAGTGGTATCGAGTCATTGTGCACCTCAATCACTCACAAAGCACACATGACTTTTTGGAGATCATAGCACAAAAACACATGCTCTCCTAAAAGTTATGTGTGCAGTATGTGACTAAGGTGCACTCTGGCTAGACACCTCTGAAAAAGTATTGTATCACTTAGTCCACTATTGATGATGGTGACAATAAAATATATGTTATTCTGCTCACTGTTCTTTATTCCATAAACACTGCAACAAGTCAGCAACATCAATATATGTTTGCAACATGCTGCATAATGTCTGATGTCTCACACACACACACACACACACACACACACAGACAACACTGACTGCACACATGCAGTTTAGCACATCATACTTTGCACTGCTCATACCAGCTTGTCCACAAGCACTGACAACAGAAAGTCAACATTACTGAGTCACTGCAACAACAAAGGGTAAATGTCTATTATTAAACAACAAAAAAAACACACAAAACACTACAGCACAGTAGTGTTGGGGAAGGGTCCAGAAAAAATCCCTTAATGGGGATTCCATGGTGCTCCAGGAGCAGGTGGAGCATTGTCAGTATCTGCAGCTGCTGTTGCTGGATTTGATCCACCTGCTGCTGCACAGCACCCAACCTCTTGTTGTTTTCCTCAAGGGCTGCCCACACTAGTGCAATTTCTGTCTGCATTGCAGACACTGTGGCAGGGTCCACTTCAGCAGGAAAGCCAGGTAGTGGTGGTGGTGGTGGAGAGGGTGGTGCTGGTGGCTGTGGTGGTGGTGGAGCAGCTGCTGCTGTTGCCCTCCTCCTGCTGTGGTGGTGAGGCACAACACCCCCAGCACCCCCTGCCACTGCCACAGAAGGGCCATCAGGTGGATGCCTGGCCCCTTTCAGTGGCAGCCTGCCACTCCACCTTGTGGAGGTTTGCCATGTGCGTGCGCTGGCCACTGGTCCCCAAATATGTTGCTCAGGGCCATGGTGCACCTGCATACCACACAGATGGCAAACCACAATGGTACTATCCCCCACACAGTTAAACATTACCACACTGGGAGCTGTGGGGGAACCAGATATATGTTCAGAAGCACCTTCATTTACCTGAGGCTCCATCTGCGGCTGTGGAGGTGGTGGAGGGGGTGCTGCTGGAGCCCCTGCAGCTGCTACTGGTGGTGGTGGTGATAGTAGCAGACTGGGTGGATGGGCCACCACCAGTGGCACTGGTGCTGCTGCTGCTTCCACAGAGGGAGACCCAACACCCAAGAGTCAGGAGCAGTCCAATAATACCCGACCGCCCTCACATGTGCGCACTCCTTGCCTCTGCCCACACCCACGGGTCACAGACTCTTCTCATCCAGGTCCATCATGCACAAGTCCCCGACTCTGACCAACGCCTCAATACTTCGACCTTCACCTGCACTCACAGTCTCACACACACTCACACACACAGTCATACACACACACACACACAAAACAAAACTTGTAAAAAAAATTCAGTAGCAAAAAAAAAAATTTTAAAACACAGTACAAAAAAACAAAATCAAGAAGTATCTTTTAAAAAAAGATTTTTTTGTGCTCAAAATCACAAGATGCAACTAGAAAACAAACTCTCCTCTCTCTACACCAAAAGGCATCCTTCTTCTACAACTGCAAGGAGAAAGTGAAAGCAACTGCTTTTCTGACTCACTTCCTTCCTGCCTGGCTAACATGTGACTTACAGTACTGTAAGCCCGTGAGATGTGGGGGGCTGCCTATTTTGTTGTCACTTCACCTTATTTTGCGTTAAGGTGGAATGACAACATGAAGTCATAGTGAGAAGGTGAAGTAAGCACTTTACAGTGGTCACTTCACGTAGCGTTCTGCCAAAGCGAAGTGGCCACTTCGCATCCACTGCACCGGAGGATTTCAAATTCGCTGCATCTCTACACAGACAGTACTGTAGCCAGCTCACATTCGAGTACTATGGTGACACCATGATAGTGGGCTGGTACCATTTAAACAGGGCAATTCTGAGACAGCTATGTGAGCTGTACTATGATGAGCTGCAGACACCCACCAGAAGAAGTCATGCCATGATGGTGGAGACCAAGGTGACAGCGGTAATGTGGCTGCTTGCCAAGGGCACCTTCCAGAAACCAGTGGGTGCCACTGCTGGTATCTCACAGTTGGTCATGTTCCACCTCCTCACCCAGGTCCTCAATGCTCAGCTGCTACATGCTTCAGAGTACATAACATTCCCAGTCACACAGGCATAGCATAAAACAAACATACAGGAATTCCACAGAGTGACACCTATGCCAGGCATGATAGGGGCCATTGACTGCACCCATGCAGCTATACATGCACCACCTGGCCCAAAAGGTGCTGTGTATGTGAACAGAAAGGGATACCACTCCATCAACTGCCAGGTGGTGTGCAATGCCACAGGGCACATCATCAGTGTGTGTGCCACACACCCTGGGAGTACACACGACACATGTATATGGCACCACTCCATCCTGTGCCAGTGTTTTGAGTGTGGGGTGATCCCCATGAGGCATCTAGTTGGTGAGTAGGGCCTGAGAAGAGGAAACCAGCAGCTGTGTGGTACACCACACAGTAACAGGCTGGGGAGGAGGTGAACGAGGAGAGTGCTAGGTAGGGGACAGGACTGGAAAGGATGATGGCAACAGTGCAGGGAGCATGGACAGAGGTTCCCAGACATGCAGAACACAGATGGCAAGCCATGAATGGTGGCACAGCAGCCGTGATGGGAGGCATTGGCCAGGGTACACTGGGTGGCAGGTGGTGGCAGTGTGAACTGGAAGTGGGTTGAAATAGACAATGACAGGCAGTAACCATCACATGTGTCCTCCCACAAGTGAAGTGTGTATCCTCTTGAACCCTGGCTGCTCACCCCCATATGGTGAAGAAGCAGTGGTGCTGAGGAGAGAGATACAATGAGGCACACATTGCCACATGCAACATCATAGAGCATGCCTTTGGCATGCTCAAAAATGTGGTTCCATTGCCTAGACAGATTCAGTGGTGCCCTACAGTACAGCCCTGCAAAAGCTTATGGCATATACCTGGCCTGTTGTATGCTGCACAACATGGTCATTGACCGTGGGAGACCTGTCCAGGTGGATGAGGGCAACAGTGCTTGAAGTTGATGAGGAGGACCAGCTGGATGGGGTTGTGCAGCCAGCCATGGGGAGGAGGGACCCCAGGCTGTCCATAAGTGCCAGGAGTCACAGGGACACCACAGTCAAGGAGTATTTTGGGAACCACAGGAGAGTACCACAAAGGGCAGTACTGCATGTACAGCACCACACACACACACACACACACACACACACACACACACACACACACACACAGACACGGACACACAGAGATGCAGGGACACATGATCGCACACTGCTCATATGGGTGGACATGCACATACACCACCCCTCCATGAAGCAACAGATACAGATGCAACCACCCACATGCCGTGTCCTGTATACCCATGTGGACAGTCACAGGCAGGCATAGGCAGCAGTACTGCCACAGGGTGCACATCAGGGCACAGAGCTCCTGGTGGGACACACACAACAGTGCAGCCAGGGAGAAGGCTACACACTCAGCAGTACAGCAGGTTGTGCCATGGATCAGAAGGTATGCGCTGGCATACAGGCAATGCCAACACAGTGAGGCACTCATTGCACTATGCCACATGATCAAGCAGAACCACCCACACTCATGCTGGATGTAACCCAGGCCACATGTGTGCCACAGTACATGAATCAGGCCACCACTAGACATGCACGCAGTTAACAACAGCAGCAGGAGACTGGACTGGGCAGCGCACCCTTCAGGACTACTGCCACCATGGTCACATGGGCAGCCATGCCCTGACTGTGTGGCAGCCACAGGCTGCTCAACAGCCACAGGTGGTGTCACCAACACATTCATGGGGGTAGAGGCATGAGAACGTGACCGGGTCCTCATGGGTCTATACATACTGGTAAAAAGACTATTGCCAGGTTTGGCAGGGATGGGAGTGGTGATGGCTGGTGCCAGCCTTAATGGGGTCTCCAGACACTGAGTCTGTGGTGCGGATGTAGCACTATGGGGAGTCCTTCATGCCCTGCTTTGACCATTGGATGCCAGTGCTGCAAAGCCCACAATGATGGCCTCTGCAATGTGGTCCAGTGATGCAGTCATGGCCTCCCACAGTTGCCGGACCTCACCAATTAGCTGTGCATGTCCAGTGTCCCCTCACTCAGCCATTTGATGCACCTTGCACATGTATCTCTACCTCAAGCATTGGCTGGTTGCCTACAGAATCACAAAGCAGCCTGGTGTGCTCATCCATCCTGTGAGCACCGGGTGATTCATGGTGCTGCTGCAGACAGATTGGAGGTGTGGTTGCATGCCGTGCAACATCTCTCAACTGGGAATGCTGCACAGGGGACTGCGTATGTGGTGGGGACTGAGTGCGGGCACCAGCAGTGGCCCCTGCAGAGTGTTGCACAGTGTCCCTTGCAGGCTGCTGCAGCACAGCAGCAGCCTGCTGGACCTGTCCAGCATCACCAGTGACCACACCTGCTCCCCATCCTTGGCCAGCACCGGCAGCAGCACCACATACCACCGAGCGTACGTGGGTGTCAGACATGACCCCAGTCTCCCGCCTGCACTTCCGACTTTGAGCAGGTGCAGTACTTCATGACCAGCCAGAATTGTGCATGTCTATCATGCAATTACATGCTGTGTGACAGTGTACTGTGTTTTCCTGTCACGCAACAGATGCAGCAGTGCTGCGTGGGTTACTGTTAGGTGCCACATTGCTCAGGTAGGCTGGTGTACTGCGTGGTGATCATGACATGTGCTGGGGGACTCAGACAGCAGGCCAGAAACTGGAGCGAGGTGGAGATGGCTAACCTGGTGGCAGTAATGACCCCATTGGAGGACCAATTGTTCAGGGCAGGGAACTTGCAGGAAGCACGTTCCCAGGTGTGGGCCCATGTGGCTGAGGACCTGGAGAGGCACACTGGGGTGGCCAGGACAGGGGAACAGTGCTGTCACCACTATGGGTACCTGCTGCATCACAATCCAGAGCAGCTGCAGAGACTGCAGGACCATGCCTGCTGAGGTGCGGTCCCACAACCAGATACGTGTATCCGTGCACAGTGCATGCTGCCTCTATACAGACATGGCACATTGGGGTGTGCAGATTGTGTCGTGCACCTGCACACTGGGCAGGTCATCCCTGTTAGAGGTGTGTGGGCACTGTGGTGTGGCAGCACTGCACTCTGTGTGACCCTCTATTGCACCGTGCCAGTGGCCATCAACAGTGGGCCCATCTCACAGGTCATAGCATGGCACTCTGCATCATGGTGTGATGTGGTGACCTGCATGGGAGGGATGGATGTCTGTTGTTGGCATGCCTTTCATGGTCCTTTCTGTATGTGTTTCCTTCTCAGGACTGGAGGCATGCAGGTGGGCCAGGGCTGAGGCTGATAGGCTGGGCAGACGACAAGCCAATGGTGCTGTGGCTAGGCCAGGAGGACAGATGACAGGTGAATGTATGTACTATTCATTTTACATCAGCTGATGGGGATGGGGGGTCAGGACACAGAGCAGGGCAATGCCAGCATGCAATGCTATGGTGTGTGCTGGCTCACTGTCACTGTTGGCTGTGTTGGTCAGCAGCATGTGGTGGTCCCATTGTGTGCATGGTATCTGTGTGGTGGTAACCTGTTGCTGTCACTGGTGGTGGCTGTGTGTGGCCCATGGTGTGAACATGCTGCTGCTGCCCAGATGGCTCATGTGTTGCCCCCTGGGGGCATCGATCCCTCATTGTGGTGTGCCTGTGCACCAGTAACAGTGCATGGTACTCCATGGTGAGCCACACTGTCGGTGTGTGGCACAGTGGCCTGGGCTGCTGTGGGTGTCTGCTATGCATGTGTTGTTGGCAGCATTGTCCATGGAAGTGCCCCCACCACAGTCCCCTGCACACACAGTGGTGGTCATTTGCTGTGTGGGACCTGTCACTTAGTGACTGTTCTGTGTTTCCATTGCATAGATTGTCTAGGACCAAGGAGTAGTCGTCGAGGTGTTGGTGTCCTAGGAGGCAGCATGCTACATCTACAGCATCTGACCATCCACATCATCTCCCAACTCACAGTTCACATCTGCCTGACCAGGAGGCATCTGGCGGCAACAAGGGAGCTGGTGGTAGAGGTGCGCTGGATGAGGGCAGACATCCGCTGGATGCGGCAATAATATTTGGACACTTCTCTTTGTAGCCCCATATTTCCCTCCCATTCATCCCATCCCATTTGGACTGCTGTGTTGTCTCCCCTTGCACTTTCTGCACACTCCATCTCCATACCATTTTGTACACCATTGGACTGTGACAGCTTTCTATTTCATTACCCTTTCCTGTATTCACCACATTGGCTGTGTCATGCCGTGTTGCTTTGTTTTCTATCTTCTGTTTGATTAAACCTTTTATTACCATTTGCTCATGTGTTTCTGTGTCTCCCTCACATGCTTGGTGCTGCTCTGTTCTGGCATTGTAAATTGCTGTGGTCTGGCTGGTACATGTCTTGGCCAGTGGTGTCCCTGCAGTGTGAGTCTGGTAGGTACCCAGTAACTTGTCTGTCACATCTGTGAGTGTTACTGTTACATGGGTTTGGACTGTGGCCCTCCTCTGTGCATGCCACAGTGCCATGTGCCCATGTCCACATGTGCAGCACAGTGCACCCCCAGCTCTGTTGCCCTTCCCCATGCTGCTGTGCTATGCGGTGCAGTGTCCTGTGTCCATGTGTGGCTGTGTGGCATGTTCAGCTTATCACCATGTGCCTGTGTGGCAGTGTGGCTGTGGCACACTGTGCATGCATTGTGCCTTCACATAGTGGATATGGTGGCTGGCTATCCTGTATTAGCTGTTGGGACTGAGGTCTTGGGTGCTCAGTCCTGTAGCTGTCTATTCCATAGCCATTCCTATGCCCTGTCACATTGGTTCACAGGGTCTGTGTGGGACTCTGTGCATTTTCCATGACCATTAGGCTCTGTACCAGTTCTATGCCTCCTGCACCATTTTCCCTTGTGGTTCTCCCCTGCATCTACTTCCATGGTCCCATGCCTTGCACAGCCCTAACTGTGTTTCCTTATGCATGGTACACCTTGCTCAACCTGCTATATTCAGCATGCACTATTGCTCCTGTGCAGTTCAGATTCCTCCAGCACATGTCTGTTTGTGCAATGGTGCAGTTGTGCTATATTCAGTGTGGTTTGTGCAGGCGAATTTCTGTGGCACATCCGCTGAATATTGTTTTTGTTTGCTGTGGCGCAACTGGATTGCACTGCACATCCCATGGCTCAGGTTCTGGGTGCACTTTTGAATATCTAACCCCAAATGTTCAACATAGCCTTCTTATGACCCTGCCTCATGAACAAATACAGACAAGAGTTTCAAATCTTGCCTGAAAGGTGATTTTGCACAGGAATCACAAAATAACCTTTCAGGACAGAGTTGCCTAATGTCAATGTCAGTGCAATTGCTCATGAGATGGATGGGTTTCTTTTTACGGGGTTTATTAAAGAAAGAAAAAAAACCTACAAGGGAAGGTTTTCTCTAATGTTTTAATGCGCTCAAGATTTTTTAAACAAGAATCAACAATGGGGGGTTACGTTAATGTTTGGTGAAGGAACTATATGTTAATTTCATACAAAATTAAGCAAAAAACACTAAAAAAATTATTATAACTACAGTAACTTACAACCAAGTTATAATAATAACAATGATGTACTCCAGGGATTATGTTAATGTTCAAGTTAATCACCACCTGGGGCAATTTGGCACTCAGCTGCACTTCGAGCCACATTACACCTCAGAGGGAAATTAACTAGAACATTAACATAACCTCCATCTTTCATTATTGCTTCATAAATGCAGTTAATTACCACTCATTGGTGCTTTTTGAATACATATTTTAGCATCTTCTCCACTGTTCCCCCTTGTCTCTGGACCCCAAAACTGACCCTCCCTCTCAGCAACCCCAGACACATAACACTGACATTATGGGGTGCCCAGTCCCCCAATGTTGCTGTCCCTCTTTGTTGTTGTTGCCCCTGAAACTGTTCCACCCACCCAACCTCCCTCTCTGCACCGACCACTCCACACCCCCCAACAAACATAACACTGACACTGAGGATGCCCAATCCATGAGAGTCAAGACCTGAAATAAAGAAACCTTCCTCGTAGTGTTTTTTCTTTCTTTAATAAACAACAAAGTATAAGCCTACACTGAATTTTGCAAATGCAGGCTCATAACTTTGGTAATTTGCAATATGTTGTCTCTCAAATTTACAGCGTGGGACATGCTTCTCTAGGGATATGCTCTGAAGAAGTGTGCATTGCCCATCTGCAGGACCTTGGTGGTGCTCCATGCTCAGCTGGTGGCAGCAAGAGAAGAAATATTTCAGCTGCATCGCCTCCTCAGCTGAAGACCACTCCTAATCCCCAGAGGCCCAATGGTCCATAGGGGTGGACAGTGTGGTGGAGGTGAGGGAAAAGGAAGACAGGGTTGATCATGGGTGGTTGTCCAGCTCAACACTATCCAAATGGCAAAATGCTTTGCATTCCCAGTGGAAGCTTAGGTAACTGATTCCACTGGGAAAGACTTTGAGACAGTTGGAGGAAAGAGGCAGTACACATGATGGCACCCAGGAGGACAAACAGGAGCAAGTCTACCAGGAAAGTCTTAGTGGTTGGAGACTCAGTGATTAGAAAATTGATAGGGTGGTAGGAGGGGATGGTCAAGTATCTTCATGTCAAACCAACCATCCAAGATTTAGGCAGGAAAGGGAGGATGGTGGAGAGAGAGGGGAGCCAGAGGGTGCTGGTACACCTGGGTGCCAACGAACTGGTGAACCAGTTGGTGGAGATGGTGAAGAGGAACTTTTACAGACTGTGGGAGAAAGTGATGGTACACTCAACTTGTCTAGCCTTCTACAAGGTCTACTCTTTGTGGAACAGAGAGGGGAAGAAGTATAGAATAAGGAGGGATGAGATGGAGGAGTTTAATGGATGGCTTAAGGCATGGTGTCATGAGTAGGGGTACTACTTTGTGGAGGTCTGGGTGGACTTCTGAGATGTGAAGCTCTTCAATGGTGATGGACTACATTTGTCAAAAGAAGGGGCCAGTGTGCTGGGAAAAATGTTTGTTGTCTATATCTGACTAACAGGGAGACTGAGACTTGAGAAACCACAGTGATAGGAGAAAGTAAGGGGAACCTAGCTAGTGTACCCCCATATCTTGCGGCTTGTAGCAGCACAGCAGGTAAAAACAGAGATGAGGTTGAAACTGGGCTAGGGGATGGGACAATAGAGAGGGGGAACTCAAATTGTGCAGTCACCACAAAAATCAATAATTAAAAAGACCAGGGAAGAATAAGGGAGAAAGACAAGTAAATGGAAAAAAGGGTTCAAGAGTAAGATGTAAGGGGGTCTGTCATAATGCCACGAACCTGGGTAATAAAATTAGTGAGCTCCAGGCAATGATGGCAGACATTGAGATCAACCTTGTGGCCATCACAGAAACTTAGGCTCAGAAAATGATGACTAGGACCAGACAGGCCCTGGCTACACTATGTTCAGGAGGGACAGAGGAAAAGATAGAGAGGAAGGCATAGCTCTTCATGTCAGGGGTGTCATTGAGGTTATGTAAGATGGATGCATCAGGGTAGTAATGAGGGGACAGAGTTGCTATGGGTGCAGCTCACAGAGGCCTCAGGCAAGAAACTATGGTTGGGGTGATCTATAGACCACCAGAGCAAGGGGAAAAGAATAACAGGAAGCTCAGGGAAGTACTAGAATAGGGAGTGGCAAAGAGGGAAGTAGTGGAAGAGGATGATCTGAACCTGCCAGCTATTGATATGGTTGTTCCAACGGCCAGAAGTGCTCAAAGTCAAGCCTTGCAGGATGCATTCAAGGACTGTCTACTGGTGCAGCTAGTTAAAGAACCACCAGGCAGGATGACATTCTTCGATGTGGCACTCACCATCTCAGAGGTGATAGGAGCTGTGAGAATAAGGAAGCCATTAGAGGAACTGCAACCACAAATCCATTTGGTTTCAACTGTCCCTAAGGACCACAAAACACCAGTCGAGAGCTGAGGTTCTTGATTTCAGATCAGAGAACTTCAACAGCTTCATGGTGTTGGTTCAGGACAAGTTAGTTGGTGTAGACAGCATAGGAGGTGTGGAAGAGTGACGGGGCATTAAAGCGGGCCATTCTAAAGGCATCTAAGTTATGAATGAGAATAGTAACCAAAAGTAACAAGTACAAGAGACCATTATGGTTCTTGATAAGGGTCAGGGAAGCAGTAATGGCCAAAATAAGGCCTTCTCCATGTACAGAGAAAGGAGGTGGAGGAAAAATTGTGAGAATACATACTGAGAAATAAGGTGGTAAAAAGGGAATTAGGGAGGCAAAAGCATACACTGAGCTGTGTACTACTGAGGGAGTCAAGAGCAGAGAAAAACAATTATTTTGGTATATTAGGGGAAAAGGAAGAAAGGAGGGGGATTATAAAATGATCCAAGGTGGTAGGGTGATTGCAGAGGACGTGGAAAAGGCTGCTGTCCTTAATGATCACATTGTTCTGTCGTCTCAGGGGAAGGCAGTGGAACCTTGTCAGACAATGGCATCAAAGTAGCCACAAAGAGGTCCCACAGATGAAGCAGCCTGTATTTACATGCAAAAGGGTCTAGAAAGGGCTAGCAGTCCTAAAGATAAATAAGGCCGTAGGACCAGATGGGATGCATCCAGGGGTGTTCAGGGAACTGGCAGGAAAACTGGCTGAACCCCTGATAGAACTATTCAATAGTTCATTACAGACTGAGGTAGTTATGAAGGATTGGAGGGTGCTGGATGAAAAGTATTTGTAACTGTATTTGTAATTGCAGTTCCACTCAAAAGGTGGCACCTACAGACTTGTCGGTCTTACCTCTGTAGTTGGGAAACTGATAGAGTCAGTGGTCAAAACAGATGTGGTTACCTGGAGAGCAGTTGTCTCTAGGATAGCAAACAGCATGTTTTCATGTAAGGGAGGTCTTGTCAGACTAACCTGATAGTTTTCTTTGTCTGGATGATGAAGGCATTTGATAAAGACCTGTGCATTTACTCTACTTTGACATCAGCAAGGCTTTTGACTCAGTCCATTGCAGATGATTGTAGAGGATCTGGGTGTGGCTAGGAACATAGTAAGATGGGTAGGTAACTTTCCAAGAGGGAATCAACAGATGGTTGTGGTTAATGGAGCCAAACCAGAAGAGAGGAAGGTTGTGTGGGGTACCACAAGGATCTGTCCTGGGCCTCATTCTCTTCAATTAGTTAATCAGCAACACTGAAGAAGGAATCCAGGAGCAGATTGTGTCTCTTTGCAGATGACATTAGGCTGTGTGAGAGAAAGATACCGATGGGGAATAAGGGACATGCAGAGTGACCTGCAAAGACTAGAGGTGTTCTAAGGTTTAGCAGCTGAAATTCAATGCAAAAATGTAAGGTGATATACCTAGGAAACAAGAACACAAGGAGAGAATAATGGGTGGGTGGGTGGGGTAAGACTTAGCACTACAGCTGAGGAATGGGGCATATGAGCTATCATTTATGACTGCCTTAAACAATCAAGTCAGTACAACAAGGCCTATAGTAAGGCAAAAGGATGCAGTGATGTATCGGAGGGTACTGACAGAAGAAACAAGTTCTAACCAGAGCTGATAGGGCTGTGAAGAGCTACCAAATGACCAAAGTTATTTTCGTGTTGGTGTCATATAGTGCTGTTTAGTCACAATCATCAAAAACTGTCATGCTGCTAAATCAGTCTTCTTGAATTTATTTAGTTAGAGTAAATGCTGCTGCTGGTGTGTGTGTGTGTGTGTGTGTGTGTGTGTGTGACTGCTCCCAGGTTAAGTTTGCCTTTTTTCCTGTAACTGCAGGACAATTTTCCAATGTTTTCCTGTAGATTAGGTTATCTCTAATGGAAGCCAAATTCCTCTGTTTTCCCATATAACTAATGCAAGTCGATAGGAAGAATTTCCCTGTAGATAACTCCAAATACAGGAATCCCTGTAGATCTGGGAGCCATGCACGTGTGTGTGTGTGTGTGTGTGTGTATGCTTGGGCTGTGAAGAGCTATCAAATGACCAAAGTTATTTTCTTGTTGGTGCCATATAATGCTGTTTAGTCACAAATCTCAAAAACTGCCATGCTGCTAAATCAGTCCTCTTTAATTTATTTAGTCAGAGTAAATGCTGCATGTGTGCTGTGCCGCGTGTGTGTGTGTGTGTGTGTGCATGATAACCTGTCCTGCTCCTTGAATGACAGTTTACAGACAATAATTGCACAGTCTGTAATCTGACACTGAGTCTGACTTTCACTTTCACAAAAGCCAGACAAAATGAGTTAACCCCTAGGTTGTTGAAAGAAATAGAAATAATCTGTTAGACAAAGCTGGACAGATGATAGAAACAGCAATTTAAAAAATATTTTTTTTGTTAATGTCCTGAGACGTTCTGAGGTACAATACAGTAGCATCCCCTCCCTTCAGATGCCTTTAACATAGAGCAACAAATAGCAAAAATCAGAGGGGGAGTGCACTGTTTTGCAGCTGTGGAGGAATACTTTCAAATGTCCAAAAAGGGAGTTCCAAGATCAGGCGTTTTAGATCTACAATCTGATCGATGACAGAAGGGCTATAGGCTCTGCCCACAGCTCTAAAAAGGTAATACTATCTTTTTATAGATCTTTGGTGAGTCCACACCTGGAGTACTGTGCCCAGTTCTGGAGTGCTCACCTCAGAAAAAAAAAGGACAGGCTAGAAACAGTGCAGCAAGGGTAACAAAATGATTCAGAGCCAGCAGGGCAGGTCTTACGAGGATCACCTCAAGGCACTGAACATGTACTCACTGGAGACCATATGGGAGAGGAGAGATATGATAGAAATCTTCAATTTCCTGAAAGGAAAAAACAAGCTGAATTATGAGGAATTATTTAGCATGGATAACAGTTTGAGGTCACAAGAGCACATGTGGAAACTAACAGGAAGGAGGTTCAAGAGGGATATGAGAAGGTATTATTTTACAGAAAAGGTGGTGAAACCATGGAACAGTCTACCAGCTGAGATGGTGAGTGCTGAAACCATTAATGGCTTCAAGCACAGTTGGGATAGAATGAAAGGTACAGTAGTTACTCAGGACAACAGTAACAGGAAGAAGAATAGTGGGTGTAAAGGTAGGGCTAGAACACTGTATGGGCAATTGGTCATGGGTTTAATAGAGAACCATGGGCAACCTGGATGGACTATCAGTCTTTTTCTGCCACCATTGTCTATGTTTCTATCATCATGTATTTGCTGTATTGATTAGATTGTCTTTATTGTATTGCTTGTCTTGTAACCTACATGATCATACATTGGTGTCTAGTGTAATTACCTGGTCAATAAGAGCTCATAAATAAGTAATTTAATGATATAAGGCACTATACAATAGCTGTTAGAGATCACTGGATAGATCTGCATTACTAAATACTCACTGTGTGGCCCTGAGCAACTCATTTAAGCTGCCAGTGTTCCAATCCACCCAGTTATGGAAATGGAAGGAAGCAGAACCCCAACAGAAATGAGATGCTGAGTTCCATGTCATGATAGTGATATACAAACTGCAATCATTAGCACAGCAAGTGTAAATCACTGAAAAGCAAAACTGTGATGTACACTTCTCGGCGATACCACAACCGACAACCAAAAACAGCAGTTATGTGGGGGGCTGCACCCACACCTCCCCCTCACAGAGGGCTTCAGCTCCAACATCCCACTGATTATAGATTGCCAACTCCAGGGGGGTACATGTCAAGGAAGGGAGACAGCCACCCCAAAAAATCCCAGCAAAAGCACAAAACATTACCCCTCCCTAGCACTGAACCCTGTACCTGCTGCACCATAGCTAGCCACCCTGACCACCACACCACATAGCTAGCTTGGCAGCAACATGCCACACTGCACCATACAAACCCTCTTCCCTATCCCTCCCCTTCTGGTCACTGTCCTACAATGCCGCAACTCTCCCTCACACATCCCTACCCTCGTTGTACCTCTCAATCGCTTACAGGGTAGCTCACATGTCATGCACTGCAAATGAGTCACACATAACAGAGTTGCTTATTTGCAGTTGCCATCATCACTGGATGTGGCATCTCAGCTGGGTTATCCAGTGTAAATACATTGGAATATTGAGTAACAGTAGGACACCAATGAAAATGAGATTTTGCAAATCAGTGGGAGTATTTTGGGTAATGTTTATTTAATTGTAATTTGTGACAGTGAAAGGCCCACTATGCTATGAGAACTTGTTTCCTGGTGTGTCAGGGAGGGGTTGCATGGACTGTAAATATATTGTAGAAATGAATTAAGCGAGACCTCACTGGAAACAAGATGCTTCAGACAAGTTAGGCTATCCTGGGAAAATGAATAATAAAAAATGTATTCCCAGCAGTAACTGGCTCTTCCTGTCCCCACCCCCAGACAGATGAGACAATATGGTTTAATTGTTAGAGCCCTGTTGTTAACTAGCAGATTGCAGATTGAACCCTGCTCTAGCCGCATTGATTACTGTGTGACACTGAGCTACTTACTCAACCTTCCAATGTGCCAACCAAACCACCCATCAATGAAAATTGGTAGAGTAGTGTTCCACAGGAAATACAATGTTGCATTTCAGCTGTGCTGTCCTGGAGAAATACATTGCATGAAAACACACATAAAAACATTGCCAGCAACTGCTTGCTCTCCCCCCACCCCCCTCCTGGAAGCAGTTTGGTCTAATGGTTAGAGCATTATTAGGAACCAGGAACTCCCAAATGCTGTCCTTGTTAGCAAGAAATATTCACTGTGCAACCCGGCTTCAAAAATGGATAGAAGCATGACCCCACTAGGAATGGGATGTTGCAGGGCTGTCATGTCCATACAGTCTAGTGGCATGTGCCTCGACAAAATTGACTTTAAAATGTTGCCTTTTAAGCTGAAGAAACCTGTAAAAGTACCATTTAACATCATTAGATTAATATTAAATTGAATAACGTCTCCCAGAAATTCTCATGGCATGATCGCCATTGAGTGTTGCATCTCAACTAGGGATGGGCACAACCCCCCCCCCCCAAACTGAACCACTTCAAACTCACATGGCTCATTTTCCTTTAAACTACCAGTTCAGCTCAGATTTCTTGTTTTTTTCCCTCTCCTCCAGTGTTTGCCTGTATGCCAGTCATGTGATTGGCTTTCTGAGGCTGTGGGGAGAGATGAAAGGAGTACCTGAGCTAGTGGCAGTCCCAATCCCCAGGTTTGACATGCAGAAACTGGAGTATAAATGCAGACAGTGCTGTAGCTTATCACCATTCAGGAGTCTGTAGTGTAATGCTGTGAGGCAGGAGAGCCAATGTGGGCCCAGCCCCAGAGGAATTGTGACCAGAGGGTGGGATCTTTGGTAATGCAGCTTAGCAGCTGAGGGAGAGTGGACTTGGGGAGACACAAAATAGAAATCAATAAAAAAACAGAAAAAGGTCTGAGCAGCATAGACAGAAAGGGAAACATAGACTTTGACAGCAGATAAGGACAGCTTGGCCTACCTAATCTGCTCATTTCCCTACCTACTGGATAAGCTGCAGATCCTAGCTAACCAACAGCCTATTTCTTCTTACCCCCTACAAGAATTGCCTTATGTCTGTCCCATGCATTCTTGAATTCTGTCACAGTTTTAGACCCCACAATCTCCTCAGGAAGGTGGTTACATGCATCCACCACCCTCTCTGTGAAAAAATACTTCCTGACATTGCCCCTGAGCTGACCCTCCTCTATCTTCAAATTGTTTCCCCTCATTCTTGCACATCTCTTTTTCTGAAAGATGCTACCCTCTTGGACTTTGTTGATTCCACTGAGGTACTTAAACATTTCTATCATGCCCCCCCTCACTCCTTTCTTTCCTCAAGGGTATATATAGTAAGCCCCTTTAGTCTCTCCTCATATGGCTTCGCTTGCAGACCCTGTACCATTTTAGTTGCCCTCCTCTGGACTGCCTCCATCCTGTCTATGTCCTTGCAGAGATGGGGTCTCCAGAACTGGATGCAATACTCCAGATCGGGTCTCACCAACTATCTGTACAGACGGATGACAACTTCCTGTTTTCTGCTGGTATTCCTCTCCCTATACATCCCAGTATCCCCCAGCCCTCCCTACTGCCTTCTCACATTGCTGCCAACCTTAAGGTCATCTGACATGATTACGCCCAGGCCCTTTCCATTTTTGTTGTTGTTAGTACCCCCCCATTGTATACTCTTCCCCTGGGTTTTTGTTTCCCAGGTGCATTATTTTGCACTTCTTTGCATTGAATCCAAGCTGCCATACTTCTGACCATTCCTCCAACCTTGCCAAGCCCCTTCTTATCTTTTCCACGACCCCTTGTGTATCAACCCTGTTGCAGATCTTTGTGTCATCTGCAAAGGGCATATTTTTCCTTCCAGTCCCTCTGCAATGCCACTTATAAAGACATTAAAAAGGACTGGACCTAGTCCTGAACCCTGTGGTACCCCACTAGTAACCCTCCTTTCTTCAGAGTGGACTCTGCTTACTATTAGCTTCTGTGTCCTGTTGTCCAACCAATGTTTTACTCTGGCTACCACTCTGGGACCCACTCCCAGACTGGCTAATTTGTTTATTAATCTTTTGTATGGGACTGTGTCAAATGACTTGCTAAAGTCTAGGTAGGCAATGTCCATAGCCCCTCCCTGGTCTACTACTTTGGTCACCCAGTCAAATAAATTGATTAGATTCATCTGACATAACCTTCCCGCTGTGAATCCATGCTGCCTTGGGTCCTGTGCCCCACTAGCCTCTAGGTACTCAACAGTTCTTTCCTTCAGAAGTGGTTCCATCACTTTCCCTACCACAGAGCTCAAACTGATAGGTCTGTAGTTTCCTGCCTCTGTCTTGCTCCCACTTTTGTGAAGGGGAATTGCATCCGCCCTCCTCCAATCCTCAGGTACCACATCATCCTCCCATGATTTGTTAAAAAGGGTAGTCAGTGGTCTCACTAGTTCTCCCCTTAAT
The DNA here is from genome assembly GCA_016271365.2 of Neoceratodus forsteri. Taxonomy (NCBI): domain Eukaryota; kingdom Metazoa; phylum Chordata; order Ceratodontiformes; family Ceratodontidae; genus Neoceratodus; species Neoceratodus forsteri. The sequence continues at coordinate 1,443,201,467 of CM057450.1, forward strand.
TCTTTTAGAATTCTGGGGTGAATCCCATCAGGCCCAATTGCTTTGTCCACCTTCAGTTTTAGGAGTTCTTTCAGAACCCTTTCTTCTGTGAAATGACTGAGATCGACACCCCTATCCAGAGTGCTTCTATTAATTGGATTAGGTGCCCCCCTCCTTTTTTGTGGAAGTGAAACTGGGGGGTTGTTCAGCAGCAGCATACATGACTAGTGATCATGGGGTTAGAGTTGGGGACTGGATGTGTGTGTGTGGAAGTGGGTGGACTGGAGGGTTAACATTAATCCAAACAAGCTGGTCAGAGCCAATAGAGCTGCAGCTGAGGAATTGGGGTAAAATATTGAAAATTAGATTTTTAATATTTTACACCAAATATTCAACTTGCCTTGTTGTGACCCTGCCTCATGAAGAAGGGCAGAAAAAATATTCAACTCCTTGCCTAAAGGTGATTTTGTGCAGGGACTGTGAAATTAACTTTCAGGATGCAGAAACACATTTTGGGTAGGAGCTGAAAATGGCAGCTGTCACATTCATGAGGTGCTACAAAAAAATTGCCATATTAAAAAGTTGGGGTAAAATATTCAATATTACCAAAGTTATGAGCCTGTGTTTGCAAAATTCAACATACCCTCATAACTGTGTTTTTTCAAATATTTGTTCACCAAATTTTAAACATAGCCTTCTTATGACCCCACCTCAGGAATGTGGTCAGAGAAATGTTCAATGCCTGTCTGAAAGGTAATTTCTTGCAGATACTGAAATCACCTTTTGGGATGTAAAAATAAAACACAATTTGGCCAGGATTTGAAAATGACAGCTGTGACATTCAAGAGGTGCTGTAAAGATATGGCTATGTTGTGAATTTTGAGGAAATATTTAAAATTACCAAAGTTACAAGCCTGTGTTCGGAAAATTCAACATAGGCTCATAACTTTTGTTGTTTTATATTTTACACCAAATGTTTAACATAGCCCTCTTATGACCCCACCTCATAAACAAGGGCAGAGAAAATTTTCAGTACCTGCCTGAGAGGTGATTTTGCACAGGGACCATAAAATTATCTTTCGGGACAGATCTGCCTAATGACAATGCAATTGTTCATGAGGTAGGATCCCAAAGAAGACATGTTGAAAATTTGGGTCCTAAATATGCAAAAAATGCCCACGTTATGCCACTAAGTTTAAAACCCCATTGAAATACACTGAACCATATACCTGTTTCCTTCAGTTCATGGTCCGGCTTTGAAGAGTGAAGATGTGTCTGTGGTCCAGAGAGGATTATGGTGTTGGACCCTGATGGGTAAATAAGGGCTTTGGGGTGGGGGTGGGTGGAAGGGTTGGGTTGGGGCAGTTATGGAACCAAAGACATCAATGGTGGTTTTCTTTTTGCAGGTGTTAAAAAAACAACACATGGGGATTGCTCATTTGGATACTGGGGACTGGGCAACCCCAGTGTCACACATATTTGTGGGGTGGAGGTGGGGTGGTGGGTGCTGAGAGGAGGGCTGGGTGGGAGATATATATATATTTTTTTTTAAAAGAAGACATAACCGTGCATGCACAGTGATGGCGGGGGAGTATGATGTCTTGAACTGTTGTAGTGTGTATTGAATATTATGTATGTTTTGTAATCTTTGTGAGTCACACCTGCAAATTGATATTTTGCTCTAGTGTGTTTATTCGTTAAGCCAATAAACAAACAAACAAACAGGATCACTGTAAAAAACACATAGAGGATTCCATATCGGGACACTGGGGGATTGGGCACCCCAAGTGTCGCTCTTATGTTTCTGGGATGGGGGCGCTGAGAGGGATGGCAGGGTAGGGGGAATATCTCTAATTTTAAAGAAAAAAACAAATGGTGTTCAAGGCAGAACATGGCACACTCCGCCATGTGTAAGATGGCTGCCATAGTCTACTGTCCATGCACAACTACTAGCACATGTGCAGTACAGTGTGGTGGCCATCTTGCACACAGCAGAGTGTGTCATGTTCTGCCATGACCACCATTTGTTTTTCCTCAAAATTAGAGATATCTCCCACCCAACCCTCCCTCTTGGCACCCACCACCCCACACCACCGCCCCCAAACATGAGAGTGACACTGGGGGTGACCAATCCCCCAGTGTTGCAATCAGGATGCCCCAATTATTTTTTTTTTGTTAAAAATAGTGGAGTGTGAGTGAAGTGCTCCACAGATGCAAAGGTGAATTTGGTACAACTCCAGCATGTTGTTTGGTTGGAAAGAATGCTTAGTTCTTTTGTCACCGTAAGAGGTCTGGAGGGCTTTGCCCACTGCAGCCCTAAAAAATAAAGCAAATGCAAAGAAAAAAATGTTTGTCATAACAAACTGAAGAGAACATGAAAATGGGGGTTGGGGAAGGGCAGTAGCATACCTGACAAGTGATCATGAGGTGGGGGTTGGAGACTTGAGTCCATGCTGAAGGGGGCCACACAATAAGTGCAAGAAAATTAATAAAAAAAATAAAGCCTAAGAGACTAGTGAGAGAGCAGTTGCTGGATTTTAGGCACACAATCACTGCAAGAAAAGAACGTTTATTAGAAAAAGAAATATAAAAAAATAGCAAATAAAGCCTAAGACAAGTAAGAGATATGCTGTTTGATTCCTGCCTATTCCAGGCAAATCCAAATCCTTTACAAAACCAAATCCAAACTTGTCCTGGATTTGGTAAATCCAAAATTAAATCCAAATCCACCCCTGCTTTGTCCATCTGTAATTTCAACAGTGTTATTCTAAGTAAAGTACATTGTTAAAATGAGTAACAGCAAGACTCCACTGGAAAGGAGATGCTGCATCTCAGCAGAGCCATTCTTGGTAAATAAATTGTATAAAAAAAGGCAAAACCAAAACATGCTTGACTGCCGGTGGCTTTTCCAACTGCCCATCCCCAGGTATTTAGGTTTACTGCTGTGGTTGAGGACTATTGATAACTAGCAGATGATAGGTTTAAACCCCACTAAAGCCAAATATGGTGTGACACTGTTCAAGTTACTGAAAATAAGATATTGCATCTAAACTGCACTATTTATAGTAAATACATTGTAAAAATGAGTAAAAGTAGGAGCCCACTGGAATCAAGTTACTATATCTTACTAATGCTTCCCTAAGTAAATTAATTGTAAAATCAAAATAAACAATACTAAGAGTCACCCCTTTCACTTATTAAGCAATTAATCTTATACAACCATAAATTGAAGTGAGAAAGAAATAACGTGATCTACTGGGAAATGAACCCAGTCACTTGTAATACTGTCTTACAACTCAACCACTGAACCATAAGCAAACAAACTTGTACATATGGGTGAGATATTCAGACTGCACCAGGCAGTGGTGCAAGCCTGGGTGCAACACAACTGTGATGCACCTGGGCCAGGTCCAAGTGATATTCAACAGGGATGCGCCATGGCGCAGTACTGTTGAGTATGGCAGGCAGCGCACTTACTACGCATGGCTCAGTGGCACTGTGCTGGTGCAAGCCACAGATAGGGAGCACGGGGATGCATCAGCACAAGTGCAGTTGTACTAGGTGCATCACCAGCGATATTCAGTAGGGGGGCATGCAAATGAGGCCATAATATATGCAAGATGCAACTGGGGCCATTTTCATGTCATTATGGCCCCATTGCATGCCTTGCGCAGGGCAGCCCGATGAATTGCACCTGGCGCGCTACACAGAATAACCTGAGCAGAGTGGGAGTCCAGGGGATATCCCCACTTCATAGCCGTAATCATGGTAAATGTAAAATAAAACATGCCATGGCAGTCTAGTGGCACCCCCCCTCCTGTGTCCCCAATCACCGGTATCTGACGTGTAATGAAATCCCTGGAAGTCCAGTGCCACCCCTCCTGCCCATGTCCCTGAGTGCAGGTCTCTGATGCTTATGAACTTCCCTGGTAGTCCAGTGGAACCCCCCCCACCCGTAGCCGTGATCATGGTAAATGTAACATAGAACATGCCCTGGTGATCTAGTGGTGCCCCCTCCTCCTGTCCCTGTCCCTGATCACTGGTATCGGATGGTCAGATACAGTCTTGGCAGTTTAATGGTACCCCCTTCCTGCCCTTGACCCCAATTGCCAGTATCGGCTGTTCAGAGAAATTCCTGGTAATCTAGTGAAACCCCATTGCCGTGATCATGGTACATCTCCTTATTGAAATCCTGGTGATCCAGTGGCAGTCCCACCCTCACCCACTCAGAACCCCTTGCCCACCGCCCCCCATCATCAGTGGGCGGCTGCAACCTGTCTGATTACCACCTGGCCACCCACGAATGACAGGTACAGTATGGGGTGTAAGCCCATTGGTCCACAGTGTGAACCAATGGGCTTGCAGGGCATACTGTACTCAGACTATCCCAAAAATGAATGACTTCATTCACATATTTAGGATCTCTAGCACAGTATGCCCTGCAGGCCCATTGGCCCACACTGTGGACCAATGGGCTTACAGCCCATACTGTATCTCTCATTCGGCAGGCGGCCGGGTGGATGCGGGAAGGTTGCAGCCACCAGCCAATGATGGGGGCAAGGTGGGCAAGTGAGTTCTGTGTGGTGTGATGGGTGGGGTGTCACTGATCTGCAGGATTTAGATATGGGATGTGCACAATCGTGGCAATGGGCGGGGGTGTCCCAATAGACTACCAGGGCCTTCTGAACGCCTGATACCGGCGATCGAGGTCAAGGGGTGGGAGGGGGTACCACTAGACTGCCAGGGATTGATCTGGACATCTGGTACCGACAATCAGGGACAGAGGCTAGAGACTAGACTGCCAGGGCATGTCTCATTTTACATTTATCGCGATCATGGCTATGGGCAAAGGGGGTTCCACTGGATTACCAGGAACATTTGTAAACATCAGATACCCATGACTGGGGACATGGGAGGGAGGGGGGTGCCACTAGACCACCAGGGTTATGTGGATGCTTTGTGATGGTGTGTTGGGTGGGTGGGTTGCCACCCACGGCCGGTGGCTGCAGTGTTGTGCCATGCCATTCAGCAGCCCACCTGTCAGTGGCCAGGAGTTGCTTCTACTCTGCAGAGGCTCAACTTTGAGCCCCCCTATGTGGCACAGTGCAGGGGTGCACCAGCATATGTGCTGCACATCCCGGGCTGAATATCAGGATGTGCTACATATGCATGGGCACACCTCCTGCATCTGTGCTGCATACATTATCATTGCACCCCGGTGAATCGGGATTTGCACTGCACCAGGCAGCTTTCTCAATATCCTGCTGGGGTGCAATGCAGGGTTGCACTGGAACAACTCTGTTGTGCCAGGCACAACCCCTTTGAATATCTGGGTCATGGTTTCTGGATAGATGACCTTTAATTGGTATTGCATATCCTGGAATTAGAAGCACTCAAGAAGACAGATGTCTGCTGCAAAATAAAAAACTGTTTAGCAATTGCATCACACGCTGAAGTGAGAACAAAAACAAATAATGTACAACATGAAAGCAAACATTAAAGCATACAACACTGCTTGTATTTTTTGTTTATGTCTTATATGCATTCTTAGTGCAAACCACCCCTTCCCAAACACAGCTGCAGTTGTAAAGCTTCCAGTTGCACTCAGAGATACACATTCAGTCAGAACTAACTCAGATGAATATATGCAACATAAAATGAAGTTTCATGGCCTGCAAACCTACTCCAAGCAATCTTTATCAATAACATTAGCAATGACATTGGCACTGAATCACTTAGTCTGACTATAGCCATAATCTTTGGTAACTGCAGAAAACAGTATGCATACCTGTGAGCAGGCTACAAGCTATGCTTAGTGGTACGTAATAAAGAAAAAACCTAAATCCTGAGACTAGGACTTTGGTTTCTTTAAAAGAAAAATTCGGTGTCTGATGATTGACTTGAAGCCAGTTTGGAAACTTGTTAATTGGGTGTCTGTGAGGAGGATAGGTAGTGGTGGAAAGAACTCCAACCTTCAAATTCAATAAAACAAATAAAAAAAGTTGTGGGTCTTAGAAAATGGCCACCCCAAAAAGCTAAGTACTGTACTATTAAGTATAAGGTATTACTACTAGCACATACATCACTTACCGTCCATTCCACTCAGCAACTTGGAAAAGAGTGGATGTCCTCACTCCAACGTAGGAAATTGTTCTTATTCACAGATTCTTAATACTGCAAATTGATGCTTGGGGGCTTTAGTATGGAGGAAGAGGGTTTATTGGCAAGAAAGTAGTAAAAGGGCTGGCAGTATAGCCTAGAATATCAAGCCATGAATGAGCTTGGTAGAAACAGCATAACTGGGAATGTTTCCCACAGCCTCCATCTGCATACCGTGCGACTCTGAGCAAGTCACTTAACCTCCCCAGTGCTCCCAGGTTACCCCTGAAAACAGGGACTTAGTGGGTCTTAGCAGCTTACAAGAGAATGCAATTAAGTCAATGGGCTTACACTGCTTAGTGAGAAGTCAAGCTTGTGCAACTTTGTTGATAGTCTGAAGGTATTTGAATAAATGTGTTGTTGATTGTCATATGTGAGTACTTGTGCCATTCATACTTCTGTTCCACAGGAAACTACTACTCCTTTTTGGATTACCATGAAGGCAAAGGAATCCTCTTCAGGAGGAAGATGGTTCCACTCCTAGAGGTGCTGGGGGAATATAATTCCTTTAGGCTAAAGGTACCTTAGGAAGGAGCCCTGAGGAGAGAGGCATGCCACTGGAGGAGGAGAAGAGAATGGTGGGGCAAAGAAACAATGCTTCTGAGTGAGACTGGAGAGAGCTGACTAATATAGCTCAGGCCGGGGGCATGGCTGGTTGCTCCTACCCATTGAACGGCAGGCGTAGCCTTTGAATTCAATGGGCTTATGTGACCTAGTGAGGAGAGTTATGGTTTTGCAACTTTATTGATAGTTTGAAGGGATTTGAATGAATGCTTTGTTGACTGTCATAGGTGAATACTGGCTATTCACACCTCTGTTCCACAAGGAACTAATACACTGTTGGGGCAATCGGAAGACAAATGAACCTTCTTGAGGAGGGTTCCTCCCTAAAGGTACCGTGGGAATGTAATTCTTTAGGTTAAAGGTACCTTAGGAAAGAGACCCAAAAAATACTGAGCAGCAAGTAGTGACCACAGAGCCTGAGTGAGGACAGATTGACAGCAACTAGTGATGATTGGAAATAGAGTCTGAATTGAGAAATGACTGACAGATATTGGAACTGATAGCAGAAGAGGCACATCTTAGGTAAGGTGAGAATGAACAGCAAAATTGAAGGAGGGCCACCATCCAACCCCATTTCACAGCAGAAACCTACCTGGGTAAATGTTATGCTAAAATAAATGTACTACGTTATTATTTATTTATTTGGTTTTTGTTGACCAGGTAAGTGCACTAGACAAATCCTGCCCATTTTCAGGCATGACCCGGGGGAAGGGGATACAGATGAATGCCAACTGACCTTGAACCAGATTAAGCTGTTGGTGGTATTTTTAGTGAATGAGGGAAATTTGGCCAGGACACCAGGGAAATTCCCCTACTGTTTTTCAGTAGGGGGCCGACTGGCTGGAGGCAAGATGGCCACTGTGTTAGTGAGCCCAGAGGAGGTGGCTGTGGAAGAGGCAAATGAGGATAGAGAACGCCTGTTCAACATGGGCTCTCAATTTATATCGTCTACGGAGGTGGAAACCGAGGAGATTTTTCATGAAGCAAGGTCTACAACTGAAGGATCAGAGTTAACTTTGAAGAACATCGCTATTATGAATTCTAAAGGCTCTACCTTATGGGCTGTTTCAGCGGAGGTCCCTGCAGCTTTGGTGGAAGGCAAGGTTGGAGTTTCTGCAGGATTGGAGGAGTTCGTATCGCGAGATGATCTGACAGTGCGTCAGAATACGGAAGTGTCCCAGAGCGGAGAGATGGCAAAACCGCAAGTTGCACAATGCAAGTTTTTGGATGAATTTGGGACTGTTACTGGGTCTGGGTCGAGTATGGAGGTAGAAAGCCAACGGTCGTTGCGGAATGGGAAGACGGCAGCGGTTATTGTTGGCACCGAGACCGAGACTAGTGAGAAGACGTTGGTGAGTAGCAATCCGGGCTCTACAGACAGTACACCTGTACATTTGAACAAAGAGTCAGGGTTTGTTTTCAAACCCTTGGAAGGGGACAGTTTGCACACTAACTTTCCAAGTGCTGTGCGTTATCAAGCGGACTTTGGCAATCAGGAGGGGGTTACTGAATTTTGTTTTCAGTCCAGAAAGTTACAGCAGGTGGACTTTGAGACAGTGCAGGGCACGAAGCAACAGTATGATGACCAGAAGGAGATAAATTCACCATTAGTGGAGGATGGACTTCAACAATTCAAGGTTCCTTTAGCCCACGATGATTCCTGGTCTCCCCAGGGGGCATTAAGGGCTGCTGGATGAGGGCAGTCTGGTAAGGGGGTATGGACTCCTAACCAAGCATGGGACCCGGTTTTTGACTTTAATAAAAGTTCCCCTGAGTGGAATCCTCAGGGTTTGAGGGAAGGGGTTGAGAAGAATAGGGGAGTTCTTCTCGAGTCAGTGCAACCTAAATGTAGTGATATGGTAGGTTTTAATGTGGAACTGAAAGTGGCCGATGATAAATCTGTTTTGCTTGCTCCTGTTAAAGTTCAGATTGCTGAAAAACCATTAATGTCTTCTTTATTTAACAATGCTAAGAGGGAAGCTGCTCCACAACGTAATGCAGTATGCATTAGATATAAAGGGGGTTTACCAGATAGGCCAGACAGGTATCATGTAGGTAACTTGCTGATTAAGGAGTCTCTGGGGTTTTCTGCAAGTGATGTTTTTGCCTTCATTAATATTTCGGGTGAAGACAATTATGACATTAGTTTTCGTTCTGCACATTTATTAGAATTATTCTGGGAAAGATATACCCAGGTAAAATTCTCCCATGTGGACTCTTTTTGGTTATTCCTTTCTACACCATTAATTAAACATATTAACGGTCATGTTTCAAATGAAGGGGTCCATACAGAAGACATTACGCACTGGTTGTCCCTAAAATGTGAGCTGCAAGGAGACCCAGAGCCAATATTAGATTCTGAACAATTTTGGACTGGGGGTTGGAAATTCAAAGTCAAATTGAGGCAATCAGAGAACGGGATCGAGCATATCCCAAACTCCTTTTTGTTGGGCAGGGACAGAGGAGTTTGTTTTTATAGTGGTCAACCACTGGCGTGTTATAAATGTGGTTTGAAAACCCATTTATCCAGTACTTGCGATTGCCCTAGATGCGATAATGGTGGGGAAAATAGGACATGGATTAATGCAATGTGCTAACCCCACAAAATGCGATCTGTGTGAAGAATATGGGCATGCCTTTAAAGATTGTACGTGGGCTGTTAAGAACAAGGCCTCATGTGGTAGTGTCGACTTAATCGTGCAACAGGCCCAGGAGGCAGTACTAAAAACAGAGTCTGAGGTGCAGGATTTAGCAATCATCCCTTCTCTTCCAAAGCAGATAGATAGACTCTCAACACCAAGAATTCTAGCACCAGTAGTGTCTGTATCACCCCCCAACCCCCCTCCATCTGAGAGGAAGTTGGCAGTTAGTATAAAGGAGAAACAAGTTCAGAAGATAGACTTACTGCAACCAGTTTGTTATAAAGACCCAGAGGACAACAAGGATGAAGAATCAGTGAATCAAACATCTTTGCCTCCCAGATGGTCTAGTAGGAACTTTAAATCGATTCCAACCCCTGCAAAAGTAGAAGTAGAAACACATAATACGTATGCAGCTCTTTTTCCTGCCAGGGGTGATTCTGAAATGGACCTGGGGGACTCAGACTCACAAAAGTCAGTACAGGGCAATCTGGGTGAACCCTTAAGTGAGTATAAAGAAAAGAAAAAGAAACGTAGAAAAAAAAAGGTGTGGTTTCACTATTTGTTGTTTGGCTAATGCAGTTTCTTTGGGCATCCTTAAACACACATAAATAGTTTACTGAATTCAGTTAAACGTAAAGCACTTTTTCATTTATTTCATGATAGGAAGATTTCTCTCTGTTTTGTACGGGAGACATGGATGTTTTCTAAAGAACAAATTCACTCTTTTCAAAATGATTGGCCATGGGGGCCATCGTTTTGGTCGTTTGGCAGAGAAAAGGCTGATGGTATTGGGGTCCTCTTTAATGGTTATTAATTTTCTTTACATAAACTGGTAGATCTGATCCCAGGGAGAGTATTGATATTGGATGGTGCATGGTTGGGTACTAGGTATAGGTTGGTTAATCTTTATAACCCCCAAATGAAGGTTGCCAGAATAGCATGTTTTAAAGAGATTCAACCTTATTTAGTTACGACTTTACCCATACTGTGGGGAGGGGATCTTAACTGCACTTTGTTAATTAAAGGAAGGACTACAAAAAAAATTTACTGTGACTCTAATTTTTTGAAAACAAGGATGTCAAAAGCAGATTTAGTTAATTGTAATCAGAATCAAAAGGAAAGGTTTGGTTATACTTTTTATAGGGGGTCAAAAGGCTCCACTATTGATTATTTACTGATCTCTAATTTTCTTTTAGTGCATAACTTTAGTATAATACCTATAGCATTTTCTGACCATCAGCTTTTACAGGATGAAGTGGGTGAGTTGATTTATCAGTGCCCTAGGACTAATAGATGGAAATTAAATTCCAATTGTCTTCAGGATCAGAGGGTTAAAAACTCAATTAAACTCATTCTGGAAGCTAGGCTTTCAGTAAGTTTTTTATACTCTGACCTTGGAATCTGGTGGGAAGAGACTAAGGCTGATTGTATGCAATGGTTCAAATCGTATGGGATTCACAAGAGGAAATCACAGTTTGGCTCTTACTTAAAACTTAGAGCTCATTTGCAAGATTTGTATTCAATAGTGAATGTTACAAATCAGGATTTATCCTCTCAGATAAATATTATTAAGATGGACATGAGAAGATTACAATACGATAGGGCTAAATCTTTGCAAGCCCTTTTGAATAACCATTTGGGGAAATCAGTTATAGAGGACCCCTATTCATTATGTAAAAAACTTAAAGACTCCAGTTCTTTGGAGTTTTTGAATACGAAGTCGGGCAAGGTGAAAGTTGTGAGAATTAGTTATATTATTAATAATTATTTTCAAAATATGAGATCTAACGAGTCACCGTCTGTTCAGGAAATGCAGGATTATTTAAGTTTTGTTCCTCCCCCAAGGTTGGAACAAAGTATGATTGCTGACATAATAAAACCCTTTTCAGTTCAGGAAATAGAGGAAGTTATTGGTCATTTGAAAGATAATACCTCTCCAGGAATAGATGGTTTATCAAACTTGTTTTATAAATCTTTTCGAACTGAATTGAGTGCTGGTTTACTATTACTATTTAATTCTTTTTTAGCAGGACATTCTATTCCAAGCTATTTTACACAAGGGATACAAGTCTATCTCTTTAAATCAGGGGATAAGGGATGCTAGAAAACTGGAGACCGATTACTTTATTAAACTCCGACTATAACATTTTGGCAGCCCTGATTAATAACAGATTAAAACAATTGGCAATGATAGTAATTTCACCGGCACAGCACTACGGAATTACAAATAGGAAAATTCAGTCGATATTGACCACAATTAGAGATGTGATTGAACACATGTCTGATTTGGGTACGGGAGGTGGTTTAATTTCACTGGACTTCGAAAAAGCCTTTGATAGGGTAAATCATGGATTTCTTTTTCAAACTTTAAGTTTTTTTGGGATTCCAATACAAATTTTGGATATGATTAAAGGACTGTATGTGAAAACTAAGGTATTCCCTATTATTAATGGGATTTTAGGACATCACCTAGAGATTACTACAGGGGTGAGACAGGGCTGTCCATTGAGTCCTTCGCTATATATTTTTACATTACAGCCTTTGATTAGAGCTGTCAGTTTAAAAACTTTATGGGAAGGTATCATAATCCCAGGTACAATGCAGAGGTTAACAATACAAGCATTTGCTGATGATGTCTGTTTATTTTTTAAGAATTTGGAACAAATGGATTTATTTTTTCAAGAGTTCCAACTGTATGCTAAATTTTCTAATACCAAATTAAATTATGCAAAATCTAAAGGTTTATTGATGGGGTGTAGTTCTCAGAGGCCAGTTTGCCAAAAAACTATTAAAATAACGAAAGGTCCGATCACTGTTTTGGGAGTATTGTTTGGTCCTCAAAATCTACCCACCAAGAACTGGATAAAAGTCTTGGACAATGTGGAGGGGAAAATAAATAGTTGGAAGTGATTTAGATTGAGTAAACTTAAAAGAGTGCAATCTTGAAACAATTTCTATTACCTTGTCTTCAATATATAGCGTTGATTTTTCCTTTACCATCCCATTTAGAAACTAAGCTCTATAGTCTCTGTTTTCAATTTTTATGGGGAAATAGGCTCAACCCAATTAAAAGATTTTATACATATTCAGATAAAAACAAAGGGGGTGTGGGTATGATTGACCCGGTGTTTTTTTGTTTTTCACTGTTTTTCACAAATTCATTAAAATCCTCTATAAGTTTCTCAAATAGGAGTGAAGATCAGTGGTTTAGGGCAGTAATAGGCTGGTATTTAAAATCTTGGACGCAGTATGCTCCAAAATTAAACTACCATCATCCCCTTCCAGTTTATTTCAAGCCAGTAGCTCAAAAATTGTATAAATGGAAATGAACAAAAACTCAAATTTGTGGAAGTACGGCTAAAACATTTTATAAGGCAATAATGGCTTCAAGATATCCTACAAGTCCAGTTTTTAAGAACTGCCCCTCATCCTCAAATCAGAAAGTACTAAATCAATTAAATAATCCAAGGCTGCCACCTTATATGTGGGAAACTCAATGGCTGATTATGTACGGTAGGTTAAATGTCAGAGGGACGGCAAAGTACAAAGGAAAGGAGGAAAGGAATTGCCCATATTTAAAATGTATAAACAAAGAAGAAACCATGGAACATTTCTTTTTGGAGTGCACAAATTCAGTTCCATTATGGGCCTACCTATCAAAAAAATGGTCATTGCCGTGGTTATTGAATCCTTCTTATCAATTCTTAATAATTGGTGAACTTCCTCTTAATTTAAAAAAATATGAGAAAAAGACGGTGTGGCTATTACTGGTTGTTTTAAGGTTTTGTTTATGGCAAATTAGATGCCAATGGGTATTGTTTCAAAAACAGACTTCAAAAGAAGCATTTTTTCTTTATGTAACCAATGAATTGCAAAAAGTATATTTAAATGACTTACAAATATATACTGTAGAATCTGTTAGAATGTGGTGGAAGGGGTTCTCCCATATTATTAAATATAAATACAGACTTTTGATAGACTGAATATTTATGACAAATTGTTATTAAGGGATGTACACTCTGAATGTCATATGTTAGTATATGTATAATCTTATTGTTTTTCATGATTGATGTCAAAGTGTAATTTGTTTTTTGTTATTACTTTTATTCTTATTATAATAAAATCAGCCCTACTCTTTTTGATAAGTGCCATGGGATCTTTAACATCCACCTGAACAACCACCAATCCAGGCAGATGGGACCTCGGTTTAACATCTCATCCGAAATATGGCACCTCAGAAGTGCAGCACCCCTCTCATGCTGCACTACAGTATCAGTACTGGACATTAACCTAAGTGCCAGATGTGGGAACTGAACCCACAGCCCTCTGATCTCCCAGCCTCAGAGGCGAGTGTGCTACCTACTGAGCCACTGACACTGTTTTACTGTTATGGTCCACCTGTTGCAGAGACTGCCTAACTTTTATGGCTTTTGGCACAGAGAAGAGAAAACCCTATGGGGAGAACCTCTGGGTATCCAAGTCCTTGGTCACCTTCCTTTCAGGCTTAGGATAAATTAGTGACAGCTCAGCTATTGCAATCTAGAAACACAATTCAGGAGAAGAGTTTTTAGAGGAAGGGCTCTCACTTTATCTCTTTAATGGGAAAGCATTGGGGGTGCAACAAGCTGATCTCTGCAGCTAAAGAAGGTTCCCCACAAGGAGGCCCACCCCCTCAAGGTAGGAGCAGGAGAGTAACAATTGCTGAAAGGCTCTCACCTAGCTTCCATGAGGGGAAACTGACAGAGGAAGCCAAATCCTTGATGGGTAATTCATAGGAGTTGAGCCCTTGAGGGCCCAGCACTTGGAGTTGTATGATTTTCATCTTTGAGGGGCAGAGGAAGGGAAGAAGGTTGAGACCAGGTGAACCTTAGATGGCCATAGGGAGGAATAACTTTCAAAGTTGCTGCCAGTGTGGTCTGTACAGCTAAAGGAGCCCACCTGGACTTAGAGGCCCTACCCTCTGGCAGCTGAAGTCTTAAATGATACATCAAGCAGTGCCACCGAGTTGATCTGCATGGCTAAAGCTTCCCCCAGAGCACAGGACATTCTCACCTGAAGGGCAGAAAGAGAAGAACCCCACATGATTCAAGGTACCCACCCTCAAGATGCGGACTTCAAGGGGGCAGAGCAAGACCATCGGGTTAAAGGACAGGAATCCTGCTAGCCATTCTATAGTTGTGGCTGGCATGCAACTGAATGCAGGAGTAGTGGGAGGCCAGTGGAGAAGCCTGATGGCCATGAGCACATGGAAGAAATAAAACATATGTAAGGCTGAATGGCTGACTGAGACATCGAATGAGAACTAGGACATTGAATGAGACTAAATTAAACTAGCTGGACTGAATGATGAGTGCATGCCAATTAGTTCCATAAGGGAGGTTAGTGTTAATTGTTGATGCACTGCAAGGCAGCCCAGGGGGTGGGGCGACAAGATGGCCACATTGCTGCTCCACTCCACATCACGCCACTTGAAATTGTGAAACTTCTGAAGTTTTTTAGATTTCTATGTTCTACCAACTCACTGATTTTACTTATAATTACAATAAACAGCCCTACGTGGTGGAATTGTAATTTACTTATTTTGTTGAGCTCTCTGGAAAAGCCCCTAGTCAGCAGATGCAGCGCATGAGTTTTGACCGGCATTCAGTATGGAGTTGTGATTCAAACTCCAACTTTCTGAGTTGCTCTGGGACCCTATTTGGAGACTTCTGTACTTGTTATGGTGCTTTTAACAGTTGTTAATATGAGGGCAATATCACAGAGGTTTGAGGTTTGAGCAAAGAGTGCTCTGGGAGTGTTTTCTCACAAATGACCTTCGTATCATCGGACTGTCAAATAAAGAATATTTGTATCACATTGTTACCTTGATGCATCACTATTAAGAGTGGACTTGTGCTGGGGCCAGAGTTTGGTGTGAGCAATGGAATATAGTATTATTGAAATGAAGGAATGGACTTGGGACTCCACAGAAGTGGAGGAAGTATGTGGGACCCCAGTAGTGGTGGGAAACATTGGAGTGCACTGTGATGAAATGCTCAAATAACCAACCCAAAGGTGTGATAATGTTGCCTATGGGGGTGAAAAGAAATACAATTGACTGTCTGAACTGACTGTGCTCAGTGGAGTGATTCTTTTCTTTATTTCCTTTTTTCTAGATTCCTGCCAGAAAGTTATGCAGGACGCTCAGTATCATGGACCAAAGTATGGACCAAAGGAGAAACAAATTATCAAGTTTGTGGATACATAGATACATAGATACATAGATACATAGATACATAGATACATAGACAGTGTCGGCAGATAAGGGCCTCTGGCCCACCCAGTCTGCCCATTTGAGCTTGTAAGTTCAGTTTATGTTTTCCTAGAAGTCTGTTGCCCCTTAGTCCTGACCTCCAGAATTCCTTTATGTCTATCCCATGCATTCTTAAATCCGTGATTGTTTCAGCCCCCACCACTTCCTCTGGCAGGGTGTTCCACTTGTCCACCACCCATTCTGTGAAGAAATTCTTCCTCACATTTCCTCTGAATCGTCCTCCCTCCAACTTCATCCCATGCCCTCTCGTCCTGGAACATCTTTTTTGCTTACAAAATACTGTATTCCTGCACCCTGTTCCTCCCTGTAAGATGCTTGTATGGCTCTATCATATCCCCTCTCTCCCTCCTCTCCTCCAGGGAGTACATGTTCAATTCCTTCAACCTTTCCTCATAGGACTTGTGATGCAATCCATGCACCATCTTTGTTGCCTCCTCTGAACCTTCTACCCTGTCTATGTCCTACGTAGGTAAGGTCTCCAGAACTGTACACTGTACTCCAGGTGGGGCCTCACTAGTGTCTTGTGTAGTGGAATTATGACCTCCCTTTTCCTGCTGGTGATGCCCCTGCCTATGCATCCCAGCATCCTGTTTGCTTTACCTGCTGCCTTGTCACACTGTTTCTCTACCTTGAGGTCCTCAGAGATGATAACCCCAAGATCCCTTTCCTGCTTGGTGCATGCTATATCCTCACCCCCCCGACTGATATATTGTACCAGGGTTTTTGTGCCCCATATGCATTATCTTGCACTTCTTTGCATTGAATTTCAACTGCCAAACCCCTAACCATTCTTCAAGTTTCTGCAGGTCCCTTCTCATTCTGTCTACACCCTCTGGTGTGTCTACTCTGTTACAGAGCTTTGTGTCATCAGCGAACAGTGAAATTCTGCCTTCTAGGTCGTGTGCAATGTCACTGATGAAGATGTTGAATAGGACCGGTCCCAGCACTGATCTCTGTGGTACCCCACTGGTCACTCTTCCCTCTGTGGAGTGACAGCCATTTACCACCACCCTCTGTGTCCTGCTGCCCAGCCAGTTACCTACCCACCACACTACTGTCATGCCCACACCCATATTCCCCAGTTTGTGTGATACAAAATTGGATGATACAAAATTAGGCGGAGAAGTAAACACCAGTACTAAACATCTATCTTTAGTTGCTGACTTAGCTAATATTGTGCTGTGGGCAAAGAAAAATGGGATCATCCATTATGCAGACAAATGAGCTGTACTAGATATAGGTAGACATAATCCCAACTATATTTACATTTTAGACCAAACAATATTGAAATCAACGTATAATGTACAGGACTTGGGTATAGCAGTCAATAATTCCCTCTCCTCCTCAAATCACTGTATGAGAGTTGCAAAAACTGCTCGCTGTATGGTAACAAAGATCAAATGGTCATTTGACAGCAAGACAAAACAACTCATTTTGCCCCTTTATATCACATATATTTGACCCTTACTAGATTACAGATCCCAGTTCTGGTCCCCATACTTACTTAAGGATATTAAAATAGCAGAAGTAGTCCAGAGGGCTATTACTAAGCATGTCCCTAGACTAAAACAATTTAACTATCAAACTAGATTACTGAAGATGGGCTTACATTCCCTCGAAGACTGAAGACGAAAGGGTGATTTGTTACTATTATATAAATTAAACCCAAAACAAGAACTTATGACTGATTGTAATCTATATTTTAGCAATACAAGAGGTAACTTGATATCCCATAATAAACAAATCTATATGCAACCATCATTGACAGTCAAGAGGGATCATTTCTTTACACTCTGAGCCCCAATGGTATGGAATAGACTATTGCAGACAGCAGTTGACTGTACAAGCTTAACCACTTTTAAAAATACCATAGATCGACTGTACTATAACAACCAGTTGATGGTATAATTGGCTCACTTATGTGGGGGATATTCACAATGGGCCTCAAGCCCCCTTATGTCTTTTGATTCCCAGTAATCCTAATAAATTATTATGAAATACTGTGGTGACCTGGGTTCTTGCAGGGAAGTTTGGTGAACTTTGGGAAGTTGGATCAATTCTTCAGGAATAGATTGAGATAAGTTCTGCATTAGCTTTGACCCAAATCAACAACTCAGGAGGTTAAAAAAAAGAACCTTGTGACTCATTTAATTTCATTTTGTTAAAAAAAACTCACTGATTTGGTCACTGAAATGTGTATTTGAAGCAGGAATTAAATACAGAATACAGTATGAGGTAGTGTGTGTAACAAGAAGTTTGCATACACCCGAGGGGTCAGATGTTACATAAACCCTGAGAGCAAAGCATCTAACCCTGAGGGTATGTGTAAACTTCGAGTTTACAGACACTGCTCCATATTTTATTTTATATAATTGCTGGGTCTCCCCTTTTTGGCCACAGCAATTATATAAAATAGCAGTTCAAGTGCGGTCATGCTCCAGTTCAGTTTTCAGCCAGTCTGGAGATTTTCATTCTCAGAGGTTTCAGTTTAAAAAAAAAACATTTTTCTATTCCCCATCTGTAAAAAATATCACTTTTTTTCTGATTTAACTTACCACCATGTTTCTTTGGAGGCTGGGTTGTGGGCAAAAAGGAAGCGCTGAGACAGGAAGAGAGACAGACACAGCAGCGGGCACATGTGCAGAGGAAGGAGAACCATGTGCATGTTTGCCATTATAAATGCTCCTTTATAATGGCAAATTACACCATGGTCTCCATATGTCAAAAAGGGGAGACCTAGTTATTATACTAAAGTAAGCCATTGTGGCCACAGGACTCCTTATAATGGAAAGGAACACAATAATGCTTAACATGGTCAAGAATGGAACACCTGTAAATGGTAAAACATTAACATTAGTTGTTCTCTGAGCTCAGAGCTAAGAGATTGGATTAAATTGCTGGCCTGCATACAACTTGCAAATTCTTTTTTTCTCCCCATTACCGGTTGGCCCCGACCCTTCAAGGCATCCAAGGGGTTATCCTTCTGCCATCCTGCCCACCAATACTTACCTCCGGATCCCCCATGTAGCGTGGGCTTACCCACCAAGTGGGGATGAGGTGGGGCAGACCCCAAAAATCAACTTTCATCAGGTCCAAGGTAGTCAGCGAGCAGGGGATTAGAGAAGGATGCAGATGAAATCTGAAAAGTAACCAAATAAGAAACCATTAGAGATAAATCTGCAAATATGCTTCCACCCCAAAAAAAATACTACCTCCTTTGGTTGAGAGTTATCCATTTCAAATTTCTGCACAAAAGTTCATTGGCGCTGGAATTGCACACCAACATATATGGACCTGTGATATGTGCAATAAAGAGCATATGTCCATTTATGTCAACCCCCTACCTATAATATATTATATATATATATATATATATATATATATATATATATATATATATATATATAAATAATAATCCACGGCTACTATTAGTGTACAGACAAAGGACATCTTCAAGTTGATATCACCTTGCATTTTCTGAATAGCAGCACACATTGACCAGCAAGTTCACACCATCATCATTTTATTTGAGGAATTTGCATGTAGTAATGCTCACATTTGACTGTACCACTTGTCAATTTTCTGTACGTGATCTAGTATTTTTGGGTATGCAGAAAATCTGATTCTGTGTGAGTACTATACTTATTCCACTGAGTTCTTCATTAATTTGGGGACTTTATGTGGTGTCTGCTCAGATTTCTTCCTACCACTGTTGCTTAGACACAAGATTGTTGTATTTTGGGTATGTAGAAAATCTGAGGACTGTGTGAGTATCGCATATGACTGAGTGCACCATTAATTTGGGGAATTTGTGTGGTGTAACATCATTTGACTTCATACACTTGTCGTTTTTATACATGATGGATGCATTTTGTGTGTTGTTATGAGCTCCGTGATGTCATACTGAAATGATCAATTTTGGCATTGCAAGAATGTGGTGACAATTTGATAGTACTTTTAGGCTATTTATATTGCCAGCCACTAGTTACCTAAGTCATGACTTGAATTATACACTTTTTTCATATTTCGTCTGTTTTTTACTACGCAAAATACATACCTTTTCATTATTGTTCTGACCAGGTTTGTAACATTCATTTGCAGCCGTTTTCAACAAATATTGTTCTGTGGGGTCATAAACACTGCCGTCAACTGTCAAGTTACAATAGAAGTGATATATAACAACTGATGATGGAGAAAAGGGAAAATACTGATGTTGACCTGGTCACAACACATATTGCAAGGAGTATCCTGTATTATTTCACATGAAAAAAGTAATACAGACTCAAATACTGGAAATTATAGTATCACAAGTCGGATAAGTAAAGTGAATGTAATATAGTATTAAAAAAGTATAGGCTAGAGTTCAACAGATTGTTGCATTGCGTTTTACAGAGATTTATTTATTTATTTTATTTATCAGAATCAGATTTACAACTTGAGTCAGTGACTGCTTACAAAGGTACCGTCAAATGGGGGGAGACAAATAGTGAGGTTTTAGGAGGGATTATATACAGGTGAGATACAAAAACACCTGAGTTACAGGCAACAATTATACAGGCAAGTATAAGTTGAGTAATATATATAAGTTAACTCTATTATATCATCTTACACATCAATTAATAGCAATATAGTTACAGATAGTACCAGTCACCAAGGGAACCAGGGGCACAGGGCAAAGGTTGGTTAGGTCAGCTATTGACATTTGCAGCACGACTGTCAATACTGTTATGAGGCAGTTTGAACCGCCAATCACGGGATCTTAGAGATGCCCAGGAAGGAGCAACCAAAGGGGGTTTTGTGATGGAAGGACGTAGAGGTCCCAGCCTGGGAACTATGAAGGTGGTTGCGGCGGAGTACGGTAGGTAGGGGCTGATAGCCAGCTGCAGTGGAGCAGAGATTCTGGCTGGCAAAGTCTGACAAGCGATTTTTAGCCAGTAGGCAGGTATGGTATTTCAGTCTTCATCAAGAGTGAGTAAGTTGGAGGAAGAGTATACAGGCAGGTGTGGGTTCTGTTGTTGGCATCTGCAAGGAGCCTACAGGTTTTGTTAATAGCGGTCTGTACTTTGATAAGAGGTAATAGGGCCAGCCGTAGCGTGAAGAAGTCTGTGGTTGGCCAGAGACAACACCGATGAGGTAATACAATCTTAATGCAGATTCCGAGTGCACCAAGGGCGGTAGAGGAGCCTGATCCTGGAGTTCATGTGATGACAGGGTTTTTATGGTGGAATGTGGTTAGGTCGAAGATGCCTGTGTACTATAGGATGTTACCTGTTCTAGAGTAAGGAGCTTTGTTGGTGGTGATGAAGGGGAGTGTCCTTGCACTGTTTTGCCGGGGAGAAACATGGACTTAGTTTTCCAGGTTCTGACTAGTCGATGATTATTGAACCATTTCGGGCTTGAGGAAGGCGCTTTGCAGTGTGCCTTGGAGTAGGAGCGGGTCAGGGGTGACAGATAACTCGCGTCATCAGCATAGAGCATTTTTGCTGAAGCAGGAGTTGGGAGAGAGTTTAGGAATAGACTGAAGAGGTGGTCTGAGGATGGAACTTATGGACCCTGAGAGAACCGGGTGTTGGAGTGAGGTTCATTTATATAACTTTGGGACCTGTTTGCAGGTAGCTAGAGAACCACTATTGGGCCAGATGAGAGTCCCAGTTGATAGGGAGTTTAACAGGGGGTACACCGATCAAAGCCTTAGATAGGTTTATGAATACTGCCTCGCAAGACAACCCTGTCAAGCGGTGGGGTGGTGGTAGAATTCCAAAAGGGTTGTGGTTGTGTTGTGCCAGGATGAAACCTGTTGTTCGGACATAAAGGTTGTGCTTAGATAGGTATTCTAAGATGTGAGCCATTTTTCAGCTTGGGGGGATGAGATAGGCCTGTAATTATTTGGTAGCATGCATCCCAGACTTATGGTTGGGGATTATCAGTGTTTCCAAGCATCTGGGAATTGACCAAACATAAGGATTTGTTTAAGATAAGTATGAGGGGGATTAGCGACGCCCAGTGTAAGGAGTATCTTGAGCCAAGAGGGTCGCTAGGTTTTGGGAGTGAGGAACTTATGAGAAAAGGTTTGGTATCAGGTGAGACTTCCGCAGCAGAAAAGTGGCTTGAGTGTGAGAGTGGACGGGTAACGGTCAGTGCGGGCAGGAGGACTGCACTTAAGTCCGTGAAGGTTTTATTAAGGCAGTCAGCAATACGGTTAGGTCATCGACAGCCCTGCTTATGCAATCTGAGCAGAGGCGGGCTGGTTTATGGTTCAGTTCTTTAATGTTGTCCCAGAAGGCCTGATGAGCCCCAGGTGACGCCACCAGCCTGATAGTACTAGCCTTTGCCTGCTTGATGGCCCAGGCACTGGTTACTGTGTTCTGTAGCTTGTCTGTCAGCCACTTTACCAGAGTCATTGTAATGTGCCAGAGATTATCCTGCTAGTTGCTGGACTGATAGGGATATCCAAGCAGGACCGCTTTTTTTCCTAGATGTGAGATGGGAAACAGATACAGCTAGGTGAAGGCAGTAGTGAGGTAGGTTAGTGAGTTTATGTCTGAGCAGGCTACTGGGGTCCAGTGACTTGCAAGGTATGCTGAGGTTGTCAGACTTCGGGAGAAACCGCGCTGGGTGGTGCAGCACAGGCTGAGGTGGAGAGGACCAATGGCAGATGACGGGGAGGGTCGCTGAGAGAGCCTCGATATATAGCTTATTATGGGCTGGTTAGAGAGGATTATCTAAGAGGAGCAGGTTCTGCTGTTTTGTTACGACGAGTGGGTGAGTGACCAATGAGACAGGTCGAGGCCGTAGCTCATCCTTTATAGTA
This sequence comes from Neoceratodus forsteri, assembly GCA_016271365.2. NCBI lineage: Eukaryota > Metazoa > Chordata > Ceratodontiformes > Ceratodontidae > Neoceratodus > Neoceratodus forsteri. The sequence goes on from CM057450.1 coordinate 1,443,223,935, forward strand.
TCAGATGAGGAACTGAGCCAGTTGGAGTTTAAGTCACCCAATATTAGTTGTCAGCCTTCTGTAAGGAGATAGATAGTCAAGGAGGAGGAGACCGCGTTTTTGTATTCGGGGCATGTAAACCGTGGTTAGGCAGAGGGGGCCACACCAGGACAAGGAGGATTTTATGGTAATGGCTTGCTCCTGTGGTTGAGCCAGGATTACCACGTTATAAGTTATGGTGGGTTGCCCTTCATGGTGTTTTATTTAGATTTTCGTTCACATGTCCTTATAGGCATTTCGTCAAATCACCTGTATTTTCATTAGTAGCATCATCATGGAGGACTTTGAAAGCCACCGAATTCCTTCAGTAATGTGTAGACGTGATGCCAGGAGAGCCGCAGGAGTTCTCATTATAGTGAATTCTGGCAGCTTTCGAATATTTCTTTATGTTATAATGGGCAGTTTGTGGTGAAACATGTAGTCACGTTTCCAGTAACAAGAGCCTTGTTAGTGGAAACGTGCCCACATTTCACCACAAACTGACCATTATAACATAAAAAACATTCAGAAACTGCCGGAGACTCACTATAATGGAGCTCGCACCCACGGTCTCCCTGGCATCACATCCTAACGTTGTTGAGAAAGGAGGGCAGAATTTGGGCAGCTTTTCAGAATGGGAATTCCTCCATGATGTGACACACTTTAATGAAATTATGGGCAGTTTTGACAGAAATGTATTGCACTATGTAAGGACATGTGGAGCAAGAAAGATTCCCCTGGAAGTAAGGCGCCCATATATTGGGTGCAATGCCATAAGTTGATGAATCTCTGTCATGTCTATTTCACAAACAAAATAGTTATAGAGCCTCAGTAATGTTTACTTTGTGTCAGGACTCATGAATCGGATTCAAGTGTTTCACAAAAGTATGAAGATTGAGCAGTGCAGAAGAAGAACAACTGCAGTGTGCATCAGTGTTATTTCCTGTGTGTGCATACTTTGTCCAGCTTCATGCAAACATATATATGGTAAGACTTGTTGCAGTATCAAGAATAAATATAACAAAGAATACTCGATGTATATTTTATTGGTACATCAGCAGCAGTGGAGTAAGTGATATGATATTTTTCAGTGGTATCGAGTCATTGTGCACCTCACTACTCAAAAGCACACATGACTTTTGGAGATCATAGCACAAAAACACATGCTCTCCTAAAGTTATGTGTGCAGTATGTGACTAAGGTGCACTCTGGCTAGACACCTCTGAAAAAGTATTGTATCACTTAGTCCACTATTGATGATGGTGACAATAAAATATATGTTATTCTGCTCACTGTTCTTTATTCCATAAACACTGCAACAAGTCAGCAACATCAATATATGTTTGCAACATGCTGCATAATGTCTGATGTCTCACACACACACACACACACACACACACTCACAGAGGAAACAACACTGACTGCACACATGCAGTTTAGCACATCATACTTGCACTGCTCATACCAGCTTGTCCACAAGCACTTGACAACAGAAAGTCAACATTACTGAGTCACTGCAACAACAAAAGGGTAAATGTCTATTATTAAACAACAAAAAAAAAACACACAAAAACACTACAGCACAGTAGTGTTGGGGGGGAAGGGGTCCAGAAAAAATTCCCTTAATGGGGGATTCCATGGTGCTCCAGGAGCAGGTGGAGCATTGTCAGTATCTGCAGCTGCTGTTGCTGGATTTGATCCACCTGCTGCTGCACAGCACCCAACCTCTTGTTGTTTTCCTCAAGGGCTGCCCACACTAGTGCAATTTCTGTCTGCATTGCAGACACTGTGGCAGGGTCCACTTCAGCAGGAAAGCCAGGTAGTGGTGGTGGTGGTGGAGAGGGTGGTGCTGGTGGCTGTGGTGGTGGTGGAGCAGCTGCTGCTGTTGCCCTCCTCCTGCTGTGGTGGTGAGGCACAACACCCCAGCACCCCTGCCACTGCCACAGAAGGGCCATCAGGTGGATGCCTGGCCCCTTTCAGTGGCAGCCTGCCACTCCACCTTGTGGAGGTTTGCCATGTGCGTGCGCTGGCCACTGGTCCCCAAATATGTTGCTCAGGGCCATGGTGCACCTGCATACCACACAGATGGCAAACCACAATGGTACTATCCCCCCCACACAGTTAAAACATTACCACACTGGGGAGCTGTGGGGGAACCAGATATATGTTCAGAAGCACCTTCATTTACCTGAGGCTCCATCTGCGGCTGTGGAGGTGGTGGAGGGGGTGCTGCTGGAGCCCCTGCAGCTGCTACTGGTGGTGGTGGTGATAGTAGCAGACTGGGTGGATGGGCCACCACCAGTGGCACTGAATTGCTGCTGCACTACAGAGGAGACCCAACACCCAAGAGTCAGGAGCAGTCCAATATACCCGACCGCCTCACATGTGCGCATCCTTGCCTCTGCCCACACCCACGGGTCACAGACTCTTCTCATCCAGGTCCATCATGCACAAGTCCCCGACTCTGACCAACGCCTCAATACTTCACCTTCACCTGCACTCACAGTCTCACACACACTCACACACAGTCATACACACACACACACAAAACAAAACTTGTAAAAAAATTCAGTAGCAAAAAAAAATTTAAAACACAGTACAAAAAAACAAAATCAAGAAGTATCTTTTAAAAAAAGATTTTTTTGTGCTCAAAATCACAAGATGCAACTAGAAAACAAACTCTCCTCTCTCTACACCAAAAAGGCATCCTTCTTCTACAACTGCAAAGGAGAAAGTGAAAGCAACTGCTTTTCTGACTCACTTCCTTCCTGCCTGGCTAAAGCATGTGACTTACAGTACTGTAAGCCACGTGAGATGTGGGGGGGCTGCCTATTTTGTTGTCACTTCACCTTATTTTGCGTTAAGGTGGAATGACAACATGAAGTCATAGTGAGAAGGTGAAGTAAGCACTTTACAGTGTCACTTCCACGTAGCTGCTCCAAGCAAGTGGCCACTGCATCCACTGCACCGGAGGGATTTCAAATTCGCTGCATCTCTACACAGACAGTACTGTAGCCAGCTCATTAGAGTACTATGGTGACACCATGATAGTGGGCTGGTACCATTTAAACAGGGCAATTCTGAGACAGCTATGTGAGCTGTACTATGATGAGCTGCAGACACCACCAGAAGAAGTCATGCCATGATGGTGGAGACCAAGGTGACAGCGTAATGTGGCTGCTTGCCAAGGGACCTTCCAGAAACCAGTGGGTGCCACTGCTGGTATCTCACAGTTGGTCATGTTCCACCTCCTCACCCAGGTCCTCAATGCTCAGCTGCTACATGCTTCAGAGTACATACATTCCCAGTCACACAGGCATAGCATAAAACAAACATACAGAATTCCACAGAGTGACACCTATGCCAGGCATGATAGGGGCCATTGACTGCACCCATGCAGCTATACATGCACCACCTGGCCCAAAGGTGCTGTGTATGTGAACAGAAAGGGATACCACTCCATCAACTGCCAGGTGGTGTGCAATGCCACAGGGCACATCATCAGTGTGTGTGCCACACACCCTGGGAGTACACACGACACATGTATATGGCACCACTCCATCCTGTGCCAGTGTTTTGAGTGTGGGGTGATCCCCATGAGGCATCTAGTTGGTGAGTAGGGCCTGAGAAGAGGTGAAACCAGCAGCTGTGTGGTACACCACACAGTAACAGGCTGGGGAGGAGGTGAACGAGGAGAGTGCTAGGTAAGGGGACAGGACTGGAAAGGATGATGGCAACAGTGCAGGGGAGCATGGACAGAGGTTCCCAGACATGCAGAACACAGATGGCAAGCCATGAATGGTGGCACAGCAGCCGTGTATGGGAGGCATTGGCCAGGGTACACTGGGTGGCAGGTGGTGGCAGTGTGAACTGGAAGTGGGGTTGAAATAGACAATGACAGGCAGTAACCATCACATGTGTCCTCCCCACAAGTGAGAGTGTGTATCCTCTTGAACCCTGGCTGCTCACCCCCATATGGTGAAGAAGCAGTGGTGCTGAGGAGAGATACAATGAGGCACACATTGCCACATGCAACATCATAGAGCATGCCTTTGGCATGCTCAAAAATGTGGTTCCATTGCCTAGACAGATTCAGTGGTGCCCTACAGTACAGCCCTGCAAAAGCTTATGGCATATACCTGGCCTGTTGTATGCTGCACAACATGGTCATTGACCGTGGGAGACCTGTCCAGGTGGATGAGGGCAACAGTGCTTGAAGTTGATGAGGAGGACCAGCTGGATGGGTTGTGCAGCCAGCCATGGGAGGAGGGACCCCAGGCTGTCCATAAGTGCCAGGAGTCACAGGGACACCACAGTCAAGGAGTATTTTGGGAACCACAGGAGAGTACCACAAAGGGCAGTACTGCATGTACAGCACCACACACACACACACACACACACACACACACACACACACACACACAGACACGGACACACAGAGATGCAGGGACACATGATCGCACACTGCTCATATGGGTGGACATGCACATACACCACCCCTCCATGAAGCAACAGATACAGATGCAACCACCCACATGCCGTGTCCTGTATACCCATGTGGACAGTCTGAGCAGGCTGGGCAGCAGTACTGCCACAGGGGTGCACATCAGGGCAGAGCTCCTGGTGGGACACACACAAGTGCAGCCAGGAGAAGGCTACACACTCAGCAGTACAGCAGGTTGTGCCATGGATCAGAGCAGGCGCGCTAGCATACAGGCAATGCAACACAGTGAGGCACTCATTGCACTATGCCACATGATCAAGCAGAACCACCCACACTCATGCTGGATGTAACCCAGGCCACATGTGTGCCACAGTACATGAATCAGGCCACCACTAGACATGCACGCAGTTAACAACAGCAGCAGGAGACTGGACTGGGCAGCGCACCCTTCAGGACTACTGCCACCATGGTCACATGGGCAGCCATGCCCTGACTGTGTGGCAGCCACAGGCTGCTCAACAGCCACAGGTGGTGTCACCAACACATTCATGGGGTAGAGGCATGAGAACGTGACCGGGTCCTCATGGGTCTATACATACTGGTAAAAGACTATTGCCAGGTTTGGCAGGGATGGAGGGTGATGGCTGGTGCCAGCCTTAATGGGGTCTCCAGACACTGAGTCTGTGGTGCGGATGTAGCACTATGGGAGTCCTTCATGCCCTGCTTTGACCATTGGATGCCAGTGCTGCAAAGCCCACAATGATGGCCTCTGCAATGTGGTCCAGTGATGCAGTCATGGCCTCCCACAGTTGCCGGACCTCACCAATTAGCTGTGCATGTCCAGTGTCCTCACTCAGCCATTTGATGCACCTTGACATGTATCTCTACCTCAAGCATTGGCTGGTTGCCTACAGAATCACAAAGCAGCCTGGTGTGCTCATCCATCCTGTGAGCACCGGGTGATTCATGGTGCTGCTGCAGACAGATTGGAGGTGTGGTTGCATGCCGTGCAACATCTCTCAACTGGGAATGCTGCACAGGGACTGCGATGTGGTGGGGACTGAGTGCGGCACCAGCAGTGGCCCCTGCAGAGTGTTGCACAGTGTCCCTGCAGGCTGCTGCAGCACAGCAGCAGCCTGCTGGACCTGTCCAGCATCACCAGTGACCACACCTGCCCCCATCCTTGGCCAGCACCGCAGCAGCACCACATACCACCGAGCGCACGTGGGTGTCAGACATGACCCCAGTCTCCGCCTGCACTCTGACTTCTACAGGTGCAGTACTTCATGACCAGCCAGAATTGTGCATGTCTATCATGCAATTACATGCTGTGTGACAGTGACTGTGTTTTCCTGTCACGTTACAGATGCAGCAGTGCTGCGTGGGTTACTGATAGGTGCCACATTGCTCAGGTAGGCTGGTGTACTGCGTGGTGATCATGACATGTGCTGGGGACTCAGACAGCAGGCCAGAAACTGGGCGAGGTGGAGATGGCTAACCTGGTGGCAGTAATGACCCCATTGGAGGACCAATTGTTCAGGGCAGGGAACTTGCAGGAAGCACGTTCCCAGGTGTGGGCCCATGTGGCTGAGGACCTGGAGAGGCACACTGGGGTGGCCAGGACAGGGGAACAGTGCTGTCACCACTATGGGTACCTGCTGCATCACAATCCAGAGCAGCTGCAGAGACTGCAGGACCATGCCTGCTGAGGTGCGGTCCCACAACCAGGTACGTGTATCCGTGCACAGTGCATGCTGCCTCTATACAGACATGGCACATTGGGGTGTGCAGATTGTATGCGTGCACCTGCACACTGGGCAGGTCATCCCTGTTAGGGTGTGTGGGCACTGTGGTGTGGCAGCACTGCACTCTGTGTGACCCTCTATTGCACCGTGCCAGTGGCCATCAACAGTGGGCCCATCTCACAGGTCATAGCATGGCACTCTGCATCATGGTGTGATGTGAGTGACCTGCATGGGAGGGGGGATGGATGTCTGTTGTTGGCATGCCTTTCATGGTCCTTTCTGTATGTGTTTCCTTCTCAGGACTGGAGGCATGCAGGTGGGCCAGGGCTGAGGCTGATAGGCTGGGCAGACGACAAGCCAATGGTGCTGTGGCTAGGCCAGGAGGACAGATGACAGGTGAATGTATGTACTATTCATTTTACATCAGCTGATGGGGATGGGGGGTCAGGACACAGAGCAGGGCAATGCCAGCATGCAATGCTATGGTGTGTGCTGGCTCACTGTCACTGTTGGCTGTGTTGGTCAGCAGCATGTGGTGGTCCCATTGTGTGCATGGTATCTGTGGTGGTAACCGTTGCTGTCACTGGTGGTGGCTGTGTGTGGCCCATGGTGTGAACATGCTGCTGCTGCCCAGATGGCTCATGTGTTGCCCTGGGGGTCATGATCCCTCATTGTGGTGTGCCTGTGCACCAGTAACAGTGCATGGTACTCCATGGTGAGCCACACTGTCGGTGTGTGGCACAGTGGCCTGGGCTGCTGTGGGTGTCTCTATGCATGTGTTGTTGGCAGCATTGTCCATGGAAGTGCCCACCACAGTCCCCTGCACACACAGTGGTGGTCATTTGCTGTGTGGGACCTGTCACTTAGTGACTGTTCTGTGTTTCCATTGCATAGATTGTCTAGGACCAAGGAGTAGTCGCCGAGGTGTTGGTGTCCTAGGAGGCAGCATGCTACATCTACAGCATCTGACCATCCACATCATCTCCCAACTCACAGTTCACATCTGCCTGACCAGGAGGCATCTGGCGGCAACAAGGGGAGCTGGTGGTAGAGGTGCGCTGGATGAGGGCAGACATCCGCTGGATGCGGCAATAATATTTGGACACTTCTCTTTGTAGCCCCATATTTCCCTCCCATTCATCCCATCCCATTTGGACTGCTGTGTTGTCTCCCCTTGCACTTTCTGCACACTCCCATCTCCATACCATTTTGTACACCATTGGACTGTGCACAGCTTTCTATTTCATTACCCTTTCCTGTATTCACCACATTGGCTGTGTCATGCCGTGTTGCTTTGTTTTCTATCTTCTGTTTGATTAAACCTTTTATTACCATTTGCTCATGTGTTTCTGTGTCTCCCTCACATGCTTGGTGCTGCTCTGTTCTGGCATTGTAAATTGCTGTGGTCTGGCTGGTACATGTCTTGGCCAGTGGTGTCCCTGCAGTGTGAGTCTGGTAGGTACCCAGTAACTTGTCTGTCACATCTGTGAGTGTTACTGTTACATGGGTTTGGACTGTGGCCCTCCTCTGTGCATGCCACAGTGCCATGTGCCCATGTCCACATGTGCAGCACAGTGCACCCCCAGCTCTGTTGCCCTTCCCCATGCTGCTGTGCTATGCGGTGCAGTGTCCTGTGTCCATGTGTGGCTGTGTGGCATGTTCAGCTTATCACCATGTGCCTGTGTGGCAGTGTGGCTGTGGCACACTGTGCATGCATTGTGCCTTCACATAGTGGATATGGTGGCTGGCTATCCTGTATTGGCTGTTGGGACTGAGGTCTTGGGTGCTCAGTCCCTGTAGCTGTCTATTCCATAGCCATTCCTATGCCCTGTCACATTGGTTCACAGGGTCTGTGTGGGGCTCTGTGCATTTTCCATGACCATTAGGCTCTGTACCAGTTCTATGCCTCCTGCACCATTTTCCCCTTGTGGTTCTCCCCTGCATCTACTTCCATGGTCCCATGCCTTCGCACAGCCCTAACTGTGTTTCCTTATGCATGGTACACCTTGCTCAACCTGCTATATTCAGCATGCACTATTGCTCCTGTGCAGTTCAGATTCCTCCAGCACATGTCTGTTTGTGCAATGGTGCAGTTGTGCTATATTCAGTGTGGTTTGTGCAGGCGAATTTCTGTGGCACATCCGCTGAATATTGTTTTTGTTTGCTGTGGCGCAACTGGATTGCACTGCACATCCCATGGCTCAGGTTCTGGGTGCACTTTTGAATATCTAACCCCAAATGTTCAACATAGCCTTCTTATGACCCTGCCTCATGAACAAATACAGACAAGAGTTTCAAATCTTGCCTGAAAGGTGATTTTGCACAGGAATCACAAAATAACCTTTCAGGACAGAGTTGCCTAATGTCAATGTCAGTGCAATTGCTCATGAGATGGATGGGTTTCTTTTTACGGGGTTTATTAAAGAAAGAAAAAACCTACAAGGGAAGGTTTCTCTAATGTTTTAATGCGCCAAGATTTTTAAACAAGAATCAACAATGGGGGTTACGATATGTTTGGTGAAGGAACTATATGTTAATTTCATACAAAATTAAGCAAAAACACTAAAAATTATTATAACTACAGTAACTTACAACCAAGTTATAATAATAACAATGATGTACTCAGGGATTATGTTAATGTTCAAGTTAATCACCACCTGGGGCAATTTGGCACTCAGCTGCTTAGGTGCCACATTACACCTCAGAGGAAATTAACTAGAACATTAACATAACCTCCATCTTTCATTATTGCTTCATAATGCAGTTAATTACCACTCATTGGTGCTTTTTGAATACATATTTTAGCATCTTCTCCACTGTTCCTTGTCTCTGGACCCCCAAAACTGACCCTCCCTCTCAGCAACCCCAGACACATAACACTGACATTATGGGGTGCCCAGTCCCCAATGTTGCTGTCCCCTCTTGTTGTTGTTGCCCCTGAAACTGTCTCCACCCACCCAACCCTCCCTCTCTGCACCGACCACTCCACACCCCCCAACAAACATAACACTGACACTGAGGATGCCCAATCCATGAGAGTCAAGACCTGAAATAAAGAAAACCTTCCTCGTAGTGTTTTTTTTTCTTTCTTTAATAAACAACAAAGGTATAAGCCTACACTGAATTTTGCAAATGCAGGCTCATAACTTTGGTAATTTGCAATATGTTGTCTCTCAAATTTACAGCGTGGGACATGCTTCTCTAGGGATATGCTCTGAAGAAGTGTGCATTGCCCATCTGCAGGACCTTGGTGGTGCTCCATGCTCAGCTGGTGGCAGCAAGAGAAGAAATATTTCAGCTGCATCGCCTCCTCAGCTGAAGACCACTCCTAATCCCCCAGAGGCCCAATGGTCCATAGGGGGTGGACAGTGTGGTGGAGGGTGAGGGAAAAGGAAGACAGGGTTGATCATAGGGTGGTTGTCCAGCTCAACACTATCCAAATGGCAAAATGCTTTGCATTCCCAGTGGAAGCTTAGGTAACTGATTCCACTGGGAAAGACTTTGAGACAGTTGGAGGAAAGAGGCAGTACACATGATGGCACCCAGGAGGACAAACAGGAGCAAGTCTACCAGGAAAGTCTTAGTGGTTGGAGACTCAGTGATTAGAAAATTGATAGGGTGGTAGGAGGGGGATGGTCAAGTATCTTCATGTCAAACCAACCATCCAAGATTTAGGCAGGAAAGGGAGGATGGTGGAGAGAGAGAGGGGGAGCCAGAGGGTGCTGGTACACCTGGGTGCCAACGAACTGGTGAACCAGTTGGTGGAGATGGTGAAGAGGAACTTTTACAGACTGTGGGAGAAAGTGATGGTACACTCAACTTGTCTAGCCTTCTACAAGGTCTACTCTTTGTGGAACAGAGAGGGGAAGAAGTATAGAATAAGGA